>CM042047.1:120205000-121455000 GCA_023525745.1 Arctium lappa
CAAAAAAATGATTCAGTTCCAGAGCTAAAGATCGTAGTTCTCGAACGAGCAACTGAAAAGATTCTGGAGCATCCTCAGGAGTCAGTATTGTTTCTCCAAAGATTATACTACCAAGTACTTCCTGCGGAGATCTAATATGATCAGATTTATAAGTAAGCATCTCTTGTAAAATATAAGCAACGCCAAACCCCTCTAAATCCCAAATCTCCATTTCTCCTACCCGTTGTCCCCCTCTCTTGGCCCTTCCTTTAAGGGGTTGTTGTGTAAGACGTGGATAACGCCCGCTGGAACGACCATGGATTTTATCATCAACTTGATGAATTAATTTCAAGATATAGGGCTTTCCTATTATAACAGGTTGTTCAAAAGGATCCCCCGTTCTTCTATCAGATATTCTGCTTTTTCTTGGATACCCGGGTTCAAATACCCATGGATTCGTTGTTTGCTTACTGGCTTCATATAATTCAGAAAATACCAGTTTTCTCGAAGCTTCTTGTTCATATCTATCATCAAAAGGCGCTATTCCATAATGTCTGTATAGCAACCCCCCCCCCCCCGCTAACCCGAGTGAAGATTCAAATATTTGTCCTACATTCATTCGTGAAGCTACTCCTAATGGGTTGAAGACCATATCAACAGGTCTTCCATCTTGCAAATAAGGCATATCTTGTCTATGCAAATTTTTTGAAATGATACCCTTATTTCCATGTCTTCCAACTACTTTATCGCCTACTTTGATTTCACGTTTCTGTAAAACATATACACAGATCTTTTTTGTCTTATCTGTCTCATTTGTCTTAGAACTATGGACCGATCTCACATCAATAACCTGACCCCTAGCGCCTATAGGTAGTTTTAGACAAGTTTCTTTTGAACTATATGCCCGCATGCCAAGTGTGGTTCGTAACAATCTATCTTCCGGGGCATACGATGATTCTTTCACCATTTGGGGCGTTAATTTATCTACTAAAATATAACCTGTTTCCAACCAAGATCCCAGCATTACAATTCCATTTTTGTCTAAATTTATGAGTAAATGGGCTTCTAAATGCGGTATTTCATTAGTGACCCTTTCGGGGCCTTGGTTAATCAGAATTTCATATTTACGTATGTGAAAAGAAGTATAAATATTTTCATATACTAAGCGCTCGCTAATGAGTATTGCATCTTCAAAATTGTAACCTTCCCATGGCATATAAGCTACTAATAAGTTTTTCCCCAAAGCGAGTTCGCCACCAACTATAGCAGCACCATACGCTAAAATTTGTCCCTTTTTTGTCCCTGGGGTTTTTGATGCATACAAGTATTTTTGTTGGAATGTTGATACATAACTAATGGAATGCTTAGAGTATCTCCATTACCTGATAAAAGGATCTTGTCAGCATCGGTATAAAGAATCTTTCCCTCGTGTTCGGCTATAGCAAGAGCCCCTGAATCTAGAGTCGCTTGGCCTTCCAATCCAGTTCCAACAATGCATTTCTCGGACTGAGAAAGAGGGGCTGCTTGACGTTGCATGTTAGAACTCATTAAAGCCCGATCCGCACCATTATGCTCGATAAAAGGAATAAGGGAAGTTCCAATAGAAAAATATTGGAAGGAAAAAATACTTCGAAGATGAACCTGTTCCTATGCAATAGTCAGGAATTCTTGACGATATCGAGCTGGAACAACCTGTTCTTCCTGAATACCCTGATTTAAGGCCAAATAATTTCTTGCAGCAACCATATAGTATTCATCTCTACACGGTGATAAATAAAGCATTCGGGCCCCTTTTGATCTCTCAGAAATTTTATAAAACGGACTTTCTAGAGACCCCCAACGAGAGAGAGAGAGAGAGAGAGAGAGAGAGAGAGAGAGAGAGAGAGAGAGAGAGGAGAGAGTTCAAATGAAAACTCAATTTTCATTGTGCACGTGAGGATGAATTTCGGCCACTCCATCTTTATTGATCCAACAACTCGTATTTATAGAGTTTTTAATTTTTAAGATGATTAGGGGTAAAAATAGAAGACAATTTAAACTCACGCCTATCACATTTGACTTTTTATTTTCTTTTTTTAATTAAAAACTTTTACCCACTTAAAGTTTAAAATAAATTATCTTAAAAATTACTAATATTTTAATCAAACAAATTACATAAAAAACGAGAATTTTGTGCTCTTCGATATGACATCCATCTCGATATAGTTTTTGTTGCTGTTTTAACCGTTTTCTTACATGAAATGCTATAAATGTGTTATATTCATTATGAATATGTATGTACGTTCAAGTGCGTACAACACCTTGACAGCGTAAGTCAGTAACTCGACATTACCTTCTTCAACGTCGTAAGGCATCATGTTCTTCTTCACCGTAAGCCAACACCCATCAAGACGAATCGAGAACATATCGAGTTTCGGTTGTGAACCGGGGATCAAAATAGAGCGTGTCACGTCTCCACACCTTCATGAGTCATTCATGTATTATTCATCATGAATAATGTATCATTCAAGATGAATAGTACACGATTCATGAATTCGTGTATTATTCATCCTGAATGTTTTATAATTCATCATGAATACTGTATTATTCATCATGAATAATGAATGAACGTTCACATTTGTTATTCATACTGAACGTGGGACACTCGAGGATGCACTTACATATTCATAATGAAATAAACTAAATTTCGGTTGTGAATCGAGAAACAAAAGAGAGTGCACCATGTGTCCACACCTTCACAGGTCATTCATATATTATTCATTATGAATAATGTATCATCCATGATTTAATAATACAACATTCATGGTGAATAATACACGATTCATGATGAATAATACCTAAATCATGAATTCGTGTATTATTCATCCAGAATGTTGTATTATTCATCATGAATAGTGAATGAACGTTCATCTTTGTTATTCATACTACATGTGGACACCCGGGGACATGCATACATATTCATAATTAATACAACACACATAATATTTCATGTAAAAAACGGTTAAAATGAAGGAAAAAAAACTATATCGAGATGGATGTCATATCGAAGAGCACAAAATTCTCGTTTTTTATGTAACTTGTTTGATTAAAATATTAGTAATTTTTAAGATAATTTTTTTAAAACATTAAGGAGGTAAAAAAATTTTAATTAAAAAATAAAATAAAAAATCAAACAAGGTAGACGCTGATTCAAATTTCCAGTTTTGTAATTAATCAATTCTCAATTAATCTTATTATGTTTTGACCATTGATTAGTTTTCTAAGTTTTGATCAATGACTAATATTGGTATTCACGTACATAATGAAAAATGAGTTTTCATTTTGAATCCAACCATATATATATATATATATCATGAAGCATATTCAAATTTAGTAATAATTTGTGATCATCATTTTGAAAAGAATCTTGCATTTATATCAAAATTTCTATTAAGTAATTTTTTTTTAATTTGAAGTCATGTTGGTTGTTGCCCGACAACTAGAATTTGCTATAAGTACTAACTTGAAAGTTTTTTTTTATAGATATGACAAAAGTTTGAATCATGTACAAGCGAATGAAGTTTTTCCCTTCTAATTTAATCATATTACTATTGTCATAAAAACAAACAAATTACAACTTGTCTTTCGTTTGCTTGTTTGTGTTGAGCCCCTGTCACCGTGGAAGATTTGATTGAAGACAAATATTATAAGAAAACACTTAGGGCGCGTTTGGTTTACGGGATTGGAATGGAATGGATTGGATTTCAAAGAGGGATTTGGATTTGGAGGGATTTTGATTTGGGGGGATTTGAAATCCCTCCATGTGTTTGGTTTGTAGGATTTGGAATGAATTTCAAATCCATTGCTTTACAAGTCTTGTTTGGTTTCTAGGATTTGGATTGAGTTTTTTTTTTTAATTATTTGTTCGTTTTATAAAGAATTTATTTTTGTTGGTAAATTAATTTTTTTTATCGACTTTTCTAAAATTATATATTTAATCATCAATTAATTGTTGCTTTAGCAATGTTTTAAAAAACCGGACCGACCCGACCGGTCGAACCAGTTGAACCGGTGAAGAGACCGGGTCAATTGCGATTGGGTTGATGCCATTTTATGACCCGGATTTGTACCGGCCGTTTCTATTAAAAAACCTGTTGAACCGATCATAACGAACCAGTATTGAACCGGTTGACCCGGTAACAAAAGTTAAAAACCAATAGTCCAATAGGCAATACGTATTAGCATACAAAAAATATTCTTGAAACCGGGTTGACCCGGTGGTTGAACCGTAACCCGGTCACCACACCGGGTCAACCAAAAAAAACGGTTTTTAAAACATTGAGCTTTAGAATCCATAGGATTTGGATTTCAAATCCATGCTCAATGCCAAGGATTTCCAATTCCATCATATGAGGGATTTTAAAATGGTCAACGGATTTGAAATCCGGTCAACGAAATCCTTTCCTGCAAACCAAACGCAGGATTGGAATGGATTTGAAATCCAAATCCCTCCAAATCCATTCCAATCCCGCAAACCAAACGCGCCCTTAGTCATTTGAGAAAACAATGCATGTGCCATTTAGAGGCACTTTAGTGGATAGAGAACAACTAATAAATATATATCATTTGATGGATCATCTGCCCCCAAATAGTTGATAGAATAATTCTATCGGCAGATGATCAGATGAAGCCTATCAGCTGAAAACAAGAGCTGACGCTATCAGATGATGTTGAGCATTCAAAATCAACATACAAGTGTTGAACATCCAATGAAGATATCAGATGGAAGCCTACTAGTGATCAACATATTCTTATCAACGTTAGATGATACTGTTCTGTAAATGATTCCTTAACAGATGTGCTAAATCATCAATCTGAAAAATTCATCACCTAAAGGTCTACCAGCTGACGGATCATCACATGATAATGTTTCTGATGAGAAATGTGTCCCCACAAGGGACAACATGGACGAAGGTACAATCTGATATAAAAGTCAAAAGTGTTTTTTTTCCTCTTTTGTCAACCCGTAAAGGACAACCAACATACTTAGCATTTAATGCAACATGGTTTGCTTTAAATGTCGCATTCTTTGCATTAAATGCATTATGTCCATAACCACTACAAGGAGGAAACATGCATCACTCAACCGGATGAACAGTGCAATCATTTGCAAACCACCTAGTTCATACAAACTAAACAATTGAAATATTTATGGAAAATGACGAGGGTTTATTTATTATGATCGTGATATTTATTGAAGATGATCAGAGTAAAAGAGTTTATTCATTATGATCAACGCTTTAGATTAGTAAACAACCAATATATTTATGAAACTAGATATTCACTATCCTAGATGGATGGTTGAGATTGTTTTGTATGAATTAGGAGGTTTGCAAATAACTAAGACTAATTATATAGAATGTGAGAATGAACTTCAACCCTTCATTTAACCTCATCCAAGCTAACGTCGTTGGACTTTATTTTTTAAAGCAAAAGAGTATTAAAGTAATTTGATACCATATATACAAAAATGTGGCAATTTTCAAATTTGAATTCCAAAATTATCTCATTTCAAAATAAACGATTTGTTGATGGTGAACATGATTTGATAGGATCTGATATTCCAAAAACACACGCATTCGCTATTTTATCATAAATAAATGTTTTTTTACAAGCACAATATGATTTTCTTTTGCTATGATACGACTCCCGTTTCACATACCACATTCTGTTATTCCCAAGTGAACACTAAGAACGTAAGAGACGATGTCCAGACCTTAAACACAAGAGGAGTTAATTTTAGTACACCAGAGACGAAGACCGAAGGAGTATCTATGATCATTGAAGGAATATCACACGTGGCTAAGTAGTCAAGTCTTGTTCCTATCTGATATCTAATGGTTGTGAGATTTGGGAAGATGCCAATGGTTTTCTTGGCATCATAATCTTGGAAGAGAAGATAGGAGCAGAACAAACCAATAAAATCCAAATCTTGGTCCGACAAGGAATGAATCCGAAGATTGTTTTCAGAATTGTCAAAAGAAGTTCTATGTCTTTTGTTGGATTTTCTTGAAAAATAAGATGATGATCTTTCTTGAAAATGTATTTTAGCAAGAAATGCAATTTTGGCATTAAGAAATAGCCTTGTTGCTTCTATAGTTAATGATCATTCCTAGAAAGACCATAAGTTTTGTCAAAGATAACCATACCTGTTAGATTTGTCGGATCCAAAGGAAGTACTTTTGTATGAATGGATGGAAATGTCAAATGGTTTAGATAGACATCAAATGACATATATGAGGAGAGGTTGTTTATGAGCTTGTCAACAATCAATAGAGAAATAATTCGGATGTAAGGCACCTGTTTTTGCTTCTCTTTGCAATGATCTTCCTTATCGAGTATTTGAAGAAATATTTTCCAAAGTTGATATTCCTTTGAAAAATGAATGCATGAAGTAGTCTGTTGGTGTAACTTGGAGATTGATCATAACCACTGGTTTTGTTGCTGATGCAGTAGGTCAGTTGAGAGAAGAAGAAGTACCACACACTGCTCATGCTCTTTCTATGAAGGGTGCTTGTTACATGCATAGAGGGATCAACTGATCTATATTCGATGATAGAAAGAACATCTTCAAGTTTTTTGTCTGAGGGTAGATGTAAAACACAACTCATCAACATTAAATGTTAGGTCCTTTTCAGAAAGTATACTAGTAGTGACTTCTTTTGTTTCAAGATCGCATACACATGGACACCAAAAGTTTCCCAAAAGAAAGGAGCTCATTCTTGGAGAAGCAGAAAGAGCATGGGAGATGTAACACCCCAAAAATGGGACTAACAAAAATTTCCGGAAATAGAAATGTGGTATGTATAAAATGCCCAAGCATGAGCTCATACAAAAAGGAACAACCAATGCCTGTTAATTACAAGTTTGCAATAAGACACGATAATAGATGACAACTCCCTAATCTAAGTCTAGCTAGACATAAGATTACAAAAAGGTTGTCAACTATGTCCAAATAATTGTCTTCAATATTGGCATCCCAAAATGCTCCCAAGCTCACCACTAAAGTCGATTAAGCTTCCTTGGCACTTGCGCCACTAGAACCTGAGATACATACCAACAATCAAGTGTTAGACCAAACGGGTCTAGTGAGTTGCATATAAACAGGGCATATTTATTTAAAACATGTGATGAACAATTATGACACTTCAATCACCACAGTCCATACGGGGCCAATCATGGGGGAGACCCATCACACCAATGAGTTTTACCTCAAGTCAATGTACCTTGATGTTCACTCGCTTGAGCAACATCCCGAAGGCCCGACACACTTGAAGACTACCTCCCAGGCATTACTCCAAATGGCGGAGGTCTAGGTGCATACCATTATAGTGGCACCTAAGACTACATCCTCCTAGCACTTACTCATGGTTCGTTCTATGTACTTACAATGTCCGTCCCTATACATAATTCCATGACCATAAGATACATGTATAAGACTTCAACAATCCCTAGCATAATTTAGGTACAAAACTCTAAAATATGCAAATACTCAATATTATCCATGGCTCATCAAGACAAATATATAAACATGCTCAAATATCAAGAATAATAATCTCATCCATGTCCACAACCATATTCAAGACTAAGATACCAACAACATCCAAATTAGCAGTTAGGTCAAACTTATCAGGTGATCAGATCTTCTCATGAAAATGATGCATTAGGTAGGAAAACACATAAAAAAAGTATCTCATTTGAAAATAATACAAGAAACTCACTATCTAGGTTTTATAGAAAAACCCTAGAAACTTAGGAGACTCCTAGATTGGATGGTGAGAAGGTAGGACTTGAATCCAAGATGAAATGCTTCAATAGATATTTCCTAGATGTAGTAAATGCTCTCACTAACCATCCACAAGTTGAAATTAATGAGGAGGAGAAGTTTGGTGATGAGAAATCGCCCCCACAGTAGTAAAATCGCCTAGGGTTTTGAGAGAAATCAGTCTTGTGTAATAAATCCCGTTGGAAGCCCGTTTTTATACCCTAAACCCCGCCTGCGATAGTGCCCAGCGATTGTGCCCATGGCACTATCGCGAGGGCACAATTGCGCCGCTCGAACAACCTACGATACATCACAGGTACATCACAGGCGATAGTGCCCAGAGATTGTGCCAAGGGCACTATCGCGAAGGCACAATCGCGACCACCCCCGACCTCTCGGTACATATCCTGCGATAGTGCCAGGCGATTGTGCCAAGGGAACTATCGCGATGGCACAATCGCGACCACTCCCTTCGACCCGAAAACTTGACTTTTCTAAAGTTCAATAAAGCGAAGCTAAATATACGGATGAACATGAAATTAACAGATTGATAAGACACCATTTAAGCACACAAAGGGATTCTTAATTTAGCTAATAGAAAAGGAACGAGGGGAATACTTACCTTAGATTTTTCGGGTGTTACAATCCTCCCCACCTAATAGGGATTTCGTCCCCGAAATCTTATTTACTAAAATAGATGCGGATATCTTTTCTTCATGTCCTCTTCTGATTCCCAAGTCACGTTAGTGCCCCGATGATGTTTCTATTGAACCTTCACCATCGTCACTTCCTTATGCCGCAACTGCTTTGTCTTTGACTCTAGAATAGCTTCCGGTTCTTCTACACATCGGTTCCCGTTGTCCACGCGAATTTCCGTAAAAAGGATAACACTTTCCTCTTCGGCCATACACTTGCGAAGGTTGCAAACATGAAAGGTAGGATGGATTCCGTCCATCTTCGGCGGTAAGTACAATCGATAAGCTTGAAGTCCGATCTTCTCTAAAATCGTGAAGGGCCCAAGGAAACGGGGACTAAGCTTTTTGCGCTTTCTGAAATGGATGATCCCTTCCAAGGCGACACCTTCAACATAACTCGATCTCCCACTTGGAAGTCAACTGGTCTTCGCTTTTTGTCCTCGTAGCTCTTTTGTCGGTCTTGAGCCGCCTTCAACCGTTCTCGAATACCTTTCACCTTATCTTCCGTTGATTGCACAATTTCCGGACCCACAAATTGCTTCTCTCCCGCCTCGAACCAACACACCGGTGTCCTACATTTCCGCCCGTAAAGTGCCTCGAATGAGGCCATCCCAATACACGAATGGTAACTGTTATTGTAGGCGAATTCCACTAAAGGCAAGTGCGAATCCCAAGTTCCTCCAAAGTCTACGACGCACTTGCCTTTATCCATCGAGAGTTTGGATCTTCCTCTCACTTTATCCATCGGTTTGGGGGTGATATGTCGTACTCAACTTAACCTTCGTGCCCAACTCCCTCTGCAATCCATCCCAAAGCTTGGAAGTAAACCGACTATCCCTATCCGAGACTATGGATAATGGAACACCGTGACAGGACACCACTTCATCAATATAGAGTTTAGCTAATTTATCCATCGGTAACGTCTCTCGCATTGCCAAGAAATGCGCACTTTTGGTAAGCCTATCCACCACTACCCAAATAGTGTTGTGGCCCTTCAAGGTCTTCGGTAGTTTGGTGACGAAGTCCATCGTGATGTGCTCCCACTTCCATTCCGGAATGGTCAATGGTTGTAAGCTTCCATAAGGTTTTTGATGTTCCGCTTTGACTTGGAGGCAAGTGACACATCTTTCCACGTAGTTTGCCACGTCGAGCTTCATTACCGGCCACCAGTAATGAAGTTTCAAATCTCGATACATTTTGGTGCTACCGGGATGTATGGAATACTTTGACTTGTGCGCCTCCGTCAATAGTAACTCACGGTTTCCCCCGATCTTCGGTACCCAAACTCTCCCTTGGAATAACTTAAGGCCGCGAATGTCTTCCGTTAGCGCTTCCCATTGCTTCACGATGATTTCTTCCTTGAGGTTTTCTTCCCGAAGTGCCTCCGTTTGACTCCTCTTGAGGTCCTCTACCAGGTTTGACATCACCTCGATCCTAGCGAAAGTTACCATACTTTCCCCTCCATAACTCTTCCGGCTCAACGCGTCCGCTACCACGTTGGCTTTACCGGGGTGGTAAAGCAATTCACAGTCGTAATCCTTCAAGAGTTTTAACCATCTTCGTTGCCGTATGTTGAGATCCTTTTGGTCAAAAATGTACTTCAAACTTTTATGGTCGGTGAATAAAGTACATTTCGTCCCATAAAGGTAATGTCGCCACAACTTTAAAGCAAATACCACTGTCGCTAGCTCTAAGTCGTACGTCGGGTAATTCATCTCGTGATCCTTGAGTTGTCGCGATGCGTACGTGATCACCTTTCCCCTTTGCATCAAAACACACCCTAACCCCAACTTAGAGGCGTCACTATACACCACGAAATCTTCGGATCCTTCGGGTAAGGATAATATCGGTGCTTCACATAACTTCTTTTGAAGAGTTCGGAAAGCGTCCTCTTGCGTCTCGGTCCAAGAAAACTTGACGTTCTTCCTCGTCAATGAAGTGAGTGGTGAGGTGATCTTTGAAAAATCTCGAATGAACCGCCGTTAGTAACTGGCCAAGCCCAAGAAACTCCTGATCTCCGTTGGACTTGTCGGTGGCTCCTAATACATCATCGCCTCTATTTTTGCCGGATCCACTTTCACTCCGTCCTTGGACACTACGTGGCCCAAGAATTGAACTTCTTGGAGCCAAAACTCACATTTGGAGAACTTTGCAAACAACTTCTCCTTTCGAAGAATTTCCAAGACTTCCCGTAGATGTCATCGGTGCTCTAACTCGTCACGAGAGTAGATGAGGATATCGTCGATGAAGACTGTTAGCGCACAGATCTATTGGATTCAAGATCATCCAATCTGAAGATCGCAATCTGTAGCTTAAGCCGGAAAGTCGACTCTTAATATAAGTCTAATGTCAGTTTGTAATAAATGTCAAAGTTGTTTTTAGTATTTTATTATTATCCTAAATATCTAGATATCATTATTTAGATATTAGTTTAGGATATTAGTTTAGTTTAATATTATTAGTTTGCAAGTTGTTTTGCAAGTTGTAGAAAGTGTGTCTTAGAAGCTAACAAGAGAAATTAGAGATAACATACACATACATTCACGGTGTAAAATTCAGAGAGAACATCGAGAGCTTAAACAGAGAAATCATCAACCTTTTAATCCATTGATTATTAATCAAACAGGTTGGTAATCGTATATGTTGTTGTTTTTATAAGAACTTGATAATATTGTCGACAAACAATTGGTATCAGAGTTTAAAAATAGATTCAAATCAAGAACAGGGACGAACTCGCGCAAAGTTCAAATTTGTGCCAGTTCATAATGACTTTTGCGCCATCAACGTTTCGTGCACAAGTCCTTTCTCGCGACCAACAACTAACGCAAAACCCCCTTTGTGCCATCAACTCTTAGCGCAAACCTTTATTTTGCATTACTCAGAACTCCGGTCGAGGACCCCGGTCAGCACACCGGTCGAGCATACAACTCCACTTTTGCGCCATCAACACGTCGCGCAAAAATCAATTTCGCACGACTAGCTACTCCCGCAAAGTCATAAACGCGTCACCTACATCTCACGCAATCCTCAGCTCGCGCCACCTTTTTCTCGCGCAAATATTTTTGCGCAATTCCTCATTTCACAAATCACTTTTGCGCCAACCTCTAGTAGCGCAAACTTACTTTTGCGCCAGCCTCTCATCGCGCAAGTTGTGTTTTGCGCCACCTTCGTCTAGCGCAAACCTGACTTTTGCGCCACTTTCTATTAGCGCAAATTGTGCCAGAATTTTAACTTAGTCTTTTTAAAAAAGAATGACTTCAAGAGAAGCTCTAGCGATCGGAACTGACTCAAAGCCACCAGTAGTCTTCAGGGGAGAGTATGAACAGTGGAAAGATCGATTCATGGACTTCATTGAAAGACATGAGTTGGGTGAATTCATCAGGAAATCGATAGAAGTTGGAGTTATGGCACCAGTTTATGAGACTCGTACGGAAGGAACTGTGGCAACAGAGTTTGAACTTGTTGGATCCCAGATTTATTCTTATAACAATAATGCTATAAACAACAAGAGTATAAACAGGGGAAGCAATATAGTATAATATCAAAAACAGATTCAAATATCACAGTTCATATATAAAGCAAGTAGAAAGAACAAGATCTTCGTGACATATATTCAGTTGATTCTTCTTATACAAGATATCAAAAAGCACACTTTTGTCAAAGGAGTGATGGTCCTATTTATAGGACCATAAAGTAAACAGTGTACTATTCTGACAAAAAGAAGCATGCTTGAACAGTGTCTTACCTAAAAGGTAAGCTCAAGACATGCTTGAACAGTAACCTACTCTATAAAGTAAATCTTATTACTAAGTGATTGGTTATCTGTTTTGATACTTCAGGAGTCTTCAGCGTCATCTTCAGAGAGAATGTCTTCAGAGCCTCTGATGAAGCCATCTCTGATGTCTACTGAAAGTTGCAATCTCTGATAAGTACTTCAGAGGCAGGTTTGTCCTCTGAAGTTTTCGTCCTCTGAAGTCTGTGTCTTCTGAAGTATATCTTTGGAAGTCCTCTAAAATAGGACGGGTATTTTCAACACTTTTAACAAACAGAAGATTTGGAGCTAACAATCTCCCCCTAAGTGTTGAAAAAAAAAAGATACAAAAATAGTAGAGAATAGAAGATTTAAACTAGAAAGCGTAGAGGAGAAAAACATCCTCTTAAATATTACTTCTTAAACATTTGGAAGTTTAATACAGAGAAAGTAATATTCAAAAATAAAGAAACAAACTAAAATTTGTCACTTGAATAGATTCCATGGAATTTCATGATCAGAGCTCTGAAGTTGATCATCGAGTCAATCTCTAAGTCAAGCTTTGCAAGTAAATCTGCTCCGTGCCTTTCTTCCTTCACATGGATCATTTTCTTTATACCTCTCAAGGTTTCATCAGAGTACTTCGAAACTTCCGAAGCTAGAAAGATCTTCTTTACTTGGTTTACTCTGTAGACGAAACCCAGAGGTTCTGCAACAATTGATTCAGTCTTCTGTTCCTCAAGTTTATCGAATGACTCCACAGGTTCAGTTACCTCTAGCTTCTCTTCTCCCAGGTTCAGAGCAATTTGGAAGTCGCGTTTTGCTCTGTGTTTGACATAGGCTTCCATTGCACGTCTGACTTCAACCATGCCCATTCTGATTTCTCTTCTTCCATGATCATATCTGGCAGAGCAATAGGCATATAAATGTGGTAAATCATATGGATTTAGATTTACGAGATCATTATCATTGAACTCATAAATCTTCTGATCAGATCGAGTTACCACATAGTGCCTATAGACTATCTTGTTATAAGCAAAAGTCTTCTCAGAGATTTTGTTGATTTTGATGATTGGATCATCTGAGAGGACCTGTGCTCTTGGTCTGGTTTTATCTATGACGAATCTTCTTTCATAGTCCGGCATGTCCTCTCTGATCCTTGGATTCAGAGGAATGACTATAGTGTCTGCCATATTGAACTCACAGTAGATGTATCTGAAGTGGTCTTCTATGGAAGCTTCGGGATTTGATTCAAGGAATGTAGGAGGTTTAGTGAACACTTTGGCTGGTAGACCGATGCTTGCCTTCTGAACAGGAGGTTTGGTTCTGATTGGTCTCTGATCATCAGAGTCAAAATCTGATGATGAGAAATGAATGTGGGTGGAAACCTTGCTGTCCAGGCTAAGGAGTCCATGTACAAGAAGGTCATGCCATTCTTTTTCTGACAGGCAATCCTTACGAGAGATCGTAGGTCTCTTCTGATCTAAGGGACGGTCCAACTTTTTATGAGCCACAAAGGCATCATGTGTGTGTGGAGGTGACATACTCTGGGGTGAAAGAGTATTTTTATCTTGGTCTAAGTCCTGTTGGGAAGACTTAGCCGTATCAGAGGTTTCCCCTTTGGTGCGTTCTTCAGAGGCAGAAGTAGATACCTCTGAGCGGCTAGGATAGGAAGGGTTCGAGGTGTGCACCTCTGTTTCAATGTCCACTGATGCTGGACCACCTTGGATAGTAAATGTGTTTGCACGGGGATTTGGGCTTTGGAATCTCTCATGTGTGCCAACAAGGACATCTTCTTCTACCTCACCGCCCTCAGATTCTATGTTTAGAAACTCACCCTCTGGAATTCTCTCTTCCTCACCTTCCTCTGCTCTGACAGAGTTATTCTCTTCATCAGAGGGAGGGTTCTCTTGTTTTCTCTTCCTTACTCTCTCAGAGCCACCCTCTGGTTGCGCTTTGTTAACGTTTTGAGCAGTATCAGAGATATCACTCTCTGATTCAGGCTCAGGTTCAGAACCTAAGTGTGTTGGGGATCCCATCATCTGTTCTGATGATTGGGCAACACGACTAAGTAGAAGGTGGGTAGTAGAGTCAACAGGAATTACCTCAATCATGATGTGTGGGAAACGTCGATCATTTGGATAATGAGGAACCTCTATAGCTTTGAACGAGTTCATCATAAATAGAGGTGTCCTTGGGCCCTCCTCAGTGATGGAGAATTTCTCCATTGCTCGTTGAATGACCACAGAGATGAATCTGGGAAACAGTACCGAAATTGGTTATTTTCCTTTGGCCAAGTCTTTGTTCTTCTTGTCTACCATCGTCAGCATCTCACAGAAGAGAATGTGAGCCATATTTATGCTTTTGTTGAAGAAGAGAGCATACATTATGGATAGAATCGCTGGATGGGTCTGATCCTGGCTTCCAATCTTGCAGGTAATTATTCGGTTGAGAACACTAAACATAAAGTTCCACTTGGGGGGGAGGTACTGACGTCTGAATTAACTTAGGCGTGTGATCTCCCTGTTGTAGCCTAAGTGGTGGAGGAACTGAAGAAGGACTTCTTGAGTTGGTGGTTTCTCAAAGGTTTCTATTTGAAGATCAGTTTTTGTTAGCAGGTTGAATCGGCGAGTTAGGGTTTGTGGGGTGATTCTTATGTTCATGCTTTGTTCACCTAGGTCAATGTACCCAACCCGTCCTTCCTTTTCATCATCGTATTCACTTGAATACCACTATTGTTGGACAAAGCGTAGAGGAATATCTGAGGCATGTTTGGTGAGGACTTCGTTGAGTTCGCAGTTGGTCAAAAAGTCGAGGATTGGGCGAAACTGCTCATCGTATTTGGTTAGGGTGACGTCCAGAAAGTAGTTGTTACCTTTTACTGGAACATCGAACTGTGCCATATTCAAGCTTGGAACAAGTTTGCTGGAGTTATTTGAGGTTTGGGAATGAGCCGCCATTGTTGCAGGTTTTTGAGAAAGATGAGAGCTTAGAAAGAGAGATTTGGGATTTTGGATTCTGAGAGCGTAAAGAATAATGAGAAGAGAAAATGGGTTTTTATGGACAGAAAAAGAAAGGTAGAGGGAGAGGTTATGGAAACGGCGATTGAGAGTTCCAATGTCAGAAATGACGTTCCATCATCACCTAATTAATAGGTGACACGTTGAGGTGTGTAGGGGAGAGCCGCTTGGTGTCAGAAAACTGCCAGTTGGGTTTTTGAAAAAAAAAACGAATGGTTATCCAAAAGATTTATTATTAAAAGAATTTCCTGGAATATTCGTTTAATGAGAAGATCAAGGATTAGAGGCTCTGATATAAATATCAGAGACAAGATCAGAGTCTCTGATATAAGTATGAGAGAAGCTTATTCTCCCCTTTGAAAGATGAAAGGTTCTTTGTCTCCCCCTTGACCAAAGAATGAAGTCTTTATCTTCTCCCCCTTGACACATGCTTGGAGATACAAAAGAATTATTTTTATCATTTGTGAAAAAGTCCAGAGGCTCTGAAATTAGTTTCAGAAGTTCTGGTTGAACATGCTACGCATGTCAGAGGCTCTGATAAATGGATCAGAGACTCTGATGTTTTCCTGTGTTAGGTAGACATGTTCAACATACCCAACTTGATAATTAAGAAATTGAACCTTTGTTCATCTAAAGCTTTTGTGAAAATATCAGCAAGTTGAAGTTCAGTTGGTACAAAATACATCTCTATTGTTCCCTTTTCAACATGATCTTTCAGAAAGTGGTACCTTACATCAATGTGCTTTGTTTTGGAGTGTTGTACTGGATTGGCAGAGATGGCTATGGCACTTTTTGAATCACACAGAATTGGAAGTCTGTCATATTGTAAGCCATAGTCTCGGAGCTGAGTTTGCATCCATATGACTTGAGAGCAACAACTAGCAGCAACAACATATTCTGCCTCTGCTGTGGAAGTTGAAACACAGTTTTGCTTCTTGGATGTCCAACTTACCAGCTTATTTCCCAATAACTGACAGCACCCAGAGGTACTTTTTCTGTCAAGCTTGCATCCTGCATGATCTGCATCAGTGTAAGCTGTTAAATCAAAACTAGAAAGTTTTGGATACCAGAGGCCTAATGAGGGTGACCCTCTCAGGTATCTGAAAATTCTTTTGACAGCAGATAAATGAGATTCTATTGGATTTGCTTGATATCTAGCACAAAGACATGTTGCAAACATTATGTCAGGCCTACTTGCAGTTAAGTATAATAGTGAACCTATCATGCCTCTGTAGGTTTTGACATCTACAGATTTTCCCGAAAGATCAGAGTCAAGCTTGACTCCTGTGGCAATAGGGGTTTTCATAGTGGTTGAATCATTGAGTCTGTATTTTTTCAAAATGTCAGAGACATACTTAGATTGAGTTATAAAAGTACCCTATGATGTTTGCTTTACTTATAAGCCTAGAAAGAATGTTAATTCTCCCATAAGACTCATCTCAAATTTACTCTTCATCAACTCTAAAAACTTATCACAATACTTTTGATTTGTAGAGCCAAATATAATGTCATCAACATATATCTGTACTAAGAGCATCTCATTTTTGTACCTTTTTATGAACAAGGTTGTATCTATTGTACCTTTTTCAAAACCATTATTTATCAGAAATGTGGATTGAGTAGCATACCATGCTCTTGGAGCTTGTTTAAGTTCGTATAGAGCTTTATCAAGATAATAAACATGGTTTGGAAACTCTGTATTCTCAAAACCAGGTGGTTGCTGGACATAAACCTCTTCATTTAATTTACCATTCAGAAAGGCAGATTTAACATCCATCTGATATACTTTGAACCCTTTGTGTGTAGCATAGGCTAAGAAGATTCTAATTGCTTCTAGCCTAACCACAGGTGCAAAGGTTTCATAATAATCAATGCCCTCTTCTTGGCAATATCCCTTAGCAACCAACCTAGCTTTGTTTCTGATTATAATGCCATCCTCATCCTTTTTATTTCTGAAGACCCATTTAGTTCCAATTGCAAATTTTCCTTTAGGAAGGGGAACTAAAGTCCAGACTTTGTTTCTTTCAAACTCTTGAAGCTCATTCTGCATTGCAGAGATCCAATGAGGATCTTCAAGAGCTTCATTTACCTTCTTTGGTTCAATGATGCTTAAAAAATTTACAAAAAAGCATTCATTGATTGTGGCTGATCTGGTTTTGACACCCTCTGAAGGTGATCCAATGATCTGATCATGGGGATGATCCTTTGTCCATCTTGTGAGCGGAGCATGAACATGAGGTGGAGTTTGAGCTTCAGAGATGACAGTTGGAGACATCTCTATTGTGCTGAGCAGAGGCTCTGATGTTGATTCCAGAGGCGCATGATTTGATTCATTTCTTGGACCTGTATTCAAGGAAGTAGAAGTTGTAACTTCAGAGGGACCAAAGAGATTTGTTCCTGATGTTTGTGGTTCCTCTGAAGTTGCTCTATGAATATATCTGAAAAGAAACTCTGAGTTTTCATCATCAAAGAAATCTTCGAAAATTTTGTTGAGTTCGGATTCTTTTATCTTTGATGATTCCGAGATATTTTTGGCAATTTGATTGATATCTTTGCTGGCCAGACTTTTGTCATCATCAAAAGACACATTGATACTCTCTTGGATTGTTCTGGTTCTTTGATTGAACACTCTGAAAGCTATTGAGACTAATGAATAGCCAATGAATTTGCCTTCATCTGCTTTCTTGTCAAACTTTCCAAGAGACTCTCTATCATTTAGAATATAACACATGCATCCAAAAACATGGAAATATTTAACATTAGGTTTCCTGTTGTTAATGAGTTCATAAGATGTTTTCTTGAATCTTTTGACAATTGTAGCTCTGTTTTGCATGAAACAGGCTGTTGCCACTGCCTCTGCCTAAAAGTTTGTGGGAAGTTCTGATCCTGCAAGCATAGTTCTTGCAGCTTCAACCAGTGTTCTGTTTTTCCTCTCAACAACACCATTTTGTTGAGGTGTTCTAGCTGAAGAGAAGTTCGGAGTTATGCCTTCCTCTGAAAGATATCAGTTGATTTTTGCATTTCTGAACTTTGTTCCATTATCACTTCTCAGTTTTTGAACTTTGGTATCAAACAGAACCTGCAATCTTTTTAACAATCTTATTAAAATATCAGGGATATCAGACTTGGCTCTGATGAATTCTATCCAAGTATATCTAGAGTATTCGTCAATCAAAACGAGGATATACTTTTTACCTGACAAGCTCTGTACAGAGATAGGACCACAGAGGTCCACATGAAGCATATGCACAGGTTTTGGACAATTATTATCACTTTTGGTCTTGTGGGAAGGTTTTTTCATTTCTCCCATTTCACAAGCAGAACAAAGATGATCTTTTTTAAACTTCAGAGATGGCAATCCCTTAACCAGATTTAGTTTGACCAATTTATCAAGTGAAGAAAAGTTCAGATGTGAGAAATTTTTATGCCAGAGCCAAACATCTTCACTGTTCAGAGATACTAGATAGAGTTTCTCTGAGTCAGTTTTTATGTGTTTGGAAAAATTCATTCTGTATAAATTTCCCTTTCTGTCAGCTTTGAGCATTTCTTGACCTATTTTTTAGTGAAGTAGTGAACAATGTTTTTCTTGAAATTTCACATCAAAACCATGGTCACAAAGTTGACTTATGCTGATCAAGTTATGCTTTAACCCATCAACATAAGCAACCTTTGATACTGAAACATTACCTCTTGTATGCTCACCATAACCCTTAATTTGTCCTTGCATATTGTCTCCAAAAGTTACTGCTCCTCCAGATTTAGCTTTGAAAGAGGATAGTAACTTTTTATCTCCAGTCATATGCCTTGAACACCCAGAATCTAAGTACCAGATCGACATTGACTGTTTCTGCAAGACAGATTAGATTTTCTTAGGTACCCATCTCATTATGGGTCCTATTTTGTTAGACTTCTGATTATCTTTTTGAAATTTTGCCTTCTTATCTTTTGATGTTTTGGCAGAATTGTCCTTTTTCTTTTGAGGCGTTGTCTCTGAATTTTTATTCAGAGATTGATTAAGGAAACAGTGAGAACCTTTGAAGTGATTTTTTAGTTTCACCAAGAGTTGGATGCAATTGCACTTTACAGAACAAGAAGAAGTAGAAGCAAAGGATTTCATTTCATTAAATGCATTCGATACATTATGATTCCTTTTTGAATTAGTACTAGGAATATTACAAGTATTCCTAACTACTTCTTTTCTTTTAGCTTGAGAGACAACCTTCTTTTCAAGTTGCCTTCTCTTGTTCAGAAACATCCTCTTCTCTTTGTTGCTCACTGCACAAACAGGATCAAAATGGTTAATTTCTTGCCATTTTCCTTTTTGTCCAGGAGTAAACTTGATTGGTTTATAAGTGTAGAGTTGAGAAGTGATAGTTTTATTCTTTGCCTTTTCTTGTAATTCTTTTTCAAGTTCTAGAGATGTTTTTGCTTGAAGACACATTTCTGCAAAGTCAGGACATATTGGTATTCTGGGTTTAATTTTTAAAACAGAAATAGAAATGTTCAAAATTCTAGAACCAACGGTATCTATCTTTTTATGAATTACTTTCTCTGGTTTGTAGAAAACTGTTCATCTACCTCTGGATCAGATTCAGAATCAGAGTCAAGAAAGTCTCGTTCAGTCTTACCAGAGATAACTACCTCTGATGGTTTCTCAATTTTCTTAGGTCTGGAGACTTTGATGATTCTTTTCATGTTTTCTTTCTTCTCTAAATCAGCTATGATATTTTCTTGATTTATTTTCTTGATGTCATCCACAAATGTAGTTCTGATGCATTCATCAGAGATTGGTGAATACAGAGGGGCATCTGGATTAAATGAACTCTGAGGTTCATCTTCAGAAGTACTTGCTTCAGAGGTACTTTGTTCAGATGTCTCAGATTCATCTTTGATGAATGCATTAAACTTAAAAATCTCTTTAGGATCATTGCTCTGAGGTTTTGTGAAAAACACCTCTGAAGTTTCTTTTTCTATTTTTAAGATGGAATTGGGAAAGCTTTGTACTTCAGAGTATGCTACATTTTTAAAGTTCAGAGCCCTTATTTTTGATCTCTCTGAGGTTTTTATTCTTTTGAAATTGTTCAGTAATGGACAGTCAGAGCTCTGGACCTTTCCTTTACAGAAAGTGGAAGAAAGCGAAGTTTTCTTCAATCCAGTGAATGGATCCAATTCATTGAATCCAAGCCCTTGAGTATCCATTTGAGAGTTTATCTTTATATGAACATCCTGAGCATCAAGATAACTTTTGATTTGAAGTTCTTTCCTTTCCAGAGATTGATGTAAGATTTCTCTTTCTTTTTGGAAAAAAATGGTTAAGGCAACAGAATTGAGTCTTTCATACTCAGATTTTTTTACTTCTTCTTTAACTTTTAAAACTTTCTCAAGTTCTTTGAATTTTTCTGAAAATGATTTTTTCTTTTGTTTCTGAGCTTTTTCAAGATCAGATTTTTCAACAAAAATATCTCTCTTTTCTGATTCAAGAAGATCTTTTTCCCTTTTGTAAAAACTAAGATCTTTTGTCATTTGTTTTGCTTTTCCTTTTTCCTCAACAAGTTTTTGCTTTAGGATTTGAAATTCATCTGCTAGTTTAATAACATCCAATTCAAGATCACTTTCAGAGGTGGAAGGAGAGTTTACCTTTTTAGAGTAGTCCTCTGATGATCCGTCACTTTGATCATCTGTGAACGCCATACCACAGAGATTGGTGGGTTCTTCCTCTCCATCGCTTGTTGTGTCTGACAACCAGTCTTCCATCTCTGCTACAAGTACTCATTCTTTGACATTGTATATGTACTTGTTTTTGTAGTAGTCTTCATCCTTGATGAGTCTACCTCTGCAGTTGGCGGATTAATGGCCTGGCTTTCCACATCTAAAACATCTTCCGTCATTTTGGTTTGATGGAAGAGTAGTGTCTGATTCTGTCTTTTGTGCTTGTACTTGTGGTTGTGGCTTGAAGTACCTCTGAGGTTGTTGAGATCTTGATTGTTGAGTAGAATCATGATTGGTGAAATGAACGCCCTTTTGATCACTATGCAGAGTAGATCTGGGCTCTTGTTGATATTCAGTTTTCTGAAATCTTCTCTCTGGATTTCCTCTTCTTTCTTCATCATCTCTTCTTCCTTCAAAGACTTTCTTGCCAAATTTCTTGTTAAATTGATGAGTGATTAATGCAAGAGATTTGGCAAAGGCATTGATGTCATCATCTGAGTCAGAATCTGAGTGTTCAACTTCTTCAGACATCATAACCTTTTTGGATTTTCTTTTAGATTCCCTTTTTGAACAATTGTCTTTTTCTGCATTTCTACATTCTTGTGATACACCCTTCTGTTTTGACATGAGTGCAAGTGGACCACCTAAAGAGGTTTTTGATTTTTGTTTAACAACTTCTTTTTCCTGTGCTACCAAGGTACCATAAATGTCAGTCAATGACCATGATTCAAGATTTTGATTGGCTTGTATCGACATTGACAGTTGTGACCATTCTTCATTTAGACTTTTAAGAAAGAGAACATTGTTTTCTTCTTTTGTTCTCATGACCCCAAATTTTCTGCATTTGTTGATGAGGATGTTAAACCTTGAGTATGTTTGATGTAAGGTTTCTTCGAGTAATGCATGAAAATCATGATATTCATTGATACAAAGATTTCTCCTGTTCTTTTGAGTTTGTAGGCCTCCTTCAAGTTGATTTAACAACTGATCCCATATCTCTTTTGTAGTTACGCAAGAATCAAGTTCTTGGAAGATATCATTGGGAATGGCCATTATAAGTAATCTAACAGCTTTTGAATCATTATCCATCATGTTAGTTTCTTCATCCGTAAAGTTTGAAGTTTTCTTTTCATAGTAAGCAGGGATTTCAGCAGTATCTGTTGTTGCTGGAAGTCTTGGTACCAACACCATTGGTTGGTGAGGTCCATCGTTCACTGATCTTAACAGATCCCTGTCCATGCCTTCTAAGAAATTTACCATCCTTATCTTCCATTGAGGATATTCATCCTTTAGAAGTGTAGGAGGTTTGGTTGATGATCCGGCTATATAAATGGCACTTATGCTTGAGTTTGCCATTTTTGTGAAGAAAAGATGAAGATTTGAAGAACTGATGCTTTTCTATGAAGATCTTTCTATTAAATGATGTAACTGTGATTTACTTTTAAATCTGGAGCATATGAAGTTTAATAAACCAGGGTTTACACAAACATGCACAGATAATAAAAGCTTGAATCAGTAAGAATTAAATCTATCCGAGTATGCAGATATGATCTTTCTTTGTTTTAGAAAACAAAGGAGGCTCTGATACCAATTGTTGGATCCCAGATTTAATCTAAAAACAATAATGATATAAACAACAAGAGTATAAATAGTGGAAGCAATATAGTTTAATATCAAAAACAGATTCAAATATCACAGTTCATATATAAAGCAAGTAGAAAGAACAAGATCTTCGTGAGATATATTTAGTTGATTCTTCTTATACAAGATATCAAAAAGCACACTTTTGTCAAATGAGTGATGGTCCTATTTATAGGACCATAAAGTAAACAATGTACTATTCTGACAAAAAGAAGCATGCTTGAATAGTGTCTTACCTAAAAGGTAAGCTCAAGACATGCTTGAACAGTAACCTACTCTATAAAGTAAATCTTATTACTAAGTGATTGGTTATCTGTTTTGATACTTCAGGAGTCTTCAGCGTCATCTTCAGAGAGAATGTCTTCAGAGCTCTGACGTTGTCTTCAGAGCCTCTGATGAAGCCATCTCTGATGTCTGCTGAAAGTTGCAATCTCTGATAAGTACTTCAGAGGCAGGTTTGTCCTCTGAAGTCTTCGTCCTCTGAAGTCTGTGTCTTCTGAAGTATATCTTTGGAAGTCCTCTGAAATAGGACGGATTTTTTCAACACTTTTAACAAACAGAAGATTTGGAGCTAACAGGACTTAAGTATCATGAACTAGAAGGTGAAAACCTTATAAGAGCAAAAGGTGATAGATTAGCAAAGTATTATATTCTTCAAGGCATTCCAAATGAAATATACGTTAAGATAGACAACTATAAGGCCTCAGGAAAACAGATGTGGGATCAGCTAGAGAAGATGATGCTAGGTTCAAAGGTTGGGAACCAGCTGAAGATATCCAACTGCCTAAACAACTATGAAGAATTCAAAGACAGAGTTGGAGAAACACTAGCAGAAACTTATGACAGGTTTGTGACCTTGCTGAATGAACTAAGCAAGAACAAGGTCAATAAATCGCAAATAGAGCTGAATGTCAAATTCCTAAGCATTCTCCAGCCTGAATGGAAGAGGTTTGCCAGACAAATGAAGAAAATCAAGGATCTAAACGAGATTCCACTTCATGAGGTGTATGAAACCCTCAAACAAAATGAAGAAGAGGTGGATGAAATCTTGGATGAAAAGAGACAGGGTGAGAAGACAGTTGCTGACTCAGTTGCTCTTGTTGTGAAAAAGAAGAAAAAGAAGATAATTTTGTCTGAATCAGAAGAGCTTGAAGCTGAAGCAAACTCTGACTCAGATGACTGTGAACAACTAAAGCAGGCTATGCTTACACTGACAAAGGCTTTTCAGAAGAAGTTCTACAAGAAACCAAGTTCAAACAGTCAGAGGTATTCTTCTGGTCTGAGCAACTATGTTCACAAGGAGAGGGTTGAAGGAAAGAGATTTGAAGGAAAGATAATAGAGGAAAGGAAGCCGGAAGAGAGACGGTATCAAGCTGAAGGATCCAGTCAATCAAAACCTCCAACGTGCTACAACTGTGGCAAAATAGGTCACTTTGCCAGAGACTGCCGAAGACCCAAAGTCAGAAACTCAGACTACTACAAGAATAAAATGCTTCTAGCCAAGCAACAGGAGGCTGGAAAGGCATTGATGGCAGAAGATGAGTACTGGCTTGATCAATCAGATGATGAGAATGAAGAGAAGGATGAAACAGCTCACATATGCTTAATGGGCAAGCAGGAATCAGAAGCTGAAGCTGATTCTGATGAAGAGGAAAATGAGGTATGTGATTTAACTCATTCAGATTTCTTAAATCAAATGCATGCCATGTTGACTAAACTCGAAGAGTTAGAGTCAAAGCTTAAGCGAGAAAAAGGTGTTATCAATGACAAAAACCAATCAATACAGAAACTTAGCGAGGATATTGCTGAGAAGAATGTATTGATTGAGGTTTTACATAGAAACAATGACACCAGCGCAAAAGAAAAGACCATAATTCTTAAAGAGAATACTGAAACAAAGTCTAAATTGAAAAGGAGTGAGTTTGATTTCAAAGAGCTTTCGAAATTGCATTGTTCAACTTCTAAAGAAAACGAATCTTTACTTGCAAAATTAAAAGCTTTGGAAGATAAGTTATACAAAATGGGTCAAACTGAACAAACCATTCATCTGAACAAACCCAAAGAGGAAATAGAGAGTTGGGGACTCGGATACGAGAATCCTCATTACCTTGAAAATGCTAAATCTGAAGTGCCTGCACTTTATGATTTTACTTTTATGAAACTAGCTCGTCGAATCCCTGAGCTTAAAGTTTTCTGGACTGGACTGTCAAAAGAGGATGAAGCTAAGGAAACAGAAAAACGAAAGAACACATCTAATGTTCAACTGCCATTTCGTTATGCGAAGTTGAATAATAGTTATAATGATGATTCAATATATCAAAAGAAATATCTTTCAAATGACTTCTTTCAGAGTTATTCTGTCAAAGAAATGGAGGCGAAGCCTATTAAAGGTAAACTATATGTCCCTCCTCTCGTGTTGGAAAGTAAAATTTCTGAACTTGAGACTTCTTTAACAGATAAAAGACTTTTGATTGATATTGAACAAAAAGTTTTTACAACTGTGCTTAAGAGTTCTGTTCTTTCTAAATCTTCAAAGGCTTCAAAATCTGATGATCTGTTTGGTTTAGCTGATGGAGGGTTTGATTTTCTAAACTCCGATGGTGTTTTAGATGAGTGTATTGATCAATTTGATTTTCATGCCAAACTTACTAACCATTCATCTTTTGTTGTAAAATCCTTTGGATCAACCAGTATGTCAGAAAAAGGTAAATAATCAACGAAAGTTGATAAATCAGCTTATGTGAAAGCTAAGAATGCGAAAGGTAAGAAGAAATCTCAACATTCACAGAAACCGATCACTACTGGTAACCCAAAGAAGATGCATTCTTTTGTTGCTCAAAAGTCTAACTCACAAGTTTCAAATGTTTCAAATCTGAGCAAGAAAAGGATAGGAGTTAAGTCTTAATGGAAACCAAAACAGAAGATAGACGAGAATGCAAAATCTTTTTCAAGTGTTAATTGTAATAAGACTATGCCTAGTAAAGATGTTTTGAATGCGAATGTTGCTACTATTTTGAAACCAAAACTTGTCGTTTATCGCAAGAAATATTCTATGAAGCAATTATTCGAGTTATCTTTTTCTGCTAGAAAGTTTTCCAATTATGATAGACATGTTTATGCTTCTCGTAAAGATTCTGATGTTTGGTTTGGAACTTATAATGTTCACTCTTATCATTCTAACTCTTCATTTGATTCTCAAAAAGAAAACGGATCCAAATTTCAATTGGTACCAAAATCTTGTGCTAACACAGTTGGACCCAAATATCAGTGGGTACCAAAAGCTAAATCTGTGTTGCAGGAACTCAAAGTTTAAGAGGGAGCATAGAACTTAGGCTTTTGAACAAACCAGTTCAAAACCCGACTTAAATGTCAAGATGGAGGCTTCTAAGCAATTCAGCTTAGAACCCGTACTTCAACGAAGTATGACTTCTAGACAAGACAGTCTAGGACTAGTACCTCAAAGAACAATGGCCCTTGAATACAATAGTTCAAGACCCGCTCTTCAATGCTAAAAAATCTTTACTCCAATTTTGTTTTATGGTTATCTAAATCTCTTGTTTCGTAATTTCTTTTGTGCAGATCCGTCATATGTGGTACATGGATAGCGGATGTTCCAAGCATATGACTGGACAAAAAGGTATGTTGACCAACTTTACAGAGAAATACTGCGGAACAGTTAGATTCGACAACGATCAGTTTTCACCAATACTAGGATATGGTGATATGGTACATGACAAAGTCACGATCAAGAAGGTGAGCTATGTTGAAGGCTTAGGACACAACCTGTTCAGTATAGTCCAGTTCTGTGACAAAGGCTTAGAGGTCAATTTCAAAGCCAAGAGGTGTTCTGTTCGTATTGAAGAAGGCAACGAACTCTTGGTTGGCACTCGAAAGTTCGACCTCTACACAATCAATTTCTCAAACGTCCAGACTGACAAGCATGTTTGTCTACTCTCTAAAGCCTCGATGCAGCAAAGATGGCTATGGCATCGACGACTCTCTCACCTCAACTTTAGGTGCATCAACAAGCTGGTCAGTGGAAAGTTAGTAAAAGGACTTCCAAAGCTCAAGTACGAAAAAGAACATCTGTGTGCAGCCTGTGAAAAAGGAAAGATCAAGAGAGCTCCACATAAACCAAATCCTGAACCGAGTACAAGCTCTCCGTTAGAGTTGTTGCATATGGATCTCTATGGTCCGATGCGAACGCAATGTCTAGGAGGAAAGAAGTACATACTAGTTATCGTGGACGATCACTCGCGATACACTTGGGTCAAATTTCTACATTCAAAAGATGAGACACCAGATGTTCTCATTACATTCCTGAAGACGACCCAGGTAAATCTGTAGAAACCGGTCAAGCTTCTAAGAACAGACAACGACACATAGTTCAAGAACAAAACAGTTCAAGAATATCTCGAACCGATCGGGATATCACATCAATACTCTGCTGCTCGTACGCCTCAACAGAATGGAGTGGTCGAAAGAAGAAATCGTACGCTAGTCGAGGCTGCTCGTACTATGCTAAGTCAATCAGACTTATCTCTATTTTTGTGGGCTGAAGCTATATCGACTGCGTGATACACTCAAAATCGCTCCATGATACACCGCAGATTCAAGAAGACTCCTTATGCGTTAATCAACAACCGAGCACCTACAATAAAATATTTTCATATATTTGGGTGTAAGTGTTTTGTTCTAAACGATAGAGAGAGTCTGAACAAGTTCAGTGCCGAGGCGGATGAAGGCATCTTCATTGGTTATTCATCTACATGAACTGCATATCGTGTATATCTGAAGAAGTCAAAGACAGTTATTGAAAGCATCAACGTTACGTTTGATGAAGAAATAGCTTCTGAACAACTCAGTTTAGAACCTGTGATAACTGGAGTACTAGCTTCTGGGCAAATCAGTCCAGAACCTGCATCTCAGGCGATCAAATCAGATGAAGCATCAACGTCTACTAACCATTTATCTGATTTACATTTATTATTTGAACTGTTTTATGATGAATTTCTTGGATCTAATGTGAAGAAATCTGTTGTGGTTGACAGGATGGAAGACTCAACGACTACTCATCCAACCAGTTCAGATATCTCTAATGAATCCAACTCCTCGATTCAACAAGAAATTCCAGTTCAAATGCCGAATCCAACATTTGAAGTTGTTACAAATAATGAAGAGACAGAAGTTGCTGTATCAGTAGAATGTTCTGTACAGACTGATCTACAGACGGACCAAGTTGTACCTGCTGAACCTTCTGCACCTACTACTTCAACTGCAATCATCATTCCTCCTAAACAACCTGAAGAAGGTACAAGTGGATTATTAGATGATAATATTGATATATATTCATATAATCCACTTCCTCATGAACACAAATAGACCAAAGAGCACCCATAATCCAGATCATTGGCGATCCAACAAAATCGGTGCAAACCAGGTCAGCGTCAATGAATATGTGTATGCATGAATCCTTTCTGAGCAAGATCGAGCCTACTCGCGTATCAGAGGCTCTTGCCGATTCAGACTGGGTAACTGCAATGCAAGAAGAGCTGAATCAATTCGACGCACTTAAAGTCTGGAGACTCGTACCCAAACCTCAAGGTAAAACAATTATAGGTACAAAATGGGTTTTCAAGATCAAGAAAGATGAAGATGGTACCGTTATCAGAAACAAAGCAAGACTTGTAGCTAAAGAATATAGGCAAGAGGAAGGAATAGACTACGATGAGACTTATGCGCCTGTGATGCGTTTAGAGGCAATTCCAATGTTTCTAGCCTACGTTGCTCACAAGAACTTCACTGTCTTTCAAATGGACGTGAAGACCGCCTTTCTGAATGGCATTCTAAAGGAAGAAGTCTACGTCTCGTAGCCAGAAGGCTTTGTCAATCAAGAGAAACCGCATAATGTCTACATTCTCGACAAAGCACTCTATGGACTAAAACAAGTTCCTCGCGCCTGGTATGATGTCTTATCTCAATTTTTAGTCAAGTCTGGTTTTACAAAAGGTACGGTCGATACCACTTTGTTTATTAAAAAGGAAAAAGCTGATATCATTCTTATTGAAATCTATGTGGATGATATTATTTTTGGCTCTACAAATTCTAAGTACTGTAAGAATTTTTCAAACCTTATGCTGTCAAGATTTCAGATGAATATGATGGGAGAGATGAATTTCTTTCTCGGTTTACAAGTCAAAAAAATTTCATCGGGGATTTTTATCAATCAATCAAAATACATTTTTGATATTCTTCGGAAGTTCAAAATGGAAAATTCTAAACCGATTGGTACCCTAATGGCACCAGGTACTAAGATTGACACCGATCCTTCTGGAAAGGCTGTTGATGTTAGGACTTACAGAGGAATGATAGGTTCTTTGATGTATCTTACTTCTAGTAGGCCAGATATAATGTTTTCAACATGCTTATGTGCAATATATCAGGCTAATCCTAAAGAATCCCATGTGTTTGCAGTTAAGCGCATTTTTAGGTATCTGAAGGGGACTACAAATCTTGGTCTGTGGTATCCTAAAGATACTAGCTTTGAACTAACAACATATACAGATGCAGATCATGCTGGTTGTATGTTAGACAAGAAGAGCACGTCTGGTCATATACAGTTCATCGGTGATAAACTCGTAAGTTGGGCATCAAAGAAGCAACTTTGTGTATCAACTTCAACGGCCGAAGCAGAATATGTAGCAGCTGTTAGCTGCTGTTCTCAGGTCTTATGGATGACAACACAACTGCGTGACTACGGTTTTCACTTAAACCATATCCTGATATATTGTGACTCGAAGAGCGCAATCGCAATAACAACTAATCCTGTTCAACATACAAAGACCAAACACATCGATGTCAGGTATCACTTTATAAAAGATCATGTCGAAAAAGGAACAATTGAACTTTACTTTGTAAAAACTGATTATCAGCTTGCAGATTTGTTTACTAAACCCTTAGACGAAAAGAGATTCAATTTTCTTGTCTATAAGCTTGGTATGCTAAATCTTAAGACATAATCTGTGGTTACCTATTAAAGTTTCTTATTGTAAAATTTTCATCATTTTTCTTCATTTCCGCATGATATCTGTACATTAATAGTCTGTTCATAATCCAAGGGGGAGTATAAGAAGAAATTGACAGTTCGTCAATAATATTTTGCTGAGAAAACTTACTAATTTCTGCATTTACCTTTTTAATGTCAAATTTTTGTGATGTATGATTTTAGGGGGAGTTTTACAAATCAAAGGAGTTAGGATATGACTTATGATTATTTCTAATCACAACTCATACTTTCATTGTTTTTCTGCTTTTTGTAATTTTAATTTAAGTGAATAAAATTGCTTTGACTATGACATAAGACTTTTGCAGTTTTTGAGAGAAGCTTACAAGATCATATCTTTATGACTTTAAGCTTAGCTTCATGAGATGTAAGATCGCACGTAAAGGTATAATCCTTTATCTTAATCTCATATATGGTTGAAAAGTGGACAACTTTCAATCATAGAAAACATTGTTCTTAAATGTTCAAACCACTTCCCGAATCTCAAATAGATTTCATGAATTTGGAAGTGTGACTTTAAATGTTTTCAAGATCTAATTGTGCTTTAACTGAAATAGTTAAACCAATCTGAGCATCATATGCTTTCTAGGAAAACATGATTTCATTGTGCTAGGACTTAACACAACTTCAATGGAATCACCTTAACAAGTGATTTCTACCCACGAAGTTAATCCATAACTGATTGACTGTGAGAAGTCAAAAGAAATGAGTGTGGTTAGAGTGAGCTATATGTTTAAAAGAAAGAGGGTGTGAGAACAGAGTTAAAGGAATATCAAATCTCTGCACCAACTACTTTCTAAGCCGGGCAGCCACAATTCTAGTGTTTCACAATTCTTTGGTGATCATTATTGAAACAGGCAACTAGCCCATGCCAACTCTTGATCAAACCTCACCAACTAATAATTTTCTTCTTAACAAGAAAGTGTTTCACATTTTCAAAGGGGTACGCAACACATTTGCTATCTGATTTTCATTTGGAAAATCTGGATATTGAAAAGAAGGAAGTCTACCCCACCTTCGCACTTCACTCATGCACATTGAGTCTGTGTTTAACTTACTGTTGTCTCAGTCGTTTACACAATTTTGAGCCTTAAAAGCAATCATCAAAGTGCTTAATTTTTTCTATCACAAGCACGAACACACAAGGAATTTGTTTCTTTGTCATAACGTTTATAGAAATTGCCTTTGTGGTGTTTCGATAATTGAATGGAAGCCCTGGGGAAGTCAACATCAAAAAGCTCCTTTACAATGTGTATTTATTACACACAGTGACTTAGTGTTACTGACATGCATATTAACTGATTCATTTGTTGATTCAGGTGTTACACTATTATTTTCTCTGGATTTGCAAATATCTGGATGAATATCTTTTAAATTGATGGATCATAGGCTCCAAATGAAGGACATTTCTTACTCAGAGTTTTGATGAAATCGTTTCTCTATTCATCAAAAAGGGGGAGAACCTAAAGCTTGAAGAAATGTTCATTACATTACAAGATTGAAAAAGAGAAGAGCTAACAAAGAAATGCGAAAGATCAAAGTATTATGAAGACATGCTGATTTTAGAGAAATTTTCTTTGAAGATACTTTGCTAAAGCATTATGAGCTAAAACTTGGAGATTATTACATATGGAAGATAGAGAAGGAGATTGCATCTTCTGAGCTGAAAAAGAAGACTGAATTTCTAAAATCTTTTTAGTAATGATCTTGATCCAAAGGGGGAGATTGTTAGCGCACAGATCTATTCGATTCAAGATCATCCAATCTGAAGATCGCAATCTGAAGCTAAAGCCGGAAAGTCGACTCTTAATATAAGTCTAATGTCAGTTTGTAATAAATGTCAAAGTTGTTTTTAGTATTTTATTATTATCCTAAATATCTAGATATCATTATTTAGATATTAGTTTACGATATTAGTTTAGTTTAATATTATTAGTTTGCAAGTTGTTTTGCAAGTTGTAGAAAGTGTGTCTTAGAAGCTAACAAGAGAAATTAGAGATAACATACACACACATTGACGGTGTAAAATTCAGAGAGAACATCGAGAGCTTAAACAGAAAAATCATCAACCTTGTAATCCATTGATTATTAATCAAACAGGTTGGTAATCGTATATGTTGTTGTTTTTATAAGAACTTGATAATATTGTGGATCGACAAAGACTATAACCGACTTGTCCAAAAAGGGTCGGCATACTCGGTTCATCAAGTCCATAAACAAGGCCGGAGCATTGGCCAACCCAAACAGCATAACTAGAAACTCATAATGATCGTACCTCGTTCGAAATGCCGTCTTCGGTATATCGCTATCCTTCACCCGCACTTGATGATAACCGTATCGCAGGTCTATTTTTGAGAAACATCCCGCTCCCCGAAGTTGATCGAAGAGATCGTCGATCCGAGGAAGTGGATATTTGTTCTTTATGGTAACTTTGTTGAGCTCGCGGTAGTCTATACACATCCGCATAGACCCATCTTTCTTCTTCACAAATAGCACCGGTGCTCCCCAAGGCGACGAGCTCAGTTGTATAAATCCTTTCTCAATTAGTTCTTGGAGTTGCGTCATCATCTCTTGCATTTCTATCGGGGCTAAACGGTAGGGAGCACAAGCAATCAGAGCAACTCCTGGAGTAAGGTCGATGTGGAACTCCACTTGTCGCTTCGGTGGAAGTCCAGGTAGATCGTCCGGAAAGACATCCGGGTAGTCACACACCACCTCCACTTCTCCCAACTTCTTCTTCTCTAGCTTCGCGTCGATCACATAGGCTAAGTACGACTCACATCCTTTGGCTAGGCTCTTGCGTGCCTTGAGTGACGATATAAACATATTGGTTCCTCGGTTCCTCTCTCCGTAAACTAACACTTCACCACCCTTCGACAAGGGTACTCGAATCAACTTCTTAGAACAAAAGATGTCGGCGTCGTGCTTAGCTAACCAATCCATTCCCACTATTACATCAAAACCCCTAATATTTGCCGGTAACAAATCTATAACAAAGGGCTCTCTATCTAATTCTAAGGTGCATCCTACATAGCAACTCCGAACAACCATATGTTCTCCGTTGGCTACTTATACCACTAGAGAATCATTCAACAAACTACAAGGAGTGGTAAGGTTCTTGCAAAAAGATTAGACACAAAGGATCGGTTCGCACCAGAATCGAATAAAACACGGATAGGTAGAGAGTTCACTAGAAACGTACTCGACACTACGTCCGCCGCCTCTCTTGCTTCAGTAGCCGACATCTGGAAGGCCCGACTTGGCGCCTTCGGTTGATCTTCCTTCTTTGGAAAAGCCCCACTTGACACCCCTTGGTTACCCCTTGCCAGTTTAGGGCAGTCGCGTTTGATGTGTCCCGGTTCCCGGCACTCATAACAAACTCCCCGTGAGGGGCAATCCCGACTCATGTGGTCCTTTCGCCCACACTTGAAACATTCCATAGCTCGAGAAAACGGTCTTTGATTGCAAGGCCCAAAGTGCTTGCTCTTACATTTGGGGCACCACCTCACCTCACATCGCGGGTCAGTGTTCCTCCCCCCGTCAAAGGGTTTGGAAGGTCGTGCGGGCCCAGTTGGCCCCTCCCATTTACGCTTTTCGCCTTGCAATTTCTTCTCCTCTATTTCTTGTAGTAGATCATCCTCTACCAACTGAGTATCCTCGATGACCTCTTGCAATGTAGACTTCTGAGCGTTCCTCACGCCCGTCTTCATCTCTGCCGGTAACCCCTTCACAAATGCCTTCATCTTGGATCCTTCATCCGTTGCCAAGTGCTCGACCAAACTGAGCTTGTCCATGAATAGTTTGGCATAGTCGGAGACCGACAAATTACCCTTCTTCAAACTTCGGAATTCCTCTTCTATCTTGCCAAGCGCTCTTTCGTTACAATACTTCTCCATGATCTTCTTCTTGAATGTTGGCCAAGTGTGCTTGGCCAAAACTTCCGGTGTAAGCGCTCTTCGAGTGACGTTCCACCAGCTCAGAGCATCCCCTCTAAGCAGTTGAGAGGCAAACTTGACTCTCTGTGAGTCCGCGCACTCGCTTGATTCAAAAGCCATCTCTACATCTTGAATCCATCTCATGCAGACTAACGGGTCGGTCGTCCCAGAGAATTCTGGAGCCCGACTACACAAGAAGGTCTTGAAAGAACAACCCCCCTCCTTCCTCTTATCAGTCCTAGTCGCATGCTCTTCAGTTCCAGGTGCATTATCAGCACCACTAGATCCTAACACTGCATTGTCCTCCACCGTTTCATGCCTCCGATTACTTGCATCCCGGTCCTCTAGAACTTTCAGGAGTTTCTCATCCCGCTTGTCCATTGCAAAGTTCATCATCTGCGTTATGCTGGCCAACAGGACCGACTGAAGGTTCGCTTCTTGAATAACTGGGTCCTCGGCTTCCAAATTCCTTTGGGGAATCGCATCTACGATCCCCTCTAGCATTGGGGGTATCGGCGGAATGACTTGGTTTACCGTTGGATTCGCTTGTCGATTTATTTCTGGGGCCGTTACACTTGCCTCATTCGCATCCTCGGTCACCCCGACCCGACTCCTCGTGTTTACCATAATAAACTTTCACACATGACAAGAGTGGTACCGGTTAATTCTTTAAAAGATAATCGGTTCGATACGTACTACTACAAGGATCAATCATCATAATAAAAACTTCAAACATGCTCACGTAATCATAAATTCAGAACAACGCTGGCCAAGTGAGATTGTGAACGTATTTTACACAAGAATCCTTGTTATCATCATTATAATTCTCAATCGATGCAATTCCGAAATCCTAATACTCGCCCCACCTAGGAATGCTCTACCCGAATGGACAGTGATCCTATAAGCATAGCCAGTCTAAGTCTAGGTATGCTAAGGTCAACACCTAGCTCACTTAAACTAGAGCTCTGATACCAACTTGTAACACCCCAAAAATGGGACTAACAAAAATTTCCGGAAATAGAAATGTGGTATGTATAAAATGCCCAAGCACGAGCTCATACAAAAAGGAACAACCAATGCCTGTTAATTACAAGTTTGCAATAAGACACGATAATAGATGACAACTCCCTAATCTAAGTCTCGCTAGACATAAGATTACAAAAAGGTTGTCAACTATGTCCAAATAATTGTCTTCAATATTGGCATCCCAAAATGCTCCCAAGCTCACCACTAAAGTTGATTAAGCTTCCTTGGCACTTGCGCCACTAGAACCTGAGATACATACCAACAATCAAGTGTTAGACCAAACGGGTCTAGTGACTTGCATATAAACAGGGCATATTTATATAAAACATGTTATGAACAATTATGACACTTCAATCACCACAGTCCATACGAGGCCAATCATGGGGGAGACCCATCACACCAATGAGTTTTACATCAAGTCAATGTACCTTGATGTTCACTCGCTTGAGCAACATCCCAAAGGCCCGGCACACTTGAAGACTACCTCCCAGGCATTACTCCAAATTGCGGAGGTCTAGGTGCATACCATTATAGTGGCACCTAAGACTACATCCTCCTAGCACTTACTCATGGTTTGTTCTATGTACTTACAATGTCCGTCCCTATACATAATTCCATGACCATAAGATACATGTATAAGACTTCAACAATCCCAAGCATAATTTAGGTACAAAACTCTAAAATATGCAAATACTCAATATTATCCATGGCTCATCAAGACAAATATATAAACATGCTCAAATATCAAGAATAATAATCTCATCCATGTCCACAACCATATTCAAGGCTAAGATACAAACAACATCCAAATTAGCAGTTAGGTCAAACTTATCAGGTGATCAGATCTTCTCATGAAAATGATGCATTAGGTAGGAAAACACATAAAATATGTATCTCATTTGAAAATAATACAAGAAACTCACTATCTATGTTTTATAGAAAAACCTTAGAAACTTAGGAGACTCCTAGCTTGGATGGTGAGAAGGTAGGACTTGAATCCAAGATGAAATACTTCAATAGATACTTCCTAGATGTAGTAAATGCTCTCACTAACCATCCACAAGTTGAAATTAATGAGGAGGAGAAGTTTGGTGATGAGAAATCGCCCCCACAACAGTAAAATCGCCTAGGGTTTTGAGAGAAATCAGTCTTGTGTAATAAATCCCGCTGGAAGCCCATTTTTATACCCCAAACCGCGCCGGCATAGTACCCGGCGATAGTGCCCATGGAACTATCGCAAGGGCACAATCGCGCCGCTCGAACTACCTATGGTACATCACAGGCGATAGTGCCCGACGATTGTGCCAAGGGCACTATCGCGAAGGCACAATCGCGACCACCCCCGACCTCTCGGTACATATCCCGCGATAGTGCCAGGCGATTGTACCAAGGTCACTATCGCGATGGCACAATTGCGACCACTCCCTTCGACCCGAAAACTTGACTTTTCTAAAGTTCGATAAAGCGAAGCTAAATATACGGATGAACATGAAATTAACAGATTGATAAGACACCATTTAAGCACACAAAGGGATTCTTAATTTAGCTAATAGACAAGGAACGAGGGGAATACTTACCTTAGATTTTTCGGGTGTTACAGGAGACTAGACTCTTAGATAGAAAGTCCGTAATGATGTGATGATGAGAAGAGCCATAATATTTGGAGAGATGCAATATTGTGTGGTTTCTTTGATCTGACATTTTCTGGAGGTGAATATTGTGTTCGAAGAAGAAGAAGAAGCTTGAGAGAAAGTCGCTATTGAAAAAGGATGAATACAATGAAGTAGGTTTAGACACGTGCTCAATAAATTCAAGTGATGATTGGTAAAGGTAAATTTGTAGAATGAAGGATAAATTTATGTGATGAAAGGTAATTATGAGATTAGGGTTGAAGTGGTGGTTTTATAGACATTTTAGGCTTTGAACGCTGCACTGACTCTTTGAAGTCTGACATATAATTATGACATAGAGAAACCTCTAGGGTTCTTATAACAGATAAAAGAGGAATTTGAAGGAGAAAAATGGAGAAGTCGGATGAATGATATATTCGCACAAGAATTTTCTCGGATTTGTGAAATACAAACAATATTCGATTGACTTAATTCTTATGAGAAAGATGAATCAAGAGTTGGAAGTGCAAAATCCGATAAATGATCAGTTGAGTAAAATCTTAAATGTCAAACTAATATCAGACCAGAGAAGATATATGATTGGACCAAGAAATCCGAAGATTGGGACTTGTGTTATGTTTCAAAGAGAAGAAACCATAGCTGAGATTTTCGAACAGGTATACTTCGGATTAACATGCATCAGATTAACACAGAATATCCTTACCGTATTCCTTAAGACATTTGAATGAAAAGGTTTGAAATAAAATTTAATGATATAATCAGTTAACATATAACATAATTATTCATATCATTTTAATTTTTAACATTTAACATTCCCAGTTCACTGATTAGAAACTTGAACCTTGATTCATTCAATGGTTTAGAAAATAAATCAGCTAACTGATTGTCTGTTGGAATAAAATGTAGTTCCACATTTCTTTTAGATATGTGATCTCTCATAAAGTGATATCTAATATCAATATGTTTGGTTCTTGAATATAGCACATGATTCTTGGTAATAGCAATGGCACTAGAATTATCACAAATAATACGTATAGCAAAAGATCTTATGTCATAATCAACAAGTTCATTTTTCATCCATCAGATTTGAGTTGTACAACTTCCAGCAACAACATATTCAGCTTCATCTGTGGAGGTTGAAACTAAGTTTTTTTTTTGACCAACTTACAAGTTTTCCACCAAGAAGTTGGCAATTCCTGGTAGTACTTTTCCTGCCTATTTGAAAACCTGCATAATTAAAATATGAATATCCAATTAGTTGAAAACCTTTGCCTTTGGGTACCAAAGAAATAGATTCAGAGTTTCTTTTAAGTACCTGAAAATCCTTTTTACAACATAAAATTGGGATTCTTTTGGATTTGATTCATATCTACTACAGAGACATGTTGAAAACATAATATTTTGGTGACTTGCAGTGAGATATAAAATAGATCCAATCATTCCTCTATAATTAGTTACACCAACTGATTTTCCATTTGGATTAGAGTGTAACTTTAATGGATGAGCCATTGCAGTTTTCATGGGCGAGCATTAGTCAAACTTCAATTTCTTTATTAAATTTTTGACGTATTTACTTTGATTTATAAAAATGGTTTGTTTGACTTGTAAACCTAAAGAAGAAGATTAATTCACCCATCATGCTCATTTCATATTTGCTTTGCATGAGTTCAGCAATGTTCTCACGAAGAGAAACATTTGTAGCACCAAATATTATATCGTCTACATAGATTTGAACAAGAATGACATCATCACCAAATTTCTTAAGAAAAAGAGTTTGCCAATCTTGCCACGGATAAACTTATTTTCAAGAAGAATGGAAGAAAAGTGTCTGACCATGCCCGAGGAGCTTGCTTGAGACAACAAAGAGCTATCAAGTTTGTATACGTGTTAAGAATTTATCAGATCTTCAAATCATGGAGGTTGTTTCACATATACTTCTTCTGATAACTTACCATTCAGAAAGGCACTCTTGATATCCATCTGAAAGACTTTGAAATTTTTGTTAGTATAATAAGCTAGAAAAATTATGATGGCCTCAAGTGTTGCAACAGGAGAAAATGTTTCATCATTATATATTCCTTCTTATTGGCTATATCCTTGAGCCACAAGTTTGGATTTGTTTCTGATAATTGTGCCATCATCATCCATTTTGTTTTGGAAGATCTACTTTGTACCAATAATGGCTTTATGAATTGGTTTGGGAACAAGTTTCCAGACCTTGTTTCACTCAAATTGGATAAGTTCTTCTTGCATTGCGTTCACCTAACTTGGATCTACAATGGATTAATTCTTCAATGTGTTTTTGGGTTGAACAAGAGACAAGAAGTTGACATAGAGACACATGTTTGCAGATCTTCTAGTTCTGATTTCACTGTGATGATCTTCTATAAATTGCTCTATAGGTTGGCTTTTTGTCCATTTTGTAATAGTAGGAAGAGAAATTATAGGTGAGTCATTCATTAGTTCACATAATGTATTTGGAGAGGACGGATGAGGGATTTTGGATGATGTTGTAGAGATGGGATTTGGAACATCGTTCTAAATTCTAGAAGACTCAAGTACACTGGATTGGTTATTGATAGGTTCACAAGAGGAAGTGGGATTAAAATATGAGACCTGATGTATGTTTGAAGAGGAATTTTGTATAGATCTCAGTAAGTGTGATGAGATCCATTCATTGAGTTCATCTTCATTGAAGGTAACTGTGGATGATGACGGTGCATTTCCTCTTTCATCAAAGTGAATATGTATCGATTCATCAATATTTTGTCTTCTTCGATTGTAGACTCTGAAAGCTTTGGAGAAAACAAAATATCCTACAAAAATTCCTTCATCGGATTTTGGATCAAAATTTTCCAAGATGATCTATGTCATACAAAATGTAACATATACATCCGAAAATATGAAAGAAACTAGTATTTGGCGTTTGTCCATGGAAAAGTTCATAGGGAGTCTTATGATGTCTTTTCACAATTGTAGCTCGATTCTGAGTGAAACATGCATTATTGACAGCTTCAACCCAAAAATAAATGGGTAGACAAACTTCACTTATCATCGATTTGGCAGCCTCACACATAGTTCTATCTTTTCATTCCACAACTCCATTTTGTTGAGGAGTTCTAACTGCAAAATAGTTTTGAGAGATAAGTTTGTTTGAATAGAAATTTCCTAGAATAATTCTTGAATTCTGTCCCGTTGTCACTTCTTAAGGAATGAACTCAAGAATTATTCAGTACTTTAATCTTTTTGATAAAGTGAATAATTTCTTCAGTTGCATCACTTTTTTTTTGTAAGAAGAAGACTCATATGTATCTTGAATATTCATCTAGAATCACAAGAGTATATCTTTTCCACCTAGACTTAGGATGTTTATTGATAAGTCCATATGTAGAAGATGTGTGAATCCAAGTATGCAAGTGTAATCAATAAATCAATGAAGAACAATCAATATATGTCATTAACTATGGTCATATGATTGTATTAACTGATAAAGCTCAAAGGTTTACAGAGAGAATTGATTGAAATGGGTGTAAACCTAAACTGACAATTAACCTAATTTCTAGGTTAAACAAACATTATATGCCTAGGGCTTAGAGCAAACAGGCCCAAAGCCCATTAACAAAATATAAGAATTAAAACATTACAATTTGCACCCCTCTACTTCAATTCAACATACAAAATACAACATAACAATCTCCCCCTTTGAATTGAAGTTCGTAGTCTCTTCAGATCGGAACATTTGCCTTTCTAAGCCCAAAGTGCATCTCGAAAATTGTGATCATATTTCTGAACTCTAACCTTTCAAGAATCAGTTTCAAGGCTTTAGACACGAGTTTTCTGTAATCTGGGTACAACGGATTCCGATCTTTGTCGTCTCGAGAAATCATGGCACGAAGTTTGTCTCTAAGAATGTACAGAGTACCATCACAGAATCTGGCAATCTGGCTGAATCTGATGAAGCACATTTTATCTTCACTGTTTGGATATGTCATGCTAAGTTCCGAAACTTCCATCATTGTGTAGGCAGGAACATCCTTATTGTTTATTGGTAGTCTCAGATCAAGTTTGAACAGGTTGATCTTGGTTTGATTGCTTTCAATATCAATCTGCAAGTCTTCAAGACACGCTAACTTAATTGTGGTCATCATGAAATGCTTTACGGCTTTTCAGAGCATCTTGAACTTCTCCAAGACGATTAACAATTGTATAAACCAATAACTGAAATAATATAAATCATTTATATGCTTACACACACCAACAGTATAATTTAATCCAAATGCAAAAAGTGTACAACGATTAACAATTGTATAAACCCGAAAGAGAAAAAAAACATAAGATTTTGAAACTTCCCAAAAGAGCACATGGGATGACATTTATTAACAAAACCTATAAATTAACGTACACAATAAAGCATGCATACACGTTCCAAAACTTATTTACACGATGCAAATGTCATAAAATAAGACACCATAAAACCCAACTAAATTTTTGTAAAACTCATTAACGGTAAAATCAAGCGGTGTCAAAATTTCCATTTCCCAACATAAAAAGCGTAAGACGACAATAGGTCTAAAATGTCAAAATTCTAAAACCACCACGTAAGATAGGGTGACCATTTTCAACAAAACTTTGATGAGTCACGACGCCCAATAAACGCGTAAATTTACACGCAAAGATATTTAAAACCCACACATCTCAAGGTACACTCACACACTCCAAAGCGCTGCAAAATCATACTCATAAAATTAAACACGACTCACATAAACCAAATCCCCCAGAAAATTCCGACTCAAGAACATGGGGACAACTCTTCCTTTAAAACCGTAACATACGTAGAGGAGATCCAATGTCAAGGTTAAAAATTCTACAGTTACTTGTCCAATACCCAAAATGACATTAAAATGCGGATCTTATAATATCCAAAAATAGAGTTAGACACAAAACGAGGTTTCGTGTATGTTTAAACTCACGGTTTAAAATTTGTAACCACGAACAACAAAACAATTTTGTGTATGTTTAAACTCACGGTTTAAAATTTGATGGATGCTAAATACTTTACCAAGGCTTCGTAATATAGCTCACTTTATGCTTTGAAAACATATGAAACAAATAATGCGAACTCACTTTAGAAATAATTGTCGTGCATGAATTTGGCTGGCACTCGATACCCCGAAATCACGTTCCTCAATTTTTCATCATCATATGGTCATCCGGATGCATCAAAAATCTTAGAGCAACTATCACACCAATATGGTTAACTTATGACTTCTCCTTGAAATAGAGTCAATCTAACAAACTGGTAGTTCTAATCCAACCAATAATCCTGACTCAAGATGATCAACTTATTGCATCCATCGCGCGTAACTATCACTTCAAAGTAACATTGCTATAAACATCAACCCTTCCTTAGATTACTCGCTTAGAAACTTTCTCACTACCCAACGGTCATCATACCAAGTTAGTTCAAGTATACACATGTAACCTGTAGGTTCACCATAACACTGGTCAGGTGCCATTATGAACGTACCACACATGATCATCCCTGCGACCCTCGACAAGTTTCCCGTTTCTAGCGACTTGATCAACCCCAAAATATCTTATTTTAAGGTGCCTAATGTGCAACTTCACTTACAAACACTTATAAGAACGCTAGTTTGAGTCTAGGCATCCAAAAATCAATACCTAAATCTCTCAAACTTAAGCTCTGATACCAACTTGTAACACCCTCAAATATGGAAATAGCAACTAATTTAAAATTTACTAATTACACCAATAAATGATTCGTTTACAATCACAATATAAGATTTAACCTCAATACACACATTCATTTTATACATACAATCTATAATAAGAACGGGTGCTACTAAAATCCAATAGAAGCCACTATCCCTAAACTGCGGAAGACTTCACCAAATACTTACACTCGTGAGAAAACTAAGCCCATCTCTTCATAGAACTGTTAGAACCAAACCCCCATCTGGAACCTGATGCACATGCTGACAAGTAAAAAGGTTAGGATTAACGCCTAGTGAGTCCAAAAGTTTTACATAAGTAATTGCAATTAAAATGATGAATTTCACTTAAAATCATGACCTTTCAAATGATGTCCTTTAAAACGTGGAAACGAATCTTTCCAATATTATGCACTTTAAAAGATGGACACCTCATTTCAAATATGATTTATAAATTGAATTAATGTAGACTAGCTCGAAACATGAATATGAAATGACTTCCATTTAAGATATGCAGAAAAAACGTTATGTCCCAAAACACCCTAGCACGGGTGGGGCAATTATTCAACCCATGAATCGTTATCAAAACCACATATACCGTACGTCCGAAAACATGGACACTAGGTCCAATAGTCATGCGACCGTAAAGAACCAACGACAATAAAATAAGACGTCCTTACTTTAAAATACTGATAGCCGACAACGGGGGAGACCCGTATCCGTTGAGAGTGGAGGAAACACAAAAGTATGTCACCCAAACAATGTTAATCGCATGACACCTCCCGACATCCCAGCCCGGTGTCCCTACGACTTCTTTATCAAGCGTCACCACAAGTCAGTTGACCTTGATGGATCATTCCGAAGAACTCTATCCCGAAGGCCCGACACACTTAAAGACTACCACCCAGGCATTACGTCAAGCGGCGAAGGTCCTAGCGCCTACTCCCCCGACAACACTAACAGACTCAACCCTCCTAGCGATCGCTTGTAAAGTTTCCTGTCATAAAACATGGGTACCGGAGTTCAACCCCGCAATACCCAATTGACCATCCCGACAGACTGACTGACGTGCCTATCGATCCAATGCAACACAATCTAACCTTACCGGACTACACATGAATGACCAAAGAATTCGAGTCCGTAACCAACCTCAATACGCAATACAACGCATTAGTACGTACGTCATAACTGGACTCTACAATGAGCCATAAAAAACCGGAGAAGCGTCCTCAAGACCCCTTTAAAACGACATTGAGCCGAAATACTCAAACCTCTTTTGACCAATGGTAAATGCTTTTCAATTAATAAACGTACTCGACCCATGGCGTGCAATCACACGATCCAAAATACTTGAATGGACTCTAACACTGTTTAAGTTGGGACAAAAGGTTTTCCAAATAGATTTATGCTCTTTATCCTTTCAAAACGTCCCATAACACAAAATTGAACCTTTTACCCAAACCACACTAAAAATGCCTTTTAACCAAATAATCCCATTTATGCAATAAGTTACCTAGCACGCCCATTTATGACTCATTTATCAAAATGCCCAAAAAATCATAAGATTGTGTGCTATACAAGTTTATAAAGTTAAATACTTTCAAAATAACCAACTGATCAGCAGTTAACAATTTCATGCAAGATGTAAAACACTTTAAAATAACCACTTTGGCATGTACACCGTTTTCACAAATCAACTTGAACTCACCTCGCTAGATTTAGGCTAAATCTAGATTTTACCCCACTTTTAGCTCCTTTGAAAAAACTTGAATCTTCAAGGTTGAAACCTCCATAAACCTAGATACACCAATTTCACCCAATGATCACATTCAACCATTTAGAATAAATCCCCAAACACATGACATCAAATCTCCATTTTGGTCAAAACCCTAATTTGACCCAAAACTCCCAAACTTATCCAAACCGAAACTTAGAGAAATCAAACATTAGGAAACCATCAATGGAGCATTTATAACTTATTTCATGGTTTAGAAATGGAAGGGATACACTTACCAGTTAGGTTTTGATGAAAACCTAGAAAACCCAAAAATAAGCTTGAGGTTGAAGATGAAGGTGGAGATGGCGAATCCTTGACCATAGCTTTCAATCCTACCACTTGATGATGTTTCACCTGCACAATATCAATGGATTTGAGCCAAAAAAAAGTTAGGGTTTGAAGGTGAAAGACGGAAAACGGTTTGGGAGAGAGTAGAAGAAGTTTGGGTGAGAAGAAATGAGGAAAATCGCTTAATTTCGCGACTTAACAGCAGTCTGCCCACTTTGGGCGACTTTGCCATGCGACAATGCCCAGGGCATTGTCGCTGGTCATTGTCACTGGTTCTCCCAGCTTTCTTCTCATTCACTGTTTTGGCTGTAACTTCTTCGTTATAGCTCCGATTTTGCTTCGAAAAGAACCGTTGGACTCATAATTGAATCCTTCATCTATCTAGAATATAACATCCAGGATTCAAGTCCAAAATCTTTTATCTTATTTTTCCCTAATATATCGGTTTCGGTATTAACTCGAAATGACACCTTTCGAAAATCGGGGTGTTACAATCCTCCCAACCTTGAAAGAGATTTCGTCCTCAAAATCTGGCACCGATCAAACACCCAACGTCGCCCTTAGCAAGGTCAATCGCTCTTTACTCAAAAGGAGTGCCTCCACGATACCTTGCCTCATGTACGAAGCCGATCACTTCCCATTTAAGGTTGTCACTATAATTCTCGTAACGAACCGTCACAACTCGATTCCAAGGTTCGATGTGTCTTACCGCTGACGGAATGAACATCGAGTCCTTATCAACCAATTTCCTATCCTTAAAATCCCGACGGTCTCCCAATCTCAGGTTGCACATAACAGCTCAAGAATGCTCCAAAGCAAACTTTTCCCTTAGATACTTTAGATTCCGACACATCAAGATCTCCTCAATAAAGGATTCCCACTTAAGGTCCACCTCGAGATTCTCACTAATTGTCTCCAATAAACAATACCATAAAAGATTTTATCGTCTCTTCCTTGACGAAATTCTTAACACTAGTTTGGTCTGATCCAAATCAACGAAAAATTTGTTTTCCCAAGGCGCAACATCTGTAAAGGTTATCAAACTTCTCTTAATCAAAACATCGGTCTAACGTTTCACCCAGAAACGTACCATACCACACCACAGATAGTCGCTTATCCCAAACTCCAAAGTTACACGACTCCCATTATGCCCTCAAGCATCGGTCGCCAAACCAACAAAAGTCTTGTCAATAATAGAAACACCAAAGATCGATCCCCAAATACAAACACTCAATCTCCTTAAGGTTACTACTTAAATTGCGAACACACTGGATCTATCGGGAGTGCACCAAAGCACCACAACGATTATTGGTCTCAAACAAAGTGTCGACGCCTATTCTCAAAATGACTATACTGCAACGTGGGTGCACCGCCAAGCATTTCATTCCAGATTTTCATGATCAATTCAAAGTTGACACCTAACATGTCACTAAAATTTAAACCTTATGTCTCTAACAAGCGAACCACAATATTTCCTTTATTCGCATAGGTTCTTTAAGATGGTACGCCACCAACACATAACATGATGTTTAACAACAACCCATTGATTCAAATCCAACCATATGCGAACAACCACACAAGACTTTAAACCTAAGATTTACCGAAACAGAAAGATCACCACTTAAATAACTGGGGGAATACACAATTCTACTACTTCAATCATTCGAGTGTGTACTGAATCATAAGCTGAAATCCAAAATTCGAAACCGACCACGGTTCGGTTAATCCGATGCTTCATTTTCCAAGGACTCCTCTAGTCTTGAGTACAACTCCTTTCATGGAAGGGGTCCAAATCTACAGCTCTAATGAGTTCAAGGTTTTTCAACTATTGTGCCAATTTAAACTTTTACAAAACCTTCAAATGCATATGCTTTATAACAATTAATCGTGTGGTAAAATCCACTACTGATCACTCAATAGGATGAAAATTGATCATCGACGCTACACCTATATAACCGTTTCCAAAATTCGTTTGATCAGTATTTACGTTAATAAAACGGTAACAAAAGATGTGTAGCAAAATTTACACTATAAACATGAAAATTAATTCCTGCACCACAACACGTGCAATAAATGTTTGTATAACCATAAAAGAGAACTTCACAATTTTATCTTTAAAATTTTCCCTCTCTAACCAAAAACGTTGTGGCATAAAATTCTCAACAAACCTCATATGCATCATTTTATTCCCCAAAGCCCGGTAGAACGATGAGAAAACAAATAAATTTCAAGTCGAGTTTAAAACTTGGATCCGTACCGATGAACACATTTAAACAAAATAGTAGTTACACCGACATGTATACCGCTAACTCGTTTGATGCATTGCGTAAAATTCCTAACAGTAAAACCAATAACTGAAATAATATAAATCATTTATATGTTTACTCACACCAACAGTATAATTTAATCCAAATGCAAAAAGTGTACAACGATTAACAATTGTATAAACCCGAAAGAGAAAAAAAAACATAAGATTTTGAAACTTCCCAAAAGAGCACATGGGATGACATTTATTAACAAAACCTACAAATTAACGTACACATTAAAGCATGCATACACGTTCCAAAACTTATTTACACGATGCAAAATGTCGTAAAATAAGACACCATAAAACCCAACTAAATTTTCGTAAAACTCATTAACGGTAAAATCAAGCGGTGTCACAATTTCCATTTCCCAACATAAATAGCGTAAGACGACAATAGGTCTAAAATGTCAAAATTCTAAAACCACCACTCGGTTAATGCATCGCGGAAAATTCCTAACAGTAAAACCAATAACTGAAATAATATAAATCATTTATATGTTTACTCACACCAACAGTATAATTTAATCCGAATGCAAAAAGTGTACAACGATTAACAATTGTATAAACCCGAAAGAGAAAAAAAACATAAGATTTTGAAACTTCCCAAAAGAGCACATGGGATGACATTTATTAACAAAACCTACAAATTAACGTACACATTAAAGCATGCATACACGTTCCAAAACTTATTTACACGATGCAAAATGTCGTAAAATAAGACACCATAAAACCCAACTAAATTTTCGTAAAACTCATTAACGGTAAAATCAAGCGGTGTCAAAATTTCCATTTCCCAACATAAATAGCGTAAGACGACAATAGGTCTAAAATGTCAAAATTCTAAAACCACCACTCGGTTAATGCATCGCGGAAAATTCCTAACAGTAAAACCAATAACTGAAATAATATAAATCATTTATATGTTTACTCACACCAACAGTATAATTTAATCCGAATGCAAAAAGTGTACAACGATTAACAATTGTATAAACCCGAAAGAGAAAAAAAACATAAGATTTTGAAACTTCCCAAAAGAGCACATGGGATGACATTTATTAACAAAACCTATAAATTAACGTACACATTAAAGCATGCATACACGTTCCAAAACTTATTTACACGATGCAAAATGTCGTAAAATAAGACACCATAAAACCCAACTAAATTTTCGTAAAACTCATTAACGGTAAAATCAAGCGATGTCAAAATTTCCATTTCCCAACATAAAAAGCGTAAGACGACAATAGGTCTAAAATGTCAAAATTCTAAAACCACCACGTAAGATAGGGTGACCATTTTCAACAAAACTTTGATGAGTCACGACGCCCAATAAACGCGTAAATTTACATGCGAAGATATTTAAAACCCACGCATCTCAAGGTACACTAACACACTCCAAAGCGCTGCAAAATCATCCTCATAAAATTAAACATGACACACACAAACCAAATCCCCCAGAAAATTCCGACTCAAGAACATGGGGACAACTCTTCCTTTAAAACCGTAACATACGTAGAGGAGATCCAATGTCAAGGTTAAAAATTCTACAGTTACTTGTCCAATACCCAAAATGACATTAAAATGCGGATCTTATAATATCCAAAAATAGAGTTAGACACAAAACGAGGATGAAGAGATTTCCAATAAATAAAATATTTGTAACCACGAACAACAAAACAATTTCGTGTATGTTTAAACTCACGGTTTAAAATTTGATGGATGCTAAATACTTTACCAAGGCTTTGTAATATAGCTCACTTTATTCTTTGAAAACATGAGAAACAAATAATGCGAACTCACTTTAGAAATAACTGTCGTGCATGAATTTGGCTGGCACTCGATACCCCGAAATCACGTTCCTCAATTTTTCATCATCCTATGGTTATGCGGATGCATCAAACATCTTAGAGCAAATATCACACCAATATGGTTAACTTATGACTTCTCCTTGAAATAGAGTCAATCTAACAAACTGGTAGTTCTAATCCAACCAATAATCCTGACTCAAGATGATCAACTTATTGCATCCATCGCGCGTAACTATCACTTCAAAGTAACATTGCTATAAACATCAACCCTTCCTTAGATTACTCACTTAGAAACTTTCTCAATACCCAACGGTCATCATACCAAGGTAGTTCAAATATACACATGTAACCTGTAGGTTCACCATAACATTGGCCAGGTGCCATTATGAACGTACCGCACATGATCATCCCTGCGACCCTCGACAAGTTACCCGTTTCTAGCGACTTGATCAACCCCAAAATATTTTATCTTAAGTTGCCTAATGTGCAACTTCACTTACAAACACTTTTAAGAACGCTAGTTTGAGTCTAGGCATCCAAAAATCAATACCTAAATCTCTCAAACTTAAGCTCTGATACCAACTTGTAACACCCTCAAATATGGAAATAGCAACTAATTTTAAATTTCCTAATTACACCAATAAATGATTCATTTACAATCACAATCTAAGATTTAACCTCAATACACACATTCATTCTATACATACAATCTATAATAAGAACGGGTGCTACTAAAATCCAATAGAAGCCACTATCCCCAAACTGAGGAAGACTTCACCAAATACTTACACTCGTGAGAAAACTAAGCCCATCTCTTCATAGAACTGCTAGAACCAAACCCCCATCTGGAACCTGATGCACATGCCGACAAGTAAAAAGGTTAGGCTTAACGCCTAGTGAGTCCAAGAGTTTTACATAAGTAATTGCAATTAAAATGATGAATTTCACTTAAAATCATGACCTTTCAAATGATGTCCTTTAAAACGTGGAAACGACTCTTTCCAATATTATTCACTTTAAAAGATGGACACCTCATTTCAAATATGATTTATAAATTGAATTAATGTAGACTAGCTCGAAACATGAATATGAAATGACTTCCATTTAAGATATGCAGAAAAAACGTTATGTCCCAAAACACCCTAGCACGGGTGGGGCAATTATTCAACCCATGAATCGTTATTAAAACCACATATACCGTACGTCCGAAAACATGGACACTAGGTCCAATACTCACGCGACCGTAAATAACCAACAACAATAAAATAAGACGTCCTTACTTTAAAATACTGATAGCCCACAACGGGGGAGACCCGTATCCGTTGAGAGTGGAGGAAACACAAAAGTATGTCACCCAAACAACGTTAATCGCATGACACCTCCCGACATCCCAGCCCGGTGTTCCTACGACTTCTTTATCAAGCGTCACCCCAAGTCAATTGACCTTGATGGATCATTCCAAAGAACTCCATCCCGAAGGCCCGACACACTTAAAGACTACCACCCAGGCATTACGTCAAGCGGCGGAGGTCCTAGCGCCTACTCCCCCGACATCACTAACAGACTCAACCCTCCTAGCGATCGCTTGTAAAGTTTCTGGTCATAAAACATGGGTACCGGAGTTCAACCCCGCAATACCCAATTGACCATCCCGACAGACTGACTGACGTGCCTATGGATCCAATGCAACACAGTCTAACCTTACCGGACTACCCATGAATGACCAAAGCATTCGAGTCCGTAACCAACCTCAATACGCAACACAGCGCATTAGTACGTACGTCATAATTGGAATCTACAATCATATAAAATCGGACAAGCGTCCTCAAGACCCCTTTAAAACGACATTGAGCCGAAATACTCAAACCTCTTTTGACCAATGGTAAATGCTTTTCAATTAATAAACGTACTCGACCCATGTCGTGCAATCACACGCTCCAAAATACTTGAAAGGACTCCAACACAGTTTAAGTTGGGACAAAAGGTTTTCCAAATAGATTTATGCTCTTTATCCATTCAAAACGTCCCATAACACAAAATTGAACCTTTAACCCAAACCACACTAAAAATACCTTTTAACCAAATAATCCCATTTATGCAATAAGTTACCTAGCACGCCCATTTATGACTCATTTATCAAAATGCCCAAAAAATCCAAGAATGTGCGCTATACAAGTTTATAAAGTTAAATACTTTCAAAATTACCAACCGATTAGCAGTTAACAATTTCATGCAAGATGTAAAACACATTAAAATAACCATTTTGGCATGTACACCATTTTCACAAATCAACTTGAACTCACCTCGCTAGATTTAGGCTAAATCTAGATTTTACCCCAATTTGAGCTCCTTTGAAGAAACTTGAATCTTCAAGGTTGAAACCTCCATAAACCTAGATACACCAATTTCACCCATAAATGGTCACATTCAACCATTTAGAATCAATCCCCAAACACATGACATCAAATCTCCATTTTGGTCAAAACCCTAATTTGACCCAAAACTCCCAAAATTATTCAAATCGAAACTTAGAGAAATGAAACACTAGGAAACCATCAATGGAGCATTTATGACTTATTTCATGGACTAGAAATGGAAGGGATACACTTACCACTTAGGTTTTTATGTAAACCTAGAAAACCCAAAAATAAGCTTGAGGTTGAAGATGAAGGTGGAGATGGTGAATCCTTGACCATAGCTTTCAATCCTACCACTTGATGATGTTTCACCTACACAAAATCAAAGGATTTGAGCCAAAATAAGTTAGGGTTTGAAGGGGAAAGAAGGAAAACGGTTTGGGAGAGAGTAGAAGAAGCTTGGGTGAGAAGAAATGAGGAAAATGGCTTAATTTCGCGACTTAACAGCAGTCTGCCCACTTTGGGCGACTTTGCCATGCGACAAATTGTCGCTGGTTCTCCCAGCTTTCTTCTCCTTCACTATTTTGGCCGTAACTTCTTCATTATATCTCCGATTTTGCTCCGGAAAGAACCGTTGGACTCGTAATTGAATCCTTCATCTATCTAGACTATAAAATCCAGGATTCAAGTCCAAAATCTTTTATCTTATTTTTCTCTAATATATCGGTTTCGGTATTAACTCGAAATGATACCTTTAGAAAATCGGGGTGTTACATTTCTCCCCTCATGACGGTCGATATCATCATGGTCGTCATGTGGACGTTTGGAAGAATCGGCTTGAGTGCGACACGTATCCTCGAGTACCTTAACCATGTTGGAAAGGTGATAGAAGGTTTATGCAACCCTCCAAATCTACCGCAAGTGTACGGTGTCAATCAAGTAATACCTACTAAGTACGAGTATCGATCCAAGGAACTACGAGTTTAAGTTCCACAAAGGTTATCATAACTACTAACTGAACTACTGATAAAAAAGGGTTGAGTATGACTAAATAACTATTTATCAAGAGAAAATGGAAGCAAACATGGAAATACTATTCAATAATTCAAGCACCCCAAAGAGAATACTTATATGATTAGGGAAAGGCTAGGGGTTGGATTTGATGGATTCCACCAACAAATAAACAATAGACATTCAATAAATCAATACACAAGGTTAAATTTAGCAATTCCAAATATACCCACTACTCTCTGTCGAGCAATAGCAAGAATGTATCATGCAACATATATTGAAGTCTCTCAACCAATACACATAAACATTCATCTCATTAAGCATAAGAATCACAAACACAAAACTAAGGTTTACTTGGTATATCTCTTTCCAATATCTCATCCTAGGTTTATCTAACTTTTATCAAGTTATAAAACCACTTTCTCAAGAGGAAATACAACCAATAAGATGAACAAGATGGCCAATCTCATAAACAATAAGAACAAGAAAGAAAAACTTCAACCAACAAGTGTAATGACTAAATAATTGCATTAATCATATATTCAACGGTATAAAACCAAAATCCATCCTTCCCCCAACCTCAAAATGTTTACCTCATGTTACTAGTTGGAAATAAAACCATAGAAAAGAAGATGACAACACCCAAATACATTGTTTCTCAACAAAATACAATTAGAATGATGAAACTCCCTCAATGATTGATACACACTACCAATTTTGAGCTCCAAAAGTTGTTTTCACCTTCCCAATCAATAAAAGTCTTCTCTTCTGCTCCAAAAACAACTTCAACAACTCCCTTACAAGCCTAGCCTCCAACAATCCCGAGATAGCCCTAAACATTAACTTCCTGCAACTTTTTATACTCTCAGACCACGACCGCGATAGTGCCCGGCGATAGTGACAATGTCACAATCGCCTGGCTCAATCGCCTAGCTCAACATGCCTGCGGTACAAGTTTGGCGATTATGCCAGCTATAGTGACACATGTCACTATCACTTGGCACAATAGCCAAGGTTGAAATTTTGTTTTTTCTTCGCTCGTTCACTTGGTTCGATACCGTCTTCAACCGGTACGTCAAAATGGAGTATAAATAAGCATTTTTCCTTCCACTTGACATCTTGTATGTCTACACAACATTTGAACAAAATACTAGTTCGAAATACCAACTATTACTTAAAGAAAAGCCGTAAACTTATGATTCGAAGGGTAAAAACCCGTCAGATAACGAAGTTATCAACAACTCCAAACCTAGCTTTTGCTTGTCCTCAAGAAAAATTGGTGTAAGGAAATATAATAATGAAATAACAAGCAAGCTTACCAAAGTGATGGGTTTTTGATGATGTCCAATTCAAGCCATGATTAACAATTCAAACACAAATCAATTCAAGATTCTAGAGAGAGAAATTTAGAGAGAGAAAGTCATATGTCTATTAAGCCACAAGTGTTATGCGTACAATTCTCAAAGGGTTATCAAGGTTACACAGAACTCTCACAACAAAGCTATTTAAACAAGCACTTCTCTCAAGATAACTTCTCTCAAACTACATATCTCAAACCATTACAAAAGAACCTCACTACAAGTTCTCTCAAAGCAAAGTAAAATACAACACATAAAGTCAAAGACAATTAACAAAAGTCAAACACACTTGATCTAAACAAAGCATTAACAATATCCCCCTTTTAGATCAAGTGTTGATAATCGGTCTTCCCCACCGAGATAGTCTTCCTTGTCGAATACCAAGTAGTGATTCCAAGTTTCTGATTCCACGTCTGAAATTGAAGCGATCATAAATGGCATCTACAATTCTTTCATATCGGATCTTCACAAAATTGTTCATCCCTTTTTCACCTTGCCTCACTTTCTCTTTATTTTCTTAAAGCTTCCTCTCCAATTGCATCATAATCACTTTCAATGTTCAATCTGAAAACTTGGGGATTTCTGATAATCTGAAGAACCTCTTTTTGTTTTTAGAAGTCTTGTATACCACACCAAGTTCAAGTTTATCAAGCATAGTGAACAGATTGTAATCATCAATATTCTCCAAGCTAAGATCAAGTTTCTTCATGTTGACCTTCCTTTAATTCGTCTCTATGCCAAGTTGAAAGTCATAGCAATAAGTATAGTTCATCTGTCTTCTCATGAACCTTTTCACAGCATCCAAGGCAGCAGGAATATTATATTTTCTGATTGTCATATTTCTGAAGAGATGGTAGAGATACTCGATGTCGTCCACATTCAGGAAATAGAAATCGGCTTTAGAAAATGTGCATTCAGACAAGTCTCTCCTCTGCACATGGAATGCTGGATACCAAATATGAACAAACTTAACAAGTCTCACTTGCTTCAATGACACAATCCCAGACTTATTTTTCACATTTCTCTCAGGTTGTCTAACCCAACTCATCATTCGAGCATACTCTTCTTGATATTTTGGACGTTGATCTGAGACACCCAAGACTCTAAATTTATCCATCTCTCTGATCCTGTGAACAAATATACTTTTCATCTCCTCTTCCAGAAATGGTTGCCTCAAAGTATTCCCCGTTTGCCTAATTTGATCGTCAGTAGGGACAAGAGGTACTTGAGGTTGGTCAAAGGGTCCGGCTTGGGCTTCAGCTGGGTTAGAGGGAAATAAAGGTTCAGATTTAGTGTTTATAGGTTGTTCATCATGGTTTGGGCTTGGTAGTCTTTGTGGGCTTGGTAAATTTGTTTGGGTAGGTGGAATGGATTGGCTAGTTGTAGTTGTTTGGGTAGTTTGGATAGGTTGGATAGATTGGATAGATTGGGTAGATTGGGTAGGTTGGATAGATTGGGTAGGTTGGATTTCTAGGCTTTGTGGAGGTTGGTTGGAAGGTTTTGAAATGTTTATGTTTTTAAAGGATGGAATATCAGGTTGTTGAAGGTTAGTTTCTGGAAGTTCTGTGTTCACAGGACTGAGCTGGATATCTTCTTGAGAGCACGCAAGAATGTCCAGAATACTTGCTTCTCCTTCTTCAATCATATACCTTTCTTCCTCCTTGATTCTCCAGAAATTATCATACTTTTCAACAGAAGTTTCTTCATAATCAGAAGACAGATCTATCGCATAAATTTCCTCCAAACAAGTGAGTCTGATAATCTCTTCTCTTGTAGCAACCACGGGATTTTCATCCAATGGTTCTACATCTTCATTAATGTATAAGATCAACTCCATACCATGCCCTTCACCCCTATATCCTTGCTCATCACCAACAAGATCAACCATTTCTATATCTTCACCTCTGTTTAATCCACCAACAACACATTCAGATTCTGTTGCAGTTCTTTGTCGTTTACTTATCTCCCCCTCATGGTCATGATCTGAATCATGATCATGCCTTTTCTTTGAACCTGCTTGAGCTTTGAATGAATCTTGAACTGCTTTGGTTAACTTCTAGATGTGCTGAACCTTTTCTTTCTTGAAAACGTTGAACTCAAATATGGAAACAGCGTCAGTTTGTGCATGAGGTTGTTGAGTTCTCAGTAAGCCAATAAGATCAGCATCTGAATCCTCAGCGGGTGCCTGGGATAAAAGTTTAGCATACAACATAGATTTCAGCTCCTCCAATGAATGATCAACTAGCTGAATTGGTGGTGGTGGAGGTGGCTGAACAGGCTCCTCAACCGCTGGGCCTTTCCCTTTCAGTAGGCTTTTAACTTTCGCAATCTCCTCTTCAAACTTGGCAGATAAGCTCTCAGTGACATGTTTCTTAATAGCCTTTATGGCGCCGTCGAGGTATTCCTTTGACACGAAGTCGGGTAAGATAACTCTGGGGTCACTTAGACTTCCCGTTGTCACAATTGTTGAGGATCCAACAATGTGGCATGTGTTCAAAGCTGGAATCTTGGTAGTAATGATAGGACTTCCACCTGATCCTCGTAGTCCGACTGCGGAGCTACTACAGGTGTTTCGACTGGGTCACTTAGACGACCAGTTATAGTAGAAGTTTGTGTATGTGTCCTAGGAATGAATGATGATAAACCAATTGGCTCTAGACCTAATTATGTAATGAAAGGAGTTGAGCTCTAGGGCAACTGAGCCTTGGTTTCAATACCTTCCATTTCCGAGTGAAATGCAGATAGAGTTTGTGCTAATACCCCGTGAGAAGATGAGACTACAACCTGTTGAGACGTAGTAGAATGGTTGGCTGAGGTGTGCAGTTGCATAAGCGGGCGACTTATGTCTTGTGCTTCCGATTGCAACACATGCAATGAAGCACTAGATTTGGTGACCCTTCTGGATTGGTAGGTTATGTTGCACTCACGCTTACCATATTCTTTTTCTACAATCTCTCTTTGTCTCACCATTTCAACATTTTCAACTATACCTCCCTCTGATCTCCTTATATCTCCCAGAACTTGAGCAATTTCCGTACCAGCAGTGTCGATCTCCATATCATCATGATATAAAGAGACATCTTCTAGAAAGCCAAAGTTGTGTTGGAGATTTTCGTCTTCAACATCAGCATTATGAATAAGATCTTCAGCATGATGATCCGAAGTAGCTGAAGGAACTGTCTCTGATGAACTAGCACGTCGATCCGACTCAGTATCAGAATTCACAACTTCATCAGCTATCCTTACCTGAGGACTCGATTGACGGAGAAAAGTCCTTTCAGGTTCAGATGTGGAAAACTCTAGACGCGTGGCATCTTGTGCCGAGGTCCCCACAGCTTTAGATGTGATATTCTGAACCCCACCTGTTCCCCTCTCTGGATTTTCCCTCATCTCTTCCCGCTCCTGGACCCCCATGGTCTCAGGAACCCTCACCGACTCCTCTCGCCTAAGGGTTGAGTCTTGGGTAGGGATTACCGGTGCTGGTATTCCCATAGACTTTCTATAATCTATTACGCACTCAAAGTTCGGATTGGCATATGAGAGTAGCGCTTGTGGAACTGGCATAGAGTAATTGAACTGCTTCCTTTGCTTTTGAAGATATTTCATCTCGAATTCTGGAGCATGTTCATGCTAAAATCTTTTAGGAATATCTCGATTTGAGCGGATCATACTTCGGATAATCAGCTGTAGAAATCTCTGGTAAGGCACATAGATAGGTCTCTTAGAAGTTCTTTTACTGATCACTTTCTCATATAGTTCCGTCCAGAAGACCACTGAGTAATCGACGTGTAGATCGTAGACGACTGCATGAAATAACCTTAGGGTGTGCATATTTGTGTTGTCCAGACCGGAATTTCTTGAAGTGAAACATCTGTTGAAGACAGAAAACATTTGATAGTAGAATGCAGGAAGATTAGTCTTCTTGAATTACCTAATCTTTGTAAGTGGACCATCATATCCCAAGGCTTTGATGCCTTCAAATACTTCTGAATCCACCGGATATAAGTCAAAAGATGTTCTGTCTAGTCTTGAATCTGCCTCTGGTAGATCAAGTATCAATCTGAGTCTTTGGTAGGTCAAGATGGATGTGAAGTTGTCAATCCGAATCTTGAAGTATTTGACATTTCCACTTTCAACCACATACTCAATTGTTTTCCAGGCTTGCTGCAAGTAGATCATCAGAATGGCAACAATGTCTGTCAGAGCATGATTCAGTGGATGTCCTTTCAGAATTTTCAATACAAGTGGATTTACATTTAATGAGCCAAAGTCCACATGGTGGTTGTTCGGATATGATAACAAATACTCAGACTGTTGTATCAATGCAAGATCAGGATCTACTCCGACTTCTGACTGGAAATGAGATCTGGAAGAAGGCATAGGAGTTGCCTTAGAGACATTTGGATCATGTTCATCCATATGGACACTTTGATCATGAATTTGTTCTTCCGCCATTGATTACCTGAAAAATATAACAAGTATTGGATAAAATCCAATATGTTAGTCAATACGCCCAAAAGATGTTTTTCAGAAAAAACATTTTAATACACGAAGTATCAAGTACTGAAAGATTGTACTTTGAAGCTAAAAAAAAAAGCACATATTAGTTACAAGAAGTAAAATGTAACTAAACTCAAAATTACAGAAATAAACCAAAAAGACACAATCTTGAAGAAAACACTTAAAATTTTGAGTTGTTCTAACAAAAGATGTTGTATTGCAAAAACACTTGAAAGTTGAAAAAAAAATTGAAAATTTCTCTAAGTATAGAACTCTCATGACATTGAAAGACTTTGAAAACTCTCACAGAGTATAAAACTCGCATGAACTATGATCTGACATAAGAACTCACAAAAGATACTAGAACTCTCATGAACTTGATGAATGCAATTAAGATTTTCAATAACTCGCATGTCCAAGAAATTTTACCAAAAACTCTCATATCAAAAGTGTTCACATATATGAACATTCAGAACACTGTTCATAAAAAATTTGAAAATTTGAATTTTAAGTTCAAAATTATTATATGAACAAACTAGAGATTTTCCCTTTTTAAGTTCGATTAAGCTCAGGATGTAGAATCATTATTGATATTAATCGATATTTGTCAATATTAATTAAACAAACCAAATATCCTTTTCATAAGTTCGAAATCAACAGTTCAAAGATTTCAACAACATCAGTTCATGTGTTCGAGTTCGAGTTCGAGTTCGAGTTGAACAGATCCATAGGTCAAGGTACACCAGCAAAGAAGCATTATCGAATCAAACCCAGATGTAATAACTAGTTTTATTTGCAATAAAAAACATTATTTTGAAACAACAAAGTTCAAAATTTCAAATGTCGTTCAAGAACATGAACAGACACAAAGATGAATCAGAAAATTGAAACACTAGAAACATGAAAAACAAAACAATAAACCACAAACAAAGTTAAATGAACAAAAAGAAAACAAGAATCGATCGTAAGAACATAACACCTACACTGATTTGATGATGAACAGGATCTGAAATCAAAATGCGCAAAAAATTGTCGAGAGAAAAGTTATCTAAGTGAGGAACTCGCTGAGGCAAATGAGAGAAGTGAATCGAGAAACTGGAAAACTCGCAAATATATACTCTGAGAAGGAGTTGACACGTTGCACAATTTGATAGGTTGATACACTTCTTGCATAACAAAGAAGAAAGACTTGTCGCACGAAGAATGGCAAGATCGTGTGTGTACTTCGCGCATGAATGATGTGCGAGAAGTGTGAAGAACTCGCGTGATATAGCTTGCACGAACATAAAACTCGCATGACCTTATATACACGAAGCTTGATGAACAGTACAAACTCGCATACAGTTGTGTGCGCGAAGTAGAAACGCGCATGACATAGCTTGCGAGTTTTGTACTTCGCGCAGCCTTTGTCATGCGCGAAGTGAGAACTCGCACGACGAAGTGTGCGCGTTCTACACTTTGCGCACACAATGATTTGCATGAAGTAGAAACTCGTATAAGGCTATGCGCGTTCTACACTTAGAAAATTTTGAAAATTTTCCAAAAATGCTTTAAGCTTCGATCCAAAAAAATATCAAGTTTTGTAAAATCATTTTTAAGCACAAAAATGAACTTTTTCCCTGAAAATTTTCTTTCTGATTTCAAAACCTTTTGTAAATACACACTCACACACCAACTTACAGACTTTACAATATGCTCCCCCTAGATGTGTGCATGACTGTATTCCTTTCAGCTCAGCAGACTGAAGTACGAGTCCTGATCTGATGTGATCAGAAGTCATAGTCCATGTACTGCAAAACAAAATGAGTCTTTGGTACTCATTGTACATGAGTCCACAGATGTTAAGAGTATCAAACTTTTGAAACAGAGTATTGATCAGAACACAAAACAGATAGAATCAACTCCCCCTCAACAACATGCATAGAAATAGAAATATAATTATGCATCAAGGTTCAACATTCCAAGTTTGCTGACAAAAAATGTAAATCTATTTTCATCAAGTGGTTTTGTAAACAAGTCAGCAACCTCAAAATCAGTCGAAACAAAATGCATTTCTATATTCTATATTTCCTTTCTCAACATGATCTTTTATAAAATGACACCTGATGTCGATGTGCTTAGTTTTAGAATGTTGTACCGGATTAGAGGTTATTGCTATGGCGCTCTTGGAGTCACAGTAGATGGGAACCTTTGTGAATGTATACTCGTAGTCCTTCAGTTGTGTCATCATCCACAGAACCTGTGAGCAACAACTAGCAGCTGCAACATATTCTGCTTCAGTTGTAGAAGTTGATACACAGTTCTGCTTCTTAGATGACCATCTTACTAACTTGTCACCCAAGTACTGGCATGCTCCAGAGGTGCTCTTCCGGTCTAATTTATTGCCTGCATGATCTGCTTCTGTGTAGGCCATTAGTTCAAAACCAGAATCTTTCGGATACCAAATGCCCAGATTTGGTGTGCCTTTGAGGTATCTGAAGATTCTTTTGATTGCAGCAAGATGGGACTCCTTAGGATTTGCTTGATACCGAGCCCAAAAGCATGTAGCAAACATGGTCTACTTGATGGCAAATATAGAAGAGATCCAATCATGCTTCTGTAAGTCCGTTGGTCTACTGATTTTCCAGAAATATCAGCATCCAACAAACTTCCAGCTTGCATGGGAGTCTTCATAGGTGATGAAGAGTTCATGTCAAATTTCTTTAACATGTCTCTTATATTTTTGGCTTGATTAATGAATATCCCTTGCGGGGTTTGTTTTACTTGCAAGCCAAGAAAACAAATTTAATTCACCCATTATTGACATTTGAAATCTTTTCTTCATGATGTTTTGGAATTCATCACAAAGCTCAGGATTTGTATAACCAAAAATAATGTCATCTACATAAATTTTTACTAGCATCAAATCCTCACCTTTCTTTTTAAGAAAAAGATTTGTATCGATTGTACCATTTCGGAATCCAGACTTGGTAAGGTATATTGAAAAGGTTTCATACCATGCACGCGGTGCTTGCTTCAGTCCATAAAGGGCTTTATCCAGCACGTATACATGGTCTGGGAACTTCGGATCAATGAAGCCTTCGGGTTGACTTACGTACACCTCTTCATGTAGTACACCATTAAGGAAAGCCAATTTGACGTCCATCTGATATACTTTGATATTCTTGTGTGCGACATATGCAAGAAAAATCATTATGGCCTCGATCCTTGCCACGGGAGCGTAAGTTTCGTCATAGTCGATTCCTTCTTGTTGATTATAACCTTTTGCTATAATTCGTGCTTTGTTCCTGATAATAATACCAGCTTCGTCTTTCTTGTTCCAAAATACCCATTTTGTTCCAACAATGGTTTTACCCTTGGGTCTTGGTACAAGTCTCCACACCTCATTCCTTTTGAATTCATTTAGCTCGTCTTGCATCGCATTTATCGAATCAGGATCCTTAAGAGCTTCAGACGACTTTTTGGGTTCCATGCTACTGAGAAAGTTTGAGAACATACAGAAATTGGCCGATACAGATGCAGTTGCAGATCTGGTTGATACTTTGGCATTCGGATCTCCAATTATGTTTTCCGAGGGATGACTCCTTGTCCATTTGTGTGTACATGGAAATACATCTCTTTCAGCTTGATCATTTGTATTGTCAAACTCATCATGTATTGCAGGTTGATCAGTCTCAGTAGCAGTTGGACTTTGTGCACTGGAAGATGGTTCAACTTCTGCAGTAGTTTATTTTGGTTGTTGTCCAGATGTTGCTGATGTAGATCCCACTTCAAATTGTGATGAGATCATTTCAGTTGTGTTTTCTGTATCAGATTGTTCACAAATCTCTTGCGTTTTTCTTGTAGAAGCTTCACCACTTTCTTCAAATGGGCCAGAGATATCTGCACTGGTAGGATGTGAGTTAGTATTTACTAAATTTTCTTGACTATTATTTTCAACAGATAAATCATTGAAAGCATCAAAGAATAATAGATCAAGATCAGAATCAGTGTAAGGTTCAGATTTGTTTGCATGATCAGGTTCTACTCTTGATGAAGTAGAAGCTTTGTCTTTTTCTTTAGATCTGAGTTTTGAATTGCTGTGTTCAGAAGTCCTTGTCTTGTTTTCATCAAAGGTCACGTTGGCGCTTCAATCACAGTCTTTGTTCGGGTATTGTAGACTTTGTACGCTTTTGACTGAAGAGAGTATCCTATGAAGATCCCTTCATCAGCTTTGGGTTGAAATTTTGATAGGTTCTCACGATCATTAAGTACATAGCACCTGCATCCAAACACACGAAAGAATTTAACTGTAGGCTTACGACCATTAATTAATTGATAAGAAGTCTTATTAAAGCGTTTATTAATAATGGTCCTGTTATGTGTGAAGCATGTGGTGGCTACAGCTTCAGCCCAGAGAAATAATGGCAGTTCAGAATATGCAAGCATTGTCCTTGCTGCCTCTACCAAAGTTATGTTTTTTCTTTCGACTACCCCATTCTGTTGAGGTGTCATTGTTGCAGAAAAGTTGTGTGATATTCCAACAGATTCCAGAAAAGTTTGTAGAGTCGCATTCTTGAATTCTGTTCTGTTATCACTTCTCAGTTGTTGTACCGGGCATTTTAGATAAACTTGGATTTTCTTTATGAATTTGATTATCAGACCAAGAGCCTCAGACTTCTTCCTCAGGAACTCTAGCCATGTATACCATGAGTATTCTTCTACCATGACAAGAATGTATTTCTTGCCATTAATGGATTGAGTCCTCATCGGTCCACATAAGTCCATATGAATAAGTTCCAGACACTTGTTGCAGTTGGATAACATCTTTAGTTTATGTGAACTTCTCTTCATCTTTCCTTTTTCACAGACAGAGCATAAAGAATCTTGTTCTATCTTCAAGTTAGGAAGTCCAGTCACAAGATGTTGGGTCCTCAACTTATTCAAATCCTTGAAGTGCTGATGAGAAAAACGTCGATGCCACAACCAACTCTCTTCTGTTGATGTCTTAGAGATGAGACATACTGGCTTGGAAGCTTTGAGTGTTGGGAAGTGAACACCATACAATAATCCCATTCTCCCAGCTTTTATAAGTTCTGCTCCACTTTGATCTTTGATGTAGCAATAATCAGCATGAAATTCAATCTTACATTTCTTTTCAGCAAACTGACTGATCGAGAACAGATTATAGGCTAAACCCTCCACGTACAGAAAACTTGGAGATAGATATCATGTTGTTCTTGATAGTGCCGAAACCTCTGACATAGCCTTTCATTTCTGTGTGTTCCAGATTCTAATTTCTATTCAATAACAATCAAACAAACAAGATTTAACAATCAAATTTACCTGTTTGATTACTCTTTCAATTCACAAATACACTTTCTCTCTCTAGAACTCTCTCTCTCTCTCTCTCTCTACAATCTGATATGTATTCTCACAATTTCCACCTTCTAACTCTTGTATCTACTGAAAATACAAGAAGAAAATGTATTTATACTAACACCTAATACAAAGGAAACAACAAATAGAAATATAACTAAGTTTGACTTATTACAAAATAGACTTTGACTTTTAATGAGATTTGACTTTAGCAGCTTTGACTTCCTCAACTTTGACCTTCAGTATTCTTGATCTTGTATCCAACAGATTTATGCTCTAACAATCTCCCCCTTTGAATTCAAGATCATTGTTGAAAGATCTAGCAATTCAGTCTTCACTTTAAGCTCTGTCAAAGCAAACTCCCCTTTTTTATTGATGATCTTCTTTCCAAAAAATGTCTTCAAACAATTAACAATCTCCCCAATGCTTACATAGAACACTTTCAGACTTTTGGAAAGAAATTATCTTCAGAATCAGCTCAAATGCGTTAGCAAATAATCTTCAAAGAAAAATTCCTCAAAACTTCAGAAATTCTTTGATCGTCTTCAAAACTTTAAATCTTTGTCATTTCTTTGATATCATCTCCCTTTAACTTCAAAAACTTTAACATTTCTTCAAACCTTTAACATTCAACATTTCTTCAAACTTTTCAACCAACATTTCTTGATTTGAACTCTTCTCCCCCTTTTTGATGAATTGAGCATCAACATCATCAAAACTTTCATCAAAAAATGTCTTTGACCATTCTGATCTGAGCCTCTGATTCTTTGCCAATTCGAACAATGTATTTATCCAGATCTTTTCAAATCCGGACAAAATAAGAATGTAACACCTGAATCAACAAATGAATCAGTTAAAATGCCTGTCAGTAACACAAAGTCACTGTGTGTAACGAATACACAATATAAAGGAGCTTTTTGATGTTCACTCCCCCAGGGCTTCCATCCAATCATCGAAATACCACAAAGGCAATTTCTATGAATGTTTTGACAAAGAAACGAATTCTTTGTGTGCTCGTGCATGTGTAGAAAGAATTAAGCACGAATAATTGCTTTTATAATAAGCCTCAACATTGTGTAAACCACTGAGACAACAGTAGATAAACACAGACTCTAAGTGCATGATTGAAGTGCGAAGGTGGGGCAGACTTCCTTCTTTTTCAATATCCAGATTTTCCAAATGAAAATCAGATAGATTATATGCTGCGTCCCCTTGAAAATGTGAAACATTTTCTTTTTGAGAAGAAAATGAGTGGTTGGTGGAGTTTAAGCAAGAGTTGGCATGGGCTATTTGCCTGTTTCAATAATGTTCACCAAAAATTGTGAAGCATTAGTAATGTGGCTGCCCGGCTCAGAGAGTAGTTGGTGCAGAGTTTGATATTCTTTTACTCTGATCTCACACCCTCTTTCTTTTTTTTTTCTTTTTTTTTAATCAATAAGCTCACTACTAACCAAACTCTCTTTTCCATTTTACCTCATCACACCCACACTCATTTCTTTTTGACTCCTCACACTCAATCACTAAAGGATTAACTTCTTGGGTAGGAAACACTGGTTAACGTGAATCCGTAGAAGTTTAGTTAATTCCTAGCACAAAGAACCCAAGTTTCCTATTAAGCATGATTTGCTCAAATGGTTTAACTGTAACAGTTAAAGCTCATATACAAATATCAGATGAATGTATGCTCAAAAAGTAATCATGAAAATATGAGCATTTTTTTTAAACATTGAAGTATTTTCAAACAAGTATATTGAATGAATAATCATGAGTGCAAAAGACTTGTTTGAAAATCTGACATTGTATGAAAATGATCAGAAATGAATGATATAACAATTAAGGCTTATGGTCAAGAATAATGGATATTTGTCTATATCAAACAATATACATAAATTCTTGAATGAAACACTTTGAAATGAAATATCGCTCAAAAATTATTTGAATACAAGCGGAGTGTCTTACCATCGAATAAAAATTGTTTCAATTTAGAGACATGGTAAGAACATGTTGAACAAAAATTCAAACCAGTGTGTGTGAATACTTGAAGGTATATAGAAAAGACAATACACAAGTATTTATCTTTGGAAACACACGGTTTGTTTATCAATTACGCACAAAAATAAAATGAAAACATTTAAAATCACACTTCCAAATTATAAAATTTGTTTAAGAATTAGGAAGTGATTTGAACATTTAAGAACATGTTTTCTATACCTGAAAGTTGTCCTTCTTTCAGATATAGGTGAGATTAAGATAAAAAATTTACCTTGTCACTCAATCTTAAATCTCAGAAAGTCAGCTGTAGTCATGTAGATATGATCGTGTCAGCTTCTCTCATCCTGTAAGTCTCAAAGTCTAGTCAAAATTTATTCACAAAATTTATTCGAAAATAAATGACGGAAAACAGTAAAACAATTATAGAACGAGTTCTGATCAGAAAAAATCAGAAATCATTGTCTTACTCCTTGTTACTTATAAGCTCCCCCTAAAATCATGAATTGCAAAAAGTTTGTCAGTTAAGCAAAATGCAGAAATTAGTTTTACTCCCCCTCAAATGAATGTAGATCATCTAACAATCTTCTCATACTCCCCCTGAGATCATGAGCAAACCATTAAAGTGCAGGTATCTTTCAGAAATAAAGAAAATAAATAAATCAAGAAAATGATAAAAAATAACAATTTGTAACTTTAGTAGGTAACAACCGATTACGTCTTAAGATTTAACATACCAAGCTTAGAGACAAGAAAATTAAATTTTTTTTCATCTAAGGGTTTGGTAAATAAATCTGCAAGTTGATAATCTGTTTTTACAAAATAAAGTTCAATTGTTCCTTTTTCTACATTATCTTTTATAAAATGATACCTTACATCAATGTGTTTAGTTTTGGTGTGTTGGACATGATTAGCAGATATGGAAATTGCGCTCTTCGAGTCACAGTATATCGGAATTTTGTCATATTTGAATCCAAAATCTCGTAGCTGTGTTCGCATCCACAAAACTTGAGAGCAGCAACTGGCAGCAGCTACATATTCTGCTTCTGCAGTCGATGTGGAAACGCATAACTGTTTATTTGAAACCCAGCTAACGAGCTTGTCTCCAAGAAATTGAACGTGACCAGAAGTACTCTTTCTATCCAACATACAACCTGCATGATCTGCATCTGAATATGCAGTCAGTTGAAACCCAGTATCTTTAGGATACCACAAACCAAGGTCTACAGTCCCCTTCAGATATATAAAAATCCGTTTGACAGCAGCCAAATGGGATTCTTTGGGAGCAGCTTGATATGTAGAACAAAGACATGTTGAGAACATAATATCTGGTCTACTCGATGTAAGATACATCAAACAACCAATCATACCTCTATAAGTTCTAAGATCAACACTTGTACCCGAAGGATCAGCGTGAATCTTAGTTCCTGGTGCCATCGGGGTGCCAATAGATTTGCAATCTTCCATTTTGTACTTCCGAAGAATGTCCAAAATGTACTTAGACTGATTGATAAAAATCCCCGTAGAAAGTTGTTTAACTTGTAATCTGAGAAAGAAATTCATCTCTCCCATCATACTCATTTGAAAACGTGACACCATGAGGTTAGAAAAGTTTTTGCAATATTTTGGATTAGTAGAACCAAATATTATATCATCAACATAAATCTGAATAAGAATAATATCAGCCTTTTCCTTCTTTATGAATAAAGTGGTATCGATCTTACCTTTAGAGAAACCAGACTTGACCAAGAATTTGGATAAGACGTCATACCAGGCTCGAGGGGCTTGCTTTAATCCATAAAGGGCTTTGTCCAATATGTAGACATGATCTGGCTTATCTTGATTAACGAACCCTTCTGGTTGAGACACATACACTTCTTCTTTAAGAATGTCGTTCAGAAAGGCTGTTTTCACATCCATCTGAAAGACTGTGAAGTTCTTATGAGCGGCGTAGGCGAGAAACATTCTAATTGCCTCTATGCGCGCTACTGGAGCATATGTCTCGTCATAATCGATGCCTTCCTCTTGCCTGTAGCCTTTGGCAACAAGTCTAGCTTTGTTTCATCACGACACCATCTTCATCCTTTTTATTCTTGAATACCCACTTAGTTCCTATCACGGTCTTTCCTTCAGGCTTAGGAACTAATCTCCAAACCTTTAGGGCTTCAAACTGATTGAGCTCTTCTTGCATTGCAGATACCCAGTCCGAATCAGCAAGAGCCTCGGATACTCGTGTTGCCTCAATCTTGCTTAGGAACGAGTCATGCATACACTGATTAATAGTCGCTGACCTTGTCTGAACAGGCTTGTCAACATCTACAATTACTTGATGTAATGGATGGTCCTTGGTGCAGCGATGCTCATGTGGGAGTGGAATAGATGAATTCTGAACATGATCATCATCTTGAAATCCACTTTCAAAATCTTCAGTTTGAATTACAGGAGAGGGATTTTCAGTTGAAGTTTCATGTGCAAAAGTATCAGTGGGAACAGCAGATTCAGGCTGTTGAGTAGACAAAGTATTACAACCAACTGAAATAGTTACTTCTGGCTCAATATTTGCTTGTGCATCTTCAACTGTAGGAGTAAGAATAGGAATATGAGTTTCAGACTGAACGGGGGATACTTGTTCAGTAATGACCTCTGAAGTGACTGGATGATTACAACTTGTATCTTCAGACCTGTCAGTCACAGCAGATTTAGATATATTAGATCCTAGAAACTCATCATAAAAGAATTCAAATAACAAATCGAAATCAGTTAAATGTGAAGTAGATGTAGAAGCGTTATCCGAATTTGTCGCTGTAGACACAGGTTCTGGATTGATCTGCCCAGAAGCTAATACACCAGTAATAACGGGTTCTGAACTGAGATGATCAGAAGCCATATCTTCATCAAATGTAACATTGACGATCTCCACAACTGTCTTTGACTTATTTATATAAACACGATATGCAGCAGAAGTTGAAGAATAACCGATAAAGATTGCTTCATCCGCTTTAGCACTGAATTTATTCAGACTCTCTCTGTCGTTAAGCACAAAACATTTACACCCAAATATGTGAAAATATTTGATAGTAGGTGTTCTGTTGTTGATCAGCTCATATGGAGTCTTTTGAAATCGGCGGTGTATCATGGAACGATTTTGCGTATGGCATGCAGTCGACACAGCTTCCGCCCACAAGAATAGAGGTAGATCCGATTGACTAAGCATAGTCCGAGCGGCCTCGAATAGCGTTCGATTCCGTCTTTCTACTACTCCATTTTGTTGAGGCGTTCTAGCAGCAGAAAACTGATGTGAAATCCCAACTGATTCGAGATAATCATCAACAATCTTGTTCTTGAATTCTGTGCCATTGTCAGTTCGAAGGAACTTGACTTGTCGCTGCAGTTTCACCTGGGTCGTCTTTAATAAGGAAATGAGAACTTCCGGTGTCTCATCTTTAGATCGAAGAAATTTGACCCACGTGTATCTTGAGTAATCGTCCACAATGACCAACACGTATTTCTTTCCTCCCAAACTCCGAGTTCTCATTGGACCACATAAAATCATGTGTAACAATTCTAACGGAGAACTAGTGCTTGGTTCAGGCTTCGGTTTGTGAGCGGCTCTCTTCATCTTACCCTTCTCACAAGCTGTACATAAGTGTTCTTTCTCGTATTTCAGCTCAGGAAGTCCCTTTACCAATTTTCCACGAACCAGGTTGTTGATGTAACGAAAGTTCAAGTGAGATAACCGTCTATGCCAGAGCCAACTTTGTTGCTGTGAAGCTTTTGTCATCAAGCATACCTGATTGTCAATCTGAACTTTGGACAAGTTGATGGTGTAGAGGTTTGTCCTTCTATGTCCACCCAAGAGTTCTGTTCCGTCTTCAGTACGAACCGAGCAACTCTTAGACTTGAAGTAAACCTCTAACCCTTTATCACAGAATTGACCTATGCTGAATAAATTGTGCCCCAAGCCTTTGACATAACTCACTTTACTTATCGTTATGTTGTCTTGAATGATGTCACCATATCCTAGAATAGGTGAAAGCTGATCGTTTCCAAATCTGATATTACCACTGAATTTCTCTGTATAGTTAGATAATAAAGCTTTTTGCCCAGTCATATGCTTGGAACATCCACTATCCAAGTACCACATATGCCGGGTCTGCAAGAGAAATCAGGCAATAATAGTTTTAGGTACCCATTTGAAAACGGGACCTAACAGTTTAGTACAAGATTTTGGCATCCACTTAAAAATGGACCCTCTGTTCTTTTGAAAACTTTTACAAACATTTGACTTTGAAGAATATACATGATAAGATCCATACCAATCAGAAGAATCATGAGAATAAGCAAAGTCAGTTTTCCGATAATTATGATGAAATTTAGTAGTAATAGGAGATAATTGAATCAACTGCTTTATTGAATAACGCTTGTAAGAAGTTACAAGGTTTTGTTTATGAGAAGCACATTGATCAACTACATCAGAATCACTACTAACAGATTTAGTACAAGAATTATCAGTAACTGATTCAGCTATCTCAGCATCCTTCTGTTTTGGTCTCCATTTGGATTGAGCTTTCAGCTTTTTCTTCCTTAAATCTGAAACATAGGATGTAGATTTATTAGGAAAAATAGATTTTTGTGACTGAGGTTTCTTTTGTGTACCAGTGTATTTCTGTTTCTGTAATCGCTGCTTCTTATGTTTCTTACCATTAGCATAGTAATCAGCAGTTACAGAAACTTTGTCATTACTAACACCACTTGGTAACACTTTGTCATTTTCAAGACAAGTAGAATGATCAGGAAGTTTAGAATGAATGTCAAACATATCAGATTCTTCCATGCTCCCATCATCAGAATTAAAAGAATCATTTGCAGACTCAAATAAGTCATCAGAATTATCAGAGAAAATTTGAGGTTCCTTTGAAACTGTAGAACACTTTGTTGATTTTTCTTGAAAAACATTGTTCTTTATAACTGTAGAAAACACATTTTGTTCTATATCAACCAAAAGTTTTTCATCAGATAAAACATTTTCAAGTTCAACTATTTTGCTTTCAAGAATAGATGTAGGAACATAAACCTTTGCAATCGCAGGTTTTGCCTTCATCTCAGATGCGGAATAACTAACAAAATAGTCTTTTGAAAGAACTTTTGGTGTTTCTGAAAGATAACTATCATTTAACTTTACATAGTTAAACGGTAGTTGCATTTTCTTTTTATTATTTCTATTTTTAGTTTCTTTGGTCTCATCTTCTTCTGACTATTTGGTAACAAATTTGGGTTTTAAATGAGTATGTTTACCAGCACATGCAAGAAAATCATAGTTATAAAGTGTCGGCTGTTTTCTGATGGCTTTCTTAAGATAATGAGGGTTGTTAAAACCAAGTCCCCATCTCTGCTTGACATCAACCTCTTCATTAGGAGCATTAAGAAAAATGGTTTGATCTGTTTGACCTATTTTATAAAGTTTAACCTCCAGATCATTTACCTTCTTGTTCAAATTCTTGTTTTCAACCTACAATTTATAAACAGTTAGTGCAGATTCATTCTTTTCAAACTCATATTTATTTACTTTACCTTCAAACTCAGAAATCTTCTTTTCAAAATCATCTACTTTAGATTTAGAATCAGAATCAGATTTGCGTAAAGAATTAATCAGATCTTTGTTTGAAATAACAGAAGTATTAAGTTCAAAGATCTTCTTGTTCTTTTTAGCAACCTTTTCCTTTTCATTTTTCAGATTATTTTGTAAATTTTGAAGCTCAACCACCATGGTTTCCAATTTGGTAATAAGATCTTTTGGAGTTAAGTTTAATACCTCATTAACTTCTTCATCATCTGACTCGTCATTCTTATCCTCTTTGCCCATGAGACAGATATGAGCATTTTCTTCTTTATCTTCTCCTTCATCCTCGGAATGATCCAACCAAAACTCATCCTCGGCCATCAAAGCTACACCAGCTTCTTGTTGTCTTGCCAGAAGCAACTTGTTCTGATAGTACTGAGAGTTGCGTACTTTCGGCTTCCGACACTCTTTAGCATAATGACCCAACTTGCCACAATTATAGCATTTGATTGAATCAGTTGCTGGCTTCTCAACAGTTGTGTAATCATTCACAAATTTCTTCTTCTCATCTGGTTTTTTCTCACCATACTTATTCTCTTCAAATCTTTTGCCTTCCACCCTCTCTCGGTGCTCATGGTTCTTTGAACTTGATGACGAATATCGTTGAGAATTTGATCCCGGCTTCTTATAAAATTTCTTCTGAAATGTACGGGTCAGCAATATCATAGCTTGTTTCAAACTTTCGCCATCATCACTATCAGACACAGAACCAGACTCTGAACTTGAACTCACTTTCTTTTTCTTCTTCTTCTCAATCTTCTCTTTCTTTTCCTTCTTCTTTTCACCAACAACCAAAGCTATAGGATCAGGAACTTGTATTGCCTTCTTCTTCTCAGCTCTTTTCTCTTCAACCTCTTCTTCATTCTGTTTCAGGGTCTCATAAACTTCATGAAGAGGGATTTCATTCAAATCTTTCATTTGTTTCATTCTTCTTGTGTGCTTTTTTCCATTCAGAACGAAGGATGCTCAAAAATTTCACATTGTTTTCCAACTGCTTCTTCTTGACTTTGTTCTTAGTCAGCTCATTCAGAAGCAAAGTAAATCTCTCATATGTGTCTTCTAGGCTCTCATTCTCCTTTGCCTTGAATTCCTCATAGTTATTGATACAGTTGGCCACCTTTATTTGATTCCCTATTTTTGATCCCATCATCATCTTTTCCAATTGATTCCACATCTGTTTAGCATCATGTTTCAAGCTGTCAATCTTGATGTAGATATCATTTGGAATGCTTTGGAGTAAAAGAGATCTCGCTTGGTTGTCAGCTTTAAATCTACTCTTTTGTTCTTCTGAATACTGAGAATAATCAACTTTAACTTGTTTTGTCTTTTCTTCCTTTTCTACATCCCCATGTCCACTATCAGAAGAATCATCAACATCATCATCTGGTACATTGACAATGACTGGTTTCATTGGACCTTCAGTAATAGACAGAAGTATATTTTCTTCATTTGAATGCCTGTCTATGAAGTCCAAAAATCTGTCCTTCCATTGTTCGTATTCGCCTTTGAACAAAACTGGAGGCTTGACATCTGTTCCGATTGAGAGTGCATCTTTGGAAGTCATCTCGTTTAAACCTGTTTGAAAAATATATCAAATAAGAAACTAGAACTGATCGTTAGTCCAAAATATGAAATCACAAGAAAAATATTGAAAAGAAAATCAGAGATTTTGATCACAGAAAGAACAATGTCCCCCTAGGCAGACTTAGCACGGGGGTCCCGCTAAATTCGAAAAATTTGACTAAGTATCAGAACTCGCAAGTCCTAAAACTCGCAGACTGAAAAACTCGCAGATTAAGTCTTGCGCGTTCTATAAATTCTCAACCAAACTCGCAAGCAAACTCGCAAGTAAACTCGCAGATATTTGCGCGTTTTGAGAAACTCGTAAGCAAACACGCAGATCAAACTCTCAGATAAAACTCGCAGACAACCAAACTCGCAAGCGCCTAAACTCGCTAACCACTGTTCACACTAGAACTCGCTAACTGTGAAGTGCGCGTTTCCCAAACTCGCAGATCGAAGCTTGCGCGTTTAAACCAAACTCGCTAGCCACTCTTGCGCGTTTCAACACTTAGAATTATTTCCTTAAGTTTCAAACTTCGCAGGTCGATGAACTCGCTGATCACTGTTCCTCCTCAAACTCGCAGGCCAAAGAACTCGCAAACTACTATTCCTTCTGAAACTCGCTAGCTTTGATTAGCGAGTTTGTAGAACTCGCTGGCCACTACTAGCGCGTTTCTTGAAACTCGCAAGTAGCCTTGCGCGTTTGAGACCAAAAACCTTCTTTCGACTTGCGCGTTTTACCCTGATGAACTTTGCGCGTTTCAAGATGAACTAGCGCGTTTCATGAAGAACTTGCGCGTTCTAGCGATCTAGCGCGTTCTTCCTTCTGTCGACCCAAAAACCTGAGTTTTTCATCTGAAATCGATCTTTTCTTGTCCAAACGATCTGAAACTCTGAACAAACCTTTGTAATCCACCCAAGAACAAGTTACAATACAAGATTTTTACAATTTAAACACCTTACAATACAATTCGATTGATGAAACAGTAAAAGAACTCGTGTACAAAAACTCAACCAAAATCACGAATTTGAGTGAAATTACAGTGCAATATGAAAATTAAAATACAAGAACTCGATCTATTACACAATTCGAACACTTCCTAACACAAATCTGCTCCAAAAACACTCTGAAACTCAGAATTCTATTTTGAACAGTGACGAACTCGTTTCTTGATTTTCTTGAATCGATTTCACCTTTTGGATCTGCTTTGATACCAATTGTGTGTTCCAGATTCTAATTTCTATTCAATTACAATCAAACAAACAAGATTTAACAATCAAATTTACCTGTTTGATTACTCTTTCAATTCACAAATACACTTTCTCTCTCTAGAACTCTCTCTCTCTCTCTCTCTACAATCTGATATGTATTCTCACAATTTCCACCTTCTAACTCTTGTATCTACTGAAAATACAAGAAGAAAATGTATTTATACTAACATCTAATACAAAGGAAACAACAAATACAAATATACCTAAGTTTGACTTATTACAAAATAGACTTTGACTTTTAATGAGATTTGACTTTAGCAGCTTTGACTTCCTCAACTTTGACCTTCAGTATTCTTGATCTTGTATCCAACAGATTTATGCTCTAACAATTTCGTTTCCAAAATTTACTGTACCTGCGTAATGATCTACGTAGTCGAACAACAGGTGTTTGTGCGCTGTCATGTGTCTTCAAGCTCCAGAATCAATAATCCCCACATGACACGCCTGAAATCAACAATCACTTAACTTTAGGTACCCATATGAATATGGGTCCTTTCTTGTTAGTATCTTTGACAGTTTTTAAATTCGCTGATGACCCTTTAATTTTCCATTCAAATCTTGGTCCTTTTGGTAAAGTTTGTGCATTAATGTCAGCTTTTGAAATCCATTTCCACACAAACTTCACATCAAAAATTTTATCAACTTGGAAAGCATTGTTTTTCTTTTTCAAAGAATTTATTTCAGCTTTGTTGGCTTTAAAATGATTGGAAGAGTTCTTGTTCTTAAACTGGATAATTTTCTTTTTCTTTGATGACTTTGGTTTCAAAGAAAATGAACTATTGAGACAGTATGAACATCGCAATCTAGTAGTGGCTTGTATCAACAACTATTTTCGGGAAAATATATTTGTTTTATTGAAATTGAGTTGAGTAACATCTTTACAAGCATTAACTACTATATTACATTGACATCCATCAAAATCATTCACATTCTTTTCCACTCCAGTCTTCTTTTTCTTCAAACAATCTTCCTTCACTTTTTCATCCGAAACAGAAACAGATTTAGAGATATTAATATATGAGGAAGAATTAGAACATTCACCTGTTTCTTTTGTTTTTCCAGACTTGGATAAAGGCTCAACACTTTGAGTCACATAAATTGGAATTTCTTTATCAACAACAACCTCTTTACCTTTTTATAGTTTGAAAATTTAGGATTCTAGACTTCTTATTTCTTTTTGCAAAGATTCATTTTGAATAAAGCTCGAGTCTAGTTCCATCCCAAAATTCTCATTGGCTTCTTCCAATTCAACAATCATGTTGTTGAGATGGGAAATTTGCCTTTCTAACTCTTCAATTTTATGTAAGGCTTGTTGATGTTCAAGATCAGAAAATTTTGAAGCACAAACAGAATCAGACTTATCAAAAATGACCTCTTCATCTTTATCTTCTTAGATTGAGAAGGTCAAAACAGTTTCATTTGAGTTAGAATTAGAACTGGCTCTAGAAGACTCAGGTTTTTCTTTAAAAATATTTTCATATTCGACAAATGAATCCTTGTTACTTTCGTAAGAAAATTTAATTCATCATATGAAAATTTAACTTATTTAAAATTCTGAGTTTCTGATTCAGTTTTAATTTATGTGTTTACTTCCACTGTTTCTTCCTTCTTTACCTTAGGAGATTCAGGCAAAGGAGTCTCAGGCTTCACAAATGTCTCAAGGATGTGTGGAATTAGAATAATAGGTTCATCACCCGATTTTTTAAAATTATAAAGATTTTCGGGTGCCTTTTTTAAAACATCCACACCCGAAAGACTAAAGCCGGTTTTCAATTATAGAATCTTGTGTCTTTCTGATTGTTGGTCAAAATCTTAAGAGTCTTTTCTGTTTGACCTCTTTTGAAATTCAGATCTTCCAATTCTTTGATCTTGGTGTAAGCTTCCATCCTATCTTTCAAAACAATGTCAAACTGAAGTGTTAGTTCCATATTCTTATCCTTTAAAGTAATTATCTCTTTTTGAAGTTCAGAAATTTTTTGTGAAGTTTAGATTTATCCAATTTCAGAACATTTTTCTCTTCTTCTCTTTCTTCAGCCAAAGTTTTATAAATCAGTGCCTGATCTTGATGTCCTTGTATGGTACTCTTTTGTTGTTTAATTTTTTTTTTAATTTCAAAAATTTAGAGTTCATCAGATTTAACTGGGACATCAAGTTCATCACTTCTTCATTATCATCAAAAGACTCAGAGTTGTCAAATATAGAATTTACCTCGAAATCTGACTCCTCATTCAGATGTGCCATTAGATTATAATGCACTTGAGTCAGATTCAACTTTGCTTCCTCAGCCTCTTCATCATCGGAATATTCAAACCATATCTCATCTTCAGCCTTCAGTGTTATGCCCTTTTCCATGGCTTTGGCCAATTGAGCTTTTTTCTTATAGTACTCATAATTCTTTACGCGCTTTTCTGGGCAATCTTTGATGAAATGGCCGGTCTTTCCGCAGTTATAACACTTATCTTACTTCTCCTTTTCTTTCTCTTCTTTCTTCTCTTTCTCTTTCTCTTTCTTCTCCTCATATCTTCCTATGTACTTGCTAGACTTGTAGGAATCGTACTTCGGCTTGCTGTAAAACTTTTTCTTCCCAAACCGCTTATGGAAGCTCGAAGTCAATAAAGCAAGTTTCTCCACAAACTCTATTAATTCATCATCTTTAGATTCTTCCTCAGGCTCACCATCAGAACTATCTGAGCTGTCAACTATACTGGTCATCAAGGCTTTCTTCTTCATACTCTTTCCAGAACTAGAACTTGACTTAATCATCTTGCCCTTTCCTTGAGCCAACAATGCTAAAGATTCCTCTACTTTATTTTGCTTGTCTTTTAACTGATGAAATTCCCTATTTACAACAACCTGCTCCTTCATTTTGTCCTCGTGTTGATTTAAGGCACAAAACAAGTCATTTAGTTTCTCCTCATCCATATCCTTGTTAATTTGCATCTGTATGGTATAGACATCCCACTCGGGCTGGAGATTCTTTATGAACTTGTAATTTATCTCAGACTCAGATTTCTGTACTCCATTTCTTCTGAGATCATTTAAGATGATATTGTACTGTAATAAGCTTCTCTCAAGGACACCCCTTCTTTTTCTTTAAATCCTTCGTATGCATTGATGCTTTGATTCCTTTTTGTTTTGATAGACTTTGCAGAACCCAAAAACTTCTTCTCTAGCTCATCCCAAATGTCTTTGCAGATTCTCTGCTGTCAACCCGGTTGAAAATGTCATTCGGAATGGCCATGTTAAGAAAGGTCAAAGTTGTAACATCTCTTTCCACTAGCTCTTTATCTAGCTCACCATACTGAATGGGGTTTCTTGCTACGATTCGCTCAGGGATTTCAGGATTTGTGTCCATAGCTGGAATCCTGGCTACCGTAACGTGAGGAAAGTGAGGACCGTTCAGAATGGAATCCATCAATTTCTTATCTTGGTTGTTTAATAAATTGACCATCCACTTTCGCCATTGCGGATACTCGTCAGCTTGAAGGACCGGAGGTTTGGATTTAGAACCCATGCTCAGAAGATCACGAGACATGATTGCAGAAAATCGAGAAAGATGTTTGAAGGTAGGCTTGAATGCAGAAGATCTCCCAAAAGAATCAGAAACAGTTGACTTGAAAAGTCAAACCCTGATTACCACTGGAAAAGATTTCCAAAAAAAAATACAAGTATAGAACTCGCACAGAACTAGAACTCGCAGGACACAGAACTCGCTGTTAGAGAATAAATCTGTTGGATACAAGATCAAGAAGACTGAAGATCAAAGGTCAAGAAAGTCAAAGATGGAAAAGTCAAATCTCATTAAAGTCAAAGTCTTTTGTAATAAAAGTCAAAGTGTCTTTGTATTTATTTTTGTATTTTATTTTCCTTGTATTAGGAGTTGGTATAAATAGCTTTTATCTTGTATTGTTTAGATATACGTGAAGTTGTCTGATTGTAATCTGTGAGAAAGAAGAATTTGTATTGTTGAGAGAGAGAGCTCTAGAGAGAGAAAGTTTGTAATCTTGAATTTGAAAGTGATAGCAAACAGGTAATTGATTCTTGTTTGTGTTTGTTTTGATTAATTGCATTTAGGAACTAGAATCTGGGCACACAATTGGTATCAGAGCAGATCCAAATCGAAAATCAAGAAAATTAGAATGTTCGTATCTGTGTTCTTCGATGTCCAGGTTGATTTTGAGTTTTAGTGTGTTTTTGGAGTTGTAAATGATTAGGTTTTGTTAGAAAATTGGTATCGATCGAGTTTGTATACGTTTTAGATCAATTTGCACTGTAATCGATCGTTAATTTTGATTTTAGTTGAGTTCGAAGTTCACGAGTCCTGTGCACTGTAATTGAGTCGATTTATACATTTTTGTGTATTTGATCGAAATTAATTGTTAAGATTGTGTTCTAGATGGTTAAACGATCAAATTGTCGAAGTTTTGAGTTAGATTTCGAGAGTTAGATTTCGAGGTCTAGATGTCTTTTTGGTGAAAATTTGTTTGTGTCAGAGGTTTGCGTTTCATTCATCAAGGTTTGCGTTTCATTCATCAAGATTTGTGTAAGATCTTCAGAGGTTCGCGTATTCAATGAGAAACGCAAAGTGATGTTTGCGTCTTCAACGAGAAACGAGAAGTGGGATTTGCGTTTTTAATGACAAACGCAAAGTAGAAGTGATTGAGTTCAGAGACAAGTTGTGGTTTGTGTTAGTAACTAGAAACGTAAAGTGTATCTTACAGGAGTAACTTGATACGCGAAGTGTAATTTGCGTTCGCCTCTTGAAACGCAAAGTAAAGGTTTGCGCTTCTCACTTGAAACGAAAAGTAAGCTTTGCGTTTACTTCTCGATACGCAAAGATAGATCTGTGTAATCTTCTCAGCACGCAAAGCTACTCATCACAAGGAAGGTTTGCGTAACCAATTTGGCACGCAAAGTATCATTTGCTGAAGTCGAGCAATACGCAAAGTGTGTGACAATCCAAGATCACAACATCTGTAGAGAGGGAATCTAGCGAGAGAAAGTGTGTGCTCAAATGTAACAGTATATTGAATTCAAAAATGTGAAAGTTCTTCCAAGCAAACAAGCCAAGGGGACTTAAATACCTCAAGGCACTTACAAGACAGAAAAGAACAATAAGCACTGACAGATAAAGGAAATAAAAACAATGATTACTATAAAATCAGATCTAACAATCTCCCCCTTAGTAATCATTGGCGCTGAGGTCTTAAAAAAAACAATCTTCAAAAACAGCATTGACCATCTAGGCGACTTTGAAGGATCATTGACGTTCTTCTCGTTGACGTAGTCTGTTCAGCCCAACTAACACTTCCAATCGTCGCAGAGTTGAACGGAGATTCAGTCTATCTTGAATAGTGACCAAAGTTCTACAGATCAGACGAATTTCATCATTTTCAAAAAAGATATGACTCTCTTCTTGTTTCCAAAAACTTTCTTCTAGCCTCTTGTAGACGATGCTCCAACTGAAGTTTGATCACCTTTAGAGTTCCATCAGAGTAATATCCAATCTCATCAAATCGTATAAATCATTTTTCACTTGAGCTGTTCTTATATACTACTCCGTATGGATCTTCGATAATGGTGAATAATGGATAAGACTCTAGATTCTGCAAACTCTGGTTGGGCCTTTCAAGATTAACCACAGGCTGAAAGCTTTCGACGGCCATCTGGAAGTCAAACACACAATAAAATCGGATCTGTCGTCGAATGAATCGTTTAATAACAAAAAGAGTTTGAGAAACATCCTGAGTCCGGTGATAAAGATTCCAGAAGTGATCATATAAGAATTCAACATCATCAATTGAAAGATCAGTGAAATCAGCCTCTGAAAAAAAGTACCGCTTGTAGTCTCTTCTTTCCACTTCAAGGTCTGGATACCAGATGTTCACAAACTTATTAAATGTGACACTGAGAACTCGAACTATTAGATGAGGAGAAGAAACGGTGTTATTCTTTTTGCGCTGGCACTTGATAAACGCTATGTATTCATGCTGATAAGCTTCTGATTCTTTCTCTACTCCAAGTATGGCATATATATTGATTGTCCTTCTTCTAGAAATAAAGATGTTGCTTTGGATATCTTCAAGAAAAGTTGTTCTGAGTCTAGAAGCCATATATCTCTGTTGTAGATTTCTCTGCCTTTGCTGCCTAGTTAAAGCTTCTCCTTCTTCTAGAAGAGATGGAGGAATTACCGGTTCAGAAGAAGGAATATCTGCTTGAGCTCTAGATGACTGACCAAATTCAAATGCACTTGACGGAATATTGGTTGTCGGAGCAGAACTAGTTACTGGAGTAGATGAAGGTTGATCAACTTCTGGAATCTCACCTTGACTCGGAAGATCACCATATAGCAATTCAGCCTCTTTTGTATCTGATGCATCCATGAAAACAGTATCATCCTCTGTATCAGATAAGATGATGATATTGTTGCAATCTTCTTCTTTAACTTGAGCAACTTTCTCAAATCTAACTTCTTCATCATCATCTGAAGTTATCTCTATGAAGTTCGCGAAGAAAGATCTCATGTCATTTGCTGCTTCCGACTCTTCAACTTCATGAGCTCTACCTGAGACATCTGGATCCACATAAACTACAATTTGCATATTATTAATATTTGCTTCAGACATATTAAATTCATTATGCAAAGCAGTTACATCAGCATTGTCAACCATGACATTCACTAAATCTTGGATACTGCAATATTGAACTGTATCAGCAGTCTTTTCTCTATCTCCAGCCACTTATTTTTGAACAACTTTTCGTGCTTCAGAAGACTCTTCTGTTCTTTGTCTCTTTGCCATCTCCCCCTCATGGCCTTGATGATCGGGATTATCTTGGTCATGTCGGCGTTTAAGAGACGGTCCAGCCTCAGTCCTGCATGATTGCTCTAGATGATCAATCTTGTTAGATAGATCGGAGAAAGCTTGTGACATAAAAGAACGAAGATCAGATAAACTAAATCTAGCTTCTGATCTGAATTCCTGAAATTCATGAGATAAAGCATTAATGCGATCAGAATCGGAAGAGGAAGAAACTGGAGGCGGCGTTGGCTGGAAGTTCCTCAGCAGAGAGATCAAATCTTGATCTTGATGTTGTAGCGGAGACATAGATAGAAGACGCGCATAAAGAAGATCAGATAGCTCAGAAATTGGAGAATCATGAATAAAAGCCCTGGAAATACCCGCAGACTGAGTGAATATTGACGGAAAAGGAAGAGATACAATCAATGATGTAGATGAAGACACCGCAGAAGAAGGTTCCCGAAGAATCACCCCTGAAGGACGGCGGAAAAGAATCTCAAGAGAAATAACCGAAGTATCTATCTCAGGCATTTTCCCTTTGAAAAACAACTTCAGCTTGTTAATATGTTCTTCCTTTTGAGCATCCACCTTTCTGAGAACTGACGAATTACCTCATTCAGAGTTGTAAATTTCTTTGAAGAGACACGTGCAGGAACCATAGAAAGCTCAAGAGCAGAAACAGTGGTAGCAGTAACATCAACAGTAAAAGAAGCAGGAGCTTGACTCTGTGTTTGAGTGGAGGTCTGAGCGAATGATATATCCAGTTCATCAATGTTTAGACGGGTAGAAGAGGGATAAATAGATACCGATTCATCTTCTGAAACATCTTCTGGGACAACAACCACTTCATGTGTTCTTATTTTCCGTTCATACACTTTCATGGTGGGTTGATCGGCATCATCATCACCATCGTCTGTATCACTTGTTGTATTTTCACCATCATTAGAAAGATCAGCATTTGTCGTATCATCATTAGCAACTCCAGTTTCATCAGGATTAGCATCTTCTCTAACATCAGCAGTAACAGTAGTGGCTTCAGCTTCAATAGCAGCAACGACAGATTCCACGTGATGAGTAGCAACGTCTTGTGGTGCTGCAGAAAGATCAACATATGTCTCTAGTGTAGTTGCAACGGCAGTAACTATTTTCTGAGTAGTTGCTTCAACTTGCTCTTCATGAGTAGTACCAGCTGGAGTGCCATGAGAAGGTTCTTCCTGTTCAGCCTCTACAAATTCATTTTCAAAACAATAATCGATGACACTATAATTGGTCATGTCAGCATAATTGCCAATAAGACCATAAGGAATGGTCATAGAAAAAGTGAAGGACTTCTTCTGTTTCTGAAGATAAAGCATCTCGGAATCCTGAACTTGCGGCCAAGATAATCTTCGTGGAATGTCCGGATTGCTTCGAAACATGCTTCTAATAATCAGCTTGAGAAACCTGATAAAAGGAATGAACTTTCGTCGCTTGTTGGTTAACTTGTCTTGCAATACTTCAGAAAGCTCGGTCCAGAAAATAATCGTATAGTCGACATGCAGGTCATAGACTACTGCATGGAAAAGTCGAAGATAGTGAAGACTAGAACTATCTGTGCCGGTATGTTTAGAAGTTAAGCACCTGTTGATGATAGAAAATAAAGAATACCAGACAGGTGGAAGATTAGACTTGTCAAAGTCTACAACTTTTTTCAGTGAACCAACATAGCCTAGTCGTTTGATGCTCTCAAAAACTTCCTCTTCGGATGGAAAGTTATCATACGTTGTCCTTCCAGGTCTAGAAGTAGGCTCAGGAAGCTCAAGAATCAACCGTAAACGCTTGTAAGAAAGATATGAATCAAATTGATCAATTTTGAGATCAAATCGATGAGGACGTGCCAGTTCGTTCTTAGTGATGGTGTGCCAGACTTGTTGAACGTAGACTTCCGGAACATCAGCAACTGAACAGAGAGCTTGAGAGAGCGGATGTCCACGAAGAATGGAGTGTATGACAGGATGAATCTTGATGCGATCAAAGTCAACAAAGTAGTTGTTAGGCTTATAAGGCATGTACATGATGTTAGGGAAGACATTATTTGGAGCTCGCCTAGATATAGAAAGATCAGCCCCAACAGACGGAACAGACGGCATAGGTGTATCATGAGATGCCTGATCAGCCGGATCCTCAAGAACGACATTCTCGTCTTGAATCATTAGATCAGTATTTGTTCGAGAAGACATGATAACCTGAAACACAAAAACAAAACAAAGTTAAACATCCAAAAGAAAACACGAAAAATATTCCAAGTATGGTTTGCGGGTCCTTAAGGGAACGTAAAGGAAGAAATGTGTGTCCTGAAGGGAACGCATAGGAAGGAATGCGTGTCCTGAAGGGAACTCTTAAGAAGGAATGCATGTCCTTAATGGAACGCAAAGCATACTTTGAAACATCGAAACACTGTTGGGAACTGAAGAAAAGCTTAAGTATGATTAATGCTGCTAGTTCAGAATTACTACTGCCAGAGGACTTCAAAAGATAATGCTGCTAGGTATTACTACTTCTAGTAGAATTAATACTGCTAGTCAAAGTTAGTGCTGCTTGAACAAAGTTAGTACTGCTTAGCTAGTTAGTACTGCTAGAGGTTAGTGTTGCTTAGTAGTTAATGCTGCCAAGACTAAGTTAATACTTTCAAGATGGTTAGTGCTGCTTATGAGATGGAGATCCGAATTACAAGAATGACAGCTGGATATACTGAAGATATTCATGGAAGATATTCTGAAGATATTTTATTTATTGTAATTATCTTTTGTTCAGTATATGTATAGAATTGATAGTATAGTCTTAAAAAAAATTATTCATTCTAAGTTATTGTTCTAGAGAGAATAAACCTCAAGGCATAGTTCCTAATTCTAGAGAAGTAGAATTCGTCTTGAAAGAGCTTGTTCTTCAAGATTGAGGTTGTGTGTGTAATCTTGTGAGTTTAATCATTTAATACAAGTTTACAAGTTTACAAGTTGTTTATCATATACACTATTTGTTTACTGTTTTATTGAATATCAAAGTGTTATTCCGCAAACTTCTTTGATATTGTTTCTGAGTATCTATAATTCTTGTTGAGAATTCGATCCTGACAAACACACAATGAGTTTACGTGTCACTAAGGAGACGCAAGATAGAATTTGTGTGTTCTTAGTGAGATGTAAACTACACAAAGAAAACGAAACAAACAAACTAGAAGAATGCGGGTTACGGGTGAAACGCATAGTTCACTATGCGGGTCTAAAGGGACACGTAAAGCGCACTTTGCGTTTCTTGTTAGAAACGCACAGTATACTTTACGGGTCTAGCAAGACACGCAAAGAACACTTTGCGGTTCTAACAGGACATGCAAAGTAGCCTTTGCGGGTCTCAAAGACTTGAACAAAAACCCTAGAACACGTTTGTTCGAACCCAAAAACCACAAAACTATAAATCTAAGCACCAAACAACGAAATTAAACCAAAACAAAACATACCTGATTGTCGATTATAAGATATAAATAAATCCCAATACGCAAATCGATCAAAATCAACTCGAATCTAAGTTTTTAGAGATCGATGAACAGTGAAAAATCACAATTCAGATAACACACACAATAAGAGACCAAGAATGAAATCAAAACAAAGTAATGGAACACTAATCAAACTACAAACATAGAACGAAAAACAAAAACATACCTGAAATTCCAAAGTCACAATCTGAAATGAATCAGATGAGAATGCAAGAAGAAAACACAGAGAGAATGGAGGGAAGATGAATAGTCAAACAAGTTCAAAGGGAATAAAAAAAATCTGAGAAAATTAAAAAAAAAATACCTATGAGAAAATTAACTATGAGAAAATTACCTGATAAGCCCCCATTACTCCCCCTACACAAATGCACAAAATTTATCAAATTAGTTTAGCATTTGCATAGAAATTTCAGAAATACTTACTTTATGAATTTCTGATCAGCACAAGAAGTAAATAATCAGCAACATTCACTCCCCCTCAAAAAAAGAATATTAGCAGATATAGAACCCAGATATACACTCCCTCTCGAAAAATGCACAGACCATATGACAAAAACGCAGATAGCAAACATAAAGACATCAATATGAAAGATGATCTTATGGAATATAAATTTTGTAACAACTGAATATATAAAATTTTAAACACTAAACAAATTAAAGTCTACTCAGTAAAATTTCTCAGATTTATCAATCAGTTGAAATCAAACATGAGTTGTTGGATACAGAAACAAGTTTCATTGCATATCAAGTTAAGACATGTTCAACTTCAAACACATGCAGGTATCTATTCAGTGTGCTCGCATGCGATCTTGGATTAGCTTCAAGAAAAATTCAATTCTAAACATAAAATTGAGAACTTTGCATTTACATACACTAAGATTTTCACAAAGTTACAGATTTATCGTAGCTCAAAATATATCACCAAGTATCAATAGATGTGTGCTCAATGGCATCTTTTAGCAGTGTGCTCATTGCCATCTTCACATGAGTGTTCTCTTTGGCATCTTTTAAGCGTTGTGCACTTTGGCATCTTTTAATTAAAGAGTTTATTAAGTAAAGAACATGCCGTAAACGTAACTTTCTATCTGACCCTATTCCAGGATTTGGGTTAGCCGCTCCCAGGCCAGTTGGCCTTAGGGGACTAGGTGTCAAGCACCCCTTGGAACTTACTCTCCCGGATTAGAAAGGTCACAGGTACAAACTTTTAAACTCAAGGATTTCTGTATTTTAAATGCTTAAAAATAAAATCATCTCAATAACTCAGATCTATATCGAATAGCTTAGCCCATATTTTCATTACGATCTACAATTCTGATCACTTAGGATGTTCATGCAAAGTAAACCATAAATATGCCAACTTACATATCTTTAAAGCAGTATCTAAAGCGTCAAGCATGTTGCTGACTTTTTGATGTTTGTAAGATTTGAAAATTGAACATATAAAACTTTAATATAAACAAAGCGACTTGTAAAAGATCCTAGAAACACATTCTATTCAAAAGAAAGAAAATCTGAAAGATTTTACTTTATAGAGTAAAATTTGTAAAGATTTAAACTTTTAAGTTCAACATGCCGATTTTGGAAAGCAAAAAGTTAAAACGTTTTTCATCCAAAGCTTTTGTAAATATATCAGCAAGTTGATATTCAGTTGGGACAAAATATAACTCAATAGAACCTTCTTCCACGTGATGCTTTATAAAATGATATTGCATGTCTATGTGCTTGGTCTTAGTGTGCTGGACAGGATTGACCGATATCGCAATCGCGGACTTGTTGTCACAATATATTGGCATCGTCTTGTATAGCATTCTGTAATCACGAAGTTGCGTTTTCATCCACAACACTTGAGCACAACAACTAGCTGCAGCGACGTATTCAGCTTTGGCTGTTGATATTGACACGCAGTTTTGCTTTTTCGACACCCAGCTTATCAGTCTGTCACCCAGAAACTGGAGATGACCAGAAGTACTTTTCCTGTCCATTTGATTACCACCATAATCTGCATCAGAATAAGCAATCAAACTATAATCAGAACTTTTAGGATACCATAATTCTAAATAAGGAGTTCCTTTGATATATCTGAATATGCGCTTGACTGCTAGTAGATGTGATTCCTTAGGATTTGCTTGAAATCGGGCACAAAGGCATGTGGAGAACATGATATCTGGTCTACTTGCTGGCAGATACATTAGCGATCCGATCATCCCCCGATATGTCTTGACATCGACAGCTTTTCCATCTGGATCAAGTCCGATCTTAGTTCCATGAGCCATGGGCGTGCCAATGGAAGATGATTTGTCCAAATTGAATTTCTTCAAAAGGTCAAATATGTACTTCGACTAGTTGATAAAAATACCATCTGGAAGCTGCTTTACTTGTAAGCCGAGGAAGAAGTTGATTTCTCCCATCATGCTCATTTGAAACCTGGAGGTCATTAGATCAGAAAACCAAGTACATAGAGATTGATTAGTAGCACCAAATATTATGTCATATACATAAATTTGAACTAAGCAGATATCCAAGTTAGAACGATATATAAACAAGGTGGTGTCGATGGTTCCTTTAGTGAAGCCGGATTTGAGCAGAAAGGCACACAGCTCATCGTACCATGCTCGAGGTGCTTGTTTCAACCCGTATAAAGCTTTATCGAGGAAATATACGTAATCAGGATGATCTTTGTCCACAAACCTCTCTGGTTGAGATACATATACTTCTTCTTTCAATTTACCATTGAGGAAGGCAGTCTTGACATCCATTTGATATACAGTGAAGTTTCGATAAGCCGCGAACGCGAGAAACATCCTGATAACTTCTAATCTAGCAACCGGTGCAAAGGTTTCGTCGTATTCAATCCCTTCTTACTGTCGATATCCTTTGGCTACCAATCTGGCTTTGTTGCGAACAACGATACCATCTTTGTCCTTTTTGTTTTTGAATATCCACTTGGTTCCTATGATGCTTTTACCCTTTGGCCGTGGAACAAGTCTCCAAACTTTTAGCGCGTCAAACTGATTGAGCTCCTCTTGCATTGCTAAAATCCAGTCTGGGTCTTCCAACGCTTCAGATACTTTGGTAGGTTCAATCTTGCTTAGGAAGCAAGTGTACAAACATTCGTTGGAAGAAGCTGTTCTGGAGCGAGTAGAAACACTTGCTTGAGGATCCCCAATAATTTGATGGATTGGATGAGATCTTGTCCATTTTGTTGTATGAGAGAGAGGATCAATAACTTCTTGAACCACTTCTAATTGTTGAGGAGGATCTTCAGATGGAATAATGTCATAAGATGACACAGATATGGTTTCAACTGGAGGAGGAGGTATTTCCATGACATCAGATTCAGGCTCTTGTTGACCAGACGTAGCTTGTACTTCTTGTTGAACATTTTCTTCTGGAACAGCTTTATCTTCTACAGACTCCTCATGAACAGGTTCAGCAATTTCTGGTTCATGTATGAATTGATCCGGATGATGTTCAGAAGGTATGTCTTGAATTTCAGGAGGTACTGAAGCAGCATCAGGTTCAGAGGTTGATGCAGCAGAGGTAGGATTAGATGCACTCACAGATTCCTGATTCAAGACATTTGACACATTATCAGTGATTGGTTTAGGAACATCATCATAAAAAATTTCAAACAGAAAATAAAGATCAGAAAGATTAGACATAGTAGTAGAAGGATCCTGATTTATCGACTGAAGTGCAGGTTCTGAACTAATTTGTTCAGAAGCTGAGTTTCCAGTAATAGCAGGTTCTGAACTGTGTTGTCCAGAAGCCAAGTCGGCAGCTTCATCAAATTTGATATTCACCGACTCTATCACTTTTCTTGCAGAGAGAAGAAAGACTAACAGGATTGAATTCTTAACAAGAATAAATTCTCATAAACTAATATCAAAGAAGTTGCGGAATAACACTTTGATATTCAATAAAACAGTAAACCAGAACAGTATATATTCAATAACTTGTAAATTTGTATTGAATGCTTGAAGTTACAAGTTTACACACTCAACCTCAATATTGATGAACAGGCTCACCAATACGAATTCTACTTCTCTAGAATTAGGATCAATTCCTTGAGGTTGATTTCTCTCTAGAACTTCTAATTATCAAAAATTTAATTCTATCTATTCTGTACATTCTATACATATATTAATCAAAAGATAATTACAAAGAATAAACAAATCTTCAGTATATCTTCCATGTATATCTCTAAGCTTCCATATGTATATTCAGAATATCCAGCTGTCATTCTTTCCATTCGAATCTCTTAAGCAGCACTAATTATGCTCAGCAGCATTAAATTCTTCTAGCAGCATTAACTACTAAGCAGTACTAACTACTATCAGTACTAACTAGCTAAGCAGTACTAACTTTGTTCAAGCAACACTAACTTTGACTATCAGTATTAATTTTACTAGCAGTAGTAATACTCAGCAGTATTAATCTTCAAAGTACTATGGCAGTACTAACTCTGAACTAGCAGTAGTAATCAGCAGTAGTAATTCTGTACTAGCAGCATTAACCACACTTGATAGAATCTTCAGTTCCCAACAATCTCCCCCTAACTTGACTTTTAGGAAAAGAATTCAAGTTCTTCAGAATTAATCTTCAAGATGCTCTTCAAGATGCTTTCAACACCTCTGGTTCAATTTCCCAAATTTGGATCTAGGCCCAAGCTTTGATTCACAGTTCTTCTCACCACAATCTTGGCCATCTCTGAATCCTTTGTACAGACTAGTGTAGCTTTAAGCATCCCTTCCAACTTCTCCTTGCTATGCTCATATATTTTGTCCACCAGGTAGTATTCATGATAACAGTTGTCAATAGTAATCATGTATACTCCACAGTTTTCAAATAGTATCCATTTGTCAATCTTCTTGAATATGAAATCATGCTTATGATCTTTATTCCTATGGTGTACTCTTTCTGGATCAAACATCATGCACAAGTATTCCAATGTCACTTTGAGAAGATTCTCTTCAGTGCTTTTCAACACAGGTTCATAAAGTTTCATCCCTACTTTGTATAGTTCTTCAATATCAGCTCTGGAACAACTTCTGATAACTTTCCCCCATGTTGAATAGGCTTCAAATGAACCATCAGCTCTCTTGATTCTGAAGAAATTCTTTTCATTGTCTCTTAGAATATCCCAGAAGATGATCTCTGGAGCTTGCATAGAGATTGGATCAGCCTTCAAAGGTTCCACTATGGTCATGTATGTATCCATATTCTCATCTGTTGGCTCACTAGATTGTTCTGGAAGTTGAACTGATTCTGTTTGAGATATGACTGAAGGTTCTGCTTCCTTTTCAGTCTCTTCCACCCTTGGCTTTTTCAACTGCCTTTTTGAAGCAATTGATTTCACTCTTTTTCCAGACTTTGCTTCTATACCAACACTTCCAGATTCTTCCTTTTTCTCTTCTGCTTCTTCTTTGGAGGGTGTAGTTTCCTCAGGGAATGGATGTTGGATGTTGAGATCATGTCTCTCTTTCATCCTTCTCTCAGCCTCCTCCCTTTGTGCTGAGTCCCCTTGGAGTTTGGCCATTTCCTTGTTATATAATTCTTCAACCTGAGAGTATGCCATATGGGTAAACATCTCCCCCTTAACACCAATTGCACCTTTCAGGAAGTTAATCATCTTTCTTCTTTCCAGATTGGCCAAAAAGGTCTTGGAGGGTTGTCTTTTCTGCTTTTGCTTCTGAATAGGCATCCTCTTAACTTGAAGTTTATTGACCTGAGCTGCTGTCTGAGCTGCTTCTTTCAAACTCTTTTGGTATTCTGCATTTAACTTCTTGGCCATTATCCTTGCAAGCTCTCTATCAGTTTCTGTTTGCAGCTGTTCCTCCTTCTCCATTTGATCTTGCAACTGCTTTGCTATTTCCTCATCCATTTCAATCTGAGACTTCTGTTTTGGAGGCATTTCAGCTTCAATCACCTTCTCTTTTCCTTTTCCCTTTGATTCTTTCAAAACTTCCTTCTCTTTTTCCTGCTCTGAGATCCCTCCTTCTTTGATAACTACTCCCTTGGCCTTTTGAGAAGCCTTAGGAGTATCATTCTTTGCTTTGACTAAGGTTTCTGCTATCTCCATTTCTTCCACAGAGAGCCCTATTTCTGTTTCTTTTTCCATCTCTTCCTCTGTCTCCCCCTCAACTTCAGCTTTCTTTTCAACAGTTTCATCCTCTTGCTTCTCCCCCTTGTTGGAAGAATCTTGAGCACTTGCCCTCCTCTTTAACACAAACTGCTTCCTTCTCCTTTTCTGTAACAATCTTGTCACCAATTTCTTCAGTTTGGTGATCTGAACTTGTTGAGATAGGATAACCAGCTTCATCTCCTCTATTTCTTTTCCTTGCTTGATGACATCCTGGTTGATGTTTCCCATGGTCTCCATCAATTCATCATAGTTATATATGTCCTCACCTTCTCTAGGAGTGTTACCCCCTATTGAAGGATCATTGGATCTTTTATTAGTAGATGTCTTCTGCCTAGCAGAAGCACTATCCACCCCCGTGGTTTCTTGGCACCAGGGACCTTCAAATGATTGCTCATTTAAAGTTGCCATGGGGGAGGTCTTATTGATGTTACCACTATCCTCCTCTGTGCTAGCAGGAGTAGTGGCAGCCTCATCACCCATATGCTCTTCCTTCTCCTCAGAGAGCACCTCCTTGGGGTTGGGAGACACCCCTTTGGTTTCCCTATGGATATTCTCTAAAGGAGAATTCTCCTTTAGAGGGCTTAAAGGCTTGGGGGATGCTGGTACAAGAAGGGAAGGAACCTTCTTTACCTGTTTCCTCTTGTAAGTTTGGGTAATAGGAGAGGTTGGTTTTGCAAGAAGGGACTGGGGAATTGTTTTTGAGTGGGAAGGTTGGGCTTGGCTAGCAGTGGGTTGGTCTAATGGGGGCCTTGACCCTGCTGCCATACCTTCAGTGGTTTGGGGTGAATTGAGTATTGCTACGTGTGCCCTGTAGCAGTACTCAATTTGAGAAAACCAGCAGATCTTCTCATATTTGAGAAAACCTTGCCTTTGGGGGGTTTAGGTACATATACTCCAACAGGTTGAGGTATATCCGTCAATCATGATTAATAACTTCCTGAACAAACCTGGGGTACATGAAGAAACTCTTCTTGTTATCCAGATTTGAGACAAGATCATGAAAAATCATTTGAGAAAAATTGAATTTTCTAGCAGTGGATAAACACACCAATGCATAAGCAATTGGACTGCTAAATTGGCTCCAGCCAGTTGTTTTCTTTGAAATACAATGCATTAAAGTATGAGCAAAGAACCTCCATTGGGGTGAAAATTTTTCTTTGAAAAACTTAAAAATCCCCATTTGGCCTTGATACCCCATTCTGGAAAGAGTTGAGAACAGTTCATCACTAGGAATAGAAGTTATAACAGAGGCATCGTCTAGACGTAGACTGATGCGAATAACTTCTTCAGTAACTGTCAGGGGTTGGTCACACACCCTTGTCTGGATCATCTGCACACCATTCTCAGCAACAATGGTGGCATTGGCCCAGAACTGCCTCTGATGCTCTATAAAGATGGTTGGGGACACCGTGAGTGCATGAGCGATATGGCTTGTCTTGAGGAAATCCACAATTTGGTGAAATCCTGCAGCTTGCTTTGGTTTTTGTAGCATTGCAATCTCATTGTGCTCGTCGATGAACGCCATGGATGCCATTGAACTGTGATGTTCTTGCCTGGAAGACTTGGTACTTGAGAGAAAAAGGTTAGAGCGCAAGTGAACAGTATGCAAAGAGTCGTTATGAACGTTTAGGCGGGAAAAGGGTATCTATAGTATTCGGATTATAAGCAGTATTAACCTAGAGCAGTATTAACCGCGAGCAGTATTAACCGCGAGCAGTATTAACTGCGAGCAGTATTAACTACCTAGCAGTATTAACTAACTAGCAGTATTAACCACTAGCAGTATTAACTGCGAGCAGTATTAACCAACTAGCAGTATTAACTGTGAGCAGTATTAACCGCGAGCAGTATTAACTGCGAGCAGTATTAACTAACTAGCAGTATTAACTAACTAGCAGTATTAACCACTAGCAGTATTAACTGCAAGCAGTATTAACCAACTAGCAGTATTAACTGTGAGCAGTATTAACCGCGAGCAGTATTAACTATACTTACTCTTTGAAGCTTAGGCTGAATTGAGTACTGCTACGTGTGCCCTGTAAAGGAGGATTAGTAACACCAAGAAACTATAATAGACAGATATTTATCCACTTTTTGAGAGAATGCTTATTCAGAGTTGATCATTCACACACTTGTTACCAAGAAAGTGAATCTACCCACATCAAAAGCTTTGGTGAATAGATCAGCAAACTGGTTGTCAGTATGAACTTTTACAACTTGAACAAGTTTCTTTTCATTACAGTCTCTTATGAAGTGATACCTGATCTCAATGTGCTTTGTCTTAGAGTGCTTGACAGGATTATTTACAATGCTGATAGCACTGCTATTATCAATAAAGATGGGAGTGTGTAGAAAAGTTACCCCATAGTCCAACATTTGATTCTGAATCCATAAGACTTGAGAACAGCAGCTTGCAGCTGCTATGTACTCTGCCTCCGTTGTAGATGTGGACACTGTGGTTTGTTTCTTGCACTGCCATGAAACTAGTCTAGCACCCAAAAACTGACATCCTCCAGAAGTAGATTTTCTGTCCAAGTTTGCCCCACCTAGATCACTGTCTGAGTATGCTATTAGGTCAAAGGGTGAGTCATGAGGATACCAAAGTCCCAATCTGGGTTGCCCTTTGAAATATCTGAATATCCTCTTAACAGCTTGAAAGTGAGATTGCTTTGGCCTAACTTGGAATCTTGCACAAACACAGACTGGAAACAATATATCTGGCCTTGATGCAGTGAGATACATGAGAGAGCCAATCATGGATCTGTAATGATGAACATCCATATCCTCCCCCCTCAAGATCTGCTGTTATCTGTTTGTGTGTCTCCATAGGTGTGCTGGCAGGTTTTGATTCTGAGAAACCAAACTTGGTGAGAATGTCCTGCACATACTTGGATTGACAGATGAAGATACCATCTGACTTCTGTTGAACTTGGAGTCCAAGGAAGAAAGTAAGTTCCCCCATGGAACTCATTTTAAACCTTTGATGCATTAGGTCCTCAAACTCCTTGCACATGCTGTCTCTTGTGGATCCAAATATAATGTCATCAACATAGATTTGGACCAATAAGATATTCTTCTTCTTTCTTTTGATAAATAGAGTCTTATCAATGACTCCTCTTTCAAAGCCATTTTCCAAGAGATAGGATGACAGAGTGTCATACCATGCTCTTGGAGCTTGATGTAGTCCATAAAGTGCTTTCTTCAGTTTGTATACCCTGTCTGGATAGCTTGGGTTTTCAAACCCTGGTGGTTGACAGACATATACCTCTTCTTCAATTGAGCCATAGAGAAAAGCACTCTTTACATCCATTTGGTAGACTTTGAAGTTCATGTAAGAAGCATAGGCTAGGAATAATCTGATTGCTTCTATCCTAGCCACAGGTGCAAAAACTTCTTCATAGTCTATACCCTCTTCTTGAGTATACCCTTGATCCACAAGCCTTGCTTTGTTCCTTATGACAATTCCTCTTTCATCTCTCTTGTTCCTGAAGATCCACTTTGTGCCAATTGCTCTGTGACCTTTAGGAAGATCTACTAGATCCCATACTTCTTGTAGTTTGAACTGCAACAGTTCTTCTTGCATTGCTTCTATCCAGCTGGATTCTTTCATTGCATCATGTGCCTTTTTAGGCTCAAGCTGGGATAAAAAGCAAGAAAGCACTGTATGCTGTTGATCTTGCATATCTTGAAGTCTGCTTTGATGTCTAGTCATCATAGGAGAGGATATGTCTCCTATTACCAGTTGTGGAGGATGATTCTTTTGAACTCTGGTGTTATGCCTAGGTTCTTCATTAAGTCCAACCTCTAGATTAGAGTCATTCAACTCAACTGAAGTGTTTTCAGCAACTACTTCTGATTCTTTATCTTCTTGAGTCTCCTCATTTCTACTTTCTTCTTCATTCTGATTTGGTCCAGTAGATGGTTCCTTTTCACAGTCTTCAAAGGAATTCACTGTGGATATGGGAAAGATCACAGATTTAGATATGCTTTCTTGAACCTGTATCGTCCCTGATCCTCCACATCCTGAACCTGCATAATCGTCACTACTGAAACCAAAAGAGTTAGTTAGTGAATCAATGTCAAATAGCCACTGAGGACTAGTTCCAATAGGATTTGGTATGTTCTCATTGCATTTGACATTGTCACTTTCTTCAATTATTCTAGAAGATGAGTTAAAAACTCTGTAGGCCTTACTCTAAGATGAATACCCAACAAGAAATCCATCATCTGCTTTGCTATCAAACTTACCTAAGTGAGATTTGGTATTGAGAATTGTACAAGGACACCCAAAAGGTTTGAAAAATCCAATGAAATGTTTTCTTTTATTTAAAAGCTCATATGGTGTCTTGTTCTTTGGCTTAACTACTAGAACTCTGTTTTGGACATAACAGGCAGTATTAACTGCTTCAGCCCAGAAGGTAATTGGTAGTTTTGAATCAGCCAACAGAGATCTAGCAGCCTCTATTAGTGTTCTATTTCTCCTTTCAGCAACACCATTCTGTTGAGGAGTCCTAGGAGCACTATACTGTCTCTCAATCCCTTTCTCTTCACAAAAGGTGTTTAGATCAATATTTTTGAATTCAGTCCCATTATCTGATCTAATGACTTTTACTTTCTGATTAGTTTGGTTTTCAATTCTCAGGATAAAGGACTTGATCAGTCCACTTGTCTCATCCTTAGTCCTTAGAAAATATACCTAAGTGAATCTAGAGTAATCATCAACAATAACCAAGCAGTAAGATTTCTTGCCTATACTCATAACATTTGTAGGACCAAACAGATCCATGTGCAATAACTGGAGACAAGAAGAAATTGAATTTATCTCTTTGGTCTTATGAGAAGTTTTATGCTGTTTGCCTTTAAGACAAGCAACACAAAGATCATCACATGAAAAGACTTTAGATGGTAAACCTCTTACAAGGTTGTTTTTAACAAGCTTGTTCATAGTTTTGAAGTTCATGTGACACATCCTTCTGTGCCATAGAGAGGATTCATCTACAGAGGCTTTTGAAACAAGACAATTTAGAGATGAATCACTTTCAACCTTGTCCATATCTAGACAGTAAACATTGTCCTTTCTTGGAGTTCTAAGTAGTATCATGCTTTCATCAACTACCTTGAACCCTGGAGCAAGGATCATACACTCAGTATTTGTAAATAATATACTATGTTGTTTGTCACAAACCTGTGATACACTTAACAGGTTGTACTTTAATTGATCAACATAGTAGACATCCTCAAATGTCATCTTACCTTTGGTGACATTACCTTTTCCACTTAGCTTACCACCAGTAAGATTATCTCCAAATGCAACATGTCCTCCATTGATATGCTTGAAATCCTGAAGGCATGACATGTTGCCTGTCATGTGCCTAGAGCAACCACTATCAACATGCCATATGCTCCTTCCCTTGAGCTGTTGGTTGCCCTGCACATAAGATAGATCAGTTAGTATGAAGTAGGAACCCAAGCCAAAGTGGTCTTGGGTACCCCTTTCTCATCAAAATATTTGCATTCTTTCTTGACAAGATTTTTGAATTTTAACTCCTCATTCTTGGAGTACTTTGTCACAATAATAGGCTTGGAAACATTTGTGCTGAAAACAGTACTGGTTTTAGAGGTATTAACTGCCTTAGCAGCACTTGCATGCTTAGCAGTACTAACCTTATTAGCAGTAGTAACTGTGTTAGCAGCAGTAACTGTGTTGGCAGTATTAACCTTTGAAGAGGTACTAACTGTATTAGCAGCATTAATGTTTTCAGCAGTACTAACACAGGTAGCAGCAGTAATACTTCCAGCAGCACTAACCCTGTCAGCAGCACTAACAGTTTTAGTGCTTTTGGGCACCCACATTTTAATGCTTTCTTTTAAAATCTTATTCTTCATGGGGCCTTTCTTTTCACCATGTTTCTTTCCAGCCTTCCTGTAATCAACAGATTTTTGCACAAATCTTTGAAAGGTCATCTGTTGATTAATAGGGTTGAAGAAGCAATATTTAGCCAGATGATTTAACTTGCCACATATGAAGCAAGGTTTTGGTCTATTGATTTTACTCAGATCAACTCCTTGCTTCTGAGCCCATTGATTATTCCAGCTTCTTTGATTTCCTCTTTTTAAACCAGAATTTAGGCTCTTGGTTTTACTACAATCACACTGATTACAAGATCCAGGATTCACAACTGTGGTTTGTTTGTAATGAACCTTGTTATCTTTTTCTTTGGTCTTCTCTATCTCCTTGGACTTGATCCAGTTTTTCCCACATCCTTCATTGGTGATTATACTATTTTCTACTGGGATTTCTTTACTTGTATCATTATCTCTCTTCTTACTGGCTTCTTTCTCAGTTAGATCCTTAATTACTACTTCTTTCAAAGGGTCTATCTTAAAGGCTTTTTCAGATAAGTCCTTTTTCTCCTTGGTTTCTAACAAGTCTGAAGTAGGAGAGATATAATTGTTGTTGTAAGGAGGAGGTGTACTGTTGTATCCAATACCAGGCTTCATCTTATCATGAATCTGAGCCTTTAGAAGAGAATCCATTGCTTTTGAAGCATATGAAAACTTTTCTATGTCAAGTTTAACTTTAGACAATTCCTCCTTCAGCCTATCACTCTCTTCTAAGGATTTAGACAGTTTGGTTTCTAACTCATTCTTTTCCCACTTCCAATAGTTAGTGTCATAGGAGTGTTGAAGTTCATTAGCTTGAAAGCTTTTGATTTGTTCTTCAAATCTCTCTACTATTAGCACATAATCTCTTCTATCCTTTTCCAACTTTTTGAGGTCATCACACATACTTTGAATATGATCCTTATATCTTTTGACAGTGTCAATGCAGGATTTAGTACAAAGATTAGAAGTTACCTCATAGGGGAGATCAGACACTTCTGCCATAAGAGCTTGATTCTGAATGGCTTCTTCAGCTTGATCACTCCAGTCAAATCCCATTCCTTGTTGAGAGACAAGGGCTTGAGCAGGATTCTTGTTCTGAGTGTAGCCTCCATTCTGAGCTTGTTGGTGGTTGTTGTTTGGAATAGCACTTCTGCATTCTCTAGCAAAATGTCCTTTCATGTGACACTTATAACATTCCACCTTGGTTTTGTCAAAACCAGCTCCATCTTCTCTTCTTTGAGAGAAGTTATTCCTTCCTGTTCTTTTAATGAACTTCTTCACCCTCATGGATATCATGGCCATCTGCCATTTAGTATCCATCTCTTCCAGGTCATCAGGGTGAAGTTGATCCAGATCATCATTAATCAATGAATTGTTACTTTGACTGGACAAGAAGGCTTCAAATATTGTTTCAGTTCCTTTTTCTGAACTTGCTCCACTAGTAGTACTAACTGCTTCAGGGATGGCAGTAGTATCAGGGGCTGCTGAAAGAAGTGCAGAATTGTGGACATAACCAGTAGGCTTCTTCTTGATCTCTACCTCAGTTTCAAAAACTCTTAGATCATTGTATAGATCATCAAGTTCTTTCTCTTCCAGATTATCACTCTGCCTATATGAGACAGTGTACATAGTCCATTCATCCCCAAGAGATCTGAGGAACTTTCTGTTGATGTCATCTTGATCCATCTTCACTCCTACAGTAGCCAGTTCACCAATGAGCTTGTTGAACCTATCAAAAGTTTGAGTCATAAACTCATTCTTTGAGGAAGTAAAGTTCTCATATTGCTGCTTTAGAACATCTCTTTGATTTCTTTTGATGCTCTTAGTTCCAGCAAATCTTTTCTGTTGGATCCCATATCTAATCTCGTAACAATGATATAAACAATAAGAGTAATGACAGCGGAAGTAATACAGTTTAATATCAAAGGAGATTCAAATATCACAGTTCATAAAGCAGATAAAGATAAACAAGATATTCTTAGAATAAAGTATTCAACTTATATTATCAGATATATAACTTCTTAAGCACACTTTGAACGATAAGGTGATGGTCCTATTTATAGGACCATAAAGTAAGCAGTGTACTTGTATGACGAGAAAGAGCATGCTGAACAGTGACCTACTCTAGAAAGTAAATCTTATCACTAAGTGACGTGTCATCTGTTCTTCTGTTCATTCTCTGAACTTCAGAGAACATCTTCAGAGAGAATGTCTTCAGAGCCTCTGACATTATCTTCAGAGCCTCTGATGAAGCCATCTCTGATGTCTTTATTCTCACGTGAACATCCAGAGAGAATGTCTTCAGAGCTCTGACGATGTCTTCAGAGCCTCTGATGAAGCCATCTCTGATGTCTTAGTTGCTGAAAAGTACTTCAGAGGCAGGTGTGTCCTCTGAAGTCTTCATCCTCTGAAGTCTTCGTCCTCTGAAGTGTATCTTCTTGAAAGTCCTCTGAAATAGGACTGGTATTTTCAACACTTTAACAGATGATTTGGAGCTAACAATCTCCCCCTAAGTGTCGAAAATAGAAGATAAAAAAAAATAACAGAGAATTGAATTTTAAACTAGAAAGCATAGAGGAGAAAATTATCCTCTTAAGTATTACTTCTTAAACATTTGGAAGTTTTAATACAAAGAAAGTAATAATAAAAGAAATAAAGAAACAGACTACTATTTGTCACTTGGAATTTCATGATCAGAGCTCTGAAGTTGATCATCGAGTCGATCTCTAAGTCAAGCTTTGCCAGTAAATCTGCTCTGTGCCTTTCTTTCTTTGCATGGATCAATTTTTTTATACCTCTCAAGGTTTCATTAGAGTACTTCGACACTTCTGAAGCTAGAAAGATCTTCTTTTCTTGATTTATTCTGAAGACGAAACCCAGAGGTTCTGCAACGATTGATCCAGTCTTCTGTTCTTTAAGTTTGTCGAATGACTCCACAGGTTCAGTTACTTCCAGCTTTTCTTCCCCTAGGTTCAGAGCAATTTGAAAGTCACGTTTTGCTCGGTGTTTGACATAGGCCTCCATTGCCCGTCGGACTTCAACCATGCCCATCCTGATTTCCCTTCTTCCATGATCATACCTGGCAGAGCAATAGGCATATAAATGTGGTAAATCATATGGATTTAGATTTACGAGATCATTGTCATTGAACTCGTAAATCTTCTGATCAGATCGAGTTACCACATAATTCTTATAGATTATCTTGTTGTAAGCAAAGGTCTTTTCTGAGATTTTGTTGATTTTGATGATTGGATCATCAGAGAGGACCTGTGCTCTTGGTTTTGTTTTATCTCTGATAAATCTTCGCTCATAGTCTGGCATGTCCTCTCTGATTCTTGGATTCAGAGGAATGACCAGTGTATCTGCCATGTTGAACTCACAGTAAATGTATCTGAAGTGGTCTTCTATGGAAGCTTCTGGATTTGATTCGAGGAATGTGGGAGGTTTATTGAACACTTTTGCTAGAAGACCGATGCTTGCTTTCTGAACAGGATTCTCTGAAGGAGCCTGTTCATCAGCAACCATGGTTTCTGGTTCCATTGGTTGTGGAGGATCTTCTTTTGAGGGTTCAGAGATGTAGCCATCTATCTCTGGTGATTCCCTCAGCTCTGACGTTGTTGAAGTATGATGTGGTTGAGCATTCTTGAAGACATACTCTTCGACATCAACTACTTCAACTTCTTCTTCAACCTCTTTTGCAGAATCTGATTTTTCTTCTTTTTCATATTCTGATTCGTAAGCATCTCTCATCACATAAGTTGGTCTTTCTGGTGATGAGAATGCATCTTCTAATGTAGAGAAGTCTACCAGTTGTTCGTCTTCATCTTCTTCCAGAGCTCCAATAGTTTCTGGAGTTGCAGCTATTATTGGAGCACTCGATGTGGATGGTGCTAGAAAGATGACAGGTACTGGAGATTTTAAAGTTGCCTGAAGATCTTCAGCAGAGGTGGAGGTTGAGCGTCTTTCTATTCCTTTCTCCTTGCTTTGGTTTGTTTCAGAGGGAGTGGACTCCTTTTGTGTTTCAACAGGTTTTGGTGTAGGAGTTTTCTCCCCCTTATGAAGATCGGATGACCCCTGAGGTTGGTCATCTGCGTCATCAGAATCTTCATACCTTGCCTTTTTCCGTGCTTCCTCAGAGCATGCGACCTCTGGTACCTTTCTCTTCAATACTCCCTCTGAAGATTTGACATTCTTCAGAAGGTCTTCAATCTTTTTGTTCTGCTGAGTGGTCTTGGAGACGAACTTGCTGGAGATATTCAGAACATTGCTGGTGATCTTCTTTGAGAAGTTGGTCAGGTCAGCCTTTGTAATGAATTCTGTTGTAGCAGGAGCAGCAGCAGAGGAGGTAGGGATCTTTGCAATTACCTCTGCCAAAGAACGCAAGACTTCCTCTTTGAATTGAGAAAAGTCTGCATGTGTTGGAGTGGGGGCAGAGGTAGGAGGTATCGCCTTGAGGAGCTCTGTTTTGGAGTTCTGAATCTCTCTAGACAAAACTGAGTCATTTTTTATGACCAGGCTTTCCAGAGTATCCAGTTTTTCGTTCTGATTGAGAACCGTCTTTCGCAACTCAGAGACCTCTGAAGTGAGCTTTTCAACTTCAGAGTTAGAGGTAGAGGCCTCTGAGGTCTTCTCCATTTGAAGTTTTATCTCCTTCAGAGATTCTCTGATTTCATCACCAAAGATTTTGAACTCCTCTTTGGTAACGTAATCAGAGGGGGTAACCTTAGGATTAACACATGATTCTAAGTTTCCCTCGAGTTCAGAGGGGCCTTCTGTCGGAGGTGGTTTGATGTTGTCTCCGGAAGGACTTCCCATTAATCCTTGGGGACCCTTTTTCAAGGATCTCCCTATAATGGTTCCGATTGGTCTCTGATCATCAGAGCCAGAATCTGATGATGAGAACCGAATGTGTTTAGAAACCTTGCTGTCCAGGCTAAGGATTCCTTGTGCAATAAGGTCGTGCCATTCTTTTTCTGACAGGCAATCCTTACGTTCTAAGGGACGGTCCAACTTAGTTTGAGCCACAAAGGCATCATGTGTGGGTGGAGGTGACATACTCTGGGGTAATTGAGTATTATTATCTTGGTCCAAGTCCTTTTGGGAGGACTTAGCCGTATCAGAGGTTTCCCCTCTGGTGCATGCGTCAGAGGCAGAAGCAGATGCCTCTGAGCGGTTAGGATGGGAAGGGTTCGAGGTGTGCACCTCTGTTTCAATGTCCATTGATGCTGGACCATCTTGGACAGTAAATTTGTTTGCACTGGGATTTGGGCTTTGGATTTTCTCATTTGTGTCATCAAGGACATCTTTTTCTACCTCACCGCCCTCAGATTCTAGGTTTAGAAACTCACCCTCTGGAAATCTCTCGTGCTCACCTTCCTCTGCTCTGACAGAGTTATTCTCTTTGTCAGAGGGAGGGTTCTCATGTTTTCTCTTCCTCACTCTCTCAGAGCCACCCTCTGGTTGCGCTCTGTTAATGTTTTGAGCAGTATCAGAGATATCACTCTCTGATTCATGCTCAGGCTCAGAACCTAAATGTGTTGGGGATCCCATCATCGGTTCTGATGATTGGGCAACACGACTAAGTAGGAGATGGGTAGGAGAGTCAGCAGGAATGATTTCAATCATGGTGTGTGGGAAACGTCGGTCATGTGGATACGGAGGAACCTCTGTGGCTTTGAATGAGTTCATCATAAACAGAGGTGTCATTGGGCCTTCCTCAGTGATGGATAATTTCTCCATTGCTCGTTGAATGACCACTGAGATGAATCGTGGAAACAGTACCGATATTGGTTGTTTTCCTTTGGCCAAGTCCTTGTTCTTCTTGTCCACCGCTGTCAGCATCTCACAGAAGAGAATGTGGGCCATATTGATGCTTCTGTTGAAAAAGAGAGCATACATTATGGCTATTATCGCTGGATGAGTCTGATCCTGACTTCCAATCTTGCAGGTTATTGTTCGGTTGAGAACACTGAACATAAAGTTCCATTTGGGAGGCAGGTACTGACGTCTGAATTGACTGAGGCGTGTTATTTCTTTGTTGTAGCCTAAGTGTTGGAGGAACTGAAGAAGAACTTCTTGAGTTGGGGGTTTCTCAAAGGTTTCTATTTGAAGATCAGTTGTGGTGAGGAGGTTGAATCGGCGAGTTAGGGTTTGTGGGGTTATTCTTATGCTTAAGCTTTGTTCACCTAGGTTAATGTGCCCAATCAGTCCTTCCTTTTCATCGTCGTATTCACTTGAATACCACCATTGTTGGACAAAGCGAAGGGGAATGTCTGACGCATGTTTGGTTAGAACATCATTGAGTTCGCAGTTGGTGAAAAAGTCTAGGATTGGGCGAAACTGTTCATCATATTTTGATGGGGTTACGTCCAGAAAGTAGTTGTTTCCTTTGACTGGAACGTCGAACTGTACCAAATTCAAGCTTGGAACAAGTTTGCTTGAGTTATCTGAAGTTTGGGAATGAGCCGCCATTGTTGCAGGTTGAGAAAGATGAAAGCTTAGAAAGAGAGAATCGGCTTTTGGATTTTGAGAGCGTAAAGAGTAATGGGAAGTGAACAAGGGTATTTTATAGCTACAAAAGGAAGGTAGAGGGAGAGGTTATTGAAGCGGCGAATGAGAGTCCCAATGTCAGAAAGGACGTTCCATCATCCCCGAATTGATGGGTGACACGTTTAGGCGTGTAGGGGAGAACCGCTTTGTGTCAGTAAACCGACAGAAAAGAAACGAGTGGTTATCCAAAAGGATTTTTAAAAAAAATCCTTGAGGATTTGTTTAATGAGACCAGATCTGGGTTCTGATAAAATCATCAGAGACAAGATCAGAGGCTCTGATATAAACATCAGAGACAAGATCAGAGGCTCTGAGATCAATATCAGAGACAGGATCAAAGGCTCTGATATAAATATCAGAGACAAGATCAGAGGCTCTGATATAAACATCAGAGACAAGATCAAAGGCTCTGATATAAATATCAGAGACAAGATCAGAGGCTCTGATATAAACATCAGAGACAAGATCATTTCTCCCCCTTGAAAGAAGAAAGGGTCGTTGTCTCCCCCTTGACACATGCTTGGAGATTCATAAGAGTAATTTTTACCATATTTGAAAGTCTAGAGGCTCTGATGAAAGGATCAGAGACTCTACTCGATTCAGAGACTCTGCTCTTTTGTTAGGTAGACATATTCAACATTCCCAACTTGCTAATTAAAAAATTGAACCTTCGTTCATCTAAAGCTTTTGTGAAAATATCAGCAAGTTGAAGTTCAGTTGGTACAAAATACATCTCTATTGTTCCTTTTTCAACATGATCTTTCAGAAAGTGGTACCTTACATCGATGTGCTTGGTTTTGGAGTGCTGTACTGGATTGGCAGAGATGGCTATGGCACTTTTTGAATCACAGAGAATTGGAATTCTGTCAAATTGTTGGCCATAATCTCTGAGCTGAGTTTTCATCCATAATACTTGTGAGCAACAACTAGCAGCAGCAACATATTCTGCCTCTGCAGTTGAAGTGGAAACACAGTTTTGTTTCTTGGATGACCAACTTACCAGCTTATTGCCCAATAACTGACAGCATCCTGAGGTACTCTTTCTGTCAAGCTTACATCCGGCATGATCTGCATCAGTGTAAGCTGTTAGATCAAAATTTGAAAGTTTTGGATACCAGAGGCCTAATGTTTGTGTCCCTCTGAGGTATCTGAAAATTCTTTTCACAGCAGTTAAATGAGATACCTTTGGATTTGCTTGATATCTAGCACAAAGGCATGTTGCAAACATTATATCAGGCCTACTTGCAGTTAAGTATAATAGTGAACCTATCATCCCTCTGTAGGTTTTTATGTCCACATTCTCTCCTGATGGATCAGAGTCAAGTTTGACTCCGGTGGATAAAGGTGTTCTCATTGAAGTTGAATCATTGAGTTTGTATTTTAGCAAAATTTCAGAGACATACTTAGATTGACTTATGAATGTACCTTCTGAAGTTTGTTTTACTTGTAAGCCTAGAAAGAAAGTTAATTCTCCCATGAGGCTCATCTCAAATTTACTCTTAATCAACTCTGAGAACTTGTCACAATACTTTTGATTGGTAGAGCCAAATATAATGTCATCAACATAAATTTGTACTAAAAGCATCTCATTCTTGTACCTTTTGATGAATAAGGTAGTATCAATTGTGCCCTTTTCAAATCCATTGTTAATCAGAAAAGTGGACAGAGTCTCATACCAAGCTCTTGGGGCTTGTTTGAGTCCATACAGAGCTTTATCCAAATAATACACATGATTAGGATACTCTGTACTTTCAAAACCAGGTGGTTGTTGGACATAGACTTCTTCATTTAATTTACCATGAAGAAATGCAGATTTAACATCCATTTGATAAACTTTGAATCCTTTGTGTGCAGCATAGGCTAAGAAGATTCTGATTGCTTCTAGCCTAGCTACAGGTGCAAAGGTTTCATCATAATCAATGCCTTCTTCCTGTCAATATCCTTTTGCAACCAACCGGGCTTTGTTTCTGATTATTATGCCATCCTCATCCTTTTTGTTTCTGAAAACCCATTTTATTCCAATTGGAAATTTTCCTTTAGGAAGGGGAACTAGGGTCCAGACTCTGTTTCTTACAAACTCCTGAAGCTCATCCTGCATTGCAAAAATCCAATGAGGATCTTCAAGAGCTTCTTTTACCTTCTTTGGTTCAATAATGCTCAAAAAGTTTACATAGAAGCATTCATTGATGGTGGCAGATCTTGTTTTAACTCCTTCGGATGAGGATCCAATGATCTGATCAATTGGATGATCTTTTGTCCATCTGGTGATTGGAGCAATAATTTGTGCAGTTTGAGATTCAGAGGCTCTGACGTCTGGTGATACCTCTGTTGTATTGTTCAGAGGCTCTGTTGGTGATGCCTCTGTTGTACTGTTCAGAGGCTCTGATGGTGATGCCTCTGTTGTACTGTTCAGAGGCTCTGATGGTGATGCCTCTGTTGTACTGTTCAGAGGCTCTGAGTTTTGTTCCAGAAATGTATAGTCTTATTCATCATTTGGTTCTGGAGTTGCTTCAGATACTTCGTGATCATCTTCTGATTCACTTTGCTGATCTGCATTTGGTGAGACAGAAGGTGTTAGTTCAGAGGGCCCTGAAAGGGTTATACCTGTTTCTTGAGGTTCTTCTGAATTCTCTCCTTGTCTTTCTCTGAAGATAACTTCAGAGATATCTTCATCATCAAAGAAATCTTCAAATATTTTGTTTAATTCAGATTCCCTTGATGATTCAAATATTTGTGATGAACTTTCTTGTTGTTCAGAGCTTTTATTGTCGTCAAAAGTGATATTGATGCTCTCTTGGATAGTCCTTGTTCTAAGATTGAACACTCTGAAAGCTTTTGAGGCAAATGAATATCCAATGAATTTGCCCTCATCAGCTTTCTTGTCAAACTTTCCAAGATATTCTCTATCTTTCAGAATATAGCACCTGCATCCAAAAATATGAAAATATTTAATGTTAGGTTTTCTATTGTGAATGAGTTCATAAGATGTTTTCTGAAATCTCTTCACAATTGTAGCTCTATTCTGAGTGAAGCAGGCTGTTGCTATTGCTTCTGCCCAAAAATTTGTTGAAAGATTAGATTCAGCAAGCATTGTTCTGGCAGCTTCAACAAGTGTTCTGTTTTTCCTTTCAACTACTCCATTTTGTTGAGGAGTTCTTGCTGCTGAGAAGTTAGGGGTAATGCCTTCTTCTGATAGATAAGAATTGATTTTGACATTTCTGAATTCTGTTCCATTATCACTTCTTAGTTTCTGAACTTTGCTGCTGAATAGAACCTGTAATCTTTTCAACAATCTTATTAAAATTTCAGGTACATCAGATTTAGCTCTAATGAATTCTATCCATGTATATCTGGAAAATTCATCAATTAGAACCAGAATGTATTTCTTACCTGCTAGACTCTGTACAGAGATAGGACCACAGAGGTCCACATGAAGCATGTGCAGAGGTCTAGGACAGTTGTTTTCACTTTTGGTTTTATGGGAAGATCTTTTCATTTTACCCATCTCACAAGCAGAACAAAGATGATCTTTGTTAAACTTTAGAGATGGTAATCCCTTAACCAAATTAAGTTTAACTAACTTATCAAGTGAGGAAAAGTTTAGATGTGAAAACTTTTTATGCCAGAGCCAGATTTCCTCACTATTCAGAGATACAAGACAAAGTTTCTCTGAATCAGTGTCTGTGATTTTGGTAAAGTTCATTCTATAGAGGTTACCTCTTCTGTCTGCTCTTAGCATTTCTTGACCTGATTCTGAGTGAAGAAGTGAACAATATTTTCTTTGAAATTTCACATTGAAACCATGATCACAAAGTTGACTTATGCTTATCAGATTGTGTTTTAATCCATCCACATAAGCAACCTTTGATACAGAAACATTTCCTCTTGATATTTCACCATATCCTTTAATCTGTCCTTGCTTGTTGTCTCCAAAAGTAACTGCTCCTCCGGATTTTGCTTTGAATGAGGATAGCAGTTCTTTATTTCCAGTCATATGCCTTGAACATCCAGAATCTAGGTACCAGATTGGCATTGACTGTTTCTGCAAGACAGATTATTGTTTCTTAGGTACCCACCTCATTATGGGTCCTTTTGTGTTAGACTTTGGTGGAATCGTATGACTTTTTGGCATCTCATCATTTGATGTCTTGCCTTTCCTCGTCTTTCCTTGAGATTTTGTCTCTGAGATATTTTCCAGAGATTTATTCAAAAGACAGTGTGATCCTTTAAAATGATTTTTCAGTTTCATCAAGAGATAAATGCAGTTACAATTAATGGAACAAGAAGAAGTAAGAGCAAAGTTTTTCCTTTTATTAAAAGCATTTGTTACATTTTGACTTCTTTTGTAACTAGCACTAGGAATATTACTTTTATCCCTAACTAGTTCTTTTCTTTTTGCTTGATAGACAGTCTTCTTTTCAAGTTGCTTTTTCTTGTTCAAAAACATCTTCTTTTCTTTGCTGCTTACTGCACAGACAGGATCAATATGGTTAACTTTTGTCCATTTGCCTTTTTGTTCAGGAGAGAATTTTATTGTTTTATAGGTGTAAGAACCAGAAGTGTTTGTTTTATTCTTTGCCTTTTCTTGCAAATCTTTTTCAAGTTCCAGAGATGTTTTTGCTTGTAAACACATATTTGCAAAATCAGGATTTATTGGTATTCTGGTTTTGGTTTTCAATACTGAAATTGGAACATTCAAAATACCAGAGCCAACAGTTTCTATTCTTTTGTGAATTACATTCCCTGGTTTACAAAAAATATGTTCATCAATCTCTAAATCAGATTCTGAATCAGAGTCAAGAAAGTCTCTCTTAGATTTAATAGAGATATCTATCTCTATTGGTTTTTTTATTTCTTTTGATCTAGAGACTTTGATGATCCGTTTCATGCTTTCTTTTCTTTTCAAGTCCTCCATGACATTTTCTTCCCAAATCTTTTGAACATCATCTTTAAACGTAGTTCTGATGTTTTCATCTGACTTTGGTGAATACAGAGGAGCATTCGGATTAAGTGAATTCTGAGATTCATTTTCAGAAGTACTTGTATCAGAGGTACTTGGTTCAAATGTCTCTGATTCTCTTGAGATGAAAGCATCAAACCTGAAAATTTCTTTGGAATCATAGCTCTGAGGTTTTGTAAAGTGTACCTCTGAAGTTTCTTCTTTTATCTGTAACACAGATTCTTTCATGTCTTTTACTTCAGAGTACTTTGTATTTTTGAAATTTAAAGCTCTTGCTTTTGATCCCTCTGACGTTTTCATTCTTTTGAAATTATTCAGAGATGGATCTTCAAAGGTTTGGACCTTTCTTTTACTTCAAAGGTTTGAAATCATTCTTTTGAAATTATTCTCAATGATATCCCACATTGAGTAGTCAGTGAGAAGAATATATTGTCTGATTCTGATCTTCCACATGTCAAACTCACTGGGTTTGAGCATTGGAACCTTGGAGACCAAAGTACTGCTTGATTCTGTAAGATTTTCCATGATAGATAGATGTTCCTGAGAGAGTTCTGCTCTGATACCACTTGACAGGATCGAATTCTTAACAAGAATAAATTCTCAGAAACTAATATCAAAGAAGTTGCGGAATAACACTTTGATATTCAATAAAACAGTAAACCAGAACAGTATATAATCAATAACTTGTAAATTTGTATTGAATGCTTGAAGTTACAAGTTTACACACTCAACCTCAATATTGATGAACAGGCTCACCAATACGAATTCTACTTCTCTAGAATTAGGATCAATGCCTTGAGGTTGATTTCTCTCTAGAACTTCTAATTATCAAAAATTTAATTCTATCTATTCTGTACATTCTATACATATATTAATCAAAAGATAATTACAAAGAATAAACAAATCTTCAGTATATCTTCCATGTATATCTCTAAGCTTCCATATGTATATTCAGAATATCCAGCTGTCATTCTTTCCATTCGAATCTCTTAAGCAGCACTAACTATGCTCAGCAGCATTAAATTCTTCTAGCAGCATTAACTACTAAGCAGTACTAACTACTAGCAGTACTAACTAGCTAAGCAGTACTAACTTTGTTCAAGCAGCACTAACTTTGACTAGCAGTATTAATTTTACTAGCAGTAGTAATACTCAGCAGTATTAATCTTCAAAGTACTCTGGCAGTACTAACTCTGAACTAGCAGTAGTAATCAGCAGTAGTAATTCTGTACTAGCAGCATTAACCACACTTGATAGAATCTTCAGTTCCCAACAAAGACTCTGTAAGCAGCAGAGTTAGAAGAATAGCCCAGAAATACGCCTTCATCTGCCTTTGGACTAAATTTGTTCAGATTATCTCTGTCATTCAAAACATAGCATTTACACCCGAAAGACTTGAAATATTTGATGTTGGGTTTGATACCGTTCATCAATTCATATGGAGTCTTGTTGAACCGGCGGTGTACAATTGATCTGTTTTGAGTATGACAGGCAGTTGATATGGCTTCGGCCCAGTGGGACAAATGAAGACCTGAATAAGCAAGCATAGATCTAGCAGCTTCCACAAGCATTATGTTTCGTCTTTCAACAACCCCATTCTGTTGCAGTGTTCTTGCAGCAGAAAAATGTTGTTGTATACCTTGATCATCATAGAATGCTTGAAGAGTTGAATTCTTGAATTCTGTGCCATTATCTGATCTTACAACTTTGACATGCTTTTGCTTATTTGTCTGAATGGTTTTGATGAGGTTGATGAGAATTTCGGGTGTCTCGTCTTTAGATTTGAGAAATTTCACCCATGCACATCATCACATATTATGGAAGAAACACAATCATCAGAATCAGAATTAGAGAAACAATATGAGATATTCTTTGAAATTTGAAACATTTGCTCTACAGAACATTTTGTAGTTTTATTACAATAGGAAAATGAGTCTTGTTTACAAAGAAGATCTACACATTTATCCTCTACAGATACAAATTCTTCAGATCTCTGTTTCTTTAGCCAAACAGACTTCACAGATTTCTTCAAAGGCCTATCTGAAATAGAGGAATCAGAAAAGTTAGTATTTTCAGAAATATCAAACTCTTTCTTCTTTTTCTTCTTTGACCTTCTTCTTTTACGCTTTGTTTTATAGAAATAATCATTTAACGTAAAAGTGTCATCAACAATTTCAGATATAATATTTGACTTAGAAGAGGAAGATTTATCAATAAAACCAAACTGATCAGTTAATTTATTTGGATAAACCTCAGAGCAAGAAACATCAGATGAACACAAATTGATGGAAGATTTGAGAAGACCAGAATTATTTTCTTTAAAACTCGATGTCATAAAAGAAAAAATATCATCGTTTTCAATTTTTCTCAAAATCTCTTGTTCTTCCATTTGTTCTTCTAGATCAAAGATTTGGCATTCTAATACTAATGGAGGTATATATCTGTTAGTATCATAAGGTACTGGAGATATATTGTCCTTATTAGGATTAGCTGCATTTAAATCAAAGAACTCATTAGATATAGATGTGGCCCAAGAATTACTAGCATAAAACACATACAAATCTACACAAACATTATTGTTTATTAATCACAAGTATTACATCAAAATAGAATGTGTTTGTGTGTGTAACCAATGTGTGCAACTATGTGTTCTACTCTCTCAATCACCACTACCTTTTCACCTTCACTTTCACTCACTTACTTACTTGCACTCTCTATGTCACCCCCAACATTTAACACAAATACTTGCTTATATATAGGTCAACATAACCAAGCAAGGTCAAACCTTCTAGAACCAATTACACCTCACACACAAACACAATTACAACAAAAACCCTCATTTAATCTTGAATACAATTTCAATCCAACAATCTCCCCCTTTGAATTCAAGATTAAAAAAATTTGGCAATAATCTTCAGATCTTCATATCTTCAGAATTAATCTTTAACTTTGAATCTTTTCTGGCTTTGACAACTTGAAAACTTTGACAATTCTTCAAACTTGTCTCTTCCTTTGAATTAACTTTTGCATATCCTGAATAGACAACTTTTACTTTCAAACTCTGTCTTTCTTCCACTTTTTCTTTGGATTAACTTTCTTTATCTCTTGACTTTAATCATCTGAAAACTTTATCTCCTCTGAAATCTTTAAAACTTCACTCTGATCTTGAACTTTGATTATTCTCCCCCTTTTTAATGATTTGTAAGAATCAAAATCATTAAAATACTTCAAGGTCAGATCCGTCATTAAATGAACTTCCCACCATCTGATAAGCACAATCTTCATGAACTTTCATCTCCTCTTTATGATAAAATACAATCTCCCCATATAGGAAAATTATGAATCTCCCCAAAACATGATGTGATAAAATCTGTCATATGATCTGAAAGAGCCGTTGAACGATGAATGTATTCATCTGAATCTTTTCAAATTCAAACGAAATAAGAATGGTAACCCTGAATCAACATATGAAACAGTTAGAAATGCCTGTCAGTAACATGAAGTTACTGTGTACAACAAATGTACAATATAAGGATCTTGATTGATGTTGACTCCCCAGGACTTCCATTCAATCATTTTAGAACACAAGGTAATTCTATGAATGTTCTGACAGAAAAACACATTTTCTGTGTGCTCGTGCTTGTGTATGAAAGAATTAACACAATGATTGTGTTTCATAAAGACTCAAAGTATGTAAATCACTGAGACAACAATGATTATACATGGACTCAACGTGCATGAGAAAGGGTCGAAGGTGGGGCAACTTTCCTTCTTTTTCAATATCAGCATCTTCCAAATAAAGATCCGATAGATTATGTGCTGCTTCCCCAGAAAATGTAAAACATTCTCTTTTTAAGAAAAGAATGAGTAGCTAGGGAGGTTGTATACAAAAGATGGCATGGGCTATTTGCCTATTTCAATGATGGTCACGAAAGAGATGTGAACCAATCAGTAATGTGGCTACCCGGCTCAGAAAGATATTTGGTGCAGAGTTCTGATATTTTTTTAACTCTGTTCTCACACCCTCTTTCTTTTAAACATTTAAGCTCACATCTAACCAATCTCTCATTTCCATTTTACCTCAGCTCAATCCCACACTCAATTCTTTTAGACCCCTCTCCCCTCAATCACTCAAAGGATTTGTTCCGGGGTAGGAAACACTGTTTATTGTGAATCCATGGAAGATCTATTAGGCACTCACACTGAAACCCATGTTCCTAAAAGTACATGTTGTTCAATGATTTTCTTGACATGTAAAGCACAAGAAATCATATGTCAGTGTATATATGCTTTCTGAGTTTTGATGAGCATTTTAAGCATTTAAAATTTCTCAAAACTTTATATGAATGAAAATAATAGAAATGTTTTGAGAATCTGACAATGATTAAGATCAGATCAAATTATCATGAAGAAAAAATATTTGGGAACTCAAAGATGTATGTTGTTTATATGAACAATATATAAACATATTATCAATGAAAGCACATTTAAAAATGAAATGACGTTTGATTCAAACAATTGTGAATACCAAACGACGGGAGTATTACCACAGAAAGATATATCATTTGATACATGGTAATAACATAATCAATTTGAAAATACTGAACCAGTGTGTGTAGGAATACTTAACAAAGTATATAGAAAAGAAAATACACAAGTATTATTTTTTTAAAGAACACACTGTCAGATAAACAATAAAATTCACAAATATCCAAAAATCATTTAAAATTCACACTTCTCAAATAAGAAAAATATTTTAAGATCGTGAAGTGGTTTGAACATTTGAAAAACAATTTTCACAAATGAAAGTTGTTCTTCTTTCACAAGTGTTAGAGTATAAGGATTAGAATATTATATCTGTGAATCAGAATCCTTAACTCCCCCTGGAATGAATATAGCAATTAAAGTATCCGTAAATAGATATCCTCCCCCTTGATATCTGTAAAACATCAATCTTTTTAGAGATATTCTTAGAAAATATATAGCAATATAATTTCCAAACTCTCTTTCAAACGAAAAACTTCCTGAAAAGATGTAATCTTGAAAGCATCCTTCAGAAGAAAACATTTGAATACGGGTTTTGAACGGAATTGTCCAAAAGCCATTATGCTTTGAAGCACGGGTTCTGAACAAATTTGTTCAAAAGCCTTTGTCACATAACATATCCTGCAAGAAAAAGATTTTGGTAATCATTATAAAAATGATTCCGCTGTAGTCAGTCAACATATGATGAAATATCCAAAATATATTCAAATAAAGCACAAGATTACAAAAACTCCCCCTAGAATCATGAAGTAGCATTTAACATACCAAGTTTGCTAACTAAAAAGGTAAACCTCTTTTCATCCAACGGCTTGGTGAAAAGGTCAGCCAACTGGTAGTCTGTAGTCACAAAGTGCATCTCGATATCGCCCTTTTCAACATGATCCTTTATAAAATGATAACGCACATCGATGTGTTTTGTCTTGGAATGTTGTACTGGATTAGCTGTTATCGCAATCGCACTCTTAGAATCACAATAGATAGGAACTCATTGGTAAGTATATCCGAAATCTTTTAACTGTGTTCGCATCCAAAGGACTTGTGAACAGCAGCTTGCGGCAGCTACGTATTCAGCCTCAGCGGTGGATGTAGAAACACAATTTTGTTTCTTAGATGTCCAACTAACCAACTTATCACCTAAGAACTGACAAGAACCAGAGGTGCTCTTTCTATCCAGTTTGCAACCTGCATGATCAACATTAGTATAGGAAGTTAAATCAAAAGACGAACCCTTAGGATACCAAAGGCCTAACTCAGTAGTTCCTTTAAGATACCTAAGAATCCGTTTTACAGCGACCAGGTGTGATTCTTTCGAATTAGCTTGATATCTCGCACAGAAACATGTAGCAAACATAATATCCGGTCTACTTGCAGTTAAATACAGCAGTGAACCAATCATGCTACGGTACACTTTTTGATCTACTGATTTTTTGATCTACTGATTTTCCAGAAAGATCTGCATCTAAAAGTGTGCTCGTTGCCATCGGTGTTTTCATCACTGAACTGTCAGTCATGTTAAATTTCTTTAAAATATCTCGAATATATTTTGACTGATTAATGAAAATGCCTTCGGGTAACTGTTTTACTTGAAGACCAAGAAAAAAGATCAGTTCGCCCATCATTGACATTTCAAAACGAGATTCCATGATTCTTGAAAAGTTTTTACAAAACTTTGGATTTGTAGAACCGAAAATTATATCATCTACATAAATCTGGATTAGAATCAAATCATCACCTTGCTTTTTCAAAAAGAGAGTAGTATCAATTGTACCTTTCTTGAAACCTGAATCGAGTAAGAATTGAGTTAAAGTTTCATACCAAGCTCTTGGTGCCTGTTTTAGTCTATACAATACTTTGTCTAAGACATAGACATGATCAGGGTTCTTTAGATCAACGAATCCTTCTAGTTGAGCAACATATACTTCTTCATGCAATATCCCATTTAAGAATGCTGATTTTACGTCCATTTGGAAGACCGTAAAATTTTTATGTGCTGCATAGGATAAAAAGATTTGTATCGCTTCCAGTCGTGCCACAGGAGCAAATGTTTCTTCATAATCAATCCCCTCATGTTGACAATAACCCTTTGCAACAAGACGAGCTTTGTTTCGAACTACAACTCCAGATTCATCTCTCTTATTTCTGAAAACCCACTTTGTTCCAATAACGGATTTTCCTTTTGGAAGTGGTATAAGTCGCCAAACTTTGTTCCTCTCGAATTTCAGAAGTTCATCTTGCATCGCCAGTATCCAATCTGGATCGCGCAAGGCTTCTGAAGCTTTCTTCGGCTCGATTGAACTTAAAAAACTTGAATACAGACAAAAATTAGCCGATGCTGCACGCGTTTGTACACCAGACTGTGCATCACCAATGATATTATGAAGTGGGTGATTTCTTGTCCATTTCATTGTACTTGGAATCGGATGAATTTCAGCTTGAGTATTATCTTCCTCATATTCATCATATACTGCAGGTAAGTCTTTATCAACCCCAGATGTACTCGGGACATCTTGTACAGCCTCTTCTGAAGTAAATATTTCCGGAGCAATAGAAGAATCACTCGGAATTTCTGTTGCAGAATTTGGATCTGCATGCACAGAATCAACATTAGTATCTTCAGAATGTATATGTGTAGATGTACCTGATGTGGTTGATCTTGTGACATTTTCAGAAGGTCCTGAAATATCTGCGACTATAATTGGAACCTCTGAAGTTGATGCGGATATGCTTGATTTTTCAAAATCTGCACAAATATCCATAAAAGCATCAAAAAAATAATAAGTCTAATTCAGCTGTAATTTTATTTGAATTAGAAGACTTATTCTGTTGGACTTCAGATTATATTCCGTCTTGAACAGAAACTTTATGTTTAAGCTTGAGTTCTGAACTGGTGTGTTCAGAAGTCAACGTTGATGATTCGTCGAATGACACATTAATGCTCTCCATGATCGTCTTGGTTCATCTATTGTAAATCCGATAGGCTTTAGATGTTAACGAATAACCAATGAAATAGCCTTCGTCAGCCTTCTTGTCAAATTTACCAAGATTGTCTCGATCATTGAGAATGTAACACCTGCAACCAAAAGTACGAAAAAATTTAATATTTGGTTTTCGATTATTAATAAGTTCATACGTTGTCTTTTTATGTCTTTTGATGACAATCGTGCGGTTTTGTGTGAAACACGCAGTTGCTACGGCTTTAGCCCACAGAAACATTGGCAATTCGGAATAAGCTAACATTGTCCTTGCAGCTTCCACCAGTGTTCGATTCTTCCTTTCAACTACACCGTTTTGCTGAGGAGTGTAAGCAGCAGAAGAGTTGTGAGAGATCCCAACAGATATGAGATAACTCTGAAGCTTTTCACTCTTGAATTCCGTGCCATTGTCACTTCTCAAAGATATAATCGGTATTTGTAGTCGAACCTGAATCTTCTTTAAAAACTCAATGATCAGCTTTGCTGCATCTGATTTATTCCTTAAGAATTCCAGCCAAGTATATCTGGAGTACTCATCTATCATGACCAAAATATATTTCTTACCATTGATAGACTAAGTCCTCATCGGGCCGCAAAGATCCATATGTATCAATTCAAGAGGTGTTGAGGATGAGAATTATGTCTTTGCTTTATGAGATGTTTGCTTCATCTTTCCCATTTCACAAGCAGGACAAAGAGAATTCTTCTCAAACCTTAGTTTTGGTAGACCTTTGACAATACCTTGTCTCGCCAATTGATTAATCGCATCAAAGTTTTGATGAGACAGACGCCGATGCCATATCCAACTTTCAGCTCGTGAAGCTTTTGCAATCAGACAAACAGGTCTTGATGCAGAAAGTGTTGGAAAATTCACAGAATAAAGATTTGCATTCCGCTTAGCTTTAAAAACTGCACGACCATCTTTATCTTCAATGTAGCAGCATTTATCCGTAAACCGAACTTGAAATTTACTATCGTAGAATTGACTTGTACTGAAAAGATTATGATCAAGTCCTTCTACGTATAGTACTCTTTTGATCGTCACGGTGCCATTTGTTAAAGATCTGTGTCCTCGAATGTATCAGTAACCTCAAAATTAGCATAACTTACAGTACCGGCAGGTTCCTCAACATAATTATGAAGTAGATGCTTAAATCCTGTCATATGGCGCGATCATCCTGAATCTATGTACCATGTATGTGAGGCCTGCAAAAAGAACAACTCATTTCTGTTTAGGTACCCATATCCAGATGGGTCCTTTCTTGTTAGCTTTTCGCAACTCATCAACACCTTCTACCTTAGCCTTAATTCGCCACTCATAGCGAGGCTTAGGTACCCATTTCCATACCATTTTAACATTAAGCTCATGAAATGTTTTCTTTTTCGAAAAATGATCAATCCTAGCATGAAATTTTTTAGCCTGATGAGTTAAGGATTTTGAAGCTGATTTGACATGTGATGTTTTTCTGGCAACTTTAGATTTAGGATAAATAGAAGGAATGATAAATGCATTATCATGACAGTGTTTGCAAATAAAATTCTTACGTGCAAATGTCAAAAGCTTCAGTTTACCCAATGAAGTACAATCATTCATACAACTTTGACATTTAGAAACGCTTGAATTTTTACACATCAAACTATCACTATCACTGATTTTACATTTATTTATAGCAACTTTATTATCCTTCACATTCTTCACCCTTTCTCCTTTACCATTTTGCCTTTTTACATCTGAAACAGGAAACAGAATCTTGTTAGTGTTCTTTGAATAAGATGATTTTGCCTTTGATTTACAAGATGTTTCTCCTTTTTCAAAAATACTCAGAGGATATTCAAGAGTAGAAGTATAAACAACTGAAGATTTAGAATTAACAGTATCAAACTCTGGATTAGAATGAACATTCCAATTTTTAGAGTCAAACATCTTTTTCTCCTTTAAATTTTGTTGAAACAAATCATTTTTTAAAATATTTAACTCTCTAGAGAGTTCTTTGTTTTCTTCAAAAGACTTGTCAATTTTGAATTTGAGATCAACTTTCTCATCTTCCAACTCTTCAATTGTCTTTAGAAGATCTATGATTTGTTTCTCAAAAATAAATGCTTGATTCACCTCAGAGTTTGATTCCATCTTCTCTATAATAGGAACAAGATCTGAAGCATTCATCATTTCTGTAAAAATCTCCTCAGTCATAATTTTTGAAAAATCAGAATTAAGGTTTTGATTCATGATATTTTCACTTTCTGAACCATTTGAGGAATTTGTCGTGAATAAATCAGATGATAACACTTGATTCTCAACATCAGTTTCTAAATCAGATTCATCAAACTGACACTGAGATTCAGTATTATTTTCTTCAACCTTGGTTGATTCTGTTGGTAAACAAGAAGAAAATAGAGAAGTAAATTCACTAAATTCTATCTTTCTTGTTTTGTAACTTTCATTTAAATCTTTATAAGCAAAACCAACAGATTTTAAACTTGAAATGGAATCAGCGCAAGATGAAATGTCATCATCATTCACAACTTTACCTTTTACAAAAGTATCATGAATATCAGTTTTTGTAGAAGTAGAGCCCATTTTATCAAAATTATACAAATTTTCTGGTGCTCTTTTCAAAACAGTATTTGGTTCAAAACCTAAACCTTTTTTAACATTATAAAATCTGACATCTTGGAGTTTGTTTCTTAAAAGATTTAATGTTTGCTCAGTCTGTCCTCTTTTCAGATTTAAATCCTCCAGTTGCTTGATTTTACAATATGCCTCGTTTCTTTCTTGAAAACATGCTTCAAATTTTAGTTGAAAATCACCTTTTTCAGCATTTAAATTTACAAGATCTTTTTCAAGCTCAAATATTTTTGAATTTAAAACATCTTTGTCCTTTTTCAAACAATCTTTTTCAGATTCCTTTTCCTTAACCACATCTTTCAACATTGAGTTTTCATCTCGAAAATTCAACATTGTTTGTCTTTCATGACTAAGTTTTCCTTTTAAAGATTTAAATTCGTCTTTCATGAACTTAACTTGAGCTTTTAAGGATTGAATACGTACCTCGGAACCACAGTCAGAATGATCAGAAGATGATCCAATGTCCTCATCTACTTTGGCCATCATACACACCTGAGTAAAGTGTGCAAATTCGTCATCATAACTCTTGTACAACCAATTCTCTTCTTCCGCCATTAAGTTCTGACCTTCTTCCACCTTCTTTGCTAACAGTGTTTTCCGAGCATAATATTCAGAATTCTTTGTACGCTTGTACTTGCAATCCTTGGAAAAATGACCTGGTTTTTCACAGTTATAGCATCTTCCATATTTCGGCTCAATCTCTTCTTTCTTTCCTTCTCTCTTCTCTTCTCGCTTTTCATCTCTTTTCTCTCCTCTTTTCTCATACTTCTTTTCAGATCTCGGTTTGTACTTGTCTTTCTTGTAACTCTCATATTTTGGCTTGTACTTGTTCTTTCCAAAACTTTTAAACTGCTTTGTGAGAAGAGCCAGATTTTCAGCGAATCGTTGCATATCCTCATCTGAATATTCTTCACTTTCAGAAGAAGAGTGATCAGTGCTTGAATCAGTGACTTCAGTTAGGAGAGCTCTGGATTTCCTTGACTTTGACTTGTAAGAAGAATTGGACTTGGAACTTGACCCTTTCTTACGTTCAGACATTAAGGCTAAAGAATCTTTGACCATCTTCTTTTCAGCACCAAGCTGCTTTACTTCATCCTCATGCTGAGATAAAGTTGTGAAGATATCATTGACGTCTTCTTGTGCCATGTCCTTGATCATCTGAATGTTGATAGCATAGCTTTTCCATTCTGGGTTCAAGTTCTTGATGAACTTATAACTGATCTTTGATTCTGACTTGTTCATCCCATTTCTCCTCAGATCATTCAGTATCACATTGAAACGATTGTATGTTTCCAACAAAGTCTCTCCTTCTTTCGCATGGAAACCTTCATATGCATTTATACTCTGATTCAACTTTGTCTGAATTGACTTCTTTGATCCTTGAAACCGTCTCTCCAATTCATCCCATAAATCTTTTGCAGATTCCCTACTATCTATGCGATTGTAGATGTCATTAAGAATTGCCATAGTAAGATAGATAAGTGCCTCTTCATCTATCTTGTGTCTTGCCTTTTCCACATCAGTAAAGAATTGATATGGTTTTGGCACGTATCGATCTGTGATTGCTGGAGATGTAGCTGTGGCTGCTTGTCCAGGTACAAATGATTGTGGATTTCCCGGACCATCTATGATAGATGTCATATAATCTCTGTTCTTTAGATTTAAGAACTGAATCATTCTTTTCTTCCATTGTGAATAATCTCCAACAGATAAGACCGGAGGCTTTATATGAGATCCCATAGAGAGAAATTCATTTGCCATGATTGAAAGATGTATGTACCTTTACAAGATGAAAAATATTAGCTAGTAACGATCTTTAAATCCAATCAAATCAAGAAAATTACAGAAATCTTTAAAAAAAAAATCAGATATTTTGATCACAGAAATAACTTTTGTCCCCCTCTGGTTAGCGGGTGGGGTCAAGGGGCAACGCCCTTGCAAGGGTATGGGGGCAGCGCCCCTAGAGAATTTTTTTTTTGATATTTAAAGGGCATGTTACAATTTTGAAAATTTTGACTAAGTGATAAAACTCGCAAGTCACTATTCAAAACTCGCAGACTGAGAAACACGCAAATCGAGAAACACGCAGATTGAGACTTGCACGTTTGATAAACTCTCAAGCAAACTCGCAGATCAAACTCGCAAATCGACGAAACTCGCAAGTGCCTAAACTCGCAAATCGATGAAACTCGCTAATAGAAGCGTGCGCGTTTACTAAACTCGCTCGTCGAAGCTTGCGTGTTTCAACACTTAGAAAAATTTCAGATTACTATTCCAGCTCAAACTCGCATGTCAAATGAACTCGCAAACTACTGTTTCAGCTCAAACTCGCTAACGCCTAAACTCGCAAGTTACTATTCACATTCAAACGCGCTGATTGAGACGTGCGCGTTCCCGAAACTCGCTAGGAACTACATGCGCGTTTGAGCAAACTCGCTAACCACGATCAGCGAGTTTCTAGAACTCGCTAACAATGCCTTGCGCGTTTTAGCTCAAAATTAACTTTCTTCAGCTTGCGCGTTCTAACGAAGAACTTGCGCGTTTTATAGATCTAGCGCGTTCTTCAGTCTTCTTGCGTGTTCTTCATCTGATTCATCGATTTCAACATAAAACTTCGAATCTGAGCACCAAACTTTGAGAATTTGTTCACTTGATCACCGAGAACTCATTTCCAACAACTATTTTCGATTTACAACACAAAATCTATATAATTGATGTGAATACAGTGCAAGAACTCGAAAACTCAAAAACACACAAAATCATCAAATTGATGATCAATTACAGTGCAATTACTGAAATGAACGATACAGACTCGATCTAATTCACTTCGTGAACATAACCTGATCAAATTTAACTCGAAATTTGCATTAAAACTCAAAATTGATCGGTGAACTGTAACGATGAACAGTGCTTATGAACAGTGTCGATTTTTTAAAATATTCTTTATTTTCAAACGGATTTGGCTCTGATACCAATTGTGGCCCAAGAATTACTAGCATAAAATACATAAAAATCTACACAAACATTATTGTTTATTAATCACAAGTATTACATCAAGATAGAATGTGTTTGTGTGTGTAACCAATGTGTGCAACTATGTGTTCTACTCTCTCAATCACCCCTACCTTTTCACCATCACTTTCACACACTTACTTACTTGCACTCTCTATGTCACCCCCAACATTTAACACAAATACTTGCTTATATTTAGGTCAACATGACCAAGCAAGGTCAAACCTTCTAGAAACAATTACACCTCACACACAAACACAATTACAACAAAAACCCTCATTTAATCTTGAATACAATTTCAGTCCAACAATAGAAGATTTAGTAGAAGAAACAATGTTTAACTTTTGTCTTCTCTTCTTTACTTTTTCAGGAAAATATTTTGCATTTTCTTGAGTGTAAACAAAAGGAACTTCCATTCTCTTGTTGTTTATCTGTTTTTTATCTTCCTCAATTGTAGTTTCTTTAGCACTTGTCCAAAGAGGTTTGTATTGAGAACCATATTGTGAAAGACCAAGACAGTCGTAATCATAAAAATTGGGAATCTCAAATTTAGCTTTCTTTAAAAACTGAGGATTTTTAACTCCAAGACCCCAATTTTCTTTTAACGACTCATAGTTCCTTGGTTTATGCATATGAATTGTTTGTTCAGTTTGTTTTTGTTTATATAACTTTTCTTCTAATTCAATTATTTTATCTGAAAACTCTTGATTTAAAATTGACAATTCAGACAAAGAATCATGAGAAGTCTGATTTTCAATTTCTAAATCTTCTATTCTTTCTTGAAATTTCTCTTTTGTAAATTTTAAAATAGCTTTTTCATCTCTCAGAGAAATCTTCAATTTTTCAATTTGAACAGACTTTTCTTGATTTTCACGTTTTTCGGATAGAAGTTTTGAACGAAAGTCATGTAAAGCATTTGTAATGACATTCATTTGCGATGAAATGAAATTAAAATCAAACTCAGATGGTACCTTATATTCATCGGTTGAAGTCTCCTCATCCTCATCATCACTGTTGTCGTTTACAATAAAACACATAGCAGCAGTCTCTACATTATCAGCTTCGTTGTCTGAGTGATCCAACCAGTATTCCTCCTCGACCAGCAGAATTGTTCCACTTGCTTTCTTCTCAGCCAAAGCTAATTTCTTCTTATAGAAATCAACATCTTTCACAATCTTCGTTCTGCACTCCTTTGAAATATGCTCGGGTTTGCCACAGTTGTAGCAAGTCACAGCCTTCTTATCTTCTTTCTTTGGTTCAACTGCTGTAGCAGGCTCATATTTGGGAAAGAAAGGCTTTGATGTAGTATCGGGTTCTACCTTCTTTGATCCAGATGAGAAACGAAGATTGTTTGAACCTGACCGTTTCTGATATTTCTTTTGATAGTGCTGACTTAGAAGAATCATGGCTTTTTTCAATGCTTCGCCATCGTCATCTGTTGACCCGTCATAAGTAGACTCAGTCAAGGCTTGCTCAGCCATTTGGCTAGCTAAAAGAGCGATTGGATCCACAGTCTTTGGCTTCTGCTTATCCAGCTTAGCTTTCTTCTTCAGAACCATGGCTTCATCAGACATCAGAATTTCAAACATTTCCTGAATGGGCATTTTGGAAATTCTGGGATCATTCCTCATCCGATGACAGGATTTTTCCAATTCAGGTTTGAGTGCATTAAGGAACTTCAGATTTGTCTCCAGCTCATTCTTTGTTACCTTGATCTTATACAGATCATTAATAACAGTCCAAAACCTGTCGAAGACACTTTTCAGACTTTCCCCATCCTTAGCCTTGAACTCTTCAAAGTTGTTCATGTATCTTGTCTGACGAAGCTGGGTAGACATTGCAGTACCAAGCATGATTTTCTCCAGTTGTGTCCACATCAGCATAGGATTATGTTTGAAACAATCGATTCTATTATAGATGGAATTTGGTAGAGCAAGAATCAAATTCGACTTGGCTTGATTGTCAGCTTGGTATCTTAAAAGTTCATCAGCCTCATATTCTCTCAGGGCTTTTTCTACAGTAGTGGCTGGAGTGTTTCCAATAGCTGGTATCACTTTCATTAGCCTGACCATGGGACCTTCAGTCAAAGCTTTCATCATATTTTCCCCATTTGATTCCCTTTCGATGAAATTAATAAATCGGTCCTTCCATTGTTCAAATTCGTTCTCATTTATCAGAACAGGTGGACGAGTATCAGACCCCAACGACATCATGAGGTCATTCTTGTAAAGTTGAGCTTGTAGAGACATTTTTGATGAAATCTGGTATTAAAAAAATAACCAAGTCTTGAAGACCCGCAAACCCAAGGTTTGCGTTTCTGGCTTGAATCACAGAAGAAACTTTTCGGGTCTGTTGAACCAAGATCACAAGATCGTAGAGAGAGAATCTAGAGAGAGAAAGTACGCTCCAATGCAATAGTGAGTTGTATTCAAACAGTGTACTGTTTCTTACAAAACTAACAAGCCAAGGAGACTTAAATACCCCAAGGCATTTACAAAACAGATAACACTACTGAAAGCAGTAAAATAAATACAATGATTACTATAAAATCAGATCTAACAATCTCCCCCTTAGTAATCATTGGCGCCGAGGTCTTCAAAAACTGCATTGACCATCTAGGCGACTTTGAAATATCATTGACGTTCTTCTCGTTGACGTTGTATGTTCAGACCAACTAACACTTCCAATCGTCGCAGAGTTGAACGGAGATTCAGTCTGTCTTGAATAGTGTTCAAAGATTTACGGATCAGACGAATTTCATCATTTTCAAACATATATGACTCTCTTCTTGTTTCCAAAAACTTTCTTCTAGCCTCTTGCAAACGATGCTCCAAATGAAGTTTGATCACCTTTAGAGTTCCATCAGAGTAATATCCAACTTCATCAAATCGTAGAAAGCATTTTTCACTTAAGTTGTTCTTGTAAACTACTCCGTATGGATCTTCGATAATGGTGAATAATGGATATGACTCTAGATTCTGCAAGCTCTGATTGGGCCTTTCAAGATTAACAACAGGCTGAAAACTTTCGACGGCCATCTGGAAGTCAAAAACACGAAAAAATCGAATCTGTCGTCGAATGAATCGTTTAAGAACAAAAAGAGTTTGAGAAACATCCAGAGTCCGGTGATAAAGATTCCTGAAGTGATCATATAGGAAATCAACATCATCAATTGAAAGATCAACGAAATCAGCCTCTGAAAAAATGTACCGCTTGTAGTCTCTTCTTTCCACTTCAAGATTTGGATACCAAATGTTCATGAACTTACAAATTGTAACACTGAGAACTCGAACTATTAGATGAGGAGAATTAACAGTGTTATTTCTTCTGCGCTGGCACTTGATAAAAGCTAAGTATTCATGCTGATAAGCTTCTGATTCTTTCTCTACTCCAAGAATGGCATATATATTGAGTGTCCTTCTTCTAGAAACAAAGATGTTCCTTTGGATATCTTCAAAAAAAGCAGTTCTGAGTCTAGAAGCCATATATCTTTGCTGAAGATTTCTCTGTCTTTGCTGCCTAGTTAAAGCTTCTCCTTCTTCTAGAAGAGATGGAGGAATTACTAGTTCGGAAGAAGGAATAACTACTTGAGCTCTAGACGACTCACCAACTTCAAATGCACTTGCCGGAATATTGGTTGTCGGAGCAGAACTAGTTACTGGAGTAGACGGAGGTTGATCAACTTCTGGAATCTCACCTTGACTCGGAAGATCAGCATATAACAATTCAGCCTCTTTTGTATCTGTTGCATCCTTGAAAATAGTATCATCCTCTGTATCAGATAAAATGATGATATTGTTGCAATCTTCTTCTTTAACTTGAGAAACTTTCTCAAATCTAACTTCTTCATCATCATCTGAATTTATCTCAATGAAGTTCGCGAAGAAAGATCTCATGTCATTTGCTGCTTCCGACTCTTCAACTTCACGAGCTCTACCTGAGACATCTGGATCCACATAAACTACAATTTGCATATTATTAAAATTTGCTTCAAACAAATTAAATTCATTATGCAAAGCAGTTACATAAGCATTGTCAATCATGACATCCATTAAGTCTTGGATACTGCAATCTTGAACTGTATCAGCAGTCTTTTCTCTATCTCCAGCTACTTCTTCTTGAACAACTTCTCGTGCTTCAAAAGACCATTCTGTTCTTTGTCTCTTTGCCATCTCCCCCTCATGACCTTGATGATCGGGATCATCTTGGTCATGTCTTCGTTTAAGAGACGGACCGACCTCAGTTCTGCAGCTTTGTTCGTGAATATCAAGCCTGGAAGATAAATCAGAGAAAGTTTGAGATATAAACGATTTGAGATCAGCAAAACTTGATTGAACTTCCGTTCTGAATTCTTGAAACTCAGTAGATGAAACATAGATCCTTTCAGATTAAGACGAAGAAACTGGAGGCGGTGTAGGTTGGAAGTTCTGAAGCAGAGATAGAAGATCTTGATCCTGATGTTCTGGTGGCGACATAGAAAGAATTCGAGCATAGAGCAAATCTGTCAACTCTGAAATAGAAAGATCTGATACTGGAGTGCTAGAAGAAGACACAGGTATACTAGTAGATGAAGAAATACCAGCTGACTGTGTAAACAACGGAGGTAGAGGTATAGACATGATCGTTGGAGCAGAAGATTGAACAATAGAAGACGGCTCTCTTAGAACAACCCCAGATGGACGTCTGAATGGAATCTCTGTTGGAATCACTGAAGTATCAATTTCAGGCATCTTCCCTTTGAATAAAGCTTTTAACTTCAGAATATGTGCTTCCTTTTCAGCATCCATTCTCTCTGATAACTGCCGAATTACATTATTCAAAGTTGAGAATTTGTCAGTGGAAACCCTAGCTTGATCAGAAGTAAGCTCTACAGCTGAAGAAGTAGACTGAATAACTGCAAGTGTAGTTGCTGGAGCTTGACTTTGAACTGAAGCTGTGGATTGATCAAAAGTTTTATCCAATTCATCTACTTGGAGATGTGCAACTGAAGGATTAACTGGAACTGAATCATCATCAGAGATAACTTCTGTTGAGATAACCACTTCCGGAGTTCTTACTTTCCGTTCATACACTTTCATGTTCGATTGATCAGCATCATCATCACCATCATCATCATCACTTGTCGTATTTTCACCATCATCAGAAAACTCAGCATTTGTCTCATCATCATCAGCAACTCCAGTTTCATCAGGATTAGCATCTTCTCTAACATCAGCAGTAACAGTAATTGCTTCAGCTTCAATATCAGCAATGACAGATTCAATGCGATGAGAAGCAACATCTTGTGGAACTGCAGAAGGATCAACATCTGTCGCTATGGTAGTTACTACAGCAGTAACTATTTCCTGAGTAGTTGCTTCAACTTGCTCTTCATGAGTAGTACCAGTTGGAGTGCCATGAGAAGGTTCTTCCTGTTCAGCCTCTTCAAAGTCATTTTCTAAACAATAATCAATAACACTGGGATCAGTCATGTCAGCATAATTGGCAATAAGGCCATAAGGAATGGTCATAGAAAATGTGAAGGACTTCTTCTGTTTCTGAAGGAAAAGCATCTCAGTATCCGGAACTTGCGGCCAAGATAATCTTCGTGGAATTGCCGGATTGCTTCGAAACATGCTTCTAACAATTAGCTTAAGAAACCTGATAAACGGAATGAACTTTCGTCGCTTGTTGGTTAACTTGTCTTGCACTATTTCTAATAGCTCGGTCCAGAAAATAATCGTGTAGTCGACAAGTAGGTCATAGACTACTGCATGGAACAGTCGAAGATAGTGAAGACTAGAACTATCCGTGCCGGTATGTTTAGACGTTAAGCACCTATTGATGACAGAAAATAAAGAATACGAGGAAGATTAGACTTGTCAAAGTCTACAACCCTGTTCAGTGGACCAACATAGCCTAGTCGTTTGAGGCCTTCAAACACTTCTTCTTCAGATGGAAACTGATCATATGTTGTCCTTCCAGATCTAGAATTAGGCTCAGGAAGCTCAAGAATCAATCTTAACCGCTTGTAAGACAGATATGAATCAAATTGATCAATTTGGAGATCAAATCGATGAGGACGTGCCCATTCGTTCTTTGTGATGGTGTGCCAGACTTGCTGAACATAGACTTCCGGAACATCGGCAACTGAACAGAGAGCTTGAGAGAGCGGATGTCCACGAAGAATAGTGCGTATGACAGGATTAATCTTGATGCGATCAAAGTCAACAAAGTAGTTGTTATGCTTATAAGGCATGTACATGATGTTCGGGAACACATCATTTGGATTTCGCCTTGATATAGAAAGATCTGCCCCAACAGATGGAACAGACGGCATAGGTGTATCATGAGATGCCTGATCAGCCGGATCCTGAAGAATGACATTCTCATCTTGAATCATTGGATCAGTATTTGTTTGAGAAGACATGATAACCTGAAACAAACCACAGATAAACAATTAGAAAACACACAAAAAACAATATTCCAAGTATAGAATGCGGGTCCTAAAGGAAACACTAAGGAAGGAATGCGGGTCAAGAAGGAAACGCATATGAGGAATGCGTGTCCTGAAGGAAACGCATTAAAAGGAAATGTGTGTCCTTTATGGAACGCATAACATACATGGAAATAATGAAAAAACACAACATACTAAAAGAATGCGGGTCACAGATGAACCGCATAGTTCACTATGCGGGTCACAAGTGAAACGCAAACTTGACATATGCGGGTCACAAGTGAAACGCATACTTGACTATGCGGGTCACAAGTGAAACGCATACTTGACATATGCGGGTCACAAGTGAAACGCATAGTTCACTTATGCGTGTCAAAGGTGAAACGCATACTTCACTTATATTTGAACCAAAACCCTAGAAAAACGGGTGTTCGAACCCGAAATCCACAAAAATTAAAAATCGAAGCACACAACAACGAATTTAAAATAAAAGAAAACATACCTGATTGTCGATTGCAAGTTCTAAACAAATCCCAAAGAGCAAATCGATCTATTTCAACTTGAATCTAAGTTTTAGAAATCGATGAACAGTGAAAATAACGCATATCAGTTAAAACGCACAATACAAAACCAAAAATGAAATCAAAACAAAGAATGAATAACACTAAACAAACTACAAACATATAATGAAAAATCAAAACATACCTGATCTTTCCAAAATCACAATCTGAAATGAACAGTAAAACGCAGGAAGAACAATACTCAGAGAGAATGAAGGGAAGATGAATAGTCAAAACAAGTTCAAATGGAATAAAGAAAAGAAAAGACACTATTACTTCTATATATATTCTAAAACAAAATACTTAAAAAAATAACTACTAAAAAAAATTACCTGATAAGCCCCCATTACTCCCCCTACACAAATGCACCAAAATTTAACAAATTATTTTAGCATTTGCATAGTAATTTCAGAAAAACTTACCTTATGAATTTCTGATCAGCACATGAAGAAATTAATCAGAATATTCACTCCCCCTCAAAAACAGAATATTCTCATAAATAGAAACCAGATATACACTCCCCCTCGAAAAATGCACAAACCATATGACAAAAATACAGATAGCAAACATAAAAACATCAATATTAAAGATGATCATATTGAATATAAATTTTGTAACAACTGAATATATAAACTTTTAAACACTAAACAAATTAAAGTCTATTTAGTAGAATATTCCAGATTTATCAATCAGTTGAAATCAAACGGGAGTTGTTGGATACAGAAACATGTTTCATTGTATATCAAGTTAAGACATGTTCAGATTCAAACACTTACTGGTATCTATTCAGTGTGCTCGCATGTGATCTCTGATTAGCTTCAAGAAAAATGTAATTCTAAACATAAAATGAAGAACTTTGCATGTACAGACACTAAGTCATCAAGAATTATGTTTTTCACAAATTTAAAGGTTTATCGCAGCTCAAAATATATCACCAAGTATCAAGAGATGTGTGCTCATTGGCATCTTTTAGCTGTGTGCTCTTTGGCATCTTCACATGAGTGTGCTCTTTGGCATCTTTTAAGCTTCGTGCACTTTGGCATCTTTTAATCAAAGAGTTCATTAAGTAAAGAACATGTCGTAAACATAACTTTCTATCTGACCCTATTGTAGGATTTGGGTCAGCCGCTCCCAGACCAGTTAGCCTTAGGGGACTAGGTGTCAAGCACCCCTTGGAACTTACTTTTCCAAATCAGAAAGGCTACATCGACATATCCTAAACCCATTTATACCAGTAGAACATGACTTTCGATCTGATTCTATTGCAGGATTTCTGTTCGATCACTCCCAGATCAATTGACCTTAGGGGACCAGATGTCAAGCATCCCTCGGAACTTACTTTCCCAAACCAGAAAGGTCACAGGTACAAACTTTTAAACTCAAGGATTTCTGTATTTTAAATGCTTAAAAATAAAATCATCTCAATAACTCAGATCTATATCGAATAGCTTAGCCCATATTTTCATTACGATCTACAATTTTGATCACTTAGGTTGTTCAAGAAAAGTAAACCATAAATATGCCGACTCACATATCTTTAAAGCAGTATCTAAAGCGTCAAACATGTTGCTGACTTTTCGATGTTTGAAATATTTGAACGTTGAACATATGAAACTTTAAATATAAACAAGGCGACTTGTCAAAAATCCTAGACACACATTTTATTCAACTGAAAGAAAATCTGATATATTAAACTTTATAGAATAAAATTTGTAAAGATTTAAACTTTTAAATTCAACATGCCTAGTTTTGAAAGCAAAAAGTTAAAGCGTTTTTCATCTAAAGTTTTTGTAAATATATCAGCAAGTTGATATTCAGTTGGTACAAAATATAATTCAATAGTACCTTCTTCCACGTGATGCTTTATAAAATGATATCTCATGTCTATGTGCTTGGTTTTGGTGTGCTGGACAGGATTGACTGATATCGCAATCGCGGACTTGCTGTCACAATATACTGGCACAGTCTTGTATAGCATCCCGTAATCGCGAAGTTGCGTTTTCATCCAAAGCACTTGAGCACAGCAACTAGCTGCAGCGACGTATTCAGATTCAGCTGTTGATATTGAAACGCAATTTTGCTTTTTCGACGCCCAGCTTATCAGTCTGTCACCCAAAAACTGGAGATGACCAGAAGTACTTTTCCTGTCCAATTGATTACCACCATAATCTGCATCAGAATAAGCAATCAAACTATAGTCAGAACTTTTAGGATACCATAATCCTAAGTAAGGAGTTCGTTTAATATATCTAAAGATGCGTTTGACTGCCAAAAGATGAGATTCTTTTGGTTTTTCTTGAAAGCGGGCACACAGGCACATTGAAAACATTATGTCCGAGCGACTTGCAGTAAGATACATCAGTGATCCGATCATCCCTCTGTATGTCTTTTGATCCACAGCTTTTCCATCTGGATCCAGTCCGAGTTTGGCACCGTGAGCCATAGGCGTGCCGATTGAGGTAGACTTGTCTATTTTGAATTTCTTCAAAATGTCAAAGACATACTTTGACTGATTGATGAATATTCCATCTGGAAGCTGCTTTACTTGTAAGCCGAGGAAGAAGTTGATTTCTCCCATCATGCTCATCTGAAATCTAGAGGTCATTAAATCAGAAAACCAATTACACAGAGATTTGTTAGTCGCACCGAAAATAATATCATCTACGTATATTTGTACTAAGCAGATATCAAGATTTGTTCTATAAATGAAAAGAGTAGTATCGATCGAGCCTTTGGTGAAGCCGGATTTGACTAAGAAAGCTGACAACTCATCATACCATGCCCGTGGAGCTTGTTTCAGACCATACAAAGCTTTATCGAGAAAATAAACATAATCAGGACGATCTTTGTCAACAAATCCCTCTGGCTGAGATACATAAACTTCTTCTTTCAATTTGCCATTGAGAAATGCTGTCTTGACATCCATTTGATACACAGTGAAGTTGCGATAAGCAACGAAGGCCAGAAACATCCGAATAGCTTCCAATCTGGCGACAGGTGCAAATGTTTCGTCATAGTCAATACCTTCTTCTTGTCGATATCCTTTGGCTACTAACCTTTCTTTGTTCCGAACGACGATACCATCTTTGTCCTTTTTATTCTTAAATATCCACTTTGTACCAATGATGCTTTTACCCTTTGGTCGTGGTACAAGTCTCCATACTTTGAGCGCGTCAAACTGATTGAGCTCCTCTTGCATTGCTAAAATCCAGTCCGGGTCTTCCAACACTTCAGATACTTTGGTAGGTTCAATATTGCTTAAGAAACAAGTGTACAAACATTCGTTGGAAGAAGCCGACTTGGAGCGTGTAGAAACACTTGCTTGAGGATCCCTAATAATTTGATGGATTGGATGAGATCTTGTCCATTTTGTTGTATGAGGGAGAGGATCAATAACTTCTTGAACCACTTCTATTTGATGAGGAGGATCTTCAGATTGAAAAAAATCAGAAGATGAGACAGATATGATTTCAACTGGAGGAGGAAGAGTTTCCATAACATCATATTCAGACTCTTGTTGACCAGAAGTAGCTTGTACTTCTTGTTGAACACTTTCTTCTGGAACAACTTCATTTTCTACAGACTCCTCATGAACATTTTCAGCAATTTCTGGTTCATTAATGACTTGATCAGGATGATGTTCAGTAGGTATGTCTTGAATCTCAGGAGGTACTGAAGGAGCATCAGTTTCAGAAGTTGATGCAGCGGAATTAGGATTTGATGAACTCACAGATTCCTGATTCAAAACATTTGACACATTATCAGTGTTTGGTTTAGGAACATCATTATAAAAAATTTCAAACAGAAAATCAAGATCAGAAAAATTAGACAGAGGAGTAGAAGGATCCTGATTTGTCAACTGAAGTGCAGGATCTGAACTAATTTGTTCAGAAGCTGAATTTCCAGTAATAGCGGGTTCTGAACTGTGTTGTCCAGAAGCCAAATCGGCAACTTCATCAAATTTGACATTCACTGACTCTATCACTTTTCTTGCAGATAGGAGAAAAACTCTGTAAGCAGCAGAGTTAGAAGAATAACCCAGAAATAAGCCTTCATCTGCCTTTGGACTAAATTTGTTTAGATTATCTCTGTCATTCAAAACATAGCATTTACACCCGAAAGACTTGAAATATTTGATGTTGGGTTTGATACCATTCATCAATTCATATGGAGTCTTGTTGAAACTGCGGTGTAGAATTGATCTGTTTTGAGTATGACAGGCAGTTGATATGGCTTCGGCCCAGTGAGACAAAGGAAGACCTGAATAAGCAACCATAGATCTAGCAGCTTCTACATGCGTTCTGTTTCGTCTTTCAACAACCCCATTCTGTTGCGGTGTTCTTGCAGCAGAAAACTGTTGTTGTATACCCTGATCATCATAGAATGCTTGAAGAGTTGAATTCTTGAATTCTTGAATTCTGTTCCATTATCTGATCTAATAACTTTGACGTGCTTTTGCTTATTTGTCTGAATGGTTTTGATGAGGTTGATGAGAATTTCAGGAGTCTCGTCTTTAGATTTGAGAAATTTCACCCATGTGTATCTGGAGTAGTCATCAACAACAACCAAAACATATTTCTTCTTCCCAATACTCTTTGTCTTCATTGGTCCGCACAAATCAACGTGAATCAGATCTAGGATGTCCGCAGTGCAATGTTCAGGCTTTGTCTTATGAGATGCTTTCTTCATCTTTCCTTTCTCGCAGTCCTGACAGAGATGGTCTTTCTGGAAACGGAGGATTGGAAGACCTCTCACAGAATCCATCTTGACCAAGCGATCCATATATTTGAAATTGAGATGAGCTAGTCGACGATGCCACACCCAACTTTCATGAATAGAGGCTTTTGATAAAAGACAAACATCTGATGGAATATTTACTTCAGAAAGATTAATCTTATAAAGATTTGATCGTCTCTTTCTAACAAGTAAGTCCATGCCGCTACTATTCTTTACAGCAACTCTTTTAGACTTGAAACTGACTTCAAGGTCTTTATCACAAAACTTTCCGATGCTGAACAGATTGTGACTTAAACCTTCGACATAGCTTACTCTTTTGACAGTTATGTTACCTTGAACAAGATCACCATAACCAAGAATGGGAGCCGTCTCGCAGTTTCCAAATTTGACACGACCGCAACATTTTTCTTTAAAATTGGTAAGTAGAGATTTGTTGCCAGTCATGTGCTTGGAACACCCCAAATCCAAATACCATAATTGATTTAGCTGCACATTCAACAATTACTGAGATTTAGGTACCCATATAAATATGGGTCCCTTCTTGTTAGTCCTTTCCTTTTTCTTTTTCAAAAATTTATTTTTCCAAAACATCTGAGATTCATCAAATAAAGCATGAACATCATCACATATTAAAGAAGAAACACAATCATCAGAATCAGAACTATTTTTCGAAAATTGAAACATTTGCTCTACAGAATATTTTGTAGATTTATTACAAAAGGCAAATGAGTCTTGTTTACAAAGAAAATCTACACAATTATCCTCTAGAGAAACAAATTCTTCAGATCTCTGTTTCTTTAGCCAAACAGACTTTACAGACTTCTTCAAATACCTATCTGAAATAGATCAATCAGAAAAGTTAGAATTTTCAGAAATATCAAACTCTTTCTTCTTTTTCTTCTTTGACCTTTTTCTTTTACGCTTTGTTTTATAGAAATGATAATTTAGCGTAAACGTGTCATCAACAATTTTAGATAAAATATTTGATTTAGAAGAAGAAGTTTTATCAATAAAACCAAACTGATCAGTTATTTTATTTGGATAAACCTCAGAGCAAGAAACATCAGATAAACACAAGTTGATGGAAGATTTGATAAGACCAGAATTATTTTCTTTAAAATTCGATGTCATAAAAGAAAAAATGACATCGTTTTCAATTTTTCTCAAAATCTCTTGTTCTTCCAATTGTTCTTCTAGATCAAAGATTTGGCATTCTAAAACTAAAGGAGGTATATATCTCTTAGTATCATAAGGTACTGGAGATATTTTGTCCTTATTAGGATTAGCTTCATTTAAATCAAAAAATTCATTCGATCTAGAAGATTTAGTAGAAGAAACAATGTTTAGCTTTTGTACTTTCTTCTTTATTTTTTCAGGAAAATATTTTGCATTTTCTTGAGTGTAAACAAAAGGAACTTCCATTCTCTTGTTGTTTATCCGTTTCTTATCTTCCTCAATTGTAGACTCTTTAGCACTTGTCCAAAACGGTTTGTATTGAGAGCCATATTTTGAAAGACCAAGACAGTCATAATCGTAGAAAATTGGGAATCTCAACTTTAGCTTTCTTTAAAAACTGAGGATTTTTAAATTCAAGACCCCAATTTTCTTTTAACGACTCATAACTCCTTGGTTTATGCATATGAATTGTTTGTTCAATTTGATTTTGTTTATATAACTTTTCTTCTAATTCAAATATTTTATCCGAAAACTCTTGATTTAAAATTGATAAATCAGACAAAGAATCATGAGAAGTCTGTTTTTCAATTTCTAAATCTTCTATTCTTTCTTGAAATTTCTCTTTTGAAAATTTTAAAATAGCTTTTTCATCACTCAGAGAAATTTTCAATTTTTCAATTTGAACAGACTTTTCTTGATTTTCGCGTTTTTCGGATAGAAGCTTTGAACGAAAGTCATGTAAAGCATTTGTGATGACATTCATTTGAGATGAAATGAAATTAAAATCAAATTCAGATGGTACCTCAGATTCATCAGTTGAAGTCTCCTCATCCTCATCATCACTGTTGTCGTCTCCAATAAAGCACATAGCAGCAGTCTCAACATTATCAGCTTCATTATCTGAGTGATCCAACCAATATTCCTCCTCAGCCAACAAAATTGTTCCACTTGCTTTCTTCTCAGCCAAAGCTAACTTCTTCTTATAGAAATCCACATCTTTCACAATCTTCGTTCTGCATTCCTTTGAAATAAGTCCGGGTTTGCCACAGTTGTAGCAAGTCACAACCTTTTTCTCTTCTTTCTTTGGTTCAGCTGCTGTACCAGACTCATATTTGGGAAAGAAAGGCTTTGATGTAGAACCTGGTTCTACCTTCTTTGATCCAGAAGAGAAACGAAGATTGTTTGAGCCTGACCGTTTCTGATATTTCTTTTGATAATGCTGACTTAGAAGAATCATGGCTTTTTCCAATGCTTTGCCATCGTCATCTGTTGACCCATCGTAAGCAGACTCAGTCAAGGCTTGCTCAGCCATTTGGCTAGCTAAAAAGGTGATTGGATCCACAGTCTTTGGTTTCTGCTTATCCAACTTAGCTTTCTTCTTCATTACCATGGCTTCATCAGATATTAGAATTTCAAACATTTCCTGAATGGGCATTTTGGAAATTCTGGGATCATTCCTCATGCGATGACATGATTTTTCCCATTCTGATTTAAGTGCATTAAGGAACTTCAGATTGGTCTCTAACTCATTCTTTATCACCTTGATCTTATACAGATCATTAATAACAGTCCAAAATCTGTCGAATACACTTTTCAGACTTTCCCCATCTTTTGCCTTAAACTCTTCAAAGTTATTCATATATCTTGTCTGACGAAGCTGTGTTGACATTGCAGTACCAAGCATGATTTTCTCCAGTTGTGTCCACATCAGCATAGGATTGTGTTTGAAACAATCAATTCTGTTGTAAATGGAATTTGGTAGAGCAAGTATCAAATTCGACTTGGCCTGATTGTCAGCTTGGTATCTCAGAAGTTCATCAGCATCATATTCTATAAGGGCTTTTTCTGCATCAGTGGCTGGAGTGTTTCCAACAGCTGGTATCACTTTCCTTGGCTTGACCATGGGAACTTCAGTCAAAGCTTTCATCATATTTTCACCATTTGATTGCCTTTCGATGAAATTAACAAATCGGTCCTGCCATTGTTCAAATTCGTTCTCATTAATCAGAACAGGTGGACGAGTTTCAGATCCTAATGACATCATGAGATCGTTCTTGTACAGTTGAGCTTGAAGAGACATTTTGAAGAAATCTGGAATTCAGAAAAAAATGACTAAGTCTTGAAGACCCGCACTACTAAGAAATGCGTGTTGAGAGAAATTCGGGTCCTTGATGATACGCACACTCAAGGAATGCGTGTCCAGAAAGATACTCGAAGCTTTCCTTAGAGATATGCGTGTTCAAGATAGATGCGCGTCCAAGAGAAATGCGCGTCCAAGAGAAATGCGTATCCTGAGGGGTACGCACTTGAAGTTGTGCGTGTTCAGAGTGACCCGCACTTTGAAGAAATGCGTGTTAAGACAGACACGCATTTGAAGAAATGCGTGTTAAGGCAGATACGCACTTGAAGAAGTTCGTTTCCAAAAGAGAATAACCTGAGAAAAACACTAACACTCAAAAGTTAGTTATACACAATTTTATGAATAACACGCATAAATCTTGAATAGCCCGCATACTTCAAAAACTTATAATATGCAAACTAGTATGAATGAAACGCACAACATATATGAATGACACAACATATATGAATAACACGCATATCAGGATGAATGACCCGCACAACTGGATGAATGACACGCATTCTAGCATGAATAACACGCATTCTGACAGTCAACTATAAATCTGCTAATTCGATCATAACAATGAAATTAAACCCAAACAACTTGCACAAAATTGATCGAAAACAAGTTTTTAATACATTTCAATTGATAATTTCGATCAAAACACTTTGAAACTCAAAATTCAAAACTAACAGAACAACAGAACTCGTGTTTTTTCAGAATGTATTCAAACTCAAAATTGAAACATCAAATCACGTTTTTATGCAAATCAACAAGAAACAGAATAGATCAACTAACTAAAACGCATCTAAAACCATCAAAATCAATACAATTCGATCACAAAACATACTGAGATTGGTGAAAATCCAAAAAACGAGATTTTTCTTGAAAAAACAACAAAAATCAATCAAATTTTCGAATTAACCAACCAAATCAGAAACAATTATCCACTAATCTCAATCCTCTCAAGATCTTGGAGGCTCTGATACCAATTGTTGAACCAAGATCACAAGATCGTAGAGAGAGAATCTAGAGAGAGAAAGTACGCTCCAATGCAATAGTGAGTTGTATTCAAACAGTATATTGTTTCTTACAAAACTAACAAGCCAAGGGGACTTAAATACCCCAAGGCATTTACAAAACAGATAACACTACTGAAAGCAGTAAAATAAATACAATGATTACTATAAAATCAGATCTAACAGGGTCCTTGTAGACACGCAAACAAGGACTTCTCGGGTGATAGGAGGAGCGCACACTGACTTTTACGAGTGACTTGAGATACGCAAACAAGGACTATGCGTGTTCTGAGAAATACGCACTTGATGCTTTGCGGGTTCAGTAAGACACGCACTTGATGCTTTGCGGGTCCAGAAAGAAACGCACTTAATGCAATGTGTGTTCAGAGAGACACGCAAGATATGCTACGCGTGTTCAACAGGGCACGCACTTGATGTTATGCGTGTGCAGAATGACACGCACTTGAAGTTTTACGAATTCAGTAGGACACACACTTGGTGATCTGCGTGTGTTGACAGATACGCAAGAGAGTTTTGCGTTTCCAAGAGAGAACCGATAACCTGAGAAAAACACTAACACCTAAAAGTTAGTTACACAATGAATATATGATAGAGGCGCATACTAATAAGATGAACACACACGATTTCATGAAACACACGCAAAGAATATGAATAACCCACATACTTCTTGAATCACACGCATACTTCAAAACCTATGAATAACATGCAAACTATGATAACAACCCGCACTACATATGAATAACACGCAAAGTAAGATGAATGACCCGCAAGATATCATGAACATATGCAAACTAACACTCGAAGATAAATCTGGAATATCAATCATAACTATGAAACTAAACCCAAACAAATTGCACACAATTGATCGAAAACAAGTTTTTAATACAATCCTATTGACAATTTCGATCAAAACACTCCAAATCTCAAAAAAATCAAAAAGAACAGAACACAGAACTCGACTTTTTCAGAAAATACTCAAACTCAAAATCGAAGCACCAAATCACGTTTTTATGCAAAACAACAAGAATTGTCAGGATCGAATTCTTAACAAGAATTAATTCTCAGAAACAATATCAAAGAAGTTTGCGGAATAACACTTTGATATTCAATGAAACAGTAAATCAATACAGTATCTGATAATCAAAACAGTAAACTTGTATTAAATGCTTGAAGCTACAAGATTACACACTCAACCTCAATATTGATGAACAGGCTCACCAATACGAATTCTACTTCTCTAGAATTAGGATCTATGCCTTGAGGTTGATTTCTCTAAAAAAAAAATTATCAAAAAAAGTTATTTCTATCTATTCTATACATTCTATACATATACTGATAAAAGGATAATTACAAAGAATAAACAAATCTTCAGTATATCTTCCATGTATATCTTCTAAGTATATCTTCAGTATATCCAGCTGTAGTACATTCCATCCGGATCTCTTTAGCAGCATTAACTATGCTTAGCAGCATTATCTTCTTCCAGCAGTATTAACTGTAAGCAGTACTAACTACTAGCAGTACTAACTAGCTAAGCAGTACTAACTTTGTTCAAGCAGCACTAACTTTAACTAGCAGTATTAATTCTACTAGCAGTAGTAACACTTAGCAGTATTAATCTTCAAAGTGTTCTGGCAGTAGTAACCACTCTTGTACTAGCAGTAGTAACTACACTTAGTAGAATCTTCAGTTCCCAACAATCTCCCCCTAACTTGACTTTTAAAGAGAAGTCAAGTTCTTCAGACACTCTTCCAGAAGCTCTTTTTGATGCTCCCAAAACTTCAAAGATCATGCTCCTAAGTCTGGATTCAGTCCCAAACTCTGATTGATTATCCTCTGAATTAGGTACTTTGCCATATCTGAATTTGGTGCACAACCCAACTTCTTCTTTAGCATGGCATGAACCTTCAGTCTGGTGTGATTGTATACTCTATCCACTAGGAAGTATTCTGTGTGATTTCTATCCAAAGTCACTGCATATACTCCACTAGTTTCATATAGAGTCCAACTTGTGACTTCTTGAAACACACTCCTTATGACCTGGTCCACTTCTTCAGGTTTGAACATCATGCACAGATACTCCATCACCAGTTTTGTAAGAGAAATCCCTGGAGCTTTCAGATGATCTGCATACAGCATCATTCCTATGTCAAACATCTCTTCTATATCAGATCTAGAGCATGTTCTGACAATCTTGACCCAAGTGTTGAATACTTCATATTTATCACCCTTCCTCTTGAGTCTGATGTAATCATTTCCATCCATTGTCAGTATATCCCAATGAATGACCTCAGGAGGCTTAACTCCAACAGGTTCTGCAGAAATTGGTTCAGGCACTTTGTCCATCACTACCATATATAAGCTTACATCATCTTTGATTGATGACTTTTGCTGGCTTGATGACTCAGGTGCCCCTTCTTCTTCAGCAACCTTTTGTTCTTCTTCTACTCTAGGCTTCTTATCTTTCTTTCTTTTGGCCATCATTTTGGTTCTTTTCAAAGTCTTTTGAACCTGTACTAGAGTAGCTTCCTTCTTCTTTTCTTCCTTTTCCCTTGCCATTTCTTTGATAGGAGTTCCCTCTTCACTTTCAGGGAATGGTTGATTCATATCTATATCATTACTCTCCTTGGCCTTCTTTTCAAACTCCACTCTTTTCTTTTCATTGCTCTTCAGATTCCCCATTTCTTTCTCATAGAGCTCTCTGATTTGATCAAAACTCATCTTCACAAACATTTCTTTCTTTACCCCAATTGCACTCCTCAAGAAAGTTATCATTTTGTTTCTTTCCTGAGTGGCAAGGTAAGTTTGTGAAGGTCTTCTTTTCTTTGCACTTGTATTAGCCATCATAGCCTTTCTCAAACTTATAGCCCTTTGTTTAGCCTTTTCAGTTTCAATCCCCTTTTGATAGGCTTTATTTAGCTCAGCAGCTAAAGCCTTTGCCATTTCCCTGTCCTTCTCCACCTGATCTCTTTCTTCTTTTTCCATCTCCTTCTGCATTTTCCTTGCTAAAGCTTCATCTGATTCAACCATCCTTTGCTTCTTGATTGGTTGATCAGATTCCACTATCTTTTCTTTTCCCTTATTCTTTGATTCTGCAGCTTTGTCTTTCTGTTCTGATTTTCTGTCTCCCCCTTCATTTATGACCACTCCCTTTGCTTTGGGAATGTCATTCTTAGCTTTGATTAGCACTTCAGCTACTTCAATTTCTGTTGGTGATAACTCTGTTACTGCTGCTTGTGAGGTTTCAGCAGCACTAACAGTTTCTGCTTCTTGTTGTACTGAACCTCTTTCTGTTTCTGCTTCCTTCTCCCCCTCAACTTCAACTCTCTCTTTATCAATCTCCCCTTCCCTTGATGCTTCTTCCATGTTGATCTCCCCCTTTTTGGGAGCATCCTTCTCAAACTTCCTTCTCCTTAGCACAAATTGTTTCCTTTTCTGTTTCTGTACTTGTTTCATTACCAACTTCTTGAGCTTGGCAATCTGCACTTGTTGAGACAGGATGACCAGCTTCAGCTCCTCTATTTCTTGTCTTTGCTGAATAACATCCTTGTTGATGTTTCCCATGGTTTTCATCAATTCCTCATAGTTATATCTGTCCTCACCTTCTCCAGGAGTGTTACCCCCTATTGAAGGATCATTGGATCTTTTTGAAGTGGAAGTCTTCTGCCTAGCAGAAGCACTATCCACCCCCTTGGTTTCTTGGCACCAGGGACCTTCAAATGATTGCTCATTTAAAGTTGCCATGGGGGAGGTCTTATTGATGTTGCCACTTTCCTCCTCTGTGCTAGCAGGAGTAGTGGCAGCCTCAGCACCCATATGCTCTACCTCCTCCTCAGAGAGCACCTCCTTGGGGTTGGGAGACACCCCTGTGGTTTCCCTTTGGATATTCTCTAAAGGAATATTCTCCCTTAGAGGGCTTAAAGGCTTAGGGGTTTCTGGTACAAGAAGGGAAGGAGCCTTCTTTACCTGTTTTCTCTTATAAGTATGGGAAATTGGAGAGGTTGGTTTTGTAAGAATGGACTGGGGAAGTGTTTTTGAGTAAGAAGGTTGGGCTTGGCTAGCAGTGGGATGGTCTAATGAGGGCCTTGACCCTGCTGCCATACCTTCAGCGGTTTGGGACACCACCATCATTGTAGAGAACAATGGGGTGTCAACTCCTTCCGAGTCCCCAGCAGATCTTCTCATATTTGAGAAAACCTTGCCTTTGGGGGGTTTAGGTACATATACCCCAACAGGTTGAGGTATAGCCGTCAATTCATGGTTAATAACTTCTTGCACAAACCTGGGATACATAAAGAAACTCTTTTTGTTTCCCATGTTTGATACAAGATCATTGAAAATCATTTTTGAGAAATTGTACCTTCTGGATGTAGCTAAGCAAACCAAAGCATAGGCAATTGGACTGCTGAACTCACTCCATCCAGTAGTCTTTTTGGAGATGCAATGCATCAGGGTATGAACAAGAAAACGCCATTGGGGTGAAAACTTTGCTTTTGAGAATTTGAAAACACCCAATTGGCCTCCATACCCCATTCTAGTAAGATTAGAAAACGGTTCATCATTAGAGATAGACGTTATACCAGAGGCATCGTCTAGACGTAGACTGATGCGAATGACCTCTTCAGTAACTGTTAATGGCTTGCCACACACGGTTGTCTTTATCATTTGCACACCATTTTCAGTAACAATGGTGGCATTTGCCCAGAACAGCCTCTGATGTTCGATGTAGATGGTAGGGGCAACAGTGAGAGCATGAGCAATGTGACTTGTCTTGAGGAAATCCACAATCTGGTGGAATCCTTCTGCTTGTTTGGGCTTCTGCAGCATTGCGATCTCATTGTGCTCATCGATAAATGCCATGGATGCCATTGAACTGGGATTTTCTTGCCTGGAAGACTAGGTTCTTGAGAGAAAAAGGATTAGGAGAGCAAGTGAACAGTATGTAAAGAGTCGTTATGAACGTTTAGGCGGGCAAAGGGTATTTATAGTATTCGGATTAAAAGCAGTATTAACCTAGAGCAGTATTAACTAACTCGAAGTATTAACCGCGAGCAGTATTAACTGAGAGCAGTATTAACTAACTAGCAGTATTAACCTCGAGCAGTATTAACTGAGAGCAGTATTAACTAACTCGAAGTATTAACCGCGAGCAGTATTAACTGAGAGCAGTATTAACCTCGAGCAGTATTAACCTCGAGCAGTATTAACTGAGAGCAGTATTAACTAACTAGCAGTATTAACCAACTTGCAGTATTAACTAACTAGCAGTATTAACTAACTAGCAGTATTAACCAACTAGCAGTATTAACCAACTAGCAGTATTAACTAACTAGCAGTATTAACCAACTTGCAGTATTAACCAACTAGCAGTATTAACTAACTTACTCCTTGAAGCTTAGGCTGAAAAGAGTACTGCTATGTATGCCCTGCAGAGATAGATTAGTAGCACCAAGAAACTATAATATACAGTTATTTATCCACTTTTTGAGATAAAGCTTATTCAGAGTTGATCATTCCCACACTTGTTACCAAGAAAGTGAATCTACCCACATCAAAAGCTTTGGTGAATAGATCAGCAAACTGGTTGTCAGTATGAACTTTCACAACTTGAACAAGTTTCTTTTCATTACAGTCTCTTATGAAGTGATACCTAATCTCAATGTGCTTTGTCTTAGAGTGCTTGACAGGATTATTTACAATGCTGATAGCACTGCTATTATCAATAAAGATGGGAGTGTGAAGAAAGGTTACCCCATAGTCCAACATTTGATTCTGAATCCATAAGACCTGAGCACAACAACTTGCAGCTGTTATGTACTCTGCTTCTGTTGTAGATGTGGACATTGTGGTTTGTTTCTTGCACTGCCATGAAACTAGTCTAGCACCCAAGAACTGACATCCTCCAGAAGTAGACTTTCTGTCCAAGTTTGCCCCACCTAAGTCACTGTCTGAGTATGCAATTAGGTCAAAGGGTGAGTCATGAGGATACCAAAGTCCCAATCTGGGTTGTCCTTTGAGATATCTGAATATCCTCTTAACAGCTTGAAAGTGAGATTGCTTTGGCCTAACTTGGAATCTTGCACACACACAGACTGGAAACATTATATCAGGCCTTGATGCTGTGAGATACATGAGAGAGCCAATCATAGATCTGTAATGATGCACATCCATATCCTCCCCCTCAAGATCTGCAGTTATCTGTTTGTGTGTTTCCATAGGTGTACTAGCAGGTTTTGAATCTGAGAAACCAAACTTGATTAAAATATCCTGCACATACTTGGACTGACATATGAAGATGCCATCTGACTTCTGTTGAACTTGGAGTCCAAGGAAGAAAGTAAGTTCCCCCATGGAACTCATTTTAAACCTTTGATGCATTAGATCCTCAAACTCCTTGCACATGATGTCTTTTGTAGATCCAAAGATAATGTCATCAACATAAATTTGGACCAACAAGATATCCTTCTTCTTTCTCTTGATAAATAGAGTCTTATCAATGACTCCTCTTTCAAAGCCATTGTCCAAGAGGTAGGATGACAGAGTGTCATACCATGCTCTTGGAGCTTGATGCAGTCCATAAAGAGCTTTCTTCAATTTATATACTCTGTCTGGATAGCTTGGGTTTTCAAACCCTGGTGGTTGACAGACATATACCTCTTCTTCAATTGAACCATAGAGGAAAGCACTCTTTACATCCATTTGATAGACTTTGAAGTTCATGTAAGAAGCATAGGCTAGGAATAATCTGATTGCTTCTATCCTAGCCACAGGTGCAAAGACTTCTTCATAATCTATCCCCTCTTCTTGAGTATACCCTTGAGCCACTAGCCTTGCTTTGTTCCTTATGACAATCCCTCTTTCATCTCTCTTGTTCCTGAAGATCCACTTTGTGCCAATTGCTCTGTGACCTTTAGGAAGGTCTACCAGATCCCATACATCTTGTAGTTTGAACTGTAGTAATTCTTCTTGCATTGCTTCTATCCAGCTGGATTCTTTCATTGCATCATGTGCCTTTTTAGGCTCAAGCTGGGATAGAAAGCAGGACAGCACTGTATGCTGTTGATCTTGCATCTCTTGAAGTCTGCTCTGGTGTCTAGTCATCATAGGAGACGATATATCTCCTATTACCAGCTGTGGAGGATGATTCTTTTGAACTCTGGTGTTATGACTAGGTTCTTCATTAACATTAGCTTCTAGATTGGAGTCATTCAACTCAACTGAAGTGTTTTCAGCTGCTTCTTCTGATTCTTTATCTTCTTGATTCTCTTCATCTCTACTCTGACTTGGTCCAGTAGCTTGTTCTATTTCACAGTCTTCAAAAGAATTCACTGTGGGAGTGGGAAAGATCACGGATTTAGGTACACTTTCTTGAACTTGTGTAGTCCCTGATCCTTCACCTCCTGAACCTGCATGATCATTACTACTGAAACCAAAGGAGTTAGTTAGTGAATCAATGTCAAATAGCCATTGAGGACCAGTTCCAATAGGATTTGGTGTGTTCTCATTGCATTTGACATTGTCACTCTCTTCAATTATTCTAGTAGATGAATTGAAAACTCTGTAGGCCTTACTTTGAGATGAATAACCAACCAGAAATCCATCATCTGCTTTGCTATCAAACTTACCTAAGTGAGTTTTGGTATTGAGAATGGTACAAGCACACCCAAAAGGTTTGAAAAATCCAATAAAGGGTTTTCTTTTATTTAAAAGCTCATATGGTGTCTTGTTCTTTGGCTTAACTACTAGAACTCTGTTTTGGACATAACAGGCAGTATTAATTGCTTCAGCCCAGAAGGTAATTGGCAGTTTTGAATCAGCCAATAGAGATCTAGCATCCTCTATTAATGTCCTATTTCTCCTTTCAGCAACACCATTCTGTTGAGGAGTCCTAGGAGCACTATACTGTCTCTCAATTCCTTTTTCCTCACAAAAGGTGTTTAGATCAAAATTTTTGAATTCAGTTCCATTGTCTGATCTAATGACTTTTACTTTTTGATTAGTTTGGTTTTCAATTCTCAGGATAAAGGACTTGATCAGTCCACTTGTCTCATCCTTAGTCCTTAGAAAATATACCCAGGTGAATCTAGAGTAATCATCAACAATAACTAAGCAGTAAGATTTCTTGCCTATACTCATCACATTTGTAGGGCCAAACAGATCCATGTGCAATAACTGTAGACAAGAAGAAATAGAATTTATCTCTTTGGTCTTATGAGAAGTTTTATGCTGTTTGCCTTTGAGACAAGCAACACAATGATCATCACATGAAAAGACTTTAGAAGGTAAACCTCTTACAAGGTTGTTTTTAACAAGTTTGTTCATAGTCTTAAAGTTCATGTGACACATCCTTCTGTGCCATAGAGAGGATTCATCTATAGAAGCTTTTGAAACAAGACAATTTAGAGATGAATCACTTTTAACATTTTCCATAACAAGACAGTATACATTGTCCTTTCTTGGAGTTCTTAGTAGTATCATGCTTTCATCAACTACTTTGAACCCTGGAGCAAGGATCATACATTCAGTATTTGTAAATAATATACTATGTTGTTTGTCACAAACCTGTGATACACTTAACAGGTTGTATTTTAATTGATCAACATAGTAGACATCCTCAAATGTCATCTTACCTTTGGTGACATTACCTTTTCCACTTATCTTACCACCAGTAAGATTGTCTCCAAAAGCAACATGTCCTCCATTAATATGCTTGAAATCCTGAAGGCATGACATGTTGCCTGTCATGTGCCTTGAGCAACCACTATCAACATGCCATATGCTCTTTCCCTTGAGCTGTTGGTTGCCCTGCACATTAGATAAGTCAGTTAGTATGAATTAGGAACCCAAGCCAATGTGGTCTTGGGTACCCCTTTCTCATCAAAATACTTGCATTCCTTCTTGACAAGATTCTTGAATTTTAACTCCTCATTCTGGGAGTATTTTGTCACAATTATAGGCTTAGAAACAGTTGTGCTGGTAACAGTACTGGTTTTAGAGGTATTGACTGCCTTAGCAGCACTTGCATGCTTAGCAGTACTAACCTTGTTAGCAGTAGTAACAGTGCAAGCAGCAGTAACTGTGTTGGCAGTATTAACCTTTGAAGAGATACTAACTGTATTAGCAGCATTAATGTTTTTAGCAGTACTAACACAGGTAGCAGCAGTAAAACCTCCAGCAGCACTATCCCTGTCAGCAGTACTAACAATTTTAGTGCTTTTGGGCACCCACATTTTAATGCTTTCTTTAAAAATTCTTTTCTTTATGGGGCCTCCTTTTTCAACATGTTTCTTTCCAGCCTTTCTATAATCAACAGACTTTTGCTTACATCTTTGAAAGGTCATCTGTTGATTGATAGGATTGAAAAAAGCAAGATTTGGCCAGATGATTTAACTTGCCACATATGAAGCAAGGTTTTGGTCTATTGATTTTATTCAGATCAACTCCTTGCTTCTGAGCCCATTGATTATTCCAGTTTCTTTGATTTCCTCTTTTTAAACCAGAATGTAGGCTCTTTGCTTTATAGCAATCACACTGTTTACCAGATGCAGGATTCACAACTGTGGTCTATTTGTAATGGACCTTGTTGTCTTTTCCTTTGGTCTTTTCTATTTCCTTGGATTTTATCCAGTCTTTCCCACATCCCTCATTGGTGATTATCTTGTTTTCTTCATGGATTTCTTTACCTATCTTATTATCTCTCTTCATACTGGCTTCTTTCTCAGTAATATCCTTAATCACTACTTCATTCAGAGGGTCTATCTTAAAGGCCTTATCTGATAAGTCCTTATTCTCCTTGGTTTCTAACAAGTCTGAAGTAGGAGAGATATAATTGTTATTATAAGGAGGAGGTGTACTGTTGTATCCAATACCAGGCTTCATCTTATCATGAATCTGAGCCTTTAGAAGAGAATCCATTGCCTTTGAAGCATATGAAAACTTCTCTATGTCAAGTTTGACTTTGGACAATTCCTCCTTTAGCTTATCACTCTCTTCTAAGGATTTAGACAGTTTAGTCTCTAACTCATTTTTTTCCCACTTCCAGTAGTTAGTATCATAAGAGTGTTGAAGTTCATTGGCTTGAAAGCCTTTGATTTGTTCTTCAAATCTCTCAACTATTAGTACATAGTCTCTTCTATCCTTTTCTAACCTTTTGAGGTCATCACACATACTTTGATTGTGATCCCTGTATCTTTTGACAGTGTCAATGCAAGTTTTAGTGCAAAGGTTAGAAATTACCTCAGATGGGAGATCAGACACTTCTGCCATAAGAGCTTGATTCTGAATGGCTTCCTCAGCTTGATCACTCCAGTCAAATCCCATTCCTTGTTGAGAAACAAGGGCTTGAGCAGGATTCTTGTTCTGAGTGTAGCCTCCATTCTGAGCTTGTTGATGGTTGTTGTTAGACACAGCATTCCTGCATTCTCTAGCAAAGTGTCCTTTCATGTGACACTTGTAGCATTCCACCTTGGTTTTGTCAAAACCAGCTCCATCCTCTCTTCTTTGGGAGAAGTTATTCCTTCCTGTTCTTTTAATGAACTTCTTCACCCTCATGGATAGCATGGCCATCTGCCATTTTATATCCATCTCCTCCAGATCATCAGGGTGAAGTTGATCCAGATCATCATTGATTAATGAAGTGTTACTATGACTGGACAAGAAGGCTTCAAAGATTGTTTCAGATCCCTTTTCTGAACTTGCTCCACCAGCAGTACTAACTGCTTCAGGAATGGCAGCAGTATCAGTGGCTGCTGAAAGGAGTGCAGAATTGTGGACATAACCAGTAGGTTTCTTCTTGATCTCTACCTCAGTTTCAAAAACTCTTAGATCATTGTATAGATCATCAAGTTCTTTCTCCTCCAGATTGTCACTCTGCCTATAAGAGACAGTGTACATAGTCCATTCATCCCCAAGAGATCTGAGGAATTTTCTGTTGATGTCATCTTGATCCATCTTTACTCCAACAGTGGCCAGTTCTCCAATGAGTTTGTTGAACCTATCAAAAGTTTGAGTCATGGACTCATTCTTTGATGAAGTAAAATTCTCATACTGCTGCTTAAGAACATCTCTTTGATTTCTCTTGATACTCTTAGTTCCAGCAAATCTTTTCTCTAGAGAATTCCAGAGAATTTGAGCATCAGTGCAGTTGCAGAATTGATGCTGATATTCATTAGGGATTGCCAAGAGCAGAGTACTCAAGGCCTTCATCTCTGTCTGCCTGATCTTTCTTTCACCATCTGTCTTTGGTGGAGGTCTTTTCCATCTGGTCCTATTCTTCCAGCTTCAGAAGGACCATTCTCAATGATATCCCACATTGAGTAGTCAGTGAGAAGAATATATTGCCTGATCCTTATCTTCCACATGTCAAACTCACTGGGTTTGAGCATTGGAACCTTGGAGACCAAAGTGCTGCTTGATTCTGTTAGATTTTCCATGATAGATGTTTCTGATTCAATAGGCTCTGATACCACTTGTCAGGATCGAATTCTTAACAAGAATTAATTCTCAGAAACAATATCAAAGAAGTTTGCGGAATAACACTTTGATATTCAATGAAACAGTAAATCAATAAAGTATCTGATAATCAAAACAGTAAACTTGTATTAAATGCTTGAAGCTACAAGATTACACACTCAACCTCAATATTGATGAACAGGCTCACCAATACGAATTCTACTTCTCTAGAATTAGGATCTATGCCTTGAGGTTGATTTCTCTAAAAAAAAAATTATCAAAAAAAGTTATTTCTATCTATTCTATACATTCTATACATATACTGATAAAAGGATAATTACAAAGAATAAACAAATCTTCAGTATATCTTCCATGTATATCTTCTAAGTATATCTTCAGTATATCCAGCTGTAGTATATTCCATCCGGATCTCTTTAGCAGCATTAACTATGCTTAGCAGCATTATCTTCTTCCAGCAGTATTAACTGTAAGCAGTACTAACTACTAGCAGTACTAACTAGCTAAGCAGTACTAACTTTGTTCAAGCAGCACTAACTTTAACTAGCAGTATTAATTCTACTAGCAGTAGTAACACTTAGCAGTATTAATCTTCAAAGTGTTCTGGCAGTAGTAACCACTCTTGTACTAGCAGTAGTAACTACACTTAGTAGAATCTTCAGTTCCCAACAAGAATCAAACTCGATCGACTATCTAAAATGAATCTAATAACATCAAATTCATAGCAATTCGATCACTAAATTGACTGAAATTGGTGAAAATCCAGAAAACGAGATTTTTCTTGAAAAACAAAAAAAAATCAATCAAATTTTCGAATTAACAACACAAATCAGGAACAAAAATACACTAATCTCAATCCTCTCAAGATCTTGAATGCTCTGATACCAATTGACAATCCAAGATCACAAGATCTGTAGAGAGAGAATCTAGAGAGAGAAAGTGTGTGCTCAAATGTAACAGTATATTGAATTCAAAAATGTGAAAGTTCTTCCAAGCAAACAAGCCAAGGGGACTTAAATACCTCAAGGCACTTACAAGACAGAAAAGAACAATAAGCACTGATAGATAAAGGAAATAAAAACAATGATTACTATAAAATCAGATCTAACAGTGTGGTTTGCGCACCACACTAGAGACGCAAAGTGTGGTTTGCGTATCACTATTGATACGCAAAGTTTGGAAGACTTGGAATATTTTTTAGTGATTTTTGAATTTCAATTTTTTTTTGTGTGGTTTACTTTTGTTTATATTTTTCTTATTGTTTCATTTGGACTAACGATCAGTTCTAGTTTCTTATTGCAAATATTTTTCAAACAGGTTTTATCAAGATGACTTCTAAAGATGCACTTTCCATTGGCACTGATGTCAAGCCTCCTGTTCTATTCAAAGGAGAGTACAAACAGTGGAAAGACAGATTCCTTGATTTTATAGACAGACATGCAAATGGAGAAAATATTATGCTGTCAATCACAGAAGGTCCTATGGTACCAATCACGGTTCAAATACCTGATGATGACTCGTCTGATAGTGAAGATGGTACTGAGGAAAGAGATCAAAAGATGAAAACAGTGGTAGTGGATATCTCTCAGTATTCTGAAGAACAGAAAAGCAGATACAAAGCAGATAAACAAGCAAGATCCTTACTTCTTCAGAGCATTCCGAATGAGATCTACATCAAGATTGATAGTTACAAAGCAAATGCTAAGAAGATGTGGGATCAATTGCAAAAGATGATGATGGGATCCAAGGTCGAGAATCAGATGAAAGTGGCTAACTGCATCAACAGTTATGAAGAATTTAAAGCCAAAGAGAATGAAAGCCTGGAAGATACTTATGAACGGTTTGTCTTGCTTCTAAATGAACTAACAAAGACTAAAGTGAAAAAGAAGCAGCTGGAGAATAATGTCAAATTCCTGAGTATCCTACAACCTGAATGGAAGAAGCATACACGTAGGATGAAGCAGATGAAGGATCTGAATGACATACCGTTACATGAGGTATATGAGACTTTGAGACAGAATGAAGAAGAAGTGGAAGAGAAAAGAGCTGAGAAAAAGAAGACAGAGAAGGTTCCTGATCCTATTGCATTGGTAGCCGGAGAGAAAAAGAAATAAAAGAAAGAGAAGAAGAAAAAGAAGAAAGTGCTTACAAGTTCTGAGTCTGAATCTGAATCAGATGGTGATGATGGAGAAAGTCTGAAGCAAGCCATGCTTTTACTGACCCGTGCATTTCAAAAGAAATTCTACAAGAAGCCGGGATCAAATTCTCAAAGGTATTTCTTCATCAAGTTCAAAGAATCATGAGCACCGAGAAAGGGTGGAAGGAAGGAGATATGAAGAGAACGGATATATTGAGAAGAAACCTGATGAAAGGAAGAAGTTCATGAATGACTACATTGTTGCAGAAAATCCAGCAAGTGATCCAGTCAAATGCTACAACTGTGGCAAGGTTGGTCATTTTGCAAAAGATTGTCGAAAGCCAAAAGTTCGTAATTCTCAGTATTATCAGAACAAACTTCTTTTGGCCAAACAACAAGAAGCAGGCATCGCTTTAATGGCGGAGGACGAATTTTGGATGGATCATTCAGAAGGTGAAGAGGAAGAGAAGGAAGAAACTGCTCATCTATGTCTTATGGGAAAAGAAGTGAAGTATGATGAGTCAGATGACGAGACAGCTGATGAGGTATTAAACTTAACTGAAAAAGATTTTGTAACCAAAATGGAAGCTATGATGGTTGAGCTTAATGATCTTCAAGTAAAACTGAAGAAAGAAAAAGATAGAGTTGCTAAAAGAAACAATAAGATATTTGAACTCAATAAGTCGGTTATTGGGAACAAAGATCTGATTGATTCTTTACGAAAGTCTGCTTCTGATTCTAAATCTCAAGTAGATTGTTTTGAAAAGAAGATTTATGGTTTTGAAGTTAAAGTTTCTAAGTATGAGTTTGAGAAGAAAGAATCTGCACTAACTGTTTATAAATTGCATGTTGAAAACAAGCTTTTGAATAAGAAGGTAAATGGTCTGGAAGCCAAACTTTATGCGAGAGGCCAAACAGATCAAACCATTTTTCTCAATGCACCTAACGAAGAGGCTGATGTTAAGGAAAAATGGGGCCTTGGTTTTGAAAACCCCCATTACTTAAAGAAAGCCATCAGAAAACAACCGGCACTTTATAATTTTGATTTTCTTCCATGTGCTGGTAAGCATACTCATTTAAAACCCAAATTTGTTACCAAATTACCGGAAGAAGTTGAGGCCAACGAAACTGAAAATAGAAAGAATGTAAAGAAAATGCAACTACCATTTAACTATGCAAAGTTAAATAATAGTTATCTTTCAGAAACACCAAAAGTTCTTTCAAACGATTATTTTGCTAGTTATTCTATTTCTGAGATGAAGGCTAAACCTGCAGTTGCAAAGGTTTATGTTCCTCCACTCATTCTTGAAAGCAAAATAGTTGAGTTGGAAAATGTTTTATCTGATGAAAAACTTTTGGTTGGTCTTCAACAAAGTGTATTTTCTACTGTATTAAAGAACACGATTTTTCAATCTACATCTACAAAGTGTTCTAAAGTTTCTAAGGCACCTCAAACTTTGTCTGATAATTTTGATGATTTATTTGAGTCTGCAAATGATTTTCTTAATTCTGATGATGGTTGCATAGACGAAATTGATGTGTTTGACTCTAATGCTATTCTTCCTGATCATTCTACTTGTCTTACTGATCATTCTACTTGTTCTAAAGTGTTACCAAGTGGTGTTAATATTGATGAATCATCAACTAAGGTTGGTGAATCAGTTTCTGTAACTGCTGATTACTATGCTCAAGGTAAGAAACATAAGAAACAGCGATTACAGAAACAGAAATACAATGGTACACAAAAGAAAACTCAGTCTCAGAAATCTTATTTTCCTAATAAATCTAAATCTTGTGTTTCAGATATAAGCAAGAAAAGGTCGAAATCTCGAACTGAATGGCGACCAAAAAGGAAGGATGATGAGATAGCTGAATCAGTTTTTGATAACTCTTGTAATAGATCAATTAGTAGTGATAATGATGTAGTTGATCAACTTGCTTGTCATAAACAAAACCTTGTAACTTCTTACAAGAGGTATTCAATAAAGCAATTGATTCAATTATCTTCTATTTCTACTACATCTTATCATTATTGGAGAAATGATTTTGCTTACTCTTATAATTCTTCTGATTGGTTCGGATCTTATCATGTGTATTCTTCAAGATCAAATATTTTTAAAGGTTTTCAAAAGAACAGAGGGTCCATTTTCAAGTGGATACCAAAATCTTGTGCTAATCTGTTAGGACCCGTTTTTAAATGGGTACCTAAATCTATTGTTTCCTGATTTCTCTTGCAGACCCGACATATGTGGTACTTGGACAGTGGATGTTCCAAGCATATGACTGGGCAAAAAGCTTTATTGTCTAATTATACAGAGAAATTCAGTGGAAATGTCAGATTTGGAAACAATCAGCTATCACCAATCTTAGGATATGGTGACATCATTCAAGACAACATAACGATTAAGAAGGTGAGTTATGTCGAAGGTCTAGGGCACAACTTGTTTAGCATCGGTAAATTCTGCGACAAAGGGTTAGAGGTCAATTTCAAAGCTAAGAGATGTTCGGTTGTTCTGAAGACGGCACAGAACTCTTAGCAGGCAAGCGAAAGACAAATCTCTACACCATCAATCTTTCAAAGGTTCAGAATGACAGTCATGTTTGCTTATTATCAAAAGCTTCGATGCAACAAAGTTGGCTTTGGCACCGAAGACTATCATATCTGAATTTTCGTTATATCAACAAGCTGGTTAGTGGAAATTTGGTAAAAGGACTTCCTGAGCTGAAATACGAGAAAGAACACTTATGTGCTGCATGTGAGAAGGGTAAGATGAAGAGATCTCCGCATAAACCGAAACCTGAACCAAGCACTAGTTCTCCGTCAGAATTGTTACATATGGATTTGTATGGTCCAATGAGAACTCAGAGTTTGGGTGGAAAGAAATACGTGTTGGTTATTGTGGACGATTACTCAAGATACACATGGGTCAAATTTCTTCGATCAAAAGATGAGACGCCCGAAGTTCTCATTACTTTCTTAAAGACGACCCAGGTGAAAATGCAGCGACAAGTCAAGTTTCTTCGAACGGACAACGGCACAGAGTTCAAAAACAAGATAGTTGAAGAATATCTCGAATTGGTCAGGATATCACATCAGTACTCTGCTGCTCGAACGCCTGAACAAAATGGAGTAGTCAAAAGGCGAAATCGGACGCTAGTCGAGGCCGCTCGGACTATGCTTAGCCAGTCGGACTTACCTCTATTTTTGTGGGCAGAAGTTGTGTCGACTGCATGCCATACTCAAAATTGATCCATGATACACCGCCGTTTTCAAAAGACTCCATATGAGCTAATCAACAACAGAATACCAACAATCAAGTATTTTCACATATTTGGGTGTAAATGTTTTGTGCTTAACGACAGAGAGAGTCTGAATAAATTCAGTGCTAAGGCGGACGAGGGTATCTTCATTGGTTATTCTTCAACATCGGCAGCATATCGTGTTTATCGTAAAATAAAAACTAATAAATGATGATAGCAACTAGAAAAGCGCCTAACCTACAAAGTCTCAGCAAAGTTCCCTGTCTGAGAAATTTTCAAAATTCGAAGATGTAATTGCCCTGGAATCACAGAAAGATTGTGATATAAAGTCAAAGTGGATGCTTAGGTTGAATCAATCACCAGACACACAACTTTCACATACAAAAATGATGAAATAAACTGTGAATGAAACATCAAATGTTGTAGACCGATTACAAGAACCAGATGCCAGGTTCAGCAAAACATTTTATACAGTTACAGAAACAATTGAAAAAAAGAAATAAAAACCTGATCTTGAGTAAGATTAAGGCAAGTATATTTGATTAATAATTAAATTATGTCTTGTGTTTACCTCGACTGATTTCAAAAGTTTTGGAGAACAGCCAGGATAATTCTCAGTGGCCTTACAAGACTCAAATAGATGATCTCTAAAAAGAATTACCTAAAACCCAAACGTTATTGTCAATTAAACTAACCCTATAAAGTTAAAGAATACATTGTTAACCAACACAAACACATGTCGCCCAAATATGAAGTACAAACACATGTCGCCCAAATATTCACAGATGAGAAGATTCATATGGATCCCATACAAATATCACATATACATATATTAATATATATATATATATATATATATATATATGAATGACAACTAACCCATTCATCTATGACAAGATCTTCATTGATGATTTTTGGCCCGACTTCTTCTGCAGGTTTCTTGTGGGATTCAAGAGCAGCCTCTGCTTCTGCTAACAGGTTTCTTGAATTCTGTATCACAATACTGTTTTGAAATCTTGCTTGATCAAAGTCTTGCCGCTAAAATCCTTTCTGGTGAAATCCTGTCCTCGAGTCACTTCAGAACCATAGGGTGCTCCATACTAAATTATTTCACAAACATCATCAATCAAATACTAGAAAGGTCCAAAATCCAATAAGCACTCAACATCATGAAAGCCTTACCTTATAAACAGTAACACCCTAAATTTTAGAGGAATTTAAAAATTCGAAAATTCGGCAATATGACGGCTATAAAATGAGTAAACCTGAATAAGTAAACACCTATCAAATCAATCCCAAAGTAACCTCCCAAAACGGGGAATAAATTTATGACATTTACAATCTAAACCAAGTGTAGAATAAATTCGACAACCTGATAATCTAACTTAGACAAAAAAAGATTAAGCTCGGGTGTCGCTATCCTCCCAAAAAGATGTGTCCACTATCATCATTGTATCAGTCAATAAATCTTCCAAAAAGACCGCTCTCGACCCCAAAGTCGACCACTCATTCCCGGCGAATCCCGCCGCTAGATTGACCTGTTATACATGTCATTTTAAGAAAAAGTGTTAGGCGAAAGCCTAGTGAGATCAAACGTTTGCATTTAGAAATTGCCAATAGCAAGCGTAAGTGAAAAATGAATTTTTAATAATAATAATAATAATAATAATACTCTTTACCATAAAAGAATACCTTTTAGGTTAACGAGGGAGACCCGCATACTAACACAAGTGACAGAACACAAGAGTAAGCCACTAAGCCACTTGACAAGTCAGTAAAACCAATACATATAAACGTACACGCAAGGGATGATAGGCTCGGTGGCTTTAAACGTACACCCACGGAAAGTCAACTTCAACCACATAGGGCCCTTACGTTGAAATCCTCATCCAATATCGTAATACTTAGCACGTAGGACTTACAACCCAATTTGATGCCTAAACGTGCCTCAATGGGGAAAACAAACGTTCCATCATTGGACAAAATGTCACACAAATATGGGGTCATGACTCCCAATTGAAATCAAATATGCCACATAACGCTAATAAGGCCAACCAGACAATCCAACATTTAACATACTACTCAAGATAATAACAAATGTAGGACTCCATATAATATCCCACATAATTTACCAAGAGATTTCTAGTTGTCATATGAATAACATATCCATACTTTAATTTCAACATTTCAAGTTCTCATTCATCAATTTCACCATCAATATTCAAAACCCTAATTTTAGATTCCAAGTATTTAAACAAAAATTGAAATAAACAAGTTTTCCATGTACAATATACCCTTGATTTCAACATAAAGGTTCATCAACACCATAACCATACTTTCATCATAAAAACCCTAAAAATCTCCAAAATTAGGTTTGATACAAAATCCAACAAGACAAGTATATATATAAGGATGGAGATATTTAGATGTTTAAAACCCACATTTTAACATGTATAAAGTTTATAAAGAGAATGAACTCACCTTGTAGGGTTGTAGCTTAAGAACCCTAAAATTCCAAACAACTAGAGAGATAAGAGGAGATTCTTGAGAGACTTGGACTAGCACAAACCTAAATTTCATAAATGGTTAAGGGCTTAGAGTAGATGGGAGACATTAATGGTGGGAGGGTGAAGAGAAGGACTTACCAGGTCTTTCTTGGGAGGAAAAACGCAGCTCAAGAGTCCAAAATAAGAATATGGGAGTAATGAGGGTTTGGGGCCGATTTTCTTCTATTTAGAGCTCTCTGCGTGCACTTGCGGGTGTCTGGGTGGTTCCACTCGTGCGGTGATCCGTGCAGAGCACTGGAGTCGCGGTTGGGCAGAGACCCATGCGGTTGGCTACACGGTTCCACCCGTGCGGTGATACGCACCAAACACTGTTGGACTTTCTTCTTCTTCCTTTCTACCACCTTGATTAACAAGTGCAAGAGAAAGATATTTCAGATAGTAACACCATTAAGACCTAAAATTTGGGGTGTTACAATCCTCCCCACCTTGGAATGGATTTCGTCCCCGAAATCCCGGCTATCCAAACAAATCAGGATATCTACGCTTCATGTCCTCCTCCGCCTCCCATGTCACATTGGCACCGCGATGGTGCTTCCATTGTACTTTCACCATTGCCACTTCCTTGTGTCAGAGTTTCTTGATCACCCTCTCAAAAATGGCCTTGGGTTCTTCAACACAACGGTTGTCGTCCACTCAGATTTCGAACAACAGTATGACACTCTCTTCTTCCGCTAAGCACCTCCGTAGATAGCACACATGAAACGTGGGGTGGATTCCATCCATTTCCGGCGATAAGTCTAACTTGTAAGCTTGCAGTCCAACGTGCTCAAGGATGGTAAACAGTCCAAGGAAACAGGGACTTAACTTCCCCCGCTTTCCAAACTTTAACAAACCCTTCCTAGGGGACACCTTCAACATCACACGGTCTCCCACTTGGAATTCCACCAGTCGTCTCTTCTTTTCGGCGTAACTTTTCTGTCGATCCTGTGCCGCCTTCAAGCATTCTCGGATTGCTTTGACTTTTTCGGTCGTTTCTTGCACAATCTCCGGTCCGGCAAATTGTTTTTCGCCCGCCTCTATCCAACATATGGGGTTTCTACGTTTCCTCTCGTACAAAGCCTCGAATGGTTCCGTCCCAAGGCTCGAGTGATAATTGTTGTATGCAAACCCTACCAAAGGTAAATGGGTATCCCAATTTCCACCAAAATCAATCACGCAAGACCTAAGCATGTCTTCTAAGGTTTGAATCGTCCTTTCGCTTTGTCCGTCTGTTTATGGGTGGTAAGTCGTGCTCAAGTTCACTCGTGTGCCCAATTCTTGTTGTAAGGCTTCCCAAAATCTTGATGTAAACCGGCTATCACGATCGGAGACTATACACAAAGCTATACTGTGTCTATAAACCACCTCATCGATGTAAAACTTTGCCAACTTATCCATTGGCAAAGTTTCCCGCATCGCGAGAAAATGAGCACTCTTCGTCAAACGGTCAACAATCACCCAAATTGTGTTATTGCCTCTAAAAGTCTTCGGTAGTTTGGTCACAAAATCCATGGTAATCTTGTCCCACTTCCATTCGGGTATCTCCAACGATTGTAGGCTTCCATAAGGTCGTTGGTGTTCGGCCTTTACTTGTGAACAAGCTACACACCGCTCTACATAATGTACCACATCCAATTTCATAATCGGCCACCAATAATGCAACTTCAAGTCTCTATACATCTTCGTACTTCCCGGGTGAATATAGTATTTGGACTTATGTGCGTCTTCCAAGATTAGCTCTCGGTTCCTCCAATCTTTGGCACCCAAACACGCCCATTGAAACATTTTATCCCTCGGCTATCTTCGGTCAAAAGTAGGTGTTGTTTGGCCATTACTTCATCTTTGAGATTCTCCTCCTTCAAGGCTTCGACTAATGACACTCTAATATTCTCCATGAGGCTCGATACTAACTCGATTCTTGTAAGCTTGGATCGGAGCTTACCGCTAAATCCTTCCGACTCAAGGCGTCGGCCACCACATTTGCTTTACCCGGGTGGTAAAGTAGTTCGCAATCGTAGTCCTTGAGTAGTTCCAACCATCTTCTTTGTCTCATGTTAAGATCCTTCTAATCAAAGACATACTTTAAGCTTTTGTGGTCCGTATACAAGGTACACTTTGTGCCGTAGAGATAGTGTCGCCACAACTTCAATGCGAACACTTCTGCCGCCAATTCCAAGTCATGAGTGTGGTAGTTCTTCTCGTGCACCTTCAATTGCCTTGACGCGTAGGCAATCACTTTTACCCTTTGCATGAGAACGCACCCAAGACCCAACTTAGATGTGTCGTTATACACCACAAAATCCTCTGACCCTTCCGGCAAGGATAAGATCGGGGCTTCACAAAACTTCTTTTGCAAGGTCCAGAAGGCCTTCTCTTGAGATTCGGTCCATACGAACTTTACATTCTTCTTGGTCAATGCCGTCAACGAAGAAACAATCTTGGAGAAGTCTTGGATAAAGCTTTGGTAGTAACCCGCCAACCCCAAAAAGCTTCGGATTTCGGATGGACTCTTGGGAGGTTCCCAATTCATCATAAGTTCTATTTTCGTAGGATCCACTTTCACTCCGTCTTTTGTGACTACGTGCCCTAAAAACTGCACTTCCTTCAACCAAAACTCACACTTGGAAAATTTCGCATAAAGTTTCTCCTTCCTCAAAACTTCCAAAACATCGCGAAGGTGACGCACGTGCTCATATTCGTCCTTGGAGTAAATGAGAATGTCGTCAATGAACACAATGACCAACTTATCAAGGAAAGGTCGACACATGCGGTTCATTAAGTCCATGAACATCGTCGGGGAGTTCGTCAAGCCAAAGGGCATCACCAAGAACTCATAGTGGCCATAGCGTGTCCTAAAAGCGGTCTTCGAAATGTCATCCTCCTTGACCTTCACTTGATGGTAACCCGAATGTAGATCAATCTTCGAAAAGCAACCCACTCCTTGAAGTTGGTCGAACAAGTCATCGATTCTAGGGAGTGGGTATTTATTCTTTATGGTCACCTTATTCAATTCCCTATAATCGATGCACATCCGTATGGTCCCATCTTTCTTCTTCACAAACAAGACCGGTGCTCCCCACGGTGATGAGCTCGGTCTCACGAAACCCTTCTCGAGAAGGTCTTGCAACTGACCTATTATCTCTTTCATCTCTGACAGAGCCAAATGATATGGAGTTCTGGCTATCGGAGTTGCTCCCGGTGCTAGATCAATCTTGAACTCTACCTGACGATCGGGTGGTAAACCCAGGCAAATCGTCCGGAAACACATCGGGGAATACATTCACCACCTTCACATCTTCGAGCCTTTTCTTATTGAGTTTGGCGTCTATAACGTACGCCAAAAAGGATGAGCATCCTTTTGCTAAACACTTCCATGCTTTCACCAAACTGATAATTGCCATTTCTCCCTTTCGCCTTTCACCATACACGGTCACCAACTCATCATCCGAAATCGGAATCTTAATCAACTTCCTTGCACATAGGATCTCGGCATGGTTATCCGTAAACCAATCCATCTCAACGACCACATCAAAACCTCCGATGGCCATTGGCATTAAGTCGACCGGGAATTCCTTCCCTTCAATCTCTAGTTTGCAACCCTTAAGAATGTCCCGAACCACTACTTGATCGCCATCTGCTAACTCTACTATTAAAGCATCCTCAAAACTAGTAGTGGGTCCGAATAATTTTGGACAAAAGGAACTCGACACAAACGAAAAGCTAGCCCCCGAATTAAATAAAATGCGTGTAGGTACGGAGTTTAGGAGAAACGTACCCGACAATACATCCGTCGAAGCCTTCGCCTCATCGGTAGTCATTTGAAAGGCTCTTCCTGTAGCTTTCGGAGGGTCCACTTTCTTCCATCTTTCAAATCCCGTCTTCTCCTTCGAGCACTCGCTCCTAATGTGACCCGACTCCTTGCACCCAAAACAAATTTGTCCTCTGATCGAACAATCACGGAAGTTGTGGCTGGGCTTGCCACATTTAAAGCACGGTTCATACACCGAGTTACAAGGGCCGAGATGTCTGCTCCGACACTTGGAGCACCATGGAACATCTCGTCTGGATCCGACTCCCCGTTGATTGTTGTTGAATGGTCTTTGTCTCTTGGAGGGCATTGGACTCCCTTCCCATCTTCTTTTCTCGACTGCACCGCTTCTCTCCACTTTGCTTGGACCATAAAAGTCTTCCACTAACTATGCGTCCTCGATCGCCTCTTGGAGGGTAGAGACTCTGGACACCCGCACCAAATTCTTCATCTCTGATGGCAAACCTTTGGTGTAGGCCTTGATCTTTTCTTTCTCAGTCGGGACCAGATGTCCTACCAAACCCAGCTTGTCCATAAACTGGCGGTTGTACTCTTTCAACGACAAGTTTCCTTTAGTCAAAGTTTAGAATTGCTCTTCTATTCAGTCCATGGATCGTTCGTTACAAAACTCCTCCATCAATTTCTTTTTAAAGCTCGGTCAGCTCAGTTTGGCCAACACCGTGGCCTCCATCGAAGAGGAGTACACATTCTACCACGTGAGGGTAGCCCCTCTTAGCATCTAAGAACCAAATGTCACTTTCTGGCTTTCACCACATTCACTTGATCGGAAGGCCTGCTCTGTCTCCCGGATTCAGTTCATACAAGCGACCGGATCTTCTAAGCCTTTGAATTCCGGTGGTCGGCAACCAAGGAACTCCTTAAAGGTGCAAGTCTTTGACACTTGCCTTGCTTTCGGGGTTGGGGTCTCATTAGTAGGAATTACCGGACCCCGCCACCAAAATATTTTCCGTGATCGCTTCATGTCTACGGTTGTTAGTATCTCGGTCTTCAAGTATCTTTAAAAACATTTCTTGTTGTTGGGCCATCGTCGCGTTCATGGCTTGCATAATCCGATCCATCATCCTTGATTCTGGGGTCACTTCTTCCATTATCGGTTCAGATGAGACTATGTTGCGACGGGGCACATGCTCGGGCCCTCCGCCCAACACATTTTGCGGCCGCAGGGGCAAGTCCGATGTTGTAACTCTAGGATGGTCGGCCGTAGATGCCGATGCCTCTTGACCCTCCGGCCAATTTCGAATATTTACCATTGTCTGCCACACATATGCGAGAATATCAGTGAGAGATAGATTATACGAATATAGACAAAGAAACGTACTAGTACATTCATTAATCATTATAACAATAGAAAACAAGCATAATTTTGTAAAACATCTTCATAATAACGTTAGCTAAGTGAAATTATGAACATGTGATACGTAAGAATTTTCATCACCATTACCATAACTCTCAATTTGTGTAATTTCCGTCGACTCTAACACCGTCCTATCTTAAGAGTTCTACCCATTCTCACATGATCATAACTTAAAATCACAACTTAGTCTAGGTATTCTACATTCATACCTAGTTCACTTAAACTACTTCTCTGATACCAACTTGTAACACCCTAAATTTTAGAGGAATTTAAATATTCGAAAATTCGGCAATATGACGGCAATAAAATGAGTAAACATGAATAAGTAAAAATCTGTCAAATCAATCCCAAAGTAACCTCCCGAAACGGGGAATAAAGTTATGACATTTACAAACTAAACCAACTGAAGATTAAATTCGACAACCTAATAATCTAACTTAGACAAGAAAGATTAAGGTCGGGTGTTGCTATCCTCCTAAAATATGTGTCCACTATCATCATTGTATCGGCCAATAAATCTTCCAAAAAGATCACTCTCGACCCCAAAGTCGACCACTCATTCCCGGCGAATCCCAACGCTAGATTGACCTGTTATACATGTCATTTTAAGAAAACAAGTGTTAGGCGAGAACCTATTGAGATCAAACATTTGCATTTAGAAATTTCCAATAGCAAGCGTAAGTGAAAAATAAATTTATAATTATAATAACAATAATAATAATAATAATAATATAAATAATACTCTTTACCATAAAAGAATACCTCTTGGGTTAACGAGGGAGACCCGCTTACTAACACAAGTGACGGAACACAAGAGTAAGCCACTTGACAAGTCAGTAAAACCAATACATATAAAAGTACACGCAAGGGATGTTAGGCTCGGTGGCTTTAAACGTACACCCACCGAAAGTCAACTTCAACCACATAGGGCCCTTACGTTGAAATCCTCATCCAATATCGTAATACTTAGCACGTAGGACTTACAACCCAATCCAATGCCTAAACGTGCCTCAATGGGGAAAACAAACGTTCCATCATTGGACAAAATGTCACACAAATATGGGGTCATGACTCCCAATTGAAATCAAATATGCCACATAACGCTAATAAGGCCAACCAGACAATCCAACATTTAACATACTACTCAAGATAATAACAAGTGTAGGACTCCATATAATATCCCACATAATTTACCAAGAGATTTCTAGTTGTCATATGAATAACATATCCATACTTTAATTTCAACATTTCAAGTTCTCATTCATTAATTTCACCATCAATATTCAAAACCCTAATTTTGGATTCCAAGTATTTAAACCAAAATTGAAATAAACAAGTTTTCCATGTACAATATACCCTTGATTTCAACATAAAGGTTCATCAACACCATAACCATACTTTCATCATAAAAACCCTAAAAATCTCCAAAAGTAGGTTTGATACAAAATCCAACAAGACAAGTATATATAAGGATGGATATATTTAGAAGTTTAAAACCCAAATTTTAACATGTATAAAGTTTAAAAAGAGAATGAACTCACCTTGTAGGGTTGTAGCTTAAGAACCCTAAAATTCCAAACAACTAGAGAGATGAGAGGAGATTCTTGAGAGACTTGGACTAGCACAAACCTAAATGTCATAAATGGTTAAGGGCTTAGAGTAGATGGGAAACATTAATGGTGGGAGGGTGAAGAGAAGGACTTACCAGGTCTTTCTTGGGAGGAAAAACGCATCTCAAGAGTCCAAAATAAGAATATGGGAGTAATGAGGGTTTGGGGGCCGATTTTCTTCTATTTAGAGCTCTCTGCAAGCGCGCGGTGATCCGCACGGAGCACTGGAGCCGCAGTTAGGCAGAGACCCGCATGGTTGGTCGTGCGGTGATCTGCGCCAAACACTACTGGACTTTCTTCTTCTTCCTTTCTACCACCTTGACTAACAAGTGAAAGAGATATATATTTCAAATCGTAACACCATTAAGACCCAAAATTCGGGGTGTTACAGAAACCTAACACATCTGTGAATCCCGTTTAACAGGTTGAAAAGAACCTGCAATACATAAATAAATAAATAAGAAACAACAAGCATCCATCAGAATTTACCAAGCGAAAATCGATCAATTTCGTGTTACAATGCTTACCGATTCGAGTTGAGAACTGGAACAGCGAATAGAGGCCACGACGATCTGAGAGACGAATATTTTCAGAACGACAGTGAGGGTAGACGATTTTCACGATGATTTTAGGGCTCCGACTCTGATTTTGACGCATATGATGATTATAGGGCTCCCTATGATCTTTGATTTTACATGATCTTGACTCTGATTTTACATGTTGTTTGAACGATGGGGAGATGACTCTCTGACGGGATGAGGGATGTGATCTGATTGAGAAAACAGGGCGGGTCATGGTTTATAAAGTCGGGTCATATGGGATCCGCGTGTGTTTTGTTTGTAAGGTTACAAACTTGGCAATGTTAGACCCTACACTTTTAATTTCTTTTATATTTCGACCATTAATAGTAAATTTATTTCAAACACTCAACTTAGTGACAATCATTTTTTGTCACTAACCGTTACAATTTAGTCACTAACCCTTCAACGTTATGATTAATGATTACCATTTAGGGACCACTATTTATTGGTCACAAACATATTCAATTTAGTGACCACTATTTCTTGGTTATTAAAATCATTTCAATGTAGTGACCACCATTTTTTGATCACTAATCATTTCAATTACTACTATTGAATCACACTTAGTGACCACTTTTTTTTGTCACTAACACTTTTAATTTAGTGACCAATTTTTTTGTCACTAACTCATCCAACCTAATACAATGTTCAACTAATGAATCCCATTTAGTGACCACTTTTTTTGGTTACAAACATATTCAATTTAGTGACCACCATTTTTTATCACTAATCATTTCATTGTAGTGACCACTATTTTTTGGTCACTAATCATTTCATCTAGTGTTATACCCGTCCGTTGGTCGGGTACACGACATGATTTCAATCTAGATTCCGTTATTTGATATTACCATTTCAAAAGTTATGTTTCTTTATTGTATTCTATGTTTCTTTACCATTTCAGTTATTTAATCTAGTGTTATACCCATCTGTTGGTCGAATACACGATATGACTTTGGCCCCTCAAAAAGTTTTCTTAGACCAAGTTAAACATGCTTTATAACATGAGTAAATACGTAGAGGAGCATGCATGCTACTTGGCTTTCAGGAAGCATATTTTCAAAACTTAACTTGCAAATGTCATCCTTTCTTAAACACTGGTCCCATTTGTGTCACTATTATTTTATCTAAACCCCTTGTACAACACTTATTAGAAAACCAAAAATTTCTTCTAATTTGTGCCTTGCAAGGGACCCGATAATGGATCAGCTTCATTCCAGCCTTTTGGGCATGATGTAAAACACACTTAAAACCCATGATTGCTTTAGGGGGATTCAAATTGATAGGGTGAGTTTGCATTTAACACCTACGGATGTCTTTCGGTGGCTTGAAGTTGACGGGATGAGTTTCAAGGGTTGCATTTTCGTCTTCTTTCCACATTTTGATCGATTTATTGGCTTCACACGTAATGAGCCTCGAGCCCGTTACTACGTCGTAAGATAACACGTAAATTCCAGTCTCACTATCCAGTGAACCTAAAAAATGAAATACAATATTTGGATACTCTTCATGTAAATGCAAAAGTAGATTGATATTTGAAGGGTAAAAGAAAGGGACGTACCAGGTTGAACGATTGTTTGAGATTGTTGGAAACTATGACCGCTTTTCCAGTCTCAGAACCACAAACTCCCATTATCGCCTTTCATCAAAAAGATTATAGATAGTCAATTAATCAACATGTGTTTCATAAAATAAATTTCGTAAATTTCAAAAATGCAGTCATAAATTCATGTTATATATTCTCTTTCTTAAATCAAGAAAAGAAATACACTAATGGAGGATAGATACCAAACAATGTCATGTTACAATTTTACCAAGTTAAGATCTCATGGGGGGTGTGAAACGGCTGTAAGTAGAACAAATTTCCAGCCGGAAGCATCGTATTGCATTTTGTAAATCCCACTTTTTCACATGATGCAAGGGTTAATGGTTGCTACCGAAATTTTATGCAGTCACTGCTCACTATTTACTCCTCTTACACACACACACATATACCTTTAATATTATCTTTAACTTCATTGACCTATTTCTATCACCATGACTGAAACTTTAATAAATTCATGCATGTGAAAGTGACTGAGTTTGTGTAAAAGTTCGTGAATGGGAGTGAAAGTGAAGATTGACGTTGATGAAGTTTGGTAAACAGCCCCAACTGTTAAACATCTGTAGGAGATAACTCTCTAATTAAGCTTATCATACAGCCCAAACAAAATATTACTCTGTCCATCATGTAAGAAATGTTACTTTGGACTTTGGGATATAGTTTAATTGATGTACTTATCTAACATATCCCCTCTATACTGACAATAATAGGGAAATCTTTCGACCAAAATAATTACTCCATACTTTGTAATGGTCACTCCAGTAAAAATGTATTGAAACTTCACAAAAAGGAAAACATTGCATTTATTATGAGACATCCTAAAAGAAAATTGTTGCATTTATATTGATAAAAAAAATTGTTTCAGCAGGTAAATGGAAAAAGGTATGATAATCCTGGTAGAAAACTCACAACATATTGTGCAAAAAATCTCCTCTTGGAAGGTTGGACTTTTTTTATGTTGTCAGCTGATGCAGAAACAAAACTATCTCTGCAATGTCAAAAGACAAATTTGTTTTAAGGTCATAAGTAGACGAAGAAAAATGACAAGTTAAAAAAAACAAAATAGTCGGATTAACAAAAAACAAAATAGTCGGATTATGATAATAAACCTATTTGATCTCATTTATGGATTTATCAACAGAGAGCTTAGGAACTAAGTTGTCCAAACTAATACACTATTAAATATATTAAGAAATTACTCTAATAAAAAAATTACACTCCAACCGTTGCATATCCTCATAGATTTCATGAAGAAATACATATATACATGGTTACAATCTAACTGTAGCCTAATAGTAAAGTCCTCTCATCCATGTATTACACAATCTTGAGTCTCATTCCCTCCCCATTTGACCAATCGAAGAAAGAAACAACATTGAATAAGTTGTTGCAAAGAAGGCAACTCCATGACACAAAGAGCTTATACTACATAATTTATTTATCTAAATGATAGAGTAGAGAATATGGTGAAGTACCTCATCACCAAGCGGCTCTTAATATCTTTCTGTGATACCTCTTCCAATTCTCAACACATCTTTGTCTGAATGAGGTCTCTAAGGGATTCTTATACACAAATCCAACAACATCAAGATCTAATGATGTCTTTCCTTCCCGTGGTACCCATATCTTGTGTTCACCTGTAAGCTCGCCCTCCTCAATATATCTGGTTGATGTAGAAGGTTAGCTTGACTTGGATATAATACACGAAACTCGATGCACATAGCTCTAACTTCCCCAAAATCACCGATAAAAGAACATCATCTTTATGAAGAATTAAAAGGCTCTATTAAGTGTTAAAATACAATAGAGAACGAAGAAAATATAGCATGTTTCCACCCTTGTAACACAACAAATGTACATAAAAATAACAGGTTCATACCCTCGGCGCCATGGCACGTTTTTTAGAACCTTGAAAATTATAGGATGATTCAACTGGGGTATGTCTAACTAATTATCTCATTTATCCAAAATCGGAATAAGAAAGAACCTCATATAAAATACCACAGAATAAGGTAATATCCTTAATTGAGATTCAATATTCCAATCTCAAATGATAGCGAAATGAAATTCCAAAATAATTTTTCTTCTTTCAAGACCATGTAAAAGGTTTCATCAAATAAAATGTCTCTTCATCCATGATATTTATAAGCACTGTGAGAAGCTAGCAGGGACTCAATCACGCATTATTATCTTAGTAAATTGATATTTAGATGATAAACCTTTTTAATATACTATCTCTGCCTCCAATAAGGTGCATCATGGTCCATTTATTATATAGGGCAACTATATGGCTACAATCCTGTTACCACCAAACTCACCACGATTCCTATATGTAGAAAAAAAATATGATGTAATACAAATCCTATCTCATATTTGCTTGTTCTCTTGTAAAAGATAGAAGAAATAGTTAGTTGATGGTTTCCATATATTTTTATATCATCAGTCTTTACACTTAAATGTCACATTTGAACATAAATTTATATTTAATGAGGTTAAGTAAGAGGTTCTATATGAATCAACCAATTAGGAGCTCTTAGATATGTAACTTGTATAGAATTCTTTGTACTTGTTGCGGAAGGTATTGTGAATAAAAAATTCAAGTTCAAATTGGAGAACACGGGTGGTATTTAACGAAAGCAACTAAGAGATAGAAAGAGCATGTCACCAGTTTAGTAAGCTTGTAGATCAAAAGAATACCTTATCTCCAATCTAACCAAGAAGAATAGACATAAACAATAATGGGTTCAAAGGCATTGAATTTGTCATCCTAAAACAAAATAAACCAAAAAGATCATTGGTTAACTAAAGGTGAGGATGATGTGTGAGTTCATTTATTATATATTTGTCGTGTATAAATATAATATACTAAAGAAAATAATACAAGAATGTATGTGAACAAAATTTGCCCAATTCTCAACTCAAAGAACATCAGAATGAATTTCAAGAACTGAAAAAATTAAAAGCAATAAACAAAATTACTTGGAGCAAGTACTTGTTTGTTGTTTAAAAAGCATCAAGTTAATAAATCAAGGTTTGTGCCATCCTGGTTTCGTCCTCTACTTGACTTATGATCTTCTACTTTCTTGTGTATATCATTAGCATGAACTTTGCAAACTGCATCAAACACCATATACAAACAATGCAAGTTGAAACCATTCAATTTCGAAAGTTTTCAAGGTACACACATTTTAGGTAAAAGTGGTGATTGAGATTAAACCCAATAAAATGAAAATCGATTGTTTGTAATCAAAAGTAAATGCAATAAGTGATTTTTTTAAAGCTTAAAGTTCATTATAGGCAAACCAGAAGCTTGTGACATAGATTGACTACTTGAGCATACTTCTCTCCAATTCCCGACTCAAAGAACATCATAGTGAATTCCAAGAACTGAAATATGTTAAAATTTCAACAACAATCTTCAAGTTTGAGTACCTGCTAACATTGCTTCAGTGTTTAATGTCATTTTATTTATCACGATTTCGCATGATCACACTGTTGTTGAAATTTTAAATAAATAAGAAGTAATGACGGTGATGCCATGATGGAGTTGGGATGTTAACGCATTTATAATACTCTGGTCAGGGAACTTATAGAAAGAAAGAAAGAATGCTATGAATTTAAGTGCATGTCGGAATAACAATGTTTTAGCCACAGAGTTTCTTCCTAAAACGTGATTCAGCGTACGATCTCATCACCTTTCTATGTGTCATTTTCATTGGTTTTAGGACATTGGTATATATGGATGGTGCATACTTCACTAATGAATGACCGCAATAGGGTGTCAAGTGAATCACGTATAATTAACTTCAACGCCACAACGGATGAAGACCTGCTTGTTTCCACACAGCGGTTGGAAGTTAGAGACGGCGATGTCAAGTGCGCTATAGCAAAAGATGAAGTTTCTGAGGCCGAAAGTTTTAGGTCAGCAACTGAAAACATAGAGTATAGTAGCGATACTTTTGCTACGGCCGATTCTAAAATGAGTTCCCCTGACCTCTGACTTTTGGTAGGCAAGAAAAAGAGGGCACCCGGCTATTTAAATTCGGTTCAAATTTGGAAAATATAAGCAAAGAAAACTTCACATTTGCTGCACCTTTCACAAACATTAACATTAAAAAGAAGATATATATATATATATAGTCAGGTTCAAACGAGAACAGTGCCTATTTAAAAGAACATGATGTAAAATCACTAATGATTTTGTTACTTCTCGTATTCTTTTAAATATGTATTGTTCTCATTTGATCCTCCCTCTATATATATATATATATATATTACAAGAGAAACAGTAAACATATATCAATCTCTTGAACTATAAAATGCATTCTATATAGTAAATCAGTTCAGAAAAAAAAACATAAAAAAACTTATTAATCTATGATCCAACCTCAATGTAGCAATGACTTGCAATAAATCAATCCCCTGCAAATTGTCGACAAATGGAAGAGCTTTGATAACCATAGCATTGATGGCCATTTGTAAAACACAATTAATTTAACATTTTGAGAGGTACAATTAAGCTTCCATGGAGCTTTCAATTGTATTGTTCTTATATGTGTGCAATAAAGTCAATGTAAAGCATCCACATGAGGAATTGAGGATATATATACATATATATGAACAATAGAAGCTGAACCAGAGAAAGGAGCACAAAATGAAGACTGACGAACCCACTACCATCTTTGTCAACAACAAAAAATGAAGGTTGCAAGCAAATTTTCCTCCCTCACTCTTTCTCTCAATCTTGTTTAAGTGCAAGGTTGTTGCAAGGAATTTATCGTATTCTGTTATGCCACAGTTATCAGTATCAGTTTGCAATTCCAATTTCCACTCAAATTTAAACACCATGTAAGTTGCCTACTTTGTGTTAAAAAGACGTTTTGCATGAACCCTATCGATTGATTGGACAATAAGTTGAACTTTATGTGATTAAGTGAAAAGCATGTACAACTTTATTATTTATTCTTTTTCAAAGCAAGAACAAAAGAATATACAACATCCAATTTTCTTCAATCCTTGTTTGAGTTCTTCAAATTTGTCTGTGCGGTGCATTTTAAATAAGTGCTTTAATCCACCAATCCCATCTTCTGAAAGCCTTTTTCCAAACACCTAGAAACAAATCATTGAACCCTGGTGAGAACTTGATCAAGTAATTTGTGTGAAAACTATCATTAATCATACACGCAAAGCCATCATCTTAGGTTTGGTCGTAACTGAGAAGTGCTTGAGGCAGGATAAAACTGCAGAGTCCAGAGGTTTGTCGGGAGCAACCCTATCATCCATGATCCAAGGATGGCCTGGAACAAAAAACAGAAAACAGTCCATGTCATCCACGAGCCATTTGATTGTTTTCTTTCCTAGGTCACTAAGGAAAATTCAACTAAATTTTAAACAAAGGCAAAGTAGAAAATGAGAAGTGCTGGATGGTTTTAAGGCAACCATTTACTCAAGAAAATCACATAAAAAAGGCATAGTTTTCCTAACAAACTCATATATGAAATCTTAAATTCATTCAAAAAGTTGGATGGTGAGCCTATAACCTGAAAGGGCTCTATATTCTTGTGAAGTAGATATGGACATTGAAACAATAACCGGGGAGAAGCCAATATAAGGGATGATAACTCAAAACAGTCCTATTGAGGAATCAAACAAAAGCACGACATCATATGCATATGATGTCTACCTTTTTTTCTTATCTTTTGAAAGGGCCAACTCAAACTGTCACAGACCTATACAGTACTTGAATTTACAACCACTGATACCATTGGCAAAAGCCAATCGGTTGTAACTCGAAATCGGTTTCATTTGGCAGAAAGCATTTTAAGTTTTGCAACTCGAAAGCGATTTCATTTGGAAGAAAGCATTTTAAGTTTTGCAACTAGAAAGCGATTTCATGTAAATACTAAATACTTATTCAAATGAAACATTTTATTCAAAATGATTGAAACATAAATTGCGAACAAAATATCAAACCTGTTGAAGCACTGCTAGGTACTGCAGCTCTGGCCAAGGTTCCATCAAAAAGTGCAATATCAACCTGAAACCATTAATTTCACTTGAGTGATCAGTATTCATATCAAACATCAGCAAGATCAAAACACTTTCCTGTCAAATTGTCATAAAATACACTGAAAAAAGCACAAATGTCTAGTTTTTCATAGACCGAAATGATATTTCATGCACACTTACATCAGACAACCGAATCTAAAGTAACAAATGCAAAAAAGAGAAAATGGAAGTAAAGAACTTACTTCAACCGTCGGATTACCATAGGTCCATGGTCTGTTGGAAAACCACTAACAAAGAATTCTTGAGATCCCCACATATAGTTCCAGACATAGCAATCTGCAAAATATAGAACCCATTAACATACCCTTGGAGGGATGCAAGATGCCTTAACCACTTCAGAATTGAAATCCATTGACTAAATTAAACCTTGGCTAAATGAGACATATTGAACTCACCAAAAAAATGAAGTGAGAGTAAACATAATTACGAAATCGAAAATAAAAATCCCTTGACTAGGGTGTGTCCACTGACCTGGATTATATAACATGTACAATTGAAACATTAAAATAAGATTCAGCTTAAAATCTTTCTCCTTGTTCTTTTCCTCCGTAGATACTTGTTAAAAGAAAAGTCACCATTTACGAGAATCGCATGTAACAACTGAATTGGTTGTTTAAATGAAGCCCTATCAATTGTAGTAAAATATGATTATCAAAGGCTATCATACTGGGGAATCAAGAACAAAATTTGCCTAAATCAGAAACTTGAATGTTTCTATGTTAATTTCGTTAGGGAGGTGGGGTGGTTCTTAAAGACTACCAACAACAAATTAAAGAAATTTGTAGATATAAGTAGCATAGTAGAAAGGAAAATGAAGAGATGAAGATTAACTCGAAGTCGTCAACGAAGACTGTAACTCAAACTCGAAGATATGAAGACTGATTGAACTCTACCTCAACCCTAACCGAATATATGAAGAAGTTGAACTCGAAGGCGCCGTTGAAGATCAGCAGTCGAGAATCGAAATAGAAAAGAAATCATGAAATGACAGAACGCATAAAACCAGGAAGGTTGAATATCGTGGGGGTTAGAATATTATCATATGCTTAAGATGTGGAGGTTAGAATTTAGAGGTTTGGAGGTGTGGACTGAGACGGGCGAGAGAGAAATTAGGGCCATGTTGGAGGACGTGGAGCAGTTGAAATTGTACATCATGTTGGATCAATAGTATCTTTTAATTTAAACGGTACATATCAAAATTTCGGATTAATTTAAACGATCCAGATCAATCCAAAAGCGGTTGAATCGTTTCCATCCATATATATATATGTATATATATATATAATTACTACTATTGAATCACACTTAGGGGCGTTCGTTTACCATTAAGTCCTGGATGGATTAAGTTATCCATATGGATAAAGTTGTCTGAATTGGTTTAACTAAATTGGTGTTCGGTTATTATGAATAAAACGTCTGAATGATCAAAATGACTATTTTACTATTTGATTTATGAACAAGTAACATATCAAAAACTATATGAACGACAAAGAGATCAAAAACCACATGAACACCAAATTTATAGATCAGACTCTTTTACAACATCTATAATCAAATGAAAAGAACAAGATCTGTAACCAACCCAAACCAAAATTTATATATTGATCAGACTCTTAACAAAATCTGTAACCAAATAAAAAAAATCAAAATCTGTTACCAATCCAAATAGAAGATCACTAACCACAAGCATAAAAACAAGATTTAGATCTCAGATCTACAACCAAATCAACTCAAATCGACGAGGAGACCGCCAGAGAACAAGCTTGACCGGCCGGAGAATGAGAGCTGGAAGAACCAGGAGTCACGAGGACGGTCGCAAGGAGAACAAGGAGCAGAGGATGACCGAAGGACGAGGACGAACCAGGAGTCACGAGGAAGTCACGAGGACGTCCGGAGGGCGGTCGCCAGACGGCGGTCGCCAAGGTTGTCGGAGGACAAAAGGAGGGTCGCCGGAGGACGAAACCCAGTGGAGGAGTCGATTAAAGGAGCAGAAGGGGGGATGGGGATGAAAACTGTTCAACTTGATTTCTAAGAAAAACCTGATTCAAGGGGTAGGGCTAGTCTTTTAAGTGTCTGAATATAGACAAGTGATGTAAATGGGCTGAGCAAATAAGCCCAAAAATTTTTGAATAAGCCCCAACCGAACAACCCCTTATAGCTGAGTGAATAAGCTATAAGGCTTATATAGCCCATTAAGCCACAAACGAACAACCCTTAGTGACCACTTTTTTTGTCACTAACACTTTTAATTTAGTGACCAATTTTTTTGTCACTAACTCATCCAACTTAATACAATCTTCAACTAATGAATCCCAGTTAGTGACCACTTTTTTTTGTTACAAACATATTTAATTTAGTGACCACCATTTTTGGTCACTAATGATTTCAATGTAGTGACCACTATTTTTTGGTCACTAATCATTTCAATTACAACTATTGAATCACACTTAGTGACCACTTTTTTTTTGTCACTAACACTTTTAATTTAGTGACCAATTTTTTTTGTCACTAACTCATCCAACTTAATACAATCTTCAACTAATTAATCCCATTTAGTACCACTTTTTTTGGTCACAAACATATTCAATTTAGTGACCACCATTTCTTGGTTACTAATCATTTCAATATAGTGACCACCATTTTTTGGTCACATTAGTGAAGAAACACAATGTCACAAAAGGAATTCCATGAGAAAACACAACTTTTAGTGACCACTTAGTGACCAAATTTATTTTTTATCACTAAAATTCATATTTGTGACCAAAAATGTATGACGACCTTTGTCATTGTCACTAGCGTCATAGTTAGTGACTAAAATTTAAGTTGTCACTAATATTTTGGTCACTAACCAAGGTTTTTCGTGTAGTGTATCAAGCTCTTGTTCCTTTAGGCTTTGATTGCTACTCCTACAAATGATCTCCTTTTCATGGTTAAGCCAATCCTATTGCCATTTTCTTTAAAACCCCTTGTAGCGGCTAATCTACCATCGGTTTCGGTGGTATTCTGAATCTTTGCATCCAGAATCTGACTTGCAACTTTTCCCAAATCTCTATCATCTTCTCTACTAGGTTTTTGTATGTCAACACCAGTTTAGTTTGTGGATGTTTACCATTGGTGGTTGATTCTAGGTGTTTAGTGGCAGTTAGGTTGGGTTGAGGATTTGGGACAGCCTCTCAGGCACGATATCAAGGTACTGTTAGTTATTCGATTTGTGTTTATTTTTGTTTCATGGCGTTTGTTTGATAATGATGAGATTTTGTGTGTGTGTGTGTGTGTGAGAAAGAGAGAGAGAGAGAGAGAGACAGATGACTTGCATCCAACGGAACCATGGTAATGATATGCATCTCGATTTTAGTAGTATGTATGTTGGTTAAATTTTGGTTTAAATAGTTTTACCCTAAGCCTCAATGGTAATTGTATGTGGAAGTAAGTAGCTAACGAAGTAATTGTACATTTACTTATTTACGGACATGGGTACTTTTGTCTTCTCACAAGATCCTCACAAGTTTGTTTCTCTCTGCTGACCATTGACCGTTTCCTTGGCCGATCATTGAACGTTCTTTAGGAAATTACGGGTGTTACAATTCTCCCAACCTTAAAAGAGATTTCGTCCTCGAAATCTAGCACCGACCAAACACCCGATGATATATTTAATGAAAAAAATCGTAGGCAGAGATGACTAAGTGAAGAAGGACTTACCCCTTAGGAAAGGCTCGACAAAGAGAGGGCGATGTAAGTAACCAATTTTTAAAAGTTCGATGATTTAATTTATTGAAAAAAAATATGCAGGGACTTAATCATTCAAAATTGGAAAATGTAATGGTTTTTTCATTCAAAATGAGAAAGTTTAATGGTTTTTTCATTCAAAAAAATGAGAGTTTTTTGGGTTAAAATGATGTAAGTAACCAATTTTTAAAAGTTCGATGATTTAATTTATTGAAAAAAAATATGTAGTGACTTAATCATTCAAAATTGGAAATTTAATGGTTTTTTCATTCAAAATGAGAAAGTTTAATGGTTTTTTCATTCAAAAAATAGTTCAGGGACTTACTCATTCAGAATGAGAAAGTTTACTGGTTTTTTCATTCAAAAAATTAGTTTAGAGACTTAACCATCCAAAATGGAATAGTTTGTTGGGTTTTTATGAACTTTTCCCTATTTACATATGAACTAATTAAGTGATTCTCATATGAACTAATTAACTTGTTCACATATGAACGTATAGTTCATAAGTGAACTTGTTTGTCGTCTATTTGTAAATGTTACGAACTTACCTCTCTATTTTCTGCAGACCATGCGATGAGTTATCCGGTGCTTCACAGTCAAAGTCACAAATGTTGACCAAATGAAGAGCTAAGATCATTTCTCATTTGAACCTCTCCATATATATATATATATATATATATAGTGTTTGGTTCATTTGAGAAATGGTAAATATATGAGAAATAGAGAAGTAATCCTAGCCATTCATATGGTCAAGATCAGATTTGACTAGTCAAATATTGCGGCTTTGACCGGTCAAAAGTTGCGACTTTGACTGGTCAAAAGTTGCGGCTATCCCAAAAATAGAAGGACAATTTCGTAAATTTTACAAAACACACGGGTTGTGTTCATATATGAACATGTATAATTCACATATGAACTATATGTTCATATATGAACCAGTGCAATTCACAACTGAACTCTTTTAACTGATTCATATATGAACCTTTATGATTCATATATGAATCAGCTGAACTAACTAACATATTCATATATAAACCTTTGTGATTCATATATAAATCTGTATGAATCACAAAGGTTCATATATGAATCTGTATGAATCACAAAGGTTCATATATGAATATGTATGAATCACAAAGATTCATATATGAATCAGTTGAACTAATTAACAGATTTATATATGAATCTTTGTGATTCATACAGATTCATATATGAACTCATCACGTGTATTTTACGAAATTATCCCTCTACCTTCTATAGACCACACAAGGAATTATCCGGTGTTTCGCGGTCAAAGTCGCAAATGTTGACCAGATGAATGGCTAAGATTACTTCTCTATTTCTCATATATTTACCATTTCTCAAATGAATCTCTCCCTATATATATATATATATATATATATATATATATATATATATATATAGGCCTAATCAAATGAGAACTAGATAGTTTGTGATAACTGTGAGATCCAATATGAGCCACACATTTAGAATAATTAATATTAATTTTAAATAAATAGAAAATGATATTTTTGTAAATTTGTTTAATTCCTAAAATATAACCTAATTCCTAAATTTTCTTATTTCCTTTTACAAAAAGGTATCACAATGTGCTATCACGTATTTTTTATCTTTACAAAAGGGTATCATAGTGTACTATCATGTATTTTCGATCTTTACAAAGTGTATCACAGTGTGCATCACTTGTTTTCGATGTTTTTTCGATCTTTACAAAGTGTATCATGTTGTGCTATCACGTGTTTTTGAAGTTTTTCGATGTTTACAAAAGGGTATCATAGTGTGCTATCATGTATTTTCGATCTTTACACAGTGTATCACAGTGTGCATCATGTATTTTCGATGTTTATAAAGTGTATCACAGTGGGTATCATGTATTCGCCGGAATAATATTTGCTAGAGAGAGGAGAGAGAAGATATCTCAAAAATACCTAAACTTCCTTTAATTAAACTTTTTAATTAAAATTAACAAAATTATTGATTTCCTAATTTATCTTCTGTTTTGTAGTTAAAATTGGATCTCACAGTTATCACAGATAACTGAGTTTTTCCTTTAATGACCCCCTATATATATATATATATATATATAGTGGAAGAATATTTTGCAACCCTGAAAAATGTTGCAACTCTTGCAACCCACATCTTAACCGTTGGATTCATGATCGACGGTTATTTTATTTTTATTTTTCTATTTTTTTTAATTAAAAACATTGGGCCCCATATCTATTGTAACCGTCGATCATAAATCCGATGGTTAAGATGTGGATTACAAGGTTTGCAACATTTTTAAGAGTTGCAAATGAAACAACCCCTATATATATATATATATATATATATATATATATAGGGAGAGGTTCATTTGAGAAATGGTAAATATATGAGAAATAAAGAAGTAATCTTAGTCATTCATCTGGTCAACATTTGCGGCTTTGACCGCGAATCACCGAATAATTCCTTGTGTGGTCTATAGAAGGTAGATGGGTAATTTCGTAAAATACACGGGATGGATTCATATATGAATCTGTATGAATCACAAAGATTCATATATGAATCTGTTAACTAGTTCAACTGATTCATATATAAATCTTTGTGATTCATACAGATTCATATATGAATCACAAAGGTTCATATATGAATCTGTTAGTTAGTTCAACTTATTCATATATGAATCACAAAGGTTCATATATGAATCAGTTAAAAGAGTTTAGTTGTGAATTGCACTGGTTCATATATGAACACAGCCCGTGTGTTTTGTAAAATTTACGAAATTGTCTTTCTATTTTTTGGATAGCCGCAACTTTTGACCAGTCAAAGCCGCAACTTTTGACCGGTCAAAGCCGCAATATTTGACTAGTCAAATCCGATCTTGACTATATGAATGGCTAGGATTACTTCTCTATTTCTCATATATTTACCATTTCTCAAATGAACCAAACACTATATATATATATTAATGGAACTAGCGTAGGTAATGAGATGATAATCAATATATATATATATAGGGGAGTGATCATTTGAAAACCATCCCTATTTTACAAACTTTGCAAACACCATTCAACCAATCACAAAATTTTCCTTTTATTTTTATTTTAATTATGAATAAGGGTGATTTGGTCATTTGATATGAAGAAGTTATTGTTGGAAAGTATTCATTCTTTAAAAGTCATTCGTTTTGATCAATCTATTTATTGCATTTGTATGTCATTAATTAAATAAACAAACCAATCATGGTAAGTGAATATGAAAGGTTTTAACATATATTTTTTCGGTGAAATTCAATCCCTTTCTTTATAAGCGAGTTCATCTTCATGTATTAATATATTAAGTTAGTAACTCAACCTATATCATTCATTATTGTCGTTCGTTTTGAAGACAATGAATCAAAGTATGGTCGAAGTGGTTTCGCATCTCCGTTCATTGTCGTTCATCTCCGGGTCCTCTCTGTTACATCTTCGTTTTATCTCCGTTCATCTCCGTTTTCTTTTCCGTTCATATTGTTCATCTCCGTTTTCATTTTCGTTCATTGTCGTTCATCTCTGTTTCATCTTCGTTTTCATTTCCGTTCATTGTCTTTCATCTCCATTTATCTCCGTTTTCATCGTTGTTCATTGTCGTTCATCTCCGGGTCCTCTCCGTTTCATCTCTATTTTATCTTCGTTCATCTTTGTTTCATCTCCGTCTTCATCGGATTTCATCTCCCGTTTTCATCAGTCTTTCACATCGTTTACGACCTGTTTCGTGTCAATTGTTATGGAATTTTACTCAATCGAGAACAACGAAAGTGTCCTTTAATTCTGATGAAAAAAATATGAAAATTGATCCTCCATGTAAACCGGTTAAGATTTAGTATATATCCAAAAATTAAAAATAAATTACCATAATAAACAATAAAATCGGCATTTAATATCATTGAAGAAAACAAAAAAAAAATCCATTTAAATGGTTATGATTAAGTAATTATCCTGAAATTGAAAGAAAATAAAAATGGTTTTCATCATGGGATGTCAATTGACAAGTTTGTCCTTTCATTAATTTCTTTTCCATTAAAAAAATCAAAATAATTTAATTATTACCATAATTACAACAAATGCATCTTAACCGTTGATGAATTCAATCTATGGTAAAAAGATGGGTTTCATAGTTTGCTACATAAGGATGGTTTGCAAATGGACCACACAAGGAATTATCCAGTGCTTCACGGTCAAAGCCGCAAATATTGACCAGATGAATGACTAAGATTACTTCTCTATTTCTCATATATTTACCATTTCTCAAATGAACCTCTCCCTATATATATATATATATATATATATATATATATATATATATATATATATATATAGGGAGAGGTTCATTTGAGAAATGGTAAATATATGAGAAATAGAGAAGTAATCTTAGTCATTCATCTGGTCAATATTTGCGGGGGAGAGGTTCATTTGAGAAATGGTAAATATATGAGAAATAGAGAAGTAATCTTAGTCATTCATCTGGTCAATATTTGCGGCTTTGACCGCGAAGCACCGGATAATTCCTTGTGTGGTCTATAGAAGGTAGATGGGTACGTGACCCAACTTAGCTTCAAAAAAGTCCCTCTTCGGGTAATATTTGGCTTTGAAAACTCTGCTAACCAAAGTATTTGGGTTGGAAAGGAGTCTCCAACCTTGCTTTCCCAACAATGCTAAATTAAAGGTAGTGAAATCCCGAAAGCCGAGACCCCCACAAGACATTGGAGCACATAACTTATCCCACGTGAGCCAATTTATAGCCCGGGAACCGTCTCTTATGGAACTCCACCAAAACGAGTTTAGAAGGCGTTGAATATCATCAATCAAGGTACTAGGAAGCATGAAGACACTCATAACATACACTGGAATGGCCTGGGCGGCAGCTTTGATGAGAGTAAGGCGCCCCGCATTGGAGATCGGTTTTTGACGCCATTTAGAGTGTCTATTCCAAACCTTGTCTTTAATGTGTTGAAAAATGGCCCTCTTGTTTCTACCGATCAAGGATGGTAGACCCAAATACTTGCTGGTGGCAAGGGGTCTTGAAACCCCTAGCACAAAATGAATCGCATGTTTGAAATCCGGGGCAAGATTATTGCTACACATTATACCGGACTTTTCAAAGTTGATCGCAAGCCCGGACGCTCGCTCAAAGGTAGCAAGAATCTATTTAAGAGCCATGCATTCCTCAATGTTGGCTTTATAGAAAAGGAGTGCATCATCCGCAAAGAGGAGGTGAGAAACAGGCGGTGCGTTTATGGTAACGCGACATCCATGGAGATGCCCCTTTTAAAGTGGCATCATCGATAAGATTAGACAGACCCTCTATGCAAATGATGAACAAATACGGAGATAGAGGATCTCCTTGTCTAAGCCCACGCATAGGAATGATCGGCCCGGTGATTTTGTCATTGACGCGTACAAAGTACCTTACCGAGGTGACACACATCATAACCATCTCGACCCAATGAGTCGAGAATCCCATTTTTGTCAGGATAAACTGGATGTAGTTCCAATCGAGTCTATCATAAGCCTTACTAATGTCGATTTTTAGAGCAACATCCCCATATTTTTTCTGAGTATTTCGTTTCATGCCATGCAAAAGCTCAAAGGCAAGAAGGACATTATCCGAAATAAGCCTTCCTTTAATGAAGGCCGATTGGTTTTCCGAAATAATTTTTGGAAGCACCTTTTTGAGACGGTTGGCAAGGACTTTGGTAATAATCTTCAGAACGACGTTGCAAAGCGCGATCGGTCGGAGATCTTTCATCGTGGTCGACTCTTCACATTTAGGTATCAAAGTAATGATCGAATCGTTGACGCCAACGGGTAAGCACTGACTTTGGAGCCAGGTAGCTCCCGCCGTGAAGATGGTGTCCCCGATTGTAGGCCAAAAGTGTTGGAAAAAATGGGGGTTAAAGCCGTCCAGGCCAGGGGCTTTATCGGGATGCATCTTGTAAATCTAACTTGTGGGAGCTTATTGATCATAAGGCAAACCTTACCGACAACTTCGCAAGCCTCCTTTTCGGCATCATGGAGGAGTGTACCAAGCAGACCCTCAATACTTTGTTGATGTTGTTGTGGAGCATTTGGTACCATAAGAATGAAGCTTTAAGGAACCATTACGTGAGGTCGATCCGTAATGTTAAGCGGTGTGCCTTGGAAGTGCTTAATGAATGGCAAACAACTAACGCCATACGATCGCATGATGCAACGGAACCAACGTTTGACCGCTGCCCTTTGTGGCACAAACCTCCGACCGACGTCGTCAAGTGCAACATCGATGCGGCTGTTTTCAATGGAATTCACCAGTCGGATTTTGCGTCGATTCTCAGAGATGATCAAGGGACTTTCATCGCCGCCCGATCGATGATAAGACACGGTATTCCGCTTGTCAAGGAGTGTGAGGCTTTGGCACTTGTCGATGCGCTATGTTGGACCTACGATATGGGTTTCAATGTGTTATTTTTGAAACAGATGCTAAACAGGTAGTTGATGCCATCCTCAACATGCAGCAGGACGATTCGGAATTCAAAGATATAATCTCTCGGTGTCGCTCCATTCTCCTCCAAAATGACGGTTTCTCGATCCAATTTGTTCCAAGACAAGCAAACGAGGCAGCGCATGTCCTTGCTAGGAAAGCCCAGTTTGTTGTTTTTCAAAATACCGTCTTTCAAATTCCGAGCTTTCTGGCGGCTCCTTTAAACGCTTTGTGTAACACCAACTGCCATTAATATATGTTGCCTTTTCCTAAAAAAAAAAGAAGGTAGATGGGTAATTTCGTAAAATACACGGGATGAGTTCATATATGAATCTGTATGAATCACAAAGATTCATATATGAATCACAAAGGTTCATATATGAATCTGTTAGTTAGTTCAACTGATTCATATATGAATCACAAAGGTTCATATATGAATCAGTTAAAAGAGTTCAGTTGTGAATTGCACTGGTTCATATATGAACATATAGTTCATATGTGAATTATACATGTTCATATATGAACACAGCCTGTGTGTTTTGTAAAATTTACGAAATTGTTCTTCTATTTTTGGGATAGCTGCAGCTTTTGACCAGTCAAAGCCGTAACTTTTGACCGGTCAAAGCCGCAATATTTGACTAGTCAAATCCAATCTTGACCATATGAATGGCTAGGATTACTTCTCTATTTCTCATATATTTACCATTTCTCAAATGAACCAAACACTATATATATATATATATATATATATATAGGGATAGGTTCATTTGATAAATGGTAAATGTATGAGAACTAGAGAAGTGATCCTAGCACTTTATCTGCTTAACGTTTGCTGCTTTGACCGTGAAGCACCGAATAATTCCTTGTGTGATATGTAAAAGATAGAGGGGTAGTTTCGTAAAATACGCGGGACGAGTTCATATGTGAACCTATGTGATTCACATAATCATTTAATTATGTGAATCTGTTAATTAGTTCAACTGATTCACATATAAACCTACAGTTAATTAGTTCATATGTGAATCAGTTAATATGTTCATATATGAATCACAAAGGTTCATATATGAATCAGTTAAAAGAGTTCACATGTCAATCATACAGGTTCATATATGAACTCGTCTTGTGTATTTGTAAAAATGACGAAATTGTCCTTCTATTTTTGGAATATACGCAACTTTTGACCAGTCAAAGCCGCAATTGTTGACCAGTCAAATCCGATCTTGACCGTATGAAATGTTAGAATTACTTCTCTATTTCTCATACATTTACCATTTCTCAAATGAACCTAAGGCTATATATATATATATATATATATATATATATATATATATATCAGTTATATACCCCGCGTGCGATGCAACACGAAGGATATCGAATTTAAAGCTGAGAACTCGAAATAGCAATTTGTTCCTAGAATTCTATTTTAAACAACTTTTGCAGCTTCAAAAGCTTCCATGCAGACTCAGTTTATCCCGTTTGCTTAGTCCTCCACTTTCGGTTAAAGGCTCATTTATCACACTTCCTGATGCAGAGGTTGTCTTGTCTGCTGAATTTTGCGTAGAAAACGACCAACACATGTAGTAGACTATTTAATGTATGTTACTGCTATAATCATGATCCAATTAAGGAATAAAAATCATATACATACCCTTTCTACTGTATTTATGCATCTACACTACTGATTAATTACATTTTACTCATTCAACATTATCAAACTGAAGCATATACAATTTATTGCATCAAATCGTTGGTCAAGTAATTTTCGTGAAACTGCCATCATTGTATCTAATGAAACACGTGTATTTAAAATTGCACTAACAACACATTTTCTAATGATACTTATTTCACTACTCATTCATCTCACTATTGATTCAAAATAACTTATTTTCTAATGATACTTAGTTGTGTACCTCTGTAAAGTATCGGGATGACAACTTTTGTTGTAAATCAGGTGTGAGTCAGCTTTTGTTATAAATCAAGTATGAGTCAACTAAAATTGAAGCTAATTGAACAACTAAAATCAAATGAATCGTGACTGAATCAACCGAAATTCAAATGAATCATGGCTTCCTAGTGGCCTGTTTTGTTTGCACTTAGGGGAGTGCAGAAATTTGTTTGTCAGTCATAAAGTCAACATAAGATTATTATTAATTGAGAGAAAGGGATGGTTTTGGAGAGGGTAAATAGAGGGTTAAATACATGGAAAAAGCTTTGCTGATAGCAGTCAACATTGTTCTAATCTTTTTCTTCACTCTCATTATAACATCTATTTTTTCTAACACAAATATTTGCAAGCCAATCAACCCATGCAAGTAAGCAAGGACAAGATTTCAACCACAATTTCACCTCAAACATCAAAACAAAGGACTCAAGGAGTATGAATTACAAACATAGACAAACAAAAACTAAACAAAAGCAAACACCAAGAGTATGATGACAGATATAGATCCAAAAAACATGTGCACACTACTCATTTAAGCAGTGTCTTCATAGTTGACTTGACGTTCATCTTCTTTAAGTTCGTATAAGAATGCAATGGACTCCAAACTTGATTGATCTTTGATAGTTGATCTTTGATATATTCGCTTCAAAGACGATAAACATATAAAGCTATAATACAAATTGTTACACAGGCACGTCAATATGAAGATTTGAACAAAAGTTGCAAGAAGCATACATTACTTTTGTGTCATAAAATGCACAAGAACTTCCTTTGCTATATTGAAAGACTGCAATTTTTAAATGAAAAAAAATCAGAATAGTGCCTACAGTAGTTACATTGAATGATCAAACCATCACGACTCAAAGATTTCAAATTATAACTTAAATATATGACATATGCAAATATTTTGTGCCAACAAAAAGTCACCAATTTAATTGAAATTTATTTTTGCACTAGAAAATAATACATAATGAAAGGGAAAAAAATACAACTGCTCATTGAAAGGCTTCTCACTCAAACCAGTTAAGGTGGGGAGGATTGTAACACCCGGAATTTTAAGTAAGTAAGTCTTAAGTCTAATTGTTCCTTTTATCGCTCAGATTGGTCTTACCTGGTTTAATTTCATCCTTAACCATAGAAATGATTCCATAGGTCACTTAAATCTGTTAAACAAGACTTTTCGAACGAGAAATCGAGTGGCCAGACACTATCGGCGGCATTGCCGGCGACTGTGACACATGTAAAAGTGACGGGGGGCAAAGTCGCAGGGTGCTCGTGGATTTCGGTACGTCCCGCGTGAGAGTGACATGCGATTGTGCCCTTGGGCACTCTCGCTAGTCACAAGCGCGAGGATTGTACCGCGGGTTGCTGGGTTTCGATGACTATACCCTAGCGATAGTGACCAGGGCAATGTCGTGGGGAATTCTATCCTGTAGGGTCTGCCCGATTTAAAACATCTTTCCAGCCACTTTCTCATTTCATAACTACACAATCAGATCTAGGGTTCGTTTGGGAGCTTATTGGGGGCGATTTTGACTCTTCTCCACACCCTTCTTTCATTTATTACACTAGAGGTTGTTGGGGAACTTTAAATCTTCAACAAACCACTTCAAGGGTGCATTTAAGAGCTAACATTTAAGCTTTGGGATCTCAAGACTCCATTCCTTATCAATTCATCTATTTTTCTAGGTTTTTTTTATCTAAAACCTAGGTGGTGAGTATTCTAAATCTTTTTCTTAATGGGATACATGTATTACTTGTATATTTGTGAATATGTATTATTATCTCCATTAAACGAAAAATAGGGTTTCTCATAATTTGTTCTTTTGATCTAATAATGTTTAGAGTATGAAAGGAGTGGTTGAATGGTGGACATGTTTATATATTTGTGAAATGGAAAAGTAAAGAAGAATAACTATTTTGACACAAATATGTGTTATTGCTATTTGTGTGTTGGAAATATCCTCACTATGCATGTATTACCTTTATGACTGAATATATGTCAAGCATGATAGAGGAGAGGTTATGTTTCCTCACACAAAATTGTTGTTGGGTAAGACTTATGGAACAAATGGTGTACATTGGTAATAATTACACATGTTATGAGCAAATGTGCTCCGTTGACGTACATGAGAGGTATGGATGAACCAAGTCAAATGGTCACTAGGAGGACATAGTCTTGGACGCCACCGTGTTTGTATGTGCCTAGACCTCCGCCATTTGGGGCAATGCCATTATTGTACCCTCGAATGTGCCGGGCCTTGGGGTGTCGCTCACGGAGCTTGAAACTAGGGTATCTCGTCTCTTGGGTGGAATTTGATTGGTATTATGGGTCTCCCCCATTGACTTCATTTGTTGATCCTATCTTTGGTAAATAAATATTGGAACATCTCTCATGCATATATTAATTGTCATAATGCTTACTAGGCTTTTTGGCCTAACACTTGGTTGTTGTATATGTTTATCTCAGGTTCTAGTGCCGCCATTCACAAGACGGTTTAGTCGGGGTTGTGTGAGCTTGGGGAGATCAAAGGATCATTTTTATGAAGACCGTCATTGGACTATAGACAACACACTTTTTGTAATCTTGTTTCCGTTGAGAAATTAGATTAGGCGGTTGTTGTTTTATTTTCCTTATAATTACAACTGTAATTTAACAGACATTTTTATATCCCCATTTTTGGATAGCTCATGCTTTGGCATTTATATATCACATTTCCAATTTTCCGGAAAATTTTGCTAACCCATTTTTAGAGTGTTACAAGTTGGTATCAGAGCATTAGTTTAAGCGAATTAGGTATCGACCTTAGCATGCCTAGACTTAACTATAAGTGATTTTGATGAGACTCTCACCTATGGGTAGAAATTTTAGGTGGGGAGAGTGTTAGGACTTACGGAATTACGTAGATTAAGAGTTGTAATTGTGGTAACAAGAATTCTTGTGTATGATCTGTTCATAATTTCACTTAGCTACTGCTATTATGAATATATTATCACGTGAGTATGCTTGCAAATGTCGTATTTATGATAATTGAGATGTGTATTAGTACGTACAATAAGTTTAACTCACTTAGTCTTTTCTCAACCTCTTTCTCGTACATGTATGGCAGATAACCATGGTAGCAGGCTCCCAAACCCGCAAGAGGGTCGCTTAGAAGTGGAATCTAGTGCCGACCAACCTCATTTGATCGAGACCTCGGTGGGACCTCCCATACCCACAGTCTTGGGCGGGGGACCCGAGCGTATTCCACACGTGAACGTTGCCTAAAATACTCTGATCATCGAGGAGGTAACTATGGAAACAAGAATCAGGTATAGCATGATGCAAGTCATGAACTCGGCCATGTCCCAGCAACAAGAATTCTTTATGAAGCTACTAGAGGATCGAGATGCTAGTCACCGTCAACCCGAGACAATGGCGGAGAATATCGTGAATGGGTCGAGCGGTGGACCAACCGCCATGGGAACAGAAGAGCATGCTATGGTTCGAGAGAAGCGAAGGGAATCCGAGTGCACTTACAAAACTTTTCTAGGGTGCCATCCAAAGAAATTTTCGGGTTCCTCAGTTCCAGTCGCTTGTATATATTGGCTAAAGGAGGTAGAAATGGCCTTTGAATCCAGCGAGTGCGACGACTCACAACGAGTCAAATTCGCCTCTCAACTGCTTAGGGGTGAGGCCTTGATTTGGTGGAATCTCACCCGATCAGTTCTTACTCCTGAATTCTAGCCAAGTTAACTTGGCTGGTTTTCAAGCAGAAGATTTTGGACAAATATTGCAATGAAAGATCATTGGACAAGATAGAAGAATAGTTCAAAAACTTGAACAAAGGGGCCTTGTCCGTCACTGACTACTCCAAGCTCTTCTTGGAGAAACTGAACTTAGTGGGGCATCTGGCTCCCGATGAGCGATCAAAAATCAAGGATTATCAGCGTGGGTTACCGGCCGAGATAAGGATGGTCGTGAGAAATGCAAGAGGTTCGACGTTACAATAAGTCATTGAAGAGTCCTTGCTCGTAGAAGACGACATGATTGCGGGAAAGGAGGAGAAGGGATTTGTTGGAGAGAAGAGAAAGTGGGAGGGGTTTTCCGGACCAAATCGTCAATTAAAACCGACATTCGGGGGAAAGGGAAGCGACCCCCGCCAGAATGTGAGGTGGTGTCATCGGTGTAAGAGCAAACACAGTGGCCCATACAGTCAAAGGACTTATTTTGGTCCCCCCGAGTGTGTCAAATGTGGAAAGAGGGATCACATGACCCGCGACTGTACTGTCCGGGGACTCGTTTGCTATGAATGCCGAGAGCCGAGATACATGAAGACAGAATGTCCAAAATGGGTTGGGAGTAATCGCAATCCCACTAGCGGACCAACCCCAAAGAAAGAGAATTCGTCGAGGGTACCGAGTCGAGCCTTCCAAATGACCGCCGAGGAGGCAAGAGAGACCGTCGATGTATTATCGGGTACGTTTCTTGTAAACTCCTTGCCTGCTCATGTTTTATTCGACTCGGGTTCAAATCGATCCTTTGTGTCAAATTCATTTTGTGCAATGTTTACTACTCCCGTTAGTGTCCTTCCCGATGCCTTGGTAGTAGAAGTAGCCAATGGGGAACATGTATTGATTCGGGATTATTATCATGACTGTGCTATAGAGATAGATGGAACTCCTTTCAAGTTAAACCTTTTGCCAATGTCCATTGGAGGTTTCGACGTAGTGATAGGCATGGATTGGTTGACCGAAAACTGCGCCGACATTACTTGTTCCAAGAAGATGATTAGGATACTGGTGCCGAGTGGTACGCTCACTATTTACGGAGAAAAAATGAAGGGATCCACTCCCATGATTTCTTACTTAAGAGCTCGCAAGCACTTAGCTAAAGGATATTCATCGTATTTAGCTTACATTTTAGATGCAAAGTTGGAAAAGAAGTCAGTGGGGGATGTAAAAACTGTTCAAGATTTCCCGGATGTCTTCCCGGAAGATCTACCCGGTTTACCGCCAGAACGCCAGGTAGAATTTCAGATTGACCTCACCCCGATAACGTCTCCGATAGCCCGTGTTCCATGCCGTTTAGCGCCGACGGAAATGCAAGAGATGATGACTCAACTGGAAGAGTTATTAGAGAAGAGCTTTATCCGACTGAGCTCGTCTCCTTGGAGAGCCCCAATTTTGCTCGTAAAGAAGAAAGACGGGTCTGTGCGGATGTGCATAGACTACCGGGAATTGAATAAAGTCACGGTGAAGAACAAGTACCCTTTACCCCGAATCGACGATCTCTTTGACCAACTTCAAGGTGCGGGGTGCTTCTCAAAGATCGACCTTCGGTCCGGATATCACCAAATGAGAGTGAAGAAAGAGGATATTCCGAAGACGGCGTTCCGAACGAGGTACGACCACTACGAGTTTTTGGTGATGCCTTTCGGTTTGACCAATGCTCCGGCCATATTCATGGATTTGATGAACAGCGTATGCTGCCCTTTCTTGGACCAATCTGTAATCATCTTCATCGACGATATATTGATCTACTCGAAGGATGAGGCCGAGCATGGGAAGCATCTAAGGGAAGTATTGAAAGTCCTCCGAAGAGAGAAGTTATTCGCAAAGTTCTCGAAATGCGAGTTTTGGCTTCAAGAGGTACAATTCTTGGGCTACGTGGTGTCCAAAGACGGAGTGAAGGTGGACCAGGCAAAGGTTGAGGCAATGATAAGTTGGGAGCCGCCCAAGAGTCCGACAGAGATCCGAAGCTTCTTGGGATTGGAGGGATATTATAGAAGGTTTATTCAAGACTTCTCAAAGATTGCTTCGCCACTTACAGTGTTGACGAGAAAGAATGTCAAATTCCTTTGGACGGACACTCAGGAACAAGCCTTCCGTACTCTTAAGAGGAAGTTGTGTGAAGCGCCGATTCTATCCCTACCCGAAGGATCGGACGATTTTTTTGTGTATAGCGACGCTTCCAAAATAGGCCTCGGTTGTGTGCTCATGCGAAGGGGGAAAGTAATAGCCTACGCGTCACGTCAATTGAAAGATTACGAGAAGGACTACCCCACTCACGACTTGGAGCTAGCAGCGGTGGTTTTCGCATTGAAGTTGTGGCGTCACTATCTTTATGGAACCAAATGTACTCTCTTCATCGATCACAAAAGTTTGAGGTACATTTTTGATCAAAAAGAACTCAACATGCGACAACGAAGATGGCTCGAGCTACTCAAGGATTATGACTGTGAGTTGCAGTACCATCCGGGTAAGGCCAACGTGGTGGCGGATGCTTTGAGTCGTAGGAATCATGGTAGTGGAGCCGTCTTGTCACTCACCAGAATTAACGTTGTGTCAAGCCTAATCGAGGACATCAAGAGGTGTTAGACCGAAGCACTTCGAGAAGAGAACCTCAAGGCTGAAGTGATGATAAAGCAACGAGATCTATTGATGGAAGATGGTCGCAGCTTGAGGTTATTCCAAGGACGAGTATGGGTACCAAAGTTGGGAGGGAACCGCGAACTCCTCCTAGAAGAAGATCATAAATCCAAGTATTCCATACACCCCGGTAGCACGAAGATGTATAGGGACATCAAGTTGAACTATTGGTGGCCGGTGATAAAACTCGATGTGGCCAAGTATGTGGAGAAATGTATCACATGCTTACAAGTGAAGGCAAAACACCAAAGGCCATACGGCAGTCTGCAACCCTTATCAATTCCGGAATGGAAGTGAGAACCCATCACTATGGATTTCGTCACCAAACTACCTAAAACTTTGAAAGGCCACGACACGATTTGGGTGGTGGTGGACCGACTCACCAAGAGCGTGCACTTCTTGGCGATGCGAGAGACGTTGTCCATGGACAAATTAGCTAAATTGTACATTGACGAGATCGTGTCAAGGCACGGTGTTCCGTTATCTATCGTGTCAGATCGAGATAGTCGATTCACTTCTAAATTTTGGGACGGTTTACAAAAGGAGTTGGGCACAAAAGTCAAATTCAGCACGGCCTACCATCCTCAGACGGACGGACAGAGCGAGAGGACCATTCAGACTCTCAAAGACATGCTAAGATCGTGCGTCATTGATTTCGGCGGAAATTGGGACTCACACCTACCATTAGTAGAATTTGCCTATAATAATAGCTACCATTCGAGCATCGGAATGGCTCCATTTGAAGCTCTTTACGGACGGAAATGTAGGACCCCGACTTGTTGGCTAGAAGCGGGGGAAAAGCAATTTTCTAGACCCGAAATCGTTCAACAGACCGCGGATAAACTGAAGGACATCCGAGAGCGGTTAAAAGTGGCCCAAGACCGACAGAAAAGCTATACGGACAAGAAAATAAGACCGGGTGAATTCCAAGTAGGTGATCGAGTGATGTTGAAGGTGTCACCGTGGAAGGGGATAATCCGTTTTGGAAAACGCGGAAAGCTTAGCCTCCGTTTCCTTGGACCCTTTGTGGTCTTAGAGAAGATTGGACTTCAAGCGTACCGATTAGATTTACCACCGGAAATAGACGGGATACATCCTACCTTCCATGTTTGTTACCCTCGTAAATGCCTGGCCGAGGAAGAAAGCGTCATCCCTTTATCAGAAATTCGGGTGGATAATGGAAACCGGTGTGTAGAAGAACCGGAAGTGATATTAGAATCCAAGACCAAGAGGCTTCGTCATAAGGAGGTAACAATGGTCAAGGTTCAATGGAAGCATTATCGTAGTTCCAATGTCACTTGGAAATCGGAGGAGGACATGCGATGGCAGTATCCTCACTTATTTTCGTAGAGTGGGATTTCGGGGACGAGACTTTTTGGACGAGAAATCGAGTGGCCAGACACTCTCAGCGACATTGCTGGCGACTGTGACACATGTCAAAGTCGTGAGGGGCAAAGTTGTAGGGTGCTCGTGGGTTTCGGTACGTCCCGCGCAAGAGTGACATGCGATTGTGCCCTTGGGCGCTCTCGCTGGTCACAATCGCAAGGATTGTACCGTGGGTTGTTGGGTTTCGACGACTATGCCCTGGCGATAGTGACCAGAGCAATGTCACGGGGCATTCTCGCCCGCGGAGTCTGCCCGATTTAAAACACCTTTCCATCCACTTTCTCATTTCATAACTACACAATCAGATCTAGGGTTCGGTTGGGAGCTTATTGGGGGCGATTTTAACTCTTCTCCACACCCTTCTTTCATTTATTACACTAGAGGTTGTTGGGGAGCTTTAAATCTTCAACAAACCACTTCAAGGGTGCATTTAAAAGCTAGCATTTAAGCTTTGGGATCTCAAGACTTCATTCCTTATCAATTCATCTATTTTTCTAGGTTTTTTTATCTAAAACCTAGGTGGTGAGTATTCTAAATCTTTTTCTAAATGGGATACATGTATTACTTGTATATTTGTGAATATGTATTATTATCTCCATTAAATGAAAACTAGGGTTTCTCATAATTTGTTCTTTTGACCTAATAATGTTTAGAGTATGAAAGGAGTGGTTGAATGGTGGACATGTTTATATATTTGTGAAATGGACAAGTAAAGAAGAATAACTATTTTGACACAAATATGTGTTATTGCTATTTGTGTGTTGGAAATATCCTCACTATGCATGTATTACCTTTATGACTGAGTATATGTCAAGCATGATAGAGGAGAGGTTATGTTTCCTCACACAAAATTGTTATTGGGTAAGACTTATGGAACAAATGGTGTACATTGGTAATAATTACACATATTATGAGCAAATGTGCTTTGTTGACGTACATGAGAGGTATGGATGAACCAAGTCAAATGGTCACTAGGAGGACATAGTCTTGGGCGCCACCGTGTTGGGATGTGCCTAGACCTCCGCCATTTGGGGCAATGCCATTGTTGTACCCTCGAATGTGTCGGGCCTTGGGGTGTCGCTTACGGAGCTTGACACTAGGGTATCTCGTCTCTTGGGTGGAATTTGATTGGTATTATGGGTCTCCCCCATTGACTTCATTTGTTGATCCTATCTTTGGTAAATAAATATTAGAACATCTCTCATGCATATATTAATTGTCATAATGTTCACTAGGCTTTTTGGCCTAACACTTGGTTGTTGTATATGTGTATCTCAGGTTCTAGTATCGCCGTTCACAAGATGGTTTAGTCGGGGTTGTGTGAGCTTGGGGAGATCAAATGATCCTTTTTGTGAAGACCGTCATTGGACTATAGACAACACCCTTTTTGTAATCTTGTTTCCGTTGAGAAATTAGATTAGGCGGTTGTTGTTTTATTTTCCTTATAATTACAATGTAACTTAACAGGCATTTTTATATCCCCATTTTTGGATAGCTCATGCTTTGGCATTTATATATCACATTTCCAGTTTTCCGGAAATTTTTGTTAGCCCATTTTTAGGGTGTTACAATCAACTAGGTTGGCTTACTTGGATTTAATAATGTCCAATGCAAACTTCTACATGCTCTCAAATAATAAACTTCTACAACTCTCTAAATATGTAAAAGTATTTCAAGACAGTCCAAAGAGCCTAAAAAAGAATCTATGAGAATGAATCTATAAGTTCCATCAAGCAAAAAAAAACACAAAGTTGAAAAAAATCGATAATTGAATAGATTTTCTGAGAAACATCCGAAAAATCTATAGCCATGGTCATGTCTGATTTACTCTATAAAATTATCGAGAACAGGAAAAAAAAAAAAACAAATCTATAGCCATGTCTGATTTACTCTATATGCCATCTTGTAAATATTTAGTAGGGTTCTGCTCCATCGACAAAATACCAAAAAAAATGTCATTTAACTATGGGTTTTGATTCTTACCTTCCGATTCACCAAATAATCAGCCTCTTCATAACCAATGGTACATGCCATTTAAAAAGCATATTTTAATCACTCAAAAAACATAGTTATGGTTAAATGTTTACAAAAGTGCAGAGTGAGATGCCAAGAAGAAGTTGACAGAGAAAAAAGAAAGAAAGAACAAAAGACTTTACAAATCACGAATCAAATGAGATGATGGAGTTGATAGCGAGAGTTGAAGAGGGAATATACGTAAGATCATATTCGTAATACCTGATTCGTAAGATCATATTCGTAAGCCAAATGCAGATACCTAAGATCAGATTCGTAATAGCAAATGCGGATACATTGGAGCATTCAAAATCCCTAAGCCAAATGCAGATACTGGACCAAATCAACGAAAGGCCGACACCAAAAATATGCTGCAAAAATGTATGAATGGGTCCTTGGGGAAGTATGCTCAAAATCTTGATGTTTTCCCAAACTTAACTGGTTACATACTCACGTGAATGAGAAATACAATCTTCAAATATTGATAGTATATGTGGGTATGAAATTCGATCAGTCAACTGCAAAGTCAATCAAACTCATCTTACCATCAAAGCAAGAAATATGCAGTTAATTTGGAATTTTAAAGCACATGCTAAGATCAAATCTTCAATATTCACATGTCATATCAATATTTTAATGTGAATCCCACGCGTAATAACCGTCACTTACTATTATTAATATTATACTTTAGAACCATAGAAAATTATTTCTTGGTGAGTAGTGACACCAAGCGAATAGACAATTTTGTTTCGAAAGTATATGGGTAAGGCTTTTAATCAACCAATGAAATTGTACAGGAAAGTTGAAGGACGCCATCTAATAAACAATGGTTTCAAATTAAGAACCTCTCTTTCATCCATTTTAATAGATGCATTTTTTTAGCTGATTGATAAGCTGATAGAAAGAAGACAAATGAAAAGGTTATATTATATCCATAGTGAGAAAACCATAAACCATCCTAGCCTGAAAGTAAAAGAAACAACAAATCGAAAAGGATCTATATGAAATGTACAATAGATAACGCAAATCAACATCTTTTTCTTTCATCAGCTTCAAATATACTCATTTTTAACATGTCCCAAATAGTGTTAGGTATATGCATTGTTGTTGTTTGCAAATCGAACTTGTCTTTGATAAACACAGACAAATAGATTCGCATTGGGAATTGGGATCAAATCATTTATACCATAAAACAAAAATAGAACGTAGTAGACTAATAGATAACCCAACTTAAATATCCAAACAGACTCATATGAGCATACTAACAATCATAAAATCCAATAAATGCCCCTTCAATAAAGTGTTTGTGCAAGATTTTCTTTACACTATCCCATTGATGAAAAAAGGGTCACCAAATTTCGCACTCAATAACAGAACCTAACTTTATAATGGAAAACATAGGAAAGCTAAAAGTAATGGAGGTGCATGTGAAAAACACTCTCATTGAGAGCCTATTTTGAACTCAAACACAAATTAGGAATGGCCAGACTCTAATCCATCACCCATACTTGAAGCCTACTTTAGAAAATTCAAAAACCTACTTTGAAAAATGTAAGATCCCACATTGGTTGGGGAGGGGAACGAAAGTTTCCTTATAAGTGACTGGATACCTCCTCTACCAGACGTGTTTTAAAACCATGAGTCCAGGTATGTGGACAAAGCGGACAATATCTGGTACGGTTGGTCTGGGATGTTACAGATGGTATTAGAGCCGGGAGCCGGACTAGTGTGCCAGAGAGGACGTTGGGCTCCCAAGGGGGGTGGATTGTAAGATCCCACATTGATTGGGGAGGGGAACGAAAGTTTACTTATAAGTGACTGGACTCCTCTACCAAACGCGTTTTAAAATAGTGAGTCCAGGTGTGTGGACAAAGCAGACAATATCTGGTACAGTTGGTCTGGGATGTTACATAACACTAGTTGGGTAAGGGAGCCAAGAAGTGAAAATTGGTGGGTTGGATAATTTTATCTCCTATTTATAAAGGTAAGACCATATTCTCTTGTTTTCCTTGATGTTAAGCTTTATCATAGTTATTGTAATCTTAGAGGCTTAGTTTAAGTTTTAGGTTATGGCTAAATGATTTGGTTGAAAGAAAAGTTATCCTATGGTAAATCTTGAGTTTATTTTCATATTTGAATGTCTCCTCCAGATCTTTTGATCATAAAATCTTTGAGATGGATGGGATTTATCCATTGATTTGATATCCTTTTTAGTGTTATTTCTTGGAGATTTTGATGTGTAATTTTTAGATAGAAGTTAGTAAGTATTTAAATCTGTTTTATATTCAAATATGAAGTATTTTGAAGTTGGTTGTTGAAGCCTGAAAGTTTGGGTAAAAAACCGAGTATTGGAAAGGTGCAGGTCGAATAAGGGGAAGGAGACGATCCAGAAGTCTACGCGACTTTGCCCGCGACCAAAGTCATGTGGCAAGTCGCGTAAGTCTCTATGGTATGTGTTTCCCATTTCTCCTTTGTGCCGTTTTGGGGTCTTTCGGAGTATTGTTTACGGTTCTTAGGAATTATTAAGAATTATGCAATAGATTCAATCCCCTAGATTGTAACCATGCTTACCTTATTCAGATTCAAGTGTTTGGTTTTGGGATTCGCGTTTGGTTTCGATATTGTGTGTCAGTTAAGCCTTATATCTTCGTACATCAAATCAAGGTGAGTATTCTTTTAACCATTTTCAAACTAAAATGCAAATATTATTAAATGGCTATTACTTCGATATTATACCAGACTTGGTATGTTTAAATTGTTACCGTTAATTATGATTCGATATTTGATCACATGTTGTCGGAAATTAACATATGCAGTTTTATAATTAATTCTTGGGTTAAAATGATTGTTATGACTAATTTCTCTAAAGTAGATAACCGAAAGTCAAAATCTCTAAAAGAAATTAAATTTTACTCGATCAGATTTTCTATTTTAAAATTTTCAACGTTCATTATATTATTAAAATACTATATAAATTTATCACCCTAATACATTTTTTTAAAATAATTTATATAAAATAATGTAAATCAATTTCATTGATGGGAATAAATAAAAAATTAATTTCTCTCTCCTCCCATTAAATTTTAAAAGAATTCTCTAAACTTGAAAGGTTTCCTACTTTTTTCTATTTTAAAGAACATTACTAGTGTTTCCTACCGCGCATTGCACAGTCGATAATTTCTTGTTAGAAAATATTGGATAAAGTTAAATAGACCGCTCTTCCAAATATCAGATAATAAACTAACAAAAACAAACAATACACTAAATACAGTACAGTTGTTTTGTTGTCATCCATTTTTTTTGTAACAATTGTCTCTTTCATTCCCTCATCAAAAGTTGGACTCAAACCATAGAGTGAGAAAAAGAGAATGACTTACACATCTAACACCTTGAGTTCTAAACTAAAATAATTATGCAAAACATTTACGTTTGCATTTGTTATCGAGTTGGTTGCTTATCCAAATTTCGTTAAAAAGATCATTAAGCATTTTGGTCATCTCAAAAAAATAGTTTTTGAATGTACTTCCATTGTTTGAATTTGTGAATAATTAGAAATTCAGTTCATATATTTGATAAATAGCTGAAGTTCATGATCTAAAATTTTTTATATAAAAATTAATATTTATCTTTGTATAATCTACAAAGTTACAAACAATCATAACAACTTCATTAAGCATTTTTGGTCCTGGTGACCATCAGTTTCACAGGTTGAACACAAAAGCTAAAAAAGGCCATAACACTATCTACATATCATCGTTTGCATGATCATAGGTACTAAAATTAACCAATTCAATAAAGGAAGACCATCTCCATAACCCTACAATACTATAAATCTAAACGGTGTGAGCACCAAAATTTTGTTTATAGCAACCAAATAACCATTCCATCATCATTAGTTCCAGGTGTCATTAGCATTAACTCCAAATATGTAATCTTGATAGGTTCCATGTACGCCACACACATCTGTGCGGAGAAAACTAAACATAGATTATCCATACAAAATAAAGAGAGTTGCAATATATTGTTTGTGAAAAACGAAACCATAATTAATGTATATAAAAGTTAACATTGTGTTGTAGAATCTCATTTGGTAAATGATTTGATGAAAAGTTGGAGATTAGCTTCCATGATGAATGCTCCAACAAAATCGTGAAACGGTTGAAAATCCATCGTAGATGGCGAGTCGAGCTCAATGATACGATAACCCTTGTACCTAACACAACATCAAGATAAAAGTTAGAAATAAGCTAAAATTAATCCTCGTTGGTGATTAAAAATCAATCTAAAGACACATAGTAATATAACCGAAAGAAATATGGTAAAACGTAGATAACCACAAAGCCCATAATTGAGATAAGATAGAGACCAAATAAAGGAAGAAAAAAAAGAAATCCACAAAAACTTCCGGTAGCTATTATGTTGCTTCAAATCTTTTCGGAGATACACGGAAGTGTCTTCTCAGAAATCTCATTTCATTGGTCTATAAGACAAAGTCTCGCTTAATCGTTCCTCGGTCTTTTTCCGTAAGGCCTCAGGCCTCACGAATTCTGATTTCTATTTTTTTTGTATAGAAGTGTTGGTAGCTTCTAGCCTCGAGCTGGAAAGTATCATCGGCCGGGGGGGGGGGGGGTAATATAGATACAGCGTAACTCTCTAATTGAGACAATCTATACACAATAACCAGCCCTGACATGGAAGTGCATTCAATTAAATTATAACTAAATTTTGTTTATAAATTCATGCCCATTTAGCAGGTCTATTTATGAGTTGTTTAGTATACCTAAAAGTCATACTGCAATTAAACAATATGAAATGGAAGAAGAATATTTTCTTCATTACTTAACGAAATGTAAGTATCCATTGAACATGGAAAATTGTACTAATAACATAAGCTATTTTAAGATGACACCCTTGGTTGCCTGCACTGTTATCGAGAATCATATGAGGAAGGCCTTAGTAACTTGTACCAAAAATAAAATATTTCCTAATTCCAACAGTACTTATGCAAGCTAGCAGCCAAGCTAAAGGTGCTAAATTTTTTTGTTAAGGTGTTAAGGTAATCAAAAAAGAAAGAGAGGATTTCTTCTTTCTTTTATCACTTAGGAAGCGTGTCAAAAAAGAACCAACCTGGTGCCAAAGAAGGTAGAAAGTCATAATCTGCAGTATATTAAAAAGTATATAAACATATCACAATGGATGAGGCAAAGAAATAGCAATTTAAAGTCGGCTTGTTAGTTGCTCTAGTAATTGTTGTTAAATTAATATTTACACATACAACATCTCTCAGATTCCGTCCGTCAACAGCGATGCGCCTACGCTAGTCCTCTTCTCCAACGCTCTCCCGTGAAGCAACCCCTCTCTCACCCTTCCATCTTGTCGACTTCCATTGCCATTCCCTTCCCCCTTTCTTCCTTACCGTGAATGGCAGCTTCATCGACCGTCTACCTCACCTTCACCACCTCTACAATGGCAGCTTCATCTTTACAATTGATTCTAGGTAAAGAGAAGACGGTCAAGCTTGAATAGAAGGTAACATGTTCCACACGGTTGATTTGCATCACCATCCCTCTCACCTTTCTCGTTGGATTTGCATCAAAATGGAGGTTTGGAAGGGGTATTTGCCCATCTTTTCACCTTGACCCCTTTCTTCATTTACCTACAAATTTTTGTTAAGGTGTTGTCTCCGACTCTAACTACACATTTAATACAACTTGTTTCTACAAAATAGAATGACAATTTTTAACACTTTAAATATCAATATTTTTAGGGGATCTTTAACTACATATACACATTTTGTGTACCCAGCACCAACTTCTATCCCTTTTTATGTGCCTCCTTTGGACACTTTTAGTGGCAAAGCGGATTTGTAGTTACTCACCAAAAAGCTAGAATAGTTCACGGGTGATAGGAGTTGTTTAATTGGCAAATAAAGCAATTCTTTGATTTCTTTGCTTTTCAAAGGATTGCTTTCTTTGCCAAGTAAACAACTCCTATTATCACCCTGCTCCCTGGTATTATACATTCCACATTTTTTATATTCATTCTACGGATTTGTATTGCAGATATGCATTACAGTGAATTTAATTGTAACACCTCGAAAATTCAAAATATAGCTTTGGATGTTATCATATTAAGACTTACCGTGTTTTGGGATTTATCGTTAATTATGTTTTGGTCTGTTTTGAACATCGTGGGCTGAAAGTTGGCAAAACTGGAAAATTTGGACTTTCGATACCTTTTCCACGATAGTGAGATAGGTCACTATCGCGAGGGCACAATCGCCCCATATGTACCGTAGGTGTTTGGAGCCCCGTGACCTTGCCCGCGATAGTGACAAGTGTCACTATCGCTGGGGCACAATCGCCGACACTGTGCAGGTATAAGTTGTTCAAGTCGCGATTTTAGGGCATTTTATCTGATTTTGAAGAGGGCAGTAGCGATTTTCTCTCTAGAGGACTGGTAAGTTCGATCTTTTCCTCCCTTAGCATTAATGTCTCTCAACTACTTCAATCCTTTGATCATTTATGTGTTCTAGGGGTGTGTGAATCATCATAGTGCTAGTGAAGCTATCTCAAGTTCTCAACCCATCTTCTTCTTGCTTAAGCTTTGGGTCTTAGGGTTTAAACTACAACCCTACAAGGTGAGTTCATACACTTTTATAAAACTTTATACATGTCAAATGTGGGTTTTAAATGCCTAAACATCTCCTTTTTCATATACTTACATTGTGGGTTTTGTACCAAGTCTAACTTTTGGAGATTTTAGGGTTTATGAATATTTTATGGAATATGCTTGTATGAGCTTTGTTGATGTTGCTATTAACTTACCTTCACTTGGGGAAATGTATTTCAAAAGATGACTCTATTCATGTATAACTTACGGGTTTTGGAAATGAAAATCATGGGCTTAACTGCTGATAAGTTTGTATTTGGTAATTTATCATGCTTTGAAAAGTATGACTTATAATAGTCATTTATGTCTCAACTAATGATCGTTCGGTAAAGAATGGAAATTGGTTTGGAAAAAAAATCATCACTTATGTCCTTTATGCATATTTTCAATTGTTGGAATTTTCGTTGGGCGTTATGAGCACTTATTTGGCTTATTTGTTGCATTTGGGAGTCATGACCCCGTAAGTTGTTATATTATTGTTCCAGCATTGGGACGACTAGTTTTCCACATCGAGGCACGTTAGGCATCGGAATGGGTTATAAGTCCTTCGCGCTCAAGTATGACGATATTGGATGAGGAGCTCGACGTAAGGACCCCTCGGGGTTGAACTTGAGTTTCCGTGGGTGTACGTTTAAAGCCACTAAGTCTGACATCCCTTGCGTGTACTTTATTTGTATTGGCTTTACTGACTCATCCAATGGCTTACTTTTATGTTCCGTCATTTGTGTTAGTAAGCGAGTCTCCCCTGTTAACCCAAGAGGTAATTGCTATGTTTCAAGATCATTATTATTATCATTATCACCATTGTAGTCATAAATGGAACTCTTTTACTCACTTTTACGTTTGATTATTTAAACTGCAAATGTTTGATCTCACTAGGCTTTAGCCTAACACTTTTTCTTAAAATGACATGTATAACAGGTCAGGTTTCCGGTAGGGTTCGTGGGGACTGAGCGGATCGCTTTGAGGTCAAGAGCGGTCTTTTTGGGAGATGTATAGACTGACATTTTTGATTAGCTGACACATTTTTGAAAGAATAGCAACACCCGATCCTAATCTTTCTTATTTAAGTTAGATTATTAGGTTGTTAGTGTATTCTTCATTTGATCAATTGTAAAGGTCATAACTTGTTTCCCCGTTTTATCGGGATGATACTTTGGTATTGTTTTAACAGGTTGTTATACCCAGGTTTACCAATTTATAGCCGTCATGTTGCAAAATTTTTGAATTTTTATTTCGCTAAAATTTAGGGTGTTACAAGTTGGTATCAGAGCATTAGTTTAAGTGAACTAGGTATGGATGTAAGATACCTAGACTTAAGCTGTGAAATTAGGCTATGATTGTGTGAGATTGGGTAGAACTCTTAAGATAGGATGATCTTAAATACGGCGGAAACTGCACAAATTGAGAATTTTGATAATGGGAATGAAAATTCTTATGTATCGCATGTTCATAATCTCGCCTAGCTAACGTTATTATGAGGATGTTTTACGTGATTATGCTTGTTTTCCATTGTTATGATAATTAATGAATATGGTGGTACGTTTCCTTGTTTTATTATCTGCATAGCCTTATCTCACCTATATTCTCGCGTGTGTGGCAGACTATGGTAAGTACGCGTAACCGGCCAGAAGGGCAGGATATGGCGGCATCTACGGCTGATCAACCTAGAGTGACAAATGTGGACTTGCCCCCACCTTTTATAAACGTTTTGGGTGGAGGACCGGAACACATACCCCAACGTAACATATCTGTAACTCATCCGATTATGGAGGAGGTAACTCCGGAAACAAGGATGATGGAGTGGATGATGCAGGCAATAAATGCAGCTATGGCTCAGCAGCAAGAAGTATTTCTGAAACTTTTGGATGACCGTAATGCTAACCACCGTAGACACGAGGCGGTGGCGGAGAATGTTGTTGTGGCGGGATCCGGGGGTACGGGACCCGTTATTCCTTCTAATGAAACCCCAAACCTAGAAGTGAGACAAGCGTCTAAGGCTTGTACCTTTAAGGCATTTCTCGGATGTCGACCACCGGAATTCAAGGGCACAGACGACCCGGTGGCATGCATGAACTGGATAAGAGAAATGGAGCAGGCTTTCCGATCAAATGAGTGTGGGGAAAGTCAGAAAGTTGTATTCGGATCCCAAATGCTGAGAGGGGCCGCCCTCACTTGGTGGAATGTATATTCCACTTCCATTGAGGCCACTGTATTGGCCAAACTGAGCTGGGAGACTTTCAAGAAGAAGGTTATGGAAGAATTCTGTAATGAGCGAGCTATGGATCGGATCATCGATGAGTTCCAGGTCTGAAAAAGGGGAATTTGTCAGTGAAGGAGTACAACAAGTTGTTTATGGACAAGCTGGGCTTGGTGGGACATCTGGTCCCACTGAAAGAGAGAAAATCAAGGCATACATCAAAGGTCTGCCTACAGAGATGATGAACATGGTTCGGGTGTCAAAGGCCTCTACTCTTCGAGAGGCAATAGAAGAAGCGCAGGTAGTGGAAGACTCTTATGGCTCGAGTAAAATGAAGAGGAGCGGAGTAGTCGAGAAAAGGAAGTGGGAGGGGAGTCACACATCTTCAAGGAGGCCAAGTCACTTCAACAACAACCAAAGGGGAAATAGTCCTAGACGTGATTCTCCATGGTGTTTAAAATGCCGAAGCAAGCACACCGGCCCTTGCAATTCGGGGTCCGAGTCGTGTTTCAAATGTGGTAAGCTCGGCCACAGTTTCCGTGACTGTCCAATCAAAGGGCGAGTTTGTTTCGAGTGTAAAGAGTCGGTCCATATCAGAAGTGAATGCCCGAAGGCAAATATGAACTTTAGCGGAGGCAAAAAGGTGGACACTCCTAAAGCAACGGGGAGAGCTTTTTATATGACCACCAAAGAGACGAATGCATCGACGGATGTAGTGTCGGGTACGTTTCTCCAAAACTCCGTACCTACACGTGTACTATTTGACTCGGGCGCTAGTTTTTCATTTGTATCGAGTTCGTTTTGCCCAAAACTATCCATGCCCACTACTAGTTTAGAAGATGCGTTAGTGGTAGAGCTAGCGGATGGTGACCAAGTAGTGGTCCGGGATATTCTAAGAAATTGCAAGCTCGAAATCGAAGGGAGAGAATTCTCGATTGATTTAATGCCTTTGGTCATCGGGGGATTTGACATTGTAGTCGGCATGGATTGGTTGTCGACTAACCACGTGGAAATTCTTTGTGCTAAAAAGTTGATCTGAATTCCGAGTTCGGATGGTCATATGGTGACCGTGTATAGTGAGAGACGGAAGGGTGAAGTGGCAATCATTAGCATGACGAAGGCACGAAAGTGTTTGTCGAAAGGATGCTCATCCTTTTTGGCATATGTGTTATATGCCAAACTCGAGAAGAAAAAGATAGAAGATGTCGAGGTGGTGAGGGAGTTTCCTGACGTATTCCCGGACGACTTGACCGGTTTACCACCCGACCGTCAGGTGGAGTTCAAGATTGATCTGACACCGGGAGCGGCTCCTATAGCCCGAGCTCCATACCGTTTGGCCCCGTCAGAGATGAAGGAAATGATGAGCCAATTGCAAGATCTTTTGGAGAAGGGGTTCGTAAGACCGAGTTCCTCGCCTTGGGGAGCACCGGTCTTATTTGTGAAGACGAAGGACGGTACTATGCGGATGTGTATCGACTATAGGGAGTTGAATAAGGTACCGTAACAAATACCCACTTCAAAGAATTGATTATTTATTCGACCAACTTCAAGGAGCGGGTTGCTTTTCGAAGATTGACCTCCGTTCGGGTTATCATCAAGTGAAAGTCAAAGAAGAGGACATCCCGAAAACCGCCTTTAGGACACATTATGGTCACTATGAATTCTTAGTGATGACCTTCGGGTTGACGAACGTTCCAGCGGTGTTTATGGACTTAATGAACCGCGTGTGCCGACCCTTCCTAGACAATTCGGTCATCGTGTTCATTAACGACATCCTTATCTACTCGAAGGATGAAGTCGATCATGCACGTCACCTTCGGGACGTCTTGGAAATCTTGAGGAAGGAAAACTTTATGCAAAGTTTTCTAAGTGCGAGTTTTGGTTAAAGGAAGTGCAGTTCTTGGGGCACCTAGTTACGAAGGACGGAGTGAAGGTAGACCCGGCCAAGACTGAAGCTATGATGAATTGGGAACCTCCCAAGAGTCCATCTGAGATCCGAAGCTTCCTAGGCTTGGCGGGGTATTATCGGAGGTTCATACAAGACTTCTCCAAGGTTGATTCTTTATTGACGATATTGACCAAGAAGAATGTAAAGTTCGTATGGACCAAAGAGCAAGAAAGAGCGTTTCGGACATTGCAAAGGAAGTTATGCGAGGCTCCGATCTTATCCTTGCCGGAGGGATCGGAGGATTTTGTGGTCTATAGCGATGCGTCCAAAATGGGACTTGGATGTGTACTCATGCAAAGAGGAAAAGTGATCGCGTACGCATCCATACAATTGAAGGTACATGATAAGAACTACCCCACTCACGACTTGGAGTTGGCGGCGGTAGTGTTCGCATTAAAGTTATGGCGGCATTATCTCTACGGCACAAAGTGTACCTTGTACACGGATCACAAGAGTTTGAAGTACGTGTTTGAACAAAAGGAACTCAACATGAGACAAAGAAGATAGATGGAACTACTCAAAGACTACGATTGTGAACTACTCTACCACCCGGGTAAGGCGAATGTGGTGGCCGACGCCTTGCGTCGGAAAGAGTATAGTGGAATACTTCAAGCCAAACTTACAAGAATTGAATTGGTATCAAGTCTCATGGAGAGAATTAAAGAGTCGCAAACCGAAGCCTTGAAGGAAGAAAACCTCAAAGATGAAGTGATGATCAAACAGCGGTTGCTTTTGACCAAAGATAGTCGAGGAATAAAATGCTTCAACGGGCGCATTTGGATACCAAAGATTGGTGGAAACCGAGAGCTACTCTTAAAAGACGCACATAAGTCCAAATATTCTATCCACCCGGGAAGCACCAAGATGTACCGTGATTTGAAATTACATTATTGGTGGCTGATTATGAAATTGGATGTGGCATACTACGTGGAGCGGTGTGTGACTTGTTCACAAGTAAAGACCGAGCACCAACGACCCTATGGGAGCCTTCAATCGCTTGAAATTCCCGAGTGGAAATGGGACAAAATTACTATGGACTTCATAACCAAGCTACCGAAGATGTTGAGAGGAAACGACACCATTTGGGTTGTCGTCGACCGTTTGACTAAGAGCGCTCATTTCCTAGCGATCCGCGAAACTTTGCCCATGGATAAGTTGGCAAAGCTCTACATTGACGAGATAGTCTCTAGACATGGTATACCCTTGTCTATAGTTTCCGACCGTGATAGCCGCTTTACATCAAGGTTTTGGGGAGCACTACATCAAGAGTTGGGCGCGCGAGTGAATTTAAGTACGGCATACCACCCACAAACGGATAGACAAAGCGAAAGGACGATTCAAACTTTAGAGGACATGCTTAGATCTTGTGTGATCGACCTTGGATGTAGTTTGGATAATCACCTACCTTTGGTAGAGTTTGCATACAACAATAGTTACCATTCTAGCCTCGGAATGGCGCCATTTGAAGCCTTGTACGGACGGAAGTGTAGGACCCCCGTTTGTTGGCTAGAAGCAGGAGAGAAACAATTTTTCGGCCCGGAAATTGTACAAGAGACGGCCGGCAAGGTCAAATCAATCCGTGAATGGTTGAAGGCGGCGCAATATCGTCAGAAAAGTTATGCCGACAAGAAGAGGATACCGGTAGAGTTCCAAGTGGGAGATCGTGTGATGCTAAAGGTATCTCCTTGTAAGGGCTTGATTCGGTTTGGAAAAGCATGGAAAGTTAAGTCCCCGTTTTCTTGTACTATTTACTATTCTGGAGCAAATTGGACTACAAGCCTACAGGTTGGACTTACCCCCGGAGATGGACGGGATTCACCCTACGTTCCATGTGTGCTACCTACGAAAGTGCCTAGCGGAAGAGGAAAGCGTCATTCCTTTGTCCGAGATCCGAGTGGAAGATAATCGTTGTGTTGAAGAGCCCGAAGCTATTTCGGAAAGAGTGATCAAGAGGCTCCAGCACAAAGAAGTGGCAATGGTGAAGATTCAATGGAAGCATCACCGAGGTGCCAACGTGACTTGGGAGGTAGAAGAAGATATGAGGCGTAGATACCCTCAATTGTTTAGTTAGTAGGATTTCGGGGACGAAATCGTCTCCAACTTGGGGAGGATTTAACACCCCGAAAACTCAAAATATAGCTTTGGATGTTATCATATTAAGACTTACCGTGTTTTAGGATTTATCGTTAATTATGTTTTGGTCTGTTTTGAACATCGTGGGCTGAAAGTAGGCAAAACTGGAAAATTTGGACTTTCGGTACCTTTTCTGCGATAGTGCCCGCGATAGTGACACGGGTCACTATCGCGAGGGCACAATCGCCCCATATGTACCGTAGGTGGTTGGAGCCCCGCGACCTTGCCCACGATAGTGACAAGTGTCACTATCGCCGGGGCACAATCGCCGACACTGTGCAGGTATAAATTGTTCAAGTCGCGATTTTAGGGCATTTTATCTGATTTTGAAGAGGGCGGTAGCGATTTTCTCTCTAGAGGACTGGTAAGTTCTATCTTTTCCTCCCTTAGCATTAATGTCTCTCAACTACTTCAATCCTTTGATCATTTATGTGTTCTAGGGGAGTGTGAATCATCATAGTGCTAGTGAAGTTATCTCAAGTTCTCAACCCATCTTCTTCTTGCTTAAGCTTTGGGTCTTAGGGTTTAAACTACAACCCTACAAGTGTTGGGAACTGAAGATGTGACTAAGTTATTAATGTTGCTAGTTCAGAGTTAGTACTGCCAGAGGATCTCAAAGATTAATGCTGCTAGGTATTACTACTTCTAGTAGAATTAATACTGCTAGTCAAAGTTAGTGCTGCTTGAACAAAGTTAGTACTGCTTAGCTAGTTAGTCTTGCTAGTGGTTAGTGTTGCTTAGTAGTTAATGCTGCCAAGACTCAGTTAATGCTTCTAAGGTGATCAAGATGATTAATGTTGCTTCTGAGATAATGTGAAGATAATATTGATGAGATCGGGTTTGAAGATAAACATGGAAAGCTTGGAGATAATCGTGAAGATTATTTTGAAGATCTTTTTATGTTTAGTAATTATCTTTTATTTTCAGTATATGTATAGAATTGTTTAGAATAGTTAGAATAATTAATTATTCTGAGTTTTTGTTCTAGAGAGAGAATCAACCTCAAGGCATCGTTCCTAATTCTAGAGAAGTAGAATTCGTCTTGAAAGAGCCTGTTCTTCAAGATTGAGGTTGTGAGTGGAAAGCTTGTAACTTGAATCATTAAATAAAGTTTACAAGTTCTGATTCATACTGTTTCTTTCTGTTTACTGAATATTAAAGTGTTTTTCCGCAACTTCTTTAATATTGTTTCTGAGTATTTATAATTCTTGTTAAGAATTCGATCCTGACAAGTGGTATCAGAGCCTGTTCTCTCAGAAACAGTCATTCATTCATCATGGAAAACTTTGCAGAATCAAACAGTACTCTTGTCTCTAAGGTTCCAATGCTCAAACCCAATGAGTTTGACATGTGGAATATCAGAATCAGGCAATACATTCTCCTCACTGACTACTCAATGTGGGATGTCATTGAGAATAGCCCCTCTACTGAAGGCCAGATTGGACCAGATGGGAAAAGATCTCCACCAAAGACAGATGGTGAGAGGAAGATCAGACAGACAGAGATGAAGGCCTTGAGCACTCTGCTCTTGGCCATCCCCAATGAATATCAGCATCAATTCTGTAACTGCACTGATGCTCAGATTCTCTGGAATGCTCTAGAGAAAAGATTTGCTGGAACTAAGAGCACCAAAAGAAATCAAAGAGATGTTCTGAAGCAGCAGTATGAGAACTTCACTTCTTCAAAGAATGAGTCTATGACTCAAACTTTTGACAGGTTCAACAAGCTCATTGGTGAACTGGCTACTGTTGGAGTGAAGATGGAGGAAGATGATATCAACAGGAAGTTCCTCAGATCTCTTGGGGATGAATGGACTATGTACACTGTCTCATATAGACAGAGTGACAATCTGGAAGAGAAGGAACTAGATGATCTGTATAATGATCTAAGAGTTTTTGAATCTGAAGTAGAAGCTAAGAAGAAGCCCACTGGGTATATTCATAATGCAGCACTTCTATCAGCATCTACTGATACTACTGCCAACCCTGAAGCAGTTAGTGCTGCTAGTGGAGTGAATTCAGAAAAAGGTATTGAAACTGTCTTTGAAGCCTTTTTGTCCAGTCACAGCAACAACTCCTTGATTAATGATGATCTGAAACAACTTCACCCTGATGATCTGGAGGAGATGGACATTAAATGGCAGATGGCCATGTTATCTATGAGGGTGAAGAAGTTTATTAAAAGAACTGGGAGGAACAGTTTCTCTCAAAGAAGAGAAGATGGAGCTGGTTTTGACAAGACAAAGGTGGAATGCTATAAGTGCCACATGAAGGGACACTTTGCTAGAGAGTGCAAAAGTGGTGTGCAAAATAACAACCACCAACAAGCTCAGAATGGAGGCTACAATCAAAACAAGAACTCTGCTCAAGCCCTTGTTTCTCAACAAGGAATGGGGTTTGACTGGAGTGACCAAGCTGAGGAAGCCATTCAGAATCAAGCTCTTATGGCAGAGGTGTCTGATCTCCCATCTGAGGTAATCTCTAATCTTTGTACTCAATCTTGCATAGACACTGTCAAAAGGTACAGGGATCACAACCAAAACATGTGTGATGACCTCAAAAGATTAGAAAAGGACATAAGAGATTATGTGTTGATAGTTGAGAGGTTTGAAGAACAAATCAAAGGCTTTCAAGCCAATGAACTTCAACACTCTTATGACACAAACTACTGGAAGTGGGAAAAGAATGAGTTAGAGACCAAACTGTCTAAGTCAAAAGAAGAGAATGATAAGTTGAAAGAAGAACTAGCTAAGATTAAACTTGATGTAGAAAAGTTTTCATATGCTTCAAAAGAAATGGATTCTCTTCTAAAGGCTCAGATTCATGATAAGATGAAGCCTGATATTGGATACAACAACACACCCCCTCCTTACAACAACAACTACATCCCTCCTATATCAGACTTGTTAGAGACCAAAGAGAAAAAGGACTTATCTGAGGAAGCCTTAAAGATAGATCCTTTGGATGAGGTGGTTGTTGAGGACATGACTGAGAAAGAAGTCAGTAAGAATAGAAACAATGCTGTGGGTAAAGAGATACCCTTAGAAAACAACATTGTTACCAATGAGGGTGGTGGAAAGATCTGGGTCAAGTCTAAAGAGATAGAGAAGACCAAAGGAAAGACCAACAAGGTCCATTACAAACAGACTACTGTTGTGAATCCTGGCCCTTGTAAACAGTGTGCTTGCAATAAAACTGAGAGCCTAAATTCTAGTACTAAAAGAGGTAATCAAAGAAACTGGAATAATCAATGGGCTCAGAAACAAGGAGTTGATCTGAGTAAAATAATCAGACCAAAACCTTGTTTCATATGTGGTAAATTAAATCATTTGGATAAGCATTGTTTCTTTAACCCTATTAACCAAAGGATGAACTTTCAAAGATTTGTGTAAAAACCTGTTGGTTATAGGAAGGTTGGAAAGAAACATGTGGCTAAGAAATCTGTTGAAACCAAAGGCCAAATGAAGAAAAAGGTTTTAAAAGAGAGTATTAAAATATGGGTGCCTAGAAGCACTAAAACTGTTAGTACTGCTACATCAAATAGTACTGCTGACAGGGATAGTGCTGCCATAAGTAATACTGCTGCTACCAGTGTTAGTACTGCTGAGAATTTTAATGCTTCTAACACTGTTAGTACTTCTTCAAAGGTTACTACTGCTAACACAGTTACTACTTCTAACAAGGTTAGTACTGCTAAGCATGCAAGTGCTGCTAATGCAGTTAGTTCTTCTAAAACCAGTACTGCTTCTAGCAAATGTGCAGCTAAACCCATTATTGTAACAAAGTACTCCAGCAATGAGGAGTCAAAGTTTAAAAATCTTGTCAAAAAGGAATGCAAATATTTTGATGAGAAAGGGGTACCCAAGACCACTTTGGCTTGGGTTCCTAATCAATACTAACTGATTTATCTTATGTGCAGGGCAACCAACAGCTCAAGGGGAAGAGCATCTGGCATGTTGATAGTGGTTGCTCTAGGCACATGACAGGCAACATGTCATGCCTTCAGGATTTCAAGCATATCAATGGAGGACATGTTGCATTTGGAGACAATCTTGCAGGTGGAAAAATAAGTGGAAAAGGTAATGTTACAAAAGGTAAGATGACATTTAAGGATGTCTACTATGTTGATCAGTTAAAGTACAACCTGTTAAGTGTATCACAGGTTTGTGACAAACAACATAGTATATTATTTACCAATACAGAATGTATGATCCTTGCTCCAGGATTCAAAGTAGTTGATGAAAGCATGATACTACTTAGAACTCCAAGAAAGGACAATGTGTATTGTCTAGATATGGACAATGTTTCAAGTGATTCATCCCTGAACTATCTTGTTTCAAAAGCTTTTGTGGATGAATCCTCTCTTTGGCACAGAAGGATGTGTCACATGAATTTCAAGACAATGAACAAACTTGTTAAAAACAACCTTGTAAGAGGTTTACCATCAAAAGTCTTTTCATGTGATAATCATTGTGTTGCTTGTCTTAAAGGCAAACAGCATAAAACTTCTCATAAGACCAAAGAGTTAAATACAATTTCTTCTTGTCTTCAGTTATTACATATGGATCTGTTTGGCCCTACAAATGTGATGAGCATAGGGAAGAAATCATATTGCCTAGTTATTGTTGATGATTACTCTAGATTCACTTGGGTATATTTTTTCTAAGGACTAAGGATGAGACAAGTGGACTGATCAAATCCTTTATCCTAAGAATTGAAAACCAAACAAATCAAAAAGTAAAAGTCATTAGATCAGACAATGGAACTGAATTTAAAAATCTTGATCTAAACACCTTTTGTGAAGAAAAAGGCATTGAGAGACAATATAGTGCTCCTAGGACTCCACAACAAAATGGAGTTGCTGAGAGAAGGAATAGGACACTAATTGAGGCTGCTAGATCTCTGTTAGCAGATTCAAAACTGCCAATTACTTTCTGGGCTGAAGCAGTTAATACTGCCTGTTATGTCCAAAACAGAGTTCTAGTAGTCAAGCCAAAAAACAAGACACCTTATGAGCTCTTAAATAAAAGAAAACCCTTTATTGGATTTTTTAAACCATTTGGGTGTCCTTGTACAATTCTCAATACCAAATCTCACTTAGGAAAGTTTGATAGCAAGGCAGATGATGGATTTCTTGTGGGTTATTCATCTCAAAGTAAGGCCTACAGAGTTTTTAATACTTCTTCTAGAATAATTGAGGAAAGTGACAATGTCAAATGCAATGAGAGCACACCAAATCCTATTGGGTCTGGTCCTCAGTGGTTGTTTGACATTGATTCACTAACTAACTCTTTTGGTTTCAGTAGTAATGATTATGCAGGTTCAGGCAGTGGAGGATCAGGGACTACACAAGCTCAAGACAGTATACCTCAGTCTGTGATTTTTCCCATACCTACAGTGGATCCTGTTGAAGACTGTGAAAAGGAGCCAACTACTGAACCAAATCAGAGTGAAGAAGAAAGAAGAGATGAGGAGAGTCAAGAAAATAGAGAACCAGAAGTAGCTGCTGAAATCACCTCAGTTGAGTTGAATGACTCCAATCTAGAGGTGAGACTCAATGAAGAACCTAGTCATCAAACAAGAACTCAAAAGAATCATCCTCCTCAGCTGGTAATAGGAGATATCTCTTCTCCTATGATGACTAGAAATCAAAGCAGGCTGCAAGATATACAAGACCAACAGCATACAGTGCTTTCTAGCTTTCTATACTAGCTTGAGCCTAAGAAGGCTTATGATGCTATGAAAGATTCCAGTTGGATAGAAGTCGTGCAAGAAGAACTGCTACAATTCAAGTTGCAAGATGTTTGGGATCTGGTAGATCTTCCAAAAGGTCAAAGAGCAATAGGCACAAAATGGGTCTTCAGGAATAAGAGAGATGAGAGAGGAATAGTAATAAAGAACAAAGCAAGGTTGGTGGCACAAGGGTATACACAAGAAGAAGGAATAGATTATGAAGAAGTATTTGCACCAGTGGCTAGGATAGAAGCAATCAGATTGTTCCTGGCCTATGCTTCTTATATGAAGTTTAAAGTCTATCAAATGGATGTAAAAAGTGCATTTCTATATGGCTCAATTGAAAAAGAAGTATATGTCTATCAACCACCAGGGTTTGAAAACCCAAGCTATCCAGATAGAGTATACAAACTGAAGAAAGCACTTTATGGACTGCATCAAGCACCAAGAGCATGGTATGACACTCTGTCATCCTATCTCTTGGAAAATGGTTTTGAAAGAGGAGTCATTGATAAAACTCTGTTCATCAAGAGAAAGAAGGACATCTTGCTGGTCCAAATCTATGTGGATGATATCATATTTGGATCCATAAGAGACAATATGTGCAAGGAGTTTGAGGACCTAATGCATCAAAGGTTCAAAATGAGTTCCATGGGGGAACTTACTTTCTTCCTTGGACTCCAAGTCCAACAGAAGTCAGATGGTATTTTTATTTGTCAGTCCAAGTATGTGCAGGACATTCTAACCAAGTTTGGCTTCTCAGACTCAAAGCCTGCTAGCACACCTATGGAGACACATAAGCAGATAACAGCAGATCTTGAGGGGGAGGATATGGATGTTCATCACTATAGATCCATGATTGGCTCTCTCATGTATCTTACAGCCTCTAGGCCAGATATAATGTTTCCAGTCTTTGTGTGTGCAAGATTTCAAGTTAGGCCAAAGCAATCACACTATCAAGCTGTTAAGAGGATATTCAGATATCTCAAAGGGCAACCTAGATTGGGACTTTGGTATCCTTATGACTCATCATTTGACCTACTTGCATACTCAGACAGTGACCTAGGTGGAGCAAACCTGGACAGAAAATCTACTTCTGGAGGATGCCAGTTTTTGGGTGCAAGACTAGTATCATGGCAGTGCAAGAAACAAACCACAGTGTCCACATCTACAACAGAAGCAGAGTACATAGCAGCTGCAAGTTGCCGTTCTCAAGTCTTATGGATTCAAAATCAAATGCTGGACTATGGGGTAACCTTTCTACACACTCCAATCTTTATTGATAATAGCAGTGCTATTAGCATTGTTAATAATCCTTTCAAGCACTCAAAGACAAAGCACATTGAGATCAGGTATCACTTTATAAGAGACTACAATGAAAAGAAACTTATTCAAGTTGTATAAGTTCATACTGACAACCAGTTTGCTGATCTATTCACCAAATCCTTTGATGTGGGTCGATTCACTTTCCTGGTAACAAGTGTGGGAATGATCAACTCTGAATAAGCTCCTACTTAAAAAGTGGTTCAATTCCTGTATATTGTTTATGCTTGGTGTTACTAATTTTCTTTCTCAGGAAATGTATAGCAGTACTCAGTTCATCACAAGCTTAAAAGTGTAAGTATGGTTAATACTGCCAGTACAGTTTTAGTACTGCCAGTACAATTTTACTACTGCCAGTGCACAGTTAATACTGCTAAGTAGTTAATACTGCTAGTTAGTTAATACTGCTAGTGGTTAATACTGCTCTCAGTTAATACTGCTAGTTAGTTAATACTGCTAGTGGTTAATACTGCTCACTGTTAATACTGCTTTCACTATCTTTTTAAGGTTAATACTACTTGTAATCCAAAAGCTATAAATACCATTTCCCCGCCAAATAGATCATAACGTCTCTTTGTCTACTGTTCATTGTCTCTCTCACTCTTTTCTCTCAAGTATCCAGTGCTCGATAGTCAAGAATCCTTGCGTACAGTTGGCTTCAATAGTGTTTGTTGATGAGCACAACGAGATAGCCATGCTCCAAAAGCCAAAACAAGCCGAAGGTTTTCACCAGATAGTCGACTTTCTGAGGTCAAGTCACATCGCTCATGCTCTCACTGTGTCTCCTACCATTTTCGTAGAGCATCAAAGGCAGTTCTGGGCCAATGCCACTACTAGTACTGAAAACGGAGTGTCGTGCATCAAAACAAGGGTTTGTGACAAACCCTTGACAGTTACTGAGGAGACCATTCGCATCTGTCTACGTCTAGACGATGCTTCAGGTATATCTTCTATTCCAAATGAGGATTTGTTTTCAAACCTCACAAGAATGGGGTATGAAGGCCAAATGGGGATTTTCAAGTTTTTCAAAGCTCAATTTTCACCCCAATGGAGGTTCTTTGTTCATACCCTGATGCACTGTATTTCAAAGAAAACTACTGGCTGGAGCCAATTTAGCAGTCCCATTGCCTATGCTTTGGTTTGTTTATCTACTGCTCGAAAATATAATTTTTCTCTGATGATCTTCAATGATCTTGTCTCAAACCTGGACAACAAGAAGAGTTTCTTCATGTATCCCAGGTTTGTTCAGGCAGTTATAACTAATGAATTGACGGATATACCTCACTTTGATGAGATATATGTACCTAAACCCCCTAAAGGCAAGGTCTTCTCAAACATGAGGAGATCTGCTAGGGACTCGGAAGGAGTTGACACCCCATTGTTCTCAAAAATGATGGTGGTGTCCCAACCACAAGAAGGTATGGCCTCAGGGTCAAGGCCCTCATTAGACCAACCCACTGAGAGCCAATCCCAACCTTCCTTCTCTCAAATTTTTCCTCAGTCCTTTGCTACTAAACCCACTCCTATGATAACCAAGATTTATGTCAAGAGAAAGGTACACAAGGCTCCTTCCCTTGTTGTACCTACTATTAACCAAGAGCCTCAAAGCCCTCTATTGGAGCATTCTCCAATAGAGAATATCCAAAGGGAATCCCATAGGGTGTCTTCCAACCCTGAGGAGGTGCTCTCTACGGAGATGGATGAGCATATGGGTGAGAAGACTGCCACTACTTCTGCTAGCACAGAGAAGGACAGTTGTAACATCTCTAAGACCTTCCCCATGGCAACTTTGACTGAGAAATCATCCAAAGGACCCCGGTGCCAAGAAACCAAGGGGGTAGTTGGTGCTTCTGCTAGGCAGAAGGCCACTACTACAAGATCCAAGGATCCCTCAAGGATGGGCAAAACATCCAAAAAGGGTGAGGACAGATCTGAAACTGATGAATTGATGGCAAACTGTTCCAAGGATCCTTCAAGGGTGGGTGAAACACCTATACAAGGTGAGGATAGCTATACTTACTTAGAATTGATGGACACAATAGCCAACATCAATGTTGATGTGGTTAATCAAGGAAAGGAAATCAAAGCATTGCAGCAAGTAGTCATCTCCCAACAAGAGCAAATTTTAAAACTCAAGCATCTGGTGAGAAATCTCATTGCCAAGAAAAGAAGAAAACAGTTTGTTCTAAGGAGGAGAGTGGTGGCAAACAGAAAGGAGGAGGTAAATGCTTCCAAAAAGGGGGAGAATTCAAGCTCAGAAAAGCTGGATCAACAAATTGAGGGGGAGAATGTTGAAGCCAGGGGAGAGTTTGTTGAAGAAAGGGATGAAGAAAAAGCTGAAGGTGTAATAGAAACAGAAATTGACAAAGAAGCAGAAACAACACCAGCAGCAGTAACAACCCCAGCAGCAGAAACTGTTAGTGCTGCTGAAACTTCACAAGCAGCAGTAATAGGGTTAACACCAGCAGAGATTGAAGTAGCAGAGATGCTTGTCAAAGCAAAGAATGACACTCCCAAAGCAAAGGGAGTGGTCATAAATGAAGGGGGAGCAAAGATAACAGAAAAGAAAGAAATGGCGGCAGATGCAAAGAGAAAAGGAAAAGAAAAGATGATAGAATCTGATCAACCAACCAAAAAGCAAAAGATGGTTGATTTAGATGAAGCATTAGCCAAGAAACTGCAAGAAGAGTTAGATCAAGCAGAGAAAGAGCAGGTTGAGAAAGACAGAGAAATAGCCAGAGCACTAGCCAATGAATTAAATGAAGCATTTCAGAAAGGCTTGGAAACAGAGAAAGCAAAGCAAAGAGCAATAAGCTTGAGAAAGACTATGATGGCCAGATCAAGTGCAAAGAAGAGAAGACCTTCACAAACTTACCTTGCAACTCAGGAAAGAAACAAGATGATAACTTTCTTGAGGAGTGCCATTGGTGTGAAGAAAGAAATGTTTGAAAAGATGACTTTTGATCAAGTCAAAGGCTTATATGAGAAAGAAATGGGAAAACTGAAGGGTAATGAAAAGGACAGAGTGGAGTTTGAAAAGAAAGCCAAGGAGAGACATGATGTAAACATTAATCAACCCTTCCCTGAAAGTGAAGAGGGAACTCCAACAAAAGAAGAAGCAGAGATTAAGGAAGAAAAGAAGAAGGAAGCTAATACAGAGCAAAGTCAAAGGCTTCTGAAGAGAACTAAGATGATGGCTAAAAGAAAGAAAACTGAAAAGAAGCCTAGAGTAGAAGAAGAGAAAAAGGTTGTTGAAGAAGAAGAGGCACCTAAGAATGAAGAAAAGAAAGCTGAATTTCAGGAAGTATCACAGAGTTCAGATGTAAATATGTACATGGTGGTAATGGATAAAATTCCAAAGCCTATCACAGCTAAACCTGTTGGAGTCAAACCTCCTGAAGTTATCCACTGGGATATTATGATGGTGGATGGTAAGGAGTATATTAGATTGAAAAGAAAGGATGAAAAGTACTATGTGTTTGCAACATGGAACAAAATTGTCAGAGAATGTTCAAGATCTGATTTGGAAGAAATGTTTGAAGTTGGTATGAAGTAACATGCAGATCAGTTGAAAGCTCCAGGGTTACCAATTGTGAAGCTGGTCATGGAATATTTGTGCATGTTATTCAATCCAGAAGCAGTGAAGCATTTAATTAGAGATGTGTTTAAAATTGTTAGAGGATGGACTCTGTATGAAAGGAGTGGAGTCTATGAATTAGCCTTGGATACTTTTCACATGGAGTATTACTTGGTGGATAGGGTCTACAATCACACACGTCTAAAGCTTCATGCCATGTTAAAGAAGAAGCTGGGTTGTGCACCAAATTCAGAAATGACAAAGTATTTAATTCAGAGAACTATCAATCAAAGCATGGGACTGGATCCTAACCTTGGACTGAATCAATGAAAGTTTTGGAAGCATCTGAAGAACTTGACTTCTCTTTCTAAAAGTCAAGTTAGGGGGAGATTGTTGGGAACTGAAGATGTGACTAAGTTATTAATGCTGCTAGTTCAGAGTTAGTACTGCCAGAGGATCTCAAAGATTAATACTGCTAGGTATTACTACTTCTAGTAGAATTAATACTGCTAGTCAAAGTTAGTGCTGCTTGAACAAAGTTAGTACTGCTTAGCTAGTTAGTACTGCTAGTGGTTAGTGCTGCTTAGTAGTTAATGCTGCCAAGACTCAGTTAATGCTTCTAAGGTGATCAAGATGATTAATGCTGCTTCTGAGATAATGTGAAGATAATATTGAAGAGATCGGGTTTGAAGATAAACATGGAAAGCATGGAGATAATCATGAAGATTATTTTGAAGATCTTTTTATGTTTAGTAATTATCTTTAATTTTCAGTATATGTATAGAATTGTTTAGAATAGTTAGAATAATTAATTATTCTGAGTTTTTGTTCTAGAGAGACAATCAATCTCAAGGCATCGTTCCTAATTCTAGAGAAGTAGAATTCGTCTTGAAAGAGTCTGTTCTTCAAGATTGAGGTTGTGAGTGGAAAACTTGTAACTTGAATCATTAAATAAAGTTTACAAGTTCTGATTCATACTGTTTCTTTCTGTTTACTGAATATTAAAGTGTTTTTCCGCAACTTCTTTAATATTGTTTCTGAGTATTTATAATTCTTGTTAAGAATTCGATCCTGACAACAAGGTGAGTTCATACACTTTTATAAAACTTTATACATGTCAAATGTGGGTTTTAAATGCCTAAACATCTCCTTTTTCATATACTTACATTGTGGGTTTTGCACCAAGTCTAACTTTTGGAGATTTTAGGGTTTATGAATATTTTATGGAATATGCTTGTATGAGCTTTGTTGATGTTGCTATTAACTTACCTTCACTTGGGGAAATGTATTTCAAAAGATGACTCTATTCATGTATAACTTACGGGTTTTGGAAATGATAATCTTGGGGTTAACCGCTGATAAATTGTATTTGGGAATTTATCATGCTTTGAAAAGTATGACTTATAATAGTCATTTATGTCTCAACTAATGATCGTTCGGTAAAGAAGGGAAATTGTTTTGGAAAAAAAATCATCACTTATGTCCTTTATGCATATTTTCAATTGTTGGAATATTCGTTGGGCCTTATGAGCACTTAATTGGCTTATTTGTTGCATTTGGGAGTCATGACCCCGTAAGTTGTCATATTATTGTTCCAGCATTGGGACGACTAGTTTTCCACGTTGAGGCACGTTAGGCATCGAAATGGGTTATAAGTCTTTCGTGCTCAAGTATGACGATATTGGATGAGGAGCTCGACGTAAGGACCCCTCGGGGTTGAACTTGAGTTTCCGTGGGTGTACGTTTAAAGCCACTGAGCCTGACATCCCTTGCGTGTACTTTATTTGTATTGGCTTTACTGACTCATCAAATGGCTTACTTTTGTGTTCCGTCATTTGTGTTAGTAAGCGGGTCTCCCCCGTTAACCCAAGAGGTAATTGCTATGTTTCAAGAGCATTATTATTATCATTATCACCATTGTAGTCATAAATGGAACTCTTTTACTCACTTTTACGTTTGATTATTTAAACTGCAAATGTTTGATCTCTCTAGGCTTTAGCCTAACATTTTTTCTTAAAATGACATGTATAACAGGTCAAGTTTCCGGTGGGGTTCGTCGGGACTGAGCGGATAGTTTTGAGGTCAAGAGCGGTCTTTTTGGGAGATGTATAGACCGACATTTTTGATTAGCTGACACATTTTTGGAAGAATAGCAACATCCGATCCTAATCTTTCTTATTTAAGTTAGATTATTAGGTTGTTAGTGTATTCTTCATTTGATCAATTGTAAAGGTCATAACTTGTTTCCCCGTTTTATCGGGATAATACTTTGGTATTGTTTTAACAGGTTGTTATACCCAGGTTTACCAATTTATTGCCGTCATATTGCAAAATTTTCGAATTTTTATTTCGCTAAAATTTAGAGTGTTACATTAATGAAGTATAATATTAGGCGTTTCAGAATGACATTGTTTTGTTGATTGCTTATTTGTGATTTGACCAAAAGGATTCGTTCATGACCACTTATTTATTATGGTTGTTGACTCTGTAATAATTCATGCCATCTGTTGGGATTTGTGGGTGGATCCATATATTTTAACCTTAATAAACTATTATTTATTTAGAAATATTCGATTTGCGATTGCTAATAAGTTAACATTTTGGATCAAGTGGTATAAAAGATGGAACTTTCATTATCTTTTTCAAACTTGTATTCTTGGATTGTAATCTTTTTGGTGTAAGCTATACATATATTTTGTTTATGGTTTATGTTTTGAACAATGCAGGTTCATGTTTACTATCCTTGGACTTGGTGTTATTCTGTGTGCAATAACATGTTGGGGTCATGTTGTTGTGGAGACAACAAATGGTTGATGCCTTTATTGTGTATCCCATCAAATTAGACCTTACTTTTGTTCCTTGTAGATTGAAAGGTTTTTTTTTTCTTTTCTTTTGTGGTTTTGGCTTCAAAGGAAAATCTCTTTTACTTGTTTGAAACTTTGAATACCTCATTTCACTTCCCTGAGTTGACAAAAGTAGGCTTGCATGCTTGGGCAGTAAAAATGATTATCGGACTCATTGTACCTAAATGTTATTTTGCAAATTGAAACGTGGTAATATTAACATCAAAATATTATTATCATTGATATAACAAAAAACATATAAAACTAACTTGTGATTCACATAAACAAATAAAAACATATTTGAATATGATGGCAATGGAGATGCTTACTTCCTTCACCACTAAAAAACTCAATCCAAGCCTCACAATTCTTCCTCTATTGGATGCCCTCCTGCAGTTGTCTAGACCGCAGACCCAACAACCTCTTCCCTAATTCAACCGAACAATCTTCTGGTACACAATATGAAGATCCCATTACTTATCAATTTTCTATGACTTTATTGCACAAAACACACACTCACAGTCGCTCATCTTGTTCCAGCAAAGTTTTCTAAAAATTATTCTACAAAAAACATCCTCATTTAGGTATTATATTATAGAGCACAAATCAAACATCTATGATCAAAGTCAATTATACGTAAAAAAGGAAGATATTTTTACTTCCATGGTGAAGACTCAAGAAAATGCAAGTTCAATAAGTAGAAAATTGAGAAGGCATTGATAATAAGATTCCTATGAACCTTAATAAGTAGAAAATTGCTGAATGTTGAACCTGAAGCCATTGTTGTTGAAATCGGTTGGATTTGGAATTAAGATAGTTTGATTGGGTTGTGTATCAGGATCTTAGTTTAGCCTGGATGTTTGGAGGATGAGAGGGAGATATACGTAGAGAAAGACAAAGGATGGAGAGGAGGAAGCATACAAAGGTTTTGGGAGGGAGGTTTACCCTAAGCAAAATGACCGATGTAGCCCTCTCATAATCAGACGCACAATTTTTTCACATGGGCTTTGATGTCTTTATTAAATTAATTCGTTTAAAAAAACAAAATTTGGGAAAAATAGGATGACTGATTCGTGATCCCTCAAGAGGCCACGTCATAATGCTTGCTTGGATTTTGCTTTAATATAGATATAGATAGATAGATAGATAGATTGAAAATTTGTTGGAACAAAATAGAGAACAAAAATCCATTTTCTCTATAGGTAATGCTACATGCATCTGTTTTAATGTTAGAATTAGATCAACTCAATCATTAAACATGTAAAAAATGAATCTTGATTTTAATATACATAAAAAGTAGGTCACTGTTATTTTGCAACCCAGTAAAATGTTACAATCCGTGCAACCTTTATCTAAACCCTCTATTAGGGGTGAGCATCGGAAGCGGGTACCCGCCTTTGGAGCCGAAACCGCTTTGGAACTGCCAGTTCCAGAATCGGAACCGATGTGATTGGTTCCGGTTCCGGTTCCTAAAATATGGAACCGATCAGGACCGGTTTCGATTTCGGTTCTCATTTTTTTGGAACCGTTACCCGCTGGGTACCCGCCGGGACCGGGTACCCGGTCCTGCTGGGTACCCAGAACCGGAACCGGCGGGTACCCGTTATTTTTTTAATAAAATATATTTTATTTATTTATAAAAATTTAATAAACTCTTTTTTAGTGAAGCATAGTTTGTAGTATTTATTAGCATCAACTAATTTTAATGACGTGAAGTGTTTTGGAAACACCGTTTATAGTATTTATTTGTTTTGTAAGTACTGTTTGTAATATTTATTTGTTTTGTAAGCATCGTTTGTAGAATTTATTAGTTTTTAGTTTTTATTTTATTAGTTTTCACGTTTGTGTATTTATTTATTTACGTTTGGACTTTGTAATATAATTAATATTTACCTTTTTATAATATGAATTATAAAAAAAATTTAAAAATTAGACAGTGGGTACCCGGTACCGACGGTTCCGGTTCCCAAATATAAAGAACCGGTGTAACCGGTTCAGTTTCGAGAATTTTAGGCGGGTACCCGCCTTTGCTCACCCCTACCCTCCATTGCATTTGGATTCTCAATGATTCTCTAAATGAATTTACGTGATTCCATCAAATTTTGTTGAATTTATGCAAAATATGTCAATGCACATAACGGTTCATGTGACGTATCAGATGAAAGTGGTACATTCATGAAACAATATGTATTCCATGACATTTAATGAAATACTATGCATTGTAGGTAAGATTATTGTATGAAACTATTAATCATTGATGCAATTACATAATCAATCAATTGTCTACATAATAAATGAGTTAAAAGAATGGTTTAGATGAGGGGTTGTAACATTTCACTAGGTTGCAAAATAAACCATCCCATAAAAAGTAAATCTATACTATATTATAAAGTAGGGATAAAAAAAACTCTTCAATACAAATTATTAGGCACAAGGTACCATCATTTTATGCAAGATTTTAAAAATATCTTAATTTATAAGTATCAAAGCACAAAATACATATTACTATTGCAGGCTTCTAACACCCACCAATTTGGTATGTGCAGAGCCTTCCTTTTATGCAGACATTTCCATGTATCACTATTAATTAATATATTATATTAATATAAATTTGTTTTAATTATATTATTAAATATGTAATTGGTTATTTTTTCTAGATGTCATTAAAATATATAAGATAATCATTGAATTATAACAAAACTTAATTTTTTTTATATAAAAAAATTATATTATTAAGCCTAAATTAAACAAATTTATAAAAAAAAACATTATCACTTTCTCAAAACCATCCAAAATCGTACTGTAAATCGACAAAAAAACAAAAAATAAAATAAAACATTAAAATCGTGGTATATATCGCTGCATTGCGTGAATACGCTTCTAGTTAATAAATAAATATACATTTATCGACACATAAAGATGTATTTAACCAACTGGTTGCTCTTATCTATTTTAGAGAATATACTTGCCCTATCTCTCACCGTCTAACCTTTAATTGTAGATCCTTTGTCAGAGTCAAATTTTAAGAGTTCAGGTGAAAAATATAACCTCAACGCATCTTCAACAGTTTCTCCAAAATAGATAATTAAATATCAAAATCTCTAAAAAAATTTACATCCATCTCCAACACCTTCCCCATTTTATAGATAAATCATTGGCATTGTTTGGCAAAAAAAAGCTAGCTTATAAGCTAGTTTTTTTATACATGTTTGGATGACGATAAACTAGCTTACTGAAAAGCTACTCATAGTAGTGTTTTGAAAAGCTAGCTTATCAGTTAGTTTGTCAAACGTAGCCATTGATTATAATACTAAAATATTCTATATATTTAATAAAATATTATTTCTCCCACCTAAACATTTCATTTTAAAGTTTTCTCGATGTCTTAATAATATTTTTGAGGTTATCTTCGTATTTAAAGAAAAACTCATTCTCCCCTTAGTTTCTCCATTTTAGGGATAGTTTTAGAGAAGCATCTAATCAAAAATTATACCTCAAAATCCCTATATTCTCTGTTTTCCCCATTTTAGAGATGCTCTAAGTTGCGCAACGTCCTAGTCGCTGTATAAACATTACTCTTAAATTCTGCTCTCGGAAAAGGAATTACCTTCATTTCTCCGATTTCATCGACCACTTATCTCTCCCTTCTTCAAATTTCTTTCCCCAGTTGTTCAATAAACACTGCATGCATCTGCCGGTGAGGGGTTCCCAAATATTTTACAATTTACTCATAGCGAAGGTACATTAACAGCTTGTTTGTTAAGTAACCCACAGTCTCAACTTTATCAAAATTTATATCTTTTGTCTCAAGAGGTTGAAATTGTTCGTTCAAATTAAGGGTGTAGAATGAATCGAGATCAATGTTTCAAGATATCTTGTTTAGGGGTGTTTTTGTTTTGTTTGTGGGTTTTGTTCAATCGATCTGTTTGTTGGAATATTTGTAATATGAGTAAGGTAGCGGTGGTGGTTGCCGCGGTCGGTGCCAACGAATGCGGAGCTCCGGCTTTGGTTGTGTCGGTATATATACATACATACATACAACTTCTCTGTATCTATACTTATAACTCAATTCATTTGTTATTGATGAAGAAATGATGGGAAAAGCATGCAAAATTTCTAACTTTTCGCCTTTTAGCTGTGAATTACTAGTCAATGGAATTGATCTTTTAGTTAGTTAGTTTGACTCATTGAATTCAAACAAATTTCTCGCCATTTTAGTGCTTTCTATACAATTAATTCATAATCTTGGCCATTATATATATAAGTTTTACCTTCAAATCTATGTTGACTCTTGCTTTGACCTTGGTGCTTGGATGCTGAAACTTTGTTAACCATCAAGACTTGTATCTTGCTAATATGATACTGCTAGAATCTATGTGCTTAGGGTCACTTCTTTTGTGAGAACTCGATTATTATAACTCATGATTTTCGTAATTGTTCCTAAACGTAGATATAAACTGATGAATGGTTCGATTTTTAAGTCTCCTTATAGGACTTGGTGGAACAAAGCAAGGGTCTAGCATCATCTACGGACTCAACACACACTTTTCGCCTTTGCCTCTATTTGAGGGGAAGTGTTCGAGTTCCATATCAGCTAGACACGTACCATCAAACCTTTATATAATGTAGGAACCTCCCCTCTCTACAAGGGCTTTTTAGACAGATATTCAAAAGGGTTCCACATATATATACTAACGTACATCATCATCATCGAAATAGGAAACAAAAAACAAAAAAAGGTCGTCAAGTTTAATGTTTTTGTTGACTATGTAGGTCAATGATACGATTTGGGACTTTAAGTCTAGCATATGTGGTTGCGTCGGTCATTTCTAAACCAAATCAAAATAACCGTTATTTGTATGTTTTTAAGGTCATAAACATGGAATGGGGCACATTACATATCTACCGTTGAGTCGTTGACCGAATATGATGAAAGCATTGATAGCGATAGCTTAAACCCCAGAGAACAGGTATAGTTTGCTTCCATGAAGTAGGTTACATCTTTATTAATCTTGAGCAACTGATTCAATACTCCGTTTGACCAGAAGGTCAAACATCGGATAATTGTTTTTGAGTGATCGATTTGTCATTGCAAAAAAACCGGCGTTTTCCTAAACACGAATGAAAAGGCAATTTTTATTTTCTGACCATCATACTTGTAATTTTGTTGCAAATTAACCATTGTATCTTTTAAGACGCTATAAAAAGAACACTAAAGCATCCCAAAATGAACAACTGTAACCACCCAAATTTGGGGTAGATGTCAGGTCTGCATGTGCATACATCTCACACCCTGACCCTGCTTTTGAGTGAGGTATACTGGGTTTGTTTGGTTTACAATTGCTCAAAATTGAGACCTTACGATAAATCGATCTGGACAGAAAGATAATTTCCAGCATGTATTGGGAGAAATATAATGGAGAGTCTTGTTGAAGATGGCTCAAGAAGCAGCGTTTTTCGGCGATACAGTACCTTCAAAACTGCAAAACCCATTTATATTAAGGTATATTTGAGTACTCCGTCCCTCTATCCCGTAAAAGCTGCAACATTTCCTCCTTGTTTTCGCAGTTCGTAAGCAAAAATTACTTATTTGCCCATGCAGGACACGCGACATGTCTGCAATGCATCATGACTCGTCCGCCAACCTCAAAATTGTTTCAAGCAAGTTGAAAGACATACTTGAGGTGTGCACTCGAATACGATGGCGAATCATTTTCCTCTATATATAGATCAAATATCGAACACGTCTCTAACGATGAGAAGGGTAATTGTGGAACTATGTGAAATTGTTACTACTCGTGGGGCACGTCTCCCTACGGCAAGTTCAGGATCGCAGTGCAAACTGCTTTAAACGAGATGCTAGGTAACAAAGCTTCAAGAAACATCGTTATCAATCTCTCAAATGACGGTTCTGCCCTCGGAGCTGCTCTCCTTGCAGCCTCTCATTCCCATTGTCGGTAATCACTTCTTCGTTTTTTCAACTTTGTACATGTATTTCCTTTTTTGCCTTGCATCGAGCTTTTGTAGTGTTATTCGAACATACACGCTTATTAAGTTCTCATAGAGAATAAAGCTAAACAGTTTGAATTCGGAACCAGTTTTTGACCGGAAAACTTATGCTGTTTTATACTTGACATTAAAATATATTAAATTTTAATATTTCTAGTATTACATAAAAACCACACTTCTAGTTATATACAGTCCAAAAAATCACATATTTAGACGTTTTCGAGCTTGAGGAGGGGAAGATGATCGACGGCATCTCCGCCATTCTTCTCCATCCTGGCCACCGCTGCCGGATTGCAACGAAGCAGCATTTGGCATACTTCCTTCATGGAGGGTCTATTGGCTGGCAATTTACTGGTGCACCAGAGCCCGAGTTTGAACACACTGCTTATCTCATTCGAATAAACGGACTCGTTAACATCGTTATCCAGAGCATCTGCCATCGGTGCACCGCCTAGAGTATGTTGCCAAGCCCATTCGGCTAGCGATGAATGCTCGTTTCCATCACTGGCCTCCTTTCCCGTTGTCAATTCTAATAAGATCACTCCGAAGCTATAAACGTCGATCTTCTCGTTCACTTTGGTCGTATGAGCTTGTTCTGTAATGAAAATTTATATTAGATACCATCTAAGCACGCCATAGAATTACATTTAACCTCGAGGTCTAGCTCAACTGACACCCACAGTTATTAAAAAAACCTTTTAAGTACGTTATCTTTCGGTGAAACTTTACCTGGAGCCATGTACCCGCATGAGCCAGCCACGGTTGACATTACGTTGAACTCGGTATCCTTGGCTAAGATCTTGGCTAACCCAAAATCTGCAATTTTAGCATTGAACTCGCCATCTAAAAGCACGTTGCTTGATTTCACGTCCCTGTGAACGACCACTTGAGAACAATCGTGGTGCATATAACACAGACCTCGAGCGGCTCCGATTGCTATCCGCAACCTTTTAGGCCAATCGAGAACCACATGACGCACGGAACCATTTAGCCCACGGCTTGACGGAGCCTGCTTTCGGTGCAGCCAACGGTCCAAACTCCGGTTCTCCAAATACTCGTACACGAGGAGCTTCGAGTTGTCACAGGAAATGCAACCCATCAATTTCACTATGTTTGAGTGGCGAATCATGCTTAGAATCTCGACTTCTGCTAAGAACTGTTTCTCGAGCCTTTGATCTAAATCCTTTACGTTCGAGATCTTCTTTACCGCCACGAAATCGCCGGATCGGTTTACCGGAATCCGGTACACCTTCCCTGAACCACCTTCCCCAATCACGTTGTGCTCGGTCAAACGAGGCAAAATCGTGGATTCTGTGAAAGTTAATTTCTGGAAAGAAGTGAATTTCCATTTCGAATCGAGGCGATTCTTTCTTCTCCGGTAAAGAACGATGACATAGCCAGTCAAAAGTACCGCCAAGATCAACAAAATTGCCGCTATACTTGCTATGATCGCCACAAACTTGGACGAAATCTTGCTAGATCGTCCGATCGGGGATCGGGAACCGCAAGAACGAAGGCCTAATGATGGATTATTCGAACAAAGACCTGGATTTTTCAGGAAACTTGTATCGAAGGCGGCATTATCAAGCTGGTCGGGGATGATTCCGGTGAGACTATTGGCAGAAAGATCGAGGGAAACGAGCCTTAGACGGCCGAGTTGACTTGGGATTTTACCGGAAAGAGTATTCCTTGACAAATCCAATATCGTCAGAACTTCTAAGAATCCCAAACCAGCCGGAATCTGACCGGTTAGTTGGTTCCCGCTAAGATTTAAAGTCGTGAGTGAATTCCAGGAGACTATAGTTGCCGGTAAGTTGCCGGCGAGTTGGTTTCCGTCGAGCAACAAAGTCGCTAAATTTGGAAGTGCAGTTAAATTTTGAGGAATCACACCATCGAATAGATTATGGCTTGCTTTGAAAACGATCAGGCTCGTCCAAGAAGATACTCCGGTGGGAATTTGACCGGAAAACTTGTTATTACTGATCTCGAGGGTTGATAATTTCGGCCCCAACTCCTGTGGCAGCTCGCCGGAAAACGAATTGCCACTCATCATCATTGTTTCCAAGCTCGAAACCTTCCACAATCCTTCTGGGATTGCTCCTGAAAATTGGTTCCCTTGAGCCTGAAAACTCTTCAATCTGCTACAAGTTTCAAGCGATTTCGGTATCTCCCCCGAAAGATTGTTATTGAAAACAATCAAGCCTATGAGGCTCCCGTTGTAGCACAGATTCTCCGGTATGTTTCCACTGAACTGATTCTGGGAAACCTCGAATATCTGCAGTTGAGAGTATCTTCCAAAATCCGGTGGCAATGGACCGGAGAAATTATTCGTGAAGATTCGAACATCTCGTAGGCTAGGCAAGCGGCCAACACCCACCGGAATCTCACCGGATAACTGATTAAACATGAGAGTCAAATTCGTTAAGTGCGTTAGCTTCTCAAAACCGTCAGGTATTTTTCCGGTCAACTTGTTTGCAGAGAGGTCGATTATCTTCATGTTCAATGCTTCAACGGAGTCCGGAATTCCCCCTGTTAGATTGTTCGCGTAAAGATAAACTTCGGTTAAATTCTTTAACGAGAACAAATCACTGGGTATTGATCCATTGAGGCCATTAACGGACAAATCCAGCAGCTCGAGTGCCGCCATGCCGGATAAATTGGCGGGAATTTCTCCGATCAAGTTCGCTTCCGTCATATAAAACTTTCGAACCTTTTCCAAACGAGTAAAACTCTGGGGGAGTCTTGACGGTATAAATTTGTTAAAAGACAAATTCAATTCCTCCAGCTGATTTAAATTACCGATCTCCTCCGGAAAACTGCCATTGAAAAGATTCTGGTGTAGTTGAAGTGACGACAGCTTCGATAATCTTGAAATGGTGACGGGAATGTCGCCGGTGAAGTTATTCGAAAAGAGGCTGAGGTACCGGAGCTCCGAGGATAACCGTGATATGTCATCGGGGATGGTTCCGACAAAGAAGTTTTGTGAGAGATCAAGGTACTGGAGATTGTTGCAGTTATAGAGAGTGGTTGGAAAAGCTCCGGTGATATAATTGTAATTTAGATCAAGGTGAGTTAAGTTTTTGAGGTCACAAATCATCGGTGGAATGGGTCCGGTGATTTCCGTATTCACGATCTTGATTCCGGTGACGGTGGTGCCGGTACATGTAATCTCCGGCCAGCTGCAGGGATTGGAGGATTCATTCCAGTGGCTGATGGCGGTTGTATTGGACCATGAACGTTTGATGTTGAGAAGGGTGTTTTGGTCATTTTGATTGGTGGTGGGTTGTGAAATTACATGAAAGGGTAGGAGGAAGAGGAGGAGAAGAAGAGAGGGTAGGGGTAGTATTGACATATTGGTTTTCCCGGAGGATGGTGATTATGGTGGTGGCATGTAAGATAAGGAGAGTTGGCAGAGGTGTAGAAGCAAAATATTGTTTTGACTCCCAAGTTCAACGAGTTCGGCATTTTAATTATTACAAGAGTAAATTACGTTTTTAGTCCCTATGGTTTGTTGAAAAATTCTATTTTCGTCCTTATAGTTTTAAAATTATGATTTTCATCCTTATGGTTTTAAAATTACGATTTTCATCCTATGGTTTATAGTTCATTACTTTTTTCATTCTTATTATTTAATTTTTATTGTTTTTTCATCCCTATGGTTTATATTTAATTTCTATTTTAATCCTTCACACCTAAAAGTGGTATTTTGGGTTCAGAGACGAAAATAGAAATGAATTGCAAACCATAAGGACGAAAAATGAAATTTTAAAACCACAGGGACGAAATTCGCAACTTTTAATAAACCATAGGGACGAAAAACGTAATTTACTCTTATTACAAAAAGTGAATTACAACAATGGTCCCTCTACTTGTCTATTTCGTACGGGAATCACCCTTGAATCTTTTTTGTTTTCCATTATAGTCACAATCAAAACTTTTGACATTCGTTAAAGGTATTTTATGTCATTTTATTATTAAGTACATCATGATCATCTTTGTCTTTATTTTCTCCATCTTTCATTATCGTCACCACCAACATCACCCACCACTGGACGACTTCAAATCCTATTCCATGCATTAGAATCAATATGTATACGATGAAGCATAATTTCTTTTAGTAGCAATTATCAAACACACATTATAGATTTTCAGGGGATAGAATCCAACAACGAAGCAAATTGAGTTGAATATTAAGATTGGTGACGTACGAATGAAGATATAGAAAGACAAAACAACGTTAAAAAACTGAGTATAAATATTATTTAATTAATACCTTCTAGAACTTATAACTGTTTGGATTGAATGTATCTATGGGTAAACGGATATAGCATATGGGTTAAAGTTTGATATTACGTATCTCATACATTTGTGAATGCTTACGAATATGGGAATTTAATCGAGTTTTTATTTATTAGAATGGATCACAAATTTAATAAAGAAATTGTTAACATAATAAAAATTAAAGTTAAAAAGTAGTTCAAAAACTTAAAATGAAGTTAAGGGACTGTTTGTTTACCTTCTAATGGTTCCATTAAGAGGCAACATCTGAATCACTAAGAGGTAAATCATGTTTGGCAAAAAAAAGACTGTCTCTTAATGGTTCTAAAATCCTCTTAATGATTTTGTATCCTGAACCTCCCTTAACCATTAAGAGCCCTGATTTCATTATGAACAATTAGCAAACAACCATATTTCATTTTACACTATATCATAAAAACCTCTTAATCATTCAGACCACTTAATCATTCTATACTAAACCACTCAGCAACTGCCAAACAACCCCTAAGTAATAGAAACAAAGCATGGGGACATGTGTAAGAACCTAAAAGGCTGCTTTTAGGGAGAGGAAAATCCTAGAATTAGAGAACGTGAAGGGGAAGGACGTCGAACATTTGTTGAACAAAGTAGCACACTAGGGGGATTTGACTTTGAATGAATTGGAATGGAATGTTGTCAGGACCACGTGTTTGGTTGACATAATTGGAATGAAATCTCTTAAAGGAATTTGAATCTGTCTATTTGGTTCACAAATTGTAACTTCGGAATTGAAATGGAATTTTGGTAAATGACCAAATACCCTTTTTCATTCTTTTAATTTTGGAAGCACAGGTTGAGTTTTTAAGTTCATTTTTTATCTAATTGTGGCTCTTTTTAGAACAGAGGCAGGATTTTTTTTACTTGAATCGACCAAATTTACAATATCCATCCACCAAACAAGAATGGAACCTGCAAATTTACAGATTACCTTGTTTCAAATTTGTTTCAAATTTACACCAGTACAGTGGTTAATTTACAGATTACCTTGTTTAAAATTTACATCAGGACAGTGGTTAATTTGTTTCAAATTTACACGAGTACAGATTACCTTCCCCAAAAGATGAAACCTGCAAATTTTCTTTGTATATCAAGAATTTTCTTTGTATATCCATCCACCAAACAAACTAATTAAAACACCATTGGAGAAATCGGAGATACATATACAGATCGATCGAATTTTCTTTAGACAGTGGTTCATCTAGCCCAACATATAACTATAACTTATCAATATATAGATACAGATTGATCGAAACGTGTACATATGGAGAAATCAGAGAAGAGAGAATTCGGTCCAATTTTTTGAAGATTCCAACTTAAAAGTCAGAACCTCAAACCCAAACTTTCAAACAAAACCCTAAACATGATTAAGGTTCACTAATTCCAAAATTTGAAATTAGAATAGAGCAAAAGCAGTTGAAACGGGTTGATGATGAAAATCGAATTTTTGGTAACCTAGAACCGGCCCTTGCAAAAGAAAACTGACAGAAGATATCTGCAATTTTTGGTGACCTAGGGTTTGTTGTTGAGGCCTAGAGACGTATGAACATGATGGATGGCTGAAGATTGCAGCGCCCTGTAGAGAGAACATATTGAGATCGATGGAGAAGATGAGAGAGCAGTTTGAGATTGATGGAGAGAGAGATATAACCTCTTGTTGCAATGGAGAAAACGAGAGTCGGATGGATGATGTATGGAGAAGACAACTCTGAATCGATGATATATGGAGAAGACGAGTTGGTGTCATCTGATAATCAAGATGCGTAGGGTTTAGTTTGGGGTAAAGGGTAACTTTGGAATTATCGAAATATGAGATTCCATTCCATTGAAATCATTGGGTTTTATGATGGAATGTTAAAATCCTATATCTATGGAATTTGTTAGAATTCAAAGATTCCATCTATTGAAAAGCTCGAACCAAACAAGGGAATGAAATCTGGTCAAAGGAATTCAACATTCCAATTCCACCATATTCATCACATTCTGCGAACCAAACACCCCCTAGGAGTATCGTTATGGAGGATTATGGACTATAAGGAATCTTAGTGGTAGAATGAAGATGTACATGCTAAGGTTAAGGTGAAACAAGTGCATTTGAAGGAGCTAATAACGAATTGGGATGATGAAGAAAAGAATAGATTGAGGAAATTGTACAAAGAAGCAAAACAGTGTCTATGACAATGATAAAGTATACAAGGAGATGTATCGGTGGTTAGAGAGAGGAGAGAGAGAGAGAGAGAGAGAGAGAGAGAGAGAAGTGGGATATATAGGATGGCAAAAGCTAGGGAATGGAGGTGCCAACACTTAAGAAACGTGAGGTGTATTAAGGATGAGAATGATCGAGTCTTAGTAATTTCATGCCCATCAAAGACCTCGAGATGTTAATCCATGAAATCTTCAAACTCTGATTCATCTTTTTCATAGAGAAATCTCTAATAAAGGATAAAACAAGATCCATTTAGCATCATATCTAAGGTATTCCTTGGTTCCCTTAACTTTCCCCTATAAAAAAAAGCCTGTGAGGAGAACGAATAAGTGAAGTGTTATTAAACTCACTATTTGAACTTTATAAAGGAAAATGAGATTAAGGAGATATAGGGTAGTTACTTTTGTGGGCTATTTAATGAGGCAATGGAAAGGGAAGGGGGATGTACATGGAGTAAGGAGACATCACTAGTAATTACCTTGGAATTGGATAAGATCTCCCAAGGGATCTAGGAGAGTGTTCCATCATGAATATAATTAGCTGGAGACATCATCCTAATAGCAGAGTCAAAGATAGAGGCGTACAAGATGTTCGAGCAGTAGAGGTGACAAAGGAAATCCAAGCCTTGCACATTAGCCGTTCTAAGACCAAATATACATGGTGCAATTTTAGCAGAGAATATATTGATGACGGTGGTAGAAGTCGACATTTAGGGGGTATCCAAAAGGACATATTCAAGTACAAGTTCCATGATTCAAGAGGGAGAGGTTAAGTACGACATAACACATTCCATAAAAACGAGTTGGTTGAAGTGTGGTGTGTGAGAAAATGGTTTTGTTAAAACTGAAGGAAAATTTCAACATAGTAGTTATCAAACCAGATATGTTGCAAGGTCAGAGTGATTAAAATTAATAAACAAATGAGTTCAAAAGTAATTTGAAGGTCCATTAGTTTCTTAGGGTGTCCAGTTTATTTATCTTAGGGCTTTGGTGTTCGGTTTATTTAGCTTAGGACTTTGACGTAGTTTATCCTGGTCTAAAATCCAACTTTTGCAACTTCGGGCGACAAGGAAGGCACATGAGAGAAGTTGGAAGTTGCAAAAGTGAGGATACTTTGATGACCGTATGGTACAATTAGTTTGGACTTGTTACTGAATAAGATCTTTCTAAAGAAGCCCAAGAGTTGCGCATATTACGAGAGGTTGATTGTAGAGGATAGAAAGCATGATGGTCGAAGGGACGAGGAGTAATGGTAGGTTGAGGATGACGTGGGATAAACAATTGAGGAGGTACATGGAGACCTTGACACTTCTGACAACATTACTCTGAAAGGATTTATTGGAGACACGTCATTAGAGTAGTTGATTAAGGTGGAGACTTGTAGCTAGCATATTTGAGAGGAAATTACTTGGGCATGTGTAGGAGCCTAGGAGGGGGAGGAATAAAGGTACTAAGGTCCTTCATTAAACTAGGAGGCGGGTAGCCTTTCAAACCTTTATTTGCTCCTTTTGCTTCTATGTTGTGCTTAATATCTTTCAAATTTAGTGCTTCTTTTTCATTTTGAACTCTTTTTGGCAAACTATATGGCAACCTTATGAAAAATGTGGTCATTTTTATTTTTTTTATCACATTCACTTGACCAAAAACCAAGGGTGTTTACAAATAAACACATTCAGATACAGTCTTCATCTATAAAACTAACTAATAACCTACTAATATAGCAGAATACTCCATTATCTGTATCCATACAAAAAGTACTCCAATTATCTTTATCCAGAACAAAAGATACTAAAACATAAACCTAAAATAAATACATCTTTAATTTTAAATTTGAAATATCTAAATTATAACAAAAGTTTGAATTAAACAAATTATAGCAAAGAAACAAGCGTTTTAAACCACATCGAAGAGCAAAAAGGAACATAACCTCCGAAACAATAAACAGAATAAATTGACATCGAGGTCCTTCTCAATTTGCTCTCCCTTACAAGCCCCCTCCAACCTACCCACCTGATATTTTTTGAGTTCTTTTTACCAGATTCTCAAGTTAGCATGATATGTTCAATTATCACATGTTTTTATTATTATTATTTTTGAAGTATATAATATTTATATACGACAAATGCAACAAATAAACTCACACACCCTTTTATTATTTCTTTTTTCAAACATAAATTTCATTTTTTTATGAGAAATTGCATTGATTTTTTATTTTCGGTTTATAATTAGATCTTGCACTGCGTCTTATTGTACAGGTACAAAGCTAGTGCTTTGAAATTCGACATTTAGATAGACCTGACAAACGTGTCGTGTCGGCTTCAAAGTTAAACGGGTTGAAAATGTCTAACCCTAACCCGACCCGTTTAATAAACGGGTCAGAAAATCTCAACCCTAACCCGACCCGTCTAACCCGCCACGACCCGCCTAACCCGTTAAACCCGTTTAACATTTATAAAATTAAAATTAAAAATCGAAAATTCACAAAAAAATACAAATACAAACTTCAAATTAAAGCATTAGAAATACAAAATTTATAGTTCAAAATTATAATCAAATCTAAAACATTAAAGGTCCAAATCATTAAAAGGAAAACTTATATATATATATATATATATATATATATATATATATATATATATAAACGGGTTATTTGGGTCATTTTCGAGTTGAAATTTTTTACCCTGACCTTACCCGTTTAATTTTCGTGTCGTGTCGTGTCAACCCGTTTACTTAAACGGGTTGAAATGCATTACCCAAACCCGTTTATTTCGTGTCGGGTTAGCGTGTCGTGTCAGTTTTTGTCAGGTCCCATTTTGATATACATGAATTAAATTATATTTTATAAACGTTTTTAAAGGATATTTTTCAAAATATTATTAGTCAATGTCTTAAAATATACTCAGTAGTCTTTATTTGAAAGTTTCAAAGTCAAAGGATCTAGAAAAGGCCAAATCCATCACTTGAGAGGCAATATCCTCTGCAAGTCAAAGTCTTCCACCATTGGTTCACGTTTTACACCATGGGCTACATTTTTCCAAAATTCCAACCATCGTTTTTGAATTTTTTGTTAAATAAAAATCAAAAACAATAACAATTTGTTGTTATTCTTTAAATATAATACTTCATCTGTCCCAAAATAACTGATGTGTAATGAAAGAGATATACTATAAGTTTAGAAAAATATAACTATTACATTTTTAGTAAACTAAACGACAGTTACCTATAGTAATAGAGAGTAATTAATTTTTTATCTCATAATTAAAAATAGAATGAAAAATAAAATAAACATTTATTTGAAACGGATTAAAATTGAAAGTTATTATTTTGTGACCAAGGGAGTAAAAGTTTACTTTCTATTTGTATTTTGAAATTTTAGGTGATAATATCCGTATGATGATATTATTATGAGTAAATTACAGATTTGATCCCTATGGTTTCATGAAAATTTGGAGTAGATCCCTCAAACGAATTAACTACATATAATATATTGTCACCACAGGACTTTATGAGTAATTTCATGAAACCACTGGGACCAAATCTGTAAATTACATTACTGGTCCCTATGGTTTGGCCATATTTTGGATATGGTCCCTAATTCAAATTAATTACACTAGGGGTCCCTGTGGTATGAATAAGGGCACGCAGAGGGTCCCTCCCTCTAACAACATTTGTTAACCCAGTTAACTCAAAAGATATTTTGGTCTTTTCCCATTCTTTTTTGTCTTTTTCCTGATAAAAAGTTAAAAAATAATATATAATTGTTATTATTATTATTATCATATTATTTTTTCTTCTCTTGTCCTTTTATGTTTTCCAAACCCACACCCATGATCCGCCTCCCCATCCTCCCAACTCTATTTTCACCGACACCCCTCTTGTCGGTATTTTCCCTTCTCATCGGCCTCTCCTTTCCTCCCCTCACCCCTTCTTCCATCGACCCCCAATAACAATAGGCGACAACCTACTATTCCCCACCGCCAACCATCATACGGTGGGTTACATTTTTAGTTCATGGAGACGGTGAAGGTCGACAATGGCTTGTGCCTCGGTGGGGGGAGAGGTGGGTGTTCTTTCCACCTCCAAATTAAACCCTTGATCTTTTTGAGTACACAGTTCAAAACGCAGTCTGTTAGTTACCCACACAAAGCAAACCTCGACTATCGGCAACGAAGAAAGCCGACAATGTCGACCAATTTGATTCACTAATTATAACCAACTGTTAACCCAATGCCTCACAGGAGAACACGTTACAGACTAGCCCTTTCGCACGCGAATCAAAGGTGCTTTCCGGCGACTTGCAGTTGTCTTCGTCACCGGACGAAGCGCCGGGACAGACCACCGAAATAATAATGCTCTCTCTGCCGGAATGTTCTAATGATTGCCAAACTCCTCCAGAACAACAATTTTATTCTCAGAACTCCAACAATTTTACTGACGATAAAGGCGGCAACTGTTAATAGGGAGATGGAGAGTGGTGGAGTAGGAGCGAAGGAGACGATGGTGGCGGATGATGACTGTGAGAGGCATGGATATAAGGTGATTAACTTGAGTAATGAATATGATAATCTAGGGTACACGTCGGAGAAGATATACATCATCATCATATATATACATATGTACACGTCGGAGAAGATGATGATGTATATGTGTGTGTGTATATATATATATATATTCTAATGAAAATAAATAAATAAATAAATAAATAAAAGAATAAATTACATGATTGGTCCATGTGGATTGTTTGTGATAAAAGACAAAAAAAAAATACCATATTATAATCAGTTACAATTTTGGTCCTTGTGATAAAATACAGAAATAAAGGTTAAAAGACGAAAATACTCTTACACTTAACTGGGTTAACAAAATATTTTGGATTCCGTTACAGGGAGGGACCCTCTGCGTGCACTTATTCATACCACAGGGACGTCCAGTGTAATTAATTCGAATTAGGGACCATATCCAAATATGGACAAACCATAGGGACCGGGAATGTAATTTACTCTTGTATATATATATTAATACATGTTTTATTTGCTTAAATATTTGAAAACTTTAGAAATTGTTAGATTTGTCAGATTCATTCTAATCTATCTATTTGTGTTAATTAATTAATTTGATTATTAATCAAATATAAAGGGTTAATTTAGTAATTTAATAATTAATGACAAATCATAAAATCATATTTTAGGAAAGTCAATAATACTCATTCCGTCCCAAAATAAGTGTCCACATTTCTATTTATGTTTGTCCCAAAATAAGTGTTCACCTTCAAAAAGTAGATAACTAAATTCTCACATTTACCCTTAATTAATTCACAAATATATAAGAGTTGTGAAGAGACATAAACATTAAATAAATGTAAAGATATCATTTGGTAACAAAAATATGGAATAATTATGCATGTTTAAAACTGTATGTCAAGTCAATTATGGACACTTACTTTGAGACGGAGGGAGTAATAGTTATTATTATTATTATTATATATCACCGTCTCTCCTTTTAAATTGTAACCCCTTCATTTTTTCTCACCCCCCATCTCTCTCATTTTCATCTAAATCATCACTCTAACTATGTACAGCGTGAACGCACTAAAACACTAAGGTTTATATTGTTAGGTATATCTCCACATTGTGATACTATCACACTGTGAACTAGATGCATCGTGGTGTGCACACCAACTAAGTGTGTACAATGAATGTTATTATATATTGTCCACTATACATCGTACCCTGTTAGTGTGCATGATATATGAGGATAATCTATTTTTCAACATAACAACATAGATGAGATAGGAGATAGGAGATAGGAGATAGAATTACAAAATACCCACAATATCCCTTGATTAAATTATTTAGTCAAATTTACTAAAATTACAATGCTCTATATTAACTCTTAATTAAATATAATTTATGAACTAAAATGAATCTCACATATCTCATGAATTTGAAGGATTAGAAATAAACGCCCCCTATATTTTATATTTATATCTATTTATTTGGTTTTATCAAAAACCAGCCAAATTATTTCTCTGATTGAAAAGTGTTGATGTTTAAAAATATTAATTTTAAAATAAAATAATAAATATTATAAATAAGAAAAGTAGAAAATATTTGGCAGAAATGGATACCAAATCAACCCCATGATTGGGCTGTTAATATTCCACCAAGTGGTTAATGGAATGAAAGAGAATTGTCATTTTTATGTTTAGATCTTTAGACAAAAGAGATTATTCAATTGGTAATAACATCATATGTTTGTATTTTGGAGGTTGTTAGTTCAAGTTTTCCATAATGTAATTGAAGAATTTGTGTGACGGTTGACTTTTAAGTTTTATGGTATTATAGTATGTTTGAATAAATTTTCTATCTATACTATATTATAAACTACGGATAAAAAACTCTTAATTACTACTTATAAAACACAAGGTATTACCATTTTATGCATAAATTTCAAAAATCTCTTAATCACAACTTGGCATGCATAAGGTACAACTCCTTATATGAATGTTAATTTGAGCAAGTAAATCATATATATCTTGGAAACCTGACTGAAAAAAACAAATTTATAAAAAGAAATGAGTGCAAATTTATAAAAGGAAATCAAGTAAATATATGATTTACTCTACATATATCTTTTTTTCTGACAAACTATTACCTTATAAAAAAATAAAGAATTAGAAGCTAAAATCTCAAAAACAAATTATATTCAACTCCAATCCAACATATTCTATATTTTAGAGTTTTCAACTATTACTTATATTAATAAAATATTATATAATTTTATTATTTTTAAATATACCTTATAAAAAAAATTCATATAAAATAAAAATAATAATAATTCACTCTCATTGATGAAAATTACGTTTTTCTCAAAATAAATGTCCATTTTTCCATTTTCACCTTAATTATGAAATAGAAAAAGTTTATCTTTCTATTATTAAGGGTAAAAATATCATTTAATTATTTAAAAACCGTAATAATTATATCCTAAAACTGTTATTATTTTTAGAGTGAATTACACTGGTGGCCCTTGTGGTTTGTTTAAATTTTGGATTTGGTCTCTAAAACAAACTATTTATACTGATGGTCCCTAACTTTTCATTTTCATAACACCCATGGTCACTCCACTTAATAAAATTGTTTAACGACCGTTATGAAGGACTAATCAATCTTTAAACATATTATAGGGATCAAAAGTGTAATCTGCTCTAAAATTATTGTGATCCATTTTTTTTAATTTGTTGTTAATTTTTTTTATATATTTGTTGGGTCATCTGAAGATTTGAAGATGACCTCCTGATCTTCCATCTTATATCATCCTACTTAGAATATGTTTAAGGTTCTTTTAGCAGCTTGGTTTCTATACAAATGTTCGGTGAAGTCGAAGATCAGCCGAAGAAGACAAAGAAGGAGTACATCTCTCAAAGCGGATTGAAGATAGTCTCCTCAGCCTAAAGCCAAGCATGCCCAAATGATCAACACCATCAGCTAGGATGGTGTCAATCACATGTCTCTCAGGAGTATGAAGGTGTCCTCACATCTTCAGGAGTGGAAGACCTCTCAGGTCTTCGGCAGCCGATGATCTCATCTCTCCTTAGAGTATGAAGATGTTCTCACATCTTCAAGGAGCAGCCGAAGATTTCTCAAGTCTTCGGTAGCCAATCATCTCTCCTTAGAGTATGAAGGTGTTCTCACATCTTCAAGGAGCAGCTGAAGATCTCTCAAGTCTTCGGTAGCCAATGATCTCTCCTTAGAGTATGAAGGTGTTCTCACATCTTCAGGAGTCGAAGATCTTTCAAGTCTTCGGCAGTCTATGCTTAAGGATTTCTTTCAAACACATTATACTTTTCTGACAAAGTATATTGTGATATCTTGCATTGACGTGGACCTCATCTGGAGATCAGATCAAGTAAGTTTTGTCTACTACACAATTTTAAGGAAAGGTCTCTACCATCCTTCTGCAGGTCAACACTTGAAGCCAAAACACCTCAAGACAAAAGGTACATCCTGTACCTTGTACCTTGCTGAAGACCTGTGTCCATCCTTACTGAAGACCTGTGTTCATCCTTTGCTCAACAGGTGTCCCATGCATTTAATGCATGAGGCACTATAAATATGGAGGATGGTTCAACATGCAAGATCACCAACTCTCAAGCATTCAAGCTCTCTAAGTGCACTGGCATTCTCTCTAAGAAGTTCTTATTGTTTTCTAAGTGTTTTACAATTGTTCTTCATTTCTCTTAGTGTAAGATTGTTTGAATAGATTTCATCTATTCTCTTCCGCAACAATCAAAAGTTTTCTATGTGTAATTCTTGATTTAAAATCAATAAGAATTAAAGTAAGTAAAAATATGTGTGTATTGTATTCAACCCCCCCTTCTACAATACTTTTCTTCTTTACTATCTGCTATTTGGGACCAACAATATTCAATCACAAATCAAATTTATAACTATAAAAGACATATTAAATACAAAAATTTATATTTATTTAAAATCTATTAAAGTCACAAAAAAATTTAGCGTTAAAAAATCTCAAGTCTAGAAAAACAGATGAAATCAAGATAAATTCATATATACTTTAAGTTGGGAATTGAAATATCAGAGCAAAATATTAAAAATTAAGTTCGGTTAACATGAGATTATTAATATATTGTCAAATAACAAATAATTAAAATAACAACAAAATAAAAATTATAAATTAAGATTAAAAAAACACTGATTATTCAAACGATTAAGAACAATTATCACTACAAAAAATTAGGTTTATATGACACCGGAAAAATTAAACACCTTAATAGACTATTTTATAAAACTTAATTTATAGGACAAAAAAAAAATAAAGCGTTTTATCAAGGCATTGCAATAAGTTTATAGGACGTTTTTTGGCGTCCTAACAAGTTTTTAAGACATTTATAATACAAAACGTCGCATTGGCAATTTTATATGACACTACTTAAAAACGTTTCCTATACCAACAAACGTCCTATAAAAATATGGGTGTTTAGAACGTTTAGTTTTTTTTTTTTTTTTTTTTTTTGTCATATAAACCTGATTTGGTTGTAGTGATAGTTTTTTTAATTGTTTGAATTAGTATTTTTTTAATCTTAATCTTAATTTATAATTTTTATTTTATTGTTATTTTAATTATTTGTAATTTGACTATATATTAATAATCTCACGTTAGCCGAACTTAATTTTCAATATTTTGATTGCATATTTCAATTTCTTAAAGATATATGAATTTATCTTGATTTCATTCGTTTATCTTAACTTGAGATTTTTTTAACGCTAATTTTTTTTTCTAAATTTAATAGTTTTTAATAAATATAATTTTTTTATTTAATATAATTTTTTTATTTTAATAAATTAGATTTATGATTAAATATATAAAAAAAATTTAATAAAAATTTTAAAAAACTGTGAATTACATTAAATTTTTTAGTAGATTACACTTTTGGTCCCTATAGTTTGTTTAAAGATCAATTAGTACTTCATAACGGTTGCTAACTAATTTTATTAAGTGGAGGGACCATGGATGTTATGAAAATAAAAAGTTAAGGACCATCAATGTAGATAGTTTGTTTTAGAGACCAAATCCAAAATTTAAACAAACCATAGGGACCACTTGTGTAATTCACTCTTATTTTTATCATAGACATTTATTTTTAGGAGGAAGTAACAAGCAACCGAGTTGAATTTAGATCATGATTTTCTTTCTCTCCCTCTCCCTCCCTCTCTCTCTCTCTCTCTCTCTCTCTATATATATATATATATATATATATATATATATAATGACTAGCAGTGTACCCGTGCAATGCATCGGGGTGAACAAATGTAAATGGAAATAAAAAATTAATGTAATAGCTTATCAGAAAAATATATATATATATATATGGAGTAAATCATATATTTATAATTTATGTACCATTAGTAGTGATAAACGCATAACTTGAGTTTTTTCAATCATGAAACATTAAAAAATTATATTAAAGTAATCGTTAAATGTATATTTGACTTTTAAACACATGTATTAATCAGCGATATCTAACGAATTATAATATTTTTTCAAAATACTGAAATATAGAATAGGTAAAAATAACAAATATAATGTTGGATAATATTATTTTGTATCTAAACGTATATATAGGTTCATTATTAGTTAGTTTTATAGAATTCAAAAGACTTTAAAAACTTGTATACATAAAGAAAATACATGTACTATCATAATTAAAGAAATATGTTAATTTGAGCAAGTAAATAACTTTTCTTCTTTTGGAGAAACCCCAAATGGAAGGGAAAAAACTTGAACATGGAAGGTAGTGAAAAATTAATGTTTGAATTTTTTTCAAATGAGTTGTACCTTATGCATACTAAGTTGTGAATTAAGAGATTTTTGAAATGTATCCATAAAATGGTAGTACCTTATGTTTTATAAGTAGTAATTAAAAGTTTTTTATTCCGTCTTTATAATACTAGAAGCGTACTCGAGCAATGCAGCGAGATACATCACGATTTTAATGTTTATTTTTATTTTTTGTTTTTTATTGATTTACAGTACGATTTTGGATAGTTTTTATTGAGTGATAATGATTTTTTTTATATATAAATTTGTTTAATTTAAGCTTAACAATATAATGTTTTTTATATAAAAAAAATTAAGTAGTTTGTTAAAATTCATTAATTATCTTATATATTTTAAATTTTTTATATTTAAATTGAGATGTTTATCCTGTTTTGATTATGTTTATCAGAATTCAAATTTCATAATTTTAGGATTTGGGGGTTAGAGATAAAGATTTTGGGGGATAAGGATGAAATTTATTAATTAGGGTTAAAAATCATTTAAAAGTAGTACATATTGCTTCATTAATTGTTTTTTAAGAGATTTTAAGTAGATTAACATTAAATAATAGTACATAATGCTTAATACATCACGATTTTAATGTTTATTTTTATTTTTTATTAATTTACAGTACGATTTTGGATGGTTTTTATTGAGTGATAATGGTTTTTTATATATAAATTTGTTTAATTTAGGCTTAAGAATATAATGTTTTTTATATAAAAAAAATTAAGTAGTTTGTTAAAATTCATTAATTATCTTATATATTTTAAATTTTTTATATTTAAATTGAGATGTTTATCCTGTTTTGATTATGTTTATCAGAATTCAAATTTCATAATTTTAGGGTTTGGGGATTAGAGATAAAATTTTTGGGGGATAATTATGAAATATATTAATTAGGGTTAAAAGCTTTACAGGTAGTACATTAGGCTTTAGTAGTTATTTTTAAGAGATTTTAAGTAGATAGCTTTAAATGATAGTACATAAAGCTTAGTGAGTTGTAATTAAGAGTTTTTTATGCCATCTTTATAATATAGTATAGATAGTATAGATATAGATATGCATTTAAAGTTTTTTTTTTAAATTTATTTGCAATTTATAAACTACTAGAAGCGTACTCGCGCAATGCAGCGAGATACATCACGATTTTAATGTTTCATTTTATTTTTTGTTTTTTTGTCGATTTACAGTACGATTTTGGATGGTTTTGATAAAGTGATTATGTTTTTTTTTATAAATTTGTTTAATTTAGTCTTAATAATATAATATTTTATATATAAAAAAAATAAGTATTTTGTTAGAATTCTATGATTATTTTATATATTTTAATGACATCTAGAAAAAATAAACAATTATATATATTTAATAATATAATTAAAACAAATTTATAATAATATAATATATTAATTAATAGTGATACATGTAAATGTCTGCATAAAAGGAAGACTCTACACATACCAAATTGGTATATGTTAGAAGGTTGCAGTAGTAATATGTATCTTGTGCTTTTATACTTGTAAATTAAGATATTTTTAAAATCTTGCATAAAATGATGGTACCCTATGCCTAATAATTTGAATTCAATAGTTTTTTATTCGTGCTTTATAATATAGTATAGATAATTAAAAAAAATATATGAAAATTAAAATGTAGCCACTTAATTTGAGAAAAAAAGGTATTAAATATTGGAAGCTATCCCAAAAATAGCAAGGGTATTTCTGGCATTTTATAAGCAAACATTGTGATGTTTGAATTATGTTTTATTTTACTATTTTTTAAAGAATTAGATAAAATGATGAAAAAATAATAATAGTAAGCCTATGTTTGGAAAATAAAATATCCTTATCTAAATTAGAGATGAAATGTTATTTCGGATAAATAGTATGAAAATGCATTATATTTTGGTCTAATTCTTATTTTATATAGTTTATTTTTAAAACATTTATTTTGGTACTTAAAATATGATATTTTTAAATAGTTAGGTATCTTGTTTATCTAATGATTTGAAAATGTTGATTAAGATCAAGTTTTGTTGACATGTCATCAATTTTTTTTAAATATTAACTAAGCAAAAGAAATCCACATCATCATTTTTTTATAAAATATTAAAATATATATAATATTCTTTTAAGAGTAAACTCTAATTTTGGTCCCTAAGCTTTGGTGAAGACTTTGAAAGTGAGACTTGAACTTAAATTTCCATGTGATTTTCATTTTGTTTTAAAAGTGGTCCCTCGTCATTAACTCTGCTTGTTATCTCAAGAGGGACATTTTAGTATATTTCATCCTTTTTTGTCTTTTTCACTTTAGTTTTTTTCTATTTCTGTAACAAATCTCAAACTATAGTAACTAACCCCATAATTAACTTATATATATATATATATATATATATATATATATATATATATATATATATATATATATATAGGGAGAGGTTCATTTGAGAAATGGTAAATATATGAGAAATAGAGAAGTAATCTTAGCCATTCATCTGATCAACATTTGCGGCTTTGACCGCGAAGCACCGGATAATTTCTTGTGTGGTCTATAGAAGGTAGAGGGGTAATTTCGTAAAATACACGGGATGAGTTAATATATGAATCTGTATGAATCACAAAGATTCATCTATGAATCTGTTAATTAGTTCAACTGATTCATATATGAATCTTTGTGATTCATACAGATTCATATATGAATCACAAAGGTTCATATATGAATCTGTTAGTTAGTTCAACTGATTCATATATGAATCACAAAGGTTCATATATGAATCAGTTAAAAAAGTTCAGTTGTGAATTGCACTGGATCATATATGAACATATAGTTCATATGTGAATTATACATGTTCATATATGAACACAACCCGTGTGTTTTGTAAAATTTACGAAATTGTCCTTCTATTTTTGGGATAGCCGCAACTTTTGACCGGTCAAAGCCGCAATATTTGACTAGTCAAATCCGATCTTGACCATATGAATGACTAGGATTACTTCTCTATTTCTCATATATTTACCATTTCTCAAATGAACCAAACACTATATATATATATATATATATATATATATATATATATATATATATATATATATATATGCATATGCATATCCATATGCGTGTGTGTGTATGTATGTGGGTGATTTATTTTGCAACCCAGTGAAAAGTTACAACTCGTGCAACCCTTATCTAAACCATTCTTTTAGCCCCCCATTCATTATATAGACAATTGATTGATTACTGAATTGCATCAATGATTACTGGTTTCATGCAATAATCTACCTACAATGCATAGTATTTCATTAAATGCCATGAAATGCATACTGTTTCATGAATGTACCACTTTCATTCAATACATCACATGAACCGTTATGTGCATTGACATATTTTGCATAAATTCAATAAAATTCGATGAAATCAAGTAAATTCATTTAGAGAATCAATGAGAATCTAAATGGAATAGACGGTTTAGATGTAGGTTGCACGGGTTGTAACCTTTTATTGGGTTACAAAATAACCGTGACCTATATATATATATATATATATGTGTGTGTGTGTGTGTGTGTGTGTGTATCACACACATATATTAAGTAACACAACAACCACAGTCAGTCACTAGCCTCGCCAACTAAGTGTTTCCAGAGACAACGTCTTCGGATGATTACAAATTTTAAAATTGAAAATGTAGCAATATTCTATTCTATTTACATTTGATCCTATCTAGAAAATTAAAAATTAAAATTACAACCCTTGTAATTGTACATTTTAAATTCCAATAAAAATAAATCAATCAAATAAAACCACGGATCTTTCGGGGGTAAACCATATATTATTTAATAATTTTAAACATTAAATTAAATATTATGAACGAATTAGATAAACAAAAACAACGGCCAAAAATGGGGGAAAATTTAATAACGAAAATTTCGAAACCACCGGGATACATACGGACTAACCTAAGACCTAACGAGGGTTTAGGTTGCCACCTTGACTCACAAACAGACCTTAAAACAACTTAAAAAACAATTTGTGGTTTTACCAGCTTAAGGCCCAAAATAGAAAAGCTTCATAATTGCCCAAAAGCAACCAAGGATGGGCTTTGGCATCTACACAGTTTAACTAGCCCAATACACGACTGGCCCTGCCACAACCGTTGTTGTGGTCGAATGTAACGACTCAAAAACTAACAATATCAGAAACACGACATTACAATCCAAACGGTCCCAAAGCATGCTAATTTAAGTCATTCTTATTCTAAAGTTCGCAACAGGTTTACATTTTCACAACTGAGATACTACTAGAAGTCTAATGGTGAACTATACACATCCACAAGAACCATTCCACCTCCATGGCATCCTTCTTTCTCTTTTGTTCACTGAAAAGTGCGACTAACACTTACCTGAAAATGTTTTTTAGGTTGGAAAGGCGAGGGTTAGACCATAGGGTCTAGTGAATTCCCTCCCAAAAACAAAACAAACAGTTTTCATATATAAAAAGTAATAACGAAAACCACCATACGGTCCATCGAACATATCACTTCACATAAGGGTATTTGCACAGTGTTCATAGGTCAATTCCACCCAAAGATAGCATCCGCGATTGGGGCCCAAGCCGACTCCCCTTTCGCCTATGGGGCCCAAGCAGACTCTCCATTCCCGCGTATGCCGGAAACAGATTCCGTGCATATGGAGTATTAATCCAATTCTCAGGGATTTACGAAATCCGTATATACTTTAATCCCATTGTGCAACCCGACTCCAAACAGGCTCAAGATATTCATTCCACACTAGGACTATTTATGTATTTGCAAGTAAAATCATATTCGTACGTCATCCCATAATCAGTATTTAAAAAAATATTTATTAACCATTTCATTTACGAAGGGTTCGAGGGAACTCACCTGGTCAATTGAACCTTGGCACGAAAGTGGTTAAACAAATCAGATGGGTCAATTCCCTACAATATATGAAATAGTCATTGTTAAATTCTTCCGGTAGGTCCCGAGCAACCCCTACTCGATTCGTTCCACACTTCGAGAATTAATAGGATCGCTGAAACTTTTGCTCGTAAAAAGTCCAAGTCCACAACATCCCAAACGAATCCCCAAACAAGCCATGGGTCACGGGCGGCTTAACTGGGCTTGGCACCTGCGCCCACATCCGGCTAGGCCCATTCGGGTTTGCTCGCTCAGAAGGCCGATGCCTGATTCAGAAGGGTCGACACCCGGGTCCTTTGGGACTTCGATTGGCTTGTCGCCCAGATCCATGCGGGTTTCATACACCCGGGCCTAAAAGCTTAGAACCGCAGCGATTTGGGGTTAGAACCCCTTATCGATTCCAACCAAGCAAATTCAATCTGAATCCTAGACCCAACCAATGAACGATCCAAACAAACACAACGAACCACCATTTTAATTCCTTAATCACCCAATGTTTTAATTGATTTAACTCTAAACAAAGTGAGAGACGATAAGATCAAGTTATACCCAAAGAACTAATCGATTAACTAATCCGACTAGAATTCCTGAAATATAAGTCTCGGTCGAACAATGGATTCAATCCCAACTACAATTTCCTCTAATCAAAGCTTACCATCAAAAGAAGAGAGTTGGGATGAAGAACACATACCTGCAAATATAGAGTCCTTTTCTACAGTTCCAATTCCCATCTTGAATAGACACCAAAAAAAATTCCTCTTTCTTTCCTTTTAGGCGCCACACTACAACCAGGAAAACACCAAAAGTGAAGGAGGGTCTAGGGTAGCTTCTTACTAAAAGGGTATAATTTAAACCTTTCGTTTTAGACCACCACTTTCCCCTAAGTTCCAAAGACTTGCAATTAGGATCGGGTTATTACAATCTCTCTTCCTTAAAAGAATTTCGTCCCAGAATTCACTCGAGTAAATATTGAGGGTAACCTACCATCAATCCAAGCTCAAACTTCCACATCACTCCTTACCCTTAAGAGTTTCCAACAGACCACCCTATTTTCGTTGAGCTATAATGAGAAAAAAAAATATTCCTCAAAACATGCGATATCCTTTTTATCGCACCTCGACTAAATTCAACTCCCTTCTCCAGGATAGATCGAACTAATTCACCAAACCTTCTAGCCTAAAATTCTCAATACCCCACCTAGAATTTAAAATGTGCAACAAAATTTCCCCACTTTGACATCCCAACTTTCCAACACCATTAACCAACTAAGCCAAGGAGAAACATGCTAAAAGATCATGCTACTATATAAGTTCTGGATAAAAACCAAATTCAATCCTAAAGCCATAAGAATAATGTAAATAGGTTTAAAAAAACATGTATATAATGCATGAAATCTAATGACTCCAATCCTTTTTACACAGATGTACATCCAATACGATGGCCAACTAGGCACGTGGTTCACGAGTGCTTCATGAATCAAATTGAATGATAAGATTTAAAAGGCAAGGTTCTACGACTAGAAAACTATGACCATTACCCCCAATGTTCATCTCTAGCTTTCTAGGGCACTTGGCTGACATATGACTCATAGATTCTACGACACTTGATTACTCGGTTACCATGTAACTCAAACTTTCTAGAGCACTCGACTAACACGTGCCCTCTGATCCTTCAAGAACCTGATCCCGCTTCTATTATCAAATCTCTTTCTAGCTATTGGTGAAGACTGTGAATCCAGAAAGGAAGGATTGCAATGATCTTGAATCCACTTACACTTGATTGAAAAAACCAAGCGTATATCCTAGTCTGAGATAAAAGAGGCCCAACAACAAGAAACCAAAGAGGATAAAATTGAGTAGATAACTATATATCCACCACCCTATATTGAACTTAAAGCCCATGTAAAGAAAGTCCTTCATAGGCTACCCAAACTCAATATACATTCCACAAAACCACAACAAGCAATTGCAGAGTAGTAGTAAAGAATAAAGACAAACCAAATATATAGAAAAGAATAAAGACAAGCCAAATATAATATCACAACCACATGTAACACACTAATGACATGAACTTAAAATATATATATATATATATATATATATATATATATATATATATATATATATATATATATATATATAGGAAATTGAAGTTAAGGATTCAGGTAAATCTTGTCAAAGTGTGTGATAATGGATGCAACATCAAATGTTTCTTTAATTTTAATCTGACTTGATAAGTAATAGTGATTACTGAAACAACTAGGGTTCCTGTAACACCCCAAAAACGGGCTAACAAAATTTCCGAAAAACCGGAAATGTGGTATATAAATGTCATAGCATGAGCTATCCAAAAATGGGGAAATAAGAATACTTGTTTAATTACAGTTGTAATTATAAGGGAAAATAAAACAACAACCGCCTAATCAAATTTCTTAACGGAAATAAGATTACAAAAAGGGTGTAATCTATAGTCCAATGACAGTCTTCACAAAAATGATCCTTTGATCTCCCCAAGCTCACACGGTCACAACTAAACCTTCTTGGAAACGGTGGCGCTAGAACCTGAGATACACATATACATCAAGCAAGTGTTAGGCCAAAAAGCCTAGTGAGTAATATGGCAATTAATATATGCATGTGAATTATTCAAACAATTATATGCCAAAGATGGGTTCCACAATTGGAATCAATGGGGGAGACCCATAACACCAAACAAATTCCACCCAAGAGACGAGATACCCTAGTGTCAAGCTCCATGAGCGACACCTCAAGGCCCGACACATTCGAGGGTACAACGAAGACATTGCCCCAAATGGCGGAGGTCTAGGCACATACCAACACGGTGGCGCCCAAGACTATGTCCTCCTAGTGACCATCTGACTTGGTTCATCCATACCTCTCATGTATGTCCAAAGAGTATCTTAACTCTTACAATGTGTATTCAACACCAATGTAAATTATTGCCCCAAATATTTACCTCACAATATTTAAATGCAAGGAAATATGACATCATTTCTACCTTGCTCAAACATATATATTTAATCATGAAGATAAATGCACACATGGTGAGCAATATTTCCCAACACACAAATAGCCATATCATAAGATTGTGTCAATAAAAATATCCTTCTTTACTTGCTCATATTACCAACATCTACACATTTCTATCATCCAAGTTCCCATTTCATACTCCAAATTTCATTGGGTCAAATAAACAAAATATAAAGAAACCCTAGCTTTCATTTGATGGAGATATTAACAAATATGCAAGTAAATACATGTATCTCATTTGTAAAGGTTTAGAATACTCATAACCTAGGTTTTAGATAAAAACCCTAGAAAATAGATGAAATGAGAAGGAAGTTAAGTCTTGAGATTCCAAGCTTGAAAGTTAGCCTTTAAATGAACCTAGAAGAGGTTTGTTGAAGCTTTAATGATTCCCAACAACCTCTAATGCATTAATGGAAGAAAAGGTGTAGAGGAGAGTGAAAAATCACCCCCAAGTAGCTCCCAACCGAACCCTAGATCTGATTGTGTGTTTATGAAATGAGAAGGAGGCTGAAAATGGGTTTTTAATCGGATAGACCCCGTGGGCGATTATGTCCCGCGAGATTGCCACTAGCACTATCGCCAGGGCATAGTCACCGACCTCCTACCACATTCGGTATAATCTCGACGATTGTGACCGGGGAGAGTGCCCAAGGGCACAATCTCGGTCACTCTCGCGTGAGACGTACCATAGCTCACTAGCCCACCGTGACAATGCCGTGCGACTTTGACACATGTCACTGTCGCCGGCAAGGTCGCTGAAAGGGGCTGCCCACTCGATTTTCGTCCGAAAGTTCGCTAACTGCTGATAGAGTGTTGCAGGATTAATTCTATGTGTGAAAAGGCAACTTCAATATACAATTGAGGTCCATTAGAGTGACACAAGTACAAATAGGCTCCTAACTTATTTTGATAAAATTTACGGGTGTTACAATCCTCCCCACCTTATATGGGATTTCGTCCCCGAAATCCCACTCTACGAAAATAAGTGAGGATAACGTCGTCTCATGTCCTCTTCCGATTCCCAAGTGACGTTGGAACCGCGATGATGCTTCCATTGAACCTTGACCATTGTTACCTCCTTATGACGAAGCCTCTTCGTCTTGGATGCTAATATCGCCTCCGGTTCTTCTACACACCGGTTCCCATTGTCCACCCGAGTTTTTGACAAAGGGATGATGCTTTCTTCCTCGGCTAAACACTTGTGAAGGTAGCAAACATGGAAAGTAGGATGTATCCCGTCCATTTCCGGTGGTAAATCCAACCGGTACGTTTGGAGTCCAATCTTCTCTAAGACAACAAAGGGTCCAAGGAAACGGGGGCTAAGCTTTCCGCGCTTTTCAAAACAGATTATCCCTTTCCACGGTGACACCTTCAACATCACCCGATCACCTACTTGGAATTCAACCGGTCTTCTCTTCTTGTCCGCATAGCTTTTTTGCCAGTCTTGGGCCGCTTTTAAACGTTCTCGGATATCCTTCACTTTATCCGCAGTCTGTTGAACGATTTCCAGTCTGGCAAATTGCTTTTCCCCTGCTTCAAGCCAATAAGTTAGGGTCCTACATTTCTGGCCGTAAAGAGCTTCAAATAGAGCCATTCCGATGCTCGAATGGTAGCTATTATTATAGGCAAATTCTACCAACGGTAGGTGCGAGTCCCAATTTCCCTCAAATCGATGACGCACGATCTTAGCATGTACTCGAGAGTCTGAATGGTCCTCTCGCTTTGTCCGTCCGTTTGAGGATGGTATGCCGTGCTCAGTTTGACTTTTGTGACCAACTTCTTTTGTAAACCGTCCCAAAATTTAGAAGTGAACCGACTATCTCGATCGAACACGATAGATAACGGAACACCGTGTCTTGACACAATTTCGTCAATGTACAATTTGGATAACTTGTCCATGGGCAACGTCTCCCGCATTGCCAAAAAGTGCGTGCTTTTGGTGAGTTGGTCCACCACCACCACCCAAATCGCGTCGTGACCCTTCAAAGTTTTCGGTAATTTGGTGACGAAGTCCATCGTGATGTGTTCCCACTTCCATTCCGGAATTGACAAGGTTTGCAAACTACCGTATGGTATTTGGTGTTCCGTCTTCACCTGTAGACAGGTGACACATTTCTCCACGTAATTGGCCATGTCAAGTTTCATCACCGGCCACCAATAGTTCAACCTGAGGTCTCTATACATCTTCGTCCTACCGGGGTGTATGGAATACTTGAATTTATGAGCTTCTTCTAGGAGGAGTTCACAGTTTCTTCCCAACTTTGGTACCCATACGCGGCCTTGGAATAATTTCAAGCCGCGACCATCTTCCGTCAATAATTCTCGTTGCTTTAACATTATTTCAGCCTTGAGGTTCTCTTCTCGAAGTGCTTCAGTTTGACACCTCTTTATGTCCTCGACTAGGATCGACACAATGTTAATTCTAGTGACTGACAAAGCAGTGCCACTGCCATGACTCCGCCGACTCAAAGCATCCGCCACCACGTTGGCCTTACCCGGATGGTAATGCAATTCATAGTCATAGTCCTTGAGCAGTTCGAGCCATCTTCGTTACCGCATGTTGAGCTCCTTTTGATCAAAAATGTACTTCAAGCTTTTGTGATCGGTGAAGAGAGTACATTTGGTTCTATAAAGATAGTGACGCCACAACTTCAACACGAAAACCACCGATGCAAGCTCCAAGTCGTGAGTCGGGTAGTTCTTCTCGTGATCTTTCAATTGACGCGACACGTAGGCTATTACCTTCCCCCTTTGCATGAGTACACAACCGAGGCCCATTTTGGAAGCGTCACTATACACAACAAAATCGTCCGATCCCTCGGGTAGGGATAGAATCGGCACTTCACACAACTTCCTCTTAAGAGTACGAAAGGCTTGTTCCTGAGTATCCATCCAAAGGAACTTGACATTCTTTCTTGTCAACGCCGTAAGTGGCGAAACAATCTTTGAGAAATCTTGAATAAACCTTCTGTAATAGCCCGCCAATCCCAGGAAGCTTCGGATCTCTGTCGGACTCTTAGGAGGCTGCCAGCTCAACATTGCTTCGATCTTTGTCGGGTCCACCTTCACTCCGTCTTTGGACACCACGTAGCCCAAGAATTGTACCTCTTGAAGCCAAAACTCACATTTCGAGAACTTTGCGAATAACTTCTCTCTTCGGAGAACTTCCAATACTTCCCTTAGATGTTTCCCATGCTTGGCCTCGTCCTTCGAGTAGATCAATATATCGTCGATGAAGACAATTATGGATTTGTCGAAGAAAGGGCGGCACACGCGGTTCATCAAATCCATGAATATGGCCGGAGCATTGGTCAAATCGAAAGGCATCACCAAAAACTCGTAATGACCGTATATCGTTTGGAATGCCGTCTTAGGAATATCCTCTTTCTTCACTCTCACTTGGTGATATCCGGACCGAAGGTCGATTTTTGAAAAGCATCCCACACCCTGAAGTTGGTCAAAGAGGTCGTCGATTCGGGGTAAAGGGTACTTGTTCTTCACCGTGACTTTATTCAATTCCCGGTAGTCTATGCACATCTTTATAGACCCATATTTCTTCTTTACGAACAAAACTGGGGCTCCCCAAGGAGACGAGCTTGGTCGGATGAAGCCCTTCTCTAATAACTCTTGCAGTTGAGTCATCATCTCTTGCATTTCCGTCGACGCTAAACGGTAGGGAGCACGGGCTATTGGAGACGCTCCCAGGGTGAGGTCAATCTGAAACTCTACTTGGTGTTCTGGCGGCAAACCGGGTAGATCTTCCGGGAAGACATCCGGGAAATCTCGAACAATTTTTACATCCTCCACTGACTTCTTTTCCAACTTTGCATCCAAGATGTAAGATAAATATGATGAACATCCTTTAGCTAAGTGCTTATGAGCTTTCAAGTAAGAAATCACGGGAGTGGATCCCTTCCTTTTCTCTCCATAAATAGTGAGCATACCATTCGGCACCGGTACCCTAATCATCTTCTTGGAACAGATAATGTCAGCGCAGTTTTCGGCCAACCAATCCATCCCTATCACTACGTCGAAACCTCCAATGGACATTGGCAAAAGGTTTAACTTGAAAGGAATTCCATCTATCTCTATAACACAGTCATGGTAATAATATCGAATCAACACATGTTCCCCATTGGCTACCTCTACTACCAAGGCATCGAGAAGGACACTAACGGGAATAGAAAACATTGCACAAAATGAATTTGACACAAAGGATCGGTTTGCACCCGAGTCGAATAAAACATGAGCAAGCAAGGAGTTTACAAGAAATGTACCTGATACTACATCGGCGGTCTCTCTTGCCTCCTTGGCGGTCATTTGGAAGGCTCGGCTCGGTACCCTCGACGGATTCTCTTTCTTTGGGGTTAGACCGCTAGCGGGGTTGCGGTTACTCCCAACCAATTTTGGACATTCTCTCTTCATGTGTCCCAGCTCTCGGCATTCATAGCAAACGAGTCCTCGGATAGGACAATCGCGGGTCATGTGGTCCTTCTTTCCACATTTGGCACACTTGGGAGGACCCGAATAAGTTCTTTGACTGCATGGACCACTGTGCTTGCTCTTACACCGATGACACCACCTCACTTCCCGGCGGGGGTCGCTTCCCTTTCCCCCGAATGCCGGTTTGAATTGACGATTCGGTCCGGATGACCCCTCCCACTTTCTCTTCTCTCCTACCAATCCCTTCTCTTCCTTTCCCGCAATCATATCGTCTTCCACTAGCAAAGACTCTTCAATTACTTCTTGGAGTGTCGACCCTCTTGCATTCCTCACGACCGTCCTCATCTCTGCCAGTAACCCTCGCTGATAGGCTTTGATTTTTGTCCGCTCATCGGGAGCTAGGTGTCCCACTAAGTTCAGCTTTTCTAGGAAGATATTGGAGTAGTCGGTGACCAACAAAGTTCCTTTCTTCAAGATCCTGAATTCTTCTTCAATTTTGTCCAAAGTTCGTTCGCTACAATATTTGTCCAAAATCTTCTGTTTGAATACTGGCCAAGTTTGCTTTGCCAAGACTTCCGGAGTGAGGACGGATCGGGTGAGATTCCACCAAATCAGAGCCTCACCTCTTAGTAGTTGAGAGGCGAACTTGACCCTCTACGAGTCATCACATTTGCTTGACTCGAAGGCCATTTCCACTTCCTTGAGCCAATACATACAAGTAACCGGGTTTGCAGCACCTGAAAACTCCGATGGATGGCTCCCCAGAAAAGTCTTGTAGGTGCATCCCTTGCTCTTAACTTTGCTTCCGACCACCACATGCTCTTCGGTGCCGACGCCATTTCCACCTCCCGACCCAACCACGACGTTTTCCGCCACCGTTTCGGGTCGACGATGACTGGCATCGCGGTCTTCTAATAGTTTCATAAAAATTCTTGCTGCTGTGCCATGGATGCATTCATAGCCTGCATCATGCTACCCATCATTCGGCTCTCAAGGGTTACCTCTTCTATAATCGGCCCGACAGTATCGACGATGTTTTTTGGAATTTGTTCCACCCCTCTGCCCAGCTCTGGTTGTCTATATTTAGCGGTGGCAACCACAGCTGTTCTCGGTTGGTCGGTCGTAGACGCTGATGCTTCAGTCCCTTCCTGCTGTGTTGGCACTCTACTCCGGGTGTTAACCATAATGGTCTGCCACACATACGAGAAGGAGATGAGAAGTAGACTAAATATACGTACTATTGCATTCATTAAGTATCATGACAACAATGACTCAAGCATGCTCACGTAACAATATACTCATAATTACATTATCTAGGTGAAATTATGAATATATTATACACAAGGATTCTCAATACTGTCGCAACAATTCTCAATTCGTACAATTCCGCAAATCCTAACGCTCTCCCCACCTAAAATTTTACCCATGGGTGGTGGTCTCAAATAGACGTCTACAGTTTAAGTCTAGGCATGCTATGGTCAGTACCTAGTTTGCTTAAACTAATGCTCTGATACAAACTCGTAACACCCTAAAAACGGGCTAACAAAATTTTCGGAAAACCGGAAATGTGGTATATAAATGTCATAGCATGAGCTATCCAAAAATGGGGAAATAAGAATACTTGTTTAATTACAGTTGTAATTATAAGGGAAAATAAAACAACAACCGCCTAATCTAATTTCTTAACGGAAACAAGATTACAAAAAGGGTGTCGTCTATAGTCCAATGACGGTCTTCACAAAAATGATCCTTTGATCTCCCTAAGCTCACACGGTCCCAACTAAACCTTCTTGGAAACGGCGGCGCTAGAACCTGAGATACACATATACATCAAAAAGTGTTAGGCCAAAAAGCTTAGTGAGTAATATGGAAATTAATATATGCATGTGAATTATTCCAACAATTATTGCCAAAGATGGGTTCCACAACTGGAATCAATGGGGGAAACCCATAACACCAAACAAATTCCACCCAAGAGACAAGATACCCTAGTGTCAAGCTCCATGAGCGACACCTCAAGGCCTGACACATTCGAGGGTACAACGAAGGAATTGCCCCAAATGGCGGAGGTCTAGGCACATATCAACACGGTGGCGCCCAAGACTATGTCCTCATAGTAACCATCTGACTTGGTTCATCCATACCTCTCATGTATGTCCAAAGAGTATCTTAACTATTACAATGTGTATTCAACACCAATGTAAATTTTTGCCCCAAATATTTACCTCACAATAGTTAAATGCAAGGAAATATGACATCATTTCTACCTTGCTCAAACATATATATTTAATCATGAAGATAAATGCACACATTGTGAGAAATATTTCCTAACACACAAATAGCCATATCATAAGACTGTGTCAATAAAAATATCCTTCTTTACTTGCTCATATTACCAACATCTACACATTTCTATCATCCAAGTTCCCATTTCATACTCCAAATTTCATTGGGTCAAATAAACAAAATATAAAGAAACCCTAGCTTTCATTTGATGGAGATATTAACAAATATGCAAGTAAATACATGTATCTCATTTGTAAAGGTTTAGAATACTCACAACCTAGGTTTTAGATAAAAACCCTAGAAAATAGATGAAATGAGAAGGAATTTAAGTCTTAAGATTCCAAGCTTGAAAGTTAGCCCTTAAATGAACCCTAGTAGAGGTTTGTTGAAGCTTTAATGATTCCCAACAACATCTAATGCATTAATGGAAGAAAAGGTGTAGAGGAGAATGAAAAATCGCCCCCAAGTAGCTCCTAACCGAACCCTAGATCTGATTGTGTGTTTATGAAATGAGAAGGAGGTTGAAAATGGGTTTTTAAACGGACAGACCCTGCGGGCGATTATGTCCCGCGAGATTGCCACTGGCACTATCGCTAGGGCATAGTCGCTGACCTCCTACCACATTCGGTACAATCTCGGCGATTGTGACCGGCGAGAGTACCCAAGGGCACAATCGCGGTCACTCTCACGTGAGACGTACCGCGACTCACTAGCTCACCGCGACAATGCCGCACGACTTTGACACATGTCACTGTCGCCGAAAAAGTCGCTGAAAGGGGCTGCCCACTCGATTTTCTTCCGAAAGTTCGCTAACTGATGATAGAGTGTTGCAGGATTAATTCTATGTGTGAAAAAGGCAACTTCAATATGCAATTGAGGTCCATTAGAGTGACACAAGTACAAATAGGCTCCTAACTTATTTAGATAAAATTTACGGGTGTTACAGTTCCCTTATTGAGTTTATGAGTCGATCAAAAAGAAGGTCTGAATAGTAACATCAACTCATATTTATTCTATCTAAAGGGAAGATGTAAACTTACTGATCATTTCTTGATTCTACGAATTCTCTTAGACCCCATACTAAATCGATGGCTTCCACGTCTACCTTGACATACTTGCACGACTACAAAGTATAATCCCACTTTTCTTCCTTACTGACAATATTTATATAAGATACCACAACTGACCTTACTTAAAGTATCAAGTACTTACAAATTATTCCCAACTGCAACGACACCCAAATGTCAGATATATAAAATAAAAAGGTTGAACTAAATAAACAACAACAAGTTTCAATAAAGTGATCACTTCGCATCTGAACGAAATGTAAGCTTTATATTGATGAAGTAATAGAAAGATGGCACAAACTGCTCAGATATTTCATTGCAAATTAAAAATAACTGCACAGAGGTGTTTTAGTTGGAGGTGTATAGTTATCAAAATTTTCAGAACTTAAGAAATCTTGTATATAAAGAACGTGGTATACACATTTTAATATACATATCATACAAAAGCATTGAATAAAAAGATTACTAGGTAAAGGGAAAGAACCAATTGTTTCTTTACCCTATAGCAGTTCAATACCCTAAGCAAGCAAGATGGACATCCATCAGAAGCAGCTATTAAGTAAAGAGATATTCACTATCGACGCCAGATCAAAATACGGTCCATAAACCTATCAATGAAACATGCAACTGCCACCTGTATAGTTGTATAGATGACTTGGCTTCCTAACTCGATCTTTCAGGTGACTCAAGGTTGCTAGCATAGAGAAACATCCATCAGAAACTATATTCTCTAAATGCTTCCTTAAGTCTTTTAAAAGCTTCGTTCAACCAAACATCCATCAGAAACTATATTCTCTAAATGCTTCCTTAAGTCTTTTAAAAGCTTCGTTCAACCAGATTGGGCAAAACAGTAGCAGCTACTACAAGCACAACGACCGATCCACCGTAGACTTTTATGTAATAATAATTGCATAGAATTTATCTATCTTGAAATCAGCTTTTTCTATGATGCCTAGACCAAGAGATGAAATAAACCAAAACCAAAACCAAAACGATTAAAAAAATTACACACCTTTCAAGTAAATAATGACTCAACGTGTATAAATTCTATTAACAAGACTAGAATACCTACTCTACGCCAGTCTATGCATCACAAGTCCAACACTTTACCACACCATTCTTACAGCATGTTTAACCTAGGATCAAACTTACAAGCTTTTGGTTCTATTTCTAAATGGCAGGAACCTCTCCAGTTTATACAACCAATTTTATTAGCATATATGGACAAATCACCACACCTACAGTTATAGAAGTCTTTAGATAAAAATATCAATATAATGAATCACATTGGCTCTACCTTTATGGACATATCACAACAAATAACCCTTCATATATTCTCAATCTCTCTTTTATGAAAAAATACATATAGATTCCTGACAATAAAAACATAATCATACTTTCACACCGATTGTCCGATATATCTTCTATTTACCACTGACTACCAAATGATGCCACCAAGAGGCAGGGTAACACATAGCAACACATATGTACCTAATCAAACTTCACCTCTTGATTGTTGTTACAAGTCCAATTTTTTTTTGCTACATATCTAGAGTTGGAAACGGCTAATAACAGTTAAAGTAGCTACCACAAAAAAACTGATAAAACACAACCGTACTGAAAGTGCAGGAGAAAAAGTGGTTTATAGGATTGCGACACCTCACTATAACTACTGTACCGACAGTGACACAGAAATACATTCACCAATGAATTCATCCAATCTTATAATTAGCTCTTTAAATTTTTATACTTGAAGATTACGGTGACCCATTTAAATTGTAATCAGAAATCACAGTACCAACGATAACTCGCAAAAATCTTTTTCAGGAATTTCATCGAACACTTCATATGCACTTCCCTTGAGACAAAGATTTACCAAATATCTCTTCCCCCATCACATTTCCCATCAATATACTTCTAGTTAAATTCGTTAAACACAAAAAAAGCAATAATTTCATTATGTTTCAGTGATTATACCATGTATTGTCTCTAAACATAAATCTATCAATCTAGATTTATTCACAAAGCAGGAGTTAACAAAATCAAGAAGGAATACATAGAATGCCTACACAACACACCCAAAACTGATGCTACCAATGCAATGTTAGAATGCACTACCACTACCACATCCATTGAGCATCTCAACTATAGTAATCAAACATACCCATGCAACTGTAAATCCATAATGGCATTGGCCAGATGCGATTTTGAATTTACCTTATATGAGAGTTCTCATTACCATCGTCATGATTTTCGATGATCAAGGTCTTCCTATATGGCTTCCTATATCTCAGTTGTGTCCTCCTACTCCAAAGTTTAAGTTTAAGCCCATCCGGTCACCTAAATCCCCTAAACTATGGCTTTGATACCATTTGTAACGACTCAAAAACTAAAAATATCAGAAACACAACATTACAATCCAAACGGTCCCAAAGCATGCTAATTCAAGTCATTCTTATTCTAAAGTTCGCAGCAGGTTTACATTTTCACAATTGAAATACTACTAGAAGTCTAATGGTGAACTATACACCTCCACAAGAACCATTCCACCTCCATGGCATCCTTCTTTCTATTTTCTTCACTAAAAAGCCTGACTAACACTTACCTGAAAATGGTTTTTAGGTTGGAAAGGCGAGGGTTAGACCATAGGGTCTAGTGAATTCCCTCCCAAAAACAAAACAAACAATTTTCATATAAAAAAAGTAATAACCAAAACCACCATACGGTCCATCGAACATATCACTTCACACAAGGGTATTTGCACAGTGTTCATAGGTCAATTCCACCCAAAGATAGCATATGCTATCGGGGCCTAAGCCGACTCCCCTTTCGCCTACGGGGTCCAAGCAGACTCCCCATTCCTGCGTACGCCAAAAACAGATTTCGTGCATACGAAGTATTAATCCAATTCCCAGGGATTTACGAAATCCGTATATACTCTAATCCCACTGTGCAACCCGAATCCAAACAGGCACAAAATCATGTAAACGATGCATTTATATTTTAGAAATAAACCATATCATGCTATAGTAACATTTTCAAGATATTCATTCCACACTAGGACTATTTATGCATTTGCAAGTAAAATCATATTCGTATGTCATCCCATAATCAATATTTAAAAAAAAATTATTAACCATTTCATTTACGAAGGGTTCGAGGGAACTCACCTGGTCTATTGAACCTTGGCATGAAAGTGGTTAAAAAAATCAAATGGGCCGATTCCCTACAATATATGAAATAGTCATTGTTAAATTCTACCGGGAGGTATCGAGCAACCCCTACTTGATTCATTCCACACTCCGATAATTAATAGGATCGCTGAAACTTTTGCTCGTAAAAAGTCCAAGTCCCCAACATCCCAAACGAATCCCCAAACAAGCCATGGGTCACGGGCTACCCAACTGGGCTTGGCACCCACGCCCGCATCCGGCTAGGCCCATTCGGGTCTTCTCGCTCAGAAGGTCGATGCTCGATTCGGAAGGGTCGACACACGATTCAGAAGGGCCGACACCCGGGTCCTTTGGGACTTCGACTGGCTTGTCGCCCAGCTCCATGCGGGATTTACTACACCCGGGCCTAAAAGCTTAGATCCGCGGCGATTTGGGGTTAGAACCCCTTATCGATTCTAACCAAGCAAATTCAATCTGAATCCTAGACCCAACCAATGAACGATCCAAACAAACACAATGAACCACCATTTTAATTCCTTAATCACCCAATGTTTTAATTGATTTAACTCTAAACAAAGTGAGAGACGATAAGATCAAGTTATACCCAAAGAACTAATCAATTAACTAATCCGACTAGAATTCCCAAAATATAAGTCTCGGTCGAACAATGGATTCAATCCCAACTACAATTTCCTTTAATCAAAGCTTACCATCAGAAGAAGAGAGTTGGAATGAAGAAACATACCTGCAAATATAGAGTTCTCTTCTACAGTTCCAATTCCCATCTTGAATAGACACCAAAAAAAATTCCTCCTTCTTTCCTTTTAGGCGCCGCACTACAACCAGAAAAACACCAAAAATGAAGGAGGGTCTAAGGTAGCTTCTTACTAAAAGGGTATAATTTAACCTTTCGTTTTAGACCACTACTTTCCCCTAAGTTCTAAAGACTTGCAGTTAGAATCGGGTTATTACAATCTATCCTCCTTAAAAGAATTTCGTCCCGGAATTCACTCGAGTAAAATACTGAGGGTAACCTACCATCAATCCAAGCTCGAATTTCCACATCACCCCTTACCCTTAAGAGTTTCCAACAGACCACCCTACTTTCGTTGAGCTATAATGAGAAAAAAAATATTCCTCAAAACACGTAGACTTGTAGACTTGGTGAGTTTGGTTCTATGATTTTTGAAATTTCCTAAGGTTATTAATGTGACTAGTAGACTTGGTGAGTTTGGTTATAAGATTTTTGTGTTTTGACCAAATTCATGCACAAAATTTATCTCTAAAATAAATTGCATAAATTATTTCATATTGTTCCAAATCCTCATGTGGATTGTATTACGAAATTCTGGAAAACCTTATAGCACGCACAAGATTATAAACCATAATTTTAAACACGTGTAAGATTGTTTTAATGCATGTGGTTACAAGATTTGTTGAGATTTTTATCTCACGTTGCTTCGGTGACCAAAAAGTGAGATTTTGAAAGAGAATGGACTTGCTTTATTGTGCGAGTTTGTATTTATTGAGGAAATTTATGATACTTTATTCATAACTTTGTTTTATGTGATTTGATTTTGAGAACGGGAATTTTGGCAGTAAATGATTGTTTGGATGTCCTTGAGTTTTATTGAGTCTCATGAAGTTTTATTTTATGACATTTTGCGATACATGGATGAAACCTTGAAATGTGTAGGCTTGAATTATTGCGTGTGTTAATCTATGAGTTTTATTGAGAATTTTGTCTCATGGGAGTTTTGTGTAGAGATATTATCCCATGTCTTTTCGCAACCAAAAGAGACGTTTTTTTGATATCTTGTAATTTCCCTTTTGGGTTTTGGTACTAGTATATCTTGTTGCACACTGATTAGTACACGAATGGTTTATGCTCTTGGTGAGTAAGTGTATGAGAAACCTATGATGGTTCATACTAATGTTTTATTTTACGCATTTTCGGTTGTTAATACCACCGTTATTGATCCACGCAACTGCGATATATTGATTTATCGGTATGAGTGGCATTATAGCCACTATTTGGGAACAAAGAGCATTTTGTTGTGAAGCTTAAAATTTGAAGTCAATCTAAATTATTTACGTTTCGACCAATCACATACACATATCATTTGCTAAGTTTTGAGAAATAAACCGATGTATGCGGGTCTTGTTGGGAAATTTTCTTGTACGACATTATATGGTCATATGAGAAAGTTTTTTTGGAACATTGATTATGTGAATTTCCTCTTTTAGAGTGTTATACACACATTTTGTTGCACACTGTTTTATGCAAGGAAACTTTTCGGAATGCTTGGCGTAGGTAAATACATGTTAGGACCCTAACGGTTCATTTTAAAAGTTTGTTGAGCATACCTTCGCGCTATCGTTATGAACTTGAATAGTGATCAAGTAGTTTTCAAACGATTTCTATATAGGTGACAGATGTGCCCACTTTGCACAACTACCGGATAAGCGGTACTAGATTTTTACACGTACGATTAATTGTTATAAAGTTTTTGTGTTGAAAAATCTTATGAAATTTCTGATTGGCATATTTGTTGAGTCTTATTCTTGAAACCTTGAACTCATTAGGACCTTAAATGATAAGAATCCCTTGTGAAGGATGAGGCTGTGGGTCCAACTATGTTTATCAAGTTTTATATCAAACAACACATTAACGATTACCAACCTGTATTGATTAATAGAAATGGTTACAAGGTTGATCGATTCAAGCTTTGGATGTGTTCTCTCTGTTTTCTCTCTTTTACATCGTGAGTGTGTGTTTTAATCTTATCTGTTTTGTTGAGAGTTGTTGAGAGATCTGATATTAGATCTAGCTTCTAAGACACACTTCCTAATTTCTACTTGCAATATTAAACTATTAAACTAAATAACTAATATAATATCTAACATTTAGATATTATATATCTAACTAAACTAAACTATTAACTAACTAAGTTAACAAACTAAAACCAATAAACATCAATTAACTTCGACATTTATTACAAACGACATTTAGACTTTAATATCGAGAGTCGACTTTCCGGCTTTAGCATCAGATTGGATCTTCAGATTGGATGATCTTCAATCCAATGAGAATGTGGTCTAATAGAGGCTTATAGAGCATTGAAAGTGGAGGTGTTGAATAATCCAACTTGTGATGGTACTGTAATATGAGCGGTACCCTTTGTAAAGTCCATGTACTTTTAGGTAACTGCGTATTAGGCTCATGGAATTTTTGATAAACTTTGGTGGTGAGCCGCCCGTTTTGACAACCTTTGAGTTGAATGTCTGGACAATTATTTGCATAGGAGTTGTGTAGGACTCTTGGGGTGTCGTGTTTATGCCGTGGTCTATGCCGATGAGATCGTTGAATAAGTTCTGCGGGTGAAAGTTTGTTGTGGGTTGAGGCATTGTGTAATGTTAAGTACCAACTTTTTAGATTATGAGGCCAAGAACCGTTGACGTACTTGGAATGCTATAATCAAATCCTAAGGGATGTTTGTATCACATTTCCTTGTCTAGTAAGAAACTTGTCGATTAAACGTTTGGTACTTGGACGTATTATGGGAGCTGTATAACCATTGGATTTGAGAATAATCAACTTTTTATAGAGTCTATTGGTATTTTCTGAAGTCTAAATGATAGTGCAATAGCGGGAGTGAGTGGATTAAGAAGTTTTGTAGAAATTTCGGTGGGGATTATATCCTGAGACATTGAGTCTCTTATAGTAGTGAATATTGGGGAACTTAGTGAAAATGTCGAGATGGACCTTAAGTGGAAATCTATTATTGAGGAGCCTTTGATTTATGAAATTTATAATTATCGATGTGTTAGTGAGTACTTCTTTAGAAGGAATTAGTCTGGTTGAAATCGGACGAGCTTTTGCAAAAAAACATTGAAATGTCCAATGCAAAAGAGAGGATCATTACAACTAATAGAGATTGATAAGAACATTTAAGAATAAATGTACTTCGAGTAACAATGGTGGATTAGAGCGTTTGGAGTCGTAAGTCACTGTTGAGGTGATATGTGTCACCTAAGGTTGGGAGACAATCGAAGTCATACGGCTAGAAACTACTCTAGGTAAGTAGACATTCACTATAATATAAGTGTAACACATCAAAGTGAATAGCGGATGTGAGAGTAAACATGAAATTAGCATACCAGTCTTGTCAGGTAGTTGTCTAATATCAATTAAGGTTGAATTGAGTTAGAGACACACCCTTGGAAAAGGGTTTGGTCGTTTCATGAAAATGACGTTATTTGAGGCCTATACCATTAAAATATTTCGTTTGAGAGACCGAGGAAATCCAATAAGTGTTGGGTGTATCATTCAAATGCTTTGTGTAAGAATTGGATTTTGAGGACAAAATCATTATAAAGTTAGGAGGATTGTAACACCCGTAACTTTTGGGTACATGAAATTTCAAGTTAGTGTTGAAATTGACCTTTTAAGGGAAATAGGAAATAAGATTTTGGACTGAAATACTAGATTTTATAGTTTTGTTGGATGAAAAATTCAAATACGAGTCCAACAGTTCTTTTCGGAGCAAAATCAGAGCTAAAATGAAGAAGTTATGGCCAGTGTTCGGTATATTCTTGGCTATAGTGATAGTGATTGTGACACTGTCACTGTAGAATGTCACAATCGCCGAAGGCTAAAATCTCTCGATACAACATGAATTATTGTGACAGCGACTGTGACACTGTCACAATCGCATACGGGTACCAGGGTCTTAAAAATGCGATTTTTAACCTTTTTCTCATTCCTCACTTCTCATATCAGCCCCTTTATCTCCCAAACCTCCCAAGAATGTTCCTACTTAATTTGTATCGAATTTGGAGCATTAATGGCTCAAATCCTTGAGGATAAAGTAATAAATCATCATCAAGCTAAGGAGTGGAAGCTAGGATCAAGAGTTCATCATCTCCATCTCCATCTTCAAGAGTCATTAAGGTTTTCATCAAAACCTAAGTGGTGAGTTCATCCTCCAGGTTTCTAAACTTTCATATGAGTTATAAATGCTCAATTGATGACTTCCTAGTGTTTATTTTTCTCAAATTTTGGTTTGGATGCTTTTGGGGAAGTTAGGTCAAAATGAAGAATTTGATATAACTGGTTTGGGGAATGATTCTAAGTGATTGGATATGTATATTTATGTTTGAAACTTGTGGATTTAGGTTTTTGGAAGAATTGCTTGTGGATTCAAGTTTCTTCAAGAAATATCATATTGGAGTAAAATCTAGATTTAGCCTAAATCTAGCAAGGTGAGTTCAAGTTGATTTGTGAAAATTTTGTACATGCCAAAAATATCCATTTTAAGGTGATTATGTGCTTACATGATTTTTATAAAATGTTGTAATATTTGAAGAATTTTACTTATTTGGGTTATTTGGTTTTATAAATCTTGTTAAACACCCATATTTATGATTTTTTTGGCATTTTGATAAATAAATCATAAGTATAGGTATTTTACTGATTTATCTTTTGAATGGAGATCTTTTGGTATAAGTTCACTTTTAGTATGTGTTTTGGAGAAATGATTGTTCTTGGGTTATGGGACGTTTTGAAAGAATAAATTGTATAAATGCATTTGGAAAATGATTTGTCCCAGTCTAAAATTGTGTTTTGCGTTGTTCACGTCTTTGGAGCATGTGATTTCATAAATGTGGATTATTTACATTTTATTGCATTTTATAACTTATAACAAATGGCCAATTGATTTATTGATCTTATGGCTTTGTTTTTTACTATTGTGGGTCTTGGAGGCATTTGTCCAGTTTTCATAGCTCAATGTAGAGTTTTGGTTAATAATCTGCATTTATTGCATCTTATTTGAGAATTACATGTTTTAAATGCGCTAGTTCATTCGTTTGAAGTCATGTAATGTTTTGGACTGTAATGCAATGGATCCATAAGCATAAGAGTCAGTTTGAGTGGAATAAATATCCCCATAATGTAACTTGAAATAGGCATGGGGTCTTATGGGAGTAAGATGTTGGCTCTTTGAGTCGGACATCATCCATTTACCAATAATTGCAATTTCTTGTGAACGAGTTTAATTGGGATGTTTGGAAATTCCAAGGTACAGACCTAGAGGGGTTTAACTTGATGAGTGCACGAATATTCCAAGGTACAGACCTAGAGGGGTTGAACTTGATGACTATCCAAGCAATAGACATAGAGGTGTTGAGTTTGTTGACTCGTTAACTACAGACCTGGAAAGGTTGATGTTAACGAGTGTTTAGTCCTTAAGTGACATCATATAACATAGATATGTGACCTACTTTTGTGTTCCGTCATATTCAATGGAATCGGGTCTCCCCCGTCACCGAATGGTGGATTTTGGATATATTCTTTAGAGACAGATTATCTACAATTTGACGCTTCCGATGTTGTTTATTGTTTATATTGGTTATTTTGGGATGTTGAGTATTTATCCACGTTTATATTATATCAGAATTAAATCATTATTCACGTTTTGAGTGAGTTTTAGGTTTGAGTTCACATCTTGAGGAAATGTTTTATATTAGAGCTTTCGTCACAAAAAAAAAAAAAAAGATTATGTGTGTTGGAAAATGGGTTGTTTGCATATTTAATATAAATATTTAGGAAATCATGATTTAAGTTGCATTCTTTCCGTTTAACGATTTATATAATCATGATGAAAACTCTTGAACTCATTAGGCGTTATCCTAACCTTTTTATTTGTCGGCATGTGCATCAGGTTCAGGTTGGGGTATGGTACTAGCGACACTGTGAAAAAATGAATGCTAGCTAGATACATGAGAAGAGAGTAGCTTTTGGGTGAAGTCTTCCGCACATTTGGAGATAGCAATTGTATATGGGTTACTAACACCCCACCTATATTTAGTCCTTGTGTAAGACCTGGTTTATTATTTGTTGAGGTTAAATCTAGAATTCAATTTGAGGTATTTCGATAATTGATTTATAAAAAGGGATTTTATCCTTTATTTGAGGTATTACTGAAATTCTTTAATTTGTTGGTTTTTCCAAATTTGAGGGTGTTACAGGTTTCCTCTATTGGTGATCCACACACGAACATGTTTGACGCCTCTACCACGTGCTAGCCCAAAACCCTAAGATCTAATATGCGTTTTACAGAAAAGAATAGACTTTTTCTGTATTTTCTCTGATAGCTTTAACAGCTAAAAAATTGATTAACATTTTAATGTTAGCCTGTTACCTTATTTATATTAACTGAATTATAGATAGATTGTAACTCAAATAAGATTATGTAATTATCTGTAATATTTATATATAATTATCTAACTTTAATATAATTATATACATTCCAAATACGTAATTTATACTATATTATAAAACACGGTTAAAAAACTCTTAAAATACAAATTATTAGGCACAAGGTACCATCATTTTATGCAAGATTTTAAAAATCTCTTAATTTACAAGTATCAAAGCATAAGATACATATTACTATTGCATGCTTCTAACACCCACCAATTTGGTATGTGCAGTGTCTTCCTTTTATGCAGACATTTCCATATATCACTATTAATTAATATATTATATTACTATAATTTTGTTTTAATTATATTATTAAATATGTAATTGGTTATTTTTTCTATATGTCATTAAAATATATAAGATAATCATTGAATTTTAACAAAATGCTTAATTTTTTTATATAAAAAACATTATATTATTAAGCCTAAATTAAACAAATTTATAAAAAAAAACATTATCACTTTCTTAAAACCATCCAAAATCGTACTGTAAATCGACAAAAATAAAATAAAATGAAACATTAAAATCGTGATGTATGTCGCTGCATTGCGCGGGTACTGTTAATGCATTGTTTAGATCAAGTGGGTTTGACTTTTGTTAATTACTTTGACTTTCTGTATTGTAGTTTACTTGCTTTGAGAGAACTTTTAGTGAGGTTAATATGTAATGCTTTGTGAGAGAAGTAGTTTGAGAGAAGTTGTCTTGAGAGAAGTGCTAGTGTATAAATAGCTTTGTGCTGTGAGAGTTCCTTGTAACCTTTTGAGAATTGTGCGCTCATTGTAACACTTGTGACTATTGCAATACATATGACTTTCTCACTCTAAATTCTCTCTCTAGAATCTTGATTGAATTGTGTTTGAATTGATAATACATGGCTTGAATTGGACATTATCAATTGGTATCAAAGCCACCCCAATCGAAATCAGAGTGTTTGGATCATTTTTCTTGGATCGATTTCTGAAAATTTCAAGAACACGCAGAGATGAGTTTGGACGTTTACTGTTTGATCGAATTTGTTTTGATTAGTTGTGTTTTGATCATAGAAATGGATTAGGGGTGATCGATTTGTAGTAGTAATCATTTTGTATTCATAAATCTTCACGATTTAATCACTCAATTGTTTTGAATTTTGGATTTTTTATATTTTTCTTGAAAAGGTTCACGATCACTGTAATCTCATTAAATGCACTGTAATTTTTTGTGTTTGATCATTGTTGTTGTTTAAGATTTGTTTGATTTCTATTTTCAAACACATTGGATCAGTTTGTGAAGAGTTTTACAGGTTAATTTGATTTTTGGATCGAATCCGTGAGGTGTAAGTCAAGAACGCGCTAGATCTGAAGTTCGCGCTAAGGAAGAACACGCTAAGACTAAGAACGCGCAAGATGAAGATTTTCTTGTTTTGTACGAGTTTCATCTAGTTCAAGCATATCTCAGTGTGCGAGAAGCAAATTCTCGCAAAGTGTGGTGTTACTTGTTCTGCGAGTTCCTGTTGATCTGCGAGTTTTGGTTTGTGAGTTCTTGAAGATTCTGTAAATTTTTTTCTAAGTCTGGTTCGCGCAAGTTCCCTTTGCGAGTTTCTCAGTGTGCGAGTTTCCATTTTGCGAGTTCTAAGTTTCTTAGAATTTTTCTAAGTATGGAACACGCAAAGCAGTGAGCGAGTTTTACTTGACTTGCGAGTTTTCATTCATCTGCGAGAAGCTCTATTGTTCGAATTTTGTCTAAGTCAGATACGCGCATATAGCATTGTGCAAGAAGCTACTTCGCGCACAACTCTTCTTGCGAGTTTCTCATTTCGCGCTAACAGTGGTCTGCGAGTTTATCGTTCGCGCATAAAGCTTCTAGCGTGAAGCCCAGTGAATAGTGACTTGCGAGTTCTGAAGTCTGCGACTTCTTATGGTTTATGAGTTTTAGACTTGGTGTTTTTCAGAGATCGTTTTCAATAAATATTCTGAGTTGATTCGTTTGGGAGATCTTGTATCAAGCCTATTATTAGTATTTTTTAATCTCTTCAAGATGTCAATTGTTTTAGCTGGGAGAGATGTTGCTATAATGTACATGCCGGAAATACCTGCAATAGAGGTTGAGCGTGATAAACTGAAGAATCAGAATTCAGCTCTACTAAAACAAATTCATGATTTTAATTCTAAATTGTTAAATTATGACAAATCTTCTGTTTGTGCTAAATGTACTAATAATTCAAAATCTGATTTTGCAGGTATTCTCAGTACAAAAGAGAAAGAGTTAAAACTGAGAGAAAGAGAGATACATCTTCTTTAAACCAAACTGAAGACAACTGAGAATAATTTTTCAGTAACTAAAGCTGAATCAGTTGCTCTACTCAACAAGATAAAAGAGTTTGAAGAGAAGATTTTTGCCATGGAAGCAACGAATGCCATTTTAATGAAAAGTCTTCCGACAGATAAAGAAAAGGAAAAAAGCTGAAGAAAAAGCTAATCTGGAGAAACTTTACAACCAGAAACTGTCTGATTTTTCCAAGAAGGCTCTCCAAGAAAAGAAAGATTTAGAGCACAGATGTTTGAAACTTTCCAAACAAGTGTCTGATTTTGAGAAAATTTTAATCACCGAAAGAGACACATTTGCAAAGGAAAGAAAAATTCTTCATGAGAAAGTAATTGAATTTCCCAAGCAAATCTCAGTCCTACACGACTTACTTGAAAAAGAAAAGAAATTATTTCAAGAAAAGAATAAGTCTTTTGAGATTGAAAAGAAGAAATCTGAAAAGAGAAATGTTGGGATCTTCAATGAAATTTCTGCTAAAAACAAGAACTTAGAAAAGGAATTTGAACTTGAACGTTTAAACTTTGAATTTGAAATTTCTAAGCTCTCAAAAAGATTAACTGGTCTATCATCTGATATGTCAAAAGAACAGAAGGCCAGATCTGACTTACAGATAAAATTTGACACAATTCTTGAAGAAAAGAATCTTTTATCTAAAAAGATAAAAGATCTGGAAGTTGCAAATGTTGATTTGTCAGAGAAGATTTCTGCGGATGTGATAGATCAATCACCTCTTGACAAGTCAACTGAATCTGTTTGCTCTTTTAAAACTGCTTCCAGTTTTATATCTGAAAAAGTTTCAAGAAATAATAGTGTCAAAACTAAAACTGTTAATACAAGTCAGATCCGTTCTACAAATTTGTTCTATAATCATACTATTGATGGCACAGTTAAATCTCACCGTAAAATTCTTGGAAAGCAATCAAGGACAGATCAGATGGTTTGGGTTGTTAAAGGCTCTTTAGATGGACAAGCTATTCAGAAATCATCTCCATCCACATCAAAGTTAAACAGAACAGAGCTCGAAAAGGTAAATCTTTTGCTACATCTGATATGTATTATTCTACTAATCATATCAATAGGTTAGCTGAAAGGAGGATATGTTGTTCTTACTGTGGGGAGAATGATTTTGTGCATAGAGAATCTGCTCACAACTGGTATGGTACTTACCGAATAACTTCTCAGAATAATGTAGTAAAAAGGCATAAACCAATTGAGAAGTGGATTCGCAAATCTAACAAACCAGGACCCCAGTATCAATGGGTACTAAAACCTGTGAAATCTGTTTTGTAGGATGCACAGGTTTAGGGGGAGCAGATACTTTGGCTTCTGATTGCATCAGATCAGAACCCAGACATCAAAGAGTTATTCCAGCTTCTTCATGATTTCATGTCGCGCAACTCACCCTGACTGTTGAAGGCTAGAGGAGCATTGCTAACAGGATCCTCTAGACGATCAAAAATCCTCTCAGGCTTAGAGCGGGCATCAAGACTCATATTCAAAACCCTCGATGGCTCTTATGAAGAGACAATCAATGAATATGACTTCTGATCACATCATATCAGGACTCGTACTTCAGTATGCTGAGCTGAAAGGAATATAGTCATGCACACATCTAGGGGGAGCATATTGTAAAGTCTGTAAGTTGGTGTGTGAGTATGTATTTTCAAATGGATTTGATACCAGAAAGAAATTTTTCAGAGAAAAAGTTCATTTTTGTGCTTAAAAATGATTTTACAAAACTTGCTATTTTTGGATAGAAGCTTAAAGCATTTTTGGAAGATTCCATTTTTGGAAAATTTTCAAAATTTTTCTAAGTGTAGAACGCGCATAGTCTTATGCGAGTTTCTACTTCGCGCAAATCATTGTGTGCGCAAAGTGTAGAACGCGGACACTTTGTCGTGCGAGTTCTCACTTCACGCATGACAAAGGTTGCGCGAAGTACAAAACTCGCAAGCTATGTCATGCGCGTTTCTACTTCGCGTACACAACATCGTGCGAGTTTTTACACTTCGCGCACATCATTCATGCGCGAAGTGCACACACAAACTTGCTCTTCTTTGTGCAGCAAGTAGATGTTCTTCGTTCTGCGAGAAGTGTGTCGTCCATTCATATCGTGCCACATGTCAACTCACTCTCAGAGTATATATGCGAGTTTTCCCTTTTTCAGACCACTTCTCTCAGTATTTCTTAGCGAGTTCTTCACTTAATAATTTTTTTCTCTCAACTTTCTTGTGCGACCTTTCAAGTTCAGATTTTTACTCGAAGAATCAGTGTAGGTGTTATGGTTTTCTTGTTTCCATCTTATTTTTTTATGTTCTTATATCTTTGTGTGTCATTTTTCAGGCTCGATTTTGATTTTTCTAGGGTTTTAATTTATGACTCCTAGTTTTTGTGTCTGTTCATATGTCTTGAACGACTTTTAATATTTTGAATCTTGTTCAATCTAAATGATGTTTGTATTGTTATTAATTCTTAATTTATATCTGGGATTGGTTAGATATTGATTTTGTGCAGGTATACCTTGACTCATGGATTTATTGAACTCGAACTTGTGAACTGACTTCTTCGACTTTATGAATTCAAACTCATGAAATGAGGATTCTTTGGACTGTTTGATTCATTTGGATCAAATCTGGATTACAAGCTAAATCGAACTTAAATCTGAACATTCTAACATACATCGAACTGTTCAAAAGTAATATTTCAGATTGTTGACATTTGAAATTCAAAAAATTTCCATAAACAGTGTTCAAGTACAAGCTTGGTTATGCGAGTTTTTTTTTTTGAAAACTAGTTCATAAGAGTTCTTGTTGAGTTTCTTTGAGCTTCATGAAAGTTTTATAGTGCATACGAGTTCTAAGATAAATCATAGTTCATGCGAGTTTCAGAATCTGAGAGTTTTGGTTGCCTTGCAAGTTCTTTGTCATGCGAGTTTCTAGTCCCTCTCAATATCTTGAGAGTTCTGGACTTAGAATCTTATTCAAAATTTTCAACCTCTAAGTGTTTTTTTGCAATACAACTTCATTTGTTAGAACAATTCAAAATAACAAAAGTTTTGTTCAAGTTTGTGTCTTTTTGGTCAATTTTTTTAAATTTTGTTCAAAGTTACATTTTGCAATCTTGTAACTTTCTGTACCTATTTTTTTGTGCTTAAAGTACAATTCTTTCTATACGTGATACTCTGTGTATCAAAACGTTTTCTGAAAACAAGATTTGAGCTTATTGACTAATACATTGGATTCTATCCAACACTTGTTATCTTTTTCAGGTAAACAATGGCGGAAGACCAATTTCATGATCAAAGTGTCCATATGGAGGAACATGATCCAAATGTCTCTAAGGCAAAATCCTATGCCTTCTTCCAGATCTCATTTCCCGTCAGAAGTCGAAGTAGATCCTGATCATGCCTTGATACAACAGTCTGAGTATCTGTTATCTTATCCAAACAACCACCATGTGGACTTTGACTTACTAAATGTCAATCCACTTGTAGTGGAAATTCTGAAAGGACATCCACTGAATCATGCTCTGACAGACACTGCTGTAACACCCTAAAATCCAGAGAAATTTAAAATTTGCAAAATTGGGCAATATGACGTTTGTATTTGATATAAACCTCCCATAAAGGGGAAAAGTACTAAGCCTTTACAAAAACCGTGTACGGATATGGAAATTCAACAACAAACTAATCTAAACATAACTATCTAGATTACATCGGTTGTCGACCCAAAATCACCACAAGATGGGACTTAAACAATTGCCCAACATCAAATACTAGTCATCTCAAAAATGCCTCAAAGACCATGCTCATCACTCATGACCTTGGCAACCCACCGCTAAGGGAACCTGTTATACATATCATTTGAGAAAAAGTGTTAGGCTTAAAGCCTAGTGAGAATATACAGTTTATAATTTCAAGAGATATAAACAATTGTATCGAAAGGAAATCTTTTCAAGAAATTTAGTGTACAATTGAAATCTTTGTCACATAAGGACCATTCGGTCCGAAAATTCATCTTGCGATGACAGGGGATACCCGATTTACCAAGGATTTTGGCGGAACACAAAAGCAGGCCAAAATCCGAGTTGTGAGCTAAATACTTGGAATCCATGGCCACGAACAACATTGGTCCATACTAAGATGTGAGGGAGGGCCCCCGAGAAAACCAAGTCATACTCGTTCACTAGGACTATATTATGACCCATGGCTAGTAACCGATCTCACATAACCGTACCAAAGGCCCCCGAGGGTCAAATGCATCCATAGCTACAAAAAGGGGAATAGACATCCCAATAATATAAGTCGAATCAATACCTAGGGATCCACTAGTAATAGTCTAGACTTGTCACAATTTCATTTGTGACCAACCATAGTTAGTCATATGGTTCAAATAACATTTATAATCAAAATGCATTTTCAAGTTTAACTGTTGGTAAAAATGAAAATCATAAAAATGAACTTATATACATTCTTTCAAGTAACCCACATAAATGTGCAAGTAAAACATCCTTTTTACTTCAAATAAGATGGAACCCATCATTTTAGTTGAAAATGATCAGGAACCCTAAAATCTCCCAAAACTCAAGTTATGTCAAAAATGTAGTAAACTTAAATCCAAAACCATGGAGATATATAGGCGTTCAAAATGTAACCCTTGACATGTATAAAGTTTAGAAAATGATAGTAGAAACTCACCAAATAGGTTTTAGAAGAAAACCCGAAAAACCAGATATCGACCTCAGGGAGAAGATGAAGCTTTCGATACCGAACCCTTGTTTGAAGCACTTAATACTAGCAAAATATGGAAGATTGAAGCTAACAAAGGAAGAAATAAATGACGAAAGAGAGAGAGAGAGAGAGAGAGACTTGGAGAAAAAGAGAAAATAGATATTTTAGATTCAAATGAGATATTTGCCAAAAAAAACGAATTTAAACCACTCAGGGCCACCGCGCGGGTTATTACGCGGGCTAAGTCGCGTCGTGACTCGCGCCGCCCTATGGAATTCGCAAACAAGCAGTGCACCACGCACGTTAGGGCGCAGGTACACTCTCGGTGAAACTCGTGTCGCTCACTGAAATTCCCAAAAAGACAGTGCACCGCGCAGGTTGTGGCGCAGGCTAAGCCGCGCGGCAACTCGCGCCGGCCACTGCCTTTGCTTCTTCTTCCAAACTGGTCAAACGAAACTCGGGGTGTTACAACTGCTGCCATTCCGATGATCTACTTACAGCAAGCCTAGAAAACAATTGAGTATGTGGTTGAAAGTGAAAAGGTCAAATACTTCAAGATCCGGATTGACAACTTCACATCCATCTTGACCTACCAAAGATTCAGATTGATACTTGATCTACCAGAGGCATACTCTAGACCATACAGAACATCTTTTGATTCATATCCGGTGGATTCAGAAGTATTTGAAGGCATCAAAGCCTTGGGATGTGATGGTCCACTCACAAAGATTAGTGAATTCAAGAAGACTAATCTTCCTCCATTCTACTATCAGATGTTTTCTGTATTCAACAGATGCTTCACTTCAAGAAATTCTGGTCTGGACAATACAAATATGCACACACTGAGGCTATTTCATGCAGTCGTGTACGATCTACACGTCGATTACTCAGTGATCTTCTGGACGGAACTTTATGAAAAGGTGATCAGTAAAAGGACTTCTAAGAGACCTATCTATGTACCTTACCAGAGATTCTCCAGTTGATAATACGCAGCATGATCCACTCAAATCGAGATATTCCGAAAAGATCTCAACATGAACTTGCTCCAGAATTTGAGATGAAATATCTTCAAAAGCAAAAGAAGCAGTTCAATTACTCCATGTTAGTTCCACAAGCTCTACTCTCATACGCTAATCTGAACTCTGAGTGTGTAATAGAGTATAGAGAGTCTATGGGATTACCAACATCGGTTATCCCTACCCAAGACTCAACCCTTAGGCGAGAGGAGTCGGTAAGGGTTCCTGAGATCACGGGGGTCCAGGAACGGGGAGAGATGAGGGAAAATCCAGAGAGGGGAATAGGTGGGGTTCAGAATATCATATCTGGAGTTGTGGGGACCTCGGCACAAGATGCCACACGTCTAGAGGTTTCCACATCCGAACCTGAAAGGACTTTAATTCGTCAATCAAGTCCTCAGGTAAGGATAGCTGATGAAGATGTGTGTTCTGATACTGAGTCGGATCAGCGTGCTAGTTCATCAGAGACAGTTCCTTCAACTACTTTGGATCATCATGCTGAAGATCATATTCATGATGCTGATGTTGAATATGAAAATCTCCAACACAGCTTTGGTTTTCTAGAAGATGTCTTTTTACATCATGATGATATAGAGATTGACACTGCTAGTACTGATATTGCTCAAGTTCTGGGAGATATAAGGAGATCAGAGGGAGGTATAGTTGAAAACATTGAAAGTGTGAGACAAAGAGAGATTGCAGAAAAAGAATATGGTGAGCGTGAGTGCAACATAACCTACCAATCCAGAAGGGTAACCAAATCTAGTGCTCCGTTGCATGTGTTGCAATCGGAAGCACAAGTCATAAGTCGCCCACTTATGCAACTGCACACCTCAGCCAGCCATTCTACTGCCTTTCAACAGGCTGTAGTCTCATCTTTTCACGGGGTTTTAGCACAATATCTATCTGCATTTCACTCGGAAATGGCAGGTATTGAAACCAGAGCTTAGCTTCCCCAAAGCTCAACTCCTTTCATTGCACCATCAAGTCTAGAGCCCATGGTTTTATCATCTTTCATTCCTAGGACGCATACACAAACTTCTGCTATTACCGGTCGTCTGAGTGACCCGATCGGAACATCCATAGTAGCTCAGCAGTCCGGACTACGAGGATCGGATGGAAGTCCTGTCATTGCTACTGAGATTCCAGCTTTGAACACATGCCACACTGTTGGATCCTCAACAATTGTGACAACAGGAAGTCTAAGTGAGCGGGGTTATTTTCCCTGACTTCGTGTCAAAGGAATACCTCGACGAAGCCTTAAAGGATGTTGAGAAACATGTCACTGAGAGCCTATCTGCAAAGTTTGAGGAGGAGATTGCTAAAGTAAAGAGCCTACTGAAGGGGAAAGGCCCAGCGGTTGAGGAGCCTGTTCAGCCACCTCCACCACCACCAGTTCAGCCAGTTGATCTCTCGGTGGAGGAGCTAAAATCTCTATTATATGCCAAACTTTTATCTTAGGCACCCGCTGAGGTGACTGATGCTGATCTTATTGGCTTACTGAGAACTCAACAACCTCATGCACAAACTAACGCTGTTTCCATATCTGAATTCCAAGCCTTCAAGACAGAAATGGTTCAGCACATCCAGGAGTTAACCAAAGCAGTTCAAGATTCATGCAAAGCTCAAGCAGGTTCAAAGAAAAGGCATGATCATGATTCAGATCATGACCACGAGGGGGAGAAAAGCAAACGCCAAAGAACTGCTATAGAATCTGAACGTGCTATTGGTGGATCAGAAAGAGGTGAGGATACAGAAATGGTTGATCTTGAAAGTGAGGAGCAGATGAATATGGGTGAAGGTCAGGGTATGGAATTGATCTTATACGTTAATGAAGATGTAGAACCATTGGTTGAAAAGCCCGTGGTTGCTACAAGAGAAGAGATCATAAGGCTCACTGGTTTGGAGGAAATTTATGCTATTGACTTATCTTCAGATGACGAAGAAACATCCATTGAGAAGTATGATAATTTCTGGAAAATCAAGGAAGAAGAAAGGGATGTGATTGAAGAAGGAGAAGCGAATATTCTGGACATCCTTGCTTGGTATTCGACAAGGAAGACTATCTCGGTGGGGAAGACCAAATATCAACACTTGATCTAAAAGGGGGGAGATTGTTAATGCATTGTTTAGATCAAGTGGGTTTGACTTTTGTTAATTACTTTGACTTTCTGTATTGTAGTTTACTTGCTTTGAGAGAACTTGTAGTGAGGTTAATATATAATGTTTTATGTGAGAAGTAGTTTGAGAGAAGTTGTCTTGAGAGAAGTGCTAGTGTATAAATAGCTTTGTGCTGTGAGAGTTCCTTGTAACCTTTTGAGAATTGTGCGCTCATTGTAACACTTGTGACTATTGCAATACATATGAATTTCTCACTCTAAATTCTCTCTCTAGAATCTTGATTGAATTGTGTTTGAATTGATAATACATGGCTTGAATTGGACATTATCAAGTATGCTTCTAGTTAACTATAATATTTATATATAACTATCTTAAACTTTAATATAATTATATACATTTACAATTTACACCCACATAATTATCATTATTACATTTATACTCTATAATTATCATAATTATAATTTAACACATATTTTCATAATCAACATCATTTAATCCGAGTTTCTACACAATGGAAGTAAATATAGTCTTTGTGTGCGATCCTATAGGTAACGGTAGACAACTAAACCGGTTAACCTCACAATTTCTTCTTGAAATAAAGTCGATTCAATAGGCTTATGGTTCTAATTCAACTAATAGCCTCGACCCAAAAGGGTCAACCTCGAGTATTCATCATGCTTAACCGTCAATCCAAGTGAGAATGTTATAAACATCAACTTCTCCTAACTACTACCCCTTGGAAATTCATCGATTACCCCATGGGTCATCACATGAAGACAATTCAAGCACACACATGTAACATGTAAGTTCACCATGACACTGGCCAGGTGCAATTATGAACTTACCATACATGATTATCCTTGCTACCCTCGTCATGATTCCCGATTCTAGTGACTATATCGACCTCAAAGTATCCTATATTAAATTGCCTAATTGTACACTCTCACTTTCATTTACTTAGAAAAACGCTAGTTTGAGTTTAGGCATCCTAAATCAATACTTAAATATCTCAAACTTAAGCTCTGATACCAACTTGTAACACCCTCAAATTTGGAAAGAGCAACTAATTTAAATTTTTCAATAATACCTCAAAGATGGATAAAATCTCTTATGGCAAGTCCATACTTGAAATACGATTCTAGAATTAACCATCAACTAAATGAATAGAGTCCTACATAAAGGCTAGTTAAAGGTCGGGTGTTACTAAACCCAAATACAAGTTGTTATTCCCAAGATAATTGCGAAAGACTTCACCAAACTACTCACCCTCATGCATATAACTAGTACTCATCTCTTCACAGTGTCGCTAGTACCATTCCCCAACCAGGACCTGATTCACATGCCGACAAATAAAAAAGTTAAGCTAACGCCTAGTGAGTTCAAGAGTTTTCAGCACGAATAAATATATTGTCAAAAGGAAAGAATGCAATTTAAATCATAATCTTTCAAAATGATTTATTTTAAATATGGAAACGACTCGTTTTCCAATAACATGCATTTTTAAAGATGAATGCCCTAATACAAAACATTCTTCATAAAGTGATGCAACTCAAAACGTGAATAGAAATCGAACTCTCAATTCATAAAAACGCGGATAAGACTTTATATCCCGAAACACCCAAAACATGGGTGGGGTATAATACTCAACCCATAAATCATGGATAAAAATCCATATACATAAAACGTCAACGAAAACATGGATACTAAAACTCAATACTCAAAACAACACCTTTCGGTGACGGGGGAGACCTGATTCCATCGAATGTGGAGGGAACACAAAAGTATGTCACATATCTATGTTATAAGCATGTTTCAAGGATGAACAACCATTGGCATCAACTGTATCCAAGTCTTTTGTCATGGTAGACATCAACCCTATCCAGGTCTTTAATCACTGTAGACATCAACCCTATCCAGGTCTTTAGTCCAATACAATAATGAGTTCAACTATATCAAAGTCTTTTACTCAAAAGATCACCAAGTTTAACCCTATCCAGGGATCTCCCCATCCAAGACAAGCTCATTCATTTAGAAATTACATTATATAACCAATGCATATTTCCAAATTACAACTTGGGGATCTTATCCCACAATTACACAATAAAGTCGAGTTCTATGCCTATGGATCCATTGTATTACAATCTAAAGCATTACAAGACTCCAATTTAATAACTAACGCACTCAAAACATGTCATTCTCAAAATATATGCAATAAATTCAAATTTTTGCCAAAGCCCCACATTGAGCTATTAAAACCGGACAATTGTCCCATAAGACCCATATGAGTCAAAACCGAGCCAAATGTTCAATAATCCAATTGACTATTTATTTAAAAGTCATGAAAAGTACTAAAATGTATTTGACCGACATTTATGCAAACTCATGCTCTTAAGGTATGATTAACTCAAAACCCATCGTTGGCATTTTCCAAACAAAAACATACTATTTATCTCTAAAAATACTTTATAACACAATAACATGTATTTTCCAAATGATTTATAAATTTAATGACACTAAGGATGCATAAGCATCAAATAATCTCCACATATGAAGTAATTAATAAAAATAATACACTTTCAAGATTTATTTACCAAAGGGTCCAAAAACACCAAATATGTGTATTTCACGAGTAAATCAAATGTACCAAATATGCAAAACTCATCAAATGATCCAACGTTTATAATTGTCAAGTAAAACACATAAGTACATCAAAATGAACATTTTTGGCATGTACAACGTTTTCACAAAGCAACTTGAACTCACCTTGCTAGATTTAGGCTAAATCTAGAGTTTTCCCCAACTTGAGCTCCTTTGAAAAAAATTTGAATCCTCAAGCCAAATCTTCCAAAAACCTAGATCCATAAGTTTCCAACCATAAACATTCATATCCGACCATTTAGAATAATTCCCCAAACATTTTATATGAAACTCTCAACTTATATCAAAACCCTAATTTCCATAGATGATGAAAAGAGAAGATTACCTTAACCATAACTTGAATCCATCAACAATACACTTCTAGGTCACCAAAATGAGCCACAAACTCCCAATCTTCAAAATGGTGAAAAGGGGTTAGATGAAACCCTAGAAAATTTGGTGAAGGAGATGAAGATGGAAGGGTCTTAGTTCTAGCTTCCAAAACATTGCTAGATTATAAAAGGATGTTTTGGTTTCCAAGAGAAAAGCCCCAAAAATGGCTAGGGTTCGAACTAATAAGATGGAAATCGGTTTGGGAGAGAAAGTGGGAAGAGGTTTGAGCTTCTAAGTGAAAATGGGATTGGAAAACGTATTTATTGAAATCTGGTGCCCGTCGACGAGAGTGGCCTTTTGTCACAATCGTTGGCATAACCGTGGAGCCACCCCCGCTCTCGGTACACTCTCAGCGACAATTCCCCGCGAGAGTGACCTCTGTCACAATCGCGGGCATAGTCGCCCGGACTCCCCCCTTGCGGTACATGGGTCGCGATAGTGCCCCGCGAGAGTGACCTCTGTCACAGTCGCGGGTACAGTCACCTACGGCATACCGAAGCCCAAAATCCCATTTTTTGACCCGAGGTGCTCTCGATCTAAAACCCAAAATTCACAAGCACAACCCAGGTAAGATTTTTTATTACAGATTAACCAGAGAGGTGTAATTTAAGGATCCACCAAAATCATGGGTGTTACAATGCATATTTATGATGAATGTTAGTCAAAAATGTATATTCATGATGAATATTATACTGATGTATGAATATTGAATAATTGTTGTATACACGTGAACATACATAAATATTAATGATGAATCTTATAGTGTATTGTATATTCATGATAAATATCATACTTATATATGAATAATAAAGAGTTATTGTATACATGTGAACATACATTATATCATAAAATTATACCACAAAGGTTGTGGCTTACTGGTTAAGGCCCTGGGAGATGTGGTGGAATATCCCATCTGCCCAGGGTTCGAATCCAGGCGTACACAACAATTGTGGGCACTGAGGTTTAATCAGGACTGATATCTTACAGTCATAATTTACCAAGAGATTAGTCTAGGCATAGCTTAAGACACCCTTCCAAAAAAAATATATTACATATATATGTCATTTCACGTAAAAAAATGTTAAACCGAAAGGAAAAAAAACTATATCGATATGGATGTCAAATCCAAGAAAATGAAATGCTCGTTTTTCTAATTTAATTTATTTGATTGAAATATTAGTTATTTTTAAGATAATTTAAAAATTATAGAAATAAAAGTTTTTTTATCAAAAAAGAAAAAAAAATCAAATATGTTAGGCGCGTGTGTAACACCCTAAAAATAGGGATAACAAAAATCCGAAAAACGGACATGTGGTATATAAAATTGCTATAGCAAGAGCCTCCCAAAAATGGGGAAATATTCAAACCTGTTTAATTACAGTTGTAATTTAACGGACAATAAATAACAACCAACTAATCTGATTTCTATAACTAGAAAAGAGATTACAAAAAGGGTGTCATCTATAGATTCCAACGTCTTCTCCAAAAGTATAATCCAAAAGCAGTTTTCCCCAAGCTCTCACCCAAAGCCACTACGCCTGCTTAGAAGCGGCGCCACTAGAACCTGAGATACACATCGACACCAAACAAGTGTTAGGCCAAAAAAAGCCTAGTGAGTTGCACAAGAAATAGCATATAAGGTTACTTGCAATTCTTATCAGCAGCTAACCAATGTTCAATGAATGTGGAGTCAATAGGGGAGACCCATAGCATCAATCAAGTTCCACCCAAAGAGTCGATATACCTTGATGCCAACGAACAAGAGGCACCCGAAAGGCCCGGCACATCCGGGGACTACAACTATGGAAATTCCCCGAATGGCGGAGGTCTAGGCACATACCATCACGGTGGCACCCAAGACTACATCCTCCTAGTGTCTACTGACTTGGTTCGTCCAACATAAATTTATAGGAGGTTTTGAGGAGGTCTTGAGGTATATTTCGACCAAGCATATTCCAATACCAACCAAGGGTACAATATTACAATCCTACTCAATATAAGATCCAACATAAGACTCATAAGATAACCATTTTCATCATAAAGATATTATATCACCAAAAAGGTATCTCAAGTAGAAATCATCATAAATGCCAAGGTAAGCTTACATTAAATCATGATAAGTCACACATAAACATATTTTCAAGAGAAACCCCAAATACTTGAACATTTATAGATGAACAATTTAAGTAAAGATGCAATAATAACAAGTAGGAGATTATGATGTGTATCTAGTTTTAACAAAGGTTTAGTAAACTCACAATCTAGGTTTTTGGACCAAAACCTAGAAAATGTGAAACCCTAGGTGATGAAGATGAGGCTTGAATGCAAGGAGTGAGGATCTTGAAGAACAGTTCAATGAATGCATTTGAATGGAGCTTTGATGATCATTAAATGCTCTCACCAACCCAAAACCCTAGAAATTAAGTGAGGTGTGTGTTGAAGACCCAAAAATCGCCCCAATGAAGAACTCTCCCGTTTTTCCCAAATTAAATGTCATAAAATGAGATAAATTCGGCCAAGGGATTCATTTAAGTCAAAAAGCCCGACGGCGATAGTGCCATTGGCACTATCGCGTGTCACAATCGCGTCGCTCATCTGACTCTCGGTACACTCTCCGTGAGAGTGACCTGCGATAGTGACAATGTCACTATCGCGCTGGCACAATCGCGCCGATCACGAACTCACGGTACATCTTCCGCGATAGTGACCTGCGATAGTGCCCTGTCACTATCGCGTGGCACTATCGCGCCACACTCCCAACAGGATGAAAACTTGACTTAAATCGATAACAAGCGCGAGGTTTAGACACTTAAACAATTTATATAATTCATAAAGCATCATAACATCATAACAAAGATCATACGCATATAAAGGGCTCATATTCTCAAATAATCACAATTAACGTATTTAAGGGAAACACTTACTTACTTTATAAATTTCCGGGTGTTACAACGTGATTCATGTTTGAAATTAATTCCATTTTTGCCTCTAATTACTCCTGAATTTAATTACCACTTTGAGTTTTATTCTTTGATTATATTTCTTACTTTTGATGAATAGCCTAGATAAGTCAATTGGTTTACAACCAAAAATTGGTGTATATATATATATATACATCATAATTCGTTAGGATCCAGATTACGCCACAAAAAATTAGTTAAAAAATAAAATATAATTTACTTTAAAAAACTCTCTCTCCTCTCTCATTTCTCCTCTTTCCTCTTTCTATAACATATACACACACAAAGTAAAACATATTGTCAAACTTTTTTTTGAAAAACTATTATAATCTGTGAACATATTGTGAACACTTTTATATAAATACAATTATAGTTTGTGAACACACTTTAAATCTTCGAGATCTGATATAATAAGTGAACATATTTTGAAAACCAACAAAGTTAAATTTAAACCTACCACTTATGAACACACTGTAAATACAATGATACGAAATTTGTTAAGGAACCAACCAATTTCGTAATTTTTTTCTTATTAGAAACTCAATCTGTTATTTTCACAAAAACATGTGGATGAAAAATTTAATTCCCTCATTATTTTAGGTCATTGCTATTGGTACCCCTAGAAGGGGCGTTGAATGCATTGAGACTTGAAATCACATCTAAACCATCAAACATCAAATCAATTACATAATATATTATATTTTATTAGTATTGTCTTTTATATATATATATATATATATATATATATATACACTATCCCTTGTATATTATATATTACTATTTGTTTTACTATTTTTATTATGATATATATAGTTTATCATTAGTGGACTTTTTTTCGTGTGTTAATGTAAAATCACTAATTATTTTGTTAGTTCTCGTGTTCTTTTAAATAGTTATTGTTCTCGTTTGATCATCCCTCTATATTAATATTATAATATACTAGAAGCGTACTCGCGCAATGCTACGAGATACATCACGATTTTAATGTTTCTGTGGGTCCAACAATACTATATCAAGTTCTTAGATTAAACAACACAATATCGATTACCAACCTGTATTGATTATAACAACGGTTACAAGGTTGATCAGATTTAAGCTTGGATTGTGTTCTCTGTTTTCTCTCTATTACACCTTTAAGTGTATGTTTTTATGTGTTCTTATCTTGTCTGATGTGTTAGAGAGATTGAGAGATATCACAATATCTAATCTAGTGTGTCTTACACACTTCCTAACAACTTGCAACATATTAAACTAATAAACCTACATAATATCTAACAAATAGATATTATTTCTAACTAAGTTAATATAACTAACTAAACTAAAAACTAACAAAGTTAAACTAATATCTAACAAACTAGATATTAATTTAACTAGTACAATAATAAACAATTACATTGACATTTATTACAAATGACATAGACTTTAATATCGAGAGTCGACGTTTCGGCTTAAGCTTCAGATTGCGATCTTCAGATTGGATGATCTTGAATCCAATGAGACCGTGTCTTAATAATCTCCCCCTTTGGATCAAGATCATTATGAAAATGATTTTAGCACTTCAGTCTTCTTGTTCAGCTCAGAAGATGCAATCTCTTTCTCTAGCTCTGAAATCAGCATGTCTTCAGAATACTTTCTTCTTTAAAGAATTCAATCTTTGACGTGATTCTTGAAACATGTGATATTTTCCATTTCTTGTGTAGTCATTCTCCCCCTTTTTGATGTTAAGTGTAACGACTTCATCAAAACTATTGTAAGAAATGTCAACTACTTGGAGCCTCTGATCCGTCAATTCAATAGATATTCATCCAGATCTTTGCAAATCTAGACAAAGTAGTCGTGTAACACCTAAATCAACTAATGAATCAGTTAACATGCATGTCAGTAACACTAAGTCACTGTGTGTAACGAATACACATTGGAAAGGAGTTGTTTGATGTTGACTCCCCCAGGGCTTCCATTTAATAATCGAAACACCAGAAAGGTTATTTCTATAAACGTTATGACAAAGAAACAAATTCCTTGTGTGTTCGTGCTTGTGATAGAAAGAATTAAGCACTTGATGATTGCTTATTTGGCTCAAAATTGTGTAAACCTCTGAGACAACAGTAAGTTAAACACAGACTCAATGTGCATGATTGAAGTGCGAAGGTGGGGGCAGACTTCCTTCTTTTCAATATCTAGATTTTCCAAATGAAAATCAGATAGCATATGTGTTGCGTCCCCTTTGAAAATGTGAAACACTTTCTTGTTGAGAAGAAAATGAGTAGATAGTGAGGTTTGATCTAGAGTTGGAATGGGTTAGTTGCTTGTTTCAATAATGTTCACCAAAGAATTGTGAAACACTAGTAATGTGGCTACCCGGCTCAGAAAAAAGTTGGTGCAGAGTTGTGATATTATTTTTAACTCTGTTCTCACACGCTCTTTCTTTTTAACATTTAGCTTTCTCTAATCACACTCATTTTTTTTTCGCTTTGCACACTCAATCAGTAAGGATTAACTTCGTGGGTAGAAATCACTGGTTAATGTGATTCCATAGAAGTTGTGTTAATTCCTAGCACAAAGAAATTCATGTTTTCCTATGATGCACGTGATGCTCAGATTGGTTTAACTATTTCAGTTAAAGCACAATATAGATCATGAAAACATTTAAAAATACACTCCCAAAATATAAAATCTGTTGAAAAATCGGGAAGTGGTTTGAATGTTAAAACAATGTTTTCTATGATTGAAAGTTGTCCTTCTTTCAACAATATATGAGATGAAGATACTGAATTATACCTTTACGTACGATCTTCTATCTCATAAAGCTAAGCTGTAAGTCATAAACATATGAACTTATAAGCATCTCTCAAAAATTCTACAAAAGTCTTATGTCAAGTCAAAGTAAAATTTATTCACTTAAATTGAAAAGACAAAAAGCAGTAAAACTTTATAAAATTCGAGTTCTGATTAGAAATAATCAGAAGTCATATCCGTACTACCCTTTATCTTGAAGAGCTCCCCCTAAATTCTTGCATTACAAAAAAAAAATTGGCATTAAAAAGTACATGCAAAATTTTATGAGCTCCCCCTCGAAGTAATATTGACCACTTGTCAATTTCTTCTCATTCTCCTCTATGGATTATGAACATTATATAGAAGTGCAAATATCAATCAGAGTTAAGAATGAAGATATGATGAAAAATTATATAATTTAGAAAACTTTTATAGGTAACTACTGATTAGGTTTTAAGATTTAGCATACCAAGCTTAGAGATAAGAAAGTTAAACCTATTTTCGTCTAATGGTTTGGTAAACAAATCGGCAAGCTGATAATCAGTTTTTACAAAGAAAAGTTCAATTGTTCCTTTTTTAACATGATCTTTAATAAAGTGATACCTGACGTCTATGTGCTTAGTCTTGGTGTGTTGAACAGGATTCGCTGATATTGCGATGGCGCTCTTGGAGTCACAGTATATCGGGATCTTGTTGAAGTGGAAACCGTAGTCGCGCAATTGAGTTCTCATCCATAAGACCTGAGAACAGCAGCTAGCAGCAACTACATATTCTGTTTCGGCCGTGGAAGTTGAAACACAAAGTTGCTTCTTCGATGCCCAACTTACTAGCTTATCACCGAGGAACTGTACATGTCCCGACGTGCTCTTCCTGTCTAACATACAACCTGCATGATCTGCATCTGTGTAGGCTGTTAGTTCAAAACTAGTATCTTTAGGATACCACAGACCAAGATCTGCAGTATCCTTTAGATACCTAAATATGCGCCTCACAGCAGACATATGGATTTCTTTAGGATTGGCCTGATATCGTGCACATAAGCATGTTGAAAACATTATATCTGGCCTACTAGAAGTAAGATACATTAAAGAACCTATCATCCCTCGATAAGTCCTAACATCAATAGCCTTTCCCGAAGGATCGGTGCCAATCTTAGTACCTGGTGCCATTGGGGTACCAATCGGTTTTGAATTTTCCATTTGGAACTTCCGAAGAATATCCCTAATGTATTTTGATTGATTGATAAAAATACCCGTAGAAAACTGTTTGACTTGCAATCCGAGAAAGAAATTCATCTCTCCTATCAAGTTCATCTGAAATCTAGACACCATAAGGTTTGCAAAATTCTTACAGTACTTAGGATTTGTAGAACCAAAGATAATATCATCTACATAGATTTGAATTAAAATGATATCGCCTTTTTCCTTTTTGATAAACAAAGTGGTATCAACCGTACCTTTTGAAAACCCAGACTTGACTAGAAAAGTGGAAAGGACATCATACCAGGCTCGAGGTGCTTGTTTCAGACCGTAGAGTGCTTTGTCGAGAATGTAAACGTGATTCGACTTCTCTTGATTGACAAAACCCTCTGGCTGAGAGACGTAGACTTCCTCCTTCAGAATTCCATTCAGGAATGTTGTCTTCACGTCCATTTGAAAGACCGTGAAGTTCTTATGGGCTGTGTAGGCTAGAAACATTCTGATTGCCTCTAATCGTGCCACAGTCATAGTCGATTCCTTCCTCTTGTCTGTATCCTTCGACTACTAGTCTTGCCTTGTTTCGGATAACGGTACCATCTTCGTCTTTCTTTATCTTGAAAACCCATTTTGTACCTATAATTGTTTTACCTTTAGGCTTTGGTACGAGTCTCCAGACTTGAAGTGCATTGAATTGATTCAACTCTTCTTGCATTGAGATCACCCATTCTGGATCTGCAAGTGCTTCTGATACTCTTGTTGGCTCAAACTTGCTCAGAAAGGAGTCATGCATGCACATGTTCATTGATGCTGACCTAGTTTGCACCGTTTTTGATGGATCACCAATGATTTGGCTTAGCGGGTGCTCTTTGGTCCATTTATGTTCATGAGGCAGTGGATTAGATGATTGTATGTCGGTTGTATCATTTACAAATCCACTTGTACCTTCTTCTGTTTGTTCAGGAGGAATTATGATTTCAGTTGAAGTGGCAGGTTCAGAAGGCTTAGTAGGTACAACTTGATCTGGCTGTAGATTGATCTGAATAGTATCTCCTACTGTTTCAGCTACTTCTGTCTCTTTATCATTTGTCACTTCTTCAACTGTTGGAGTCGGCATTTGAATTGTAATTTCTTGTTGAATCGGGGCGTTTGATTCAATAGGAACATCTGAACTGGTTGGATGAGTAGTCGTGAAGTCTTCCATCCTGTCAACCACAACAGATTTCTTTACATTAGATCCAAGAAATTCATCATAAAACAATTAAAATAATAAATCTAAATCAGATAAATGGTTAGTAGAAGTTGATGCTTCATCTGATTTATTCTGTTGAGACGTAGGTCCTGGACTGAGTTGCCCAGAAGCTAGTATTCCTGTTATAACGGATTATGAACGTTGTTGTTCGGAAGCCATCTCTTCATCAAACGAGATGTTGATGCTTTCAATCACCGTCTTTGACTTCTTTAGATAAACACGGAATGCAGTTGATGTCGAGTAATAACCAATGAAGATTCCTTCATCCGCTTTAGCACTTAACTTATTTAGACTCTCCCTATCGTTTAGAACGAAACACTTACACCCAAATATATGGAAGTATTTGATTGTCGGTGTTCGGTTGTTGATTAACGCATAAGGAGTCTTCTTGAATCTTCGATGTACCATGGAGCGATTCTGTGTGTAGCACGCAGTCGATACAACTTCTGCCCACAAAAATAGAGGTAAGTCAGATTGACTTAGCATAGTACGAACAGCCTCGACTAGCGTTCGATTTCTTCTTTCGACCACTCCATTTTGTTGAGGCGTACGAGCAGTAGAGTATTGATGTGTAATCCCGACAGATTCGAGATATTCTTCAACTTTATTGTTCTTGAACTCTGTACCGTTATCTGTTCGTAGAAACTTGACCGGTTTCTGCAGATTCACCTGGGTCGTCTTTAGAAATGTGATGAGAATATCAGGTGTCTCATCCTTTGAACGTAGAAACTTGACCCATGTGTATCGCGAGTAATCGTCCACGATCACGAGTATGTACTTCTTTCCGCCTAGACTCTGAGTTCGCATCGGACCGCATAGATCCATATGCAATAACTCTAACGGAGCGCTTGTACTAGGTTCAGGCTTTGGTTTATGAGGTTCCCTCTTCATCTTGCCCTTTTCACAAGCTGCACAAAGATGTTCTCTTTCATATTTGAGTTCTGGAAATCCTTTGACGAGCTTTCCACTGACCAGATTGTTGATGTACCTGAAGTTGAGGTGAGAGAGCCTTCGATGCCATAACCAGCTTTGTTGCATCGAGGCTTTCGTCAGTAGACAAACCTGCTTGTCAGTCTGGACATTTGATAAATTGATTGTGTAGAGGTCTGATTCTCGAGTACCGACCAAGAGTTATTCGCCTTCTTCATTGGGAACTGAACATCTCTTGGCTTTGAAGTTGACCTCTAAGTCTTTGTCACAGAACTGGCCTATGCTGAACAAGTTGTGTCGTAAGCCTTCTACATAGCTTACCTTCTTGATCGTGACATTGTCATGTTGTACATCACCATATCCCATGATTAAAGAAAACTGGTTGTTGCCGAATTTGACTGTTCCGCAATATTTGTCTTTAAAATTGGACAGTATCTCTTTTTGCCCTGTCATGTGCTTGGAACATCCGTTGTCCAAGAACCATGTATGACTAGTCTGCATAAGAGAAGTTACAAATTTAGATATTTATACGACAACATTGGAATATTCACTTTGATTATCGAAGTACGGGTCGTGAACTGATTTGTTCAAAAGCCTATTTTGACTTTGATGTTCGGGTTTTGAACTGCATTATCCAAAAACCTATTTTGACATTGAAGAACGAGTCCTGATCTGTACATAATCAAAAGTCGATTTCTTTTTAAGCTTTGTGTGCCTGCAACACAGATTTAGCCTTAGGTACCCACTGGAATTTGGGTCCTGTTGTGTTAGCACAAGATTTTTGTACCCATTTCAAATTGGGTCCTCTTTTCTTTTGAAATGTATGTGAAGGATTAGTATGAGATGAATGCACATGGTAATTTCCAAACCAATCTCCAGAATCTTGACAAGAGATAGAAACATGTTTATCATAAATAGAAGACTTTCTAGCAGATAAAGATAACTGAAATAATTGCTTCATTGTATATTGTTTACGAGAAACAGCAAGTTTTGAGTTCAAAAGAGCAACATCAGCAATTAAGACATCTTTACTAGGCAAAGTCTTACTACAATTAACACTATTAAACGATAAAACGGTCTTGTCAAGCTTCCGTTTGGGTTGCCTTTGAGAATTTACTTTTGGCCTTTGCGTGCTCAGATCTTAAACATGTGAAACTGGTGAGTTAGACTTTTGAGCAACAAGCGATTGCTTCTTCTTAGAATTACCAGTAGTGATCGGTTTCTGTGAATGCTGAGATATTTTCTTACCTTTAGCATGTTTAGCTTTCACAGAGACTGAGTTATCAACTTTCATTGATTTTGCACTGTTAACAGGCATACTGGTTTTTCTCAAAGATTTCTTAACAAAAGATGAATGATTAGGAAGTTTTGTATTAAAATCAAATTGATTAGAACAATCATCTAAACCACCGTTAGAGTTCAGAAAATCAAGCTCTTTATTTGATGAACCAAACATATCCTCAGAGTTTGAAGCTTTAGAAATAACAGAATTTGAAAACACAGTCGAAAAAACTTTTTGCTCAATATTCATCAAAAGTCTTTCATCTGATAAAGAATTCTCGAGTTCAGAAATTTTACTTTCTAAAACGAGAGGATGGACATATAGTTTACCTTGAATAGGCTTCGCCTCCATTTCCTTTTCAGTATAACTTTGAAAGAAATCACTTGAAAGAGTTTTCATCATAACTATTATTCAATTTCGCATAATAAAATGGAAGATGAACTTTAGATGATTTCAAACGTTTTTTAGTTTCGTTGGCTTCATCCTTTTCAGATAGTTTAGTCCAGAAAGTTTTAAACTCAGGAATTCTGCGAGCTAATTGCATAGAAAGATGATCATAAAGTCCTGGCACTTTAGACATCCCTTTTTGTAGACAGTGATAATTCTTATAACCGATTCCCCATCTCTCTATTTCCTCTTTGGGTTTATTCAGATGAATAGTCTGTTCAGTTTGACCCATTTTATATAACTTCTCTTCCAAACTTTTTAATTTTCCAAGTAAAGAAAAGTTTTCTTTGATACATGAAGAATGCAATTCTTTAAGCTCATATTTATCAATCTCACTTTTTAGCAGTTTAGACTTGAGTTCATAATTCTCTTTTAGAATTATTGTCTTTTCTTTAGCGTTGGTGTCATTATCTTTATGTAAAACCTCAACTAATACTTTCTTCTCAGCAATTTCATTGCTAAGTTTCTGTATCAATTGGTTTTTGTCAGTTATGACACCATTTTCTTGCTCAAGATTAGATTCTAACTCTTTTTGTTTTAAACTCATGGCATGCATTTTATTCATGAAATCTGAATCTGATAAATTACATACCTCCTCGTCTTCATTATCTGAATCAGCTTCATCATCTGATTCTATCTGACCCATCAAACATATGTTGACGGCTTCATCTTTCTCTTCATCCTCTTCTTCATCATCTGAGTGATCAAGGCAGTATTCATCCTCAGCCATCAATGCTTTGTCGGCCTCCTGTTGCTTTGCAAGAAGCATCTTGTTCTTGTAATAATCGGAGTTTCTGACTTTTGGCGTTTGGCAGTCTCTGGCATAGTGACCTGTTTTGCCACAGTTATAGCACGTTGGTGGTTCTGTCTGATATCTTCTCTCTTCAGGCTTCCTTTCCTCTGATCTTTTCCCTTCAAATCTCTTTCCTTCATATCTGCTTCATTCAACCCTTTCCTTGTGGATGTAGTTGTTCGGACCAGAAGAATATCTCTGACTATTTGAACTTGGCTTTGTGTAGAACTTTTTCTGAAAAGCATTTGACAGCAGAATCATTGCTTGCTTTAGTTGTTCATTTTCCTCCATGTCAAAGTTTGCATAACCTTCATCTTCTTCTGATTCATACACAATCGTCTTGTTCTTCTTCTTCCTTACTACAAGAGCGACTGTGTCTTCAACTGTCTTTCCTTTATGTCTCTTTTCTTCTAGAATTTCATCCACCTCTTCTTCATTTTGTCGGAGGGTTTCATACACCTCGTGAAGTGGAATCTCATTCAAATCTTTGATCTGCTTCATTTGCCTAGCAAATCTTTTCCATTCCGGTTGAAGAATACTCAGGAATTTGACGTTCAGCTCAATTTGAGATTTGTGGACTTTGTTCTTGCTAAGTTCGTTCAGCAAAGTCACAAACCTGTCATAGGTTTCTTCTAAAGTTTCTCCCACCCTGCCTCTAAATTCTTCATAATTATTTAGGCAGGTGGAGATTTTCAGCTGATTCCCAACCTTCGAACCCAGCATCATCTTTTCAAGCTGATCCCACATTTCTTTGCCGGAGGCCTTGTAGCTGTCAATCTTTACAAATATTTCGTTTGGAATTCCTTGTAAAATGTATGACTTAGCTAATCTGTCGCCTTTGGCTCTTCTAAGGTTATCATCTCCTAGCTCATGAAACTTAAGTTCAACTTCAGTCGGCATATTTCCAACCAAGCGAGTCGTCGTGACTGGTTTCATAACCCCTTCTTCTATAGATTTCCTGATAAATTCACCCAGCTCATGTCTGTCAATAAAGTTCAGAAACCGATCCTTCCACTGTTCGTATTCTCCTTTAAAGAGAACTGGTGGCTTGGTGTCAATTCCTATTGCAAGGGCTTCTCTGGATGTCATTTTGAAGAAAATTCTAAGTCTGAATTGGAGCAGAGAGGTTTGCGTTTCAAGGTTTGCGTGTCAAGCACAGTGCGCAAAGTGAGGTTTGCGTTTCACGTGGGATGCGCAAAGTAAGGTTTGTGTTTCTAACTTGTTGCGAGAAGTGAGGTCGAGGTTTGCGTATGCTGTTGGATCCGAGAAGTATGTTTTGCGTATGGATTGAGATGCGCAAAGTTGAGCTTTGCGTATCACTTGGGGTGCGCAAAGTGGAGCTTTGCGTTTGATGTTGGACGCGCAAAGTTGGACTTTGCGTTTGATGTTGGACGCGCAAAGTTGGACTTTGCGTTTGTTCGTCCTGTTTTGCGTTTGTTCGTCATGTACTTCGAAAATTGTCTAAAAACTTGTTCCTGAAACGATTAGCAATACCAAACTCTACCCTTATGTCTAGAAACACTTCTAGAACTGAATGTGAGCACTCGATCTCAATAAAACACACTTTTTGAAGAAAAATTTGATCGTACAGTACCTTTTTCCACTCGACTGTTTTCTCACTTAAATCACAAAATGGAACTCGATTAAAGCTTAAAAGTGAAATCAAACAACAACAACTCAATCTAGCATGCTAATCGATCACGACCTGATCGATTTTAACACCTAAAACACTTTAACACTCGAAATCAATTTTTCGAATAGAACACAGAAAAGTTTTCTGAAAAACTTGATTTTGATCTTAATCAGGCTCTGATACCAATTGTGGGTCCAACAATACTATATCAAGTTCTTAGATTAAACAACACAATATCGATTACCAACCTGTATTGATTATAACAACGGTTACAAGGTTGATAAGATTTAAGCTTGGATTGTGTTCTCTGTTTTCTCTCTATTACACCTTTAAGTGTGTGTTTTTATGTGTTCTTATCTTGTCTGATGTGTTAGAGAGATTGAGAGATATCACAATATCTAATCTAGTGTGTCTTACACACTTCCTAACAACTTGCAACATATTAAACTAATAAACCTACATAATATCTAACAAATAGATATTATTTCTAACTAAGTTAATATAACTAACTAAACTAAAAACTAACAAAGTTAAACTAATATCTAACAAACTAGATATTAATTTAACTAGTACAATAATAAACAATTACATTGACATTTATTACAAACGACATACACTTTAATATCGAGAGTCGACGTTTCGGCTTTAGCTTCAGATTGGATGATCTTGAATCCAATGAGACTGTGTCTTAACAGTTTCATTTTAGTTTTTTGTCGATTTACAGTACGATTTTGGATGGTTTTGAGAAAGTGATGAGGGATTTTTTATAAATTTGTTTAATTTAGGCTTAAATAATGTTTTTTATATAAAAAAATTAAGTATTTTGTTAGAATTCAATTATTAACTGAGCGTTTGGTTCGCATAATGTTTTTGGATGGAATGGAATATGTCAAAGGAATTTGACTTTGAAGGAATTGGAATGGAATGTTGTCAGGTTTGACCACCTGTTTGGTTGACAGAATTGGAATGAAATCTGTTAAATGAATTGGAATTTTTCTGTTTGGTTCACAGATTGTAGCTTTAGAATTGGAATGGAATTTTGGTAAATGACCAAAATACCCTTTCGGTTTATTTTAATTTTTTTCAACAAAAATTACTTTAACGAAATAGTCATTAAATAGTTTAATTTTTAACTAAAATTGCTTTGATTATTTTAGCACACGAATGATGATGAGAGAGAGAGAGAGGGAGAGAGAGAGAGAGAGGAGAGAGAGATAGAGGAGAGAGAGAGAGAGATGAGAGGAGAAAGAGGGGGAGAGGGAGGAGAGAGAGAGGAGAGGAGAGAGAGGATAGATTGAGAGAGAGGAGAGAGAGAGAGAGAGATAAGAGGAGAGAGAGGGGGAGAGAGAGGAGAGGAGAGAGAGGATAGATTGAGAGAGAGGAGAGAGAGGGGGAAAGAGAGAGGAGAGGATAGGAGAGAGAGGGAGAGGGAGAGAGGAGAGAGAGAGGAGAAGAGAGAGGGAGAGGGAGAGAGGAGAGAGAGAGGAGAAGAGAGAGAAGAGATATAGGAGAGAGATGGAGAGAGGAGAGAGAGAGGGAGAAAGGAGAGAGAAGAGAGATTGAGAGAGAGGGAGTGAGGAGAGAGAGAGGAGAGAGGATAGATTGAGAGAGAGAGAGAGGAGAGAGAGAAGAGGGAGAGGGAGAGATGAGAGAGAGAGAGGGAGAGAGGAGAGAGAGTGTTGGTGTCAGCTAATAATGTTGAACGGTAATGGTGGTCGGTGGTGGTGGTGGTCGATGGCGGTGGCCGGAGGTGGTGGTGGTGGCTGGTGGTCAATGGTGGCTAAATGTGGTGGCCGGAGATGGTGGTCAATGGTGGCCGGTGGCGGTGGCCGGAGGTGGTGGCCGAAGGTGGTGGTGCATATTAAGATGAGGGGCAATTTTGTCCAAAAAAAATATGACATTCCATTCCAATGAAATATCCCCCCCCCCCCCCCCCCACAAAGGAATGTTGAATTCCTTCATTTGTGGAATTCATTGGAATTCAACATTCCAATTCCTTAAAAAGAATGAACCAAACGATGTAATGGAATCTGGTCAATGGAATTCAACATTCCAATTCCATCAGAATCTACGAACCAAACGCCCCCTTATATATTTTAATGACATCTAGAAAAAATAACCAATTACATATTTAATAATATAATTAAAACAAAATTATAGTAATACAACATAATAATTAATAGTAATACAATATAATAATTAATAGTGATACATGAAAAGGTCTGCATAAAAGGAAGACCATGTACATACCAAATTGGTGGGTGTTAGAACCTTGCAGTAGTAATATGTATCTTGTGCTTTGACACTTGTAAGTTAAGATATTTTTAAAATCTTGCATAAAATGATGATACCTTGTGTTTAATAATTTGTATTTAAGAGTTTTTTATCTATGCTTTATAATATAATATAGAGATTATATATATTATACAACATAGGAATATATGAATATTAAGATTTTTTTTATCTATTTTATTGTGTATATATATATATATATTAATTATATAATATATAGTTTATATTAATTATTATTATTATTATTAAATACATATGTGTTATATATTATGTTTTTTAAATATATTAATGTTATTATATATTATACAACATAGGTATATTTATGAATATTACGATTTTTTATCTATTTTATTTTGTGTATATATATATATATATATAGTTCATATTGATTATTATTATTAAATACATATATCTTATATACTATGATTTTTTAAAATATATTAATATTATTATATATTGTGATACTCAATAACACCTGTGATATCACTGTTCTCTTTCCGGCAAACCTTACTCCGATCAAACTTATTTTGGCATACACAACCGTGATATATATTGTGATACTCATACTTTCTTATCGTTACTATTTTCCCATGTAAAATGGTCATGTGATTCCATGTACAAAAAAACTCTTCGACAACAACAAATATGGTAAAGTTATCTCCACTCTATTGATAACTAATAACTCATCTTAGATTGATAATTGTTGAAAAAATAATTAATATTTAAATTGTAATTAATGGAATTACTAATACACCTTACCGATTAATTAAATAAATAAAATCAATATATTAAAATGGTTGGTTTACATTGGATCTCACAGTTATCACAAACTATCGAGTTCTCATTTGATTAGACCATTACTCACACACACACATACAAACACACACACACACACACACACACACACATATATATATATATATATATATATATATATTACGATATTTTTCTTTATATGTTTTATTGTTATATAAAAAATAGATTTATGAAAACTTTAACTATGGTTTTAAGTTGATTTACAAGTTAACTCCGAATTTATATTTTATATATTAAAACAATAGTAATATTTTATTTATTTTTAAATAAAAGCCAAAAAGTGAAAAAGAAAGACAGAGAACTCAAAGTATATATAAAATATTTTATTTATTATTAATAATTCATATTAACTAAAGTAATATGGTAAAATATTATAAAATAAATATTTATTAATATTTACATTAATTAAAATATGAGTAAACTACAAATTTCGTCCCTGAGGTTTACAAAAAACTACGAAAGTGGTCCCTGAACTTAAAAAACTGCAAATTTCGTCCCCGAGGTTTCGATTTTGCTATGAAAGCAGTCCCTCGTGGCGTTAGTCCGTTAAAGTGTCCGTTAAGAGGCACCATGTGCAAGGCACGTGATGGGCAATTTTGTCTTTTCGTCTATTCCCTCCCATTTATGTGCCTTCTCGTTAACCGGTTTTCCAATTTCAAGAAAACCCTCCTCATCATCATCCTTACGTCATCCCCAACTCCATTGTTAACCTGGACCAAAAATTCTTGAGCTTCGATTCTTCATCTTTCAAGTTTATTGAAAGTAACTTCTCGATCATGGGCTCCTGGATGATTAGAAAGGAAGAAGCTGATGAGCTTTATCCCGTTTTTGTGTATGGTAAGTATCCCTGTTTTTTTGATTATGTACATTTAGAGTAGAGGAAGCTGATGAGCTTTAAACTACAATTTTGCTCTATTTATTTGATGTTAACTCTTTATCTTTTTACATAGAACACTACCCTACCCTTTTCACAATGAGGATAAACTATGGAGGGTTCTTCACAAAGTTTCCTGGCAGAAGATATGTTAGAGGTAAGAGTGCATTTGTTGATTTGATGGACACTGATAAGTTATCAGTACTTGAGATACATGCAGTTATGCTAGAGTTAGGTTACCAGGAAGATGAAATCATGTATTACCACTTCTTAACTCCTGGGAGTGACTTGGATTTTGGCTTAGAAGCTCTAGGGAATGACAGTGATGTGCTAATCCTTTTGAACTATGTTCCTAGATTGAAGTTTGTTGATGTGTATATAGAGCATGGTATGACAATGTTAGACACATACAATTCACCACCACTCAAGAGGAGAATGGTAATAGAGGATATAAATGAACCTGGTGCATTGGTAACAAAGGTTAACAGAAGTAAGGTGAACAAATGTAAGAAAAAATTGTTTCTTGAATGGATTGATAACAAAGGTGAACAAGGTGTGGATAAATTATCCCAAACAGAGAATACTTTTGATCTAAATGAAAATGTAGATGGACAGACAACTGATGTGGCAACTGATATGGACAAGCCACTTGATGTTAATGAAATGTTAACTGAACAGGGGCATAATGTGGACTTGCCTTTTGATTTGAATGAAGTGCTCCCTGAAAATGACATTGATAATGAGAAGGGTGAGGGGCTTGATAAGGGGAAAAGAGTTAGTAATGAGAAGGGGGAGGGACTTGATGCCTTTGAATACTTGCCTGAGTGGGATGACCTTTTTGACATTCAAACTACCACACAATTTGAAAATAAGGGTGAGGGACTTGATAAGGGGAAGGGAGTTGCTAATGTAAAGGAAGTTGAAGACAATATAGCTGAAGATGAGGATGACAGTGGCACAGAAGAGGATGATAGTGAAGACTTAGATTATGTTGATGAAGGCAACATCTTAGAAGAAGTTGACATTGATATGGATGACTATGTTGATGGCAATGTAGAGTTCATTGGACGGGAGGACAAAGTAGTTGATGACAATGACATTGATATGGATGATTGTGCACAAGTTATACACTCTGATGAATTTTCAACTGAAGATGAGGATGACAGGGAAGGAGCTGGTGGATCAAAGGTGAAGAGATCAAGGGAGGTACAATCTATTTTTTATCTGGGGCAAAGGTTTGGGAGCAAAACAGAGGTGGTCAAAATGATAAAATCTCATGCAGTGGAGACTAGGAGAGACATTATATTGGTTAAAAATGACCAAGTGCGTGTTAGGGCCATATGTAGAGGCACAATACCAGAGTTCAAAGATGTGGTATCTAGTGGGCCTGTTGGGCCAAGTAGGACACTAAAAGGTAGAAAGCCCAAGTATAGAAAGGGTGGTCCAAGTTATCCATGGGTGTTACACATCTCAACTACCCAGAATGTTGAAACCTGGACAGTGAAAACCTATGACGCTACACACAAGTGCCTCCAATCCAGAGATATATCTGTGGCCACAACATCTTTTCTTGCTGAGAAGATACAGGAGGATATCATATCTAATCCAACTATTCCTATTTCGTCTCTTCAAACCCAATTACAGCAGAAGTATGAGATAAATGTCTCAGGAATGAAAGCATTGAGGGCCAAAGCAATGGCATATCAGAAGATCTGTGGTGATTACGAAGAACAGTTCCACTGTCTTAGAGATTACATTTGTGAGCTGAAGAGATGCAACCCAGAAACCACTGTCAAATTGGATGTTAAGCCTGAACCAAATCCAAATGTCACTACAAGGAAGTTTAGAAGGATCTATATTTGTTTGGGGCCATTAAAGGAAGGGTTTAAGGCTGGGAAAAGAGACTTGTTAGGTCTAGATGGCACATTTATGAAGGGTTCTTTCCCAGGACAGGTGTTGACAGCTGTGGGCATTGATCCTAATAATGGCACATACCCACTTGCTTATGGGATAGTATAAGCTGAGTCATATGCATCATGGAGCTGGTTCTTGCAGAATCTTGGAGAGGATCTTGATCTTTATGTGAATTCCAACTTCACATTCATAAGTGATAGTCAAAAGGTAATTACTTTATGCTAATTAGTTTATGGTAATTGATTTATGTTCATTACTCTATGTTAAATACTTCAATTTTCTTTTGCAGGGAATAATTCCAGCAATTGCAAAATTGTTCCCATGTGCAGAACACAGATTATGCCTGAGACACATTCATGAGAACATGAAACAACAGTGGAAGGGGAAAGCTTACAAAGACCATCTTTGGAAATGTGCAACAGCTACAACTGTACCCCAGTTCCAAACTGCAATGGAGAAGTTAAAAAACTTTAATCAGGACTGTTATGTATGGTTGAATCAGATCCCTCCTTAACACTGGAGTAGGTCACATTTCACAGGTACACTTAACTTAATGTACTTACTCTTATGTTGATTAAAGTAAGTTTAAGAATGTTTCACATAGACAACACTATGCTTTTGTTTTCCTTCAGGTAGGTGTCATTCTGATGTACTGTTGAACAACATGTGTGAAGTATTCAACAAGCAGATTGTAGAGGCTAGAGATAAACCAATTATATCAGCCTTGGAGTACATTAGTGTAACATCCCGCCTGCCTCGACAACAATATTGTCCGCTTTGCCCCTGGATTTAACCAACGTGTAGCGCACGGATTTGTTTCTGGCGACCTGGTGAGAAACTTCCCAGGGGGTCACCCATCCTGGGACTACTCTCACCCAAGCACGCTTAACTGCTGAGTTCCCAGAACCTGACGTGCTTGTGGCCCCAAAACGCGTTGTTGTTAGGAAGGCCAAGATATTACTTATAACACCCAGCATCACTCCTGTCCACGGCCGATATGGGATATGCCTAAGGTGTTACAATTAGACACTACCTTATGAAATGGATTGTACATGTGCTAAAGGTAATAGAGAAATGTGAGGGACCACTCACTCCAACAGCAACAAAGACAATGGAAAAAATCAAGCATGAAGCAGCCCAATACAGAGTGATATGGAATGGAGGAAACTAGTATGAGGTATGTGGTCCTTGGAATGATCAAGTGATTGTTGATGTCTATGCAAGAAGTTGTTCATGTAGGAGGTGGGAACTAACTGGAATCCCTTGTAAGCATGCTATTGCTACAAAATGGAATATGGCCCTAAATGGAGCAAATGTTGAACTGCCTGAAAAATGGGCTGATAGAGCCTATTGGATTGAAACTTGGAAAACCATGTACATGTTCAAGGTAGAGCCTATCAATGGCAAAGCATATTGGCCTAGATATGACTGTCCAACAAAATTGATTGCACCAACCTACCATAAGCAGGTTGGGAGGCCAAAGAAGAAGAGAAAGAAGGGTGTTGATGAGAAGTCCACAGAGGGGCAGAGCAAGCTGAGGAGGGGTGGAAAGTCTGTCACATGTGCAAAGTGCAAGAAGCAAGGTCATAATTCAAGGACTTGCAAAGGAAATTAGATTTGGTTTGTATTTTGGCAGTTTATGGAACAAGTGTATGTTTATGTAGTATTTTGGGTGTGTTTGAATCAAAACAATATGGTCTGTATTTTGTATGTGTTTGTTTTGAACTTATTGGCAGATGTGGTTTGTAGTTTAACAAACTTGTTCCCTTTTGTTGTTAATTAATGCAAATGTATGTCAAGGATATTGATGAACTTAACAAAATTGTTCCATTTGGTGTACTTAACAATGTTGTTCAATCTGCTGTGTACTTAGCAAACTTGTTTCCTTTTGTTGTCAATTAATGCAAATGTACGTCAAGGATATTGATGAACTTAACAAAATTGTTCCCTTTGGTGTACTGAACAAAGGGAACAATCTGTTGTGTACTTAACAAAATTATTCCTTTTGTGTACTTTGTTCTATTACAAATGGGAAATACATAACATTACAGCTCCATCATTCAATTAGTCTTGCAAAACATTTCCCATGTGCAATTATTCTGTAACAGAACATTTGTTCCTTTTGTGTACTCTGTTCTATTACAAATGGGAAATGCATAACATTACAGCTCCATCATTCAATTAGTCTTGCAAAACACTTCCCATGTGCAATTATTCTGTAACAGAACACTACACATCACACATAACATTGCAATTAATCTTAATGTTGATGAAACAAGAAACTTTTTCATTGATTTTGTTAAGGCATTACAAACATTACAGCTCCATCCTATTTCATTGTACAAATAAACATAACCCAGCTACAAACTAATAAAATTTTAAAATCTTGACTTCCTTTTCTTTTGATTTGAGGGAAGCTTCAACTCTGTTCTTTGATCTTAGCAATCCAGGGATGACCTCAACGAATCGATTACACAACTGTTGATCATACCAAAAAAAAAATCACATCTTGAAACCTTCCTTGGACACCCATAAAACCTACGTCTAGGGTTTTTAGTTGTCCATGATGTTCGAATCGTTGCAGGTAAACCACAGTGACAAACCACCATTGTTGTTCGACGGGAAGGAGAAGAACAGAAAGAACAGAAAGAAGAAGAGAGAAGAAGAAAACGTTCGGCAAGGGTTTAAATGGGAGGGAATAGACGAAAAAACAAAATTGCCCATCACATGCCTTGCACATGGTGCCTCTTAACGGACACTTTAACGGACTAACGCCACGAGGGACTGCTTTCATAGCAAAATCGAAACCTCGGGGACGAAATTTGCAGTTTTTGAAGTTCAGGGACCACTTTCGTAGTTTTTTGTAAACCTCAGGGACGAAATTTGTAGTTTACTCTTAAAATATAATACAAATAAAAAAATAAAAAAAAAGACATTAATAATTTAAAGAGTGACTTGTGGATTTGGTCCTCGTGCTTTGTTACTTTTTTTTACTACGGTCCCTATAGTATGTTTATTGTGGATTTGATCCATGTGATATTCAATTTATCTTGGTCATGGTCCCTCTGACTAACGCATCCGTTATCTCCATTAAATCAAGGACCATTTTTGTCATTTTGCCTAATTTGTGTTATTTTATGATAAGAAAAATAAAAAATATATTTTTAACACACACACACACATATATAGATATCAAAATAAATAAAATAGGATGTTATTGTATGACTTGATTCTTTAAATTTAAAAAAAAATTAATTATATTAATTATATTAAATATGATTTAATTTTATTATTTTATTGTAATGGTGGAAAAATATATGATTTTATTTTTTTAATGTAATTAAAATTTTAATTTAAACAAACTAGATCATAAACTATATCTTATTTTATTTAGAACGAATAAAATAAGATATGTTTTTGTGATTTGATTTATTAAATTAAAACTTTAATTATGTTAAAGGCGATATAATTATATTGTTCTTTTACTATCATCACAACAAACAAGCTTATTATCGATATTTTGACACTAAAATCATTGAAAACCTGAGAAATGAACTCTAATTTTATCATCTTAAAATTAGAGGTTATAATTTTCATATTGTTTTTCAGTCAAAAACTAAAAATCAACTGTTTAGATTTTAACGAAATAAAATATTTAAGTTACGAATATTTTAACCCACAATAAAATTAACAAGTGTAATAAACTAATAATTATACATTTCTAAAACCGTGTACCTTTTTTATTATGAACATATATTTTGAGACGGAAGGAGTATTGAATAGTGATAAGACCATGTGGTATCTTTCTATTGATGAATGTTGTAGTTGATCTTCGCTATTTTCTAAATGCTAACATGTTTTCATATTGGAGTTACCTGACATATGATGCTCTATGTTTTGCCTTGTGGTTGTGAGTTAAAATATTCGTAACTTAAATATTTTATTTCGTTAAAATCTAAACGGTTTGTTCTGAGTTTTTGATTGAAAAACAATATGAAAATTGGAACCTCAAATTTTAAGATGATAAAATTAGAGTTCATTTCTCAATTGTTTTCAATGATTTTGGTGTCAAAATATCGATAATAAGTTTGTTTGTTGCAATAATAGTAAAGAATAATAAAATTGTATCGCCTTTAACATAATTAAAGTTTTAATTTAATAAATCAAATCATAAAAACATATCTTTTATTTTATTCGCTCAAAATAAAATAAGATGTAATTTTATGATCTAGTTTGTTTAAATTAAAATTTTAATTACATTAAAACAATAAAACCATAACTTTTTCCACCATTACAATAAAATAATAAAATTAAAGCATATTTAATATAATTAATTTTTTTTAAAAATTTAAAGAATCAAGTCATACAAAAACATCCTATTTTATTTATTTTGATATCTATATATATGTGTGTGTGTTAAAAATATATTTTTTATTTTTCTTATCATAAAAAGACACAAATTAAGCAAAATGACAAAATGGTCATTGGTTTAATGGAGTTAACGGATGCGTTAGTCAGATGGACCATGACCAAGATAAATTGCATATCACAGGGACCAAATCCACAATAAACATACTATAGGGAGCGTAGTCAAAGAAAGTAACAAAGCACGGGGGTCAAATCCACAATTCCCAGAACAAATAAAATATACTATAAATAAATTAAAATAATAAAAACATAAAAGATAAAAAAAAGACAAAAAAGAACAAAATAAATGTAATAATGATCTAGGGGTTAGGGGTGCCATTAGAGTTAGGGGTGAGCAAAGGCAGATATCTGCCTAAAATTCCCAGAACTGGTTTTGGAATCTTGGAATGAAGGAACCGAAACCGGAACCAGTTACACCGGTTCTTTATATTTGCGAACCGGTCCCAAAACCTCGGGTTTCGATACCGGGTACCCGCTATCTAAGTTTTTAATTTTTTTATGATTCATATTATAAAAAAATAATATTAATATATTACAAAGTCCCATAAAAAAATAAATACCACAAACGTGAAATTTAATACGATAAAAACTAAAAACTAATAAATACTACAAACGGTGCTTACAAAACAAATAACTATTACAAACGGTGTTTCCAAAACAAATAAATACTACAAACAGGTCTTCCAAAATCCAAAACACTTCAAGTCATTAAAATTAGTTGATGCTAATAAATAGTACAAACGGTGCTTCTCTAAATGATGGTTTATTAAAAAAATAATAATAAACAAAATATATTTTATTAAAGAAAATAACGGGTACCCGTCGGTTCTGGTTTTATGTATCCAACGGGACCGGGTACCCGGTCCGAAAACCGGTCCAGGTGGGTACCCAACGGTTAACGGTTCCAAAAAAATAAGAATCGAAACCGGTCCCGATCGGTTCCATATTTTAGGAACCGGAACTGGAACCAATCACATCGGTTCCGGTTCCGGAACCGGCAGTTCCGAAGCGGTTTCGGTTCCAAAAGCGGGTACCCGTTTCCGATGTTCACCCCTAATTAGAGCATCTCCAATGGAGGTTCTTGTAAAAACCTCATTTTTATACTTTTTGTTGTCACCTCATTTCCAACTCATCAAAATAAGAACTCATATAAATGCCTATAATAATAGTTTCAGTAGTTCTTATAAAAACCTCTTTTTGTACATTTTAACATACTTTCATTTTAAGTTTATAAAAATATAAATGAGTACTTTGTAATATAAAATACAAGTAATTGAATAATAAAATAAAATAAAGCGTGAACATGTTTTTTAATTCCTGCTCAACTAAACTAACTCTTCTTTAATAAAATTCCAGTCAAAGACCAAATGCATGCTTCCAACCTTACAGATCCAATTTTTATTTTATTTTATTAATTATTATGATATGAAGAATTTATTATGTAATAACCTTAAACAAGGTAATTGGTTAATTGGGGTAGAAGTTGACTAGAAAACACTTGAGCTAGAGGATTGTTTTGTGATATGCTCCTAAGGTTGAAGAATTCATTAATATTTGAATTCATTTTTTAATTACCATGATATCTTTTAACTAAATATTGAATTCAGTTGTTATGAATTTGGTTCGTTCATATTCCTAGATCTTCGTAGGGATGTAGTACAACTAAGAGTTAAAATGCAGATAAAACCACTTATGCAATTTGAAATTTTTGTCTAACAGCTGTAAAACAAACAGCATGTCTCAACCACTTGGGTTGTGGCGCACTGGTAAAGTCTTTGGGGGATGTAGTGGAAAATCTAATCTAGGGTTCAGATCCAGGCGCTGCCAAAGCCCTTGGGGCCATGAAGGTTCACCTGCGATGACTCCAGGCCATTCGTGGTCGTCCGAGGATTAGTCGGTGCGCGTAAGCTGGCCCGAAAAACCACGGTTACAAAAAAAAACAATAATTTACCTAATAGGTATAATCAAAAGTTCAAAAAATAAATTGTATAATCAAATGTACAAATGAATTGCATCAGAATACATATAACCAAAAGTTCAAAAAAATAATTCGAAGTCTAATAATGCATACAATACAAATTTCCAATATATAACATAATTAAAATCCAAATCCGAATGTATAACAAAATTTTAAAACAAATCTAAATAAATTTTTGTAAACGTATAGCTTTTATATCTATCTATCTATATATATATATAGGGATTGATTCATTTGTTAACCATATATTTAGTGTTAAATATGTGAACCAATCATGACATTTCATTTATTCAATATATGAATGAAATTGATAAGTGATAATTTTGTAATAGATTGAAACTAAAGCGTGTGAACAACAATGAACAAGGGTACTTTAGGAAAAAAATCAAAAAAACCTTTTTAGTTATTTTTTAATTAATGAATTTAATGAAATGCTACAAAAAAAAAGTTGCATAGTTTAAGAGATGATAATTGTATCATCTCTTTCATCAAGTTTCTCAAGTTTTCAATCAACAAGTTTACCGAGGGAGAAAAGTCCACTTTTTAGGTAAGCCAAAAGTTCGCTTTAAGTAAGTAAGTAGTCCCGTATGAAATGATTGAACAAGTTCATAAGTGAAACAATGAATGTGTTCATTACTAAAACTTGTTCATGAGTGAATTGTGTTAGTGAGTGAACCTTGTTCATACGTGAAATAAACTATTTACACTATCAACCCCACATGCATCAAAACAAAAAAAATATCTACATCAACATTGATAACTTTAAAATCGTATGAGGTACATTCATGAACAACAACACATGCATGATTAAATCATAAAACGTTGGATAACATCACCAAACTAATAGAACAATAGCTAATAAGGTTATGTGTAAAACCATAATGCTTCTTTATTCATAGGTGAACATGTTACCATCACTTGCAACAATTAACCGGTGCTCATATACATGATTATGAACATATGAAAGAATCTGAGTTTACAGTAAAATACACAAAAGTGAAATAAGAATCAAACCTTACCATTACATGCTTTTTCACTATATTGTTGAAAACCAACTGCAAATGACCGACTACTTCCATTTTCATTTGAAAACTATTCAAGGTTAGTGTCATGGGATTCAATATCATCGGTCATCAACGGTGATTTTCATGACATTCATGACAGGTAATTATCTATCGTGCTAGAGCCCTCCATATCATTCATACCAATGGGGAAAACGAAGGAATTATCGGAATCAATATGTTGAATGATATTGTGTTTACTTTGATTAACCATTGTTCAAATTAATTTTAACATAATCTTTCTAGAATCTTGAGAATGATGATATGATTATGATCCCTAAAAATATGCAATTATTTTTTTTGTAACATCCCATATAATACCATAAAGTAACTTACACTTAAAAAGTTACTCTATTTACCCTTCTTCATTAATTATAACATTTGAAGTAACCAGAATAAATCTCATTGGTCCAAGAAGTTCACAAAGATAACACTAAATATATGGTTAACAAAAGATCCCCTCTCTCTCTCTCTCTCTCTCTCTCTCTATATATATATATATATATATATATATATATATATATAGTGTTTCATTTGAGAAATGGTAAATATATGAGAAATAGAGAAGTAATCTTAGTCATTCATATGGTCAAGATCGGATTTGACTAGTCAAATATTGCGGCTTTGACCGGTCAAAAGTTGCGGCTATCCCAAAAATAGAAGGACAATTTCGTAAATTTTACAAAACACACGGGCTGTGTTCATATATGAACATGTATAATTCACATATGAACTATATGTTCATATATGAACCAGTGCAATTCACAACTAAACTCTTTTAACTGATTCATATATGAACCTTTGTGATTCATATATGAATCGGTTGAACTAACTAACAGATTCATAATCTGTATGAATCACAAAGATTCATACATGAATTAGTTGAACTAATTAGCAGATTCATATATGAACTCATCCCGTGTATTTTACGAAATTACCCCTCTACCTTCTATAGACCATACAAGGAATTATCCGGTGCTTCGTGGTCAAAGCCGCAAATGTTGACCAGATGAATGGCTAAGATTACTTCTCTATTTCTCATATATTTACCATTTCTCAAATGAAACTCTCCCTATATATATATATCCTTCATCTAAAAAAAGATGGTCAAAAATTGCAGTTTTGATTGTGAAACACCGAATAATTTGATCTCATGGTAACAGTTATGCAGAGGATAAAGATGTAGTTTCGTACCTTTACAAAATAGCGGCAAACAAGTGCATATGTAAACATGCATGATTCACATATGAACTATATGTTCATATGTGAATCCGTGTAATTCATATATAAACTATTTTAACTGATTCACATATGAACTATATGTTCAGAAGTGAACCCGTGTAATTTATACATGAACTATTTTATTTGATCCACATATGAACTATTTAACTCATTCATATATATATATATATATATATATATATATATATATATATATATATATATATATATATATATAGGGAGAGATTCAAATGAGAAGTGCTAAGTGTATGAGAAGTAGAAAAGTGATCCTAGCCCTTGAATCAAACAATTAGAAGCCATGCCCCCTCCCCCCCGACTTCACAGTCAAAGTCGCAATTCTTGGCCATTTTTTAATGGAAGGGTAATATATATATATATATATATATATATATATATATATATATAGGGTCTGGTTCAAGGGAAAACTACAAATAATCGAAAAACTAAAGAACAACTTAGTAATCATACATTTAACCTAATCCAAAGGACATTAATAATCAACAATTAAATGATTTTTAATAAACAAAAAGGTTATTATAGTAAATTAGCTTTTTTTATAATTGGAAAAGATAATAATAAATGCAATAAATCGTTGCCTAAAATGTAGGCAAATTTGTTAGTGGATTGATTGTAATCAAAATGAACGTATTAAGCAACCATTCCAATTCGACCCAACATTCTTCAACCAAAATCGTGAAATCGACTACAATTCAGAAGATTAAGCCTGCAACATATCGATTAGGCTTCAACCAATTGATTAAATGGGCGATATGGAACCAGTGGTGGAAAACATAAACGAAGAATCAAATAATGGAGGAATTCTGGGCAGAGAAGGATTCAATGATGATGAAGACGTTGATTGTGATCTAGAGGGTAACGATTTACAATCAGGTAGGCATTCTAAACCATTATTTAAATGACAATTAATGATTTACGTTAAGTATGATGATTGAAGTGAACTAGTTTTTTGAGTTCTAAAGTAGCCATGGTCGAAATTTAGGATTGCAACTCGTATATGCACAAGTGCATATACGAGCGAGAATAAGAATTTATAATCTTAGTTGTTTGCTTTTGGTTGAAATTAAGGATTGCAGGTCGTATATGCACAAATGCATATACGATTGTGTGTAAAGAATTTATAATCTTAGTTGTTTGCTTTTGGTCGAAATTAAGGATTGCAGGTCGTATATGCACAAATGCATATACGAGTGTCTGTAAAGAATATGTGTTCCTATAGTTGAATAACATACACAAATGCATATACAAGTGCACAATAGTTGGAAAACATGCACAAATGCATATTAACAACTTAATAACAAGTAACAGGTTCATGTGTATGCACAAGTGCATGTTATTCAATGAGTATCATGTGATGTTATGCACAAGTGAGTAATATGCACAAGTGCATTTTGTGCATAATCGCATGTTATGCACAGGTGTATAACATAAATGCACAAGTACTATACTGTTTGCAATATGCGTTTGTATGAATACTAGTGAAAGTATGAAATTGTTAATGAATAATTAATTTAATTATTTTCTAATCTAAAAATGCAGGACAAGCAATTGAAATCAATACTCCAAGAGGATCAACGTTCTGGATACCAAGGGTGGATCCTTGTGTTATACCTAAAGTTGGGTTGGTGTATGAGTCAATTGATAAAGCCATTGAATGTTATACAGCTTATGCAGATATAGCGGGGTTCGAGGTGAGACGGGGAACACAAAAAACAAAAACAAACGACATAGTCAAGTTGAAATATGTTTTATGTAGTAGGTCAGGGTACCCAAGAGATGTACAAGTTGACACATTGAACGGGAAACCGGATAAGAAAAAGCGAAACAGAAGTTTCAAAAAAACTGGGTGTAAGGCGTGCATAAAGTTTAAACTTGTTCCCGGCACATCATCATACAGAGTATATGGATTTGAAGATAAGCACAACCACCCACTGATCCGTCCCGAACATATGCATCTTACACGGAAGAGAAGACAATTACTATATTGTGACAGGGAATTGATAAAGATATGTGCGACACAAAAACTTGGTGCTTCAAAGGCCCATACATTATTGTGTGGCCTAAAAGGTGGGCATGAAGCTGTGAGTGGAACAAAGGTGGATTTCAAGAATCATCAAAGAGACTATAACAACTACATTGGAGAGGGGGGGGGTTCAAAAATGTGGATTAAGAAAATGAATAACCGGAAGGAACACGTACCAAATTTTGTATTTGAATACAAATGTGAAGACAGTGAAATGGTGGCTGCTTTCTGGGCGGATGATACTGCACAATGTAATTACGGGGCATTTGGTGATATTGTCTCATTTGATGGTACATACCGTACAAATAGGTATCAATTATCTGGAATTTAAAATAACAATAATCACATGTGCATGCTCATTAACAATAATAACAATGTTTATTTCTTTCAGGCACCAAATGATATTTGTACCATTTACCGATATTGATAACCATAAAAAATGTGTCACATTCGGAGCAGGAGTGGTTGCGCATGAGAATACAAACTTATTTGAATGGCTGCTTAGAGCTTTCTTAAAAGCACATAAAAAGGAACCAACCTTAGTAGTTACAAATCAATGTGCGGCTATGAAGATCGCAATAGATATTGTTTTCCAAACAGCAAGACATAGGTTGTGCAAGTGGCACATAGGTAACAAGTTGACATCAAAGGTATAAAGATATGATCTTGAATATGACATGCCCTTTGCACAATTTATGATACGAGATTGGTAGTGCATATAATGCACATGTGCACGACAAACACTTTAGATTTGCATGCACTTGTGCATCACATGCACTTGTGCATCACATGCACTTGTGCATTGCGTACACTTGTGCATCACATGAACTTGTTTTTTGGCATGTAGATCCTAATACAAGACACTTACTTCTACTCTCTATATATTGCACTAAAAAATACATTATATCTTATTTTTAGGTCAATTACAACGTCTGCCACTACACTGACTTCAAGGCAAGATACAACATATTGGTTTGGAATAATAAGTTGACACCAGAAGAGTTTGAGAGTAAATGGTGCTCATTAATTGATGAATTTGATCTACAAGGCAATACATGGTTGGCTATGATGTTTGGTATGAGGGAAATGTGGATACCGGCGTATTTCAGAGAATTACCCCTTTCAGGTTTGATGAGGACAACATCAAGATCAGAAAGTGAGAATTATTTCTTCTCACAATTTGCCTTTGGTGATTCATTTGATGCTGCAATGGATAAACAACGACACGATCAATCCATCCTTGACCATAAGACAGCAACGACATCACCTACCTTGAAAACCCCGCTAGCAATTGAGCGGAATGCAAGTATGGTGTACACTCGTGACATGTTCATCTTGGTTCAGAAGCAGATACAAGATTCAATATGGTCATGTTCAATCACAAATCAACATTCAGAAGACGGTACAGAGGTGTCTACTGTAACAGAAACTACAGATATTGAAGTGAACGATAATGAAGGTGATACAAATGCCACCCCCGTCCCAAGAGAGTTCACAAATAAGGTGTGCTTTGTTAGTTCTAATCAAGATTTGTATTTTTTTTTTCAAAATTCACACATGTTTGATAGAAATGCACTTGTGAATATTGCAAAAGTGTTCTAACCATTGACTGGTAAATTGACATAAAAAATAAGCTTTGTAGGTTGTACTGCAGAAGAGTGACGAGACAATAGAATGTACTTGCTTACACTTTGTGTTGCACGGGATTTTATGTCGTCATATATTTTGTGTGTTGAGGCGTCACAAATTTCAAAGAATACCGGATAAATACATATTAAAGCGATGGACAAGAGATCTAATACCCACAGAAATGTTGATGAAAAGGATATGGCCGGGAGAAACAAATGAGAGACGGACAAAACTTGTGCATGAAGGGAGAGCTGCATTTGACCATTGCGTTAGTATGTTAAGCAATGACGATGATAAGTTGGAAGAATATGTGAAGCAACTAATTCAGTTAAAGAAGGAAATCGCAGCTAGTATGCCTTCACAAACAACTCAGAACAAGGATAGCGTGATGGAATCAATTGTCGGTATCTCCAAACCTGATGTGATTGATATACATAACCCAACAGGAATACGAAACAAAGGATGTGGAACTGGAAAAAGATTGAAGAGCAGGGTTGAGAAAGCTATATCTGAGAGTACCAAACCAAAGAGACTATGTAGAAGATGTGGCGAAAAAGTTAGGCATGATTCTAGGAATTGTCCTTTAAAAAATAAGGTGGGTGAGTAGAATGTCTAGTATCAAGTTGTTTTCCAGAATTATTTGTTTGAACAACAGTAGGATATTATTACATTTGGTTCATTATTTGTTTGATAATTTTCATATAATTTTTTGGAGTGAAAACAAAGATTTTTAATTGTTTCATACATTTCTCTGTGCTGTAAACGGATGTTATACACAAATCAATTGACCATTATGCCAACTCCGGACTCCATCTCATATTGGACATACATTGACTATGCGATAAATGACATAGTAGGCTAGTGTATGATACCAGTATAAGTGCCCATAATCGAATTAGTCAATGTACATGCACATGTGAATGTACATGCACAGGTGCATATACATTCACAGGTGTATGTTTTCCAGAATTATTTGTTTGAAGAACAGTATGATAATATTACATTTGGTTCATTATTTGTTTGAGAATTTTCATATTACTTTTTAGAGTGAAAACCAAGATTTATAATTGTTTCATACATTTATCTATGATGTAAACGAATGTTATACACAAAATCAATTGACCATTATACCAACTCCGGGCTCCAACTCATATTGGACATACATTGAGTATGAGATATATGACATAGTAAGCTAGTGTTTGATACGAGTATAAGTGCCCATAATCGAATTACTGCATGTATATGCACATGTGCATGTTGATGCAAATATGCATAACATGTATATAATTTCTACCATGAAACCGATACATAATATAAATAATTTAAAAATTAAAACAATGATTAAATTGAAAAATTATAACTGATTCAGAACCCTAAACATCAATCAAATTATCACACAACCAACAAAAATACAAAAAACCATAATCCAAATAGTCATAAACAAAAATATGTCCATACTCCTAAAGAAATATTTTCCTTTTCCACAACTATATTAAAAAAAACGCTTCTCCCTTTTGCTAAATGTATCAAGAGCACTTTCCATTAGAGCCTTTTGAGTTTCTCGATCAATGGCATCAAATTCATCCGCCAATGTGCACATTTTAGCTCGATGAATATTCATATCGGAAAGTAGAATCTTGGCGGCGTATTTGTACCTCAACCGACTCAACTGAACATGTTGGTTAGAAGACTCTTTATCTAACCCACAGTCCCACCTGCTAACTGACTGACCCATATAAGTTTCCATGTGACGCATGACAAATATGCCACAATCTGTATAATTCTTCTCTGTGCACCACTTCATTTTAAGCCTAGCCAAGTTGCACTTTTCAATAGCCGTGGCTTTTTTATGGGACACAAAATGGAGATATTCAACAAACACGGTTTGCTGAAAATAAAAATAACAAAAAATTAGACAAATAAACAATATAATATACTAAAATTAATAAGTGTATCAATAAACATGCACGTGTGCATATACTACTATAGATATGCATTCTAAAATGTATATGTGCTCACCAATAATAAAGGGGTCTTCCCATACTTGTTTTCAACTGGAACATCAACAGAAATATTGTCTAATACAACAAACGCAACCCTCTTAAGGTTGAAGATTAATAAATAACAATGTTCAGCTTCAACGATTGGAAAGAAAACCTATTAAAATACAATTAATATTAACACATTAGTAACAACCAAATAACAAAAATAAATAAGACTATAACTAGACCGAACCTACTCACAAGATCAATGTTCTTAAAAGAAGTGGAATCTTGATGTCTATCCATAGCTTCAGTTAAGTTAACAAAAAATTTCCCGTACATCTCAACAGGGCTCATGTCAGAATTTATCATGTCACGTGTCTGAATAAACGACAACAAATACGTGTTAAATCTAATAACAATTGAATGGAAAAATTATCATAAACATTTATTAAAATATAAATATATATGAAATGACACAAACCAGCATTGACGTATGAAAAAAATATCGTGACGGAGATTCGGGGGCCTTGTGCATTTCTTCGGCGTTCAGCAACACACTCCATGTGTCAATAACATTGGCAATCACTTTAGCTCCAGGTATTAGGCTTTCCATTGTGACACGATAAGCCATGGCGCCAAAATCAGTCTCAAACACAGGATCGCTAACATTGGAACAAAGATAATACTTAAGGGATAATTATATGAATACAAAAACCGACAACGAACTGTATTCCTTGTAATATGGATATATACATGCACAGATGAAATGTATGCACAGGTGCATGTTATGCACAATCTCTTGACATGCACAAGTGCATGCATGTTATGAAAAAAATACACTTTTATGCACATGTGCATGTTATGTGTAAATTCTTGGATATTACAAAAAATGTTAGACCATAACTGGTTCATAACATGTAACACCATGTGTACGGCATTAAAAAGCATTAATATTCAGAAAAATTGAACTTACTAAATGTCACCCATCATCGCAAACAATGATCTTGAAATTTTGAACTCCACGCCGGCGAGTTTGGCATCAACATTAACATGCCTCATCACATATGGCGAACATAAAATGGCAGCGACTTTGACAACCCTTTTACCATCCTTCTTCGCCGGTTGAATTTCACCCCTCGCCACTTTGGCTGCTTGTACTACATCGTCCATTTGTTGAGTCAAGTTCATGGAGAAATCAGGGCCATCAAAGGAATGAGTACTCTCCTTCAACCTTTTTTCCACAGATTTTTCTACTTCGACAAGATAATCAACAACTTCCGGGTGGTTGAAAAATTGGGTTGGTGTCTCTATACCTTCATTACACAGTGGTTGGGGTCCTACCGTTGGAGTGATCACATTACTAGGAGCAGGAGTAGCTAAAACGAAATCTCCTACTGGTTCTTTTCCCTTGTGCCTCTCATACGTCTGTCTGATCGCTTTAGTAGACATAGCCGCCCCATCATTAGATAACTCTCCCACTACCTCAGTTGCTTTTTCAGAATAGTTGTGTCCACAAATTTTTGATTTCCATTTGTATATCTCCTCGTTTTGTGGAAATAAACTAAGTCCTTGGTTGACATAAGACAAGATGCTGGCCTTGAGTTGTTGCATCTCTTCATACTTCGTCTCAATCAACCCTATGAACCCCTATGTAATGTGACATTAATTACTAAATATAGTCAATAAAAAATTGTCATTCAGAAGTGCGCAATGTCCATATACATTCTATACTTTAAAACAATCCAATGTTGATATACATACATACACATAGATTTAGCAAATAACGATGTGTATTTAAAAAGGTGTATGTGAACCAATTGTGCATTTGATGAACAAGTTCATCGCATGCACTTGTGTATGTGATCAAAATTGTGGCATGTATATGCACAAGTGCATGTGTATGCACGTGTGCATATGATGCAGGAATAAACCTATTATGTATAAACAACTGTTATTCACAAATGCATGTTAACAGTTACAATAATTACTTTAAATACCCTTGTACGAACATGATCAAAATGGAGTTCATATACTAAAAAAAGAGATAGATACACGTATTATACAATTCATATACTAAAATTAGTTATACAAATATTAACCTGGACATCTTGGGGTTGGGGGTCGGGTCTACGTGCATCACGATCGATTACCTCCACAGCTTGAGCAAACTCATCACCATGCACACCCCGGTAAAGGATGTTAATTGGACCATGAAAATCTTGATTGATATGGAAGATACCGAATCCCCCTTCCATAAGATCCTCATGCTCTCTTGTCTTCAATAAATCCGTTGTCCATCCTAGTAACGCGGGTCTTTGTCTCAAATTAGGACTATGCATGGAATATGTCGCATCAACATACAATAACTACCAAAAAAAATAAAAACAACCCATAAAAATATTTATTCACATGTGGTTAACAACATTAACTTAATTAATTATTAAACAAGTAAACACTAACCGCCAATAGCGTTAATGGACCAACAAAAAAACACTTGGGATCTTCTCGTGACCATCCATCTTTGCATTCAGCAATACAGCTAACCATAATCGAGCACCAATCCATATTATCGATATCATCTCTACCAATAATTCGATGAACTATACCCAACATGCATCTACCCATCTTCATTGTCTGACACATGGTGTTTATAAACAAAGCCAAAAAATTCATCCTAAAAAATGCCCCCCCCACGATTGGTCGTAATAACTCTAACAATGTCAGAAGGGGTAATCTGAGTACTAGGAAATTGACTATACCAATCCTTAAGTGTTGGATCTTCCCTATCCCGTAATCCTAAACTTAGTATATCAATCCCTCCATTGGGAATACCAAGCATGGCATGCACCAGATATTCAGACACATTGATCAGACCCCTTCTAGTCTTGATCTTCAAATTTATAGGATCAAGATTATCAACAACCCAATACCCTAATGTAGACGGGATAGAGTCAATTTGGAGAGATAACAATGACCCAAACCCCATACGAAAAACATCTTTTTTTTGTTCAAGCGACAGTGAATGTAAGACACCAAACAATTTCTTGGGAGACATTCGGGTTCTAATAGTTGGATGATTGACCTCCTCTAAGTCCCCTTCATCTACAAGTACTCTTGCCCGTTTTATTGCCTTCGGAACTTTTTCCTTCTCACCTTGCCTATGCCTTCGTTTTCCATGATAATATCCTTGTCGGGATTCACAACAACCAAGGATGTACTTGGTGAACCTGTTATAAAATTGATTGAACATGAATAGTTAATTGATTTTGGTGTTTATCTATCTCATATACATATTTTTTTATGTGTGACATACTATATGCACAAGTGGATACTGGACTTTTTCCTTCTCACCTTGCCTATGTCTTCGTTTGTCCATGAAAATATCCTTGTCGGGATTCATAACGACCAAGGATGTACTTGGTGAACCTGTTATAAAATTGATTGAACATGATCAGTTAATTGATTTTGGTGTTTATCTATCTCATATACATATTTTTTTATGTGTGACATACTATATGCACAAGTGCATACTGGACCAACTATAATGATTATTTGAACATACTGGAACAAACATAAACAAAATTATGGATTTGACACATTCATTAAATCCTATTTGAACATAAATGTTTAAAGATAATAACCTCTACTTACTTGATTGAACATAATAAGTAATGATTTTGTTGTGTATCTATCTCATAGACATATTCTTTTTAATGTGTGACAAAACTGTATGCACGAGTGCATACTGGACCAACCAACTGTACTGATTAATTGAACAGAGACCCTAATTGAATATACTGGAGCAAACATAAACAAGATTATGGATTTGACACATACATTAAATCCTATTTGAACATAACTGTTTAAAGATACTAACCTCTACTAACTCTGGTCTCTGACTTATCGGAGTTCTTGATTAACCTAGGACTTTTCCTAGTTAAACCTGGAAAAAAAATTATGATATCAATGAATAAAATATGATGAAAACTAGAGTTTAAAGGTTTAGAAAACATAGGAATTATATGACAATCAATGAAAGTAACATAAAAATATACCTTGTTCAGCCATTGACAAAATGTTGCCTCTCTACCTGTCTGAAAATCGGATTTGTGCCCTAAAACTGCAAGTTATATGACCCATAAACAGATTCAAATGGATTAGAGGTACTAGTAATGGAAAAGGAATGACAAATATCAAAATATCCTCAAATCCATTCAAAGAATATGAAATAACAAATATATTGCACTAACCCTAACCACGATTGCGGTATGACAGAAACCGAGTTCAAAATATATGGAGATGATGAAGTACAGTACCTTAATAACAATACTGTAAATAAAACCTTCAAGTGAATCTGATGAAGATGAATCGATGGGGATTTCGTTTTCTTTTTCCACAGATATGATGATTGGAGCTTTCAATCGATGAAGTTTCTGGATACAAATCAAGAATGATGGTCTGTATTAGCTTACGAAAAAGACTGAAAAAAAAAACCTTCAAGTGAAGATGATGAAGATGAATCGATGGGCTCTGGTCTTGATTTTCAACATCGATGATGACTGGAGCTCTCAATCGATGATTATTCTGGTAACAAATCGATAATGATGAACTGTATTGACTTAAGAAAATACTGAAAACAAACCTACTAGGGAGGATGATGAAGATGAATCGATGGAACTATATTCTTGATTTTCCACAGCGATGATGATTTCTCTTTCAATCGATGATTGTTCTGTTAACAAAATCGATAATGATGGTGTGTATGAGCTGAATCGAAACTTTGATTTAGAGAATCTATGGTAGAATTAGAGATAAGCATCGCTTTAGAAGGAAAGGATTTAGGGGATTCAATTATGGCTATCCAATCGGTACAAGGTAAAAGAGAATTTTTTTTTCCAATTTTACCCTCTAATGCAGCGTAATGTGTTATAAGATGTACCCTTATATTGTTTTCATTTACAAAATTGCCATTGAGATAACAACCATTGGATTATCACATCCTACGCCTATTAGATTGTTCTTTAGTTTTTCGATTATTTGAGGTTTTCCCTTGAACCTCTCTCTCTCTCTCTCTCTCTATATATATATATATATATATAGTTAGTTAGTTAGTTAGTTAGTTAGTTTCAAATGAAAAGCCTCGATAATATAAGAATGGGAGAAAAAATTCAACCACTAGTTAAAAAATTTTATTTCCAATTTTTTTTTTGCTAATTTAGATAACTATGTAAAAGTCAAATATCCTAATTTATCTCCTATTGGTGATTTTACAATATACAAATGGAATTAACTCTTATTTACTTAAATCTAATATGTAAACGATTCTTGCTTTTAACGAGCTACTCGAGCTCGAGCTCGTTTATCTTGAGCTTAATAATTATCGAACTGAACTCAAATCGATCTCTAACACAAAATAAAACTCGTTTAACCTAACGAGTTGAGCCTCATAACACCAATATTCGATTGGCTCGTTCGAGAACTCGATTAAATTTTTCGAGTCGAACCGAGCTATTCGAGCATATAATTTTTCAAACCAAATAGGCCTTAATCTTCGCTCTCTCATCGGGAGCCAGATGCTCCACTAAACTCAGTTTCTCTAGAAAATGCTTGGAGTGGTCGGAAATTGACATGCTACCCTTCTTGAGGCTGCGAAACTCTTGTTCGATCTTGTCCAAAGCTCTTTCACTGCAATACTTGTTCAAGATTTTCTTCTTAAATGTTGGCCACGAGAGTTTGGCCAACACTTCCGGAGTAAGAGACGATCGGGTGAGATTCCACCAAGTCAAAGCTTCACCCTTAAGTAGATGAGAAGCAAACTTAACCTTCTGTGATTCATCGCATTCGCTTGCCTCGAACGCCATTTCTATCTCTCGGATCCAATATATGCAACGGATAGGATCTTTAGCACCTGCAAATTCGGGTGGCCTGCACCCCAGAAAAGCTTTATAAGTGCATCCTGTTTTCTTTCGCTTCTCCCGAACGATAGTATGTTTTCCATCGCCCGACCCCATTACGGCATTTTCCGCCACCGTCTCGTGTCGTCAGTGACTGGTGTCGTGGTCTTCCAAAAGTTTCATGAAGAACTCTTGTTGTTGCGCCATGCCAGAATTCATGGCTAGCATCATACTGTCCCTGATTCTCGTCTCCATAGTCACTTCCTCAATGATCGGGTTATTATCGACAAGGTCCGTGCATGGGATATGTTAGGGTCCCCCGCCCAAGATGGTGGGTATGGGGGTTCCACCGAGGTCTCGACCAAAGGAGGTTGATCGGCAGTAGATTCCACTTCCACACGACCCTCTTGCGGGTTTGGTAGCCTGCTCCGAGAGTTTACCATGGATATTCGCCATACATGCACAAGTAGGAGGTTGAGAAAAGACTAAGTGAGTTAAACTCATGGTACGTACTACTACACATTTCAATCATCATAATTATAGTAATTCAAGCATGCTCACGTAACAACAAATTCATAATAGCAGTAGCTAAGTGAAATTATGAACGAGTTATACACAAGGATTCTTGTCACCACCATTACAACTCTGAAATAGTGTAATTCCGTAAGTCCTAACGCTCTCCCCTCCTATGACTTCTACCCCAAGGTGGACAATCTATTAACAATGCTTAAAGCTTTAGTCTAGGTACGCTAAGTCAATGTCTAGTTCACTTAAACTAAAGCTCTGATACCAACTTGTAACACCCTAAAAATAGGGATAACAAAAATCCGGAAAAACGGACATGTGGTATATAAAAATTGTCATAGCAAGAGCCTCCCAAAAATGGGGAATAAGTAAACTTGTTTAATTACAGTTGTAATCTAACGGAAATAGACAACAACCAACTAATCTAATTTCTATGATAGAAAGAAGATTACAAAAAGGGTGTCGTCTATAACCCAAAACGTCTTCACAAAAAGTGCACTCTAAAGCACCGTCCCCAAGCTCTTACCCGAGTGCATCTATACCTACTTTGAAACTGCGCCACTAGAACCTGAGATACACATCGACACCAAACAAGTGTTAGGCCAAAAAGCCTAGTGAGCGTGTACAAGAAATAGCATATAAATCTACATACAATTCTTATCAACAGTTAACCAGTTGTTCATTGAAGGTGGAGTCAATAGGGGAGACCCATAGCACCAATCAAGTTCCACCCAAAGAGTCGATATACCTTGATGCCAACTACTAAGAGTGACATCCGAAAGGCCCGGCACACCCGAGGACTACAACCATGGCATTACCCCGAATGGCGGAGGTCTAGGCACATACCATCACGGTGGCGCCCAAGACTACATCCTCCTAGTGTCTACTGACTTGGTTCGTCCAACATAATTTATAGGAGGTCTTGAGGCATATTACGGCCAAGAATATTTCGATACCAACCATGGGTACAATATTACCATCCTAATCAATGTAAAGTCCAATATGAGACTCGTACGACAATCATTTTCATCACGTAGATATTATATCACCATAAGGTGTCCCAAGTAGAAATCAACATAAAACCAAGATAGGTATACATTATCTCATGGAAAGTTTCATAGAAACATATTTACATAAAGAAACCCAAATACTTGGACATTAAAAATGAGCATTTTCCAAATGAATATACAAGATAATAACAAGTAGTAGATTATGATGTGTATCTAGTTTTGACAAAGGTTTAAAAACTCACAATCTAGGTTTTTGTTAAAACCTAGAAAATAGAAACCCTAGAAGTTGCCCAAAGATGGATTTGATGGATGAGAGTGAGAATCTTGAAGAACATGCCAATAAATGGCCTTGAATGAAGCTTTGATGATCAAAATAAATGGTTTACCATCCAAACCCTAGAAACATAAAATGAGGTATGTGAAGAAGCCCCAAAATCGCCCCCAGGATGAGTTCTCCCGTTTTTGAAAAGTGAAAATGTGAAATGAGGAATCAGATAGGTTTTAAAACAGAAGCCAGGTTTACGCGGGAGACTATGACTCGGCGACTTTGCCAATGGCATTGTCGCCGATCATTGTCGCGGCCTCACCACCCCTTCGGTACACCAAGTGCGACTTTGCCCTATGACTTTGCGCAAGGGCATTGTCGTTGGGCAATGTCGCCGAGTCCCTGACCCTTTCGGTACACCATGGGCGACTATGCCCTGGGACTTTGCCCAAGGGCATTGTCGCTGGGGCAATGTCGCCCACATCCTGCAGGGGTCTGATTTCTTCGCGAGAGGTAGTCGACTCACGCACGACCGCAGTTCCAATTATGACAGTACTTCCTAGTGTTGGGTCTGAATGTGCTAAGTATGGTATATGCTGCTCAGTCTTCATGATTCATGCTGCTAAGTGATTAATACTGCTAAGCCATCAAGATTACTACTGCTAGTAGAATTAATACTGCTTGAAGAGTTAGTGTTGCTACTTGAATAGTTAGTACTGCTTGGAGAGTTAGTACTGCTAGTAGTTAGTACTGCTGAAGATTACTACTGCAAGAGAAGAATTAATACTGCAAGCATGATTAATACTGTTGAGGATGTTAATGCTGCTTCTGTAGATAAAGATGGATTGATGCGGAAGAATAGGAGATGAAGATAATTATGGTATTGATATTGAAGATCAATTTTATTTTGATAATTATCTTGTAATCTGTCTTGTATATATACTATATAGAAGGCATAGTTTAGCATAGATTTTTTATAGAGATTATTCATATACGTTTGTTTAGAGAGAATTAACCTCAAGACTAGTTTTGATCCTTTCTATAGAGAAGTATAGAACGTCTGTTGAGCTTGTTCAACAGATTGAGGTTTTGTATGTAATCATCAAGTTGAATTAATATAACTTGTGATTTGAGTTCTATATACTGTTCCATTGATTTTCTGTTAAAGTGTTTTTCCGCAACTTCTTTAACATTGTTTCTGAGTTTGTATTAAATTCTTGTTTGAGTTTCGATCCTGACAAGTGGTATCAGAGCTAGAAAACTCATAAATCTATAATCATGGATGGATCAAGCGATAGCGTTCTGGTCTCGAAGGTTCCCATTCTCAAACCTAATGAGTTTGACATGTGGAAGATCAGAATCAAGCAATATATTCTTCTCACAGACTTCTCAATGTGGGATATCATTGAGAATGGTCCCTCTGATGGAGGAAAGATGGATGCAGATGGAAAGAGACCTCCACCAAAGACTGATGTAGAGAGGAAGTTGAGGCAGACAGAGATGAAAGCCTTGAGCACTCTGCTCTTGGCTATACCTAATGAGTACCAACACCAATTCTGCAACTATTCTGATGCACAAATTCTATGGAATTCACTAGAGAAAAGATTTTCTGGTACCAAAAGTACCAAGAGAAATCAGAAGGCCATCCTGAAGCAGCAATACGAAAACTTCATGTCTACAAAGAATGAGTCCATGACTCAAACTTTTGATAGATTTAATAAGCTAATTGGTGAATTGGCTACTGTTGGTGTCCAGATAGATCAAGATCATGTCAGCAGAAAAATTTTAAGATCTCTTGGTGATGAATGGACTATGTACACTGTCTCCTTCAGACAGAATGATCAACTGGAGGACAAGGAACTGGATGACCTCTATAATGACCTTAGAGTGTTTGAAGCAGAGGTAGAAGCAAAGAAGAGGCCCTCTGGATACTCATACAATGCTGCTCTTTTATCATCCTCTACTAATTCTGCTGCTAATACAGAATCAGTTAGTGCTGCTCATGGATCAAAGCAAGATGGATCTAATGACTCTGTTTTAGAAGCTTTTCTAGCCAGTCATGCTAATACCTCTCTAATTAATGATGACTTAGAACAGATAAATACTGATGATCTGGAAGAAATGGATATCAAGTGGCAGATGGCTATGCTGACTATGAGGGTAAAAAGATTCATCAAAAGGACTAGAAGGAACAACTTTGTCAGGATCGAATTCTCAACAAGAATTAATTCTCAGAAACAATATCAAAGAATTTTGCGGAATAACACTTTGATATTCAATGAAACAGTAATCACACACAGTAAATATGAATCACAAACTGTAAACTTGTATTGAATAATTGAAATTACAAGATTACACACTCAACCTCAATCTTGAAGAACAGACTCTTTCAAGACGAATTCTACTTCTCTAGAATTAGGATCTATGCCTTGAGGTTAATTTCTCTCTATATCTAAACTTAGAATGAATGAATTAATCTAACTTGTCTATATATTCTATACATATACTAATCAAAAGATAATTACAAGAAATAAAAATATCTTCAGTATATCTTCCATGTATATCTTCAGAATATCCAGCTGTTATCCTTTCATGCAAATCTTCATCTTATAAGCAGTATTAATCTTCAGCTGCATTAATCTCTTCTAGAAGCATTAACTACTAAGCAGCACTAACTACTAGCAGTACTAACTAGCTAAGCAGTACTAACTTTGTTCAAGCAGCACTAACTTTGACTAGCAGTATTAACTACTAGCAGTAGTAATACTCAGCAGTATTAACCTTGAAATCTTCTAGCAGTAGTAACTTTGAACCAACAGCATTAACCATACTTAAGCTTTTCTTCAGTTCCCAACAATCTCCCCCTAACTTGACTTTTAGGACAAGAAGTCAAGTTCTTCAGAATTAATCTTCAAGATGCTTTCAACACCTCAGGTTCAATTTCCCAAATTTGGATCTAAGCCCAAACTTTGATTTACAGTTCTTCTCACCACAATCTTTGCCATCTCTGAATCCTTTGTACATACCAGTGTAGCTTTAAGCATCCCTTCTAACTTCTCCTTGCTATGCTCATAGATTTTGTCCACCAGGTAGTATTCATGATAACAATTGTCAATAGTAATCATGTATACTCCACAGTTTTCAAACAGTATCCATTTGTCAATCTTCTTGAATATGAACTCATGCTTATGATCTTTAATCCTATAGTTCACTCTTTCTGGATCAAACATCATGCACAAGTATTCCAATGTCACTTTGAGAAGATTCTCTTCAGTACCTTTCAACACAGGTTCATAAAGTTTCATTCCCACTTTGTATAGTTCTTCCATATCAGCTCTTGAACAGCTTCTGATAACTTTCCCCCATGTTGAATAAGCTTCAAATGAACCATCAGCTCTCTTGATTCTGAAGAAATTCTTTCCATTGTCTCTTAGAATATCCCAGAAGATGATCTCTGGAGCTTGCATAGAGATTGGAATAGCCTTCAAAGGTTCCACTATTGTCATGTACGGATCCATACTCTCATCAGTTTGCTTAGTGACCTGCTCTGGTCTTTGTACTGATTCTGCTATAGGTACCTCTGAATGCTCTGCTGTAGTACCAGCTGTTTCTTCCACTCTGGGCCTTTTAGACTGCTTTTTGGAAGCAATGGTCTTCACCCTTTTTTCAGACTTGGCTTCTATACCAACACTTTCAGGTTCTTCCTTCTTCTCTTCTGCTTCTTCTTTTGAGGGTGTGGTTTCCTCAGGGAATGGTTGTTGGATGTTGAGATCATGTCTCACTTTCATCCTTCTTTCTGCTTCTTCCCTTTGAGAGGAATCCCCTTGGAGTTTTGCCATTTCCTTCCTGTAGAGCTCCTCAACTTGACTGTATGCCATGTTGATGAACATTTCCCCCTTAACACCAATTGCACCTTTCAGGAAATTTATCATTTTTCTTCTTTCCTGATTGGCCAAAAAGGTCTTGGAGGGTTGTCTTTTCTGTTTCTGTTGTTGAGTTGGCATCTTTTTAACTGGAAGTTTCTTGGCCTGAGCTGCTGTCTGAGCTGCTTCTTTTAAGCTCTTTTGGTATTCTGCATTTAACTTCTTAGCCATAATCTTTGCAAGTTCTCTATCTTTTTCTGTTTGCAACTGTTCCTCCTTCTCCATTTGGTCTTGAAGCTGCTGTGCTATTGCCTCATCCATTTCAATTTGGAACTTCTTCTTTGCAGGTATTTCAACTTCACCCATCTTCTCCTTTCCTTTTCCCTTTGACTCTTTTTCCTTTTCTTTCTCCTTCTGTTGACTTCCTCCTTCATTGATGACTACTCCCTTGGCCTTTTGAGTAGCCTTAGGAGTATCATTCTTGGCTTTGATCAAAGTTTCTGCTATCTCCATTTCTTCCACAGAGAGCCCTATTTCTGCTGCTTCAGTTTCTGCTGCTACTTTTACTTCAGCAACATTAACTGTTTCTTTTTCAATTTCTTCCTCTGTCTCCCCCTCAACTTCAACTCTCTTTTCAACTGAACTTTCTTTCTCTGTCTCTGCCTCTTTCTCCCCCTTGTTGGAAGCATCTTTATTCTTTGACCTCTTCTTTAAGACAAATTGCTTTCTCTTCTTCTTTTATACTAACCTGGTCACCATTTTCTTTAATTTGGCAATCTGTACTTGTTGTGACATGATCACCAGCTTCATCTCCTCTATGTCTTTTCCTTGTTTTGTAACATCTAGGTTGATGTTTCCCATTGTATCCATCAATTCCTGGTAGTTATATCTGTCCTCACCTTCTCTAGAAGTGTTACCCTCTTTTGAAGGATCATTGGATCTTTTAGTAGTGGAAGTCTTCTGCCTAGCAGAAACACTATCCACCCCCGTGGTTTCTTGGCACCAGGGACCTTTGAATGATTGCTCATTCAAAGTTGCCATGGGGGAGGTCTTATTGATGTTACCCCTTTCCTCCTCTGTGCTAGCAGGAGTAGTGGCAGCCTCAGCACCCATATACTCTTCCTCCTCCTCAGAGAGCACCTCCTTGGGGTTAGGAGACACCCCTTTGGTTTCCCTATTGATATTCCCTAAAGGAGAATTCTCCCTTAGAGGGCTTAAGGGCTTGGGGGTTGATGGTACAAGAAGGGAAGGAGCCTTCTTTACCTGTTTCCTCTTGTAAGTTTGAGTGATAGGAGAGGTTGGTTTTTCAAGAAGGGACTGGGGGATAGATTTAGAGTGTGAAGGTTGGGATTGGCTAGCAGTAGGATGGTCTAATGGGGGCTTTGACCCTGCTGCCATACCTTCATTAGTGTGGGACACCACCATCATTGTAGGGAACAATGGGGTGTCAACTCCTTCCGAGTCCCCAGCAGATCTTCTCATATTTGAGAAAACCTTGCCTTTGGGGGGTTTAGGTACATATACCCCAACAGGATGAGGTATATCCGTCAATTCATGAGTAATAACTTCTTGGACAAACCTGGGGTACATAAAGAAACTCTTTTTGTTTCCCATGTTTGAGACAAGATCACTGAAAATCATTTGTGAAAAATTGTACCTTCTGGCAGTAGCCAAACAGACCAAGGCATAAGCAATGGGACTGCTGAACTCACTCCATCCAGTAGTCTTTTTAGAGATGCAATGCATCAAGGTATGAACAAGAAAACGCCATTGGGGTGAGAATTTAGCTTTTGAAAACTTAAAAACACCTAATGGGCCTCCATACCCCATTCTTGCAAGAGAAGAGAACAGTTCATTATGTGGGATAGAAGTTATACCAGAGGCATCGTCTAGACGTAGACTGATGCGAATAACTTCTTCAGTAACTGTCAAGGGTTTGTCACACACCCTTGTCTTGATCATTTGCACACCATTCTCAGCAACAATGGTGGCATTTGCCCAGAATTGCCTTTGATGCTCGATATAAATTGTTGGTGATACAGAGCATGGGCAATATGGCTTGACTTGAGGAAATCCACAATCTGATGAAATCCTGCAGCTTGCTTTGGCTTTTGTAGCATTGCGATCTCATTGTGTTCATCAATGAATGCCATTGATGCCATTGAGCTTTGAGAAAATCTTGCCTGAAAGCTTTGAACTTGGGAGAGAAAGGGTTTAGAGCGCAAGTGAACAGTATGCAAAGAGTCGTTATGAATGTTTAGGCGGGCAAAGAGTATTTATAGTATTTGGGACATAAGCAGTATTAACCTAGAGCAGTATTAACTGACAAGCAGTATTAACCGCGAGCAGTATTAACTACTAGCAGTATTAACTAACTAGCAGTATTAACCGCGAGCAGTATTAACTACTAGCAGTATTAACTAACTAGCAGTATTAACTGCGAGCAGTATTAACTACTAGCAGTATTAACTAGCTAGCAGTATTAACTACTAGCAGTATTAACTAACTAGCAGTATTAACTGCGAGCAGTATTAACTACTAGCAGTATTAACTAACTAGCAGTATTAACCATACTTACTCTTTGAAGCTTAGACTGAATTGAGTACTGCTATGTATGCCCTGCAAAGGAAGATTAGTGACACCAAGAATCTATAATATTCAGATATTTAACCACTTTTTGAGAGGATGCTTATTCAGAGTTGATCATTCCCACACTTGTTACCAAGAAAGTGAATCTACCCACATCAAAAGCTTTGGTGAATAGATCAGCAAACTGGTTGTCAGTATGAACTTTTACAACTTGAACAAGTTTCTTTTCATTACAGTCTCTTATGAAGTGACACCTGATCTCAATGTGCTTTGTCTTAGAGTGCTTGACAGGATTATTCACAATGCTGATAGCACTGCTATTATCAATAAAAATGGGAGTGTGTAGAAAGGTTACCCCATAGTCCAGCATCTGATTCTGAATCCATAAGACTTGAGAACAGCAACTTGCAGCTGCTATGTATTCTGCCTCTGTTGTAGATGTGGACACTGTGGTTTGTTTCTTGCACTGCCATGAAACTAGTCTAGCACCCAAAAACTGACATCCTCCAGAAGTAGATTTTCTGTCCAAGTTTGCCCCACCTAGATCACTGTCTGAGTATGCTATTAGGTCAAAGGGTGAGTCATGAGGATACCAAAGTCCCAATCTGGGTTGCCCTTTGAGATATCTGAATATCCTCTTAACAGCTTGAAAGTGAGATTGCTTTGGCCTAACTTGGAATCTTGCACATACACAGACTGGAAACATTATATCTGGCCTTGATGTTGTGAGATACATGAGAGAGCCAATCATGGATCTATAATGATGCACATCCATATCCTCCCCCTCAAGATCTGCTGTTATCTGCTTGTGTGTCTCCATAGGTGTGCTGGCAGGTTTTGAATCTGAGAAACCAAACTTGGTTAGAATGTCCTGCACATACTTGGATTGACAGATGAAGATGCCATCTGACTTCTGTTGAACTTGGAGTCCAAGGAAGAAAGTAAGTTCCCCCATGGAACTCATTTTGAGCCTTTGATGCATTAGTTCCTCAAACTCCTTGCACATGTTGTCTCTTGTAGATCCAAAGATAATGTCATCAACATAGATTTGGATCAACAAGATATCCTTCTTCTTTCTCTTGATAAATAGAGTCTTATCAATGACTCCTCTTTCAAAGCCATTTTCCAAGAGATAGGATGACAGAGTGTCATACCATGCTCTTGGAGCTTGATGCAGTCCATAAAGAGCTTTCTTCAATTTGTATACCCTGTCTGGATAGCTTGGGTTTTCAAACCCTGGTGGTTGACAGACATATACCTCTTCTTCACTTGAGCCATAGAGAAAAGCACTTTTTACATCCATTTGATAGACTTTGAAGTTCATGTAAGAAGCATAGGCTAGGAATAATCTGATTGCTTCTATCCTAGCCACAGGTGCAAAGACTTCTTCATAATCTATACCCTCTTCTTGAGTATACCCTTGAGCCACCAACCTTGCTTTGTTCCTTATGACAATTCCTCTTTCATCTCTCTTGTTTCTGAAAATCCACTTTGTGCCAATTTCTATGTGACCTTTAGGAAGGTCTACTAGATCCCATACATCTTGTAGCTTGAACTGTAACAGTTCTTCTTGCATTGCTTCTATCCAGCTAGATTCTTTCATAGCATCATGTGCCTTTTTAGGCTCAAGCTGGGATAGAAAACAAGACAGCACTGTATGCTGTTGATCTTGCATTTATTGAAGTCTGCTTTGATGTCTACTCATCATAGGAGAAGATATATCTCCTATTACCAGCTGTGGAGGATGATTCTTTTGAACTCTGGTGTTATGACTAGGTTCTTCAGTAAGTCCTACCTCTAGATTAGAGTCATTCACCTCAACTGAAGTGTTCTCAGCAGCTACTTCTGATTCTTTATTCTCTTGGGTCTCCTCATCTCTACTTTCTTCTTCACTCTGACTTGATCCAGCAGATGGTTCCTTGTCACAGTCTTCAACAGAATCCACTGTGGGTATGGGAAAGATCACAGATTTAGATATAGTTTCTTGAACTTGTGTAGTCCCTGATCCTCCACATCCTGAACCTGCATAATCATCACTACTGAAACCAAAAGAGTTAGTTAGTGAATCAATGTCAAATAGCCACTGAGGACCAGACCCAATAGGATTTGGTGTGTTCTCATTGCATTTGACATTGTCACTTTCTTCAATTATTCTGGAAGATGAGTTAAAAACTCTGTAGGCCTTACTCTGAGATGAATACCCAACAAGAAATCCATCATCTGCCTTGCTATCAAACTTTCCTAAGTGAGTTTTGGTATTGAGAATTGTACAAGGACACCCAAATGGTTTGAAAAATCCAATGAAAGGTTTTCTTTTGTTTAACAGCTCATAGGGAGTCTTGTTCTTCTGCTTGACCACTAGAACTCTGTTTTGGACATAACAAGCAGTATTAACTGCTTCAGCCCAGAAGGTAATTGGCAGTTTTGAGTCAGCCAACAGAGATCTAGCAGCCTCTATTAGTGTCCTATTTCTCCTCTCAGCAACTCCATTCTGTTTAGGAGTCCTAGGGGCACTAAATTGTCTCTCAATACCTTTTTCTTCACAAAAGGTGTTTAGATCAAGATTTTTAAATTCAGTTCCATTGTCTGATCTAATGATTTTTACTTTTTGATTAGTTTGGTTTTCAATTCTTAGGATAAAGGATTTGATCAGTCCACTTGTCTCATCCTTAGTCCTTAGAAAATATACCCAAGTAAATCTTGAGTAATCATCAACAATAACCAAGCAGTAAGATTTCTTGCCAATACTCATAACATTTGTAGGACCAAACAGATCCATATGCACTAACTGGAGACAAGAAGAAATTGAGTTTATCTCTTTGGTCTTATGAGAAGTTTTATGCTGTTTGCCTTTAAGGCAAGCAACACAATGATCATCACATGAAAAGACTTTAGATGGTAAACCTCTTACAAGGTTGTTTTTAACAAGTTTGTTCATAGTCTTAAAATTCATGTGACACATCCTTCTGTGCCATAGAAGGATTCATCTACAGAAGCTTTTGAAACAAGACAATTTAGAGATGAATCACTATCAACATTATCCATATCTAGACAATAAACATTGTCCTTTCTTGGAGTTCTAAGTAGTATCATGCTTTCATCAACTACCTTGAACCCTGGAGCAAGGATCATACATTCAGTATTTGTAAATAATATACTATGTTGTTTGTCACAAACCTGTGATACACTTAACAGGTTGTACTTCACCTAATCAACATAGTAGACATCCTCAAATGTCATCTTACCTTTGGTGACATTACCTTTTCCACTTATCTTACCACCAGTAAGATTATCTCCAAATGCAACATGTCCTCCATTGATATGCTTGAAATCTTGAAGGCATGACATGTTGCCTGTCATGTGCCTAGAGCAACCACTATCAACATGCCATATGCTCTTTCCCTTGAGCTGTTGGTTGCCCTGCACATAAGATAGATCAGTTAGTATGAGATGGAACCCAAGCCAAAGTGGTCTTGGGTACCCCTTTCTCATCAAAATACTTGCATTCTTTCTTGACAAGATTTTTGAACTTTAACTCCTCATTCTTGGAGTACTTTGTCACAATGATAGGCTTGGAAACATTTTTGCTAGAAGTAGTACTGGTTTTAGAAGTACTAACTGCCTTAGCAGCACTTGCATGCTTAGCAGTACTAACCTTGTTAGCAGTAGTAACTGTGTTAGCAGCAGTAACTGTGTTAGCAGTATTAACCTTTGAAGAGGTACTAACAGTATTAGCAGCATTAATATTTTCAGCAGTACTAACACAGGTAGCAGCAGTAATACTTCCAGCAGCACTAACCCTGTCAGCAGTACTAACAGTTTTAGTGCTTTTAGGCACCCACATTTTAATACTTTCTTTTAAAAACTCTTTCTTCATGGGGCCTTTACTTTTACCATGTTTCTTTATCACATGTTTCTTTCCAGCCTTCCTATAACCAACAGGTTTTTGCACAGATCTTTGAAAGGTCATCTGTTGATTAATAGGGTTAAAGAAGCAATATTTAGCCAAATGATTTAACTTGCCACATATGAAACAAGGTTTTGGTCTATTGATTTTACTCAGATCAACTCCTTGCTTCTGAGCCCATTGATTATTCCAGTTTCTTTGATTTCCACTTTTTAAACCAAAATTTAGGCTCTTGGCTTTAGTGCAATCACACTGTTTACAAGATCCAGGATTCACAACCGTGGTTTGTTTGTAATGGACCTTGTTATCCTTTCCTTTGGTCTTCTCTATCTCCTTGGACTTGACCCAGATTTTCCCGCATCCCTCATTGGTGATAATGTTGTTTTCTAATGGGATCTCTTTACTCACATCATTATCCCTATACTCACTGGCTTCTTTCTCAGTTAAATCCTTAATTACTACTTCATCCAAAGGATCTATCTTAAAGGCTTTCTCAGATAAGTCCTTTTTCTCCTTGGTTTCTAACAGGTCTGAAGTAGGAGAGATATAATTGTTGTTGTAAGGAGGAGGTGTATTGTTGTATCCAATACCAGGCTTCATCTTATCATGAATCTGAGCCTTTAGAAGAGAATCCATTGCTTTTGAAGCATATGAAAACTTTTCTATGTCAAGTTTAACTTTAGACAGTTCCTCTTTCAGCCTATCACTCTCTTCTAAGGACTTAGACAGTTTGGTTTCTAACTCATTCTTTTCCCACTTCCAATAGTTTGTGTCATAAGAGTGTTGAAGTTCATTAGTTTGAAAGCCTTTGATTTGCTCTTCAAATCTCTCTACTATCAACACATAATCTCTTCTGTCCTTTTCTAATCTTTTGAGGTCATCACACATACTTTGATTGTGATCCCTGTATCTTTTGACAGTGTCAATGCAAGATTTAGTGCAAAGATTAGAAATTACCTCAGAGGGGAGATCAGACACTTCTGCCATAAGAGCTTGATTCTGAATGGCTTCCTCAGCTTGATCACTCCAGTCAAATCCCATTCCTTGTTGAGAAACAAGGGCTTGAGCAGGATTCTTGTTCTGATTGTAGCCTCCATTCTGAGCTTGTTGGTGGTTGTTGTTTGGAACAACACTCCTGCATTCTCTAGCAAAGTGTCCTTTCTGGTGACACTTATAGCATTCCACCTTAGTCTTGTCAAAACTAGCTCCATCTTCTCTTCTTTGAGAGAAGTTATTCCTTCCTGTTCTTTTAATGAACTTCTTCACCCTCATGGATAACATGGCCATCTGCCATTTAATATCCATCTTCTCCAGGTCATCAGGATGAAGTTGATCCAGATCATCATTAATCAATGAATTGTTGCTATCACTGGACAAAAAGGGTTCAAAGATAGTTTCAGTGCCTTTTTCTGAACTTACTCCACTGGCAGTACTAACTGCTTCAGGGTTGGCAGTAGTATCAGAGGATGCTGAAAGAAGTGCAGCATTGTGGACATAACCAGTGGGCTTCTTCTTGGTTTCTACCTCAGTTTCAAAAACTCTTAGATCATTGTATAGATCATCAAGTTCTTTCTCTTCCAGATTGTCACTCTGTCTATATGAGACAGTGTAAATAGTCCATTCATCCACAAGAGATCTGAGGAATTTTTTGTTGATATCATCTTGTTCCATCTTCACTCCTACAGTAGCCAGTTCACCAATGAGTTTGTTGAACCTATCAAAAGTTTGAGTCATAGACTCATTCTTTGAGGAAGTGAAGTTCTCATACTGCTGCTTTAGAACATCTCTTTGATTTCTTTTGATGCTCTTAGTGCAACAAATATTTTCTCTAGAGCATTCCAGAGAATCTGAGCATCTGTGCAGTTGCAAAATTGATGCTGATATTCATTGGGGATGGCCAAGAGTAGAGTGCTCAAGGCCTTCATCTCTGTCTGTCTGATCTTCCTCTCACCATCTGTCTTTGGTGGAGGTCTTTTCCCATCTGGTCCTATCCTTCCAGCTTCAGAAGGACCATTCTCAATGATATCCCACATTGAGTAGTCAGTGAGAAGAATATATTGTCTGATTTTGATCTTCCACATGTCAAACTCACTTGGTTTGAGCATTGGAACCTTAGAGACCAAAGTACTGCTTGATTCTGTAAGATTTTCCATGATGAATAGATGTTTCTGAGAGAGTTTGGCTCTGATACCACTTGTCAGGATCGAATTCTCAACAAGAATTAATTCTCAGAAACAATATCAAAGAAGTTTGCGGAATAACACTTTGATATTCAATGAAACAGTAATCACACACAGTAAATATGAATCACAAACTGTAAACTTGTATTGAATAATTGAAATTACAAGATTACACACTCAACCTCAATCTTGAAGAACAGACTCTTTCAAGACGAATTCTACTTCTCTAGAATTAGGATCTATGCCTTGAGTTTAATTTCTCTCTATATCTAAACTTAGAATGAATGAATTAATCTAACTTGTCTATATATTCTATACATTCTATACATATACTAATCAAAAGATAATTACAATAAATAAAAATATCTTCAGTATATCTTCCATGTATATCTTCAGAATATCCAGCTGTTATCCTTTCATGCGAATCTTCATCTTATAAGCAGTATTAATCTTCAGCAGCATTAATCTCTTCTAGCAGCATTAACTACTAAGCAGCACTAACTACTAGCAGTACTAACTAGCTAAGCAGTACTAACTTTGTTCAAGCAGCACTAACTTTGACTAGCAGTATTAACTACTAGCAGTAGTAATACTCAGCAGTATTAACCTTGAAGTCTTCTAGCAGTAGTAACTTTGAACCAGCAGCATTAACCATACTTGAGCTTTTCTTCAGTTCCCAACAAACTTTGCTTAGAAAAGAGAAGATGGGATTGGATTTGATAAATCCAAGGTTGAATGTTACAAGTGTCACAAGTTGGGACACTTTGCAAGAGAATGCAAAAGTGGAATGCCTCAACAGCATACTAGCAACCATCAACCATCACAGTCCACTAGCTTCAACAACAGGAACTCTTCTCAAGCTCTTGTTTCCCAAGAAGGAATGAGATTTGATTGGAGTGACCAAGTAGAAGAAGCAGTTCAGAATCAAGCTTTAATGGCTAAAGTTTCAGAGTCAGCAAGCACTGATATTCCCACAGAGGTAACATCTAATCTTTGCTCTAAAACCTGTATTGAAACTGTTAAAAAGTACAGGGATCACAATCAGAGTATGTGTGATGACCTTAAAAGGTTAGAGAAAGATAGAAGAGAGTATGTTTTGATTTTTGAGAGGTTTGAAGAACAAATTAAGTCATACCAGGCTAATGAACTTCAACATTCGTATGATACAAACTACTGGAAGTGGGAGAAAAATCAGTTAGAGGTTAAGCTTAAAAAGTCTGAAGAGGAATGTGAGAAGATAAGGGGTGATTTTGAGAAAGCAAAGCTGGACATTGAGAAATATTCCAATGCTTCTAAAGCAATGGACTCACTTTTAAAAACTCAAGTCCATGACACACTTAGAAGAGGAATAGGCTACAACACCACCCCTCCACCATACAAAAATAACTATATTCCTCCTACCTCTGATCTCTTAGAAAGACAGGACAAGAAGGAATTACCTGAAGGAGCCACTGAAGTAGATCCTTTAGACAAAGTAGTGGTTGAGGCAGATTCTGAAGAAGAGGACTCTAAGAGTAAGAAGGAGAAAGACCAAAAAGATATTCCCCTAGAAAACCACATACTGACAAATGAAAGAGGGGGTAAACCTTTTGTCAAGAGTGAGAAAGTAAAGTATGGGGAAGAGACTGTTAAGAATGAAAAATATGAGACCTCTAAGAAAGGGAAGGGAAAGGCACAGGGAGTCCATTACATGCAAACCACTGTTGTTAATCCCTGTACTTGTAAACAGAATCAGCCCCAACAACATGATAAAACAAGGGGAAATCAAAGAAATAGAAATAATCAGTGGGCTTTAAAACAAGGAATTGATCTAAGAAAAATTAACAGACCAAAGCCTTGTTTTATCTGTGGCAAGTTAAATCATCTAGCCAAACACTGTTATTTCAATCCTATTAACCAAAGGACCACTTTTCAAAGAAATATACAAAATCCTGTTGGTTATAAGAAGCAAATAAGGAATCATATGGTTGAGGATAGGGCACCTATAAAATCTCATGCTCAGAATAACTTTGCTAATTCTAAGAAAAATACTCCAAATAAGCCTAGGAGTAACTTAAAGACAAAGAAAGCAAACAACTTTGTCCAGGTTTGGGTTCCAAAAGTAAAGAAATCTGTTAGTACTGCTACTTCAAATAGTACTGCTGACAGAAATAATGTTGCTGCAAGCAATACTACTGCTAACCCAGTTAGTACTGCTAACAAAGTTAGTATTGCCAATCAAGTTAGTACTGCTTCCAGTGACAGGCCCATTATTGTGATAAAGTATTTAACCAATAAGATTTTTCAGTTTGATAATCTCATCAAGTCTGAATATGAATATGTTGATGAGAATGGGAAACCCAAGACCACTTTGGCTTGGGTTCCTTTAAAAACTAACTGCTTTATTATATGTGCAGGGCAACCAACAGCTCAAGGGAAGAGCATGTTGATAGTGGTTGTTCCAGGCACATGACAGGTAACATGGCCTGCCTTCAAAACTTCAAAAGAATTCATGAAGGACATGTTGCTTTTGGTGATAATCCAGCAGGTGGTAAGATAAGTGGAAAAGGTAATGTGTCAAAAGGTAAGATGACCTTTGAGGATGTATACTATGTTGATCAATTGAGATACAACCTGTTAAGTGTATCATAGGTCTATGACAAGAAACATAGCATATTATTCAATGATACTGAATGTATTATCCTTGCTCCAGGGTTCAAGGTAGTTGATGAAAGCATGATACTACTTAGAACTCCTAGGAAGGACAATGTATATTGCTTAGACTTGGAGAGTGTAGTTTCTGATTCATCTCTAAGTTGTTTATTTTCAAAAGCTTCAGTGGATGAATCATCTCTATGGCACAGAAGGATGTGTCACATGAACTTTAAAACAATGAACAAACTTGTGAAAAACAACCTTGTAAAAGGTTTGCCACAAAAGGTATTTTCATGTGATGATCATTGTGTTGCATGTCTTAAAGGCAAACAGCACAAAACTTCTCATAAGTCCAAAGAGATAAATACAATCTCTTCACCTCTTAATTTACTGCATATGGATTTGTTTGGTCCTACAAATGTGATGAGTATTGGTAAGAAATCCTACTGCCTGGTTATTGTTGATGATTTCTCTAGATTCACTTGGGTCTATTTTCTAAGGACAAAGGATGAGACAAGAGGACTGATCAAATCCTTTGTTCTTAGAATTGAAAACCAAACAAATCTAAGAGTTAAAGTTATTAGGTCTGCTAATAGAACTGAATTTAAAAACAATGACCTAAACATCTTTTGTGAGGAAAAGAGCATTGAGAGACAATACAGTGCTCCTCGGACTCCGCAACAGAATGGTGTTGCTGAAAGGAGAAATAGGACTCTGATAGAAGCTGCTAGATCTCTGTTGGCAGACTCAAAACTTCCAATTACTTTTTGGGCAGAAGCAGTTAATACTGCCTGCTATGTTCAAAACAGAGTTCTAGTAGTAAAATCCCAAGACAAGACACCTTATGAGCTTTTTAAAAAGAAGAAACCTTTTATTGGATTTTTCAAACCATTTGGGTGTCCTTGCACAATTCTCAATACCAAAACTCACCTAGGAAAGTTTGATAGCAAAGCTGAGGATGGGTTTCTTGTTGGTTATTCATCTCAAAGTAAGGCCTACAGAGTTTTTAACACCTCTTCCAGGATTATTGAGGAAAGTGACAATGTCAAATGCAATGAGAACACACCAAATCAACTTGGTTCAGGTCCAAATTGGCTATTTGACATTGATTCACTGACTAATTCTTTGGGTTTCAGTAATGAGCATAATGCAGGAACATGGACATAAAAGGTACAAGTACAAAGACAAGAGTTTGTGTTGTTCCCAACACCTACTGCTGATCCTGTTGAATTCTGTGACCAACATAAGAAAGATACTTCAGATTCAAAGGACACTGAACCAGCTCAGAATGAAGAGGACAGAGGTGAAAAGGAAGATCAACCCTTAGATTCAGGAATCAAAGGTCCTGAGATGCCATGTTTGGAAGAGGATGACACAGATGATGATTCTTCAGTGTATGGTGGAAGCACTCCAGAAAAGAATGACACCAATCTTGAAGCCAATCTTAATGAAGAGGTTGTCAATGCTACAAGAACTCAGAAGAATCATCCTCCTCAATTAGTGATTAGTGACATCAATTCTCCAATGATCACAAGGCAACAAAGCAAGATAGGGGGATTGAAAGACCTACAATCAGATTTATTATCTTGCTTTCTATCACAGGTTGAACCCAAAAAGGCATATGATGCAATGAAAGATCCAAGCTGGATAGAAGCAATGCAAGAGGAGCTACTGCAGTTTGTACTGCAAGATGTATGGGATCTGGTAGATCTTCCAAAAGGACACAGAGCAATTGGCACAAGATGGATCTTCAGGAACAAGAAAGATGAGAGAGGAATAGTAATAAAGAACAAGGCCGGATTAGTGGCACAAGGGTATACTCAAGAAGAAGGAATTGATTATGAAGAGGTATTTGTACAAGTGGCCAAGATTGAGGCAATCAGGCTATTTTTAGCCTATGCTTCTTTCATGAAGTTCAGGGTCTACCAAATGGATGTAAAAAGTGCTTTCCTATATGGGAGAATTGAAGAAGAAGTGTATGTCTGTCAGCCTCCAGGGTTTGAGAATCCAAATTATCCTGCCAGAGTATACAAATTAAAGACCAGATATCATGTTTCCTGTTTGTGTGTGTGCAAGATTTCAAGTAAGGCCTAAGCAGTCACACTTTCAAGCAGTCAAGAGGATATTCAGATATCTCAAAGGCCAACCTAGATTAGGTCTTTGGTATCCTCATGACTCACCATTTGACCTACTTGTTTATTCAGACAGTGACTTGGGTGGTGCAAATTTGGATATAAAGTCAACTTCAGGGGGATGTCAGTTTTTGGGTGCAAGACTAGTGTCATGGCAGTGCAAGAAACAAACCACAGTGTCCACCTCTACAACAGAAGCAGAGTATATAGTTGCTGCTCTCAAGTACTCTGGATTCAGAATCAAATGATGGACTATGGTATGACTTTTCTTCACACTCCAATCTTCATAGACAACAACAGTGCTATTAGCATTGTTAATAATCCAGTCAAGCACTCCAAAACAAAGCATATAGAAATCAGGTATCATTTTATCAGAGACTGCAATGAAAAGAAGCTAATTCAGGTTGTGAAAGTCCATACAAGTAACTAATTTGCTGATCTATTCACTAAAGCTTTTGAGGTGGGTAGGTTCACATTTTTGGTCACAAGTGTGGGCATGATAAACTCTGAATAAGCCTATTCTCTTTTGACTCAAGTACCTGTATAGTTTCCTTCCTGTTTACTTTCTCTTATTGTATTGTGCATGGTGCTGCTAACCTTGTGTGTTTAAGTGTTTCAGGTTTCTTAAATTGAATACTTGGTACTTCTAGTTAAGATAATACTGCTCTCTATATTACTCATGTTGACAGTTCAAATATGGCTAAGTATGGTTATTACTGCTAGGTAGTTTATACTTCCAGTGCAAAGTTACTACTGCTTACCTTGTTTCTACTGCTAATCAGTGTTACTACTGCTGGCATGTGTTAATACTGCTAGTCTGAGTTAATACTGCTAGTCTGTGTTAGTACTGCCAGTATGTGTTACTACTGCTAATATGAGTTAATACTGCGAGTTGGTTAATACTGCTAGGGTACTTAGTACTGCTTCTAACTGAAACCCTCCACCTATAAATACCCTTTGTGACCGCCAAAATACAAACGGATCTTTGAACTTCCATTGCTTCTCTTTCTCTCTCTCTCTCTCTCTTTCTCTCTCTCTCTCTCTCTCTCTCGATTTCTTGCTCACCAGTGTAACCACTAGTTGCGATTCGAACCCTAGAATCAATCAGAACGATGGCAGGACTACAATTCTTTGATGAACACAATGAAGTTGCTATGTTGCATAAACCCAAACAGGCTGAAGGCTTTCATCAGATTGTGGAGTTCCTACAATCCTCACACATCGCCCACGCCTTAACTGTCAATCCCACAATCTATGTGGAACATCAAAGACAGTTCTGGGCCAATGCTGCTATCCAAACTGAAGATGGCTCTCAGATCATCAAAACAAGGGTATGTGATAAACCCCTGACCATCTCAGAAGAGTGTATTTGCATCCATCTACGATTAGATGATGCCTCAGGTATTACCTTTCTTCCTAAGGAAGATCTCTTTGTTGCACTTAGTCGTATGGGGTATGAAGGTCCCACTGATGTATTCAAGTTCTTCAAGAACAGATTTTCACCTCAGTGGAGATTCTTTGTTCATACCCTACAACACTGCATTTCACGAAAAAAAAACTGGATGGAGTGAGTTCAGTAGTACCTTAGCTTATGCTCTAGTCTGCTTAGCTACCTCTAGATAGTTTAATTTCTATCAAATGATTTTCAATGATTTTATGTCAAACCTGGATACCAAAACCAAAAGCTTTTATATGTATCCCAGGTTTGTACAAGAGATTATACTAAAGGAATTTACGGATCTACCCTCCTTTAAAGAGGTGTATGTACCAAAACCCCCAAAGGGGAAGGTGTTCTCAAACATGAAGAGGCCTAGTAAGGACTTCTCAAGTATAGACACTCCATTGTTCTCTACAATGATGGGTGTGTCTCCTTCCCATGGTGAGGCATCAGTGTCAAAGCCCTCATCTGACAACCAAACTGATGACCTACCCACACCACTCATTTCTATCAATATCCCTCAGTTTCCTATTGACAAGCCACAATCCCCCATCACCAAAACTTATATAAGGAAAAAGGTACAGAAGGTTCCTTCCCTTCTTGTACCTTCACCCCCAAAGCCTTCAAGCCCTCTAATGGAGCATTCTCCATTAGAGAATATCCAAAGGGAAACCACAGGGGTGTCTCCCAACCTCAAGAAGGTGCTCAATAAGGAGAAGGAAGAGCATGTGGGAAGTAAGGCTCACACTACTGACTTTGCACAAAGTGCAGGGCAGGACAGTGTGAAGATCTTTAAGACCTTCCCCACGGCAACTTTGGGTGAGCAATCATCCAAAGGTCCCAGGTGCCAAGAAACCAAGGGGGTAGAGGATGCTTCTGCTAGGCAGAAGACCTCTACTAAAAGATTCAAGGATCCTTCAAGGGTGGTAAACACACCCAAAGGAGGTGAGGACAGATATAACTATGAGGAATTGATGGAAACATTGGGTAATATCAATCTGGATGTAATCAAGCAGGGTTCAGAAATAGAGGAGATGAAGAAGGTTATTGTTTCTCAACAAACTCAGATAGTAAAGCTCAAGAAAATGGTGTTGAAACTTGTGCACCAAAAGAGAAGGAATCAATTCATTCTCAAGAAAAGGAGATGTGTCCATGTTGCTTTCAAAAAGGGGGAGAGTCAAGAAAAACAGGATGAAAAGGAGAGTACAAATGAGATGGAATTCCAGTTTGAGGGAGAGACTAGTGCTGATAAAGAAGAGAAAGTTGGTTCAGAAGCAGAAACTTTTGAGAATATAGCAGTTATTATAAAAGCAGCAGTAACTGAGGCTGCAACAGTAACAAATGAACCTGAAGCAGAAACTTTTGAGAATATAGCAGATATTGCCAAAGCAGCAGTAACTGAGGCTACAACAGTAACAAATGAACCTGAAGCAGAAACAGAATTGTCCAGAGAGGAAATTGAAATTGCAGAAACCCTTGTGAAAGCTTAGAATGACACTCCCAAAGCCACTTAAAAGGCTAAGGGAGTAATGATCAAAGAAGGAGGATTAGAGAAGAAATTAAAAGAAGTCAGTGTGGAGGATGCAAAGAAAAAGAGAAAGGAGAAGATGGTTGAGTCTGAGCAACCATTGAAGAAGAAGAAACAGATTGAGTTGGATGAAGAAGTGGCTAAAAAGCTTCAAGAAGAGCTAGAAAGTGAGGAAGAAATTCAATCTGCCAAAGACAGAGAGCTTGTATTGGATATGGCTAAAAAGATAAATGAAGAATATCAAAGGAGTTTAAAGTCTGCTGTTGTTACACTTTCTATTTAATCACAATTGTAATTTAACGGATAAATAAACGACAACCAACTAATCTAATTTCTACATCTAGAAAAGAGATTACAAAAGGGGTGTCATCTATAAACCCAAGGCTTCTCAAAGTAGACCAAGTGCCGTATCCCCAAGCTCTCGCCCAAAGCATCTATACCTGCCTAGGAGCCGCGCTGCTAACACCTGAGATACACATCGACACCAAACAAGTGTTAGGCCAAAAAGCCTAGTAAGTTGAACAAGTAAAATCATGCCAGAAACTGTTACAGTTCTTATCAGCAGTTAACAAATAATCACGTAGATGTGGAGTCAACGGGAGCGACCCATATCTCCAATCCGGTTCACCCAAAGAGGCAATGCACCTTGAAGCCACTTTCTCTGGCAACCCAAAGGCCCGACACGCACCGGGGACTACCGCCTTTGGAAATTCCCCGACGGCGGAGGTCTAGGTACATAGGAGACTACCGCCTTAGGAAATTCTCCAAATGTCACCCACCTACATTCCTATAGTGAATCACAGACTTGGTTCGTCCACATAATGCATTTAAGAGGTCTCAAGATGTAATTCCATCCGTAACATTTCGGATATCCACTAGGAACACACTATTACCATCCTACTCATGTAAATCCAACATACGACACAATATCCATCTGAATACTTCGTGAGAATGTAAGGTCGCCAAAAGGCATTCCAAGAATGAATCATCAACATACCAAGATATACACATATAACACATGGTAACTTCCATATACATAAATCCGTGGGTAAAAACCCCTAAAATACTTGAAACATTAAATATGAACATTTGAGATATGTATTGACATCAACAAGTAGAAGATAATGATGTGTATATAGTTTTAACAAAAGATTAGTAAACTCACAATCTAGGTTTTGCACCAAAACCTAGAAAAGATGAAAACCCTATATTTGAGAAAATAAGACTTGAAGTGGAGAGGAGTAGCTTGATGAGAATCTTCACTAGATAAGCTTGGATGAAGCTTAATGCTCACTAAATGACCCTAACAACCCCAAACCCTAGGAAATAAATGAAGTAGGTGATGAAACCCTAAAAATCGTCTCCAAGAAGGTTCTCCCGTTTTGTTGCAAAGTGATAGTGAGAAATGAGGTATTAATTCTTATAAAACAGCAGACTGGACCACGCGGGCGATAGTGCCCGGCGATAGTGCCACTGGCACTATCGCGAGTCACAATCGCGGCCTACTCCGACCTCTCGGTACATGTTCGGCGATAGTGCCCTCCGCGATAGTGCCAAGGCACAATCGCGGGGCACAATCGCGAGACATCCCGTACCCTCGGTACATGTTCGGCGATAGTGCCCTCCGCGATAGTGCCAAGGCACAATCGCAAGGCACAATCGCGAGCCACTCAAAACGGTCCAAAACACAACCAAAAACGATAACGAGCACAAGGTTTGAACGATTAACGATGGTAAATTAATTATACGATATTTAGACATAATAACGATCATGAAATGTACACCAAGACACATACTCTCACATAAACGAAATAAATGCATTTAAGAAGACAAAATACTTACCTTGCGAATTTCCGGGTGTTACATGGTAGGATAGAGGAGCTGCATAAGAAGCATATAGACAATCTGAAAGGGGACTTCACTCAAAGGGTAGAGTTTGAAAGGAAGATGAAAGAGAGGAGTGACCTCAACATACAACAGCCCTTCCCTGACAGTGAAGAAGGCACTCCTAGCAAAGCCAAGGAAGAGGTGAAACAAGAAGAGACATTAGCCCAAAAGATTGGTGATTTTAAAAGAAAGAAGTCTATTGCTACCAAACCAAAGCCAAAAGCAAAAAGGGCAAGAATTGAAGACGTGGAGCATGAAAATGAAAGAGCAGAAGCAGAAGCAGAACCTACTGTTGCACCTTCAGCAGAGCCAGAGCAGAATTCAGAGCAGTCCAATCAACAATCCAATGAGCAATTCCATTTGTACATGACTTTGACAAATGAAGAACCTGTGCAAGCTGACCCTATCTCCATGAAAGCACCATAAATTATCTTTTGGGATATTCTGAAGGACAACAGGAAAGAATACTTCAGATTCAAAAGAATGGGTGATCAGTTTGAAGTGTATGCAACTTGGGGAAAAGTGATCAGAAGTTATTCCAGGGCTGACCTAGAGGAAATGTACAAGGTTGGAACAAAGCTGTATGAGTCTGTGTTGCAAGGGACTGAAATGAGCCTACTCAAGATTGCCATGGAATACTTATTGTAGATCCCAGTGCAGTGCAAAACAGAATAATCAGCAATCAAAGATGAACAGATTATAGGTCACAGCAACTAGTCATATGATTGATATTACTTCAAAGGGTTTAGGTTTACAGAGAGAATTTCTGATAAGGGTATGTAAACCTATGGACTAGCAATCTAATAAATGACTTGAGTAACCTGAAATATGAACTAGAAAACCCTTTATATACTTAGGCTTACAGGTCTAATGGGCTTATGGGCTTGGGCCCATCTAACAAAATAACTTTCAATTAATTACAAATCAAACCCTTATAAATACTTTATTCCACTTTCAACACTCAGGACTTTCAGTCCTAACAATCTCCCCCTAAAGTTGAATAAAGCATTTATCTTCTTGAAATCTTCAAACATTGATCTTCTTGAAATCTTCAGGTTTGATCTTCTTTCCCTCTTGAATCTTTGAAAAACTTTGGTGTTGTATATCTTCATATCTTTCCAAGCTCCCCCTTGAATAAAGCTCTTGGTCTTCATAGTTTCAACTTTGTAACCAGATTCAATGTACAGTAGCCTCGACTGAATGCACTATCACGCAACTTTTAACTGTAGAAACTCAATCACATCGGATCAACACACAAGAAAGATAATGTGAGAGTAACGTGACTTTCCACGGTGCATCTTCAGTTTAAAACAAAGAATCTGTCTTTGAACCGCGTGTTGAATAAGCTTTCAATTTAAGAACTTGTTTCAATCAGCGCGTAGGAGGAAATGACTTGAAGCAAACACCATATGATACGGGATAGAAGAAATACAATAAAACCTTTTGAAATCCTCATCTTTGAAACATTAACACAGCATCTTCATCTCTTTGATCTCTAGACTGTCTTCAGAAAAACAAACTTTCACGAGTCATCTTCATTGAGAACCAATCTTGAAAAAAAACTTGAACTTTCTGTCTTTAAAACTTTGAAATTGAACTTTGAAAAATTTCTCCCCCTTTTTGATGATTGTGAGCATCAAGATCATCAAAACTCTTCAATTTCAACACATTCTTTGATCTCCCCTTGAGAATATGGCATTCTCCGCCCTGTGATCCGTCAATTCATGAAATGTATATATCTGAATCTTTTCAAATTCAGATATAATAGGAATTGTAAACCTAAATCAACAAATGAAACAGTTAGTAGGCCTGTAAGTAGCACGGAGCCACTTTGTACAACGGAGCTTTTGTGATGATCACTCCCCCAGGGCTTCCATTCAATCATCGAAAAACCACAAAGGAATTTTTCTATGAATGTTATGACAAGAAAACGCATTCCTTGTGTGCTCGTGCAAGTGTAGAATGATTTAAGCTACTTAGCTTTCTCAGGCTCAAAAATGTGTAAACTGTTGAGACAGCAACAGATATTACATGGACTCAATGTGCATGAAAAAGGTGCGAAGGTGGGGCAACTTTCCTTCTTTTTCAATATCTAAATCTTCCGATTGAAGACTAGATAGCAGATATGTTGCGTCCCCAAAGAAAATGAAACATTTCTTTGTTAAGAAAGAAACGAGTGGTTGGTGGGGTAATAACAAGAGTTGGCATGGGCTAGGTGCCTTTTTCAATGATGGTCACCAAAGAATGTGAACCAATCAGAATATGTGGTTGCCCGGCTCAAAAAGTGGTTGGTGCAGAGTTCTGATATTATTTTAACTCTGTTCTCACACCCTCTTTCTTTTTGTCATTAAAACTCACTTCTAACCAAACTCTCTTTTCCATTGTTCCGCTCCACACAATGAGAAAAACTCAACCGGATGAGTTATCTCCCCCACTCTTTGATTTAAGACCCCTCACCCCTCAATCACTCAAGGATAACTTCCGGGGTAGGAAACACTAGTTAACGTGAATCCATGGAAGTTCTGTTTAAGCTCACTCATGAATCCCATGTAAGTCCTAAAAAGAATGGTTGCTCAACAGTTTAACTTGAATATTTAAGCTCAAATAAGATAACACTGTCAAAGAAATATGCTCAGGAGATTTGAGCAATTGGTCTTTGAAAAACTGACAATGTACCAATCAGATCAACTAAACTGGTTAGGGTATCAAAGAAGTGGATATTTTGTTTATATGAACAAATATAAAAAATTTAGCAATGAAAGCACACATTTAGAAATAATGATAGATGCTCAACAACATTGAATTTCAAGTGGGGGTATTACTATCGAAAAAAAATTGTTTCGCTATGAGACATGGTAATAACAAATACAAATGAAGTACTGAACCTGTGTGTGTGAATACGTTACAGTATAAGGATAAGATAATACGCAAGTATTGATCTTTAGAAACACACAGCCAGTTAAACATTAAAGCTCAAGAATTGAAAAACATTTTAACATCACACTTCTTAATTCATAAAATCTTTTGAGAATCAGAAGTGGTTTGAACATTTCAGAAACTGTTTTCATGCTTGAAAGTTGTTCTTCTTCCAAACAATCAGAGGTCTAGATCAGAAGATATTTACCTTTAAGTTCCCCTTCAAATTATGGTAAACAGATATATATCAAATAATCTCCCCCTGGATATTTGCAGAATATCCAAGTCTGAACGTGGAAGAACGGGTCCTGATCTGTCATGTGATCAGAAGCCAAACATCGTTGAAGTCCGGGTTCTAAGCTGATTTACTTAAAATCCATCGTTCTTCTACTCCCCCTTGACAGTAGGTGCCTGCAACAAAGAATCAGTTTTTGGCTTTGATACCCACTGGTATTTGGGTCCATGAATGTTAGTTGCAGTTCTTGTAGGAGATATAGAATAAGAACCATACCAGAAATGATCACTGGTTTTGTGAATGTGATCATGTGTATAACAATAAGAACAGTGGTATTTCTTACCTGATAACCTGAGTAATTGTTCTCTCGAGTAGATATGATCAGGTTTACCTTTATGCACTTTGTTCTTCTTGGCATTGACCGCATGTACACATGATTCTTTTTCTTTCAGCTCATCTTCAACTGGTTTCTTCTTCCAGACCAGTTCCTCATCTTTGTATCTCTTTCTTCTAGAGCGTGTACCTGAACCATCTATATTGCTATCATAGAAAAGGTTAGTTTTACGAATCTGATCAAAAGATTTAACTGACCTTTGTGTAGAGACAGATTTCTGATTTGACCTTGATACAGACTTTTTAAGCACTTTAATCGTTGAAGCGAAGTTGTCTCTTTCTTGAACAAGCAGGTCAATCTTCTTCGTGAACTCAGATTTCGTTTTCTGCTCTTTTAGAGCCTTCTCAGATAGTTCAGATAACTTGACAGTAAGCTTTTTGATCTCAGTCTCAAACAAGCTTCTTTCTTCTTCAAATCCCTTCTCAGCATTGTTTCTTTGGCCAGATATTTCTTTGAAGACACCAACATTCTTTTGTTCAATGGCCTTCTTCTCTTTGGCAAACTTCTCTCTTTCTAGAATGATTACTTTCTGAAAATCATAAATTTGCTGAGAAAGTTTTATGCATTTCAGCTCAACTTCTTTCTTCTCATCAGCACATTTTCTCGAGAATTCTGAGAACTTCTTTGCGAAAGATTTCTCTTTAGTCTCAAAATCATATTTGTGTTTAGCAAGCAGTTGCTCCAAATCAGATAAACGCTTTTGAAGATCTGCATTTGCATCTTTCAGTTCAGAAATCTTTTCCTCAGAACTTTCAACAGAGACTGTTTGCTGAGTTTTAGCTTCCAAAATAGAGATCTTTCCTTTTAGCTCAGAGTTCTCAGCTTCCAATTCTCTTCCTGTTAATAAACTCTTTGTCCCTAACACCAACCATTCAGTACAATCCCACAGCTCTTTTCCTGTCATTTTGTTAGAATTTATTTGACCAATAATTTCACTAAAAATGTCACTAATAAATTCACACGAAATACTATATGTCATATAATTTCGAGCTACATTGTTAGCCCTCTCTCTTTCCTCCTTTTCCACAGGTGAAGCTTCTGTAGGAATCTGGGATTGCATCTCCCCTTCAGTCAAAGATAATCTGATGTAGGGACCCACCTCATGTTCGTCCACACAGTTCAAAAAATGAACTTTCCACTCTTCATGTTCTCTTTTGGACTGCAGCCTTGGTAGGTACACCATTTTGATCGTTTCGAATAGAATGTATTCGCTCCGGCTTTGAAGAGAGATGAAACTTGAAAGTGCAGGGACCAAAAGTGACAAAATGTGAAACTTGAAAGTTTAGGGTCACAAATGACACGCTGAATCCTTGAAGTACGGGGGCTAAAATAAATGCACTGCAAAATGATCGTGAGACAAAAAAATTGACCTTTTATACTCTTTTTTTTTTACATACACCCGGTCAAGCAGGGGTCCGGTCGAAGCAAAGGACCGGTAAAGACAATCTACCGGTCGAACAAAAGGACCGGTAAAACAAAGTACCGGTCGAAGGACAACGACCTGTAATCAGGGTACCGATCGAAGTGATGTGCCGGTTGAATAAAAGACCGGTATTGGCAAAGACCCGGTCGAATCAAAGACCGATATTGACAAAGTATCGGTCGAACACAATGACCGGAATAGACAATGTACCGGTCGAACCAAAGGACCGATGTAACAAACGTACCGGTCAAGCAAAGGACCGGTATATACAGACTATCGGTCGAATCCAAAAGACCGATAAACACAATGTACCGGACAAATGACAATTCTTATATCGGTCAAACAGAAGGACCGATAAAGCAGGGTACCGGTCAAACACAATGACCGGAAATTACAACTTCCCGGTCGAAGGATGTCTATCGGTCATATACCAGATTAGCAGATAGGGTCGATAAAATCGAAGAACACCGAAGAACTCGATGAATTTCAATATTATTCGACCCAGAAATTAAACAAACAAAAAACCGATAAACACTAGAAATCGATTAACACTGGACACACAATGACCGATACACAACACCGAATTCAGATAATCAAAAGACCGATAATAATACCAAGCACAAACAGATCGAAACTCACTTTTTCAGAAAAAAAATAATAGACCGAATATGATTTTTTTTTCAAATAAACATTCGATCGATAAAACCTCATACTATAAAAGCATGAACAGATAATAACATGAACAGTAATCGCATGATAAAAGCAGATTAAACAGATAATCGAATAGGGTTTTAGAAAAACCTTTTCTGGATCAAACCTTTAGTCTCTTTACTCCGATACCAATTGTAGATCCCAGTGCAGTGCAAAACAGAATAATCAGCAATCAAAGATGAACAGATTATAGGTCACAGCAACTAGTCATATGATTGATATTACTTCAAAGGGTTTAGGTTTACAGAGAGAATTTCTGATTAGGGTATGTAAACCTATTGTTGGGAACCGAAGAAAAGCTTAAGTATGGTTAATGCTGCTAGTTCAGAATTACTACTGCCAGAGGACTTCAAAGTTAATACTGCTGAGTATTACTACTGCCAGTAGAATTAATACTGCTAGTCAAAGTTAGTACTGCTTAGCATGGTTAGTACTGCTAGAGTTAATACTGCTCAGAGTATTAATGCTGCTGAAGAATAATGCTGCTTATGTGATAAAGAATTCGCATGGAAGGATGACAGCTGGATGGACTGAAGATTATGGAAAGCTTGGAGATAATGATAGAAGATATTCTGAAGATATTTTATTAATTGTAATTAGCTTTTATCTTCAGTATATATATATAGTATTGTTTAGAATAGTTAGATTTTTTTTAGAATTAATCAATTCATTCTAAGTTTTTGTTTTAGAGAGAGAATCAACCTCAAGGTTAGATCCTAATTCTAGAGAAGTAGAATTCGTCTTGAAAGAGCTTGTTCTTCAAGATTGAGGTTGAGTGTGTAATCTTGTGATTTAAAGCATTCAATACAAGTTTACAAATTATTAATCATATACTGTTTTGATTACTGTTACATTGAATATCAAAGTGTTTTTTCGCAACTTCTTTGATATTGTTTCTGAGACTTTATTCTTGTTGAGAATTCGATCCTGACAAGTGGTATCAGAGCCTGTTCTCTCAGAAACATCTATTCATTCATCATGGAAAACTTTGCAGAATCAAACAGTACTCTGGTCTCAAAGGTTCCAATGCTCAGACCCAATGAATTCGATATGTGGAAGATCAGAATCAAGCAGTACATACTCCTCACTGACTATTCTATGTAGGACATCATTGAGAATGGCCCTTCTGAAGCAGGAAAGATTGGTGCAGATGGAAAGAGAACTCCACCAAAAACTGATGCTGAAAGAAAGATTAGACAGACAGAGATGAAAGCCTTGAGCACCTTGCTCTTGGCTATTCCCAATGAATATCAACATCAGTTCTGCAACTGCACTGATGCAGAGATGCTCTGGAATGCTCTAGAGAAGTGATTCTCAAGTACCAAAAGTACCAAGAGAAATCAGAAAGCTATTCTGAAGCAACAATATGAGAACTTTATGTCAACCAAGAATGAGTCTATGACTCAAACTTTTGACAGGTTCAACAAGCTTATTGGTGAACTAGCTACAGTGGGAGTACAAATTGATCAAGATGATCTGAACAGAAAGTTTCTAAGGTCCCTGAGTGATGAATGGACCATGTATATTGTGTCTTTCAGACAGAATGATCAACTGGAAGAAAAGGAACTTGATGATCTATATAATGATCTAAGAGTTTTTGAATCTAAGGTAGAGGCTAAGAAGAGGCCTTCTGGATATGTTCACAATGTTGCACTCCTTTCAGCATCAATTGATTCTACTTCCAATCCTGAAACAGTTAGTGTTGCCAATGGAGCAAATCAAGAGAAAGGCACTGAAACTGTATTTGAAGCCTTTCTGGCCAGTCATGGAAACTCTTCTCTTATTAATGATGACTTGGAACAACTCCATCCAGATGATCTTGAAGAGATGGACATTAAATGGCAGATGGCCATGCTCTCTATGAGAGTTAAGAAGTTCATCAAAAGAACTGGGAGGAACAACTTCTCCCAAAGAAGAGAAGATGGAGCAGGATTTGACAAGTCTAAGGTGGAATGCTATAAATGCCATCAAAAGGGACACTTTGCTAGGGAATGCAGAAGTGGAGTGTCTCACAACAACCACCAGCAAACACAGTCTGGAAGCTTCAATAATAACAGAAACTCTGCACAAGCCCTAGTCTCTCAACAGGGTATGGGGTTTGATTGGAGTGATCAAACTGAAGAGGCCATCCAAAACCAAGCTCTTATGGCAGAGGTGTCTGATCTCCCAAAAGAGGTAACTTCCAATCTTTGTTCTCCAAATTGCATTAACACTGTTAAAAGGTATAGGGATCACAATCAGAACATGAGTGATGACCTTAAGAGATTGGAAAAGGACATAAAAGATTATGTGAGGATTGTTGAGAGATTTGAAGAGCAGATTAAGGGTTTTCAAGCTAATGAGCTTCAACACTCTTATGACACAAACTACTGGAAGTGGGAGAAGAATGACTTAGAACTTCAACTGACCAGATCCAAAGAAGAGAGTGAAAAGCTAAGAGGAGAGCTAGCTAAAGTCAAACTAGATGTAGAAAAGTTCTCCAATGCTTCCAAAGCAATGGATTCTTTGCTACAAACTCAGATTCATGATAAACTGAGAAGAGGGATAGGGTACAAGACCACACCACCACCCTATAACAACAACTACATCCCTCCTAGTTCAGATTTGTTAGAAACAAAGGATAGGAAGGACCTACCTAAGGGAGCCACTGAGATAGATCCCTTAGATGAAGTAGTTGTCAAGGATAAAACTGAGAAAGAAGTTGTCAAGGATAAGGACAACACTGTGAGTGGTGAGATTCCTATAGAAAACCACATAATCACCAATGAGGGGTGTGGAAAGCATTGGGTAAAGTCCAATGAGATAGAGAAGACTAAGGGAAAGAACAAGAAGGTTCACTATAAGCAGACCACTGTTGTGAATCCTATCCCTTGCAAGCAGTGTGCATGCAATAAATCTGAGCCCCAAAAACATGATAAACCAAGGGAAAATCAGAGAAACTGGAACAATCAATGGGCACAAAACAAAGTATTGATCTGAGTAAAATCAATAGACCAAAACCTTGTTTCATATGTGGAAAGTTAAACCATTTGGCTAAGCACTGTTTCTTTAATCCTATTAACCAACAGATGAACTTTCAAAGATTTGTGCAAAAACCTGTTGGTTATAGGAAGGCTGGAAAGAAACATGTGGGGAAGAAATCTGTTGAAACCAAAGGCCCCATGAAGAAAAAGGTTTTAAAAGAAAGTATCAAAATATGGGTGCCTAGAAGCACTAAAATTGTTAGTACTGCTGACAGAGATAGTGCTGCTAGAAGCATTACTGCTGCTACCAGTGTTAGTACTGCTGAAAATTTTAATACTGCTAACACAGTTACTGCTGCTAACACAGTTACTACTTCTAACAAGGTTAGTACTGCTAAGCATGCAAGTGCTGCTAATGCAGTTAGTACTTCTAAAACCAGTATTGCTTCTAGCAAATGTGTTTCTAAACCCATCATTGTGACAAAGTACTCCAGAAATGAGGAGTCAAAGTTTAAAAATCTTGTCAAGAAAGAATGTAAGTATTTTGATGAGAAAGGGGTACCCAAGACCACTTTGGCTTGGGTTCCTAATTCATACTAACTGAATTATTTTATGTGCAGGGCAACCAACAGCTCAAGGGAAAGAGCATATGGCATGTTGATAGTGGTTGCTCTAGGCACATGACAGGCAACATGTCATGCCTTCAGGATTTCAAGCATATCAATGGAGGACATGTTGCATTTGGAGATAATCTTACTGGTGGTAAAATAAGTGGAAAAGGTAATGTTACAAAAGGTAAGATGACATTTGAGGATGTCTACTATGTTGATCAATTGAAGTACAACCTGTTAAGTGTATCACAGGTGTGTGACAAAGAACATAGCATATTATTTACTAATACAGAGTGTATGATCCTTGCTCCAGGGTTCAAAGTAGTTGATGAAAGCATGATACTACTTAGAACTTCAAGAAAGGACAATGTTTACTGTCTAGATATGGACAATGTTTCTAGTGATTCATCCCTGAACTGTCTTGTTTCAAAAGCTTCTGTGGATGAATCCTCCCTATGGCACAGAAGGATGTGTCACATGAACTTCAAGACTATGAACAAACTTGTTAAAAACAACCTTGTAAGAGGTTTACCTTCAAAAGTCTTCTCATGTGATGATCATTGTGTTGCTTGTCTTAAAGGCAAACAGCACAAAACTTCTCATAAGATCAAAGAGCTAAATACAATTTCTTCTTGTCTCCAGTTATTACATATGGATCTGTTTGGTCCTACAAATGTTATGAGTATGGGCAAGAAATCTTACTGCTTGGTTATTGTTGATGATTACTCCAGATTTACTTGGGTATATTTTCTAAGGACCAAGGATGAGACAAGTGGACTGATCAAATCCTTTATCCTAAGAATTGAAAACCAAACTAATCAAAAAGTAAAAGTCATTAGATCAGACAATGGGACTGAATTTAAAAATTTTGATCTAAACACCTTTTATGAGGAAAAAGGAATTGAGAGACAATATAGTGCCCCTAGGACTCCTCAACAGAATGGAGTTGCTGAGAGGAGAAATAGGACACTAATAGAGGCTGCTAGATCTCTGTTAGCTGATTCAAAACTGCCAATTACCTTCTGGGCTGAAGCAGTTAATACTGCTTGTTATGTCCAAAACAGAGTTCTAGTGGTCAAGCCAAAGAACAAGACCCCTTATGAGCTTTTAAATAAAAGAAAACCTTTCATTGGATTTTTCAAACCTTTTGGGTGTCCTTGTACAATTCTCAATACCAAATCTCACTTAGGTAAGTTTGATAGCAAAGTAGATGATGGATTTCTTGTTGGTTACTCATCTCAGAGTAAGGCTTACAGAGTTTTTAACTCTTCTTCTAGAATAATTGAAGAAAGTGACAATGTCAAATGCAATGAGAACACACCAAATCCTATTGGGTCTGGTCCTCAGTGGCTATTTGACATTTATTCACTAACTAACTCTTTTGGTTTCAATAGTGATGATTATGCAGGTTCAAGGTGTGGAGGATCAGGGACTACACAAGTTCAAGATAGTATATCTCAATCTGTGATCTTTCCCATACCTACAGTGGATTCTGTTGAAGACTGTGAAAAGGAACCATCTACTGGACCAAATCAGAGTGAAGAAGAAAATAGAGATGAGGAGAATCAAGAAAATCAAGAACCAGAAGTAGCTGCTGAAAACACCTCAGTTGAGTTGAATGACTCAAATCTAGAGGTGGGACTTAATGAAGAACCTAGTCATCACACCAGAATTCAAAAGAATCATCCTCCTCAGCTGGTAATAGGAGATATCTCTTCTCCTATGATGACTAGAAATCAAAGCAGGCTGCAAGAAATGTAAGACCAACAGCATACAGTGCTTTCTTGCTTTCTATCCCAGTTTGAGCCTAAAAAGGCACATGATGCTATGAAAGAGTCCAGTTGGATAGAAGCCATACAAGAAGAGCTACTGCAGTTCAAGCTGTAAGATGTTTAGGATCTGGTAGACCTTCCTAAAGGCCAAAGAGCAATAGGAACAAAATGGGTCTTCAGGAATAAGAGAGATGAAAGAGGCATAGTAATAAGGAATAAAGCAAGGTTGGTGGCTCAACGGTATACACAAGAAGAGGGAATATATTATGAAGAAGTCTTTGCACCTGTAGCCAGGATAGAAGCAATTAGATTATTCCTGGCTTATGCTTCTTATATGAAATTCAAAGTCTATCAAATGGATGTCAAAAGTGCATTTCTATATGGCTCAATTGAAGAAGAAGTATATGTCTGTCAACCACCAGGGTTTGAAAACCCAAGCTATCCAGACAGGGTATACAAATTGAAGAAAGCACTTTATGGACTGCATCAAGCTCCAAGAGCATGGTATGACACTCTGTCATCCTATCTCTTGGAAAATGGCTTTGAAAGAGGAGTCATTGATAAGACTCTATTCATCAAGAGAAAGAAGAAGGATATCTTGCTGGTCCAAATCTATGTTGATGATATTATCTTTGGATCCACAAGAGCCATCATGTGCAAGGAGTTTGAGGAACTAATGCATCAAAGGTTCAAGATGAGTTCCATGGGGGAACTTACTTTCTTCCTTGGACTTCAAGTTCAACAGAAGTCAGATGGAATCTTTATCTGTCAGTCCAAGTATGTGCAGGACATTCTAACCAAGTTTGGTTTCTCAGATTCAAAACCTGCCAGCACACCTATGGAAACACACAAGCAGATAACAGCAGATCTTGAGGGGGAGGATATGGATGTTCATCATTATAGGTCCATGATTGGCTCTCTCATGTATCTTACAGCCTCTAGGCCAGATATAATGTTTCCAGTCTGTGTATGTGCAAGATTCCAAGTAAGGCCAAAACAATCTCACTATCAAGCTGTTAAGAGGATATTCAGATATTTCAAAGGGCAACCCAGATTGGGACTTTGGTATCCTCATAACTCACCATTTGACCTACTTGCATACTCAGACAGTGATCTAGGTGGAGCAAACTTGGACAGAAACTCTACTTCTGGAGGATGTCAGTTTTTGGGTGCAAGACTAGTTTCATGGCAGTGCAAGAAACAAACCACAGTGTCCACATCTACAACAGAGGCAGAGTACATAGCAGCTGCATGTTGCTGTTCTCAAGTCTTATGGATTCAGAATCAAATGTTGGACTATGGGGTAAGCTTTCTACACACTCCAATTTTTATTGATAATAGCAGTGCTATTAGCATTGTGAATAATCCTGTCAAGCACTCAAAGACAAAGCACATTGAGATAAGGTATCACTTCATAAGAGACTGTAATGAAAAGAAACTTATTCAAGTTGTAAAAGTTCATACTGATAACCAGTTTGCTGATCTATTCACCAAAGCCTTTGATGTGGGTAGATTCACTTTCTTGGTAACAAGTGTGGGAATGATCAACTCTGAATAAGTCCCTTCTCAAAAAGTGGTTAAATACCTGTATATTGTTTTTGTTTGGTGTTCTAATCTTCTTTTTCAGGATATATATAGCAGTACTCAGTGTATCACAAGCTTAAAAGAGTAAGTATGGTTAATACTGCCAGTACAGTTTTAATACTGCCAGTGCACAGTTAATACTGCTAGTGGTTAATACTGCTAGTGGTTAATACTGCTCTCAGTTAATACTGCTAGTTAGTTAATATTGCTCGTGGTTAATACTGCTCTCAGTTAATACTGCTAGTTAGTTAATACTGCTAGTAGTTAATACTTCTCGCCGTTAATACTGCTTGTTAGTTAATACTGCTAGTAGTTAATACTGCTCGCCGTTAATACTGCTTGTTAGTTAATACTGCTAGTAGTTAATACTGCTCGCCGTTAATACTGCTTGTTAGTTAATACTGCTAGTAGTTAATACTGCTCTAGGTTAATACTGCTTATGTCACGAATACTATAAATACCCTTTGCCCGCCTAAAAAGTTCATAACGACTCTTTGCATACTGTTCACTTGCGCTCTAAACCCTTTCTCTCTCAAGTATCAAGTTTTCAGGCAAGAACTTTCAAATACCAATGGCATCAATGGCATTCATCGACGAGCACAATGAAATCGCGATGCTACAGAAGCCCAAACAGGCCGCTGGTTTCCACCAGATTGTGGATTTCCTCAAGACAATCCATATTGCCCATGCTCTCACTGTATCGCCATCAATATATATCGAGCATCAAAGGCAATTCTGGGCAAATGCCACCATTGTTACTGAGAATGGTGTGCAAATGATCAAGACAAAGATCAGTCTACGTCTAGACGATGCCTCTGGTATAACTTCTATCTCTAATGATGAACTATTTTCTACTCTTACAAGAATGGGGTATGGAGGCCCATTAGGTGTGTTCAAGTTCTCAAAAGCCAAATTTTCACCCCAATGGCGTTTCTTTGTCCATACCCTTATGCATTGTATCTCTAAAAAGACTACTGGATGGAGTGAGTTCAGTAGCACCATTGCTTATGCTTTGGTGTGCTTGGCCACTGCCAGAAAGTACAATTTTTCTAAAATGATTTTCAGTGATCTTGTCTCAAACTTGGGAAGCAAAAAGAGCTTTTTTATGTACCCCAGGTTTGTCCAAGAAGTTATCACCCACGAATTGACGGATATGCCTCATTTTGATGGGGTATATGTACCTAAACCCCCTAAAGGCAAGGTTTTCTCAAATATGAGAAGATCTGCTGGGGACTCGGAAGGAGTAGACACCTCATTGTTCTCTACAATGATGGCGGTGTCCCACACTGATGAAGGTATGGCAGCAGGGTCAAGGCCCCCATTAGACCAACCCACTGTTAGCCAATCCCAACCTTCCCACTCTAAATCAATTCCCCAGTCTCTTCTTGATAAACCAACCTCACCAATCACCCAAACATACAAAAGAAAACAGGTAAAGAAGGCTCCTTCCCTTCTTATACCTTCACCTACTCAGCCTTTAAGCCCTCTAAGGGAGAATTCTCCTTTAGAGAATATCAATAGGGAAACCAAAGGGGTGTCTCCCAACCCCAAGGAGGTGCTCTCTGAGGAGGAGGAAGAGCATATGGGTGAGCAGGCTGCCACAACTTGTGCTAACACAGAGAAGGACAGTGGAAACATAAATAAGACCTCCCCCATGGCAACTTTGAATGAGCAATCATTCAAAGGTCCCAGGTTCCAAGAAACCACGGGGGTAGATAGTGCTTCTGCCAGGCAGAAGACTTCCACTACTAAAAGATCCCATGATCCTTCAATAGGGGGTAACACTCCTGGAGAGGGTGAGGACAGATATGACTATCTTGAATTGATGGACACAATGGCAAACATCAACAGGGATGTGATCAACCAAGGAAAATATATCGAAGAGCTGAAACTAATAGTTCTGTCCCAACAAGATCAGATTTCCAAACTGAAGAATATGGTCAAGAGATTGCTACAGAAAAAGAAGAGGAGGCAGTTTGTGCTAAAGAGAAGGGAATCAGTATCTGATGCTCCCAAAAAGGGGGAGTCAAAGGCTGAAGATAACTTGGAAGAGGAAAAAGAGAAAGTTGTGTTTGAGGGGGAGCATAATGGGGAGAAACACAGTGTTGAAGGGGAGCTAGTAACAGAAACTGAAAGAAATTCAGAACAAGCAGCAGTAAGTGAGCAAGCAGCAAAAACCATTAATGATGCTAGTTCAAGTGGAGCAGCAGAAATGGTTACTACTGCTGACATGAACAAAGCAGCAGAAACAGTGAAGGAAGTACTAACAGAGCTGGAAATTGCAGAAACTCTAATCAAAGCAAAACATGATACTCCCAAGGTCACTTCAAAGGCCAAAGGAGTTATCATAAAAGAAAGAGGTGATGTTGCAATGAAATCCAGGTCTGAGAAGGTGATAAGCAAAGAAAAGGGTAAAGCAAAGCTAGTTGATTCAGAATCTGACCAACCAATGAAAAGGCAAAAGTTGATTGAGGCAGATGAAGCTTTGGCAAGAAAGATACAAGTTGAATTGGAACAAGCAGAAAATGTCCAAGTGGAAAAAGACAGAGAGATAGCAAAAGCAATGGCTGCAGAGCTGAATAAAGCCTATCAACAGAGTCTGGCAACTGAAATGGCTAAAAAGAAAGTCACATCTCTAAGGAAGATTGGAGAATTCAAAATGGGTGCAAAGAAGAAGAGACAACCCTCAAAGACATTCCTTGGTACCCAAGAGAAAAACAAGATGATCACTTTCCTCAAGGGTGTTGTAGGAGTTAAAAAGGAAATGTTTTCAAATATGTCTTTTGAGAAAATCAAAGGACTATATGATGCAGAGATGAAAAAGCTTCAAGAGAATGACACTGCCAGGGTGGAAATGGAGAAAAGGATGAAGGAGAGCAATGACTTTGTAATACAAAAGCCTTTTCCAGATGAGCAAGAAACTCCAAAGAAAGAGGCTACTCTTGGTGAAAGTCTAAGAACTTTAAAAAGAACCAAGATGATGGCAAGGAGAAAGCCTACAAAGAAGCCTAGATTAGTGGAAGAAGAGGCTGAAAAGGCTGCTGAAGAAGAAGAGGCACCTGAGTCATCTAAAATGAAAGAACCTGCAAGTACTGAGAATGTCAAAATGTACATGGTAGTGATGGATAAAGTGCCTGAACCCATTTCAGCAGAACCTGTAGGGGTTAAACCTCCTGAAGTCATTCACTGGGATGTCATGGAGGTGGATGGCAAGGAGTACATCCGACTGAAGAGAAAAGATGAGAAATATGAAGTGTACAGCACTTGGAGTAAGATTGTCAGAACCTGTTCAAGGTCTGATATTGAAGAAATGTTTGAAATAGGGATGAAGTTATATGCAGATGAACTGAAAGCCCCAGTGATTTAAATTAAAAAGCTGGTAATGGAGTATCTGTGTATGATGTTCAAGCCTGATGAAGTAAAGAAGGTAATAAGGAATGTTTTTCAAACAGTGAATAATTGGACTCTATATGAAACTAGTGGAGTATATGCAGTGACTTTGGATTTAAATCATACTGAGTACTTCCTATGGATAGGGTGTACAACCATAGCAGATTGAAGCTTCATGCCATGCTGAAGAAGAAGCTAAGGTGTATTCCAGATTCAGAAATGGCTAAATATTTGATCCAAAGAACAATTAATCAGAGTTTGGGGTTGGATGCAAATACTGGAATTTAGGCCATGATGGAGTTTTGGGAGCATCTTGAAGAAGATTTGAAGAACTTGACTTCTCTTCCTAAAAGTCAAGTTAGGGGGAGATTGTTGGGAACTAAAGAAAAGCTTAAGTATGGTTAATGCTGCTAGTTCAGAATTACTACTGCCAGAGGACTTCAAAGTTAATACTGCTGAGTATTACTACTACCAGTAGAATTAATACTGCTAGTCAAAGTTAGTACTGCTTAGCATGGTTAGTACTGCTAGAGATAATATTGCTCAGAGTATTAATGTTGCTGAAGAATAATGCTGCTTATGTGATAAAGAATTCGCATGGAAGGATGACAGCTGGATGGACTGAAGATTATGGAAAGCTTGGAGATAATGATAGAAGATATTCTGAAGATATTTTATTAATTGTAATTAGCTTTTATCTTCAGTATATATATATATATATAGTATTGTTTAGAATAGTTAGATTTTTTTTGAGAATTAATCAATTCATTCTAAGTTTTTGTTTTAGAGAGAGAATCAACCTCAAGGTTAGATCCTAATTCTAGAGAAGTAGAATTCGTCTTGAAAGAGCTTGTTCTTCAAGATTGAGGTTGAGTGTGTAATCTTGTGATTTAAAGCATTCAATACAAGTTTACAAATTATTAATCATATACTGTTTTGATTACTGTTACATTGAATATCAAAGTGTTTTTCCGCAACTTCTTTGATATTGTTTCTGAGACTTTATTCTTGTTGAGAATTCGATCCTGACACCTATGGACTAGCAATCTAACAAATGACTTGAGTAACCTGAAATATGAACTAGAAAAGCCTTTATATACTTAGGCTTACAGGTCTAATGGGCTTGGGCCCATCTAACAAAATAACTTTCAATTAATTACAAATCAAACCCTTATAAATACTTTATTCCACTTTCAACACTCAGCACTTTCAGTACTAACACTTATGCATGATGTTTGAGCCTGAAAAAGTAAAGTATAGGATCAAAGATCTACATCATGAGTATGGCTTTAAAAGGGTTCATCATTGGATGTTATTTGAAAACTGTGGTGTCTACATGATAACAATTGACAAGAGTTATCATGAATACTATCTGGTGGATAAGATTTATGATCACAGCAAGGCTAAACTGCAAGCAATGTTGAAAGCAAAGTTGGTATGTCCAAAGAACTCAGAAATGGCAAGGATAGTAGTAAAGAGAACCATCAATCAGAGTCTAGGTCTGAATCCTGATTTGGGAATCTGAGCTGAAGTTTTGAAAGCATCATGAAGACCTCATACTGAAGAACTCAACTTCTCATTCTGAAAAGTTAAGTTAGGGGAGATTGTTGGGTCTGAATGTGCTAAGTATGGTATATGCTGCTCAGTCTTCATGATCCATGCTGCTAAGTGATTAATACTGCTAAGCCATCAAGATTACTACTGCTAGTACAATTAATACTGCTTGAAGAGTTAGTACTGCTACTTGAATAGTTAGTACTGCTTGGAGAGTTAGTACTGCTAAAGATTACTACTGCAAGAGAAGAATTAATACTACAAGCATGATTAATACTGCTGAGGATGTTAATGTTGCTTCTGTAGATAAAGATGGATTGATGCGGAAGAATAGGAGATGAAGATAGTTATGGTATTGATACCGAAGATCAATTTTATTTTGATAATTATCTTGCAATCTGTCTTGTATATATACTATATAGAAGGCATAGTTTAGCATAGATTTTTGATAGAGATTATTCATATACGTTTGTTTAGAGAGAATTAACCTCAAGACTAGTTTTGATCCTTTCTATAGAGAAGTATAGAACGTCTGTTGAGCTTGTTCAACAGATTGAGGTTTTGTGTATAATCATCAAGTTGAATTAATATAACTTGTGATTTGAGTTCTATATACTGTTCCATTGATTTTCTGTTAAAGTGTTTTTCCGCAACTTCTTTAACATTGTTTCTGAGTTTGTATTAAATTCTTGTTTGAGTTTCGATCCTGACAAGTGGTCTGAATGTGCTAAGTATGGTATATGCTGCTCAGCCTTCATGATTCATGCTGCTAAGTGATTAATACTGCTAGTAGAATTAATATTGCTTGAAGAGTTAGTGCTGCTACTTGAATAGTTAGTACTGCTTGGAGAGTTAGTACTGCTAGTAGTTTATACTGCTGAAGATTACTACTGCAAGAGAAGAATTAATACTGCAAGCATGATTAATACTGCTGAGGATGTTAATGCTGCTTCTGTAGATAAAGATGGATTGATGCAGAAGAATAGGAGATGAAGATAATTATGGTATTGATACTGAAGATCAATTTTATTTTGATAATTATCTTGTAATCTGTCTTGTATATATACTATATAGAAGGCATAGTTTAGCATAGATTTTTGATAGAGATTATTCATATACGTTTGTTTAGAGAGAATTAACCTCAAGACTAGTTTTGATCCTTTCTATAGAGAAGTATAGAACGTCTGTTGAGCTTGTTCAACAGATTGAGGTTTTGTGTGTAATCATCAAGTTGAATTAATATAACTTGTGATTTGAGTTCTATATACTGTTCCATTGATTTTCTGTTAAAGTGTTTTTTCGCAACTTCTTTAACATTGTTTCTGAGTTTGTATTAAATTCTTGTTTGAGTTTCGATCCTGACACCTAGGATCACATAAGGCAACATGTATACAGATAGAAACCTCAACTAGAGAAGTAGTATAAAAGATACAATTAACTTCAATTAAACAGGTAAAATGAGAGGTTTAATGGATTTCCAATAATTACCTGAAATCCGGATGTTACAATCCTCCCCTCCTAACTAGGATTTTGTCCCCGAAATCACACTTATACGAACATCTGAGGATAACGCTTCCTCAAGTCCTCTTCGGACTCCCACGTGACATTAGCACCACGATGGTGCTTCCATTGGACTTTGACCATGACCACGTCCTTATGCCGCAACTTTTTCACCTTCGACTCCAATATTGCTTCCGGCTCTTCCATGGAACGATTCCCGTTATCTACTCGAATTTTCGTCAAGGGAATCACACGATCCTCTTCGGCTAGGCACTTTCGAAGGTAGCACACATGAAAGGTAGGGTGTATCCCATCCATTTCCGGTGGCAAGTCCAACCGGTAGGCTTGCAATCCAATTTTCTCCAAAATGACGAACGGGCCAAGAAAACGAGGGCTCAATTTTCCACGTTTTCCAAACCGGATAATCCCTTTCCATGGGGACACCTTCAACATGACACGGTCCTCCACTTGAAACTCGACCGATCTTCTCTTCTTATCCGCATAGCTTTTTAGTCGGTCTTGAGCCGCCATCAATCTTTCTCGGATTTCTTTCACTTTATCTGTCGTCTCTTGAACTATTTCTAGTCTGGCGAATTGCTTCTCACTCGCTTCTAACCAACAAACCGGAGTTCTGCACTTGCGTCCATACAACGCTTCAAATGGTTCCATTCCGATACTAGAATGGTAACTGTTATTATATGCGAACTCCACCAAAGGTAGATGTGAGTCCCAACTTACTCCGAAATCTATGACACACGACCTCAACATATCCTCTAGCGTTTGAATCATTCTCTTGCTCTGAATATCCGTTTGAGGGTGGTATGTCGTGCTCAGATTTAATCTGGTGCCCAACTCTTTCTGTAGGCTAGCCCAAAAATTTGATGTGAACCGAATGTCTCGATCCGACACAATAGATTGCGGAACTATGTGTCTCGGCACCACCTCGTCGATATAAAGCTTGGCCAATTTCTCCATTGGCAAGGTCTCTCGCATAGCAAGGAAATGCGCGCTCTTGGTTAATCGGTCCACAATCACCCAAATGGTTCCATGACCTCGAAGGGTCTTCGATAGTTTTGTTACAAAATCCATGGTGATGTTGTCCCACTTCCACTCGGGAATAGACAATGGTTGTAAATTGTCGTACGGTCTTTGATGCTCTGCCTTGACTTGAAGACATGTGACACAACTCTCCACATAATTGGCCACATCTAGCTTGATCACCGACCACCAATAGTTCAACTTTAAGTCTCTATACATCTTGGTGCTACCGGGATGTATTGAGTATTTCGACTTATGTTCTTCTTCTAGAAGCAACTCTCGGTTTCCACCAAGCTTTGGTACCCAAATTCGTCCTTGAAAGAGTCCCTGACCATCTTCCGTCAAAAGTTCACTTTGCTTCACCATGACTTCAGATTTGCGATTTTCTTCCTTGAGTGCTTCCATCTGACTCGTCTTGATGTTCTCCAAGAGGCTCGACACCACATCAATTCTCGCGAGGGATAACTTAACACCGCCTTCATAACTCTTCCGACTCAACGCATCCGCCACCACATTGGCCTTACCGGGATAGTAGAGCAAATCACAGTCATAATCTTTTAGAAGTTCAAGTCACCTTCTTTGTCGCATGTTGAGTTCTTTTTGATCGAAGATGTACTTAAGGCTCTTGTGATCTGTAAAGAGAGTACACTTCGTCCTATATAAATAGTGCCACCATAGCTTCAATGCAAAGACCACCGCCGCCAATTCCAAGTCATGAGTCGGGTAGTTCTTCTCGTGGTCTTTTAGTTGTCGTGACGCATAAGCTGTCACCTTTCCCCGTTGCATCAGCACGCACCCGAGCCCTATCTTGGAAGCATCGTTATACACTACGAAGTCTTCTGATCCCTCGGGTAGGGATAAGATCGGAGTTTCGTACAATCTCTTCTTAAGCGTTCGAAAGGCTTGATCTTGCGCGTCGGTCCAAAGAAACTTGACATTCTTCCTCGTGAGCGAGGTGAGCGGTGAAGCTATCTTGGAAAAGTCTTGAATGAAACGCCTGTAGTAACCCGCCAACCCCAAGAAACTTCGGATTTCTGTCGGACTCGTTGGCGGTTCCCAACTCATCATTGCCTCTATCTTTGCTGGGTCTACCTTTACCCCATCTTCCGACACTACGAGGCCCAAGAACTGCACTTCCTTGAGCCAAAACTCGCACTTTGAGAATTTGGCGTATAACTTCTCTTTTCGGAGAACCTCTAGCACCTCACGCAAATGTTCCTCATGCTCGGCCTCGGCCTTTGAGTAGATCAGTATGTCGTCGATGAAGACGATCACGGACTTGTCCAAGAAAAGATGACATACGCGGTTCATCAAATCCATAAATACGGTCGGAGCATTGGTTAAACAAAGTGGCAAAACCAGGAACTCGTAGTGACCGTACCTCGTCCGAAAAGCAGTCTTCGGTATATCCTCCTTCTTTACTCTGACTTGGTGGTAGCCGGATCGAAGATCGATCTTTGAAAAGAATCTCGCGCCTTGTAGTTGATCAAAGAGATCATTGATACGTGGTAAGGGATACTTGTTCTTCACCATGACCTTATTGAGCTCCCGGTAATATATACACATTCACATAGACCCATCCTTCTTCTTTACAAAAAAAACTGGTGCTCCCCAAGGCGACGAGCTCGGTCGGATGAATCCTTTCTCTAGGAGTTTTTGAAGTTGCATCATCATCTCTCGAATCTTGGTAGGATCCAAACGGTAGGGAGCACGAGCTATCGGAGCCGCTCCCGGAGTTAAGTCGATTTGAAACTCCACTTGACGCTCCAGTGGTAGACCAGGTAGATCTTCCGGAAAGACGTCGGAAAAATCTTGCACAATCTTCACTTCTTTCACCGACTTCTTCTCTTTCTTCGCGTCCACCACATAATCCAGATACGAGGGGTATCCCTTCACTAGGAATTTGCGAGCCTTAAGAGAGGAGATGATAGGATTACTCCTCTTCCCTTTCTCCCCATAGATGGTGACTACACCACTTCCCTCCAAAGGCACTTGGATCATCTTCTTAGAACAAAAGATGTTCTTCTTATGCCTTGATAGCCAATCCATACCTATGACTACGTCAAAACCTCCTATAGCCATAGGTAGTAAGTCTACTTCAAAGGGATGACTATCTATTTCAAGGGTACAGTCACAAAAACGATCTCGAACGATCACTTGATCCCCATTAGCTACTTCTACTACCAATGCATCGGGAAGAACACTAATAGGAGTGACGAATAGCTTACAGAAAATATTCGACACGAAAGAACACGTAGCACCCGAATCAAACAATACGTGAGTAGGCAAGGAGTTTACTAGGAACGTACCCGAAACCACATCGGTCGTCTCCTTCACCTCCTCGGTAGTCATTCGAAAAGCTCGGCTTGGCGCTCTCGATGGTTGCTCAACCTTTTCCGTCGACTCAAACAAACTTCCACGGTTGACACCTACTAGCTTCGGGCAATCCTTCTTCATGTGGCCCGGTTCCCGACATTCGAAACTCATCGGCCCCCGGATAGGACACTCTTGAGTTGTGTGACTCTTTTTACCGCACTTGGCGCAACCGTTAGGACCCGAGTAAGACCTTGGATTGCATGAGCCAGAGTGCTTGGTCTTGCACTTATGGCACCACCGATCCTCATGACGGTTGTCACCGACTCTTCCACTTACAAACGACTTAGATTGACGAACGGGCCCAGATGACCCTTCCCACTTCCGCTTCTCCCCAGTCTGCCCTTTCTCTTCACATCCTGCTAGTATGTCGTCTTCCACTAGCAACGAGTCCTCAATAACATCTTGCAATGTTGATCCTCTAGCGTTTCTTACCGCCGTCCTCATCTTGGCTGGCAACCCAAGTTGATAAGCCTTAATCTTTGACTTCTCATCGGGGACTAGATGTCCCACTAGATTCAGCTTTTCCAGAAAGATCTTGGAGTAGTCGGCAATGGACCGAGTCCCCTTCTTCAAATTCCTGAATTCATGTTCCAGTTTGTCTAACGACCGCTCACTACAGTACTTGTACATGATCTTTTGCTTGAAAACCGGCCAAGTTAACTTTACGAGAACTTCGGGAGTAAGGACAGAGCGGGTCAGATTCCACCAGATCAGGGCCTCTCCCCTGGGTAGCTGAGAGGCAAATTTGACCCGTTGCGAATCGTCGCACTCGCTAGATTCGAGGGCCATTTCTACCTCCTTTAGCCAATACATGCAGGCGACCGGATCTGAAGAACCCGAAAAATCCTTTGGGGTGGCACCCTAGAAAAGTCTTGTAAGTGCATCCGGATTCCCTTCGCTTCTCTCTAACAGTAGCATGTTCTTCTGTTCCCACGGTCGCCGGTCCTCCGCCCGACCCATTCACGATATTCTCCGTTATTGTCTCGTGTTGGCGGTGACTAGCATCTCGATCCTCCAGTAGCTTCATAAAGAATTCTTGTTGTTGAGCCATGGCCGAGTTCATGGCTAGCATCATATTGTCCCTGATTCTGGTCTCCATAGTCACTTCCTCCATGATAGCATTGCTAGCCGCAATGTTCGTGCATGGGATCTGTTCGGGTCCTACTCCCAAGATAGTGGGTATGGGAGGTCCCTCAGAGGTCGTGACCAAAGGAGGTCGGTCAATAGTAGATTCCACTTCCACGTGACCCTCTGGCGTATTCTGTAACCTGCTCCAAGTGTTTACCATTGATATCTGCCATAAACGTACGAGAAGGAGATTGAGAAAAGACTAAGAGAGTTGAACTCATTGTACGTACTAATACACATTTCAATTATCATAATAACAGCATTTGCAAGCATACTCACGTAACAATGTATTCATAATAGCAGTAGCTAAGTGAAATTATGAACAGATCATATATAAGGATTCTTGTTACCACAATTACAACTCTTAATTTGCGTAATTCCATAAGTCCTAACACTCTCCCCACCTAGGACTTCTACCCCAAGTGGACAGTGAAACAATAATGTCTAAAGCTTAAGTCTAGATATGCTAAACAATACCTAGTTCACTTAAACTAAAGCTCTGATACCAACTTGTAACACCCTAAAAATAGGTATAACAAAAATTCGAAAAACGGACATAAGATATACTAAAATTGCCATAGCAAGAGCCTCCCAAAAATGGGGAAATAAATAAAACCTGTTAATTACAATTGTAATGAACGGAAATAAACAACAACCAACTAATCTAATTTCAATGCTACAAAGAAGATTACAAAAGGGGTGTCATCTATAACCCAAAATGTCTTCACAAAAAGTGCACTCTAAAGCACCGTCCCCAAGCTCTCACCCGAGTGCATCTATACCTGCTTTGAAACTGCGCCACTAGAACCTAAGATACACATCGACACCAAACAAGTGTTAGGCCAAAAAGCCTAGTGAGCATGTACAAGAAATAGCATATAAATCCACATACAATTCTTATCAGTAGTTAACCAGTTGTTCATTAAAGGTGGAGTCAATAGGGGAGACCCATAGCACCAATCAAGTTCCACACAAAGAGTCGATATACCTTGATGCCAACTACTAAGAGTGACATCCGAAAGGCCCGGCACACCCGAGGACTACAACCATGGCATTACCCCGAATGGCGGAGGTCTAGGCACATACCATCACGGTGGCGCCCAAGACTACATCCTCCTAGTGTCTACTGACTTGGTTCGTCCAACATAATTTATAGGAGGTCTTGAGGCATATTACGGCCAAGAATATTTCGATACCAACCATGGGTACAATATTACCATCCTAATCAATGTAAAGTCCAATATGAGACTCGTACGACAATCATTCTCATCACGTAGATATTATATCACCATAAGGTGTCCCAAGTAGAAATCAACATAAAACCAAGATAGGTATACATTATCTCATGGAAAGTTTCATAGAAACATATTTACATAAAGAAACCCAAATACTTGGACATTAAAAATGAGCATTTTCCAAATGAATATACAAGATAATAACAAGTAGTAGATTATGATGTGTATCTAGTTTTGACAAAGGTTTAGAAACTCACAATCTAGGTTTTGGTTAAAACCTAGAAAATAGAAACCCTAGAAGTTGCCCAAAGATGGATTTGATGGATGAGAGTGAGAATCTTGAAGAACACGCCAATAAATGGCCTTGAATGAAGCTTTGATGATCAAAATAAATAGTTTACCATCCAAACCCTAGAAACATAAATGAGGTATGTGAAGAAGCCCCAAAATTGCCCCCAAGATGAGTTCTCCCGTTTTTTGCAAAGTGAAAATGTGAAATGAGGAATCATATAGGTTTTAAAACAGAAGCCAGGTCCACGCGGGCAACTATGCCCCGACGACTTTGCCAATGGCATTGTCGTCGGTCATTGTTGCGGCCTCACCACCCCCTTCGGTACACCAAGTGCGACTTTGCTCTGCAACTTTGCCCAAGGGCATTGTCGCTGGGCAATGTCGCTGAGTCGCTGACCCTTTCGATACACCATGGGCGACTATGCCCTGCGACTTTGCCCAAGGGCATTGTTGCTGGGGCAATGTCGCCCACATCCTGCAGGGGTCTGATTTCTTCATGAAAGGTAGTTGACTCACGCACGACCGCAGTTCCAGTTATGACAGTACTTCCTAGGATCACATAAGGCAACATGTATACAGATAGAAACCTCAACTAGAGAAGTAGTATAAAAGATACAATTAACTTCAATTAAACAGGTAAAATGAGAGGTTTAATGGATTTCCAATACTTACCTGAAATCTGGATGTTACATTGTACAAGTAATAACATCCCAATCAAATGCACAATTCTTATCAGCAGTTAACAATAAGTTCATCAAATGTGGAGTCAATGGGGGAGACCCATAGCACCAATCAAGTTCCACCCAAAGAGTTGATACACCTTGATGCCAACTACCATGAGTGACACCCAAAAGGCCCGGCACATCCGAGGACTACAACCATGGCATTACCCCGAATGGCGGAGGTCTAGGTACATACCATTACGGTGGCACCCAAGACTATATCCTCCTAGTGTCTACCGACTTGGTTTGTATAACATTATTATTAGTAGGTATCAAGGCACATAATGCCCATGAATAATCACAATACCAACCATGGGTACAATATTAGACCATACCGTTCACGCATCGCACATAGTCTATAAAAGACTAGTGTGAATATATTATTATTAATGAAGTCATACCCCACCTTATGAGGACTCAAGTAATAACCACCCCAATAACATGGTAAATACCTCGTCAAGCAATAACAAAGCAACTTATCATCATATATTTAACAAATAACCTTTATCCCAAAATTAGGGCAAACCACCTATATAACCCATTATTCAAGATTTACCCATACAAGTATACTTCTAGTTTATTTAAGAGTAAAGAGCCCCAATCAGTTCATCCATAAAGTTTATGAGGTCTCAAAGCTAAACATATTGAACCCCACAAAAAACCAAAATAAGTGTGTGAATAGTTCATAAATAAAGGAATGATATCAATAAGTAACATGTTATGATATGTATCTAGTTTTAACAAAGTTTAAGAACTCACCAACTAGGTTTTAAAGAAAACCTAGAAACCTTATGAACTCTAGAGGTGAAGATGATGGCAATAGAATACTTGACACTAGCTTTAAATGCACCAAGAAGAGATCCCAAACGTGCAGGAGAAGTTCAATCAATGTTCCTACTAACCAAGCCTTTGCAATAAATGATGAGAGGGTTTAGAGGAGAAGAAATCGCCCAAAAACCCTAAATCTCTCGGTTTAGAACTGATTTTGTGGGAGTGATATGAAGAAAAACGGGTTGTTGAGCTTATAAGGGACCAGACCACGCGGGCGACTTTGCCCAAGGGCATTATCGCAGACATTGTCACGGGTATTGTCGCGGGGTTTCAGTACCTTTCGGTACATCCCCGACGATTGTGACAGGCGACATTGCCAATGTCACAATCGCGAGTCACTATCGCCAAGACCATCCAACAACCTCCCTTCTCCCGGTGACTTTGCCTTCTGCGACTATGACCAGTGTCATAGTCGCTGGTCACAGTCGCTCAACACTGGCCCGCAACTGGAATTTTGCCATTTTTGCGATTTGGAGCATTCGAGGTCGGATGGAAATCTTCGGGGAACTAAACTCCTCCATTACTAAGGTATAATTAGAGCAAAACATAAACGAATGAGTTTTAAGGCTCGAGATTACTTACGATAAATTTACGGGCGTTACACCATCATTCTCTCTATGTTCTTAGATGTTGTTACAAGTTTTTAGCTTTCTTTTCTATAGATCTCTATTGCTTATCTCTTTATCTTTCATCTCCATGTATCCCTATTCCCTACTCCTTACTTTAATCTATTGCATCTCAATTTCTTCTTAAACTCTTTCAATTTTCTGCATTTAAATTCTGCAAATTAGATTAGGCTTAATTTTCTGCGTTTGTTAAATTTCTGCATATGTTTGTTTAATGATTCATCGTCCGTCTTTGATTTCCGTTAGCGTTAATGTTATTAGATCGTGTCTAATGTAGTTGTTTTGATAGCTTAGATTTACTTTGTCTTTGATCTTATTAGAGTCTAATTAAATAACTTGTTGCTTGGTTTCGATTTAGTAATTGTTTTATTGGGTAATTGTCGCTTAAGATCGAGGTTTTGGTATTTGACCAATTGTTCTTAAAACGAATGTTGGGTTTTAATCCATTTTGATTCTAACGAGAGTTGGGGTCAATTTAATTGGTTTTTAACAAAACATTTAGTCGATTTAATTAGTTTTTGACGAAACGAAAGTTTGATCATTACTTGGATTAAATTGGTCGATGACAACGACTCTAACATTTTCGAATAGTTAGGGACGTTGATTGGGAAAATCACTTGTTTTAAACCTTAATGTTTCTTTCCTATATACATATATTGAGAGAGTAAATATGTGTCTTGGCTTAGAAAAGTTTTTCCACCTCGAGAGAGGGTTAAAGTTATTTAGCAAAACAAATTCCCACCATTACCAAAATCCTAGGTTGACGTTACCCAGTGCCTCTTTAGTTGTAGTTGTCCTTTATTTTACTTAATCTTGTTCCTATTTGTTTCTTTTTTCTCTCTCGTTCCCTTAATCTCGTTTAATTTCATGTTCAATTAGTTTAGTAACCAAATCAAATAACTGATTCACATAACTAGACATGATTATTAAGTGTTAGTGTTTAGACCGTCACTTCCTTGTGATCGACCCGTATGCTACAATACCTGTACGCTTGCGGTTATAAATTTAAAACACATCAGAAAACTATACCAAAAACAACCAACATTTTTCATAGGAAAACAAGTAAAAAACATTTTGATTACCAAAACATACATCCATTGATTACCAAATCATATATCCATGAATTAAACAAGATTCATACATCCATCGATGATAGATTTAGTCCCTGTGGTATGCGATATTTTATATAAATGGTCCATAAACCTCATTTATTATGTAGATTACCTACATTTTTCACGATTATGATCCCTCTGACAAACAACCGTCAATGGGGTTTGATAAACTCAAGGGCAAAATTGTCTTCTCACTTTATTATTTATTTTAATATTCTTCATAAAAAATCCTAAATCTCTTTTCTCTCTCCTCATTCATCATCTTCATCTTGCCTCAAGAGTTAAGAACATCCAAAACCCAAATCAAAAGTTAACCCTAAAAATAAAATTAAAAAACCTAAATCAAATTTATTGGATAGAAATCATAGCAACTCGTTACTTAGAACAACTAAAACTTCACTTAAAAAAGAAAAGAGGAACCAGAAGAGAAGTTTACTTAAGGCGGGTAGCAACATTTTGGTAACATTCATTAGCTCCAAGAGTTTCTTTGGGACAATTCTTTAGTTAAATAAACTTGGTCGATTTAGTGAGGATTAAAAAGAGGAGATGGGGTTCCACCAAGATGGAGATCGGAATAGATGGGGTTAGTCGGAAATGGATAAAGAAGAGATGTGGTGAGCTAGAGGACAAGAAGGAGATCTTGTGTCACATGAGATGGCCTTTGTATTCATATCGGATTCCAAAACAAACAACTTAATTAGTAATTTGAATATTTAACAATCGAAGTAGGCTTCAAGGGTAAAGAAGAATATTTCAATGACGTATTTGGTTGGGGGGGGGGGGATTTCAGCAGTGCTTTCAATGACGGGGTGGTGGTTTCCTGCGAAGAACACAGTGAGTGAGAAGATTAAGGTTTCAACGGTGTTTCCTTGAAGGGGAGGGGGTTTCAGGATTTCAACAATAAGGGAGGGGGTTTCAACGAGTGAACACCGTGATGGTGGGAGGGGGTTTATGTTTTCCATTGAGGAACACATATGCGTTTCCACCTTTTGAATTTTTTAGGAGTTTGATTTTGAGTTTAGTGTTTTTTATTTTGAGTTTATGGTTTTTGATTTCGTGTTTAGGATTTGATTGTTGCTGATGAAAAATGAATATGGTGTTTGATTTTCGAGTTTAGGGTTGATTGTTATTGATAAAGAAAATGAACATGGTGTTTGATTTTGCGATTAGCGTTCTTTTTTTCTTTTTTCTTTTTTGAGTTAACGGTTACTTTGTTATTGATGAAGAAGGGGAGAGACTAACATTCAACAAAAAAGACAAAAAATATAGAAAAAAACATTTAAATGGTGGAAAATGAAGAAAAGACTAGAATGTTTCCGTAGTGGATGATTGTTTACTCAAGAGACCAAATCCGTGAAAAAAGTTCATATTAGGGGTGCTCACGGGTTGGGTTGTCCGGGTTGATGGCACTTTAACAACCCAATCCAATCGTTGCGGTTTGAAAAATCTCAACCTAACCAAACCCAATCAAAAGTGCAACCCAACCCAAACCGTGCGGTTTGGGTTAGGTTGGTCGGGTTTGTCGGTTTGAAACATTTATTAATCATTTCATAAATTACATACCTGTTGTTGCCTGCCGACAGCCGCCAACTGTTGCCTCCTGCTTCCACCTGCTGCCACCTTTCACCTAAACCGTGCAAATTGCAACAATTTTTTGAACAAAACAAGTATCAAGCTTACAAGAATAAAAATACAAACCTGTTTGTTTTTTTCCTTATCAAAAGCTTAAACTTAAAGAGTTCAAAGTTTAGACCAAGTCACTAACGACATACAACTCAAATGGACTACAACTCCAATATCCAAATAGTTTTAAAGTTTAAACCAACGAAATACAACCAACCATACAACTAGTATGCAATCTCCATCAAATGAAATACAACCAAAAAGTAGAAACTAGCGAGACTCTCAATCAACAATGACCGTATTGGACGTCTTGATCTCCGATGCTTTCGCTTTCTTGGTCTTGAGGTTTTTCATGTCATCTAAGATTTAAAACAAAATCTAACAAAGTTATAAATAGATAAAATAGTAGAAATACTATTATATAATTAATTTGTTAAACTTGTTTACCTTCTTCCAGAAATTCATAAGATGATGTTTCATCCAAATACTCCTTTGTTTGAATCCCTTGGTGACCCACTCTCAACCAACTTTGCATACATACTAGTGCTTCGACCATTTTTGGACTCAATGAACTCCTAAATGAGTCCAAAATACTTCCACTAGTACTAAATGCAGATTCGGAAGCCACCGTAGATACAGGTATTGCAAGAATATCTTTTGCAATCATAGACATAATGGCATACCTACTCCCATTATTCTTCCACCATAGTAGGATATCAAACTCCGAAGTCATTGGATCGATAGATTCTTCACTCAAATATCTTTGAACATCATTCATTTTCTCCGGCACTTGCAATTGTTGTTTTTGCATTCAACTTTCCAATAACGACCTCTTACGAGTTCCATTGATCGTTGTTGCTGAGTCATTTTCGGGTACCTACACATATGAAGAGAAATACAAACAAGTAAACAACTAAACAAACATGAATATATTAAAATGCATAAAAAAATAAATGAATTACTCATGTAAGTATGTAACCAACCTTTTCACCACCGCTACACTTATCATTGTAGATCTCAAACAACCGGTTAAGGATTTGTTCCACCTTCACAATAACCTTGAGAACCGTTTCACCATCATAAATACATTCAAAAAGAAACTTAAAATACTTCATCTTGTACCTTGGATCAAGTACAACGGCCAAAAACAACAATGGATTAATGTTTTCCGGATTCCCCCAATATTTGTCAAACTTCTTCTTCATTTTTCTTGCCATGGTAGACAATATGGAATTGTTACTTTGGACCAAAGAATCCAAGTGTGTATGAATCTCACAAATTTCATGATAGCCACATCTAACATCATAAAAGTTGAATTCCATCTTGTAGGCACATCTAAGACTAACCCACCCTTGTAACTAATCTTTTCCCTTTCAACACAATCTCTAAACTTTTGCAACCGTGCAGAAGATGACCGAATTTATCTCACACTATTACGAATGGCTGGGATTGAATTATGCATCTCTTTCAACCCATCACCCACAATCAAATTGACTATGTGTGCACCACATCTGAAGTGGATGAACTCACCATCAAGAACTGACCCTTTCTACGCATTAACCCTTCTCTTTACATAACTAATGGCCACATCATTAGCAGACGCATTATCAACAGTCACACTAATAACCTTTTCTAATCTCCAACCAAGCAAACACTTCTCAATGACCCTACCAATAGTCTCACCCTTGTGATCTTTGATTTGACAAAAAATTACGACTTTTTTATTTAAATGGCAATCATTATCTATATAATGTGTGGTTAGGCACATATAAGCCATTTGAGTACAAGAAGTCCAACAATCTGTTGTTAAACATACCCTTTGTCTATCCTTGGTTAACTCTAGGGGTGTTCATCCAAACCGTCAAACCGCCCACACCGCACCGCGCAAAACGCGGTTTAGAACTTCCGCGGTGCGGTTTGCGGTTTGTACTTTTACCAAACCGCAATATGCGGTGCGGTTTGTGGTTTTGAGTTTTCAAACCGCGGTTCAAACCGCACCGCACCGCATCTTTTATATTATTTTTTTAATTTTAAACATATATATATATAGAGAGATAGGTTCATACGAGAATGATAACGATTTAAAGGAATAAAGGGACAATTCTGGACCAATCATAATTAAGAAATTAATAATTGTTTATTTTAATAAAAAAGGGTATAAATGTCATTTTTCATTAGTAATTTTTATTTTAAGAAATTAGTAAAATCAAGTCCTAAATTAATGGGATTATTGATTCATCCATTCCATATTTCTCTCAACCTTTCAATCTTCTTCACCCTTCAATCCTCCATCAAAATTTACCGGCGGGAATGGTGAATTTGACGTCTCCGACGTTGTCTTCTTCGCCACAGTCGCTGCAAAACCGCACCACCACCACCACCGCACCAACATGTTACTTTCAGCGGCGGTGGGTTATACTCACCACCACCGCACCACCACCATGACCACAACCAACATGTGTCTTCGCCACAACCGCTGCAAAACCGCACAACCACCACCACCGCACCAACATGTGATTGTCAGCGGCGGTGGGTTATACTCACCACCACCGTAGACGGCTTCCAATCGGCTTCCAATCACCTGCTCCTCCATCAAATCTGACAGCCCCACCGTAGACGGCTTCCACCGCAGACGGCTTCCAATCGCAGACGGCTTCCAATCGCCCCACCGCAGACGACTTCCACCATAGACGACTTCCAATCGCAGACGACTTCCAATCGCCCCAGATGAGGTGTTCATCGGAGGTAGTCATCGGAAATCTATGAGTCGAGGAAGGAAGACGATGGGGAAGCAAGATGAAGGAGAAAGCAAAGTATTTAGAACAAAATCACATATGATTTTGGTGTTAAGTATTATAGCCAAGTTATTTAGTACAAAATCACATATGATTTTTGGTGTTAGTATGAATTTGGTGTTAAATATTTAGTACAAAATCATATATGATTTTGGTGTAAGTATGATTTTGGTGTTAAGGATTTAGAACAAAATCACATGTGATTTTGGTGTTAAGTATTATAGCCAAGTTATTTAGTACGAAATCATATATGATTTTGGTGTTAATTATTAATTTGGTGTTAAGTATTTAGAACGAAATCACATGTGATTTTGGTGTCAAATATTATATCCAAATTATTTAGTACGAAATCATTTGTGATTAACATGATAAACCAATTTTGATTTCATTATAGCAACGAATCACTTATGATTACCATGATGAACGAAGTTTGAATTTTATAGCAGCAGATCAATTGTGATTAACATGATAAACCAAATTTGAATTCATTATAGCAGCGAATCACTTGTGCTTACCATGATAAACGAATTTTGAATTTATTTTCAGAAAAATTGGGGAGAGATTGAGACGTGTTGAGATAAATTAGGAAGAAATTTCTTTTTTTATTTGAATTAAATATTATAATCCCTTTTTTTTGGAAGTTAATAATGTCTTAAATTATCCAAAACGTAATATGACTTTATTGCCCTTTTACTCTTAATTTTAGAAACTATTATTTTTGGAATTAATTTAAAAAATGATTGGCTGAGAATTGTCCCTTTATTCTTTTAAACACATTATGTTCTCGTTTGAACCCACCCCTATATATATATATAATAGTTTGATTTAATATTTATATAATTGGGCTTTGTGTTTTTAATTATGGACTTTAAGAATTTAAGTTTTGGACTTTGCTAAGTAAACCTTTTAATTATAAGCCTCTTAAAAGTTTGTCTCAACAAATGAAAAAATGCCCTAGCTTAGGACGTTCAGGACTGGAGACGTCACTTTCCGTTTATCGTATTGAAACAATTTATTTTTTAGACTATTTTTAGTTATGCATTTTGGAGTTGGATGTATTCAAACTCTTTATTTTTTGGACTACGGTCACTTAATCGTTGATTTTCTAATGTATTTTAAACTTATAGTTTTTTGTATTGTACGCATAAAGTGGGATAGGGACAAACCGCATAAACCGCACCGCATTTCGCGGTGCAGTTTGGTGCGGTTTGAGGTATATGCGGTGCAGTTTGCAGTTTGGGAAAATGCTCAAACCGCACATGCGGTGCGGTTTGCGGTTTTGCCCCAAACCGCACCGCGAACACCCCTAGTTAACTCTTTCATCAACTTAACACGATCCTCACTAAACAACTTGTATACATCCCTAGTGACAGTCATTCTACCAGGAATTTCAAACTTAGGTTGCAAGTCTTGAAGCAACTCTTTAAACCCTTCACCCTCTACGACATTAAAAGGTTGTTCATCTTTCACCACAAATCTGGCCAAAGCTTTGCGACATTTGTCCTTATTATAAGTCATGGCCAACAAATTTCCCGCACCATCACCACCACTTTGAAAACTAAGCACGTTTTGGTTTTTATCAATTACCCTACCCGGATACTTTCTACATTGTTTTTTTTATGTGATTCCACAAACTACTTGTACCAATTTTTCTACTATCACAAGCATAGTCTTTGTCACAATAGTTGCAAGCACATCTAGGATCACTTTGATTTCCAGTTCCACCCTCTACTTTTGAAAAGTGCATCCAAATATCAGATACTCTACCTGGTTTTTTTATCTGCGTGTGGTTCTTCTTTGATCTTTTTGTCAACATCAATAGGTGTAGCACTTTGATCAATAGGTGTAGCACTTTGATCCATTGAGAATTAGAGTCTATATGTAATTGAAAATAACACCTAAATCAGAAACAGAAAAACTAAACAGAAACAGAAAAACTAGAACTAAAACAGAAAACAGACAAAACACAGTAATTCTAAGGTAATCTACGTAATAAGAGAAGTTTGGGGACTATTTTTATAAAAATCCGCATACAACAAGCACCAAATCCACTTTACGCTAAATAAAATTTATATGTATTAAAATTAAGATATTAATTCCAAAAATTAGTATTAAATTTTTTTAAATTTTTTATAACTTTTACTTAAATGTGCTTTATTAATTATTTATATAAATTTTTATAACATATAAAAAGTAGAACTAAAACATATGTAATTACAATATTACATTTTTACATATGTTAACCAAGTTTTATTTATTTTTATAAATACATATATTCATCTATATATTTGTCTTTAATATATTTATATATAAAAATATAATTAACGTAAGATAAATTTATAATTAAATATCATATTAACATACTTAAAATAGGAGTAATTAAAAATAGGTATATGATTAAAGTAGTGATATTTTCTTGCTATAAATAAATGTGTTATTATATAATTTGGAAATATTATTTTTTATAAAAAAAAATATAAATTAAAAATATAGGGACACTAGAAAATTGAAAAAGAAAGGATTATGTGATAATGAAAAAAGTTTTAAGTTGTTTAGTCGGGTCTGATGTTGGAAGCTCTTAGCTTGAAAATGGTTCATGACATGAGTTTTACGTATTTTATCAAGATATAGTAGAAAATAAGTTTATAACCCCACAAAGGTTGTGGTGCAATGGTTGAGGTTCAAGAGGATTGTGATAAAATATCTCAATCCTGTTCGATTCCATTCGTCCACAACAATTGTGGCCACCGAATTTATAGGACCGATGTTTTTACAATAGAAATTTACCGGAATTAGCTGAGCATAGCCTATGAACACCCTTCAAACACGTATAAGTTTTATATAAAATCCACGCCTTTTTCAAGGAAATTTTGAAATTCAAAGTCATTAATCAAAGAGTTGAAGTATATAGAAAATCAAGAATTGAGAGAGCCTAAGAAATTTTTAATCATAAAAATTTAATTAATTATAAAAATATTAAGCTTAATAGGTCAATCCAAACCTACCCAATTTAATAAAAAAAATGGTTGTCCAAACTCGCTTTTCATAACTCCAAATCAACCAAAGTTAAGTGTAAGAAAGGCCATAAATCCAATATTCTATCAATCTTAGGAGGGAGGGTTGAGAGCGGGTCTTGATCAGCAAACACAGTACCCCAAAACAGTTGTAAGCCAAATGAAGGGGCCGTTTAAACAATGTTTACGTGGCAAGAGAAATTGTCCTCGACATTACGAGCCATCATAATGGATTGTTGGCAAACGTCTTAAACCCGGTAAGCGCTTACTAGGTAAGAGTTTTATCCCTCACTAGATAAGACTCGATCCTTGTTATGCGTGTTACTGGGTAAGGTTCTCTGTCTTTGCCATGTCCAATCGGTAAAGTAAATGATATCAGTAAACACTTACCTGATAAATGTTTAAGTAAACGATCCCTAACTTGCAACTTCTCGTGTCAAGTCATTTGGAAGGCTTAAATCAAGAAATATATAATGATTTCAATTTGGTATTTAAATATTATTATATAATATCTTTAACAGAAGACAAAACTAGAAACAATGGGTTTAAAGACTAATGATAATATATTATATAAACCAAAAGCAATTGTTAAAACAAATAAAAAAGACAAATAACAGACTTGCAAATCGTTTATGTTGATGGGATGTGATACATGCCTATCTCCAGACCAAGTCTCTCTCTCAGGAAAGCTTTCTCCTCACAAGTCCTTTAAAAAAGTCGAAACTGTACCACATGAAATCAAAAGCTGTAAATAACTTCATAATCTAAATATACACTTTTAATAAAAAGTTCCACACAAAATAATAAGTTTAATTTGTCTTAGAGTAGCTGTTGCTCTAAGTAGGCAGGCACCATAGACTAAAAAAGAGTGAAGGATTAAAAGACTCCAAAACATGCAGCATCGTAAAACCAAATCAAACTAACCCACCCAAAGGCAGGGTCGGGTGGTGGTTTTAAGATGTACGTAGACCTTTACCACTATCCCAAAAGACAAAAAGGTTGTTTCCAAGAAGACAGACACCCGGTCTGCATATAAGTCCTACATCTAATGTAAAACCCAACCTTGACCTTCTGGACACAATAAGTAACCTTACTCCGTTACTCATTGCTTAGAAACTATTTGTTGTTATGCGTCAAACCTAAGAAATAATAGATGGTAAGTATGGTTAAATGTCTTCAAAACAATGATGTTTCTGGTTTAAAATTGCTCGTTAACTTCTACTCATACTTCTTAAATAAAATGTCAACCTGGTGTGAAGAACTCAAAACATTGAACCAAGAATATAAACTCAAATCTGGAAATCATTGCTGAAAGAGTAATCAAGGAAGCAGAAAAATAAGGGAGCTTCTAGCTTATTCAAGAGGCTACACTGTCACATTACAAGAAGTGAGGGGCCGTTTACCAAACACTTACCGGGTAAGCTTACCTTGTGTCACTTACCTTCCAAATGAGTATGTATGTAAGAGGCACAGCAAAGACCAAGAATCTTAACCGGTAAGTGCTTACAAGGTGAAGGGGAGGATATTTAACATACCCTACCCTCAAAGAACCACGTGGAAAATTCCAACCTCCCCTCCGGCGGTCACTTATCAAGATTCCCAATTCGCTAATCATCGTTGCTGAAATAAAACTTCGGGTTAACCCAGGATCAACCATTACCACCACACCACTTCAAACCCAGATATCATTCCCAAGAGTTTTAATTAGAACAGATCTCAGGCTTCCTTTCCCCATTTTTCTCTACTGTTGGCTCCTCACTATTTTCCTCATGATCCTCTTTGTAGGTCAGTAGTACACTTGGTTCTCGTCGACGACAGAAATGGCCCAAATTCCATTTCTCGTCGCACCGAAAACACATGCCTCGTACCCTCTCAATTTGCAACTCCTTGTCCGAGATCTGCCTAATTTCCATCGTCAGCCTAGCATCGTCCCCAGGATTATTCCTGTTTCTAAACTGCCAATTGGACATCCCTTCTCCATCCCCTATTCAGTTCGACCGGGCAGTAAGGAGGACCAGTAAAAGAACGGTTAGTTTTGATTGCGTTTGCTATTCAGACCCAGCAGAAGGAATTCCTCACCAGCCTGCAATCACAACATTCCCCTTTGTCCCTCCCCTCTTTTCCTTCCTGGTGTAAGTGAATCAAAGGGTGGATATTTAACCCCTGGATGTATATCCTACCAAATTTTCAACTCGCATTAGGCTTAATTCTCATCATTTTTTGCTGCTAAACACCTTTTACAAATAGAAACCATAATTCTTCAGAAACTATATAGTTAAATTTTGGTATTTTGTTATTCGATGGTCTTTCTTTGTTTCCAATTGTGCTAATCCCCTTGTCATATGGTAAAGCATAGCACCACAATAGCCTTGGAATCAGACATGATTTGGTTACGATATTGGAAGTTGTCTTTAAACTATGGCCAACAAAATATGCAAATTATGCTTGCATCATTTGCACCAATTCTTTGTCATATTTGCTCAAATTTTAGCATAATAAACACTATGTCATATGAAAATTGCATGACCTTACAACTACGCGACCTTTGGGGGATCCATAACTTTTTTGATGAAACCATGTAAACTCAATAATGCATGTATGTGCCAAACAAATCAAGTTCTATCCAAATGATCTAAATAGCGTTTACAAATACATGCCAAGTAATTGTTATTGTTTTTGGAAGTTAAACACTAACCATTTGACACGCGAAAACTCATGTTTTTATATTCACAAGTCAAATATGTACTTTTTTTCTGGGATAGAGGGAGTAGCATATACAACTTTCTGATATTTAAGAAGCCGCATTGAACATAGTACCTGTTGCCATCTGGATGAAGCTCACACATCTCACCGTTATCAGCAATGGCCAATAAATATCCGGAAGGTGTTAACCCCTGCAATGAAGAAACTGAATTGTTAGGACTTCGAGTTAGCATCTTCCAACAACATGGATGTGTAACTAACAAAAGACGAGTACCAACCAATTACCATAATTTATCCCATTGGCATGCGTTTGCAATTTTATACATTCATCAAGGAAAGCATGTTCTATAATATTTATTATACGCTATTTCGAGTACAACTATCTACGCAATCAAGATAGCAAATTCGAGGGGCATGTCACCAAGATTTCTTGGTTATCTAATCAATAATGATACCCACAAACAGGATTCACTCACCTGAACAGTAACTACATTTTCTAGCAGCAAATCTTGATCTTCGCTTTTCTCCTGGACGATAATCCTCTGCCCACTGCACCAATGAAGACCAACAATGAACTCCAAATAAATTAATAGCGAACGTTATGTGCAAATATCTCCAGGTCACAAACTAGCATTGCCTGAAAATGGAAGCTTTCTCATGAATTCCATTTGGAAACAGATGTGGGGAACATGGTATACTCCCAAATCATGAACACTGTTAATACTTTAATCTTATCCCACTTTATTAGAAAAGAGACTACAATATATACAAGATTAACAAGCCTAATAGGGAAAAGCTAAGACTAGTACAAAGAAAGTAAAAGCAAACTTTTCTATATCTAACACTCCTCCTCAAGTTGGAGCAAAAATGTTAATCATGCCCAACTTGTTACAAATAAAGTCTATTTGAGTTTTCCGCAATGGCTTCGTGAGAATGTCTGCAAGCTGGTGTTCAGTCTTGATGTGTACCGGTTGGATCGATGGAGGGTCTGTCCTTGTTCCCACAACACGGTCTCTAATGAGATGACAATCAACTTCGATGTGTTTGGTCCTTTCATGGAATACTTGATTCTTGGCTATGTGAATGGCTGATTGGTTATCACAATACAATCTCATCAGTTCGTCTGTAATTACTCCAAGTTCTCTTAGGAGTCTCCTTACCCACGTCATTTCACATGACACATCTGCCATGGCCCTATATTCTGACTCGGCACTTGATCGGGAGACAATATGTTGTTTCTTGATTTTCCAAGAAACTAGATTTCCTCCGACGAATACACAGTATCCTGTAGTTGATCTCCTAGAAATGGGACATCCAGCCCAATCTGCATCCGAGAAACCGGATATTCTACCATCTCCTTCTTCAGTGAAAGCACCCACTCGACAATGACCTTGATCTGAATAGAGTATCCCTAAGCCTGGTGTGGCCTTGAGATACCTCAAAACACGAAGTGCGGCATCCCAACGACCCGTATAAGGAGCTGACATGAACTGACTCAAGACACTAACTGGGAATGAAATATCTGGTCGAGTAACTGTCAAATAGTTTAATTTTCCAACCAGTCTCCTGTATCTCTCTGGATCCTTCATAGGACTTCCATCATTCGGAAGAAGCTTTCCTGTAGCGAGCATCGGACTGTCCACAGGTTTACATCCCAATAGACCACACTCATTAAGCATATCAACAACATATTTCCGTTGAGACAGAAGAATCCCTTGTGGAGATCGAGATACTTCTATCCCAAGGAAGTAACGAAGCCGTCCAAGATCAGTAACTTGAAATTGAGTCTGTAGAAATTCTTTTAGTTTTGAGATGCCGGTGCTATCATCCCCAGTGATGATAATGTCATCTACATAGACCACCAGTATGATACGTCGACCGTCATGGTGTCTAAAAAACACAGAATAATCCTGGGAACTGCGGGTCATACCGAACTCCTGGAGAACATCTGAAAAACGGCCGAACCATGCTCTAGGAGATTGTTTAAGACCATATAATGAACGTCGCAATCGACATACCTTTGTAACCTCCTCCTTAATGACAAAACCAGGTGGTTGTTCCATATACACCTCCTCAAGAATGCCATTAAGAAAGGCGTTCTTGACATCCAACTGATGAAGGGGCCAATGATGGATGGCAGCCAAAGCGATACAAATGCGAACAGACGGCATTTTAGCCACTGGAGAAAATGTCTCGTCATAATAGACCCCATGGGCTTGAGAATAACCCTTGGCAACTAGTCGGGCTTTTAGACGATGCAATGAACTATCAGGATTAACTTTCACCGTGAAAACCCACTTACAACCCACTTTACGCTTTCCATGAGGAAGTTGTTCCAAATCCCAAGTATGATTCTTCTGTAAGGCATCCATCTCTTCTTGCATTGCCTTAAACCATCCTGGGTGATTAAGGGCCTCAGTCACATTTCTGGGAACAATATGGCTATCAAGGGAGGTGGTGTAGGCACACGACTCTGAAGAAAGGTGAGAGTAGGCAAGGTAGTCATGAATGGGATATCGGGTGCGAGTCCGTGTGCCTTTTTGGAAGGCAATTGGAATATCCGGGAGAGGAGCACCAGGCGGGTCGTAAGGCTCAGTAGGTAGCGGTACGGGGATATCAAGGACCGGGTCTGGGGAAATATCAGTAGGCGATGATGGGTGTGTATCAGGGGGTGGAACGGGAGATGTACCAGAAGGATCATAGGATCATGCACAGGTAGGCACTCATGGGTCTCAGCCACGTGTCGTTGGCGCTGTCGAGCATACACATTTGTGAAACGAGTATCAGCCTGGACAGTTGGAATACCAAGATTTGGTGTCATTACTGGAGGTTGTAAGACTTGAAGATCAAAAGAATCAGAAGAATCAGAAATAAGAGGGGTTGACTCGGATGCGTTGGTAGGTCTACCATAGAAGGGACTTGACTCATGGAATGTGACATCAACAGAAGTAAAATAACGACGCGGGTTGGGACTATAACAACGATAACCTTTTTGAACACGAGAATACCCAAGGAACACGCACTTGATAGCACGAGCTACAAGTTTATTATGTCCCGGACGATGATCATGAACATAAGAAACACAACCGAAGATTTTAGGAGCTAGAGGGAAAGAAGTACCTTTTGGAAATAGGATAAAGAAAGGTGTCTTTCCTTTAAGGACGGAAGAGGGCATACGGTTAATTAGATAATTAGCTGTAAGAACCGCATCACCCCAGAAATTGTGTGGAACATTATAATGGATCATCATAGTACGAGCCACATCCAACAAATGGCGGTTCTTGCGTTCAGCGATGCCATTTTGTTGAGGTGTATAGGCACACGATGATTCATGTATAATACCATGCTCAGATAAGTAACTGGTAAAATCAGAGGAAAAGTATTCTTTTGCGTTATCAGACCTCAAAGTTTTAATGGATACATCAAATTGGGTTTTGACATATGCATAAAATTCACAAAAAACAGAAAATATTTCATTACGTGACTTTAGCAAGTAAACCCATGTCGCGCGAGAAAAGTCATCAACGAACGTAACAAAATATTTAAATCCATTAGTAGAATACGGGACATGGTCCCCATACATCCGAGTGAATTAACTGAAACAAAACGGTAACATTACTAGACTCTCTAGGGGGATAGGGACAACGGGTATGTTTACCCAATTGACATGACTCACAAACTAACTCTTGAACAGAAGACAAATCTGGTCTCAATTGTTTCAAAACAAACAAAGAAGGGTGACCTAGCCGATAATGAGCCTCCTTGATACTAGAATCACAAAGATGTGCTGCTACAGATCGCAAACCAGACAAACGATAGAGACCTTGAGATTCAAAACCTGTGCCAATCAACTGGTTCGTCCCCAATTCCTGAAAGACACAATGTGTTGGAAAAAAGGTTACCGAACAATTATGCATTTTTGTAATTTGGCTAACAGATATTAAACTATCTGGAAATGTGGGAACATAAAGAACAGATGATAGATTTAGTTTTGACAAATTGCTAGTGGATCCGATGCCCTTAATTTGACACGAGGATCCATTCGCAAGTCGAACCGGAGTCTGGGGTATATCAGTATTGAGATTGGATATAAGGTCTTTGTTCCCAGTCATATGATCTGTGGCTCCTGAATCAATAATCCATGATGGTGAGCATGCTGAAAAATAGGTAGAAGACATACCTGATTGTGCTATGCTAGCACGGGGAGTAGATGAAACCTGGCTAGAAGACCCACGCTGGAATCGAGAGGCATCTTCATCATGGAAAGTGTAAGTGGGGGTGGTATTATCTGCAGATGCTACCTGGGCTCGGAAAGGACGAGGTGGCGGTTGAGATCCAGGACCAGAAGGAGGACGATTTGGACAGTTATACTTGGTGTGCCCAAACTCCTTACAATAAAAGCATTGGATCTTCTTCCTGTATCCTTCCTTTCCAATATTTCTGGTACTCGAAGAGGCAAAAGCTGATACATCAGTTCCGGGTGGTTGTGATGGAGTATGACTAGAGTACATTTCTCGGACAAGATGATACGTGGACGCCAATGACTGAGATGCTGAGTGACTTAGCAGTAGAGGACGAGCACTGGAATATTTAGCTGACAATCCTGAAATAAACGTCATCACGTCCATTTTCGCTAATCGCTCCTCCTGAACTTTAACATCAGGGGTGACAGGGAAAAGAACTCGAAGCTCCTCTGACAACTTCGATAGTCTAGTATAGTACTCAGTGAGATCAGAATCACCTTGTTCACATCTGAAATAGGAACCAAACACTGAATACGTATGAGACAAAGATTCCTTAGCTGAGAAGGAAGACTCCAAATGGATCCACATCTTCTTCGTGGTAGGATAATTCTGAGCAATGCTTAGGACTTGGGGTTCCATCGCATTCCATAGGGCCATTCGGATACCACTGTCGTTGAGTTTCCATTCTCGAGTTTTTGGATTCGGAGGGTCATTGATTAAATGATCATCTTTGTCCAAACTTTCAAGACCGGTTTGGACAAACAAACTCCATTGAGCCCAATTTGTAGAATTAAGTTTAACCGGAATCTTTAAGACGGCAGAAAAATTGATTATACCCGGAATGGAGAAGTCACTAGAGGTAGAACCTTGAGTTTTATCTGTAGAACCTTGAACTTTATCTGTGGGTGCCATTGTAAGCTTGAAATCAAGATCTTCTGGTAATGGGCACCTCCAAAATACGGGGTGAGTGATGTATATATATATATATATATATATATATATATATATATATATAAGGTAGTGATATATATATATCAAGTAACAATAACCAGAATACAAGAGAGAGATATCAGACCAAGGTCTGGAAACTCAGGTCTGGAAACGCAAAGGGCGGCGACGACGGCGGCAGAGGGCGGCGACGGCAGCACTGGGCGGCGCAGGTCCGACAATGGTAGGTTCAGACATCGATGGCTCTGACAGCCACAGATCTGGACGAAAACGCCGGTGGAGGTAGTGGTTTCAGGCTAAGACGGCGGCGGCTAGGGTTTGGACGAGTCCAGACGGCGGCGGCTAGGGTTTGGACGAGTCCAGACGGCGGCGACTAGGGTTTGGACGGATTCTGGCAGCGGCGGCTAGGGTTTAGACGATTTCCGGCAAGTGCGGCTAGGGTTCCGGCGCCGGCGGTTAGGGTTCCGGTGACAGGTAATTTTCTAGCTCTGATACCATGTTAATACTTTAATCTTATCCCACTTTATTAGAAAAGAGACTACAATATATACAAGATTAACAAGCCTAATAGGGAAAAGCTAAGACTAGTACAAAGAAAGTAAAAGCAAACTTTTCTATATCTAACAAACACTACAATGAACAACCCCATGTATTCCTTTTCTCCCCTGGTGTCTAATGAACAGATAGATCTGATATTAAGTGTTCAGATTTCATCTCACTGCAGTGTTTAAACTTGCAGATTAGTAATGACATTTTTATAGCATGTATCTAATCTTAGTGCTTCCAAGTGTTGAAGGGGGCTTGATAAGGCCATCTCCAACCAATGTGCTAAAGAGCTAAAGTGCCATAATATAGCAACAAATCATCTCCAACCGATGTGTGAAAGTGCTAAATAAATATGCTAAAGTGCTTCTTGGTGGGTAAAAAATAGCCCATATTGAAGCACGCTAGCACACTTTGAAGAATGTCATTGTAACTCAAATAAAATTTAATTATGATACATGTTCTGTTTTAATTGGTTGAAAATTTAGGAATTTAAAAAGTTGTAAATGAAATACTAAGTGATATAAAAGTATAAATTTTTTGGCTAATTTACTAAAACTAATTAACATACATAAATAATTATTATAGATGAATAAACTACATAAATATAAATTTAACGAAGTTACTTAACTAATTAATATACACAAAAAATTATTATAGCTAAATGATAAATTAATAAATATATGTCAAATATATAAAAGCCTTATAACTTAGCACCATCTGGTTGGAGACAATTAGTGCTATTCTGATGAATAGTGTTAAAGTCGGTTGGAAATTGTTTAAGATAAGAAAAACAAAATTTAAAAACAAATGATTCTCAAAACATATAATGAAACTGATTTGATGTCTAATCTTGCCAAAAATGTAACAAAACGTGATTCATGTTACCCTCATTTCCAATAAAATATCTAATACATAAATACCAGATGAATCATGAGATATTACCTATGGAGCCATGCCTTGTAATATAGTTCCTCAAGGGGTTGAAAGCCTGCATTTTAAATAGTAGAAACCATGAATCACGTTTTCTATTATACCGAGAGAGTGAAAAGCTTAGATTTTCTTTAGGCAAATTGTGTAAAATAAACCAACATTTATGCAGTTTTTTCAGGAAAAAATCAAAAAAACTACCAGGATGACTTTTCCCACACAAAAATTGCATACCACTGGACTAACTGAATCACCAAACCCTGTTAAATAAGTTGCGTACGACTTACACATGCCACTTATTAAAAGGTTTTAGTGTCAATTGGTTACTAGCCCAGGATGATCAATCCTAACGTTTTGAAAAGTAGTGGCCCAGGAAGCATAGAAACAAGTGCATTAAAAGCATAGTTTTAAAAATCCCAATCGGGACTCGAGGCGTTTTCCCTTTGCAAGGCGAGGCGTAAGCCTCGAGGCGGTCTGAGGCGTAATTCTCAAGGCATGTATATATATATATATAAATATATATATATATATATATATATGTGTGTGTGTGTATAATACATAATATATGTGGAAAACATAATTCCATACCAAATTTTAAATTTCATAAGTTCATAAAATCTCTTCTAGAGGAAGAGGAAATGACCCCAAAGTGGGTTTTTGTACTTTTAAATTACTAAAAGTACACTTACTTTTGCTTTTGACTTTCTACCCTTTTAAATAAAAGTACAGGTTATTTTTTTAATAAAAAGTCATGAGTCTCTCACCAAAGTCTCACCAAAAACAAAAAGCATCTGAGGCTTGCGCCTCACCAGTGCCTCACGCCTCAACGTCTCGAGGCACCGCCTCACCGATTGAGGCGTAAGCCTCATCTAGGGACCATGAGGCTTAAGCCTCATGAGCGGTTTTATACCGCCTCACCTCGAGGCGTAAGCCTCAAAGGATTTTGAAAACCATGATTAAAAGTTTAAATGATATAAAAAAGAACTCTACAAATACACATCACTTTAAGTACTTTAAAGTTTCAGATATAACAAGACTAGTTATCATGACAGAACTTGAAAAAAGAAACGAAAAAGGAAGAAACTACAAGTATATGGAAAGAATATTTCATGATTTTGAAAGCATATATAAGATAACTCAAGAATTCCCATTTTTGTTTTCTTTTCGGTCTTTGGGTCAGCCACATAGAATTATTGGACTGGTAATCAATTAAGTCCATCACTTTTAAAGCTGAAAAAATCATATAGTTCACCCACACCCAAGCCATGTGAGCTGCACCCAATGTGAATTGGAACCACATCCAATTCAACCAAGTCCTACAATTTTTTTTCTTCTTTCAATAAATGGGTCAGAATCAGGTTCATACCATGCCACACCCGGTTCATACCCTATGCGGATACAACAGTCAAATAGAAACACCATGCAAATGCCATCTATGAGGAAGATCATACGAAAGATCTCAAACACGAAGACAGTTGTGTAATTAACGAGAAAAGGCACCAACTTAATACTTCAAAGTAGTCATAAATTATACAAACTACAACTCACCTTGGTTTATCAAAATATGGAAGAGGTATTCAAATTTATTAAAGAAGGCTGATGTAATGTCTTCTCTCCGTAATTGATACCCAGAAGTCAACTTCCTTAGTGCCGCATTCAAGGATGTTGTTGGCTTATCATTGTCAACATTCAAGCCTACACCTGCAATTGGAAATGATGAAGATCACAATAATGTAATCACAAGTGATCCACATAAGAGATATAATTGTGAAGGACTATAAGCAATTTCAGAAGTTCAGTGTATATTAGTGTTGTATGCACATTCTAACATAACACAGTTCCAGTGAGTCAGTGTCCTGGCAGTATTACTTCACAAGCAGAGATGAAGTTCTCAGCACATCTAACTTCACTATGATCTCTGAATGGTTCTGAATCAGCATTTTGAATCCTTTCCCCCATATATTTCTAAGGCCTCACCATTTGTTAATGATAAAGCAACGCTAAAACTTGTTGATCATTGTTGACAAAGTTCGCCTTTTTGTCTGTCTGACCTCTACTATAGTACTATGCTGTTAATATCGGATATCGGTGGTGTATCGGTTAGGGACCGATACACGATATATCAGAAATATCGGTTCATATAATATTTCTCAGAATTATATATATATATATATATATATATATATATATATATATATATATATATATATATATATATATCAGTAATTCAGTATGCAATCCATAAACATATCATATGCATTAAAACATCAACTTAAAATAGATTATAAGTTTATAAATTATAACTCTAACTCTAATTTAATAACAGATTATAAGTTTATAAATTATAACTCTAACTCTAATCTAACTCTAATTTAATAGAATGCCAAAAACAAATTATAACTCTAACTCTAATTTAATAGAATGGATATAAGCAAAAGACAAATTATAAAGTTATAACTATAATCTGTACCCTGTGTTGGAAGAGAAGAAGCAGCAGATGAGCAAAAGAACTGAAATGTCGAATGGAGAATAAATACCAGCAGAAGTTGATGTCTTGATGAAGAAACAAACAGCAGCAGGAAAGAAAGAGAAGAATTCGACCTGAAGAAGAGAAGAACCAGCGGCAGTAGAAGAAGAAGAAGTCGATGAAGAGAAAGAAGAAGTCGATGAAGAGAAGTATTGTTGTGTTGAAGAGAAATCGATTAAATAATTGAAGAAGAAGCCGTATATCTAAAACCTAAGATAGATTTCTAACAAATTAAAAAAAAGGCCCAAATGAATGATATAACTCTAAAAAAGAAGTATTACAAAGCCCAACCCAATATAAGTATTACAAAAAAATAGGCCCAAAAGAGTATTATCAAAATATCGGTAATATCGGCCGATATTTTGGTTAAAATATCGCCGATATATCGGCTGCCGATATAATGTCCGATATTTTACCACCGATATTTTATGTAGGGGCGATACACGATATATCGGCGATATATCGCCGATATATCGCGATATTAACAGCACAGCTATAGTATCTACACAGGCATTTCCGTTGTCACTTTTCCTAACTACTGACTGTAACAGCCTACACAAATATACCATATCTCTAAGCAGTTTTCTCACATTCCTCTAGAAAGAAAAGCATTGTGGAAAGTTGAATAAAGAAGAAATTTGAAAATTCTTCCAGCTAACCATTAATTGCAAAGTGAAAGCACACAATATCAGTTGGAGTGAGAAGTTTACCAGCACTAACATTAAACTTCTTAGATCTATATGTTGATGTACACAAAATTCCTCCCACTTTAAGGCCATCTAAATAAAGATCATTTGGCCACTTTATTCTAACATCCAGAGGTGGGATGCCCTGAAATTGATATTAAAAAACACATGTTAATATTAAAAATCAGTATCAAGCATAAATGATCAATTGCCAATTCATGTTAAATGATTAGCTTCCTTGATATCATCTTACTGATCAAAGTCACAAAATCATGGCTACTAGATAAAGATGGTCTTAGAAAATCAGCCAAAGAATACGATGATATTAATATTAGGTGTTCTTATTGTGGTTTGAAGGTTTATATTTATCATGTTTTAAACTCCACTGATGCTCTTCTTGGTAGAGGTTTGTGATTCACATGCATGTCCGAGATAAAAAGATGATTGGATGAATAGTACTTTACAAGTAAATTTGAAATGAAGAAATGCCATAACAAAGAGGGTAAAGCCTACAGTTGTGCCTGTCAAGCCACCATACACCAGGTTGAAGGTAAACAAGACCCTATGTACACAACCAAGAAACAAGCGCGTCTATATACACATTAGGAGAGATCAACAAAACGCCTAGTGTAGCACGCTAGCTACACCTATCGGTATAGGTGTAAATTTACAGAGAAAACAAAGGATATAGTGTATATGTACATAGCACCAAATTGGCATTTGTGTACACCACATTAGCTCACACAGACACAAGACCAGCACATGAACACAGTACTAATTTCCATTTAGGTCTTCGAAGATGGAAATGTGAATAAATTATCCTTGAGATAATCTATGTCTAGCAAGGTAAGCCAATTAAGAAGGATCAATGTTGAAAACTTAAGAGAAACACAAGCTTACATTTTTTAGAGCAAGATACTTAATTGCTTCTGTCATTGCAAGACACACAATATACTGCACAAGAGGCACCACACGGCCATCTTCCATTTGTATTGTAAATGAAAAGAGAAGGCCACCCTTTGGAGATTCCCACACATTTTGCGATCGTCCTACAAGATTGTAATTGTTCTATAAGTCTATAGCTATTACATAGAAATTGATGCATAATCACATATGATTTAATGTTAAGGTACCAACAAAAATATGAAGACGACTTAAATGATCCCACACAACATATTTGAATAGTTCATAGATAAAATACCTCGTCCTTTGAATTGAATATCTGCAATGCACACTGAACCTACCGGAATCTCACAAAAGTTGCTGCATAAACCTAAAAGTTTCAATGACAAAACTATAATACAAACAATATGAATGTCAAAGGCTTCTTGCACTTACAGAGAGACTACATCCTGAGTCGAAGGTAATCTTGGAGACCAAAGAAGAACTCTTCCAAAACATGTAGTCATAAGAGAAGCCATGTAAGTGTCGATGTTAAATTCATCTTCCGATTGCCTTTCCATCTCAGGTTGCAAAAAAGTCAAAAATTTTACATCGTCTGCAAGTCTGAGGGATGAATTTTCCTTCAAAGACTTTGCTAATTCCTTCTCGCTTGCTGATTTTCCACTTAGCACTAACACACAAGGTGGTTGGGACTCCATTTTCGCTAGAAAAAAACAGGTCACGATTATTATATGCATAAACAAAAAAATGTCCAGTTAACCGTTTAAAAAGTATATATGTAAACAAACCTTGAGAGTAACATACTAATCCAAATCACTTTTCCGTTTATACAGAATTAATTTGAAACTAAAAACAGCAACAAATAAATAAGATAAATCAGAACTTGTGTGGAAGACTGCAAGTATTAGCTTACCTGATGCAATAGCTACTGTGAGCGAGAGATTGAAAATCTTCTTCTGAAAAGGTCGACTTAAGGAGAAGGTCCGTTGTAGATCGAGAAGGCAGTGAAAGGAAGTTCGTAAGGAATTAATCAGCATTGATTGAAGTATGGCAGAGAGAAAATATGATAAGAGACCTACTCCCCAGCTTTCCAAGAGGTTCACCACAACTTAAGGAGAAGGTCCGTTGTAGATCGAGAAAGCAGTGAAAGGAAGTTCGTAAGGAATTAATCAGCATTGATTGAAGTATGGCAGAGAGAAAATATGATAAGAGACCTACTCCCCAGCTTTCCAAGAGGTTCACCACAGCGGTGTTCTTGGTCGTTCTTGGCAGGAGTGTTGGTGAGCGGGAAGGCAGAAGCAGAGGTGGTTGTGGCGTTTTAGGGGAACAGAAGAATAGAACATTCAGATTGGGAGCTGGAAAGATCCATCATCAATTTTCTTATTCTTCTTTGTGTTTTAACATATCTAAATCCAATTTTATGGCATAACTTTTGTATCAGCCGTCCATCCATTTATTCATTAGTATTTGACACCACAACAACAACAAAAGGAATGATTGAATCTGGACTGAGGATTTGGCCAAAATGTACCAGCTAAGGACCAGACCGGTCCTTTAGACCTTAATCAATTATATTTTTCAGACCAAGGACCGATTCAGACATCTGGAGAAGAATGGGTCAAACACCGGTTTTTGAAGGTCTGGACTTGCTTCTGAAAAAACAACAATGAAAAGAATAAAAATATTTATTAAACATGATTTATTATTATGACCACTGACCAGATCTACCAAACCAAAACCAAACCGCCTCATTGAACCAAGGTGAGCCTCGTCCAGGGTCCAAGAGGCGCCGCCTTAGGTGCGGTTTTGGGCCGTCTCGCCTCAAGGCGCACATCTCAAACGATTTTAAAACCGTTGGTCAAATCATACATTGAACAATTTAAAAAGTAAGTTTTGATGTTTATTTGTGTGAGAAGGAATTAGTAGATAGGGGTGCATTTAGTATACAAGTAGACAGTGACAAAGTGCCAAAACATAGGTGACACAGTTTCTGCATCTGTATATTACATATGAGACATGATTCTTAGTTTTTTTTCATACAGATGATTGAGCATAGTTACATCAGGGTCAAAGAGAGTTTGCCTGTGGAGCACTAAGGCGTTTACAGTGTTCAAGGAGATGGACTCAAGGCTCAAGATGGGCAAGCTATACACACATACTTCTAACTCATATTGATATATGTTAGACATACATAAAAGCTAAATTGAGGAGCAAATTTGTAAGTCCAGAAAACCGTGGAAGCAGCCTGATTTTCGATCAGGTGTCCCTCTTCACCCTAACTATCTTCATTCTATTTCAATTTACTGTAATTGCATTTTTTAGAAAAAATCAGCTTATGCAATATGATCACAAGAAAAATGACTTCTTTCAATTCACCAACACCTTAACCGAGTGCCTTGCACTGTTCATTACAGAAATAAAAAGAAAAGATGGAAGAAGGGAGACTGGTTTTACAATCAGGACTAAAATTTTACAATATTCAAGCTCGATTCAGGACGACAACCATCTGAACAGTGTCTAAACTAAAACTATACACCTAAATTTCCTGATGAGACATGAACTTCCCATGGTAAGATATGCAAGACCTAATAGTGATTCCTTTAGGTTCCGATGAAAAACGGTTAGGTTAAATTAGCTACATTTTTTAACTTCAAGATCAATATGAATTCTTCTACAACAGGATACGATAACCACAGTGTAAGTTGAAATAGGTGATTAGCAAGAAAATATTACTCTGAGGTGAGAACCTGAGAGCGTGATCAGTGGTGGAGCAGCCGGTGAGAGGATTCGACATGATCAGCAGCAGCAGTGGCAGGCTGGCAGCGGCTTAAGGGTGCGTTTGGTCAGGGCCGTCCTGGGGAGCCGGGTCGGGGTACGCCCACGGCCCAAACAAAATAGGGGCCCAATTTATTAGTATATATTATATATTAGTAGTTAAAAAAATTATAAATAAAAAAGATAAAAAAAAAATAGTATATAATAGGAGAATTTAAAAGCTTAAATATGTATTAATTAATAACATTGGAGAAGAAAAAATGCAAAAAGTTATTTAGGGGGCGTTTGGTTCGCAGAATGATTTCTGAAGGAATGGAATCTGTCTAATGAATTGAAATCTGGAAGGAATTGGAATGGAATGTTATCAGGTTTGACCAAGTGTTTGGTTGGCAGGAATGGAATGTAATCAGTCAAATGAATTGGAATCTGTCTGTTTGATTTGCAAAGGAATTGGAATGGAATTCTGAAAAATGACAAAAATACCCTTTATTTTATTTTTATTTTTTTAAATGTCGAGAGAGAGAGGAGAGAGAGGGGAAGAGAGGAGAGAGAGGGAGGGGGTAGAGAGAGGGAGAGAGAGGAGAAAGATAGAGAAAAGGGAGAGGAGAGAGATAGAGAGAGGAGAGAGAGAGGAGAGAGGAAAGAGGAGAGAGAGGAGAGAGAGAGAAAGGAGAGAAGAGAAAGAGAGGGGAGAAAATCTGATGGAATGGTAAGGAGGGTATTTGTGCCATTTTGAGAAAATCTGATGGAATGGAATTCAATTCCATCCATTTTAAGAAGGAATGACCAAATTCATGATTAAAGGAATTCATGGAATTCAATTCCATTCCATTGGTAACCAAACAGCAGGATGGAATTTGGTCAATGGAATTTGGTCAATGGAATTGACCATTCCAATTCCATCAGATTCCGGCGGAATCCAGCGAACCAAACGCCCCCTTAGTCTTTCATTTTATAGTATTGCTTATTGTTTCTCTATGTTTTTTTATCTACTACTAATATCTAAAACAATTTTTGCGTATAATCCTTAACATAAACTCCATTACTCATCTTCTACATACTCTTTTCATTATTCCATCCGCATGAATTTTATTATTGTGTTAGAATATAATAGATTTTGTGTTGTTAACTAAGAAAACTCCTACATTTTTTAAAACAATTACTAAACTATATGAGACGACCCAACATATATCAATATTTAGGATTTCAAATATACTTCTTTTTTCATACATTATTGACTCTTTAGTATCTAATATTGGGTGCATAAATCTTAAGTACTATTTTATCTTTAAAACAAGAATAAGATTTTAAACTATAACCAACATGGACTTTTGATTCTAGGATTGATGGTTTTTAAAGAGTTTGTTTCTCCCCTAAAAGTTTAAAATGATGATGAAAAACATTAACATCAAGTAATATGTGAAATGTCTACTGATTTATATTGATTTACTTAAACTGTTACTCTGAATGGTCAACATAGTGACGTCAAATGATTTCAATCTATATATTAAAGGTATATATAATAAGATGCCTTTGATGGTGGAACTGATTGACGATGTTATGTAAAAATGATATGGTAGATAATATTTATTTAGAAATATACCGGGAAAATCGGTTTTATATGAATTATTATATTTTTTGAATTCAATGTTATTTTTTATGATATAAACAATATATTGAAAATAATTTCGTAGTTATCGAGGACCCATATTTACATCTCGCTCAGGGCCTAAAAATGTCAGGATCAGGCCTGCGTTTGGCGTCCAGTATTTGGTACGAGATGATATGACAGGATCGATTAAAATAACCAGTTTACCCCTAATATAAATATTGATAAACAAACTCACATTCATAATCAAGCCATCTTTAACAAGCATCTTGTGAACCAAAAGCAATACAATCAAGTTCTGTTATTTATCTACATTTCTTATGGCAGGACAATTATGACAAAGGGACTCCAGTGAAGTTCAAAAATGAGAAATCGATGTACAATCCAGAAAAACGATGTCAAACTATCAATCGGTTAAAACAATCATGTATAATCCAGAAAATCGATGTCAAACAATCATGTATAATCAAGAAAATCGACGACATAAAATCGAATGATTTCTATGATATGAAGAAATCAGAAAATCGATGCCTGATATAAGGAGAAATAGATTGACTTTCGACATAAACAGAAATCGATTATGTAACACCCGTAATTTTCGGTAAGTAATTGTCACCCGGACATTTCTGTGACTTGTAAGCAGTGGGGTTTTGTTGGGAAATGTTTTATTTAAAGTCCCTTGGAGTATCGGAAGTATTGGCAGTGAAAAAGTCGAGTTTCGGGGCTCCGGAAAGGTCCCGCGACAATGCCCGGCGACAATCGCAGAGGAGGTACCGTGGCCTGGGGACACAGGGCAATGTCGCTGGTCATTGTCGTACAAAGGGCCCAGGGCGCTGTTAAGTGCGAATTTCAGCCTTTTTCTCATTTCTCACTTCTCAAATTCCATCATTTCTCTCCCAAATCGTTTTCCTTCTTTCCCCTTCAAACCCTAACTTATTTTTGGCTCAAAACCTTGTATTTTATGGAGATAAAACACCATCAAGTGGTAAAATGGAAAGCGATGATCAAGGATTCTCCATCTTCATCTTCATCTTCTTCTTCAACCTCAAGCTCATTGTTGGGTTTTCTAGGTTTTCGTCAAACCTAAGTGGTAAGTGGATCCCTTCCATTTCTAAACCTTAAAGTAAGTTATAAATACTCCATTTATGGTTCCCGAGTGTTTGATTTCACTAATATCGGTTTGTTAGATTCTTGGAAGAATTGGGTCAAAACTAGGGTTTTGGTCAATATGGAAGTTTTGATGTATTATGTTAAGGGATCGATTCTATTTGGTTTTGGATATATATTTATGGTGGAAAATTTATATATCTAGGTATATGGAAGTTTTGGCCTTGAAGATTCAAGTTGCTTCAAAAGAGCTCTAAGCGGGGTAAAATCTAGATTTAGCCTAAATCTTGTAAGGTGAGTTCAAGTTGAATTATGAAAACGGTGTACATGCCAAAATGTTACTTTAAAGTGTTTGTGTTCTACATTAAATGGTTAACTGCTGATAAGTTGTGGTTATTTGAAAATGGTTTACTTTATAAACTTATATAACCCACATCTTTGGGATTTTTGGGCATTTTGATAAATGTGTCATAAATTGAGGTGTATTGATGATTTATTGTATAAATAGATATTGTTCAAAAATGCACTTTAGTGTTTGTTGAGTGATAGGTCGGGTTTACACCCTTCCCAACAACCGCAAGTGTACGGTGTCGAATCAAGTAATAAGTACGGAAGTACGAGTATCGAACCGTGGGAACTTGGTATTAATTACCACAAATCTATATCAATTATTAACTAGACTTAACATAAAAATGGTTGTTGGTGAATTGTTTTTAAGATGATTTTCTCTTATCTGATTAACAGAAGTAAGCAATGAACAACGAGATAACAATTACGGTAAAAGAAGTTGAGGGTTGGTTTCATAAAAGTATTTGTACTAAAAACCTGGTTTGAACTGAATAAGATGTTGATATAATTCAATGAAAATTTAAAAAAGTGACTGTTATCCTTTTTCAAGCAATAAAAATACTAGCAATCAACAATGACATTTCTTTTCTCAAACTCAAAGATCAAGTTGGGTTGCTTATAAAGAATAAATTAAAGATCTATGGAGGAAATGGTATATCTCTATCCAATTCTCTCCATAGGCATACAACAAACACATCTAATCACTTTACTCTCCTCTCGAAGAGTTAAGTAATCAAGAGATATCCACATAGCTGATCAGACTATAAAGATTCTATTCAAAATTAGTCATATGCTTCATTGAAATTAAAATAAAAGCCATCAGTCTACAATTCAAACCATAAGCTTAAAGAACAACACCCATTAATCCACCAACCCCCAACATGAGAAGTTTAGCTCATGTTGGGGTCTATGAAAATGATAAAGAAAATGGAAGAATACTCATATCTAAACATTGTTCTTAAGAAAAACAAAATATCTTCAAAAGTTGACACTCCCTGAGATCTTTAATCTTGCAGCAAGGTTGTAACAAGATCCTGGATCCGTTTCCACTGAGTTTTCCCACCTTTTTGTCACGTTCGTGCCTTCGTTTTATCTCCCAAAATCGCCTTCTGTCACCGCCGTTAGTCCTCTGTTATTCAATAATCATTAACCCTAGCAGCAGCAAGTGAATAAACGACCACAGGGCCTTTCGCGACTTATGCCGCGAGTTAGGGTCGCGGCATAAGTCGCCCGTGTTTCCTACTCCACAGACTGCTTCTTTTGCCTTCTTTTTCCAACCACACGTGAACCGTCTCTTGGATCAAGGCTTTCATCTCTTTTCACTGCTTGCCTTAAACTGGCATTTTCTTAATAAAAACATTAGAGATTACCATTATTTTACTCAAGAACTTGCAATTTCAACTTAATTTAAGAGAATAAATAATGTCGATTATGACATTATCACAACCCCAAACCAAGTGTTGCTTGTCCCCAAGCAAAATAGCGATAAATTAAGATAAACCAAAGCAGAATAATCTTGGCACACTACATGACTGGATGAGATACATGCGTTCCATATAGTTTTTGGATGTGAACTAACAAAAATGGTCCACTAATATTCTAGAAACTCGATAATGCACAAAAAGAAGTGTAGTCATCAGTTGGGACAGACATGCAAAAGGTAACTTCACATCGAATCCGACTTAGGTCTGACATGATTCAGGAGGATTTTGCTTCGACCCTACCTTACTGGATTCTCTCTTCACTCTCGAGCCCTAGGTTATTACACATGTTGCTCATGACTTTGGAGTTTATGTACAAAAATTCACAAGATAATTGCATGAACAACTAGATAGGAAAAACGCACAATTGTCCAAAGAAATGATCTCGGAAGGAATCGAGCAACAAGACTAGGACTATTAGTGCGACTTCATCTATCCCCCTACACTTTCCAAAAGATCATTCAGGTCTTTTTAAAGGTTGTAATGGGGCTAGGCTTATGGCTAAGAACTGAAGATAAACGGATCAAAATCCTCGATGTGACATTGAATGAACAACCAGTCCCACTTATCCTTCCTGACCAGTTTCCTTCTTTTTACTGTGATTCCCACCTTGTTTACTTCCATTGGTGTTTTTTCTTTTCTTTTTTTTTTCTTCACACCTTTTTTTTAAGAACTAATGCAAATGGGTGTAATCCTTGTTGCTTACCCATATTATATCAGCATCTCTTTCGGTTCTTTGGTCACCCCAAGATGTAATTTTTGCTGTCACATTTTGATCTTTTTGCTCTTTCTATAACTGGCCTTGTATACATCCAAAAATTTTCGCTATTATGCCCCTTTCCACTTTTCCCACCAACTGTTCATTCATGACACATGTTTGGACAAGGGTAGGCTAACAATTAGGCTGGGGTTAAATGAAGGGTTACAAATGAAATAATCACTGTATGGCGACAAACAGGGTTTAGGTGCACACAATAGAAAGGTAAGAAAGATAAAAGAATTATAAGATTAAAGAACACACAATGCCTGGAATCACCTCTTAAGGTCCGTAATTCAGATATGATGGAAGTTAGCACTCAATATCCTTATGGTCGTCTTCGTTACTCAATGCAATATTATAGTGAGATCCAACTATAATCACGACAAGGAATCTGACAGGTGTATATGATAAAAGTGTAATTCTCTCGCAACGAATTGTACGCTTATTAGGCTCAACATTCTCCCAGGTGGTCTCTACTAATGTCCCAAATCGTAGTCATATCTTATGTTTTCCTCTTTGCTGGGCTAACTCTTACTTGTCCAGTCTCAATGATTGGATTCTAACTCTTAAGTGCCTACCAATTTCCTTCAATTAGTCTGGACCAATAATCACTAACATCACAAAAATATAAGAACATAATTCTAGAACGTATGCAATATATATACCTACATCACCCCAAACCAAATTCTTCACATCGTCCCGATGTGATTTATCATACCAAAATGTCAGTTGTGATGATTTAGTTGCAGTTAGAGTAGTAGTGTGCATTGATTATTACAGTCATCCATAACAAGATTTTAAAAGTCAAGCAAAAAGCAAGAGAAAAATGTTTTCAAAATGCTTCAACAAACCGATCAATCACGAGCGGCGTGGACGTCTGCGGGTCCTTCGGGCTGGCTGTGCGATGGACGGTCCTGCATCGTTGTCTCCTCTCTTCTTGCTCTTAAAAGCTCCCGAAATCCTTGTCTCATTTCGCTCCTCAAGTTGCTAAGCGGCTCATTCAATTGCGATGCCCAAACTGGTGGATTTCCTGGAAGAGTTACTTCATCTGGATCATAGTCGTCATCCGCCGCATCATCATCGTCCGCTTCACTCGGAATTTGCATCTCCTCTTCATCTAAAGCTTGGCTCCTCAACCAGTTCTGATGTGCCGTGAGCTGGTACTGATAAGTACGTCTTCCAAGCGGGTTTAGTGGTCGAAACGCCTGACCAACCCGTACTCCTGCATCATGACATAGTTGGGTTATCAAACAAGGGAAAGAAAGGACCTTCACCGTAACATCCTCCCCAGCATCTGTCATCTCGAGCTGAATAATGTGACCCACATCCAAAGGAAGATTGTTTTGGATACAGAAAAGGATGTGCGCGACTAGAGGATCAACGTAGGTATTGTGCTTAGATGGTAACAAGTTTGTCTTGACAAACAACATCCACATGGCCAACTCTGGGTCTAACTCGCTCTTTCTGATCTCCGTGACACGATCTCGCCATTCGTTCCTTCCATTCACTCGTAATGACGCCGCTATCAATCCATTGTGCCGGTCTTCATTGTCGACCCCTGGAATTGGTGACACCCCATAATGCAATCCAAGATGGTCGAGTCTTGGAATTCCGTAATAATTGCAGATGTCCTCCATTGAGAATCGAACGGTCACACCTCTATTGACTACCGTATGGTACTCATTAAACGTTGGTGGAATCATAGAAGCATAAAATTCCAGGACCAACTCCGGGTCATATGGTTGCAAGTTACGGCAATATGGAATCCAGTTTCTTTGACGGGCTGTTTCTAAAATTCCATTGGGGAGTTCTTCAAAACGAATTCCTATTTCAGGCCATATAGATCTCTCCTTGAAGCTTTCCATCCTTTGATTCTTGCTCGGGTGACAAGCACGACTCATCCGCTCCCGTTGAGCTCTAGGGAGCTGAAAATAGGTCCCCCATCTTCCGGTTTGCTCAGGATTACTCCTCATCCTGCAATCAACAATTACACATGTGAAAATCATGGATTTACTACTAACCCCAAACCTAGTCCAAAGACTAGGTTGCACAATTTATGGTAAAAGTGGATTAGAGTGAATTATAAGTCTCCAGCCAACTACACCTAAATTTACAACAAGATAGGGTAACATAGTGCAATTAAATTCCACTCTTTCGTGAATCTCCCTATTTGTTGAAATAGGCATGATTAACATAGCCCTAATCATACGAACTACTCAAAATATGACTATGAAAATCAATTCCAATTCCCCCAAATCCCACATTATTCATACATACCTTAATTCCAAAAACTCACTCTCTTACTTTCTTAGCAACAGTGAACTGTTCTTGCAAAATCAGATGATAAGAATTACTCCACAAAAGGCAATAATTCATGATATAACCAAAGTAATCATACAAATCAATTTCCAACAAAAATCTAAGAGTAATTTCTCCCATTAGAATCCCTATCTCACCCCTCTTAAACCTATCAGCAACTACTCAAGACCAAAACATGTGAAACACATTATTACCAAACATATCCTTCCCCAAATATTATGAAGTGAGAACTTATAGATTAGTGCAACATGTTCTTGATACTCACAATGAATATACTTGTAGAGAACTATTCACCATTGCTCAAGAAGTATTTACTCAAAATTACCACAAAGACAATGGAGCAGATACTTACTTTTTAGGTTCAAGATATTCAGAAATATAAAGCTTATTGAACAAAGGATGAGCCAGACTCTTAGCTTCCTTGATCGTTTGAGAAAGTGTCCTCTAATCGCCTCTTACCTCGGTGGAACAATGAAAAAAACGAGAGCTGAAAATGAAATTATGGAGGCTAGGGTTTCAAATCAGCGACCTCTTGTATTTATACCCCAATAACAGTACGAGCGGGTTATGCCGCGGGTAAAGCTCGCGAGCAACCCGCGAGGCCCACTGGACTTTTATTGAACTACAGAGAATAATGCGGCTTATGTCGCGGGTTAAGTCGCGATTAAACTCGCGAAAGTCTCTGGAATCTCAGCCAACAGTGTATCCCGTGGCTTATGCCGCGGGTATTAATCACCACAACTCGCAAAACTTACTGGAGTATCAAGCAAATAGTGAATCCCGCGGCTTATGCCGCGGGTACTACTCAACCCCAACTCGCAAAAACCACTGTCTCCTTTTTTTTTTACCTGCAAAAACTTACAAAACTCTAGGGAGTGAAAACCTCAACAAAAAACAACACACAAACTAATGAAAGACAAACTACCAAAATGAATTAAAAAGAAAACAAACCTACGGTGGGTTGCCTCCCATCCAGCGCTTTGTTTAGGGTCACAGCTCGACCTTCTCACTTCTTCACTCCTTCGGCTCGTCCAGGTAGAAGCTTGATGCTTCTATTGTTTCCTCTCCTATATACGGTTTTACCCGTTGTCCATTTACCTTAAAAGTGGAACCATCTTTTCCGATCAGCTCTACTGCGCCATATGGAAAGACCTCCTTAACGGTGAAAGGACCCGACCACTTAGACTTCAGTTTTCCTAGGAACAAACGAAGTCGTGAGTTAAACAATAGTACTTTCATGTTAGGAACGACTACCTTTTTGTGCAACCGGCTATCATGAAATCTCTTCGTGCGCTCCTTGTAAATGGCAACATTCTCGAAGGCGTCTTGTCTAATCTCTTCTAACTTATTAAGTTGGAGAAACCGACGTTGTCCAGCAGCTTGTAGATTCATGCTCAAGTGCTTAATCGCCCAGAAAGCCTTATGCTCGAGTTCTACTGGAAGGTGACACGGCTTGACGAATACCAACCTGTAGGGAGTAGTTCCAAGTGGAGTCTTATACGCTGTTCGATATGCCCAAAGTGCGTCATCTAGCTTAGATGATCAATCTTTTCGTGAGGCGCTAACTGTCTTTTCCAAGATCTGCTTAAGTTCCCGATTGGAAACCTCGGCTAGACCGTTAGCCTGCGGAGGATAAGGTGTTGTGACCTTGTGCTTGACAGAGTACTTTTTCAATACTGCTTCAAGGTACCGGTTGCAAAAATGACTCCCACCGTCACTAATCAAAGCTCTTGGAACCCCAAATCGAGCAAAGATATTCTTCTGCAAGAATTTTATCACCACCTTGGAATCATTAGTAGGAGTTGTTATTGCCTCCACCCACTTTGACACATAGTCGACTGCAACCAATATGTATTCATTCCGATTAGAGTTTGGGAAAGGTCCCATAAAGTCTATGCCCCACACATCGAATAGTTCAACTTCCATGAAGATTTTCATGGGCATCTCATCCTTCCTTGTAATATTCCCCATTCTCTGACATTTATCACAACTAGATATGAATTCCCTCACGTCTTTAAACATGGAAGGCCAAAAGAAACCGGACTGAAGGATTTTGGCAACTGTTCTGTCTGCGCTAAAATGTCCACCGCATTCCAACTCATGACAGTGAGTCAAAATGTGGACTTTTTCTTCTTCAGCTATACATCGCCTTATCATACCATCGGCACACCGCTTGTATAGAAAAGGCTCATCCCAATAGTAATATTTCACATCCGAAAGGAATTTCTTCCTTTGATGTGAATTCAACCTGTATGGCATGATCGATCCCACTAAATAATTAACAATATCGGCATACCATGGCTCTGAATGGTTCACCTTGAATAGCTGCTCGTCTGGAAAAGAATTATTTATAGCAGTCTTATCTGTCTCTCTAGAATCTTTAAGTCGAGATAGGTGATTGGCGACCGTATTTTCAGAGCTCTTTTTGTCCAATATCTCTAGATCGAACTCTTGAAGCAGTAATACCTAGCGAATTAGTCTCGGCTTGGAATCTTTCTTTGTCATTAAATACTTCAGAGCTGAATGGTCTGTATACACAATCACCTTGGCCCCAACTAGATAAGACCGGAATTTTTCGCATGCATAAACAATAGTAAGCATCTCCTTCTCGGTGGTTGCATAATTGATCTGAGCCTCATCTAATGTTTTACTGGCATAGTAGATAACATGCATTCTCTTATCTTTTTTCTGGCCTAGAACTTCTCCTACAGCAATATCACTCGCGTCACACATCAGAATAAAAGGCAGACTCCAATCAGGTGCAGTGAGAATTGGTGCCGAAATCAACTCTATCTTTAACCTGTCAAAAGCAGCAATACATGCATCAGTAAATTCAAATTTCACATCTTTAACAAGTAAGGAGCATAGAGGTTTAGAGATTTTAGAAAAGTCTTTTATGAACCGCCGGTAGAACCCGACATGACCCAGAAAACTTCTAACTCCTTTCACCGAATTAGGATAAGGCAAATTCTCGATCACTGCTACTTTTGCCTTGTCGACCTCTATTCCAGCCTTTGATATTTTATGACCAAGTACCACGCCTTCGGTCACCATAAATTGACACTTCTCCCAATTAAGCACAAGACTTGACTCTTTACATCTCTTTAGAACAACTTCCAAATTTGTCAAACATAGATCAAAAGAAGTCCCAAACACTGAAAAATCATCCATGAAAATATCAATGCTCCTTTCCACCATATCTGAGAAAATTGCCATCATACACCTCTGAAAGGTTGCAGGGGCATTACACAAACTGAATGGCATCCTCCTATAAGCAAAAGTACCATAGGGACATGTAAAAGTAGTATTTGCCTGATCTTCTGGTGCAATTGGTATCTGATTGTATACTGAATACCCATCAAGGAAACAATAATATTCATGACCTGATAAACGCTCGAGCATCTGATCAATGAAAGTGGAAAATGGTCTTTCCTGGTGGCATCATTCAACTTCTGGTAATCAATGCACACACGCCACCCAGAAACTGTTCGAGAGGGAATCAATTCATTGTTATTATTCTTAACCACCGTGGTATCCCCTTTCTTGGGTACTACCTGAATTGGACTCACCCACGGGCTATCAGGAATAGGATAAATGATTCCGGCGTCAAGGAGTTTGAGAACTTCTTTTCGGACCACCTCCTTCATGATTGGATTCAACCTTCTTTGAGGTTGAACCACTGGTCGATGTCCCTCTTCTAAATTAATACGATGAGTACAAAAAGTAGGGCTCAAACCCTTGAGGTCGGCTATAGTCCATCCGATGGCTGCTTGATGTTCTCGAAGTACTCGGAGCAATTTCTCCTTATTCCCGACTATCAGATGAGCTGAAATAATTACCGGCAGTGTCTCTTTCTCACCCAGATACGCATACTCTAAGTGTGATGGTAGTTGCTTCAGTTCCAACTAAGGAGGAACCTTTGAGGATGGCTGAGATTTAGGAAGCGGTGTCCCCAGATCCTCCACGATATGTTTACGAGGCCCCTTGTAATTCGGTAGTGCATTCAATTGCATCACACTTTCACTTTCTGTACTAGAATTGGCGCCTGTAAGAGCATTTTGCAGTGTGTCATCAGATACAACTGCATTTCCCTCTTCACGGATTGTTGCTTCCATGATGTCTACCTGGTAACATTCGTTTACTTCCATCTTCCGTTGGGCTGCATGAAAAACATTGAAAACAACTTCTTCATTACCAACTCTGAGTGTCAACTTTCCACCCTTGACATCAATCAACGCTCCTCCAGTAGCTAAAAATGGTCTACCAAGGATTAATGGTATTTCCTTGTCTTCGTCCATGTCTAGTACTACAAAATCTACTGGGAAGTAGAATTTGTCAACCTTGACCAGTACATCTTCAATCAGACCGTATGGATACTTGATTGATCTATCCGCCAGTTGTAACGTTATATTCGTCGGTTGCACCTCACCGAGCCCAAGTTTCCTGAAAATAGACAAAGGCATTAAATTAATGCTAGCACCCAAATCACACAACGCCTTACTAAACTCAGAAGTGCAAATATGAACAGGGATAGTAAAACTCCCTGGATCTTTAAGCTTTGGAGGAAGCTTATGCTTTAATATTGCACTGCACTCTTCAGTGAGTGCAACTGTTGTATGTTCCTCGAGCTTCCTCTTATTGGAGAGAATATCTTTTAAGAACTTCACATAAGACGGCATTTGGGCTAGAGCATCTGCAAAAGGGATGTTAATGTGCAATTTTGTAAATACTTCAAGAAACTTAGCAAAATTAACATCATCCTTTTGTGATTTAAGTCTTCCAGGAAACGACACTCTTGGTGCTACCGGTTTGACCGGTACTTTATCAACTTCTTGCTCTCCTTCTTTCTGTTCAACCTCCGGTTTGTCCATATCGGTCTCTTCATACATTTTCTCTTCGTTCGCTTCTTCCTCCACCATTATCAATTCGGGTTCTTTCTTTTTCTCCTCTACTGGCTCTCTGTTCACATGATTTTCTACCTCTTTACCGCTTCGTAAATTGATCGCATTACAATTTTCTCGTTGTGGTTTTTCTGTTTGACTTGGGAATTGGCCAATATTTCTTGACTGTAAGGCTTCCGCAATCTGGCCTACTTGCCTTTCAAGGATCTGAATGGAGGCAGTATTTTGGTCAGTGGATGCCTTAACCGTACCCACCGTAGAGTCCATCTTTTCCATAAACTTCATCATCATCTCCTCCAGCCCTGTCTTCTTCTCAGTAGTTTGTACTTCCTCTTGTCTCCTTTGATTTTGACCTGGATGACGATACACGTTATTAGAATTAGATGAAGTAGGGAAATGAGAACTATTACCGTAACCTTGCTGATTTCCTGAATTCTCCCTTGAGCCGTATGGTTGTTGACTCCATGAGAAGTTGGGATGCCTTTTCCAACTCTCATTGTAAGTGTTGGAGAAAGGGTCATTCTTTGGGCGGTTACGATTTTGCAAGAAATGAACTTCCTCGGATGACTCGAACGGTAAGAATTGACCCGTCATCCCATCGTTTGGTGGTTGCCCTGAAATAGTAGTGCCCTTCACATGGTTGGTGAGTGCAGCCAATTGTGCCTTAATCTGCTTTAAATCATCATTATCATGCACTTGAGCCACTCTCCGAACATCGGCTCTTGGCGTGGCATAGCTATGCTCAGCAAGATTTTCAATTAACTCCCACGCCTCCTCGTAGATTTTATTCATTAGGGCACCCCCAGCAGCAGCAGTGATATCATTCTTGAATTGAGGATGTAGTCCACTAAAAAATGTCTGAATCACTACCCATCCATGAAGACTGTGATGAGGGCATCTTTTTAGCATTCATTTGTATCTCTCCCATGCCTCATATAGGGATTCTTGATCCCACTGGGCAAAATGAGTGATTTCAGCTAGTAACTGTGCAGTACGGCCTGGTGGGAAGAATTTATTCAGAAATGCAATTAGGAATGGCAACGGGGCGGGTTCGGGGCGGGTTTGCCGTCCCCCGTCCCCGTCCCCGAAACCCATCCCCGTCCCCGAAACCCATCCCCGTCCCCGCCCCGTTCCCTGTCGGGGAAACCCATCCCCGTCCCCGCCCCGTTCCCTGTCGGGGATTTTTTATGTCCCGTCCCCGAACCCGACCCGATGGGGAATCCCCGATCCCCGAACCCGACCCGATAATTTAATATTTTATTTATATAATTATATATATAATTTCATAATATATATAATTTTATATAATATATATAAATAATTTTATATATAATTTTTATATAATATATATATAATTTTATAATATATATATATAATTTTATTTTTAATAATATAAATATATATATCGGGGCGGGGCGGGACGGGGATACCTTGCCCTGTCACCGAACCCGAACCCGATAAAATCCCCGAAAAAATCCCCGTTACCCGACCCGACCCGAAATTGTTTTACCCGACCCGACCCGAACTTAGTTGGGTTTCGGGTTTCCCCGTCGGGCTCGGGGTTTTCTGCCATCCCTAAATGCAATAACCATTTCGGGCCACGTAGTAATAGAGTTCGGTGGTAAACTCTCTTCCCAAGTTGTTGCCCTGTCTCGAAGTGAAAATGGGAACAGCCTGAGCTTGATGGCATCTTCAGATACTCCATTCTACTTGAAAGTGTTATACACTTTTTCGAACGCACGGAGATGACCATGAGGGTCTTCAGTTGGCCCCCCTCCAAATTGGTGACTTTGGACTAATTGGATATTCCCATGCTTGATCTCAAATGAATTAGCAGCCACAACTGGAGCTTGAACTCCTCTTTGGGCAGCTGCCATTGTTGGAGTGGCTAAGTTCCTCATAGGAATGCGAAGTGGTTGATTTGGAGGAGGAGGAGGTGGTGGTGGATGATTATTGTTGTTGAAAGGAATCTCGTCTTCATTATGGTGATCTCCCATTCTTCTAGCAGTTCGATTTCTCGCTTCGCATCTTAATTACCTTGTTGTCCTTTCAATTTTTGGATCAAGAGGCTCGAGATCTCCAAAAAGTCTTCTTCATGGCATAAACTGAAGAAAGACCTGCAATTAAAGCACACGTCTTAGATTCTAAAGATTGAAATAATAATAAAAATGCTGAAAAAAATAAAAAAATATATCTAATCTAATAATCTTTATAGACTATAGTGATATCAACACTAAACAAGTTCCCCGGCAACGGCGCCAAAAACTTGATAGGTCGGGTTTACACCCTTCCCAACAACCGCAAGTGTACGGTGTCGAATCAAGTAATAAGTACGGAAGTACGAGTATCGAACCGTGGGAACTTGGTATTAATTACCACAAATCTATATCAATTACTAACTAGACTTAACATAAAAATGGTTTGTAACACCTTAGGCATATCCCATATCGGCCGTGGACAGAAGTGATGCTGGGTGTTATAAGTAATATCTTGGCCTTCCTAACAACAACGCGTTTTGGGGCCACAAGCACGTCAGGTTCTGGGAACTCTGAGGTTAAGCGTGCTTGGGTGGGAGTAGTCCCAGGATGGGTGACCCCCTGGGAAGTTTCTCACCAGGTCGCAAGAAACAAATCCGTGCGCTACACGTTGGTTAAATCCAGGGGAAAAGCGGACAATATTGTTGTCGAGGTAGGCGGGATGTTACAGATGGTATCAGAGCCACTCCTGTGCCGTTCGGGATATGGGGCAAACCTCATCGAGGACGATGAGTCCCAAGGGGGGGTGTTTGTAACACCTTAGGCATATCCCATATCGGCCGTGGACAGAAGTGATGCTGGGTGTTATAAGTAATATCTTGGCCTTCCTAACAACAACGCGTTTTGGGGCCACAAGCACGTCAGGTTCTGGGAACTCTGAGGTTAAGCGTGCTTGGGTGGGAGTAGTCCCAGGATGGGTGACCCCCTGGGAAGTTTCTCACCAGGTCGCCAGAAACAAATCCGTGCGCTACACGTTGGTTAAATCCAGGGGCAAAGCCGACAATATTATTGTCGAGGTAGGCGGGATGTTACATGGTTGTTGGTGAATTGTTTTTAAGAAGATTTTCTCTTATCTGATTAACAGAAGTAAGCAATAAACAACGAGATAACAATTATGGTAAAAGAAGTTGAGGGTTGGTTTCATAAAAGGATTTGTACTAAAAACCTGGTTTGAACTGAATAAGATGTTGATATAATTCAATGAAAATTTAATAAAGTGACTGTTATCCTTTTTCAAGCAATAACAATACTAGCAATCAACAATGACATTTCTTTTCTCAAACTCAAAGATCAAGTTGGGTTGCTTATAAAGAATAAATTAAAGATCTATGGAGGAAATGGTATATCTCTATCCAATTCTCTCCATAGGCATACAACAAACACATCTAATCACTTTACTCTCCTCTCGAAGAGTTAAGTAATCAAGAGATATCCACATAGCTGATCAGACTATAAAGATTTTATTCAAAATTAGTCATATGCTTCATTGAAATTAAAATAAAAGCCATCAGTCTACAATTCAAACCATAAGTTTAAAGAACAACACCCATTAATCCACCAACCTCCAACATGAGAAGTTTAGCTCATGTTGGGGTCTATGAAAATGATAAAGAAAATGGAAGAATACTCATATCTAAACATTGTTCTTAAGAAAAACAAAATATCTTCAAAAGTTGACACTCCCTGAGATCTTTAATCTTGCAGCAAGGTTGTAACAAGATCCTGGATCCGTTTCCACTGAGTTTTCCCACCTTTTTGTCACGTTCGTGCCTTCGTTTTCTCTCCCAAAATTGCCTTCTGTCGCCGCCGTCAGTCCTCTGTTATTCGATAATCATTAACCCTAGCAGCAGCAAGTGAATAAACGACCACAGGGCCTTTCGCGACTTATCGCGAGTTAGGGTCGCGGCATAAGTCGCCCGTGCTTCCTACTCCACAGACTGCTTCTTTTGTCTTCTTTTTCGAACCACACGTGAACCGGCTCTTGGATCGAGGCTTTCATCTCTTTTCACTACTTGCCTTAAACTGACATTTTCTTAATAAAAACATTAGAGATTACCATTATTTTACTCAAGAACTAGCAATTTCAACTTAATTTAAGAGAATAAATAATGTCAATTATTAAATTATCATTGAGTTTTATGCATTGTTCATGAAATGGAATGTTTGAAATACAAATGTGTGAGTCCTTTGGTTTTGGTCATTCCCGATATTGGAACATTTTGGAAATTGTAAACCTTTTGGTTTTGGGCCGAAGGCCAAATGTAGTCTGAGAGTCAAAGATTTTGGGAAAAGATGTATTTTGGGTTGTGTAACCTTACTGACTCGCGTATTTTAGTCAATCGTTCATTATGCCTTCTTGGGGCTTAGATTTCCCTCAGATGAGTCTTTGGAACATTGCTCAATCTTGGTAGCTCGTTAAGGAGCCTTGGTCGTATGGTGTACTTAGTTGCACCTTATTTGGGAATTACATGTTTCGAGTGCGTTGCCATTCTTTTGAGTCATGTAACGTTTTGACCGTAATGCATTGGATCCATAGGCATAGAGGTTGGTTTATCATGTAAATGCGAGACGAGGTCCCAGAATTGAAATTTGGAAATAAGCGTTGGTGATACGATGTAAGTCCTAAATAATCAAGCGTGACAAGGATGGTGAGATCCCAAGGTAAAGATCTGGATAGGGTTGAACTTGGTGATTCTTTGGGTTTAAGACTGGGATAAAGTCGAACCCACGTTTGCACTGAACTAAAGACTTGGATAGAGTTGATGTTCAAACGGTTAAAGACTTGGATACGGTTGATGCCTATTATAACTAAAGACTTGGATAGAGTTGATGTTCAAACGGTTAAAGACCTGGATAGGGTTGATGCCTATTATAACTAAGGACTTGGATAGAGTTGATGTTCAAACGGTTAAAGACTTGGATAGGGTTGATGCCTATTATAACTAAAGACTTGGATAGGGTTGATGTTCAAACGGTTAAAGACCCGGATAGGGTTGATGCCTATTATAACTAAAGACTTAGATAGAGTTGATGTTCAAACGACTAAATACTTGGATAGGGTTGATGCCTATTATGACTAAAGACTTGGATAGGGTTGATGTCAATGGTTGTTTATCCTCGGAGATACGCTTATAACGTAGATATGTGGCTTAACTTTGTGTGCCCGCCACATTCAATGGAATCGGGTCTCCCCCGTCACCGAAAGGTGTTGTTTTGGGTACTGAGTCTTGTATCCATGTTTTCGGTGACATATTGTATGTGGGATTTATTAACTATGATTTATGGGTTGAGTGTTATGCCACACCCGTGTTTTGGGTGTTTTTTTTATGTGAAGTGTCATTCACGGTTTCACAATTTAGGAGTCGATTTATATACAAGTTTTGAGTGAGTTTTGGGTTGCATTGCCTTATAACAGATGTTTGTATTGGAGTGTTGTCTTCAAAGGTGCATAGTGTGGGAAAATGAGTCGTTTCTATTTCTAAAGTAATTTAGTTGAAATATCTTGATTTGAACTGATTCCCTTTCTTTTAAGGATATATTTATTCATGTTAAAACTTTTGAAGTCACTAGGCGTTAGCCTAACCTTTTTATTTGTCGGCATGTGCATCAGGTTTCGTTTAGATTAGCGTTAGCGACACTATGAAGAGATGAGTGTTTATGGTAAGCTCGAGAAGCGATTTGCTTGGTAAAGTCTTCCGCATTGGTTTTGGGAAGAGCAACTTACATCTGGGTTAAGTAACACCCGACTTCGATTTAGTCCTTGTATATAAGACTGTAGTTTTATAATTGTTGTGATTAATTATAGAATTTTAAATTGAGGTATTTGGAGATTGTTGTATAAGTGGAAGTTTTTGTCCTTCAATTGGTTTTATTTCGAGATTTTTAATTAGTTTCTTTTAACAAATTTGAGGGTGTTACAGATTAACAGAAGGTGAGATCGATAGAGAAATCGATTACAATGAGGAAGAAGGAGAGTGCGATTATATGAGGAAAAAGGAGAGATCGATGGAGATGACGGCTTACCTGAGGATAATTCGATCAGATTCGTGAAAAAGCTGGAGGCATGGAGGGAGGGAGGTGATCTTGATGAGTGATGAAGACCGTATTAGGTTTCTTTTTTTCTTTTTTTAAGGGGGTATTTTTGTACATATTTACTCGTTCCACTTGGGAGTTATTTTACATGTAATTTTAAACAACTTGTGACTTTTTTTGGTCATTTTACATATACTAGAAACGTACTCGTACAATGCAGTAAGATACATCATGATTTTAACGTTTCCTTTTATTTTATGTTTTTTGTCGATTTACAATACGATTTTGGATGTTTTGAGAAAGTGATAATAATTTTTCTTAATAAATTTGTTTAATTTAGGCTTAATAATAAAATGTTTTTTATATAAAAAATTAAGTATTTTGTTACAATTCAATGATTATCTTATATATTTTAAATTCTTTATATTTAAATTGAGATGTTTATCCTGTTTTGATTATGTTTATCAGTTAGTTATGAATTCAAACATATAGCCTTAAAAATTTATATTTATGCATCATGACTTGTAATCTTGAATCCTAAGTAATGTGTATCAATAAACAATATTTAACGCATAAAAGCTTGTTTTTAAGAGTTTTTTCGATAGTTTAATAATAGTGTAATTTATTTTAGGTTTAAAATAATGTTTTTTATAAAATAAACATTAAATATTCTGTTAGATTTTATTAATTATATTTTAGATTTTTATATTTAAAAATAGAAAACGGGTTTAGTCTCTTCAAAACCCGCCTTAGACGTTGTTTCGATGTATATTTTCATATTTGAGCGGCTCCTTGTGCGGCAAAAATCACAAACCAAGTCGTGTGCTTCAAAATCGAGTGAACACGTCCACTTTTCAAGCGGTTTCTTCGATTGGGGTATAAAAGGAGCTAATAACTGTCGATTACGTGGGAAACGATCAATTTCAAGGGAGAAAACCCCAAGATGGAACACGATTTGGAGAGCACTGGAGTCAATTTTCAAATTTCTCAACTAGGGTTCTTCATCATATACCAGTTTCTACTATTTGTAAGTTTAATTTGTGTTTCAAATTAGAATTATAAGTAGCTATAATCTCTATTTGTAGTGATGAGATGGTAATTAGTTTACTTTGGATCTTGTTGAGACTTGATTTATGTTTGAATATCAATTGGATTTCATTTATGCAATTCTTATACAAAGTGCATTCTTCATTTTTGGGTTTTTTGTTTTGAGAAGGATCATGTGAATCCTATCACCTAATTTCAAATTGCTAGTGGTGAATGGTGATTAGGAATCCGTAATTGTTCTTAATTTCAATTTAGTAGCAAGTAATGCATTAATAGACCACCAAATCGATTGATTTGCATTATAGGATTGTGTAATCTAGCTTAAATAGTCGGGCTTCTCGTCATTAGTTAGGATTTGTGCTTGTCTAAATTTTATTGCAATTGGTAGGTTAAATTCTACGTCTGTGACAATGTTTAATTTAACTAGGTAGGAATTAGTTCACCGAGCTCCTCGTGCTAGTTTATCATAAGGACAAGCGGAGTGTTTGGCACATGTCGACACTCACAGTCAATCTGAAATAAATTGAGAAAAATGTGTTTATGTACAAGTCAATGATACATAGTTTCATAAAGAACTAACTATACTCATCACTATGATTCATTCTCTATTATTTAAAAGTCTCAATTTACTTTTATGATTAGATCAATCGTATAACACCCGTTTTTTTGCAGTTAATCATTTAAGGGTGTAGATTTGTTTTAGCAAGCCATTTGGTGTACAACCATTATTGAATATTTATGGCATGTGAATCAAGATTCATGGTTGAGTTAGGATGAAGAAAAATTGTGTTGAAAGTCATCTGGGGCATTAAGGGACCTCCCATGCAAGTTTGGTCACACGAGAAGTCGCAAAATAGCTTAAAAACACAGAGTAAAGTTCCAAGTTGGTTGCCAAGCGAGTTAAGTCTCTTTGGACTCTAAAAACTAGATTTTTGGATTGGGTTGACTTTCCCAACGAGTTAAGTCGCATGAAGGCCTGACCTGCAAAAAAGGCCAAAAATCAGGGGTTTTCTTCACTTGGCCATAACTTTCTCATTTCTAAACTGATTAAGGCGATTTCGGAGACTATAGTTTTGTATTTAGAAGATTTCAAGGTGGGTACAAATAGGATTAAAGTTTCCTTGACTATTTTAGGTCCCTAGAAGTCGAAAGGTAAGCCTATAACCAACCATTTCTTAACCTATGGTTTGGTTCTTTTCACTTTAACCCTCATTTCTTCTCTCGGTTTTGTGTATATTTTGGGAGTAAATGTGGTTTTATTTAGAAGTTTTGCATCATGGATCTAGAAGTTTAGCATGGAGATCTAAAGTCTTCATCTTTGGAAGCTAAAAGTTGAATTTGGAATCTAGGTAACTTAACCTAGAAAGGTGAGTTCAAGTTGCTTTGTGGAAAATATGTACATGCCAAAAATGTCAATTTTTATGTATTGAAATGTTTTCCTTGATATTTACCAAATTTGTTGATTATTTGATGATATTTTCATCTTTGGTACATTTTATTTATAAATCATAGGAAATGCTCATATTTGGAGTTTTTGGAAATTTTGATAAATAAATATTAAGAGTGTCTTTTTGATGATTTATTTTATAAATGAAGGTCATTTGATGGAATTGCACTTTTAGTGTATTTAACTTCATAAATCATTTTGAAAATGCATATTTTGTGTTATGAGATATTTTCGAAGTATAAATCGTATGGTTTGCATTTAGGGATGGGTTATCCAAATATTGATAAGGTTTTGACCTAATCACACTTTGGGTACGAGTTTTCCAATTTATTGAGCAAATGCATTTTATTGAAATATGTTGCCTTTTATTTGAGTAGTCAAATAAGTGTGGTGTTATTGGCTTGATTTTCGCCCATTTGAGTTATAGGGACATTTATGCGGTTTAAATGGCTTATTGATTAAGCTTGGGCTTGATTTTTATTTATTTCATTTTTACTTGAGAATTACATGATTTGAGTGTGTTGGTCATTCAATTAGGGTCATGTAATTTATATTGTAAATTTGTAATACATTGGATCCATAAGCATATGATTCAGTCATAGTTGATAAGTGAGGAGTCTTGATGATCTCACTTTGTGAACAATGCTCAAGTAGGCAGTTTGGTCGTCCCGGTATTGCGGAGGTGAACCCTTATGGGTCGGACTTTGGGATTGTGGACATCGTGATTTTGATGCTTTAACCCTTATGCATAAGGGTTAAAGCATCTTAAACTCTAGTTAGTAGGCATTAAAGGTCGAATGAAAACCTTGAGGCTGGAACTCTAGTTGTAACATCTCAGGCTAAGCGTACCAGATATTATCCGCTTTGTCCACAAATTTGGACTCACGGTTCTTAAACGCGTCTAGTAGAGAAGGTATCCAGTCCCTTATAAGGCAACTTTCGTTCCCCTTCCCAACCAATGTGGGATCTTACACTAGTAGAGAGCGAATGGGCACTAAGATCGGGTATCCTTGAGGTGAGCCCAGTGGGGCAGGTGCACTAAGGTAGCGTTTGGTACGCAGACATGATTGGACGGGACTGGATAGGACAGAACTGTATAGGACAGAACAAGAGGCTAGGACAGGACTGGACAGGACAAGACAAATGTCTGTCTTGTGTTTGGTACGGCTAGGACTAGATAGGACAAGACTGGACACCCTAAAAGTTGTTTGATGATTTTATATGTCATATAATAGTTATAAATAACAAAAATAAAGGATATCTTTAAATAATTTAATTAAAAAACATTTTTATTTTTTTAAACGATTTTCATACATATAAATACATACAAAAGCAATGGTAGGAAATTTGAATGACGAACCTGAAATAATTTATGGTAGTTCGGAAAAAATCCGATTTATATAAAGAAAATTTAATATTTGATTCAATTTGGAAGATCTTAATGAATTGGTGGATGCATAGTTGCAGTGACAGGTAAAGATAAATGCGATGGGTGGCCCATGAAGGACGGTAGTTGTCAAGAACGTAAAAGATAGTGGATGGTGGTGGTGCAGGAGGTTGTTATGGTTGATGTGGTGGAGGTATAGGTGGCCGACGATGGTAGTGGTGGTGGCGGTGGACAGGGGTAATAGAGGTTATTGTAGTGGAGGAAGAGGCGGAGGTCACCGACGGTGGTTGGCGGTGAGCGTTGGTGGTGGCGGCGGCAATGGGTGGTGGTATTCGGTGGAGGTGGCAATAGGCGGTGGTTGTGGATGTGGTGGAGGAAGAGGTAAAAGTGGTCGACGATAGTTGGTGGTGGTTACCGATGGCCATTGATTGTGGCGGCGGCCAAAGGTGGTGGTGATCGGTGTTAGTGGAGGTGGTCGAGGATGGTAGTGGTGGTGGCGATGGCCGATGGTTGTGGAGGTGGTTGTTATGGTGGAGAAATAGGTAGAGGTGGCCGACGGTGGTTGGCGGTGGCTACTGGTGGCCGTCGATGGTGGTAGTGGTGGCGATGGGTAGTGGTGACCCTTAAGATTAATATCATATTAGAATTATACATCAAATGTCGGTAGATCAATGATTTTTAGTTTATGTCTCACTTTTGTCCCATGTTGTTCCACCTATTTTTGTGGAACAAGAAAATATAATTTTTTGTCACATTTTGTCCCACCTTGTCCAGTCTTTGTCCCTGTCCCATGTCGCGCCAAACGTGGGACAATGAATTTTTGTCCTGTCCCATGTCACGCCAAACATGGGACAATGAGTTTTTGTCCTGTCCCGTCCCATCCAGTCTGCAAACCAAACGCACCCTAAAGGTACCGTGACCTTGAGGTGACGCCCGATAGGGGGTGTACACTAAAGATATTAGGGACTTGAGGTGACGCTTAATACAGTATGCAGTAAAAGTCAATGGTCTAATGTGTAGTTCGATAACATCGATGCATGGCATACTTTTGTATTCCCGCCATGTTTAATGGAAATGGGTATCCCCCGTCACCGAAATGGATATAGAGTTTATCCATGTTTTCGATGACATTTTGAGTATGGAGTGTTATCCATAATTTGTGATTTTGGGTATTGAGCCTTACCCTTATTTTGATGTTTTGGATATTATAGTCTTATCCAAGTTTCAATAATTGATTATTAAGCTTTATTCATGTTTTGAGTGAATATTGAGTTTTGAGTTCATATTTGAATGGATGCTTGGATTTAGAGTTACCATTATGAAAATGGAGGTTTTGGAAAGATGTTGTTTTTATGTTAAAGATATTTCATTTGAGGATTTATTATTTAAATAAGCAGACTTTTCAGTTTTAACGTTTTATATAAATAATGAAAACTACTTGAACTCATTAGGCATTAATCCTAACCCTTTTTATTTGTCGGCATGTGCATCAGGTCCTCGTTGGAGAATTGCTAGCATCACTGTGATGGTTTGAGTGCTAGTTAGAGGTATGAGGAGAAATTTGCTAATTGAAGACGTCTTCTATATTTTGGAGGTAGCGACAGACATTGGGGTTTTAGTAACACCCGATAGACATTGGAGTTTTAGTAACATCCGACCTTAACCTAGACTTTATATAAGGCTTGGTTTACCATTTGTTGATGTTAAATATAGTTTTATTATTTGAGGTCATCAAGTATTGATTTATAGAAAGGGATTTATCCTTTATTTGATGTATTATTGAAAAATTTAAATTGGTCGTTCTTTCCAATTTTGAGGGTGTTACAAATCGGTAACTTCCAACCCCCCCCCCCCTTATTTATTGTCTTACAATACTTGCACATTACGTCGTCTTGGAGTTACGGTTGACACCGAGTCCCTAAGGAGATGGACCTACTTATCGCTATCACAATCTGTTGTGTAATAGAGGTAATAGGTTACATATTAATTACTTATTATTTTTCGAGCTTGGCACCCGTCAGTTTCACTCACTAACTCAAAATGTGTATCTAACTATTTGGGAATGGTAAATCTCTTGGAAGCATGGACACTTTTACTTTTTAAATATTTTCTTGGGAGGTGTTTGAATTATTTCATTGCGTCCTCTCTCTTGCATTTTTATTTGTGGAGAACATGGTATGCTTTCCAGCAAATAACTGTAGAGAAATTTTCTTTAAAGATATATTTGTCACGTTAAAGTGTTGATTAGCTGTTGCATGCATCCATCTTCATGGTGAAACATGATCATCAGTTGCATAACCTCTTCTCATGTGGTATTCCTCTTCAGCTGATCTTCAGATAATTAAACACTTCTCAACTACACTTTATTAGTTGGATGTCTTAGTTGATAACAGTACTTTAACCTTGTCATTAAGTCGTTGGTCTATGGACTCTTTTTTCCACTAACTTTAGTTTCAGTTGATAACCAATTCTTCCCTTAACTTATTTTTTAGCCTTTATCATATTAGAATATTTGATGTATCACAAACATTGTAATAGAACACTTAGTCATTGGGAAAAAATGTCATTTAGAGGCACTTTAGTGGATAGAGATAAGTTGATAGGCATGAATCAACTGATAGATCATTTGTCGTCAACAAATATAATATCATAATATCTTTATCAGCAGATGATTAGATGAAGTCCATCAGATGAAGATTGAAGCTGACGCTGACATATGATGTTGATCATTCAAGATCAACATACAAGTGTTGAACATATGATAAAGATCTCAGATGGAAGCTTACCAGCTCACCAGCGTTAGATGATGTTGGCCTGTAGATGATGCCTTGGACATATGGGCTAAACATCAACTAAAGATATCAACACGTGAAGGTCTACTAGTTGAAGGCTCATCATTTGATAATGCTCCTGCTGAAGAGTGTGTCCCCATTAGAGACAACAAGGACGAAGGTACTATTTGACATACTTGCTCCAAAGTGCTTTTTCCTATTTTGTCAACCCAATAAGGACAATCAATATGCTTAGCATTTAATGCGGCATAATTTGCATTTAGTGCGTTATGGTCGTAACCACTACCATAAGGAAACATGCAGCACTCAACCGAATGAATTGTGACATGAAAGTTGTAATAAGATATTGCTGCGGTTTTTCGTGTTCACACCTTTTTAAAATGCAAGAAAATAGATCTCGACGCAAGTATACATCTTAATCTACTGCCGTCTGTAACAAGTAATAATGGTACAAAGTACCGAATATCGATCCCACAGGGAAGCGTGGAGAAGTTTCTCTCGAAAGTCGGGTCTGTAAAAACGAGTCTCAGATGGCGAATTCGAAAACAATATTTTGGTTGGGGGTTTTGAGTAACAACTACTGAGAAATTAATTTAAAAAGAGCACAGGGTATAAAGTTCCATTGGGACGAATTTAATAATTAAATAAAAGACGAGATCGCATTCCATTGTTATCTCAGAGTCGATATTTTATGTAACTTAAAGAAGCCGTCACACAACGAACCAGTTGTCAGTTGATCAGTTGTATTTCGACATAAAATATAACTCTGATTTAAATAACTTTGGACAATCATGCGATACGATACACCCTTTATTCTCTTATCGGTCTCGGTCCCGACTTTACTTTTTACCCTGAACTGAGACGGTTAGCCCATCATCATTTTAAATCCTAATTTTAAAGATCGTAAAAGCAATTAAAGAAAATGGGAATTACGTCAACTACTTGTTAATTAATTTTAAAAGAAATGACTTTTCAACTACTTCTTGTAACTAGAATCTTTACTTGAACTAAATGGTTAACTTACTTGAGAATGAATTGAAAATGAAACTACAAACACTATAATTAATTTAATTAATCCAACGACGTAAAAATAAAGTGGGAATTATAGAGCCAATTAATTTATCACTAATTAAAGGAAGTCGTGTTTCAATTGTATCTTTAGTCCTTAAGTTACTTTGAGATTCTTTATCAATTAACGTAATGTCCGGGATGGTTTTTAACACTTTGGAAACACGAAACAATTTTAATATTACAACAAACCGTGAACCAACCGAGGTTGGGAGTCCGAAATGATTAATCGGGCTTCCGGTTTGTTATAAAACTAAAATTGTAGTGAAAACCAAATAAAAACCAAAAGATTATCGAGCCTTAAGAGATGAGAAGAAGTTGCGGAAAAGTAGCGAAAGATTAATACTTGAATTCAAACAATAATGTGGCATTAATTCTAACCAAAAGATGAGGTAGTTTGAATCGTGAGCCTTGGCTTAATGAGACAACCGTGAGCTTAAGGCTCACTTCCTTCAAACCACCCAAAATGTTACTTAGAACCTATGGAGCAACTAGAGACTAACTTGACTTCTATGAAAGAACAAGTGAAGATGGGATGGAATGAATTTACTAGCAACTAAGCATGGTATTTATAGATGACATCCACCTTGGGGCCCAAGTAAGCAAAATGGGGGCCCAAGGGGGTTTTAGGCTATTTAGCCCAAACTTTCAATCCAAGACTTGATAAATAGGCCCAAGCAAAAAGTAGTAGAAGCCCAAGAATTTGTCCACCATCTTCACGAAAATCGGCCCAACAAAAAGATTGAAGTCTATGTTTCACGCTCGAAAAATCCGCATGCCGGTTATGTTGACTTCAATCGGCCGTAATCCAATCCTACATCAAGCAAATATAATGAACTAAGAATTTTGTTGCATTTTCTATGTAAAAATGGTTCATTTTGAACCGAAAGCGATAAACATTAATTTAAACAACAAAGCCGTAAAAACAACCAAAAGACGCAATGGGAAAAAGGAAAATAGCTCAAAATTATAAAAAGAGGATGAAAAATAGGGTAAATAAATTTACCCTATCACAACCCCAAATTCGAACTGTTGCTCGTCCTCGAGCAACTTTTATTAGAAAAATCAATTTTTTGAGCTAAAATTTATTAAAAAGAACCTCGTCTCCATAGGACTATCAGACGCACGATTATGATTTATCTCAATTTGTTCAAAGCAAAAAGTGATAGCCTTTCATAAACTTATCATTCTCAACATGAATTTCCAAAAAACATATCAACCAAAGGCTAGCCGAACATCTCCATGGTAAATTGGGATCTATGATGCAACAAAAACAAGGGTATTAGGCTTTTATTTTGCTTCTTCATTTCTCTATGAGGATCGCGTTCGAACACACGATTTTTTTTTGGGTGTCTAAGACACTTTTTGGAATGCCATGAAAACAAGAGTGAAGCTTTGCTTCTTTTTGTGCTTGGTTTTCATATTTGTGCATTCTTTATTTATTTTTATTTTTTTGTGAAGCTTTGCTTCTTTTTGGAGGTGTATATGCACCGTAAATTGAGAGCCCATGTCATCCCCTCCCCAAAACTTGGAAAGGTTCGATGTCCTCATTGAACGAGAACATCAAAATTGGAGAGTGAAGATGGATGTTTGTAAGTGGTTTAAGTGCAATGATCCCAACAAAAAATGATTGTACCAAAGAGTTGAAATTCTAGTTCTAGTGATATATGGAAGAAAATCCATGTGAGAAATCTAAGTTAATCGTGACTAAAACTAATGTGAACCCAAATCAACAAACCGAAAAATGATGCTAGTGACCGTGTATGGAAAAACGAGACTCTTCAAAAATGACACAAATTCCCTGACTCGAGCAATAAATGTAAAGTAAGCAAAGTAAAAGAGATAGAAGGTGGAACCTGTCCTACTCGTGGTGAGTAGGATCTTTCTCCGCCGATTGCCAAAGCAAATGTATCGGAAATGGCGGGAGCCCTTCGATCATTCTCGGGTTCACTTTCATCCAGAATGCCCGAACCACATCATCTCTGGATTTCTAATATCTCCACCAAGTGCTCAAACTGTCCTTGATTTCCCGCAGCTCCTTTCGAACCCCTTCAAACTGATCAGTTCGCTCTATTGTCTGTCTTCTAGCCTGCTTTGTTAACAACACGCGATATTCCTTCAAGGTTGCTCTCAATTCAAGCTTAAGTGAATGAATACTTTCTTCCAAAGAAACAAGTTCATTTCCATGAACTTCCCTTGTGCGTTTATTTTTGTTAAGAAGCCTATCCACAGTGATTTTTTCTAAAACCATTTTTTCTTTAGAAAACTGATCGGTAGCTAATTTCACCACCTTGGCTTGTTCCATGATGGCATGTACTATGGTGGGGTAAATCAGTTTAGTGTTGGACTTATCTACACTTCTTCTAATGCTATTAGAGATGAGTCGTCCGATGTTCAATTTGAATCCCATCATGATACAATACAAAACATAGACACGTGTCATTGTAAGTGTGCCATCATGCGAGGTGGGGCATAGTGTGTGTCGAAGAAAATAAAACTAAACGTTAGCTTCGGGTTTTAAACAATGTGGACGGAGAATACGGGATTTGCCTTTGAAGTCCCAGTCCGAGCCTTCATGCGTGAGAGTGTGCAAAATGGTGTCGAGATCATCTTCGTTGGCATTTTCACACAATCTGTCAAACTCGGAGTACGTGGGTGACGTGAGTCCTAAAAGTGTGTTGATCACGTCCTCCGAGTAGCAAATTGGGGTATTTCGCACCAAGAGATTTACACCCGGAGTTACAGATAACTCCGTGTAAAAGTCTCGTACCCAATCAATATTAAACTGGGTCGGATGCTTCAAGGCAAAGTCTCATCCAAAAAATTTGATTCGATCTAAAAATTGGGGGTGCACGGTGAGTGTGGATGTGTGAAAACTCCTTGGTGGAAGACAACTTTTACGGCTAAATGTCGGAAATCGTAATAGTGTTTCATGACAACTAAAAAAATTAATCCTATCAGGTTCTTGAAGGGTTAAAGAATCAACCTGTGGATTACCCATATTTGTTGCATTGTCCGTAGGTGTAGGTGCGGGTCTCGTCCGTATGTCGGTTGAACTACCCTCGCTATTTGCTGCCATGCCTGCTCTGAATCCAATGAAGCCTGAAAATCGTCGTTTCTTGAGTGGGGGAGAAGACTCCACAGCCACTTACTTGCCTTTTCTGTTATACAGATCAAGAGATGTTTTGTTTTCGGTGTGCGGGTCAGTGTTGGGTGGTGTGTGTGTGAGGTGAGGGGTGAGTGTAAGTGAAACTGGTTGCCGATATTCCCATGGGACTGTCGTGGGTGCCACCAGTGGGTAATGGGAATTTATGACTTGAGGTCGCGGGGTTCAAAGTGGGGGTTGGTAAGTGTTAAAAGCGGATGGTGTTCGGTGATGGGGGATGTTCATCGGCATTTCGGAGTGGTCTAAAACCACAGCTTGGGGCTGTGACATTGGTGGCCGAAACAGGGGATGGGGGGTGGTCGAAAATGTAGGGAGAAACTTGCGTTAGGGTGCGGTTGATTTTGGACGTCGGGTAGACATTTATTTAGGAAATGTGTAGATGATGAAGGAGATGGGTTATACCTGTCGAGAAAGTTCATTGTCATTGGCGGCGTGATGGTAGTTCTTGTGAATGCGGGCAGAGGCATGGCGATGGTTGTCGATCGAACGATCTCCGGTGGATGTGTGGCCATCGGTGATGAGGGTTCCACCTTGATGGATGAGAGGGCGTGAATTTCAGCGACCCGAGCGAGGGTGTGGAGGGGTGAGAGGGCTGGAGTGTGATCGATCGGGGTGCTGGCCGAGGCGTGGTGCGCGGGGAGGTGCAAAGATGGGGCAGCGCCCGAGGTGGCGTAGTCCGCGGCGTAGGACAACGCTTGGTCGGCGCACGGCTGGGTGCAGGGCGGTGCGTGGGGCGCGGCGTAGTGTGGAGTGTAGGGCGCGGCATGGTGCGCCGTGAGGGCGGCGCTCGGCTGGGTGCGGCGTGCGGCACGGGCAGTGCCTGGTGCAGAGAGGCTGGCGGTCTGGGTCTGGTGATGTTGCCTTAGGTCTGTGGATCGTGTAAAAGGGGGGTTTCTTGATGGTTGATCGATGGTGGCTGGGAGGTGGTCTGATGATGGTGGCTGGAGGGTGGGTCGATGATGGTTGTTTGACCGTGTGGGAGGAAGAGGATGAAGAGAGGAGGTTCCTCCTCTTCATTTTCGTGTTGAGTAGATGCAGACAACAACAACTCCAGGGGATTTGCAGCTCTCAGTTCCATGGAGAGGGTTTATAAAAATTTCAACTTGGGAGGATGAGATTTTGGTACCTGCAGATGGAAGGGAGGATGATGGATTGACAATTGACACCCGTCAATGTCTCTTCGATGATAGAAGAAGGATACGCCGGCGGTGGGGAAGAAATAGAGGAGAAGCTTCTTGTACCATGAAGTCAGGTTCTTAGTAATGCTCAGATGAAGTACCTGTTATTGGAATTCCCAAGATTAGGGTAATTAAATAAACTTTTCTTTATTTAAACATCCAACCTTAATTGCTATTTGGTTCAATTTGGACCAAATTGGTTGGGCTCATCCAATTCCCATTTCATCCTCATGGGCCAAAATACTAAGTATTATTTGAGAAGAAAAAAAAAATCTTTTCATAGTTGGTCAAAAATTTCTGTCTGGTTCAACCATCCAATTTTAATTTAAAACAATTAGCCCAATTTGTCTAGCATCCAAAAAATTGAAAATTCCAACCAACGAAATTTTGTGATTTTGCGGTTCGTCTTTTGGTTGAAAACGAAAGGCGTTGTATTTTACGACTGCCTTGTAATTATATATATGTATATATTTTCTAAACTGTATTCATTCTTTTTTTATTTTTTTTTATAAAAAGATATTTACACATTCTTGGATCTAATTAAAAATCCAAGAACTCACACAGCTCTTTATTCTCGAAGGTGGACAACCTCAAGGGGTTGTTGCATGAATACTGAGGGTTCGATAAAAGGTTTTACTCTTTGCCCGATCACCTTAAAAGTGGTACCCCTGTCTGGATCAATTAACTCGATTACGCCATAAGGGTATACTTTAAAAACTGTGTAAGGCCCGGTCCATCGAGAGTTCAACTTGCCAGGGAACAACTTGAGTCTGGAATTAAAAAGCAGGACCTGCTGACCTTCAGTGAATTCTTTTGGTAAAATTTTCTTATCATGCCATTTCTTTGTGTTTTCTTTGTATAATTTAGCATTTTCATAAGAAAATTTTCTGTGTTCCTCCAATTCACACAACTGTATAGATCTTTTATTTCCTGCGTCGTCTAGACCCATGTTAAGTTCCTTGATAGCCCAATAGGCTTTGTGCTCTAACTCGAGAGGTAAGTGACAAGCTTTCCCAAAAACCAGTTTGTACGGAGACATGCCAATAGGGGTTTTGTAAGTGGTCTGGTAGGCCCACAAGGCATCATCCAGTTTGGAGGCCCAGTCTTTTCGGTGTGGCTTGACTACCTTAGTTAAAACTCCTTTGATCTCCCTATTGGACAATTCAGCTAAACCATTTGTTTGCGGGTGGTAAGCAGTTGCCACCCTATGCTGAATGTTGTATTTCTCCAATACATCCTCTAATACTTTATTTATGAAGTGTGTGCCTTCATCACTGATCAAAGCACGAGGCGTGCCAAATCTAGTGAATACATGCTTTTGCAAGAATTTAACAACTGTTTTAGCATCATTTGAGTGGCAGGCCATAACCTCCACCCATTTGGACACGTAGTCTACAGCAACCAAGATATAGGCACAATTATTGGAGAGTGGAAATGGCCCCATAAAGTCAATGCCCCAAACGTCAAATAATTCTACTTCTAAAATTCCGTTTAGAGGCATTTCATTCCTCTGAGATATATTTCCACTCCGCTGACACTCATTGCAACTTTTTGCAAAGTAATGAGCATCACGGTTTAAAGTAAGCCAGTATAGGCCTGACTGCAAAACTTTTGTTGCTGTCCGATCTCCACCAAAGTGTCCACCACATGGTCCACTATGGCAATGATGTAAAACATATGTTACTTCCTCTTTTGGAATACATCTTCTTATTACCTGATCTGCACAGATTTTAAATAGAAATGGGTCATCCCACAGAAACTTTTTGGAGTCAAAAATCAGTTTCTTTCTTTGGTGCTTGTTAAATTCCTTGGGAATGATCTCACATGCCAAATAATTTACAATGTCTGCAAACCAAGGTGTTGCAGTTTGTATGGCCAAAATTCTCTCATCGGGAAAGACCTCACAGATGCCATCATTCGGTGCTTTTTCATCTTGTTTTTCCAGTCTTGATAAGTGGTCAGCCACTTGATTATTTATACCCTTCCTGTCAATGATTTCCAAATCAAATTCTTGCAAAAGCAAGACCCACCTGATTAGCCTAGGTTTTGCATCTTTTTTGGAAATAAGATACTTGATGGCAGCATGATTTGTGTGTACAATTACCTTGGCATCCATCAAGTATGATCTGAATTTTTCAAAAGCAAAAACCACAGCTAATAATTCTTTTTCAGTGGTAGTGTAATTGATTTGGGCTTCATTGAGGGTTTTACTAGCATAGTAAATGGAATGAAAAACTTTATCTTTTCTTTGTCCCAGAACTGCTCCAACTGCCCTGTCACTTGCATAACTCATTATCTCAAAAGGTAAGGACCAATCAGGTGTCACTATTACAGGCGCAGTGACCAATGCATCTTTCAAAATTTTAAAAGCCTTTTTACAATCTTCGTCAAAAATAAAGGCATGGTCATGATGTAATAGTGAACACAGAGGTTTGGATATTTTGTAAAAATCTTTTATGAACCTCCGGTAAAAACCTGCATATCCGAGAAAACTTCTGATTCCCTTTACAGTGGTTGGTTCAGGCAATTTTGCAATTACTTCCAACTTCGCCTTATCAACCTCAATACCTCTATTGGAAATGAGATGCCCCAACACGATGCCCTCCTTAACCATAAAGTGACATTTTTCCCAGTTTAAAACCAAATCTGTTTCTTCACATCTTTTAAGACTTTTTTCAAGGTTTTGTAAACATAGATCATATGATGTCCCATATACATAAAAATCATCCATGAAAATTTCCATGGATTGTTCAAGCATGTCAGAAAAAATGGACATCATACATCTTTGGAAAGTGGACGGGGCGTTACAGAGTCCAAAGGGCATTCTTCTAAATGCAAAGGTTCCATAAGGACGGGTAAAGGTTGTTTTCTCCTGATCCTCTGGTGCAATGGAAATTTGATTGTAACCAGAATAACCATCTAAGAAACAATAAAATTCTTTCCCTGCTAGTCTGTCCAACATCTGGTCAATGAAGGGTATGGGAAAATGGTCTTTTTGGGTAGCTTGGTTAAGCTTCCGGTAGTCCATACATATCCTCCAACCTGATACAATCCTAGTAGGTATTAATTCATTTTTCTCATTGGTTATCACAGTAACTCCACCTTTCTTGGGTACACATTGCACAGGATTGACGCATGTACTACTGGCAATAGGATAGATTATGCCAGCATCAAGCCATTTCAAAATTTCCTTTTTAACCACCTCTTTCATCATTGGATTGAGTCTTCTTTGAGGCTCGACTGAGGTGAAATCTTTGTTTTCCAAAATGATTTTATGCTGACAAATGGTTGGGCTTATGCCCTTTAAATCAGCAATTGTCCATCCTATGGCCTTGGTGTGTAGTTTCAACATAGCAATCAACTTTTCTTTCTGATCAGACTCTAATGATGATGAAATAATGACTGGCAACTTCCCTGGGTCTCCTAAAAAGGCATATTTCAGATGTGAGGGAAGTTGTTTCAGTTCTAAGTCTGGAGCACATTCTATGGAAGGAACAAGTGTTTTCCTATCCTCGCTGTGTAAAATTTCTACAGCAGAGGTAACCTGAATGTCTTCTAATTCCTCAAACTCTGCTGTATCTTCTCCACTATCAGATTCCTCCATTCCTAAGACCTCCCCAAAACTTTGATCTTGACACCAAGATTCAATCAAACTTAAGGTAGAACATTCTTCCCTTTCTTCAGGAAATTTGAGGGAGTCCAAAACATTAAAGGTCACTTGTTGATCTTGAACTCTCATGGTGAGTTCGCCTTTTTGGACATCTATCAGAGTTCTGCCTGTTGCTAGGAACGGTCTTCCTAAGATAATGGGAATTTCTTTGTTAGCTTCAAAATCCAAAATGATAAAGTCTGCTGGGAAAATAAATTTATCCACCTAGACAAGGACATCCTCAATTTTACCCTTTGGCCAAGCTATGGACTTGTCTTCTAACAAGAGTGAAACAGTGGTAGGTCTAGCCTCACCTATGCCTAAGGTGTTGAAAACAGATAAAGGCATAAGGTTTATGCTGGCACCTAAGTCACATAGGGCTTTTCCTACTTCTTTTCCTCCTATGGAACATGGGATTGTGAAGGTCCCTGGATCTTTCAATTTTGGAGGGATTTTGCTAGATAACATGGCACTGCACTCCTCAGTCAGAGCTACAGTCTCATACTCATTCAACTTTTTCTTTTTGCTTAAAATGTCTTTTAAAAACTTTGCATAATTTGGCATTTGTTCAATGGCTTCCACCAAAGGTATGTTGATATGCAATTGTTTGAAAACATCTAAAAACTTTTTGAATTGCAGTTCATCCCTTTGATTCCTTAATCTCTGGGGATAAGGAGTATAGAGAGGAACTGGAGTAGGATATGTAGTCTTTTGAGGAGTAGGTGCTGGGACAGTCGGTGAGATTTTGTCCACCTTAGTGGATGGTGTAACTTTAACTGGTTCCACAGGTCTGGTTTCACAAGGAATTTTGGGACTGTCACCAGATTGTGACACCTCCAAAACAGTCTGTTTATCTACTTTTTGATCTTCCTTGGGTTCACTTGGGAATAATGTTGGATAGTCTGATCTTTTTGGAATGGGGGGGGGGGGGGAGTTTCAATGGGCCTTACAGTGTTTCCGGGGCCCGTGCTCACACTGGTTGAGCAGAATCCAAAACTGTGTTTTTCTTTTCAGGTCCTGCTTTATCTATCTTTTCTAGTTCTTTTTGTATATTTTCTGGTAAGTCCTGTCCATTTCTCAATGTCACAGCTTTCACATGTTCCTTTCCAATCCTCTGAGGTATTTCTGTGTCACTAGGGAGAGAACCTGAAGGACGCTTTCTTATTTCCAAAGCCATTTGACCCACCTGGGTCTCCAGATTTTTAATTGATGTCTGCGTTTGGGTCATGAATGCTTTCATCATTGCTTCCAAGGAAGTAGATGAGTCGGCATGTTGGTTTGACTTTCGTTGATAACCAGGTTGATTATTTTGAAAATTTCCATGCTGGTAATTTTGAGGTCTGTGATGAGGCTGTTGGTGAAAATTTGGTTGTCCTTGCAACTTTGGTGGTGGTGGTGGATTTTGGGCAGGACTGTGCCAAGAAATATTTGGATGGTTTCTCCACTCAGGATTGTAAGTTTGAGAAAAAGGTCCACCCTTGTTGTTATTACTGACATAATTTACTCTCTCGGTATTTCCAGGACAATGTTCAAAGTGATGATCCTCTCCACAGTAGGTGCACTGTATAGACTGCACAGTAGGGGTGGGTGCCACAGTATTAACTTGCACAGTATTAAGATTTTTAATTAAAGATGCCATGTCGGCCAGCTGTGAAGATAATAATGCATAAGAATCTGTGTCTTGTACCCCTGCTGCTTTTCTAGGTAATGCACGTGGATCAGCCTATTGACCATTGTTGTTTGAAATTCTTTCAAGGATTTCATATCCTTCATTGTAGGTACAAACTGTGAAAGCTCCGTGTGCAGTAGCATCGAGCATTTGTTTAGCAGTAGTATTTAAACCACTGTAAAACGTCTCTAGCTGAATGCAATACGGAATGCCATGATGAGGGCATTTTTTCAATAGCTCCTTGTACCTATCCCATGCATCAGGAACTGCTTCATCGTCCATTTGTCTGAAAGTGCAGATTTCATTTCTAGACTTAGCATTCCTCGTGGGTGGAAAATATTTTTTCAAAAACTTTTCTGCCATTTGGATCCATGTAATTATAGAATCTGGTTTCAACGAGTTGTACCAAGACCTTGCTCTGTCTCTTAATGAGTATGGAAAAAGTTTTAATTTTAGAGCATCGTCTTGCGTCGAGATCTATTTTCTTGCATTTTAAAAAGGTGTGAACACGAAAAACCGCAACAAGTTTTTGGCGCCGTTGTCGGGGAAGCACGCTAGAAGTTTTTCTTTTTAAGTAAGGTTTTTAAAAACAAGTTTTTCTTCCATCTATTTTGAAAAGAAAAAAAAAGTAGAAAAAATATTTTGAAAAACAAAAAAAAACAAAAAAAATTGAAAAAGTGCATGCCAAGATTGTCACACGGTGATTTTTTCCAACTCGATCCCGATATTGAACGAACATTTAGACAACGAAGAAGAATCCAACGAGCTAATTTAGTTTCAAATTCTTCCGAAATGTCTGAACATGAATATATGACGGATGAGGAATTAATACCCGTGGTAAATCTAAATGGGCATCAAAATGATCGAGAAAATAATAATAACCGAAGAAATCGAAATAGAGAAAATCCCAATAATCACGAAGATTTAAATAATCATGATGATCCAAATGAACCGCCAATAAATACTGATGATGAGGAACAAAACATTTTTCGGTTAGCAAATTCCAAAGATGGTGGTATTATGTCTTACGTTGTTCATGTGTTAACCCAATTGCATCTAGGAATTCTTAAACCAACTTTGCAAACCCATCATTTTGAATTAAAACCGATAATGTTTCAGATGTTGCAAACTAACGGCCAGTACGTTGGTTTGCCAGCTGAAGATCCTCACTCTCACCTTCGGTCTTTCATGGAAATTACAGATTCTTTTAAACTGTCTGGTGTGCAGGACGATGCTCTAAAATTAAAACTTTTTCCATACTCATTAAGAGACAGAGCAAGGTCTTGGTACAACTCGTTGAAACCAGATTCTATAATTACATGGACCCAAATGGCAGAAAAGTTTTTGAAAAAATATTTTCCACCCACGAGGAATGCTAAGTCTAGAAATGAAATATGCACTTTTAGACAAATGGACGATGAAGCAGTTCCTGATGCATGGGATAGGTACAAGGAGCTATTGAAAAAATGCCCTCATCATAGCATTCCGTATTGCATTCAGCTAGAGACGTTTTACAGTGGTTTAAATACTACTGCTAAACAATGCTCGATGCTACTGTACACGGAGCTTTCACAGCTTGTACCTACAATGAAGGATATGAAATCCTTGAAAGAATTTCAAACAACAATGGTCAATGGGCTGATCCACGTGCATTACCTAGAAAAGCAGCAGGGGTACAAGACACAGATGCTTATGCATTATTATCTTCACAGCTGGCCGACATGGCATCTTTAATTAAAAATCTTAATATTGTGCAAGTTAATACTGTGGCACCCACCCCTACTGTGCAGTCTATACAGTGCACCTACTGTGGAGAGGGTCATCACTTTGAACATTGTCCTGGAAATCCCGAGAGAGTAAATTATGTCAGTAATAACTTTGGACAATCATGCGATACGATACACCCTTTATTCTCTTATCGATCTCGATCCCGACTTTACTTTTTACCCTGAACTGAGACGGTTAGCCCATCATCATTTTAAATCCTAATTTTAAAGATCATAAAAGCAATTAAAGAAAATGGGAATTACGTCAACTACTTGTTAATTAATTTTAAAAGAAATGACTTTTCAACTACTTCTTGTAACTAGAATCTTTACTTGAACTAAATGGTTAACTTACTTGAGAATGAATTGAAAATGAAACTACAAACACTATAATTAATTTAATTAATCCAACGACGTAAAAATAAAGTGGGAATTATAGAGCCAATTAATTTATCACTAATTAAAGGAAGTCGTGTTTCAATTGTATCTTTAGTCCTTAAGTTACTTTGAGATTTTTTATCAATTAACGTAATGTCCGGGATGGTTTTTAACACTTTGGAAACACGAAACAATTTTAATATTACAACAAACCATGAACCAACCGAGGTTGGGAGTCCGAAATGATTAATCGGGCTTCCGGTTTGTTATAAAACTAAAATTGTAGTGAAAACCAAATAAAAATCAAAAGATTATCGAGCCTTAAGAGATGAGAAGAAGTTGCGGAAAAGTAGCGAAAGATTAATACTTGAATTCAAACAATAATGTTGCATTAATTCTAACTAAAAGATGAGGTAGTTTGAATCGTGAGCCATGGCTTAATGAGACAACCGTGAGCTTAAGGCTCACTTCCTTCAAACCACCCAAAATGTTACTTAGAACCTATGGAGCAACTAGAGACTAACTTGACTTCTATGAAAGAACAAGTGAAGATGGGATGGAATGAATTTACTAGCAACTAAACATGGTATTTATAGATGACATCCACCTTGGGGCCCAATTAAGCAAAATGGGGGCCCAAGGGGGTTTTAGGCTACTTAGCCCAAACTTTCAATCCAAGACTTAATAAATAGGCCCAAGCAAAAAGTAGTAGAAGCCCAAGAATTTGTCCACCATCTTCACGAAAATCGGCCCAACAAAAAGATTGAAGTCTATGTTTCACGCTCGAAAAATCCGCATGCCGGTTATGTTGACTTCAATCGGCCGTAATCCAATCCTACATCAAGCAAATATAATGAACTAAGAATTTTGTTGCATTTTCTATGTAAAAATGGTTCATTTTGAACCGAAAGCGATAAACATTAATTTAAACAACAAAGCCGTAAAAACAACCAAAAGACGCAATGGAAAAAGGAAAATGGCTCAAAATTATAAAAAGAGGATGAAAAATAGGGTAAATAAATATACCATATCAGATATCCTCTCCATACTTTCCATACTTTGTCATTATGCCTATTTGTCATATGTGGAGGATGTTGCCTATAAATACCAAGTGAAGTCTTGAAGATCAAAACGCAGAAATATAAAGCTCAAAAGAATATCTTGCTACTTTTCCAATTCTTCAAAGTTCATCAACTGATAACCTATTGTCTCCTTGCAACTTCAGTTTTCTTAAGTGAATATCTATTGAAAGTTCATTGAGTACATGTGTAGTGTGTTATAGAGAGAGAATACATTTGACATATTTGAGAAAGATTGTTTTAGGCTTCTGATCACAAGTTGATCTCTAGTTTAGTTTATATATCGATCATTTGTTTTGTAAACCATCATAGTTTTTAATTTACTTTTTAAAACTTTGAACACATTGTACTCATCCCTGCTCTACCGTGTTATTGCCATATTGTTCACCGTTCGGGACCAACACTTATGATATTGATTTAAATTTTGTTGAATAGTAGTTACATTAATAGATACAGCCAAAAAAATTAATGATACATCAAATGGTGTTTATCAATCATCAAATTTAATTGCATGTACCTAACAATTGATAAATTTTTTAGTGGACATAATTATAGGAGACACGCATAATGCTGCAAAAAGAAGCCATCTGTAGCAAAGAGATGGTGATCAAAACTACATACATTGAAAATGGATAGATAATATCATGGATGTGAAAACATTTGGATGACTATTTTCTTAAGAAGTGTATGAAAGGAACGATTGGGAAGGATTTGATTGTGGACCTAAATGTGAAGTTCCAAGGATGAATGATATATCACAAATGATTGACATTTTTGAAACGAGCCATTTATGAGATTGATGCGTACACACAACTAGTCTTATTATGTCTTGTCATGTTCCACTTTGTGCCTCTGTCCAATCCACGTGCCTAACACAGACCTACATGTATTTCTCGATCATATATATTCTCTTTTATGATTTCTTTGACATTTATGATGATGAAAGTTTGATGAATATTAAATGCACTGCTGATATTTTTCACTAGTCCTTGATTTCTTTTGATATTTTTTTAGTTTTTGTTTTTCCATGAGCACCAAGTGTTTGTTTAAATTTGTCAATGAAAAAACATATGTAGATAATCTATTTTGATTGTAATGGATTTTCACAACCAACTTATATTTCATATTATATTATTCAGATAATTTATTTAACATACAAAACAAACAATTATGAATCTTTATACAAACAAGTAATTCATAAATGACTTAATGTGAAGAAAAAGGGAAAAAAGTGTTCTTTTAGTGGCTATGAATTGGCATTTTTTATTGGGTCATGTTCACAAAGAATGAAAATGTTGGGGGTTACGTTGTGCACACAAAAATAGTTGAAGGGGAAAATATGAAACTTTTTCTTCTCACGGGGTCCACACTTGGCAGACTCTTTTGAACGTTAGAATTGGCCACAAGCCCACAACCAATCATGGAGGCACCAGATTTCACCCACGGCTTTCCTTTGACCAATTCTACTAGTCAATACCTTCAATAAATAACGACCAATCATGGAAGACACCAGATTCCATTTAATATATGTATTTCAATTGTATTGCTTTTAAAAACATATTTTCAAAATATGACCGATTTAAAAAAAAAAAATTTAATAAAGAATTCAAAGTTAAAATTTAATAAAAAAGTTGAATTCATCTTTAACAAATTCCTCATTTTGGGGAATATTATAATATTAAAATATTATTTTTCTTTTTAAATATCTATTTTTAAAATTTTCTATTGGTCCTCTCATATTTTCTATTTTCAACGTTGATTATTATCTTCGTATTTGGAGAAAAACTCTTTATCTCTCCTAGTTTTTTCATTTTAGGGTTAGTTTTGAGAAAATTATTGGAGCAAAATTATAGCTCAAAATCCTCAACTTTTTCACTTTCTCTATTTTAGAGAAACTGTTGGAGATGCTCTAAATGTTTATAGTTTAAAAAATGGTAATTATAAATAATATACTTTCAAAATTTATTAAAATATAAACTCTTTTTACATAAATATTTCGAACAAATTTACAATTAAATAAAAATATATTCATTTTAAATGTAATTTGTCCAATAAATAAATGCAAAGCGAGTTATACTTTTTGTTTTGTTACATTTTTGTAGTTATATTCTATGACTATAAGTTATATTAATTAATAATATTAATCGCAATATTCTTGTTTAATTAAGTTAATTAACATAAACCATTATAACAGTTAAAATACTAACCTTCTTAAAGTAAATTATCTAGTTAATAATGATCGTTAGACATATCGATTTACTAAACTTTATTTATTGAGAAGCTTTTTCAATAATTGAATAATAAGAACACATTGATTAAAATATATTTTAAATTGAATATTACACTAATATTTTGAGAAAATAATTATAATATTTGACTTGATTTTATAATTTAAATATTATTTCATCAAAAATAAAAAATGATTTAAATAAAACAAATAATTTCTAGAAAGAATAAAGAGGAACTAGAATTCAAGATCGCAACGCCTACCTAATATAACCAACTTTCGTTATAATCGTTGACTATATATATTTAGTCCCTGTGGTTTTTTTATTTAGAGAAAATTACATTTTTAGTCCATGTGGTTTGTTGAAAGTTTATATTTTCATCCTTATAGTTTTGAAATTATGATTTTTATCCTTATAGTTTATAATTAATTACCTTTTTCGTCCTTATGATTTAGATTTTGTTGCTTTTTTCATCTCTATGGTTTACAATTCATTTCTATTTTAGTCCTTCATACTAAAAAGTAATGTTTTGACCTCAGAGACGAAAATTGAAATAAATTGCAAACCATAGGAACCAAAACTGAAATTTCAAAACCACAGAGACGAAGTTTGCAATTTTTAACAAACCATAGAGACGAAAAACATAATTTACTCTTTTTATTTATTTATTAATTATATATGTATCATCTATTCATCTTCGCTAAATAAACCATCTTTTTAAAAGATAAAGTATATAAAGAATCTTATAAAAAAAGTAGATGCAAAAACATGGAAAACATTTTCTTTAAATGAAGTAAACGTAATTAGACAAACCGATTAGTCGCTGATTGTCTCGACCTTCTAGCATCAACAAATTGTTTCATTAATAGTTTTATGACCACATAAAAAGTTGTGTTACCAAATGGCTATTGATCTGATAGTCAATGGCTCATGTCTCACCTAAGATAAGAAGGGTATGTGAATTTAATTTACTGTAGTTATATATTTACATATATATACTTCAATAAAAAGTTCTATTAGTTACATTACTAACGACCAATATCATAAATAAAGGGAATCAAACAAAAGTTCTTTTAGTAGGGTTTGATTTACATAATGGAATCTATCAAAGGATTAGAATGTAATTTAATGGAATATGTCAAAGGATTAGAATGTAATTAATTCAGGTTTACCCCACGCATTTGGTTGGGAGGAATTACAATCAAATATGTCAAAAGTATTTGGAATTTGTTTGTTTAGTTTGTTAAAAATAACTTCAGAATTATAATAAAGTAGTGATAAATTACCAAAACACCCCTCCATGATATTTAAGTATTTTATTGCTTAATTTATAAATACTATATGATGATAAAATTATAATTATATTAATTGGTGGTAGAGACAACTACAGTGGTGTTGATAGTTGTGGCAGTGGTGACGATCATCATGTACACTGTTCCTGAAGCTTCGGATGCTCATGGCGGAAAACCAAAAAGATGTCACTAATATATTTAGAAAAACAAACGAAAGATACTATTTAAAGGGTTTTGGAACCCTAGTCAAGCTAATGAATCAGGAAGTCTGATTAAGTTTTCGACCAACAGGTCTTATGATGATTGCGTTAGCAGTTTACAACTTTTATTGTTACAGATGATCTTTGTGTTATGTCGTATACGCTGGAATGTTGCATCACTTGCTCAAGGATATAGGAATCACTAACATGAGAGAATAGTTAATATTAGTCGTGAGCATATAACCTATCCTTTCTAAGGGAGAATAGTTGTTTTCTCTCTATCGTACAAATTCTCCATTAACCAACTTAGTTTTTCATATAACCTATCTTTTCGAAGATTTAGTTCATCCTGAACAATGTTGTTGGGTCATTGACCAACATCTTCCTAAATTGAAACGTGGTGCTGGTTGCTACGCTATATGAAAATAAGTTGCGTCTTCTCCATCAACAATTGTTTTTGGCATAGTGGTAATCGCTTAGATCCTAACAAGTGGTATCAGAGCAAGCCACGGGTTCGAATCCCATGGAGTGCATTTTAATGCCAAAGGCATGCTATGCAGCCATTGTCTTCTAGCGAAGATCTTGTTAGTGCTAGCGGGAATTGTTGGCCATTGACCAACATCTTCCTAAATCGAAACGTGGTATTGGCTGTTACACTATATGGAAATAAGTTGCACCTTCTCCATCAACAATTACTTTTGGCGTAGTGGTAAGCGCTTGGATCCTAACAAATGTAACTTTGATCGATCTACTTTAATAGAAAAGAAAGTATCTACATATACAAATATTTTGTTGACTTTGTTTTTGTTTTTGGTACGTTGATGACCGGTACTTCTTAATTTAGTTTGTATAGATAATATATTTAGAAGCGTTTTTAATGTGATTAAGTGAGTCCAAGAAGATATATTAAGTCACGAGATATAGGGACATCTTACTTAAACCTCATTTTAGGCTTAAATATCCATCATAAAACCATTTTCTTTTTCTTTGAAAGAAGCATTTCCCAGTGTTTAAGTAGTTTTCCGAAGGATGGTATGAGCAAATGGTGGGCTATTATATTGAACAATATAAAATGAAAAATCAAAAAATTATTTTGCATACTCTACATAGCAATACAAAATTGAAGAAATTTTTTGCATAAGCATAACAATTTGTAATTTACATGTAGTCAATAACTATCTAAGGAAACTAACCACAAGGGTTATGGTGTGGTGATAAAGGCTTGGGGAGTTCAATGCACTCAACCCGGGTTCGAGCCCCACTCGCAGCACTTGTGGCCACTGAGCATAAACTCTGGGCTGAACGCTTTAGCAGCTGGGCCAAAGGCCCTAATTGCCAGGGATTAGTCTGGGTCATAAGCCCAGGATACCCTTTCCAAAAAAAAAAAAACTATCTAAGGAAACTGCAAGAATCTTTGAAAAACAATTAAACACTTTCTTAGTTGATTCTTCTTCAATCTTTTACACTCTACAACATCAATGGCTCATTCCTACCTCATTTTTGTCCTTGTCATATTAGTTTCAGTCACTTAGGGTGCCTATGTAAATTAACCACTGCCCAAGCCACCAAGAGAATTAAGTTTGTGCCTGTGTATATTAGCTACTGCCCATAAACAAATTTATGTTCTTGAGTCTTGATCTTCACTCTATTAGTCTATTATAAGTTCCATATAATCATAACTAGAGTCTTGACCAATGATATCATGAGTATCATACCTAAAATTGCAAAATTAAGTGAGAACATTCAAGTGAATTAGCTACTGCCCACCAAGTGAAATACTAAATTAAAGTACCCTACATTAGTGACATAGAACATGAATTAACTACTATACATTAGAGTAACACTATTCAAGTAAATTACTAATTTAACTACTACATATGTGACTGTTAGAGAACCAAATGACAAGATTCAAGTAAATAATACTGCCCATTTCAAGAACCAAGTGGTCACATTCTTGTGACAACATTCGAATTTGACAAAAGAGAACTAATGTCTACTGCATTTTAAATCAAATATGACAATATTTGATTACCTGGTTTTATTCTAACTCATGAGTGATTTGTATTGTTTGTAAAGGGCACATGCAAGAGAGGCAGACTCGAGAGGGCAGAGACATTCAACAAATCACAAGTTCACAATACATGAATCGTTCGTACAAATCACAAGTCACATAGGAGAGAAAATGCAGTGAGCGTTAGAGCAGAGGGAGAGGTCAATGAGCGTGAGTCTAGGGCAAATTGTGTGAGATTTGATACGGTTGTGTGAAAGTTAAAGTGGTGGTGTGAGAGTCGAGTCGGTAGGAGGCCGAAAGGAAGAAAGAGGCCGAGAGCCTAAACGGTAAAAGAGACTTTGCCTACTAAACTTACACAAGCTAATAGGTGATTGGGTCGGAGATGCTCCTTGGGCGGTCGCCCTCATGGCCTATAGCAAGGGCCGAGCTTGTCATCACGGTGGGATAGAATAGATATTAAATTAAATATAAGAACATATTTGTATTTCTCAAAGATTTGATGATATGGAATTGGAATTTCTTACAAAAACCCAATGAATTATAAAAAAATTGGAATTTTGTACTAAAACTCATATAAGAAATTGTAATTTTGATTATAATGATAATTTTATGGTTATTGAAACTGTTGATAAAAACGGTTGTTTTTTTTTGTTTAGAACTTTGCAAGAAATAAGTCAATAGATTTATACCAACAAAATGAAAAGATGAGATCCTTTGAAGATATGAAGAGATGGCAGTGTGCATTTCAATTCTAGTTTCAAAGTCCGTCAAATTCATTTCTAATACCAAAAGAGTTGAAGAAATACTCCTACAAATATGAAACATAATCTATAGGCCAAAATAAGAGTGGGTACTAACAACAAAAATATTACCCAATAGACCAATAACTTATAGATTTCTACAAAACAACTTGCATGTTTATTGTTAGTGATCATCACCCCTTATGGTGTGATTGGTTTTGCAAGAGGACTAATATGTTCTTAGTTAAGTTATAATAGGGGTTAGGAGATGCAAAGTGTACAGTTGTATAAGCTAACAAAAATCCAGAAAAGCCATCGTATGGTAGGGGTCATAGGGGCAGACCCCCTTGAGAAGACCTTTCGGTGCTTCAGTGTCTAAGGGTTCATGGCCTAATGAACAAGTGCCATTGTTTTAAAAGACGCCAGAGGCGCGCCTGGCGATACGGACCAAAAGCCTGTAGCCACCTCTAACAGCCCAGATTGTACGTGCGCCTTGATGGGTGAGGCGATGGGCCGGTCCAGAGGCGTGCGACTCCTCTTTTATAAAAAACTATAAAAACCCTAATATTATTGTGGAAACCAAATCGACGTCTTATTCCCTGTGAAACCCAATTACCCAAACTCTTTTTCTTCTTCCTAGAAACCAATCGACCAATAACAAACAAGTAAAATAATAAGATTTTTCAACTTCTATTGCTTCTTCTCTCCAACGACAGTCAACCAATTCTTCTTTGCTCTTCTTTGTAACAATTTCTCTGTTTTTTTATGTATATGTATTAGTACATATGTTGTTTTTAGTGTATATATTCTATTATATATATAAATTATGTATAAGAGGCACCTTCATTTGCAAAGGTTACAAACGATACAAACTAGGGCATTTATGTCCTTTAAAAAATTTCGTATTTTTAGGAAAAAACTAATTTCCTTAATCCGCTCCGGCGACTTCCCATTTCTGGCAAGTTTCATAATTTTTCCTAGTTTCATATATAAACTATTTTTTCGAAAGTTTCTACTTTTTTTTGTTTCATAAAATATTTTTTTGAAACTTTCACGTTTCATCATCTGATTATTCATATTGGATAAAATGTATAAAATTCTGGTTATTCATATAAGAGAAAAATATATGAAACTTAAAAAATATATGATTATTTTAAAATATATGAATATTCATATGAGAGAAAAATATATGAAAATTAAAAATATGATTATTCATATGAGAGAATAATATATTAAACCGTTTATGAAAATAGAAAATTTCGAGAAAACAGTTTATGAAACTCGAACAAACATTGTATGAACTTGACAATTCATAAACTCACCGGAATTCGGGGCCGATCGCCGGAGATTCACGGTGGTTCTCGATCGTCGACGAAGTGACGACGATGGAGATTATGGTGTTGGTGGCCGATTTTTTTAGAGAAAGAGATTGAGATAAATATGGAGAAAATTAAGAAATCTTGTAACCATAATTAGATAAATTCAAATTAATTAATAAAATTTAAATTTAAAATACCTAAAACCTATTCCCAAACTACCCTTTCCCTATTTTCTTAATAAATTTAAATCCAAAAATTTCTTAACCGTTGATCAAAAATTCAGATGGCCTAGATGGGTTTGTATTGTTTGTAACCTTTTGAAGGTTTCTAAATGATTATCTCTCTTCTCTATAATCTGTTTATTTATATATATATATATATATATATATATAGGGGTTGTTTCATTTGCAACCCTTAAAAAAGTTGCAAACCTTGCAACCCACATCTTAACCGTCGGATTCATGATCGACGGTTACAATAGATATGGGGTCCAATATTTTTAATTAAAAAAATAGAAAAATAAAAATAAAATAACCGTCGATCATGAATCCAACGGTTAAGATATGGATTGCAAAGGTTGCAACCCTTTTCAGGGTTGCAAAATATCCTTCCAATATATATATATATATATATATATATATATATATATATATATATATAAAGGTTCAGGGGAAACCCCTAAATAAATAGAAAACCGAAAAACCACGAAAAAATGGATGAAAAGATATATCAATATGGATGTCAAATTAACGAGAAAAATATGATTGTTTTTTTGGTGTAATTTATTTCGCTCGAATTTTGTTTATTTCTCTTTTTTCGAATAAAAAATAGGGGGCTAGAGTTTTTTAATTCAAAAAATATTGTTGTAACCGCCCATTTAATCACATCCATCAGATCATCTAATCTAACGGTTGATAAGATGTTTTTAGTTTTTCATTTATTTGAGGTTTTCCCTTGAACCTCTGTCTATATATATATATATATATAGGGAGAGGTTCATTTGAGAAATGGTAAATATATGAAAAATAGAGAAGTAATCTTAGTCATTCATCTGGTCAACATTTGCGGCTTTGACCGCGAAGCACCGGATAATTCCTTGTGTGGTCTATAGAAGGTAGAGGGGTAATTTCGTAAAATACACGGGATGAGTTCATATATGAATCTGTATGAATCACAAAGATTCATATATGAATCTGTTAATTAGTTCAACTGATTCATATATGAATCTTTGTGATTCATACAGATTCATATATGAATCTTTGTGATTCATACAGATTCATATATGAATCACAAAGGTTCATATATGAATCTGTTAGTTAGTTCAACTGATTCATCGAGTAGGCCTGAAAACCCGATGATGACCCAACAACGTCTTTAACGTATATCTCATTCATCGAGTAGGTATCGTCCATAATGAAACCAGTATTTCCAATTAAACGATGAAGTAAAAAAGAGTAATTTTTATACGATGATTAGCACTATTACGAAAGAGATGATGATATGAAGATGATGATATGAAGATGGTGATGAGATGTAGATTATGGAAGGAGATAACCACAAAAAAGAAAAGAAAAATCGTCCAAATAATTAAGAAAAATCGTCCAGAGCAAATCGTCCATATTTTGTGAATATAACAATCTAATCCCTAATTACGTGGAGGTTGCCATGCTTAAATTTTTGGATATTAATAAAATAATAATATATCAGAATTATAAATAGACCAATATACCCTTCAAATTAATTATGAAATCGGAAAAAAAATGTTTAAATCTATAAAATGATTGGCTAGGATTGGTTTCCATAGTTTACACAAAATGATTGGTTTCCAAATGAAACGCATCCTATATATATATATATATATATATATATATATATATATATATATATAAAGGTTCAGGGGAAACCTCTAAATAAATAGAAAACCGAAAAACCACGAAAAAATGGATGAAAAGATATATCAATATGGATGTCAAATTAACGAGAAAAATATGATTGTTTTTTTGGTATAATTTATTTCGCTCGAATTTTGTTTATTTCTCTTTTTTCGAATAAAAAATAGGGGGCTAGAGTTTTTTAATTCAAAAAATATTGTTGTAACCGCCCATTTAATCACATCCATCAGATCATCTAATCTAACGGTTGATAAAATGTTTTTAGTTTTTCATTTATTTGAGGTTTTCCCTTGAACCTCTGTCTATATCTATATCTATATCTATATCTATATCTATATCTATATCTATATCTATATATATAGGGAGAGGTTCATTTGAGAAATGGTAAATATATGAAAAATAGAAAAGTAATCTTAGTCATTCATCTGGTCAACATTTGCGGCTTTGACCGCGAAGCACCGGATAATTCCTTGTGTGGTCTATAGAAGGTAGAGGGGTAATTTCGTAAAATACACGGGATGAGTTCATATATGAATCTGTATGAATCACAAAGATTCATATATGAATCTGTTAATTAGTTCAACTGATTCATATATGAATCTTTGTGATTCATACAGATTCATATATGAATCACAAAGGTTCATATATGAATCTGTTAGTTAGTTCAACTGATTCATATATGAATCACAAAGGTTCATATATGAATCAGTTAAAAGAGTTCAGTTGTAAATTGCACTGGTTCATATATGAACATATAGTTCATATGTGAATTATACATGTTCATATATGAACACAGCCCGTGTGTTTTGTAAAATTTACAAAATTGTCCTTCTATTTTTGGGATAGCCGCAACTTTTGACCAGTCAAAGCCGCAAGTTTTGACCGGTCAAAGCCGCAATATTTGACTAGTCAAATCCGATCTTGACCAGATGAATGACTAAGATTACTTCTCTATTTCTCATATATTTACCATTTCTCAAATGAACCTCTCCATATATATATATATAGTGGAAGGATATTTTGCAACTCTTGAAAATGTTGCAACCTTTGCAACCCACATCTTAACCGTCGGATTCATGATCGACGGTTATTTTATTTTTATTTTTATTTTTTTTTAATTAAAAATATTGGGCCCCATATCTGTTGTAACCGTCGATCATGAATCCGACGGTTAAGATGTGGGTTGCAAAGGTTGCAACCTTTTCAAGGGTTGCAAAATATCCTACCCTATATATATATATATATATATATATATATATATATATATATATATATATGGGCAGGTTCAAACGAGAATCTAAACATTTTGCGAGAAGACGAGATGTGTTTAATCATATATGATACAGATGCTTAATCATATATGATTAAACACATGTTATATTGGCAATACATAGACGTTTAACCATATATGATTAAACACACTCACACGCCGTGTAATCATATATGATATCACACTTCTCACCTCTCGCAAAATGTTTAACTTCTTGCATGATCCTTTCTCTCTCTCTCTCTCTCTATATATATATATATATAGAGTTGTGTACAATATTGTTGAGACTAATCTGTTTTTAATATATAAATTTTGTATATACATATATGTATATATATATATATATATGCTATGAATTATTGGCTTTATAGTTTGCTTATTTGGTATGGAAATATGAAGCCGTGTATTTTTTTTTTATCAAGTGTTCCATATTTATAATTTTGTTGTTTCAATTTTTGGGGCTTACGCCTTGATCACCTCGAGGGCTTACGCCTCACGTACCTAAGAGGAAAACGTCTCGAGGCTCATTTTTTTCGTTCTTTAAAACCTTGATATCTTCAGTGCATGAAGTATCAATGGTGCCAAAAGCTTACATGCCTGATGTATCAGCATCTCGTCAGTTGAGTGTTCCACTCACCGAGTCACTGATGTTGCAGTTTATTAGTTGTGTAATCGTTGGTAGCTGCCTACCTTTAAAGGGTGATTTCCTTCTCGTTTTGACATATGAAATCAAGAACTTGGCTATGTTATACTCTCAAATTATAGCCTAAAAATGTGATGCAGTAGGAATACGCGGAAGGATTGACAAGCGTCAAACCCAAAAAGGCTTATGAGTTTACAAGCATAAGACACAAGAATATGGAGAAAACTTCAAAACTCTCTAAAAGAACTTTTATTAAAACTTGATAATTGAATGAAATCAATGAAGGGATTAATCCTATTTATAACTAGGCTTAGAGATAACTAAGGAAATTAAATTTATCCTAATTCTAAAATAACTATGAAACTATTTAAATAAGCAATAAAAGAAAACTAAATAATAATCCTAATAATAATTAAGGCTAACAATAATTATCCTAAGTTCAAATAATTAAAATAAGGAAATATGTTTTCGAGAGTTGTCGCGAGACTTGAGCCTTGGTTAAACTCTCAGTAGCTTCTGACTTGATTACCGAGACTTGTCCCAAGACTTAAGTCTCGGTGAAACTCTCGGTAGCTTATGCCTTGATTTTCCAATATGGTTCATTTTGGTCTTCTAACCTTGATGCTAGTCGCCCTACATCAGTCTCCTCTACCTCCGAAGAACTTGACCCCGAGTTCTCATTAAAAAATCGAGTCTTGTTTGTATTCTTTCGGTATTCACACGTAACCTTGAACGGTCCATGCTTGAGAGACATTGGTTTGCTGCGAGTGATAACTTTTCTTGTACTTGTCGGACTAGATGTGACTCTTTGTTCCGGAGGATTGTTCATGACTACGACCAAGAAGCTCCCCTTTTTCCTCCTTTACGTCTCTCTCAAAGTGCAAAACAGGTTTCATGGCAATCTTGTGTTCACCCCAACGAAATAACATCACATTATCTCTTCGTTTATACATAACATCATTGTGATATTGCCAAGGTCGGGCGAGTAAAATGTGACAAGTATTCATGTCAAGTACGTCACATACTACATCTTCCTTATAACGCTTTCCAATGGAGATAGGCACCTTACACGTTTGTGTTACTTGAACTTGTGGACCTCTTTTCACCCAACCAAGAGAATAAGGCGTATCAAGAGGTTGTGTTGGTAGTTTTAAGTGATGCACCAATTTTTGCGACACCAAGTTCTCACAACTACCATTATCCACAATTAAGTCACATACCTTGTTGTTGACGGAACAATGGGATCTGAAAAGATTATTACGGTGTTCGTCCTCTTTTGATGATGGCAAGACCCGTTGGAGTATGATGTTGATCTTTTCTAAAAGATCTTCTTCAGCGAATTCGGCTCCTTCGTAATCATCATTCTCTTCGTCTTCTCCACCTTCCACTAGTCCGACAATCTTTCGAGTTGTACATTCATTGGACCGCTGTCCAGGTTGTCCACAACGGTAGCACTTGAGTCCTGTTGGCCTTGCATACAAAATTACAGATTGGGTGTTTTCTGTGCGAGTGCTTTCTCATTGGAGTTGGCCACGTTTCTTGGTAACCGATTATGATCTTGACTATCATTATTTCTTGCGTTTAGGGAAGGAAAGTTACATGTGTTGTTCGTCACTTCCTTAGTCTCGGCCTTGTTCTGGGAAGAGGATGAAACGCGAGTTGATCTCTCCAATAGCTCCGCTTTCATGGCCAAGCTTGATGCTTCTGTTGTCCACACTGTTTGGAGTGCAATCTTCTCTTGAATCGAGCTTTTCAATCCGTTGATATAACGTGCAACCCTTTATCCTTCTGTCTCGCCGATTTAATTCCGTTCGGAGAGTTGTAAGAACTCGATAGTGTACTCGGTTACGGTTCTTGTACCTTGTATGCAATCCAGGTACATCTTGTAGAGAATTTGTTCATAATCTTCCGATAAAATCGTTCCAGCCTTAGTTGTTTCATCCACCTCCATCAACGAACCGAGCCTTTTCGTTGCCTTTGTCATTGAGCTACTAGCTTGTCCCACCATACGACGATGCTCTTTAGGCAAAAAGTAACCATCTTTATTTGCTTGTGTTTCGGGATCTCCATGATATCGAAAAAATAATCGACCTCGATTTGCCAGTCTAGGAGCTCTTCTACACCCATGGTTCCATAGAAGTAGGGAATATCGGCCTTCATTCGGTAATCGGGGTTTTTTCGGGGTGGTTTGGCTTCCTCCTCGGATTCCGAGTCAGAACTTGAACTAGTGGTCCGGTTGTATCGACCACCACGTGGTCGATTTCGATCTTCCTATCTGTCTTGTCTTCGTCGTTCAATATTGTTGGCGTTGATCTGATTGGCAAAGGTGGTTGTCAGCGTGTTGAGGGTTGCGGTAAAAGCCGTTGTGACCCCGTCAAGATCTGCTCGAATGAGAGGTGGTGGTTGGTCTGCCATCACGAAGGTGAAGAGACAGAAAAGTCTGTGCTCTGATACCAACTGACGCAGTAGGAATATGCGGAAGGATTGACAAACGTCAAACCCAAAAAGGCTTATGAGTTTACATGTGTAAGACTCAAGAATATGGAGAAAACTTCAAAACTCTCTAAAAGAACTTTTATTAAAACTTGATAATAGAATGAAATCACTGAAGGGATTAATCCTACTTATAACTAGGCTTAGAGATAACTAAGGAAATTAAATCTATCATAATTCTAAAACAACTAGAAAACTATTTAAATAAACAATAAAAGGAAACTAAGGTGACGTTTGGTTCGTAGAATGTTTTTGGATAGAATGGAATATGTCAAATGAAATTGATTTTGAAGGAATTGGAATGGAATGTTGTCAAGACTACCTGTTTGGTTGACAGAATTAGAATGAAATCTGTTAAAGAAAATGAAATCCGTCTGTTTGGTTCACAAAATGTAGTTTTGGAATTGGAATGAAATGTTGATAAATGACCAAAATACCCTTTTTGATAATGTTAATTTTTATAAACAAAACATGCTTTAATAAAATAGCCATTAAAAATACTTGATTTGTAACGGCGGTTTAGATTAGTGGTTGTCAGTGGTGGTTTAGATCGGATGTGGTCGGCGGTGGTTCAGATCGGTTGTGGTTGGTGGTGGTTCAGATTGCAATGGGCAGTGGTTCAGAGCGGTGGTGGTTTAGAATAGCGATGGCCGACGGTGGTTCAGAACAGCGGTGTTCGACGATGGTTCAGATTGGCGATGATCGGTAGAGGTTCAGATCGACGGTGATCGTTGGTGGTTCAGATTGTTGGTGGTCAACGGTGGTTCAGATCGACGATGGTTCAGAACAACGGTGGTTGACGATGGTTCAGATTGACGGTGATCGGTGGTCGACGGTGGTTAGTGGTGGTCGACGGTGGTTCAGATCGGCGATGGTTGATGGTGGTTCAGATTGGCGATGGTCGATGGTGGTTCAGATTGGCGATGGTCGATGGTGGTTCAGATTGGCGATGGTCGATTGTGGTTTAGATCGGTGGTGTTTAGTGGTGGTCAGCGGCGGTTCAGATCTGCAATCGTTCAGAACAGCGGTAGTCGGTGGTCAGCGGTGGTTCAGAACGGCAGTGGTCAGTGGTCGACGATGGTTCAGATCGGTAGTGGTCGGCGATGGTCAATGGTGGTCGACGGTGGTTTAGAACGGCAGTGGTCGATGGTGGTTAGCGGTGGTTCAGATCGGTGATGGTTCAGAACGGTAGTGGTCGGTGGTTCAGATCGGATCGGCGGTGGTCTGGTTCAAATCGACGGTGATTAGTTATATTGGATTGAGAGCATATGTGTTATTATGAAAAATCAAGATTCCATTCCATCAAAATACCTTAATAATCCTAATAATAATTAAGGCTAACACTAATTATCCTAAGTTTAAATAATAAAATAAGAAAATATGTTTTTGAGCCCGGAACTTAAGTCTTGGTGAAACTCTCGGTAGCTTCTGCCTTGATTACCGAGACTTAAGTCTCGATGAAACTCTCGGTAGCTTCTGCCTTGATTTTCCAATGTGGTTTATTTGCTTTTCTAACCTTGATGCTAGCCACCCTACATCAAAACGTGATTGCAAATTTTAATAATCCTCAAGTAAATTTTGCGATACCCAAGGCATTATAGGATCGTAAAATTATTTACAGATAGTGATTCGTAATTGTACACGATCCAAGTCTATTTCTATTGATTTCTCACGAACCCTAATCCAAGATTCTAACATTTATCACATGAGTTGCATCAGCGACAAGAGATAGCACAATCACATATCATGCTCCCAAATTTGAGAATCGTGGAAGTAACAAAAAACAAGTAGATGGTAAATTGAAAGCTGAGAACCTCAACATCATGATCCATATAACAAAATAGTGTTCACAAAGATGAATCACGGGCTCAAACACAACTTCTTGTTGGCAAGAAAACTAATCCAATGCCAGATAGTGTAAATAATATCGTAAACCAAAATAAAAATTGAATGCATGACACTATCGCATCTTGTCCTAGGCTACCATTAAAAATAAACCAACTTTACCAAATACGAACGCCATTAAGCTACTAGAATAACCAACACACAATGTTAACCACTACCAACATAGTTTACTCTTATTATGACTGCAAAAGAAAAAAAAAAACTCCTATAAATGCAGCCTAAGTAAACCCTGTAGATGTCAAACTATAAACACCTTCTAAAGCATGCCTTGATTGAAGTACCTCCAAATGTTGGAATTTTGAAGCCCAACCCATAAGAATAGGATGTTGCAACACAAGTATCATGCATAGAGTGCCAGTCTATAAACCAAGTAGTCGTTTCAGTATAGGGTCATCTTTCCTACAAACAAGTAATTAAAATACGATAAACCTAACCAAATTGACCTATTATATCCCACTCGAAAGAAGTAAAATGGACAATCAGATCCAAAATTGCTACATTCTATCACAAGGAGCACAGAAGTAATTACCACAATGAAAGAATCCCTGTTTCAACAAAGATCACAGTTGCCATAGTTTAAGCTTCAATTCATATCAGCCACAAAATCCTCAATTGGGTATCAATGTTAGCTTAGATAATACCCAGCCACCCCTAGGTGCTAAACTGCTAATGCATCATGTATGTATTCAAATATAAATTTCCCCTTTGCTGTTTAAAAGAAACATCTCCATTCTTCAGTTAGAAGCAAGAGTTATCAAACAACAAAGAAATATGATCATCACATATTCACATACCATCTCCAAAATCCACAAAAGAGTGCATCATAAAAACAGAACATCAGCCTAGTAACTTAACCGGAAAACGAAATGTAATGACAACTTATTTCTACAACATACTAATACTATATATAACTCATAAGAATCAAAACAGTTAAGAAAGGTAAGGCCAAACCCTTGTCAAAGATTGTTTATTAGCTTCTCAAAACATGAAATTTTCAATTAATTCGTAAAAAATATCACCTTGCAAAATCAAATTCACTTGAACTCAAAAGTCGGTGGCATCGGCGACTCAAAACTCTCCAAAACTTCGGTCTTCACCTTCGGGATCGTTTCCTCTTGCTTTCCGCCAAATAAACCACCAAACCAGGATGATGATGATGATGATGATGAAGCAGCTTCTTCAGTTGTCGATCGATTCGGCAACTGAAACCCTAGCGGCATATTGGGAGGTGGCTGTGGCGCTTCTTCAATCATGATAGGCATCGGCTGTTGAGCGCTAAGAAACTTATTGAGCATGATTCCAGCACCTTCAATTAGGGCTAAAAGAACGCCCCCAAAGAGAGCAGATCGAGAGGCGGGGCCTAAACCCTGGCGCATCTGAAGAAAGCCCCCAGTGGCGGCGCCGGCGATGATGGAGTTCCAAGGATCTTCCTTCTGGCGAGCGTAGACCATGGTGCAGTCGAAGGTGGAGAAGAGACCGCCCCACACGGCAAAGCTTCCGCCGACACGTGGCGCGTTCATACGGATTGCTTGTGTACCGCCGATGAAACGCTCGCCTTTTGGTGAGTTGTAGATGCCTTTTAGGAAGTGAAAAGCAGAGCCGCCGACGGCTCCCATGCCGAATGCGCCGCCGATGTCATCTAGGATGCGATCTGGGCAGGGTTCTCGGGAGGTTTCTGGAGTACCCATTTTGCTGATGATCAAGATCAATAGAGGGATTAGGGTTTACAAGGGTTTTGAATTTGAAGACGAGTATAACAACGGCATTTCTTGGAAATGGCCATCAATGCCCCCCAATATATTCTTTAATGGCAAAAAGGTCTCTATAGTTTGAAACTTTTATTCAATTTGAATTTTCAGATATCAAATCCAACCGAACCCAAAATTGAAGATACATGTAGCGGTGCTCGATTGAAAACACTTGAACAACTCAATTTAATGCTTGTGGTTTGGAAAAAATTCTCAACCTAACCCAACCCAATCCAAACTAAAGTGTAACTCAACCTAACCTAAACCGTACGAGTTGGTTGGGTTGATATTTTGGTACATCATAATATTCTCCTAACTTGTTTTACTAGTTTATTTATAATTTCTTTTTCATCATCAACCATTTGATACAACTTATTTATACTTCTTAAATCTTAAGTATATCACATTCAACTAATTTTCTAAATTTACATATATATATATATATGTGTGTGTGTGTGTGTGTGTGTGTGTTTTCACAGTTATTGAACATATATACAAAGGAGTTACATAGAGATGGAAAATAGATTGAAAATATATGTATATGAAGAGAGTACGTGATGATGCAATTGTTTAATGTACATATTAATAGACACTCAACAATCCTATTAAATCTAAGAAATAAAAGGATATCGGGGTTCATTGGGTTGGGTTCACATAAAAGTAACCCAATACTTGCGGTTTGAAGATTTTACAACCCGATTAGACATCAGGTTGTTTCGGGTTGAGTTATTTTCAAGTTGGGTTGGGTTGGTCGGGTTTTTTTAGCACCCCTAGATACATGGAAAGGGTTAGTGGAGGACGCAGGAGTTTTGTCGAATGACGACAACTTCAAGGTTAATCAAAGTCCCACAAAATTGCTCAACGTGTTTTTAGCAAAATTCTACCAATCTAAGAAAAAAATTAAGTTTTTTGGTAGATTTTAAAAGTTTTTTGGTTGATTCGAGGGCCATTTTCGGTATTTTGGTTGATTTTGAAAGACTTTTTGGGTTTTTTGGTTGACTTCGAGGGACTTTTTCAGATTTTTGGTTGATATTTGTTGTACTTTATAATATCCCAAAGCACATCTCAACTTTTAACAAATGCACCTTTCGATATCCCAATCTTTTTTCCTTATAATATAAGATTGAACGTATACGCTGGACCCCGCTCGAAATCTAATAGGTCAACCCTTGGCAATAAACTTTCATTAATGTAAATTGTTTGAGGTCGGAAAAAATAACACGAGGTGACTTGCGAATGGGGGAATACTTGGTAGGAGAAAAACAAGCATGCAATATGGATATGAGAAAATGACTCTCTACAACATATCTCTTATGTTGTGTTTTCGAGTTTTGAAAGAAAAACAAAATGTCTCTTACATAAGTTGATAAACACTTTTGACCAAAAAAAAATTGTTTTAAATAAGGAATCTCAAACACCCCCTTAATAAACTAATAGATAAAATAATAAAGAAGAAGGCATGTAAAGAAAAAAAAAGATCTTGTAAATTAAGGTAAGGGGTTGTTCGGTTGTTTTTCTATTAAGCCCTGTATGGGTTAAGATGTCTGAGGTGATTTAGTTGTCTGTATGGATTTGGCTAAATAATTGTTCGGTTTTTGTGCTGAATAAGCAGTCTAAATGATGTAAATTACAATTTTACCCTTATTTCTTCTTTCTTCAACGGTGACTATGCCTTTACCCATATGCAGACAACAATGGCCCTTCTTCCTTAACAAGGAACACCTTCCATTATGATTAGGTTTAATCCAAGATCTGTAAAAAATCAAAAAACAGAAAAACCAATTGCAAGCTAAAAAAGAAACAACAATATAAAAGGAACCAATTTTTTTTTTATTAAAACAGAACAAAACATAAGCTTGAAAGAAATCTAAAAGGAACCAGAAAATCAAAAAATCAAAACGAACCAGAGACAAGGAGGCAAACCAGAAAATCAGAAATCCACAAGTCATAAACCCTAACTCTTCTCTTATATTCGATGTTTTACTCTTTCTTTTCTTTGCTCCTCGATTCTCTAAGCAGGTAGCAGAGACAAGGAGGCAAACCTGAGGAGCGACAGAGAGATGAACGACGGCGTGGATGAACGCCATAGGAGCGACGAAGGGAGGAGGGATGAGCGGCAGAGGAGCGGCGGAGGGAAGATAGATGAATGTCGGAGGGAGGAGGCACGCCTGAGAATAGAGGGTTTTCTATTTTGTGTTCCAGTGAGAGCGTGAATCATAAGGGCAAGAAAGGAAAAATGAGGGTTGAATACAAACCACACCCTTTTACCAGTTGACCGAATAAGCCATTATTTGTTTCATTAAGCCACAACCGAACAGCCTTGTATGGCTTACCAAATAAGCCATACATCCTATACAGCCGAATAAGCCACTACCGAACAACCCCCTTAAGTCTCTCACATTAGGTTAAAACAAGGGGTAAATATGTAATTTTATTTTATTATTTAATATTCGATTTTGTTGAAGATGATATAAAATTGATTATTTGATCTCTAAAAAACTAGATAATCAAAAGTGATAATATTTATTCAAACATTAAAAACCAATTAGTACTACTTGAAGTCACAATAATCAGATAATCAATTTCAAAACATAGATCAAAATATCTTCTATCAAATAACGGTGTTCAAAGCACCATAAAATGCATAACCTGCTTGCACCGAACCAAATCGTGCGGGTTTAACAGTTTTACAATACAATTTGCTATTTTTATTTTTTTGTTACTGCACTATGTAGTTTGGTTTGCGGTTTTGAATGACTTAATTTGTAGTTTAAACCACATTGCACCGCATATCTATACTACCTTATAAAGCAGATTTCAAAATCTCTTAAAAACAACTTTTATCAATTTTGATTTTTGTTTGCTCTCAAAATAACATGTTTTGTAACATCCTAAAATTTGGGGTAAATTTAAAAATTGAAAATTCGGCTATATAACGTCTATAATTGGCATAAACCAATCTACCCAAAAAGGGAGATCTAACAACCTATAATAAGGTACAACCAATTCAGACCAAAGTATGTCAACCCAACACGGGGACTATAATACGGTAATTATAACCCATATTAAAATAAGAATAAACTAGACAACCTAGTAATCTAACTGAAGTGAGCAAGATTATGGTCGGGTGTCACTATTCTTCCAAAAGTAATAATCTATTTTTCAAAAAAATGTTGGTCACTATATCATCAAAAAGACCGCTATCGACCCCAAAGTCGTCCGCTCAATCCCGACGCATCCCACCGCTAGAATGACTTGCCATACATGACAATCAAGAACAAGTGTTAGGCTAAAGCCTAGTGAGATCAATTAATCGAAAGATAAGTAATATAATAAACCCGCTTGTAGTCATGTAGCCGATCTAGCCGTGATCTAAACCAAAACAAATCCAATAAACCATTAGCATTCCGAAAATACTAACAACAGTTCAAAACCGAGCTCAACTACTTCAAGTCTATTGCTCGAAAACATCAAGTCAACCACTCCAGGTCTATTCTTGAGAGTTCCCGAAACAGGGCAACTCGGGCACAATTGGATTACACCTTACTATCCATAGGACGTTGCCCGACCGTATAGGCCCACACCCTACTTACCATGGAGCCCGATGCCTATCCAGTGTCAAGGGTAACCAAATGTCCGGACAAGACATTGGAATACCGTGCCTATGGATCCATTGCACTGACCAAATACCAAACATGCTATTATAAACATATTTAATCATGCATGTAATTCATGAGACCAAATCCCAAATATAGAAGTTACTAACATGGCTCATCTCACATTAGTTAAGAAAACTTCATAAATACAACTCCATCAATGATAATCCAATAATCTCGTTTTGAAAGTCATTATGTCCAATAATTAGTCAAATACACAAAATATTCCCAAAACCCTTGTTTCCTCTTCATGTGATACCAACATCCCAAGTAACAAATATTAGTTAACAAATGATTAGATGAACATAAACATCATTACTTTCTTTAACATACCATCCCGTAAAACCTTGTTTAGTCAAACCACCATGATATCTTCAAAACTCTTAGCTAGGTCAAAACCCAACAATATCCAAATACGATTAAGAGACAAAGGAAAGTTTATAAATACAACAACCCTAGCATTTATGAGGGAGAAGTGATTAAGAAAACTCACCTTGTAAGGGTTATTCACAACTCTAGGTAATGGATGAACTTAGAGAAAGAGGAGAATCACAAGAAGCTTTAAATCCTCAATCCCTTGAGGTCAAAGTTACCAAAACCTAAATGACACCACAAATAACCATTTAATGCTCAAGACTAGAAGCAATTACTGAAGAGGGAAGAGAAACCCTACTTTTCACCGAGAAAACCACCCCAAGCCAGCTCCCAAATCAGATAATGAATTTTAGGTCTTGAAGATGAGTTTTAAAAAGACTACACCCCGACCGCGACCTTGCCTCGCGATTGTGACATTTGTCACAATCGCTTGTCACAAAAAATGTAATCCGAGGAAACTCGATACATAATCGATACAAATTTTGTCCAAACCGCATCTATTGGGTTGGAAACGGGTTGGGCCCAAAGTAACCCGACCAACCCGTTAACCCAGCCATAACTTGTACGTTTTTTAATGGTTTTAGACTTTTAGCAACTTTTCTTTCTATCAATTCTCAAATCTTCCTATCTTAGTCGTAGTTTAGATCTGTCTACGAGACCACGCCGGTTAAAATTGTACGAATCTAACCTTCAAGTCTTCAAATATCTTCAACATCGATAGAATCAAGAGGCAAGAGATACTCTTCTTCTACTCTTCTCTTCTCTTCTCTTATTTTCCATTTTGATTTTAGTTTTTTAAACAGAATTACTTAATTAGATTGTAAAATGATGTATTAAAGTTTAAACCCGACCAACCCAACCTGCACGGTTTGGGTTGGGTTGGGTTGAGTTGATATTTTTTAAACCGGAAACATTGGGTTGGGTTGGGTTGTTCAAGTGTCTTCAACCCGGCCAACCCAATCTGTGAGCACCTCTAGGTCCAGTTAGAGATTTATATAAAACATAAAGAGTAAACTCTAATTTTGGTCCTTGAGGTTTGGTGATTTCTTTGAAAACGAGACATGTGGTTTCATAATTCAAGTTTTCGTCCTCATAGTTTGAATTTTGCTCTGAAAGAATGACCTAACCACTAACTCCATTAAAAATCTCAGTTAGAGGCAGAGGCAAATTCTTCCAACCACGTTTTTGTCCCTTTTTACACCTTTTTTTTTGTTCTTGTAAAAACCATAAAATTTAGGACCAACTTTGTACGTTTTGAATAACCACCTCTCTTCCTCATTTTTCCGGTGACGCACCAGTTGATAACTCCATTGTTTCAGTTGACCACTCGTGACTCCCATTTCCTCCTTCTGGTTTTAACAAACGACAGGGACAATACCTTCTTCGGTCTGCTCATGATTTTTTTTTTTGTAAAAACCATCGCCATTCATCTACTCCGGTGAGTGACAAAATCGAAGAACCTGCAACACCCCATCGTCTCCTTCCCGTGGCTTCTCTGGTGAACCCCAAAATACCACCTTCTGGTTTTTGCTTGTGAAACATGGACGATACTATATATATATATATATATATATATATATATATATATATATATATATATATCACCTGCCAAACCCATCGTCGGCTAAATACCATGTTATCACCACCACTAGTATATCTTAATTCTTACATGGACGATATACCATACTATTTCATCACTTTTTATATACATCCATTCTCCGACAACATCACCGACCAATTTCTCCCCCACCCCATTTTAATCCCTTAAATATGTAGTGTACTCCCCAAACCATAAATCAATATATATATATATATATGGAGCGATCAATTGGAAACCAGTATTACATTGGAAACTTTGGAAACCGAAATCAACTAATCAGTTAATTTCTTTTTTTTATTTTTATTTTTAATTAAAAAGGTTATTTTTGTCTTTTACATTATTTCATAATATATATGGTAACTATTATTATTATTATTATATTAATAATTATTTAATTTTAATTTAGCTTATATATGGTAATAATAATAATTGATTAATTTAAAAATGAGATATTTAATTTAGGTAATTATTTAATTTTAATTTAGCTTATATATGGTAATAATGAAACAATAATGCTAACACAATGAACCTGATGAATCTATTTTCATTATGAAACAATAATGCTAACACGATGAACCTGATGAATCTATTTTCATATACGGATATGCAACTGAACAGGTAATGAAACAAAAATGGGAAGTTAACAAAAAATGACACAAATTCATCATGTTTCATTACGAAACAATAATGCTAACATGATGAACCTGATAAATTTATTTTCATTATGAAACAATAATGCTAACACGATGAACCTGATTAAATATATCATCCAATGAAATATGTAACCCACAAATTCATTCTGTTTCATCACAATATTAGTTTGCGTGGAAAATTTTATAATAAAATGAAATTAAAAAAATATTTTCTTACATTTTAAAAGAAAAATAATTTTTTTGATGAAAAGACAAATGTTCCTCGTTTTCATAGTAAAAAAAATAACAAAATTAAAAATATGATTATTCATATGAGAGAATAATATATGAAACCGTTTATGAAAATAGAAAATTTCGAGAAAACAGTTTATAAAACTCGAACAAACATTGTATGAACTTGACAATTCATAAACTCACCGGAATTCGGGGTCGGTCGTCGGAGATTCACGGTGGTTCTCGATCGTCGACGAAGTGACGACGATGGAGATTATGGTGTCGGTGGCCGATTTTTTTAGAGAAAGAGATTGAGATAAATATGGAGAAAATTAAGGAATCTTGTAACCATAATTAGATAAATTCAAATTAATTAATAAAATTTAAATTTAAATTTAAAATACCTAAAACCTATTCCCAAACTACCCTTTCCCTATTTTCTTAATAAATTTAAATCCGAAAATTCCTTAACCGTTGATCAAAAATTTAGATGGTCTAGATGGGTTTGTATTGTTTGTAACCTTTTGAAGGTTTCTAAATGATTATCTCTCTTCTCTATAATTTGTTTATTTATATATATATATATATATATAGGGGTTGTTTCATTTGCAACCCTTAAAAAAGTTGCAAACCTTGCAACCCACATCTTTACCGTCGGATTCATGATCGGCGGTTACAATAGATATGGGGCCCAATATTTTTAATTAAAAAAATAGAAAAATAAAAATAAAATAACCGTCGATCATGAATCCAACGGTTAAGATGTGAATTACAAGGGTTGCAACCCTTTTCAGGGTTGCAAAATATCCTTCCCCTATATATATATATATATAGGGTGCGTTTCATTTGGAAACCAATCATTTTGTGTAAACTATGGAAACCAATCACAACCCTTGGAATATTAGATCCATGACTATGATTTAAGGATGGCAATTATTGTAATTTGTAGAAAAAATAGAATTTTTTTCACAAAAAAAAACCCGCACAGGGGTATTTAGGGAAAACCAAAAATTTGGGATTCCTAATCTAAAACACACTTCAATTAGAGATTCTGAAATCCCTAACTTATCGGCTTCATTCTTGAGACGGATTTGGGAAAAGAATCACAACCAAAATTATGTTTGAGTAATCATCATCGATCGAAAAGGGAGGAGATTTTGATTAAAGTGAAATGCATCCAAAAAGAGGTTACTATCGTATTCATCTTCACAACAAGGTTTTTCGAATCTGTTGATTAATCATCTACGGTGTCAACCGATTCATTCAGTTCGCCGGCCGAGTGAGAGAATAAGGATGAAGACATCCTTCTCAAGGTTTACCAATACTGCCGACAATCCTGTCCTGCTTGACGAAGACGACACCCTGGAATCAAAAAATGTGAAGCATGGTGATGAGAACATACCGGAGCTAAAACCATTACAGGATCCGACCACCAAAGACACCCCGAAAACACACGGTAAAACCCTAAAAAGAATGCTTTATTTCATTATTTGTTATGTGTTCAGTATTTTGGTTGCCTATTTGGTGATGCAGATACAATAAAAGCCTAATTCCCAATCAGGAATTAAAAAAATATGGAATTACAGTTTTCTACCAACTACAAGAGTGGGTTTATGTGAAATGTCATTCAAATATTGTGTTTGAAATAATATTCATCATGAATATGGAAGTTCAATTAATTATTTTGCAAACTGTAATCTTTATTTCACTTGCAATCATCAAGATTTGGGATAATGAGACTGGAATTACATTTAGTCCTTCTGAAAACTATAAGTTTAGGTTTATATGAAAAGTATATTATAATCTTGTTTTGGAAATTAGTGAATCATGCATATTGGAATCTTTAATATGGAGAATGAGTCATGCATTAGGGAATCATGAATATGGATAATGAGTCATAAAATATGGAATCATGAATATGGATAATGAGTCATGAATATAGGAATCATGAATATGGGTGAATTTTTTCTGAATCATGATGCAATGGATGATTTTTTTCTATTTCTGAATCATGATGCAATGGATGAATGTGGATGATTTGTTTCTCTTTCTGAATCATGAATATGGATGAATTGTTTTTTGTTTCTGAATCATGAATCAATTTGTGTAATAACATGAATCAAGAGTCATGAAAGACAGTGACTTGGTAAGTTTTATTGAGTGGAACAAAAATTTCGTAAAGCAATGTACGTTATAAAAATTTAATGAAACTCATTATATGTAGGTTTTCTTCCCAATGATGGATGGGTCATTCCACTATCTGGTTGTTTTTAATCTGAAAACACCATCTATCACAATCATTGACAACCGGAAGTGGAGGCCGGCACATGGAGAATTCTTATTGAGAATATACGGTTATGTTACTGATGTGTTGGTAATTAGTTTCTATAGTCAAGTGCATTACACAATAGAAATAACATTAATTACTATTTAATAACAAATTTTATCTTGGTGACAGCAAAGAATGGTGGTGAACCATCTAGTCACCGTAGACCATGGATCTGCAAACCTACTACAAGGGGTTAAACAAGAGAGGTTGGAAATGGAATGGCAAACTGTTCACAACTCATACGACAATAGTATTTTCACTATGAGACATATGGAAAATTTTATAGGAGACCTACGTGCTTGGAAAACGGGATTCGTAGATGAAGGTCAACAACAACAAACCCAACTAGATGACCTCAGAAAGAAGTACGTGTCGAAAATCACCATGCACAACCATAACTTGAAGAAAGATGCGATGAGTAAAGAGGTTGGAAGGTTCAGTTCAATGGATGTCGACATTAAAAGTCAAATGCTTCGGCAGGCAAGAGATAGCCGTTTTGAAAGAATAAATGTGTGACTGCGATAAGAAACGGAAGCTCCGTCTTTATCAGGTTGTTTTTAGGTTAATCATCAACTCAGATTAGAACTTTTGCTTTCATGAATAATACTTTATGTATCATGGTTTCCCAGGATTAGTTTTTTTAATTTTATAATGCTACTTGAATATTTGGTGTTTAAGTTTGAAGTTTAATTCTATTACACTAAAGTTGGAGAAATTGGTTTCGAACTAGATGATTAAGATTACATCTTGCCTTTTTTTTTTTTTTAAGTTGAGAGCTGTAATTATATAGACACAAATTCAACATCAAAACAGGTTGTTACATATTCATTACAAGTATAACATATTATTTTGAAAAAACAAGTTTGTTCATATGGTTAACAGGTCGCATCAAATTTACTCATTAATCAAACAGGAGCCTAATATGACTGAAAGCTCAAACAATGCATCCATGAATCAACACACTAAATTTACTCATTAATCCAAAAGGAGCCTAGTATGATTGAAAGTTCCATCAATGAATCCATGAATCACCAAATTAATTTCTGCAAATTTGGTTACGTAATATTTAAAAAATAGGATCACATCATATGACCTTTGTTAATATAAAAACATGAACATGGTGAATTGTTATACCAAAATAACATCACTAAATAAACTTCATTTGAAACTGGATAGTGATCCCCTACTAGAACCCCTCCTTCACTTCCCACCCATATCCAAAAGAGTACGTACAAAACATGATTACATCATATCCCATGTGTTATACTAGCATCCACATAGCTTCTTCATTACATCATCGACCAACACATGAACAAGTTCAAATAAAAATCATTCTATTATAAAAAAAACACCGTTTTCTAAAATCAATATTCATAATGGTTCCACAAACAAAAAAAACCACACTGAATGAACTAAATAAAACAGAAAAAAATGTCACATAACGCGTAGTCGAAATCAACGTTTAGGACAATTACGAGAATCATGCCTTGCTAATTCACCGCATTTCCGCCCTGAAATATTAGAATCCGATGAAGCACCGGTTAGTCCATCGACATTTGAATCTTCTTCGGCCTGAAAACCCGATGATGACCCAACAACGTCTTTAACGTATATCTCATTCATCGAGTAGGTATCGTCCATAATGAAACCAGTATTTCCAATTAAACGATGAAGTAAAAAAGAGTAATTTTTATACGATGATTAGCACTATTACGAAAGAGATGATGATATGAAGATGATGATATGAAGATGGTGATGAGATGTAGATTATGGAAGGAGATAACCACAAAAAAGAAAAGAAAAATCGTCCAAATAATTAAGAAAAATCGTCCAGAGCAAATCGTCCATATTTTGTGAATATAACAATCTAATCCCTAATTACGTGGAGGTTGCCATGCTTAAATTTTTGGATATTAATAAAATAATAATATATCAGAATTATAAATAGACCAATATACCCTTCAAATTAATTATGAAATCGGAAAAAAAATGTTTAAATCTATAAAATGATTGGCTAGGATTGGTTTCCATAGTTTACACAAAATGATTGGTTTCCAAATGAAACGCATCCTATATATATATATATATATATATATATATATATATATATATATATATATATATATATATATATATATATATATATATATAAAGGTTCAGGGGAAACCTCTAAATAAATAGAAAACCGAAAAACCACGAAAAAATGGATGAAAAGATATATCAATATGGATGTCAAATTAACGAGAAAAATATGATTGTTTTTTTGGTATAATTTATTTCGCTCGAATTTTGTTTATTTCTCTTTTTTCGAATAAAAAATAGGGGGCTAGAGTTTTTTAATTCAAAAAATATTGTTGTAACCGCCCATTTAATCACATCCATCAGATCATCTAATCTAACGGTTGATAAAATGTTTTTAGTTTTTCATTTATTTGAGGTTTTCCCTTGAACCTCTGTCTATATCTATATCTATATCTATATCTATATCTATATCTATATCTATATCTATATCTATATCTATATATATATATATATATATATATATAGGGAGAGGTTCATTTGAGAAATGGTAAATATATGAAAAATAGAAAAGTAATCTTAGTCATTCATCTGGTCAACATTTGCGGCTTTGACCGCGAAGCACCGGATAATTCCTTGTGTGGTCTATAGAAGGTAGAGGGGTAATTTCGTAAAATACACGGGATGAGTTCATATATGAATCTGTATGAATCACAAAGATTCATATATGAATCTGTTAATTAGTTCAACTGATTCATATATGAATCTTTGTGATTCATACAGATTCATATATGAATCACAAAGGTTCATATATGAATCTGTTAGTTAGTTCAACTGATTCATATATGAATCACAAAGGTTCATATATGAATCAGTTAAAAGAGTTCAGTTGTAAATTGCACTGGTTCATATATGAACATATAGTTCATATGTGAATTATACATGTTCATATATGAACACAGCCCGTGTGTTTTGTAAAATTTACAAAATTGTCCTTCTATTTTTGGGATAGCCGCAACTTTTGACCAGTCAAAGCCGCAAGTTTTGACCGGTCAAAGCCGCAATATTTGACTAGTCAAATCCGATCTTGACCAGATGAATGACTAAGATTACTTCTCTATTTCTCATATATTTACCATTTCTCAAATGAACCTCTCCATATATATATATATAGTGGAAGGATATTTTGCAACTCTTGAAAATGTTGCAACCTTTGCAACCCACATCTTAACCGTCGGATTCATGATCGACGGTTATTTTATTTTTATTTTTATTTTTTTTTAATTAAAAATATTGGGCCCCATATCTGTTGTAACCGTCGATCATGAATCCGACGGTTAAGATGTGGGTTGCAAAGGTTGCAACCTTTTCAAGGGTTGCAAAATATCCTACCCTATATATATATATATATATATATAGGGGCAGGTTCAAACGAGAATCTAAACATTTTGCGAGAAGACGAGATGTGTTTAATCATATATGATACAGATGCTTAATCATATATGATTAAACACATGTTATATTGGCAATACATAGACGTTTAACCATATATGATTAAACACACTCACACGCCGTGTAATCATATATGATATCACACTTCTCACCTTCTCGCAAAATGTTTAACTTCTCGCATGATCCTTTCTCTCTCTCTCTCTCTCTCTCTCTCTCTCTCTCTATATATATATATATATATATATATATATATATAGAGTTGTGTACAATATTGTTGAGACTAATCTGTTTTTAATATATAAATTTTGTATATACATATATGTATATATATATATATATATGCTATGAATTATTGGCTTTATAGTTTGCTTATTTGGTATGGAAATATGAAGCCGTGTATTTTTTTTTTATCAAGTGTTCCATATTTATAATTTTGTTGTTTCAATTTTTGGGGCTTACGCCTTGATCACCTCGAGGGCTTACGCCTCACGTACCTAAGAGGAAAACGTCTCGAGGCTCATTTTTTTCGTTCTTTAAAACCTTGATATCTTCAGTGCATGAAGTATCAATGGTGCCAAAAGCTTACATGCCTGATGTATCAGCATCTCGTCAGTTGAGTGTTCCACTCACCGAGTCACTGATGTTGCAGTTTATTAGTTGTGTAATCGTTGGTAGCTGCCTACCTTTAAAGGGTGATTTCCTTCTCGTTTTGACATATGAAATCAAGAACTTGGCTATGTTATACTCTCAAATTATAGCCTAAAAATGTGATGCAGTAGGAATACGCGGAAGGATTGACAAGCGTCAAACCCAAAAAGGCTTATGAGTTTACAAGCATAAGACACAAGAATATGGAGAAAACTTCAAAACTCTCTAAAAGAACTTTTATTAAAACTTGATAATTGAATGAAATCAATGAAGGGATTAATCCTATTTATAACTAGGCTTAGAGATAACTAAGGAAATTAAATTTATCCTAATTCTAAAATAACTATGAAACTATTTAAATAAGCAATAAAAGAAAACTAAATAATAATCCTAATAATAATTAAGGCTAACAATAATTATCCTAAGTTCAAATAATTAAAATAAGGAAATATGTTTTCGAGAGTTGTCCCGAGACTTGAGCCTTGGTTAAACTCTCAGTAGCTTCTGACTTGATTACCGAGACTTGTCCCAAGACTTAAGTCTCGGTGAAACTCTCGGTAGCTTATGCCTTGATTTTCCAATATGGTTCATTTTGGTCTTCTAACCTTGATGCTAGTCGCCCTACATCAGTCTCCTCTACCTCCGAAGAACTTGACCCCGAGTTCTCATTAAAAAATCGAGTCTTGTTTGCATTCTTTCGGTATTCACACGTAACCTTGAACGGTCCATGCTTGAGAGACATTGGTTTGCTGAGAGTGATAACTTTTCTTGTACTTGTCGGACTTGATGTGACTCTTTGTTCCGGAGGATTGTTCATGACTACGACCAAGAAGCTCCCCTTTTTCGTCCTTTACGTCTCTCTCAAAGTGCAAAACAGGTTTCATGGCAATCTTACGCTCACCCCAACGAAATAACATCACATTATCTCTTCGTTTATACATAACATCATTGTGATATTGCCAAGGTCGGGCGAGTAAAATGTGACAAGTATTCATGTCAAGTACGTCACATACTACATCTTCCTTATAACGCTTTCCAATGGAGATAGGCACCTTACACGTTTGTGTTACTTGAACTTGTGGACCTCTTTTCACCCAACCAAGAGAATAAGGCGTATCAAGAGGTTGTGTTGGTAGTTTTAAGTGATGCACCAATTTTTGCGACACCAAGTTCTCACAACTACCATTATCCACAATTAAGTCACATACCTTGTTGTTGACGGAACAATGGGATCTGAAAAGATTATTACGGTGTTCGTCCTCTTTTGATGATGGCAAGACCCGTTGGAGTATGATGTTGATCTTTTCTAAAAGATCTTCTTCAGCGAATTCGGCTCCTTCGTAATCATCATTCTCTTCGTCTTCTCCACCTTCCACTAGTCCGACAATCTTTCGAGTTGTACATTCATTGGACCGATGTCCAGGTTGTCCACAACGGTAGCACTTGAGTCCTGTTGGCCTTGCATACAAAATTACAGATTGGGTGTTTTCTGTGTGAGTGCTTTCTCATTGGAGTTGGCCACGTTTCTTGGTAACCGATTATGATCTTGACTATCATTATTTCTTGCGTTTAGGGAAGGAAAGTTACATGTGTTGTTCGTCACTTCCTTAGTCTCAGCCTTGTTCTGGGAAGAGGATGAAACGCGAGTTGATCTCTCCAATAGCTCCGCTTTCATGGCCAAGCTTGATGCTTCTGTTGTCCACACTGTTTGGAGTGTAATCTTCTCTTGAATCGAGCTTTTCGATCCGTTGATATAACGTGCAACCCTTTATCCTTCTGTCTCGCCGATTTAATTCCGTTCAGAGAGTTGTAAGAACTCGATAGTGTACTCGGTTACGGTTCTTGTACCTTGTATGCATTCTAGGTACATTTTGTAGAGAATTTGTTCATAATCTTCCGATAAAATCGTTCCATCCTTAGTTGTTTCATCCGCCTCCATCAACGAACCGAGCCTTTTCGTTGTCTTTATCATTGAGCTACTAGCTTGTCCCACCATACGACGATGCTCTTTAGGCAGAAAGTAACCATCTTTATTTGCTTGTGTTTCGGGATCTCCATGATATCGAAAAAATAATCGACCTCGATTTGCCAGTCTAGGAACTCTTCTACACCCATGGTTCCATAGAAGTAGGGAATATCGGCCTTCATTCGGTAATCGGGGTTTTTTCGGGGTGGTTTGGCTTCCTCCTCGGATTCCGAGTCAGAACTTGAACTAGTGGTCCGGTTGTATCGACCACCACGTGGTCGATTTCGATCTTCTTATCTGTCTTGTCTCCGTCGTTCAATATTGTTGGCGTTGATCTGATTGGCAAAGGTGGTTGTCAGCGTGTTGAGGGTTGCGGTAAAAGCCGTTGTGACCCCGTCAAGATCTGCTCGAATGAGAGGTGGTGGTTGGTCTGCCATCACGAAGGTGAAGAGACAGAAAAGTCTGTGCTCTGATACCAACTGACGCAGTAGGAATATGCGGAAGGATTGACAAACGTCAAACCCAAAAAGGCTTATGAGTTTACATGTGTAAGACTCAAGAATATGGAGAAAACTTCAAAACTCTCTAAAAGAACTTTTATTAAAACTTGATAATAGAATGAAATCACTGAAGGGATTAATCCTACTTATAACTAGGCTTAGAGATAACTAAGGAAATTAAATCTATCATAATTCTAAAACAACTAGAAAACTATTTAAATAAACAATAAAAGGAAACTAAGGTGGCGTTTGGTTCGTAGAATGTTTTTGGATAGAATGGAATATGTCAAATGAATTTGACTTTGAAGGAATTGGAATGGAATGTTGTCAGAACTACCTGTTTGGTTGACATAATTAGAATGAAATCTGTTAAAGAAAATGAAATCCGTCTGTTTGGTTCACAAAATGTAGTTTTGGAATTGGAATGAAATGTTGATAAATGACCAAAATACCCTTTTTGATAATGTTAATTTTTATAAACAAAACATGCTTTAATAAAATAGCCATTAAAAATACTTGATTTGTAACGGCGGTTTAGATTAGTGGTTGTCAGTGGTGGTTTAGATCGGATGTGGTCGGCGGTGGTTCAGATCGGTTGTGGTTGGTGGTGGTTCAGATTGCAATGGGCAGTGGTTCAGAGCGGTGGTGGTTTAGAATAGCGATGGCCGACGGTGGTTCAGAACAGCGGTGTTCGACGATGGTTCAGATTGGCGATGATCGGTAGAGGTTCAGATCGACGGTGATCGTTGGTGGTTCAGATTGTTCGTGGTCAACGGTGGTTCAGATCGACGATGGTTCAGAACAACGGTGGTTGACGATGGTTCAGATTGACGGTGATCGGTGGTCGACGGTGGTTAGTGGTGGTCGACGGTGGTTCAGATCGGCGATGGTTGATGGTGGTTCAGATTGGCGATGGTCGATGGTGGTTCAGATTGGCGATGGTCGATTGTGGTTTAGATCGGTGGTGTTTAGTGGTGGTCGGCGGCGGTTCAGATCTGCAATCGTTCAGAACAGCGGTAGTCGGTGGTCAGCGGTGGTTCAGAACGGCAGTGGTCAGTGGTCGACGATGGTTCAGATCGGTAGTGGTCGGCGATGGTCAATGGTGGTCGACGGTGGTTTAGAACGGCAGTGGTCGATGGTGGTTAGCGGTGGTTCAGATCGGTGATGGTTCAGAACGGTAGTGGTCGGTGGTTCAGATCGGATCGGCGGTGGTCTGGTTCAAATCGACGGTGATTAGTTATATTGGATTGAGAGCATATGTGTTATTATGAAAAATCAAGATTCCATTCCATCAAAATACCTTAATAATCCTAATAATAATTAAGGCTAACACTAATTATCCTAAGTTTAAATAATAAAATAAGAAAATATGTTTTTGAGCCCGGAACTTAAGTCTTGGTGAAACTCTCGGTAGCTTCTGCCTTGATTACCGAGACTTAAGTCTCGATGAAACTCTCGGTAGCTTCTGCCTTGATTTTCCAATGTGGTTTATTTGCTTTTCTAACCTTGATGCTAGCCACCCTACATCAAAACGTGATTGCAAATTTTAATAATCCTCAAGTAAATTTTGCGATACCCAAGGCATTATAGGATCGTAATATTACTTACAGATAGTGATTCGTAATTGTACACGATCCAAGTCTATTTCTATTGATTTCTCACGAACCCTAATCCAAGATTCTAACATTTATCACATGAGTTGCATCAGCGACAAGAGATAGCACAATCACATATCATGCTCCCAAATTTGAGAATCGTGGAAGTAACAAAAAACAAGTAGATGGTAAATTGAAAGCTGAGAACCTCAACATCATGATCCATATAACAAAATAGTGTTCACAAAGATGAATCACGGGCTCAAACACAACTTCTTGTTGGCAAGAAAACTAATCCAATGCCAGATAGTGTAAATAATATCGTAAACCAAAATAAAAATTGAATGCATGACACTATCGCATCTTGTCCTAGGCTACCATTAAAAATAAACCAACTTTACCAAATACGAACGCCATTAAGCTACTAGAATAACCAACACACAATGTTAACCACTACCAACATAGTTTACTCTTATTATGACTGCAAAAGAAAAAAAAAAACTCCTATAAATGCAGCCTAAGTAAACCCTGTAGATGTCAAACTATAAACACCTTCTAAAGCATGCCTTGATTGAAGTACCTCCAAATGTTGGAATTTTGAAGCCCAACCCATAAGAATAGGATGTTGCAACACAAGTATCATGCATAGAGTGCCAGTCTATAAACCAAGTAGTCGTTTCAGTATAGGGTCATCTTTCCTACAAACAAGTAATTAAAATACGATAAACCTAACCAAATTGACCTATTATATCCCACTCGAAAGAAGTAAAATGGACAATCAGATCCAAAATTGCTACATTCTATCACAAGGAGCACAGAAGTAATTACCACAATGAAAGAATCCCTGTTTCAACAAAGATCACAGTTGCCATAGTTTAAGCTTCAATTCATATCAGCCACAAAATCCTCAATTGGGTATCAATGTTAGCTTAGATAATACCCAGCCACCCCTAGGTGCTAAACTGCTAATGCATCATGTATGTATTCAAATATAAATTTCCCCTTTGCTGTTTAAAAGAAACATCTCCATTCTTCAGTTAGAAGCAAGAGTTATCAAACAACAAAGAAATATGATCATCACATATTCACATACCATCTCCAAAATCCACAAAAGAGTGCATCATAAAAACAGAACATCAGCCTAGTAACTTAACCGGAAAACGAAATGTAATGACAACTTATTTCTACAACATACTAATACTATATATAACTCATAAGAATCAAAACAGTTAAGAAAGGTAAGGCCAAACCCTTGTCAAAGATTGTTTATTAGCTTCTCAAAACATGAAATTTTCAATTAATTCGTAAAAAATATCACCTTGCAAAATCAAATTCACTTGAACTCAAAAGTCGGTGGCATCGGCGACTCAAAACTCTCCAAAACTTCGGTCTTCACCTTCGGGATCGTTTCCTCTTGCTTTCCGCCAAATAAACCACCAAACCAGGATGATGATGATGATGATGATGAAGCAGCTTCTTCAGTTGTCGATCGATTCGGCAACTGAAACCCTAGCGGCATATTGGGAGGTGGCTGTGGCGCTTCTTCAATCATGATAGGCATCGGCTGTTGAGCGCTAAGAAACTTATTGAGCATGATTCCAGCACCTTCAATTAGGGCTAAAAGAACGCCCCCAAAGAGAGCAGATCGAGAGGCGGGGCCTAAACCCTGGCGCATCTGAAGAAAGCCCCCAGTGGCGGCGCCGGCGATGATGGAGTTCCAAGGATCTTCCTTCTGGCGAGCGTAGACCATGGTGCAGTCGAAGGTGGAGAAGAGACCGCCCCACACGGCAAAGCTTCCGCCGACACGTGGCGCGTTCATACGGATTGCTTGTGTACCGCCGATGAAACGCTCGCCTTTTGGTGAGTTGTAGATGCCTTTTAGGAAGTGAAAAGCAGAGCCGCCGACGGCTCCCATGCCGAATGCGCCGCCGATGTCATCTAGGATGCGATCTGGGCAGGGTTCTCGGGAGGTTTCTGGAGTACCCATTTTGCTGATGATCAAGATCAATAGAGGGATTAGGGTTTACAAGGGTTTTGAATTTGAAGACGAGTATAACAACGGCATTTCTTGGAAATGGCCATCAATGCCCCCCAATATATTCTTTAATGGCAAAAAGGTCTCTATAGTTTGAAACTTTTATTCAATTTGAATTTTCAGATATCAAATCCAACCGAACCCAAAATTGAAGATACATGTAGCGGTGCTCGATTGAAAACACTTGAACAACTCAATTTAATGCTTGTGGTTTGGAAAAAATTCTCAACCTAACCCAACCCAATCCAAACTAAAGTGTAACTCAACCTAACCTAAACCGTACGAGTTGGTTGGGTTGATATTTTGGTACATCATAATATTCTCCTAACTTGTTTTACTAGTTTATTTATAATTTCTTTTTCATCATCAACCATTTGATACAACTTATTTATACTTCTTAAATCTTAAGTATATCACATTCAACTAATTTTCTAAATTTACATATATATATATATATGTGTGTGTGTGTGTGTGTGTGTGTGTGTTTTCACAGTTATTGAACATATATACAAAGGAGTTACATAGAGATGGAAAATAGATTGAAAATATATGTATATGAAGAGAGTACGTGATGATGCAATTGTTTAATGTACATATTAATAGACACTCAACAATCCTATTAAATCTAAGAAATAAAAGGATATCGGGGTTCATTGGGTTGGGTTCACATAAAAGTAACCCAATACTTGCGGTTTGAAGATTTTACAACCCGATTAGACATCAGGTTGTTTCGGGTTGAGTTATTTTCAAGTTGGGTTGGGTTGGTCGGGTTTTTTTAGCACCCCTAGATACATGGAAAGGGTTAGTGGAGGACGCAGGAGTTTTGTCGAATGACGACAACTTCAAGGTTAATCAAAGTCCCACAAAATTGCTCAACGTGTTTTTAGCAAAATTCTACCAATCTAAGAAAAAAATTAAGTTTTTTGGTAGATTTTAAAAGTTTTTTGGTTGATTCGAGGGCCATTTTCGGTATTTTGGTTGATTTTGAAAGACTTTTTGGGTTTTTTGGTTGACTTCGAGGGACTTTTTCAGATTTTTGGTTGATATTTGTTGTACTTTATAATATCCCAAAGCACATCTCAACTTTTAACAAATGCACCTTTCGATATCCCAATCTTTTTTCCTTATAATATAAGATTGAACGTATACGCTGGACCCCGCTCGAAATCTAATAGGTCAACCCTTGGCAATAAACTTTCATTAATGTAAATTGTTTGAGGTCGGAAAAAATAACACGAGGTGACTTGCGAATGGGGGAATACTTGGTAGGAGAAAAACAAGCATGCAATATGGATATGAGAAAATGACTCTCTACAACATATCTCTTATGTTGTGTTTTCGAGTTTTGAAAGAAAAACAAAATGTCTCTTACATAAGTTGATAAACACTTTTGACCAAAAAAAAATTGTTTTAAATAAGGAATCTCAAACACCCCCTTAATAAACTAATAGATAAAATAATAAAGAAGAAGGCATGTAAAGAAAAAAAAAGATCTTGTAAATTAAGGTAAGGGGTTGTTCGGTTGTTTTTCTATTAAGCCCTGTATGGGTTAAGATGTCTGAGGTGATTTAGTTGTCTGTATGGATTTGGCTAAATAATTGTTCGGTTGTTGTGCTGAATAAGCAGTCTAAATGATGTAAATTACAATTTTACCCTTATTTCTTCTTTCTTCAACGGTGACTATGCCTTTACCCATATGCAGACAACAATGGCCCTTCTTCCTTAACAAGGAACACCTTCCATTATGATTAGGTTTAATCCAAGATCTGTAAAAAATCAAAAAACAGAAAAACCAATTGCAAGCTAAAAAAGAAACAACAATATAAAAGGAACCAATTTTTTTTTTATTAAAACAGAACAAAACATAAGCTTGAAAGAAATCTAAAAGGAACCAGAAAATCAAAAAATCAAAACGAACCAAAGACAAGGAGGCAAACCAGAAAATCAGAAATCCACAAGTCATAAACCCTAACTCTTCTCTTATATTCGATGTTTTACTCTTTCTTTTCTTTGCTCCTCGATTCTCTAAGCAGGTAGCAGAGACAAGGAGGCAAACCTGAGGAGCGACAGAGAGATGAACGACGGCGTGGATGAACGCCATAGGAGCGACGAAGGGAGGAGGGATGAGCGGCAGAGGAGCGGCGGAGGGAAGATAGATGAATGTCGGAGGGAGGAGGCACGCCTGAGAATAGAGGGTTTTCTATTTTGTGTTCCAGTGAGAGCGTGAATCATAAGGGCAAGAAAGGAAAAATGAGGGTTGAATACAAACCACACCCTTTTACCAGTTGACCGAATAAGCCATTATTTGTTTCATTAAGCCACAACCGAACAGCCTTGTATGGCTTACCAAATAAGCCATACATCCTATACAGCCGAATAAGCCACTACCGAACAACCCCCTTAAGTCTCTCACATTAGGTTAAAACAAGGGGTAAATATGTAATTTTATTTTATTATTTAATATTCGATTTTGTTGAAGATGATATAAAATTGATTATTTGATCTCTAAAAAACTAGATAATCAAAAGTGATAATATTTATTCAAACATTAAAAACCAATTAGTACTACTTGAAGTCACAATAATCAGATAATCAATTTCAAAACATAGATCAAAATATCTTCTATCAAATAACGGTGTTCAAAGCACCATAAAATGCATAACCTGCTTGCATCGAACCAAATCGTGCGGGTTTAACAGTTTTACAATACAATTTGCTATTTTTATTTTTTTGTTACTGCACTATGTAGTTTGGTTTGCGGTTTTGAATGACTTAATTTGTAGTTTAAACCACATTGCACCGCATATCTATACTACCTTATAAAGCAGATTTCAAAATCTCTTAAAAACAACTTTTATCAATTTTGATTTTTGTTTGCTCTCAAAATAACATGTTTTGTAACATCCTAAAATTTGAGGTAAATTTAAAAATTGAAAATTCGGATATATAACGTCTATAATTGGCATAAACCAATCTACCCAAAAAGGGAGATCTAACAACCTGTAATAAGGTACAACCAATTCAGACCAAAGTATGTCAACCCAACACGGGGACTATAATACGGTAATTATAACCCATATTAAAATAAAGAATAAACTACACAACCTAATCTAACTGAAGCGAGCAAGATTATGGTCGGGTGTCACTATTCTTCCAAAAGTAATAATTTATTCTTCAAAAAAATGTTGGTCACTATATCATCAAAAAGACCGCTCTCGACCCCAAAGTCGTCCGCTCAATCCCGACGCATCCCACCGCTAGAATGACTTGCCATACATGACAATCAAGAACAAGTGTTAGGCTAAAGCCTAGTGAGATCAATTAATCGAAAGATAAGTAATATAATAAACCCGCTTGTAGTCATGTAGCCGATCTAGCCGTGATCTAAACCAAAACAAATCCAATAAACCATTAGCATTCCGAAAATACTAACAACAGTTCAAAACCGAGCTCAACTACTTCAAGTCTATTGCTCGAAAACATCAAGTCAACCACTCCAGGTCTATTCTTGAGAGTTCCCGAAATAGGGCAACTCGGGCACAATTGGATTACACCTTACTATCCATAGGACGTTGCCCGACCGTATAGGCCCACACCCTACTTACCATGGAGCCCGATGCCTATCCCGTGCCAAGGGTAACCAAATGTCCGGACAAGACATTGGAATACCGTGCATATGGATCCATTGCACTGACCAAATACCAAACATGCTATTATAAACATATTTAACCATGCATGTAATTCATGAGACCAAATCCCAAATATAGAAGTTACTAACATGGCTCATCTCACATTAGTTAAGAAAACTTCATAAATACAACTCCATCAATGATAATCCAATAATCTCGTTTCGAAAGTCATTATGTCCAATAATTAGTCAAATACACAAAATATTCCCAAAACCCTTGTTTCCTCTTCATGTGATACCAACATCCCAAGTAACAAATATTAGTTAACAAATGATTAGATGAACATAAACATCATTACTTTCTTTAACATACCATCCCGTAAAACCTTGTTTAGTCAAACCACCATGATATCTTCAAAACTCTTAGCTAGGTCAAAACCCAACAATATCCAAATACGATTAAGAGACAAAGGAAAGTTTATAAATACAACAACCCTAGCATTTATGAGGGAGAAGTGATTAAGAAAACTCACCTTGTAAGGGTTATTCACAACTCTAGGTAATGGATGAACTTAGAGAAAGAGGAGAATCATAAGAAGCTTTAAATCCTCAATCCCTTGAGGTCAAAGTTACCAAAACCTAAATGACACCACAAATAACCATTTAATGCTCAAGACTAGAAGCAATTACTGAAGAGGGAAGAGAAACCCTACTTTTCACCGAGAAAATCACCCCAAGCCAGCTCCCAAATCAGATAATGAATTTTAGGTCTTGAAGATGAGTTTTAAAAAGACTGCACCCCGACCGCGACCTTGCCTCGCGATTGTGACATTTGTCACAATCGGGCGCTACCCCCACCTTACGGTACAATTCTCGCGAGAGTGACTCTTGTCACAATCGCGGGAACTGTCGCCACCAACCCCCGAGTCTCGGTACAATCCTCGTAATAGTGCCCAGCGAGAGTGACTCTTGTCACAATCGCGGGCACAATCACCCCTAGTACCGAGGCCTAAGTTTTCCAGACTTTGACCCAAAAAGCCCACGATCCCAACACTAAGTCTAACGATAACAGTAAAACATGCCTGGATCAATACTTAAAGGTAAACTGAAGCTTTAAATGAGATCGTACCAAAATACGGGTGTTACATGTTTAATCTATAAATGTTAAGGTTCATCTTAACAATGTTTAATCTGTAAAATGTTTTCTGCGCTGCTCCTCTTTAGAGAAACCATTTGATGTTGTGTACACTCTGTTTTGTTCCAGGTTTAATAATACGTTTAATAGTACGTGATTATTTCATTTTTATGTTTCATGTTTGAAAGCATTAGTTTGACTATTTTGATGTAAAGTTTTTTTTTTCCTTTTTTGGTTTGTTTGGCTTGATTCTGGGAGGGGGGGGGGGGGACTTGATCTGTGCACTGTCATTTGTTTCTTCTTCGTGCAATAAACAAATATTGTTTATAATGTAGTGTATATATATATATATATATATCCCACTGATTTTTTTGGTGTGGTATATAGCTTGAATCGGTTTTTTAGTGTTGTATATAGCCCATGTTGTTAAAGAACCTACACTTATGTTGAAAGCACAATAAACAATTGAAGCAGAGGATATCTTTCTACATTGTCTATTTCAGTTTCAATATCATTTTTGTAATCACTACTTGAAGTTTTTAATTGCTAAGGTAGGCTTATGTGTTTGATCTTCTTTTTTCATACAAATAAAGTCATATATGTTGTTTACATACACACACTTTTAAGAGCACCTGGATTATGATATTGTGAAAAGCTCAAATTCAAAACTCAAATCCTACACTGACAATTCAGGTTTGTGTACACATGCAAAATTGACCCTTTTGAATAGTAATATTTGTTTTAAAATTATATATATTGTTAAAGCAGATTCTCTGTTACCTTAGTACATTTTTAATGAATCGTTTTTTATTCTGGACATCTCCTAATTGGTTTACAGATTTTGATTATCGGTTGCTCCATTTTGATTTTCATCCTCTTTGCTCAATCGATTTTGTGTTAGAGTTTTTTTTAAAGAATCGATTTTTGATTCTGGACATCTCCAAATCGATTTCTCTCCCATCTCTTTGTTTTTCTTTCTTTCTTTATTTTTCTCTCTACCTCCATTGATCCAACCCAAAAAGATACATTAAAAATGGAGAGATCTAGCAAGTGATGGTTGTTGGTTTTATAGATTTTATCTGCTATTTATTTGAATAGTTGTATGACACCGAAGGCCTCAAACTTTTAAAGACTACAATAACAAAAGTTGGATATACGGGAAATGTTGTTTTTTCTTTCACCTCTTTTTAGCTATCGGTTTTTTAATGAGCATTGTAGTTTGAACTAAAAAGTCTTGTAATGTTTCATTGCAGGTTGTTATAGGAATGCATGTGGTTGCATCTGATTTCTATGATAACAAAGTCAACTCATTGGTTTTATTCTAATTTTTCATGTTTAGATTAAAGTTTTGTTCTATTTCCTATTATTTTTATTTTGATGTTTACCATCTTGTAGTTTATTATACTTACATAAAGTGATGAATTGAATTGAATTTGTTCTCATGTTACTTTTGTTGCTAAGTTATAATGTTTTATTATCCGTGATGGTTTTGATTGTACCGTGGAACCGTTGTAGGATGGAAAAAGACTCTACAATGAATTGAAAGCAGTTGAGGAAAAGAAGTTGGAAAGAGGGTTTGTATCACCTTACTTCGATCTGGAATATCATTCCAAATGTAACATCAAGAGTTAGTCCTCATGCCATAAATCAAGAAACCATAAATCTACCTCTATTTTACGTTTTGAAATTTATTTTACTACACAATATAGCTGTTGGCTTCTTTTATATTTAGAGTTTATTTTACGTTTTGGAGTTCATAGCATAGATGGTTTCTTGTCATATTGAACACACAAATAGGCCATGTTTTGGTAACAATATACCAAGCAAGAAATTTAATTGGTCCTTGCAGGAAAATAACAGGACTGAAATTGAAAGGCTAGATAGAGAAAGGAAGGCAGACTTCAAAAGCATGTTAAAGGGATTTGTGCATAATCAGGTAAAAGCCTTTTCATTTTCCATCTCAAATGTCTTGAAACATCTCTCTGTGTATATTGAAACATGGGCCAAAGTTGTCATACCTCTGTCCATGGTTTTGCTTTCATTAACTTGATGGTAAATTATAATATTATTTATGTATTTGTTACCAAACATAAAATTATAATACTTTTGCATTAATTATTGAATCTATTAAAAGTCGATCCATAATTAACTATTACATGATTATATGCTCCATGATTATATTTGTCAAATATTGTTGCAGCGTTTAGAGAAACTTAACATATACATCCATATTGATTGTGATGTTGCCACATGTCTTGCCTCATAAATGTTATTTTCATGCAGATATGCTACCATGTTCTTGGGCTGGTACATGGGATATGGACCCCTATACCTCGAGCCGTGTGATATTTGATACTGCTGATCAACTGATATATGTCATTAACTTAAACTAGGTCTGTTAAATAGGCCAAATAGAACTAGAGACTTGGAGGAGACAAAGCTACAGACTTTACGAAATAACCAAATTGCACATGTAGTTAATCGAGGTCTCTTAATGGTGCACGTAGAACATGATAATTACTTCTAAACCCAAACCTTGTGTTGGTGTTCTTGTGATTAAGTTTTGACATATGTTTTTATATCGTGTGCTTCGTGTCTATATATATTTACATATGAATCAAGTTCAAACTAACTGAATTTCAATTTGAAAACTGAAGATGAAGATGAAAACCGAGTCAACTAAAGTTGCAGAGTATTTATAGAGTATAAATTTTAGATGGTTTTGTAAGCCAAGTTTGTGATCAAATATCTGACTACTTAACTATATTTTGGCAGATCTGACAACTATAGTTAAATGAAGCAGTATGAAGAAGTCACAGGAGAAAAAGGCAACTTTCCCTTACATGGGTATGAGGCAACAAATCATTACTGGAACAGGATATCTTTATCTTTGTACCAATGTATTTTGAGATTTTCTCGAAGAATGTTGTTATCAGCAAACCAGCACCGGCCTTGTTGTCTTTTTGTTCCTTTTTCTTTCTTTCTATTATTCAATTAGAGAGATGTACTTGTGTAGGAACAACTTCCTGACTATGTTTGCTTTATGATTCTCAATTGTGATTTTTGGCTATTTATATAGTAGAACACAACATTGACCGGGTGCTATAGCTTTTGGATCATAATGCATCGAAACCAACAAAACAAATGAATGATTAATGGTTTGCTAAATGAATCGATATGAGATGATTTCAAGGTTGGTTTACATTTGTTTGATAGGTTAGGGTTATACCGAGCATAAACAATTCAATTTTAATAGGCTTTTTTACTCATTTTATTTTAAACACTACAATTTCTATGTCGATATTGAACTAGATTGTACAACATATATGTCTTAGTATCCAATTTTATTGTTGAATGATTTTGCTTCTATCTCACAACTCCTCAATTGGGTTTTGAATTATGCCATAATTTCGATTCTTAGTCTAGAGACAAAAAGTGATTTCTTTCATGATTTTCTTTATGTCTCCTTTTAAACTATGTTGCCTCTTCGATCTTAGAAATGTCGGAAGTTCTCATGTATATTGTTAGATTTTAGAGTTCAACCACTCCTTATATCAATTTCTTCTATTTTTGTAAGGTTGATTAAGTTTCGATCTATATAGATATAATAGCCCAGTCGAGGTTGATCGGAGTATTAATCCGTGCACATAAGCTGATCCAGTTACCTATAGTTAGCAACAAAAAAAAAAGAGAGAGAGAGAGAGAGAGAATAAAATCAAATGTGACATAATGTTGTGATAGATTTAAATTCTACTTTTTTATGATTTTTAGGATCATATAGTAGCAATATAGCATGATCTCTTTGATACATGAAATGAAATGGTATGCAAACTAGCATTCAATTTAACAAAATATGAATTTGACATCCATATCACAAATTTGCTTCATGCTTATTTTCACACTCTACATAAGGTAAACCAAATTAAGGGGCCGTTGTTTACCCGGTAAGTGCTTACCCGGTAATTTTCCTCACCGAATGAACATGGCAAGGGACAAGAATCTTACGAATTAAGAGTAACGATAAGGTTGGAGAGTCTTACCCGGTAAGTGAGGGTGACGACTCTTACCCGGGTAAACGCTTACCGGGTAAATTGTTGCATACGATACCGTTTTGATGTACCACAATCTTACATGATAAAATAAATTATAGTGTTAGACTCCTCCGATAAGAGCTTACCGGGTAAGCATTTGGGTAAACGACCCCTAAGTTTTACTTGGTAAAAAGGTAATTGTATTATGCGATTTTACTTACAATTATTCGAATTTTGCATCCCGCCGCATTACACGGGTAAATAACTAATTAGTATTAATAGTGAATGTTATAATACTTATTATTGATGACATTTATTTTGATTGACCAAAATTTTAAGTTTCCATGTTTTTAAAATAATTTTAACTAATAATTTAGGATTATATTAATATATGTATTAAAAATTGAATTTCAAATATTTTATAATGACTCTAAAAGATGTGTACGATCTAATTTTGCATTCAATCATATAATATTTAAATAAACACTATATGGTTTTATATTTAATGATAATTTAAATTATTAATTAGGTTGTGATAATACCATTGAGTGTGTATTATCAATGATTGATTAACAATCAACACAATTTGTCCATTGATTTTGGTATATACATGAATATTTTATTTTCATATACAAATGATTATTTTATTTTGGATGGAATATAATGACTATGAAAGTTTGCATTGCTAATTTATACACATCGTATAGGCCCAAACCACATAAACTATACCATATTTTATGGTTTTGAGGCATACGTGGTTTTGATTTATGGTTTTGAAAAATGGTCAAATCATACATGCGATTTAGTTTACGGTTTTGATTCTGAATTGTACCACACCGCAAACATCTCTACTATCAATCATAACCAAGTTTTGTTTTCCAAAAACATAAATAAACCAAAAGAGTATTGTATATTTTATGACTTATGAGAGTCTTCGGCATGTAGCTCTATTGACAAAAGGGTGGGGCTACTTTTTCTCAAATACAAGACAAGTCCCACACCCTCCTCTCTCCGGCTAGCATAAGTAAGCCAAAAAAATTGCACCATCGTATTGGTATCCTTAGAGTATGTTTGGTATCTAGACAGGATATGACAAAACAGAACAAGACAACCGTTCAACGTTTGGTAAGCCAGAACTAGACATGATAGAACAAATAAAATGACCAATTTACCCCTAATCAGTTGTTTATATATTTTGATTAATTTATGTAATTTATTAAATTATAATAAAATAAATATTTTTTTATAACAAACTATATCACTACAAACTTTTCGTCAAAATGATTAAAATGACACAAAAATAAAAAGTTTTTGTAGTTTTCAATTTGTATTTTATAACTTATATATATATATATATATATTATTAATATTTAATAAGTTATATAAATTAACTAAAATATAGAAACCGTATAAAAATAATATTTTGAGGAAAACAAATTGAAAGTTTAAAGCGCATAAAATATAATAAATATAATTTAAAATATAATAAAATGTAAAAGGGAGACGTATTTGATATTTTAGGAGATAATTAGGTTTTATTTTGAGTTATATCAGTAAAATATAGGTCTGTTCCACCTTGTTTCAATAGGGTGGGGGTAGAACATGCCTCTTCCACTTTGTTCCTATATATTTCACATATATTGATCCCTATTTCAATGTACCAAACACACCCTTATAGGCGGGTTTTATGTAGGGCCAGTTAGGGGTGCTCAAATTTCCGACCAGTCGGCCAACTCAACCCGAAAAAATGTAAAAAATCTCAATCAGAGGTAACCCGATACATAATCGATACAAATTTTGTCCAAACCGCATCTATTGGGTTGGAAACGGGTTAGGCCCAAAGTAACCCGACCAACCCGTTAATCCAGCCATAACTTGTACGTTTTTTAATGGTTTTAGACTTTTAGCAACTTTTCTTTCTATCAATTCTCAAATCTTCCTATCTTAGTCGTAGTTTAGATCTGTCTACGAGACCACGCCAATTAAAATTGTACGAATCTAACCTTCAAGTCTTCAAATATCTTCAACATCGATAGAATCAAGAGGCAAGAGATACTCTTCTTCTACTCTTCTCTTCTCTTATTTTTCATTTTGATTTTAGTTTTTTAAACAAAATTACTTAGTTAGATTGTAAAATGATGTATTAAAGTTTAAACCCGACCAACCCAACCCGCACGGTTTGGGTTGGGTTGGGTTGAGTTGAGATTTTTTAAACCGGAAACATTGGGTTGGGTTGTTCAAGTGCCTTCAACCCGGCCAACCCAATCCGTGAGCACCTCTAGGTCCAGTTAGAGATTTATATAAAACATAAAGAGTAAACTCTAATTTTGGTCCTTGAGGTTTGGTGATTTCTTTGAAAACGAGACACGTGGTTTCATAATTCAAGTTTCCGTCCTCATAGTTTGAATTTTGCTATGAAAGAATGACCTAACCACTAACTCCATTAAAAATCTCAGTTAGAGGCAGAGGCAAATTCTTCCAACCACGTTTTTGTCCCTTTTTACACCTTTTTTTTTTGTTCTTGTAAAAACCATAAAATTTAGGACCAACTTTGTACGTTTTGAATAACCACCTCTCTTCCTCATTTTTCCGGTGACGCACCAGTTGATAACTCCATTGTTTCCGTTGACCACTCGTGACTCCCATTTCCTCCTTCTGGTTTTAACAAACGACAGGGACAATACCTTCTTCGGTCTGCTCATGATTTTTTTTTTGTAAAAACCATCGCCATTCATCTACTCCGGTGAGTGACAAAATCGAAGAACCTGCAACACCCCATCGTCTCCTTCCCGTGGCTTCTCTGGTGAACCCCAAAATACCACCTTCTGGTTTTTGCTTGTGAAACATGGACGATACTATATATATATATATATATATATATATATATATATCACCTGCCAAACCCATCGTCGGCCAAATACCATGTTATCACCACCACTAGTATATCTTAATTCTTACATGGACGATATACCATACTATTTCATCACTTTTTATATACATCCATTCTCCGATAACATCACCGACCAATTTCTCCCCCACCCCATTTTAATCCCTTAAATATGTAGTGTACTCCCCAAACCATAAATCAATATATATATATATATATATATATATATATATATATATATATATAGTGTTTGGTTCATTTGAGAAATGGTAAATATATGAGAAATAGAGAAGTGATCTTAGCCATTCATATGGTCAAGATTGGATTTAATTGGTCAAAAGTTACGGCTTTGACTGGTGGTCAAAAATTACGGCTCTTCCAAAAATATAAGGGTATTTACGTAACTTTGACAAAAACACGCGCGTGTTCATATATATGAAGGCATGCAGTCATACATGAATGCATGCGTTCATATATGAATGTTCGTAATTTTAAATAAACACTGACTGCATGCCTTCATATATGAATGCATGCGTTCATATATGAATGCATGCAAAAAAAAAGAGTGACATTCATATATGAACGCCTGTTTTTTGCATGCCTTCATATATGAATGCATACGTTCATATATGAATGCATGCAAAAAACAGGCGTTTATATATGAATGTCACTCTTTTTTTTTGCATGCATTCATATTTGAATGTTCATAATTTTTACATAAACACTGACTGCATGCCTTCATATATGAATGCATGCGTTCATATATGAATGCATGCAAAAAAAAAGAGTGACATTCATATATGAACGCCTGTTTTTTGCATGCCTTCATATATGAATGCATACGTTCATATATGAATGCATGCAAAAAACAGGCGTTCATATATGAATGTCACTCTTTTTTTTTTGCATGCATTCATATATGAACGCATGCATTCATATATGAATGTTCATAATTTTTACATAAACACTGACTGCATGCCTTCATATATGAATGCATGCGTTCATATATGAATGCATGCAAAAAAAAAAGAGTGACATTCATATATGAACGCCTGTTTTTTGCATGCCTTCATATATGAATGCATGCGTTCATATATGAATACGTACATAAAAAATAGTGACATTCTACTAACATTAATATATGAACGTCTACTAACATTCATATATGAACTTCTATTTTTTGCATGCATTCATATATGAACACACACGGCTAAAAAAAAAGAAAAAAAAGTGATATTCATATCTGAACGTTTGGATAATTTACAAAAATACCCTTCGAATAATAAACAATGTGAGGAACACGGGAGTGGACCATGTGAGCAATTATCCCCTAATTATCGGTCAAAGCCGCCGATCTTGACCGAATTAATGGTTTAAGATCACTTCTCTATTTCTCATATATTTAGTGTTTCTCAAATGAACCTTTCCCTATATATATATATATATATATATATATATATATATATATAGGGGAGCGATCAATTGGAAACCAGTATTACATTGGAAACTTTGGAAACCGAAATCAACCAATCAGTGAATTTCTTTTTTTTATTTTTATTTTTAATTAAAAAGGTTATTTTTGTCTTTTACATTATTTCATAATATATATGGTAACTATTATTATTATTATATTAATAATTATTTAATTTTAATTTAGCTTATATATGGTAATAATAATCATTGATTAATTTAAAAATGAGATATTTAATTTAGGTAAATTATTTAATTTTAATTTAGCTTATATATGGTAATAATGAAACAATAATGCTAACACGATGAACCTGATGAATCTATTTTCATTATGAAACAATAATGATAACACGATCAACCTGATGAATCTATTTTCATATACGGATATGCAACTGAACAGGTAATGAAACAAAAATGGGAAGTTAACAAAAAATGACACAAATTCATCATGTTTCATTACGAAACAATAATGCTAACATGATGGACCTGATGAATTTATTTTCATTATGAAACAATAATGCTAACACGATGAACCTGATTAAATCTATCATCCAATGAAATCTGTAATCCACAAATTCATTCTGTTTCATCACAATATTAGATTGCGTGGAAAATTTTATAATAAAATGAAATTAAAAAAAATATTTTCTTACATTTTAAAAGAAAAATAATTTTTTTGATGAAAAGACAAATGTTCCTCGTTTTCATAGTAAAAAAAATAACAAAATTTAGATTGCGTGGGAAATTTTATTTTTGATTTCAAGTAATCTAAATAAAATAAATCTTTCTTGCCATATTTGAGACACAAAATTAAAAGACATATTTACCCTTTTCATCTATTATTTTTATTTATTATTAATAAATTAATTAATTTAATACCATATATAATTCAAATGAATCTTAACCATTGATTATAAAGATCAATGGCTGAAATTTGGTTTCCAAATGATACCACCCCTATATATATAGCTTATAAAACCTAGACCATCGACCTTTTCTCATAGAAACCCACATCTAGCCCTCCTTTTCTCGGCACCACCCCCACATCGCCGTAGATACTATTTCTGGCTCTGTCTTTGGCTGGGATTTTGGCCTTTGTGATTTGGAGATGGGATTTTGGCCCTAGTGATTTGGTCTATTGCCGACGACCCCGTTATCCATCTCCAATAAACTTGGTTTGCATTGGAACAATACCCAAATCTCTCTTTTTGTGATGGTACTCGGTTACTTACTCACTTGGGTTGGTTTCGATAGAGCCCCTGTGATGGAAGTTTGGTCGGCAATGGAGTTTAGCAAGGGATGGTGTTTCTTCAACAATGTGAAAGAGAAGTAATGGTGAAAGAGATGTATATGTATATATATAGGGGAGCGATCAAATAGAAACCACTATAATTTTGAAAACCGTGGAAACCCTCGATTTCATTGGTTAAGTTAATGAAATTGTTTCATGAAATTGTTTAATTTGATGAAATTGTTTCATATAATTCTTTTATTGATGAAATCGTTGTATATATTTGTGTTTTTTATGTAAAAATGAAAAAAAGTTTTATCAGACTGTGAAAATACATGAAACAATTTCACCAGAATGAGAAAAATAGATGAAACTACATAAAAAACATAAATATATGAAACAATTTCAATAACAAAAGAATTATATGAAACAACTTTATCATATTAAACATCTTTATGAACCAATTTAATTAATTTAACCAATGAAATTGACGGTTTTCAAAGTTTCCAATCTAATATGGTTTTCAATTGAAACCACCTCTATATATATGGTTAATTACATAGTTGCCCCCTATAATTCCATAAGTTTTATAAAAATAAGAAGAAACAAAAAAAAGTGCAAAAAGAGGATAAAACATGGTTGGATGATTTTACCCCTGGCTCTAACGGAGCTAGTGACCAGGTCCTCTTTCAGAGCAAAGTTCAAACTATGAGGACCAAAAATCAACAAATCTCAAGGACCAAATTTGTAGTTTACTCAAACATAAATGAAAAACGTTGGAGGGGTTGAAAGTGGCAATAAGTGGAAGTCGAATAAAACTGTAAATTTGCCGAGTCCAAACGGAGCATCCAATCGCCGTCAAACACAACACACATGCAGGCCCGTGCCTGGGGGAGGGCGGGCCGGGCGTACGCCCAGGGCCCACGAGAAATAAGGGCCCAATATTTTTTAGTGTATAGTATAATAAATAAGTAGTAAATAAAAGAGACAAATTTTTTTAGTATCTCATAGGACCTACAAAATTTTGTGTTATACTAGAGCCCAAACATATATTAATTAATTACATTTAAAAAGAAAAAATATGTTGGTCGTACATTTTATTGTATTGTTTATTATTTCTCTAAGTTTTTTTTATCTATTACCAAAATCTAAAACTACTTGCCTAAAAAACTTTGATATATCTTCCATCTTCATTCCCACTCGTCTTGTTAAAAATTCAAAGTCTAATTAATGGGACCCAAATAATTTGGTATTATATTAAGGACCCAAACATGTATTAATTAATTACATTGGAAAAGAGAATATGTAAAAAGTTAATTGATCGTTCATTTTATAGTATTGCCTATTGTTTCTCTATGATTTTTTTTATCTAGTATCAAAGTCTAAAACTACTAACCTAGAAAATATTGATATATTATCCATCATTCATCTCATACTAAATCTTTTAATTATTCCACCTGCATTCTATATTTGTATTAGAATATAGTAGATTTATTGTTATTAACTAAGAGAACCCGCTCTTACCTTTTGAAAAAAAAAATAACCAAGCATATGAGATGGTTCAACTTATATATATACCCTTATTTTTTCAAACATCATTGACTATTTATTACCTAATATTGAGTGTATTAATCTTAACTACTATCCTATCTATAAAACAATAATTAAATCTTAAGCTATAACCAAAATGGGTTTTGATTCTAGATTGATGGTTCTGAAAAAGTTTATTTCAACCCTAAAAATTTAAAATGGGGATGACAAACATTAACCTACGGTGAGATGGAAATCCAACTGTTTTTATATTGATTTACATAGACATAGAGTATTACTTCAAATAGTCAACATTTTGACCTAAAAATATGTCATTTTATATATTAAATGTACATCATAAGGATGTTTTTGACGGTATAACAGATTAATGATGTTATGTAAAATTGATATGGCAGATAACATTAATTTAATTTAGAAATAATTATTGATTGATTTTGTGTATAGAAATACTAGGAAAAACAAATTTATACGATTATTAGTATTTTTGAATTCAATTTTATTTCATATAATAAAAAAATATCAAATATTTTTCTTTTCATAATTATCGAGGCCTTTTTCTACATCTCGCACAGGCCCATAAAATGTCAGGCTTGCACACATGGCGATGGCGGAATGGATTTTCAGTCGAAGAAATTAGGGAGCGAATCTAGAAACATTTGTAGATCCGCCCTCATTTCGTCTTCAATTTAGCTCATTTGCGCACACACATTACAGCAGCTGAGCGACGACTCATAGTCGCGGAGCTATGGAGCTAATGGTGGTCACTTTGATTATTGGGTTTTTATTCAGTTTGTTGTTTATTGCACCTCGATTTATCAAATCCGGTAAATCTCTTCATGTGTTATTACGTTTTTCTTTTGTCGTGTAATTTTCGTTATTATATTCTCTTTGTGTGATGGTTGTTTGAACCGTAAGTGGATTGATGCTTGATTTTAGCAGTGTTTGTATGTATGGAGTCTTTTGACCTCTTTAATCTATGTGTATTTGTGTAATGCAGATCAGACCAAGAAGGTTCATTCAGATGCTAACAGCAAGGTACTTTATTCAAAAATTAATAACAAATTTGTTGTTCGATACAATCCTATATTTGTAATCGGTCAGTTTGATAAGATTTTTTGGGCATATTTTATTTTAGTTACACTGTGTGTGGTATGTATGTACAGTGACAGTAGAGATGGACTGACAATGGGGATCTACTGCCATTTCTTGCTTTACTAAAACACATTTTCGTTTGAGAAAGATTTATGTTAATTCCACCATTCACTATATTTATTGCTACATATGTCTTTAAAATAAGAGTTTATGTTGGGTTTTGGGTGTTTTTGAGTTGCTTTTTAGCTTCAAAATCTTAAGAATTGCTTTTGTTATAAAGCAGAATTTGAGAACTCCACGGACCATGATAGAAGGTGTAGGAATAACAAGTTCTTGGAGCTAGAAAACAGACAGTATTGATGTTATTTTGAAAAGCAGTAGATTTGAATTACTAAAGTACAGAGTTTCCTACTAATTAGGGGGCGGAAAGGGTACTTTTGTTGATAGTTTGTTGTCTTTACTCTTTGGGGTGTCAAAAGACGTCTAGTTCAAAATGGATCTTAAGGTTTTGATGATTGTTCATGATTTAGCATGCAGTCGATGGGCATAGAAAAGTTAAGAGATGTTCTAAATATAATTTTCTATTTAAATGTTAACTATGTGCTTAGAGAATAGATGGGTGTACTTAATTTACCAACTTTATCTTAGCATAGAAGTGAAGCAGCTTTGTAATTTACAATTAGATATTAACTTTGAAAACAATGAAATGATTTCTCCTGCTTTCACAAGCTCTAACCTTAGCTTGTGGGAAAAAGGATTAAAAGTTTTACTTACAAATTAGAAGGGATTTTAGCAAAGCATTGTATGCATGCAGCCATGTACTTGATTATTGGAGAAACATACATATCCATTACCTCTCAAGTTCAATAGTTGATTGTTTATGGTGTCTTAGGGGCTGTTCGTTTATGGCTTAATGGGCTGTATGGTGGATATGGCTTATTCGCTCAGCCATATCTAGGTGTTCGGTAATGACTTATTCGGTCAACCATGGGCTGAATAGGTTAGCTCTAAAAACCATGTCCTTTGGGCTCAACCCTTTTTTCAAGCAAGTTATTCCCCTTTTACCCTTCCCCTCTACTCCTCCTTTCCTCTTCCATCAAAATCAGATCACTTCCTAATCCTTCCCACCATATCGTCATCTCTCTTAACGTCTCTCATACACCTCAAGTTTTCTGATCTAGTTTCCGTTCAAGCACGATCTAGTTTTCTGTTCAAGTTTTTCGATCAATTACGGTTTTTTAGGAAGAAAAAAGTAAGGGCTCCAAGGTTTTCTCCATCTTCTGATCTAGTTTGCCAATCAGATAGGGTTTTTTGAGGAAGAAGAAAGTAAGGCATCCAAGGTTTTCACCATCAGATCGAACGTTTTCTCTAACAAATCGAAGCTTTTCTCCAACAGATCGAAGGTTTTCTCCATTAGATCGAATGTTTTCTCCAACAGATAGAAGCTTTTCTCCAACAGATCGAATATTTTCTCCATCACATCGAAGTCAAACTCTGTTCTGATTTTCTCTTCTACTTGGTTAGGTTTTTCTAAAGATGAAAAAAATAAGGATGATTTCTCTTCTTATCGGTTAGGGTTTTCAGAGTGATGCAACAGGGTTTTTGATGATGGAGAAGATGGGTTTTGTTGGTGTATAATCATAGTATATAAAAAATGGTGTGTAATCATAGTATATCAATTATTTATTTCTTTTTAAGTATGGTGTATAAATCAAGGTGTTTTATTTAAAAACATTTAAATTGATTTTTTTATAATTAAATGTCATTTATTGAACATTTTTATCAAACAATTGTTTTGTTTTATTCAGACAAATACAAAGACTGGGGGTAAAATGGTCATTTTTAACATTCAGACTGTTTATTCAGTCCAACAACCGAACAATAACTTATCTGTTAACATACAGACAACTATATCTATACATACAGACAGCTATATCCATTCAGGTCTTAACAGAAAATGAACCGAGCAACACCTTAATCTAAAGGAAATCTCCCCTTCCAAGAAAAAAAAAATATCAGAGGGGAAGCCTTACCCAGAAATATGTTTGACGTCCTGCCTTAGAAGTGTGGCCTTTTTGACCTTTAACTGAAAACACATATACTGGCTTGATTAAATACACTGTTTCACTGTCCATAGAGTGCTAATGGATATTCTAATGCTCTATATCTTTATATGTAGACTGTAAAAGCATACAACAAGGCTGAAGTTTCTTTGCACAACAAGAGGACAGATTGCTGGATCATCATCAAAGAGAAGGTTCTGTTGGTTATTTAGCCTAATACTTTGTTCCATCACTATGAACGTGTATAATCATGAAACTAGGAGAAATCGTGAAAGCTTTATCTGCTTCACATAGAAAGAAAAGAAATGCATGGTATTTGTTTGCACAATACTTTCCTCTAGTATTTTCCCCTCATTTTTTGCTCTTGATGAACCATAGGTATATGACGTTACTCCTTATGTAGAAGAACACCCTGGTGGCGATGCAATTCTGGCACATGCTGGTGATGACTCGACCGATGGATTTTTTGGGTAAACCTCTAATTCTAATGTGCGTTTGTTTCCAATCATGCATTTGAAAACAACTATCTGAAGTAATCTTATTGTCTGTTTTTGAAAGGCTTAGTTTTCATTAAAGAGAATCAGTTGTTTTCAATCATTATGTAAATGTTCTTGTGACCAATCAGAAAGTGTAACAATTTCTCTTTGTTAAAATCCACCCATGATATATTACCATTGCCTTCCGTTTGCCTGACTACTTGGATTATAGTATCACCCTTCAACGTGAGCTTATTTGCAGTTTTAGGAAGATACCTAAGCCACAATAATTTCTAGGTTCTTGCTATGACATTGTTTGTTTGCCCTGTGATCTTTTAGATCTTCACCAAGTGCTTTTTTTGGTCGTTATAGCCTTATAGGCACTACACAGTGCCTAAAAGGATGAGTTTTTCTCCGATCATCTTTTGAATCGAAGACTAAGAACTTAAGCAACGGAAACATCCAACCTTTATTGTTCGACCTTTTGTTCTGATTGTCTACATTGTGTAACTATGTAAGCTCAAATTTGTATGCAATTCATGCTATGCGGAAAACAAACAAAGAAATATTGAGACGAAGGTGTCAGAAGAGGACTTGTTTCTCTTTGGATTTTAGCCCACACCTCTTCTCCACTTTCTGGATAAGATGGAACAGAACTTGGAAAATTTTGATATAGGAAGTACCAAGGACTGATGGTGAATGTCGGTGGATGGCCTTAGTTTTATTTACAAGCATGTAATAAATATTACCGTTACCCCCATCAAAATTGAGTACTTAAACATGCTTGGGTGAGAGTAGTACTAATGCTGGTGACCTCTTAGCAAATCCCCATATTGCAGCTTTGGAGTAACTAGTAAGGTATCCCCTTTTTGATATTCGAGCAAAAAAAAAGAAAAAAAAGAAAAGAAAAAGCTCTTAATAAATATGTCAGGCGTAAGTTGTGTACAAAGACTTCCTTCCCTAACCCTGCAAACCCAAGGAGCCTTGGTGCACCAAAACCCATTTGCTTTTATATTGCTGAAGTAGCTAGTCTACCCTTTCTCGAAAACAGCCTCTCTACCTCTTGTGTTAGAGGAAAGGTCTGCATACATCCTACCCCCGGTCCCTACCTGGGTTTGTTTGGTTTAGTAGCTAGCTAGTCTACCCTCTACAGTTAAAGAACCACTTATGTGGGTTTTGTAATGTTCCTAATGCTTCGTAGTTCCTTTTGGGTGTGTTTGGTATGCGGGAAAGAACGGTGCCGGACATTACAAAAACTTGTTGACCAACTTTTCGCACAACATTAAACTAGTACATGACATATTTGGTCGGGACAAAAATGCATTTTTTCTGTCCCACCAAAATAGGTGGAACAACGGTCAGGAAAATGAGACAAGATTGGTAAATTACTAAACTACCCGTGTCAAATTAAAACCCTGAAAGCTTCCAAAGTTCTTTCACCCGCCTACCTCAGTCATGTCCGTGTAGTCCACGTACCAAACACATTGAAACCCTTTTTCATGTCTGTCCAATCTACGCACCAAACACATTAAATATAACCTATTAAGCATACATAAGACATCTTCACTCGTTCTACCCTCCTTGTGAACAACCTTTTTTCATGGTGCATTGTTAAGTATGTACGAGTTAGTTACTTGTTTTTTTATGTGTGGCAGGCCACAGCATGCGACCCGAGTATTTGACATGATCGATGACTTCTACATCGGAGATTTAGAGAAGTGATGGTATTCAGTTGTTAATTATGCAGAATGCCCAAGTTTTCATGTTTATTGATTGCAATGTTGTAGCTGGATGACATATTTTTCATTCATTTGAGCACCGTCAGATCCATCTTTGGCTAAGGAAGCTACCAAAATGAATGAATGGAACTTTTTTTGGATTCTACATAGATCCACAATTGAGCATTATAAAGGCTAATGGGTTGTTAATGTATTTAACAACGAGTATAGCTTATTTGATAAGTTATACACAAGTGTTTATTGTATAAAGTTGATGAATCTGTTTTCGTTTTGAGAAACGTATTATTCGAATCAAGTTATGGGGTCTACAACATTTAGAATTAATCATTCAAGTGACCAATAAGGTAAGAACTGTAATGGGATACTAATTTTTATTAAAGGAAAATTAATTAAAATAGCCGTTTGTGGCTGGTGAATTGATCTCTTAGCCATGTTCTCCTAAAAATTACAGAAACAGTCATAGGCCTGCAAAAGCCTAATTGCAGACATCGCTAAACGACAAAATTATTTTACAGAATAGGCCCCTGTCAGCAAAAACCACATTTACAAATGTGGAGGTGGCATAGACCCGGACCAAGCCTTATACTTTTGCGGCTCCCGGTTTTGCATCGACGGCTACTATCACCGGGCAATACCACAATCATTCATTGCCCGAGATGCATCTTACGTGCTACCCATTACTTTCGGTGACTAGAAGTTGGTGGGGCATACTGCTAGGCTACGAGGAGGGGTGCCTCATCGGAGATGTGAGTATATAAGTTAATTTAAGTAAAACTGTTATAATTAAACATATATCCGATTAGAGGTAACAAATTTTTTTCCTTAATAGCGCATCGGTGCGTGGGTAAACATGATTTGGAGTCGCGTTCACCAAGAGCTAAGTGGACGGCGATGATAGGCGATTTCTTTTCCTACCTAGTCGGCGTGCCAGGGGTAGAGTTCGTGAGTTCGTGTATACGCATGCCGATGACACTCTTGAGGGATATCCAACATGGTATCCTCTCGACCGGGTATGCAATTCAATTTACATCTATTTTATTTAACTCGTTTTAGTGTAACGTTATTTACTATTGTTTTTTACTCTAATATTACATGTCCTCTTCCCCATCCGCATCGAGTTGAAGCATTGGGAGCTCGGAGAGCATCTGGATAGCATGCAGATTATTGTCTATGACGCTACAGTTGTGCATCGTCGTTTAGATAGATGATGACTAGATTTGCCGAGGTGTTATCGAGTTTATTTACTAGACTCAATGACTTTACTCGTATGCGCCTTAGTCGACAGTTCGGTTAGACTTACGCGTCCAATGTACCACAACAAAACTCTCCCCTTGGATATTGTGGTGTATGGACGTGTAAGTTCATATCACAGTTGATTGATGATCAGACCCCATCTGCTTCGGTTGATCCGAAGTTAGAGGCGATGGAGTGGCAATGACATATGGCGGAGGCCTTATATGCAATGCGTTGAGGCGCAGGGCAAGGGGATTAGACTTTTTTTTTTTTTTTTAATGTTTATGATTATTGTATGTGTCTTTAGTATAGAGTTTTGTACTTCAATTCATTTAAGTGATATTTTTAAGTTGAAGGTACCATTGCACTTTGAACTTTTTATTTAAATGAAACTAAAACATGAACACGATATACATAAATTTAAAGGATATTATTTAAGAGCACATAAAAACAACACATGAGACTAGCAACTCTAATATGTAATGTGTTGAAAGCCCCATTACCCATTATAATCAGGAGGTTGTTTGCGTAGACTGTGGATAACTTACTTTCTTTGTCTTTCCTGGTGAAAGACAGAAGTGTTATGATATCGGTAAATGAGAAACGCGGCCAACCGTTCATGATAGGCTTAAGGCATCATTTCTCATCCACTGATCTCATAACTTTCCTGTCTTTCACCAAGAAAGGACAACTCAAACATGTGCTCCACCATCTGCCCAAACGATCTCCTGTTTAGCACGAGGTTTACAACATATAAGCACATGCAACTCTAATATGTAATGTGTTGAAAACCTCATGTGTAACACCCCAAAAAATGGGATAAACAAAAATTTCAGGAAATGGAAATATGGTATATAAAGAATTCCAAAGCACGAGCTTTCCCAAAGAGGGAACAATATACGCCTGTTAAAATTACAAGTTTGTAATAACAAAGTAATGAGGGATAACAACCCTTTAATCTAATTCCTATCAAGAAAAGAGATTATGACAAGTTGTTATCTAAATCCCAAAATAATCATCTTCTATATTTGGCGTCCCAAAAGTGCTCCCAAGCTCACATCTAAGGCCCACTAAACCTTCTTGGCAGCCATGCCGCTAGAACCTGAGATACACATCAAAACCAATCAAGTGTTAGGCCAAAAGAGCCTAGTGAGTTTGAACAATAACATAACATGATCATTTAAAGGTCCAATGTCATAAGGGTCCATAAAGGAATCAATGGGGGAGACCCAAAACACCAACGAGTTTCACCTCAAAGTCGATGTACTTGATGTTCACGCTCACGAGCAACATTCCGAAGGCCTGACACCATTGAAGACTACCTCTAAGGCATTAATCCAAAGGGCGAAGGTCTAGGCACATACCATCAAGGCGACACCCAAGACTACATCCTCCTAGTGCCTACTCGTGATTCATCCAATATTCCATTCCACATTATATACATTTTCTCCAAGAAAAATACATATATAAGTACCACATAGTTCCAAACCTCATTTTAGGTCAAAACCTTAAATCATGTAAAAGCCGCATATAACACTCATCAACCATGTATATCTCAACCCAATCCTTACCAACAAAGTAATCTCATCATAATCTCATAAAAGGTTAGAAACCATGATCTCAATATTTCCCAATATAGCAAGTTTATATCTACCATGTCAAATGATTAGTACGATGGAAGGAAATATGAAATGATGATGGAAAGCACATAAAGATATGTATTTCATTTTAAAATAGTTATAATACTCACTAACTAGGTTTTATAGAAAACCTTAGAAACCCTAGCTTTTGATGTAGTGGAGAATGGAGACTTGAATGTTGTTAGCAACAACACTTAATGCTCTCCTTAACTTCTTGATCTTCAATAAATGCCCTTCCTAAACCCTAGGTTGGTATTAAATGAGGAGAGGGGTTTTTGGAAGAGAAAACACTAAGAAAGATCCCAAAATCGTTTCTTCTAAAGTTGGGAAATTAGAAAATGAGTCCAAATGGGGTGAAACCCGTTTTTAAACCCTTACACCCCGCGGGCGACAATTCCCAGGGCATTGTCGCGGGGAACTATTGCGGCCATACCCTCCCTCTCGGTACAATCCTGGCGACAGTGCCAGGCGATTGTGACCTGTGTCACTCGCGCAGGCATTGTCGCCCCATTTGTACCGCGACCCCTTAACCCCTCACGACTATGACATGGGGCTGTGACATTCCTTTCACAGTCGCCGGCAAGGTCGCCCAGAGGTTGACCGGTGCCGTTTTCTCCTTTTTTCTTGTCCGATAGCTCAACCTAACAGTTCAAAGTCTCGAGGTAGGTTCCAAAACTACTAATATATTACAAGAATTAAATTACGAACAATAAATACTTACCTGGATGTTTCGGGTGTTACAGTCCTCCCCACCTAATAAAGGATTTCGTCCCCGAAATTACGACAAATCAAAACAAATGGGGGTATCTCTTTTTCATGTCCTCCTCCGACTCCCACGTCACATTGGCACCACGATGGTGCTTCCATTGAACCTTAACCATTGTCACTTCTTTATGTCAAAGCTTTTTCGTTTTTGACTCCAATATGGCTTTCGACTCTTCCACACATCGATTTCCATTGTCCACCCGAATCTCCGTTAAAGGGATAACGCTTTCCTCTTCGGCTAAGCACTTGCGAAGGTAACATACATGAAACGTAGGGTGAATCTCGTCCATTTCCGGTGGAAAGTCCAACCTGTAAGCTTGTAGTTCGACCCGTTCTAAAATAGTGAATGGTACAAAGAAACGGGGACTAAGCTTCCCGCGCTTCCCGAAACGAATAATCCCTTTCCATGGTGATACCTTCAACATGACTCGTTCTCCCACTTGGAACTTGACCGACCTCCGCTTCTTGTCCACATAGATTTTCTGACGATCTTACGCCGCCTTCAAAATCTCTCGGATTCCTTTTATTTTGTCCGTCTTTTCTTGCATGATCTCCGACCCGACAAATTGTTTTTCTACCACTTCAAAACAACACACCAGTGTTCTATATTTCCGCCCGTACAATGCCTCAAACGGTGCCATTCCAATGCTCGAATGGTAGCTATTATTGTAGGCGAACTCCACTAGAGGTAGACGCGGATCCCAATTGCCCCCAAAGTCTATGACATACGACCGAAGCATGTCCTCGAGAGTTTGGATCGTTCTCTCGCTTTGACCGTATGTTTGGGGATGATAGACTGTGCTCAATTTGACTATTGTGCCCAACTCCTTTTGTAGGCCATCCAAAGACTTGGAAGTGAACCGACTATCCCGATCCGAAACTATAGATAGTGGAACACCATGACGCGATACCACTTCATCAATATAGATCTTGGCTAATTTTTCCATCGGCAACATCTCTTGCATCGCCAAAAAGTGCGCGCTCTTCGTGAGTCGATCCACCACCATCCAAATGGTATCGTGACGCCTCAAGGTCCTTGGTAGCTTGGTGACGTAGTCCATCGTGATGTGCTCCCACTTCCATTCCAGAATGGCCAATGGTTGCAAACTCCCATAATTCTTTTGATGTTCCGCTTTGATTTGAAGGCAAATGACGCATCTTTCCACATAGTTAGCGACATCGAGCTTCATTACCGACCACCAATAATTCAGTTTCAGATCCCTATACATTTTGGTGCTATCGGGATGTATGGAGTATTTGGATTTGTGAGCTTCCACTAAGAGCAACTCACAGATCCCTCCAATCTTGGGAACCCAAATCCTTCTTTGAAATAGATTGATGTCGCGACTATCTTTAGTTAGTAGTTCTCGTTGCCTCACCATGATTTCGGCTTTGAGATTCTCTTCATGAAGTGCTTCGACTTGACTTGCTTTGATGTCCTCCACTAGGCTTGATATCACGTCGATTCTAGAAAGGGTTACTTTGACTTCGCTCCCATAATTCTTTCGGCTCAATGCATCCACCACCACATTGGCTTTACCGGGGTGGTAAAACAACTCGCAATCATAGTCCTTCAAAAGTTCTAACCACTTTCTTTGCCGTATGTTGAGGCCCTTTTGATCAAAAATGTACTTCAAACTTTTATGATCGGTGAAGAATGTACATTTCGTCCTGTAGAGGTAGTGTCACCATAACTTCAATGCAAATACCACCGCCGCTAATTCCAGGTCATGCGTAGGGTAGTTTTTCTCGTGGTCCTTGAGTTATCGCGACGTGTACGCTATCACCTCCCCCCTTTGCATTAGAACACATCCAAGGCCCAATTTGGAGGCATCGCTATAAACCACAAAGTCGTCCGATCCTTAGGGTAAGGATAGAATTGGCGCTTCACATAGCTTTTTCTGAAGAGTTCTGAAAGATTGTTCTTGTGTCTTGGTCTGTTAGTCTAAGAATCCAAGCACACAACAATTAAGATCAAGAACAATATTGAGAGAGTTTTTCTAGAGAGAGAAAGTCACATGTCATTAATGTGTCACAAGTCTCACATATGCTTCACACACCATTACAAGAACAAAAGCAAAAGTTTATATATGGGTTAAACAAGCCTTGACCTCATATAAAGCATGATATGAAAAGTAAACTATACTATTACAAATGATCTAAACAAAATACTCTAACAATCTCCCCCTTTTAGATCAACTTGTAAATCTCCTGACACGATTGTCTATGATTCCCAACAATGATTCAAACCTACTGATGCCTCTTCTAAAGTCAATTCTGTCATCAAGAGCCTCAAGAATCCTCTGCATCACAAGATTTACTCTTCTGGGTAAGTGATCACCACCTTGCAATCTTTGTCTTTCACTTTCATTCTACCTTATGTTAAGTTTCAGTCTAATAACCTTGAGTGTTCCATCAGAGAACTTAGCAATCTCAGAAACTCTGAAGAACCTCTTCTCGTTTTCACTGTTCTTGTAGACTACTCCCAACTCTGGTTCTTCCAACACAGTGAACACATCATAATCATCAATATCAGATAGAGTCAGATTTGGCTTAATCATGTTGACTTTCCTTTGATTAGTCTCTATTGCCAATTGAAAGTCATAGCAGTAAGTATAGAAAATTTGCTTTCTCATGAATCTATTGATTTCTTCCAAAGCAAAGACAATATTCTCCCTTCTGATAGCAATAGTTTTGAAAAGGTGATACATATGCTCAAGATCATCAATATTCAGAAAGTTGAAATCAACTTCAGTAAAACTGCATTCACTAATGTCTCTTCTTTGCACATAGAACTCTGGATACCAAATTCTGAAGAACTTCTTCAATATGACTTCTTTAACAGTGAGAATTCCAGATTTGTTTTTCACAGCTCGTTCAGTTTGTCTCAGGGAATTGATCATACTTGCATATTATTCTTGGTATTCCTTTGGCTGATCGGAAACCCCCAAAACTTTATACCTGTCCATTGGTCTGACCTTATGCACAAACACCCTTCAAGGAAAGGAACTCTTAGCGCATGTCTCATATGCCTCAGTTCAGCTTCAGAAGGAACAAGAGGTGCCTCAGGTGCATTAGGAGGGCCTGCTTCATCTTGGTTTGGCATGACAGGAACATGTACAGTTTCATCTTCAGGTTTCTCAATCTCATTCTGAACATCTTGAACAGGTTGATCATTTTGAATTGGGCTTGGATGTCTGACAGGACTTGGTTGACTTTGACTGACAGGTATTTCAGAAGCTTCAGGAAAGTTGAACTCTTTAAACAAAGGGATCACAGGAACTTCATTGGTAGCTTCAGGAATTTCATTCTGCATAGGACTGATTTGTATATCTTATGGAGTACTCTACTCATAAATTGCTTGCAAAACATTAGAATCTCTGTTTTCCTCTAGGAAAGTATCCAAAACATTTTCTTCATTCTCAGGAATATCATCATTCTGTGCATCCTCATCTGAATCTCCCATCAAATTTTCTCTATCTTCTTCCTTTATTTTCCAGAACCTCTCATACTTATCATTTGCCTCCTCATCATCATATGAAGATAAGTCAATCACATCAACTGCTTCAATTCCAGTTATCTCCAAAATTTCAGCTCTTGTAGCAACCTTAGGCTTTGTAACCCATGGTTATACTTCAGGATTCACATATAAAGCACGTTCTCTACATTCATTCTGATCACCCTGGCCATAAGTCTGATGTTGTATCTCCTCCTCATCTTCTAAGTTCACATTAACATCAGTATGTCCAGCAGTTTTCTGTCTCTTGCTCATCTCCCCCTCATGATCATGATCAGAATCATGGTCTTGTCTTTTCTTGGAAACTGCTTGAGACTTACAGGCACTCTGAACAACTCTGGTAAACTCTTGGATGGATTTCAACACATCATTTTTGAAAGCATTGAACTCTGTTATAGTAACCACACATCCTCATCAACATAAGACATACCCAATGTAAAAACATGGGCTTCGTCATCATCAAATCCGATAAACCATCTTTCTTCTTCTTCTTCAACATCATCTTCTTCTCCTACTTGTTGTGTCTCAGGAACAAAATGGGGATAATACTCACTACGACCATATGTATGCTTTGGAATAGAAACTGAGAAGGAGGGCAGAAACTGAGAATCAAACTCAGGTTGAGGAATATACATTCCTTGAGTCTGATATTGATTTTTAGATTCACGGTTTTCAGGGTTGGAACTACCACCGACATCACCTCCACCGCACATCGAATCATCAACAAACACAATCAGCATAATTGGTTTGTTCGACTCGACTGCAAACTCCATGAAACCTTGAACATCTTCGTCTTCGGTTAACTCAAGCAGTGAACCTTTCATTCTTGTATATTATCTTGGTTACAACAACAGACCACTCGATTCCGAATTTTTTCTCAACATAACCAATCAGGCTTCAATGTGTATGTTCTGTTCGCACTCGCACTTTAATCTCGACGGAATCATCAGAACGAACGTAATCCCACACCCCATTGTTGTCTTCAACCCATTGACCACCGTAATAAGTACGTCTCACTTTCTCGGGACCGGAAGTCATTTTCAAAGAATTGAAGGAGGAAAAAGATTTGTGGACGAAGAAAGCAAGGACTAGCTGATATCGTATACAGGAGTATCGTCGTTTATTCATCTTTCTTTGATCTTTATAGATGGCATGCATTAAACTCATCCAATCAATTGCATGACAATAGTACAATAATTGTACTGGGTCATTGAAAAAAATAGTGTACATTCGTAATAATTATGGAAAAAACAAGCGAAAAATACAAAATCGTAAAAAATTGCGAAGATACATGTAAAAAAGCTCGAGCCTTTACGAATAGTTGATGAAATTGTGAAAAATTCAAAGTTCAGGGGTTAGAAATGTAATTTTTTTCGAAATGCAATTGATATCTATATAAGAGAACATGGGCCAAAATTGTAATTTATTTAAAAGACTTTTCAACATGTTCGTATATCACGAACAACCATGAAGTGGGGCAAAAAATATAACATACTTTAATTATTTTCCAAAGATGAGGGGCAAAAATTATAACTTTTTTTTTTCCAGAAATGTAGTTCGTATATTAGGAGATTACAATGAGGGGCCAAATGTGTAAATTCCATGTTCGTATATGAGGAGATTCATAAATAGGGGCCAAAAAGGTAAATTTCTTTACCTCTTTAATTTTTTCTACGAACCCTTTTACGAACTGATTTTTTATGAGTTTTTAAGTTTAGTTCATATATACGAACACATATCACGAATATGGAATTGACTTCAAAGGAGTTCGTATATACGAATTCCTTTCACGAACCTAATGGTTATTTTAATAAAATAAGGGAGAGAATGGCTAGGAGGTAAACTCGATTTTCTAAAATGACTACTTTAATTAATTTCCCTAAGTTATTTTAAATTTATTACTCTAGTAAATTCTTTTTTTTACTTTACACTATTATTGAATATAGATGAATTGAATATATATATATATATATATATATATATATATATATTATTTACGTATTAAGAATTATCTAAATTTATTTACTTATTTATAAAACTCATTAAAATATAATAAATAAAACTTGTATAAAAAACTACCCAAAGAAAGCAATGAAAGCTACAAAATTAATAATTATATTTTAAAACTATTAATTTACAATTTCAATTATTAAAGAGTTCTTGTACAATGAGTTCTTATTAAGAAGTTGTGACTGAAGAAGAACTTGTGGCCACAATAAAGGTTCTTCTAAGAACATCTTGAAAAAAATGTGTCAAATATCTCTATTGTGGATGCTCTAAAAAGTGTGTTTTTCTAATTATAGATAAAAAATATTGATTTTCAAATATACCAATTTTGTTTTTCGGATAAGAGATTAAATGACAAAAATCATCCTTATAGTTTACGAAAACTCTGGTTTTAGTTATTTGAGAATACATTAGGGCATTGTTTGGCAAAAACAAGCTTGTCTTTTGTGTATTTGTTTGGATGTGCATAAGCTAGCTTATAAAATTGTTCGTTAAGAAGAAAGACAGTATGATGAGGATGCGCAACGATTATCGAGAGCTAAATAAGATCACGATTAAGAATAGGTACCCACTACCAAGGATCGATGACATATTTGATCAGCTTCATAGAGCCAGTATTTCTCAAAGGTTGACTTGAGATCTGGTTACCACCAGCTGAAGGTTCGAGAGGAGGATATACCATAAACGACTTTCAAAACTCGTTATAGGCACTATGAGTTTATGCTAATGCCTTTTGGGTTTACGAAAGCACCAGTTGCATTCATGGATCTAATGAACAAGGTTTGTGGACCCTACATCGATAAGTTTGTCATAGTCTTCATTAACGACATCCTTATCTATTCGAGGAGCAAAGAGGAGCATGAGCAACATCAAAGAACAAAATGTGAATTCTCGAGCTGTGTTGGCTAAGGGAAAGTTATACACCAAATTCTCGAAATGTGAATTCTGGCTGCAGGAGACGTAATTTCTTGGTCATGTGGTTAACGGAGACGGGATCAAGGTAGATTCGGCCAAGATCGAGGCCATTATGGACTGGGAAATGCCTAACTCAGCATCAGAAATCCGAAGTTTTCTGGGCTTAGCAGACTATTACAGGAGGTTCGTCCAAGATTTCTCGAAGATAGCTATATCAGAAACAAGAAGAAGCAATCCAAACGCTTAAGAAAAGGTTGAGTAGTGCACTAGTATTGTCCTTACCACAGAGAACAGAGAACTTTGTTGTGTATAGTGATGCTTCAAAAATGGGACTAGGTTGTGTATTGATGCAAAGAGGCAAAATTATTACCTATGCATCACGCCAACTAAAGGAGCATGAAAAGAAGTATCCGTCACACGACATCGAGTTAGCTGTAGTGGTTTTTGCATTGAAAATTTAGAGGCACTACCTGTATGGTATGAAGTGCCTGATCTACACGGATCATAAGAGTTTGAAATATCTCTTTGATCAGAAAGAGTTAAACATGAGACAGAGATGGTGGATGAAACTATTAAAAGATTATGATTATGAGATCCATTTCCACCCAGGTAAGGCGAACGTGGTCGCCGACTTCCTAGGAGCTGTGGCTTATCAATTAAAGTTGCCAGAAGAGCTCAAGGGTATACATGACACGTTTCATGTGTCAAATTTAAGGAAGTGTTTGGATGACTATTCAGTCGTGGTGAATTTAGGAGAAGTTGAGCTTAACGGTAAACTCGACTATATTGAGGAGCCAGTCCAGGTGTTGGACAGGAAAACGAAACGATTAATGAGCAAAATTATACCTTTGGTGCTAGTCAAATGGAGATTTCATAAATGGCCAGAAATGACCTGGGAGCCGAGCAGGAGATAAGGGTGAAATACCCTAAACTATTTTCAAGTGGTGTGAATTCCGGGGAAGAAAATTCCTAAAAGGATGAGAGAGTTGTAACACTCGGAAAATGAAAAAAATAAATAAATAGGGAATAAAAATAGAAGGATGAAAATAATTCAAAGGAAAGTGAAGGGTTAAAAGTGAAAAAGAGAGAAATGAATAAGGGTGGAGAGTGTAAGTCACAGGGCCTGTTTAGCCAAGTCCGAAAAGTTTGAAATTTTACTAGTGGGTGGTTTCTCCATGAAGCGATAGTAGTTACGAGCATGTTCTGGAAGTTATATAAGCATTAATAGAGCATTCCTTTATGTCATTTTTAGTTCTCCATCCATTCTGAGTAAAATCATATTGGCGATGTGCAAAATGATTGAGGTTTGAGAGAGATCTTGATCGATAAAGCAGGAAGTGGAGTTCTTGTCGAAAATCAACTTTTGACGACGACGGGTAAGAAATCCTTACTGTTTTGTTTATTGATGGCATCCATGAGCGACTGGTACACGTATGTATGCATGTAAATAAAAAGGAAAGGAGATAACTTGTTTTTGTGAAGTTCCATGGAAGAAGAAATCCATATTATACATATGTGTGTATATATGTAACATGTGTGTATGTATGTAAATGAAAAAGAAAAGGAAAAGGAGAGAAACTTAAGGTTCCATGTGGAGAAAAAAGCTATATATACATACATGTGCATATATATGTAACGTGTGGATTGAAAGATAAACATGTATATCTATATCTATATATATAGGGGCATAATCAAATGAGAACTCGGTAGTTTGTGATAACCGTGAGATCCAATATAAGCCACTCATTTGAGATTATTTATTTTATTATTAATTAAATACCAAAAGTTAATTTAGTAAATTGCTATGATTGGACAACTCATAAATAATTTTATTTATTTTAATTCCATGATTTTAGGTGTATCTCTCTCCTCTCTCTTTCTAAACCTTGAAAAAATATTCAACCTCATGGATATTTCCATGGCCTCGTGTGGAAAATCATCGAGACTCTTGCTTCTTTGGGTGAAACCACAATCACCATCATCTTGTTTTACAAGTATATCATGTTGGAAAATTTTAGTAAAAATTGTGATTTTTTACTAACTTTGGACACAAATAAATACATGTATATGTATTGTATATATCTAGCTCTTCGTGGGTTTATGTTCTCCTATATGAGAGCTTCAAAACGATATATTATGTGTCCAAAATGGAATATGTGTGAATGAGATATCGATGCTCAAAGTTGAGTGTTTGAGATGAAAATTGGCAAAACCAAGTGGGTGTGGGAACTTGTCCCACATAGGAAGGAGGAACCAAAATTGTGTGGTTTATAACCAAAAATATGAGTGGGACTTTCAAGTCATTTGTTTGGTTTTACTCCATCACCTACCTGCGCGCAGGGGGGGGGATGCCGATTGCGGTCTTCGTAGGCTAAATTCGGCGAACTTGTGCGTGGGCGCGACCTGCAGACACGAATGCAGCTCCGAAATCTTGTGCTCGCGTAGGTTGGTTTTTGCTAAAATTTTTGTTTTAAACAAGTGTATTTCGCGAGTTAGGTCGCGGGTTTACCCGCGCCATAAGTCGCGAAATGTTCTGTTTATGGACCGAAAAACAGTGAGTTACGCGGGTTAAGCCGCGGCCTTACTCGCGTAGTAAGTCACGAAATTCACTGTTTGTAAACGAGACAGTGAGTTACGCGGGTTGTGCTGCGACTTCACCCGCGTGATAAGTCGCGACATTCACTGGTTTTTTGTAACTCCTTCATACTCATTATTGAAATGATTAATAGGATTAATTAACATTAATCCTTCGGTTTTCAAGTAATTCAGTATAAATAGGAGTTTGGTTTCAGTCCAAAATACACAATTATCTTGAACACAAAGATTTCTGAATTCTCTCAAGCATACGTTGTTTCTCCGGCGATTTTTCCAAGCAAGTGGTGATATCCGGCAGTACACACTGCTTACGCTGTTGTACCCTGGGAACAGACGGCAAATCTGTTTAAGGGAATCGTGTCTAATACGAGCCTCAACATCGTTTGAATATTCGGTTTATTCGTTTTACGTTTTTCTGTCGATTCCCTTTATATATTGATTTGTTCTAATCATTCGTTGATTATATTCAATTATTTCGATATTTATAATTATATATATTTTTGAAATATATATCTGTGTACTAACAATCTTAAACAGATTTTCTTGTTGACGTATCGGGTTGTCTCGATATTTTAGTTTTCTGTTTTTAAACAGATTAATTCCTGTGGTATATAATCTGTTTTGTGTAAACAGAAGTTGAATCGAGTTTAGTTCGATTCAATTGGTTATATCGAATTTAATTCGATTTGATAAGAATCGAGTTGTGTCTCGATTTGAGGATATAAACGGATTTATAATCGAGTTTGTTTCGATTAATTCGTTTATGTGAAAAAGAATTTCTATCGACGTTTGTTCGATTTAATTCTTTTTAGGTTTTGTGTAAACATATTAAAAATTGTATTTGACGATTTAAATTACTGTTTGTAAACAGTTTTTAAAATCGAGTTTGTCTCGAAAGATTCTAAATCGATTTTGTATCGATTATGTGTAAATAGAATCTGAATCGGTTTTTGTATCGATTTAAATTGGGCTTGTTTCAATTTGTGGAAACGAATTTTAAAATCGAGTTTATTTCGATTTTGTAAAGGAAAAATTCCAAATCGATTTTGTTTCGATTTTGTGGGAAAAAGGTTTAAATCAATTTATTTTGATTTTGTAAACAAATTCTAAAACGAGTTTGTTTTTTGATTTAAGACATTTACTATTTGTGTAAACAAATAGAGATTGCGTTCACTGGAAATTTGTTTTCCAAGATGGTGAACGAGAATGTGGTGGGAATGATCACGGATCCCATGGCCATGATCTCGGAGTTGAATGTGATTGGTGCAAACTCTAGAGAATGGTGGATTGATACCGGAGCGACCCGTCATGTGTGTCATGACAAGAGAAACTTCAACATTTTTAAGGATGTTGATGTTGGGCAAAAGCTCTATATGGGAAATGCCTCCACCGCCGATGTCAAGGGTATTGGAGATGTCATTTTGAAGATGACTTCCGGAAAAGAGCTTAAGCTTAAGGATGTTTTGTACGTCCCGGAACTTCGAAAGAATCTCGTTTCGGGTTGGTTGTTAAACAAGTTTGGTTTCAAACTAGTGTTTGAGTCGGACGAATTTGTTTTGTCCAAAAGTGGTATGCATGTGGGTAATGGAAATGCTTTGAATGGTATGTTCAAGTTAAATACATTAGTTTTCCATGAAATAAATAAAACTATTTCAAGTTCAGTTTATTTGCTTGAATCTCCAAATGTTTGGCATGGACGTTTAGGACATGTAAATTATAATTCCATTCGACGTTTAATTAATTTAAACTGCATACCTAAATTTGATTTTGACTCAAATCACAAGTGCCCCACATGTGTAGAATCCAAACTTACTAGAACATCTTTCAAATCGATTGAAAGAAAAACCGAACCCCTTGATTTAATTCACACTGACGTGTGTGATTTAAAATCAATTCCTACTAGAGGTGGGAATAAATACTTCATCACGTTTATCGATGATAGTACGAAATATTGCTACGTGTATTTACTTAAGAGTAAAGATGAAGCAATAGACAAGTTTGTCTTGTATAAAAATGAAGTTGAGAATCAACTTAACAAGAAAATCAAGGTGGTTAGAAGTGATAGGGGAGGTGAATATGTTTCACCGTTTGCTGAATTTTGTTCTAGTAATGGAATTCGACATGAATTCACAGCACCCTATTCACCTCAGCAAAATGGTATGGCTGAAAGAAAGAATCGCACCTTGAAAGAAATGGTGAATGCCATGTTGATTAGTTCTGGACTAAGCCAGAACATGTGGGGGGAAACTATTTTGTCGGCTAATTATCTTTTAAATAAGATACCCCGCAAGAAAAAAGATGAGACTCCGTATGAACTTTGGATGGGTAGAAAACCATCTTACAAGTACTTACGAGTGTGGGGGTGCCTAGCTAAAGTGGTTGTACCTCCTCCTAAGGTACAAAAGTTAGGACCTAAAACAGTGGATTGTGTATTCATTGGATATGCACAAAACAGTAGTGCTTATCGGTTTATTGTGTATGAATCTAAAAATCCCGAGATACACAAGAATACAATTATGGAGTCAAGAAATGCTTCATTCTTTGAAGACGTGTTTCCTTGTTTGAACAAGGAAGATCAAGCGTCATCTTCTAAAGGTAAAGAAATTGTTCAAGAGAATGAACAAATTCTATCTGATAAAGAAGATATAGAACCTAGAAGAAGTAAACGAGCTCGGGTTGAAAAATCATTTGGTCCCGATTTTCTCACCTACGTGGTGGAAAGTGAACCTAATACCTATCGTGAGGCGGTCACATCTTCGGAGGGACCTCAATGGAAAGAAGCCATCAATAGTGAGATAGAATCTATCTTACAAAACCATACATGGGAACTAGTGGACCTACCACCGGGTTGTAAGCCACTAGGTTACCGTTGGATCTTTAAAAGAAAGATGAAAGCTGATGGCAGTATTGACAAATACAAGGCGAGATTAGTGATCAAAGGATATAGACAAAAGGAAGGTCTAGATTACTTTGATACTTATTCTCCGGTGACAAGAATAACATCCATTAGATTGGTGTTAGCGATTGCAGCCATTAGAAATCTGCAAATTCACCAAATGGATGTAAAAACTGCTTTTCTAAACGGAGATTTAGAAGAAGAAATCTATATGGAGCAGCCCGAGGGATTTGTTGCCCCGGGACAAGAGAACAAGGTTTGTAAACTTATTAAATCCTTGTATGGCCTAAAGCAAGCTCCAAAGCAATGGCATCAAAAGTTTGATAAAGCCATGTTAGAAAGCGGTTTTAAGATAAATGAGTGTGATAAATGTGTTTACATGAAAGACACCACTCATGGATATGTCATCTTGTGTTTATATGTTGATGATATGCTTATCATTGGCAGCAATGAAAAAATGATAAAGTCCACAAAAGATATGTTAAAATCTAAATTTGACATGAAATATTTGGGTTTAGCGGATGTGATTCTTGGGATAAAAATCACAAGAACCCAAAATGGCATGGTGTTAAATCAAACACATTATGTGGACAAGATTCTTGAGAAATTCAATAAAGGAGATACTAGTATAGCTAGAACTCCAATTGATACTAGTCAACACCTATCTAAAAATAGAGGGGAAGGTGTTGAACAAGTAGAATACTCAAGAATAATTGGCAGTTTGATGTATCTTATGAGTTGTACTAGACCTGACTTAGCATATGCAGTGAGTAGGCTAAGTAGGTATACTAGTAATCCCAGTTTAGAACACTGGAAGAGTATTACTAGATTGTTAAGATATCTAAGATACACACGTGAATATGGACTGCATTATGGAAGATATCCAATGGTGATCGAAGGATATAGCGATGCAAATTGGATATCTGATATAAAAGATTCCAGATCGACAAGTGGATATGTATTTACACTTGGAGGTGCGGCTATATCTTGGAAATCGTCCAAACAAACAGTTATAGCCCGATCCACGATGGAATCTGAATTCATTGCTTTGGATAAATGTGGTGAAGAGGCAGAATGACTACGTCAGTTTATGGAAGATATTCCCAAATGGCCTAAGCCGGTAACGGCCATATGTATACATTGTGATAGCCAATCGGCGATTGGTAGAGCTCAAAGTACAATGTATAATGGGAAATCTAGACATATTAGACATAGACATAATTCGATTCGACAATTACTCTCTACTGGAGTTATCTCTATTGACTATGTGAAGTCAAAGGATAACATTGCGGATCCGCTTACGAAAGGCTTAAGTAGAGATTTGGTGTACAAGTCGTCGAGAGGAATGGGATTAAAGCCCTTGAATGAGTAATTCATGCAAAGGAAACCTTACCCAGAAGACTGGAGATCCCAAGATCTGGGTTCAAAAGGACAACCTAGTTGTATGAATAGAGGAGGTCACTGTGGGGGAGTTAATAGACTTCAAATTCCAATTCTGGAATCAGTGATAAAGAGGCTAAGCCTATGGCTTTTAATGATTATTTAAAATCACCTAAGTGAGAGAGAAGTGGGGTCGCTTCGAAGGGAATTGTGGGGGCTCAATTCCTATCAGCTCTCGCTGAACCAGGCTAGTGTTCATGACCATAACGAACACGACTATGAGGATATGACCTTGTTAGGAAGAGTTTTGTGTGAAATGTATTGTCGCCTACATAAAGGGCAGTTCAGTTCAAGGACATCGAGTCTACTGACAGCTAGGAGGCTAAGTGTGTTTCACAAGGGAAGGTTCAAAGGATAACATCTACCTATCCTATGCAAGATTCGACCATTGGAAATTTCGTAGGAAAATTTTCGTATGCAAAGATCGATCTCCATTCATGTGGGGGATTGTTGGAAAATTTTAGTAAAAATTGTGATTTTTTACTAACTTTGGACACAAATAAATACATGTATATGTATTGTATATATCTAGCTCTTCGTGGGTTTATGTTCTCCTATATGAGAGCTTCAAAACGATATATTATGTGTCCAAAACGGAATATGTGTGAATGAGATATCGATGCTCAAAGTTGAGTGTTTGAGATGAAAATTGGCAAAACCAAGTGGGTGTGGGAACTTGTCCCACATAGGAAGGAGGAACCAAAATTGTGTGGTTTATAACCAAAAATATGAGAGGGACTTTCAAGTCATTTGTTTGGTTTTACTCCATCACCTACCCGCGCGCAGGGGGGGGGGGTGCCGATTGCGGCCTTCGTAGGCTAAATTCGGCGAACTTGTGCGTGGGCGCGACCTGCAGACACGAATGCAGCTCCGAAATCTTGTGCTCGCGTAGGTTGGTTTTTGCTAAAATTTTTGTTTTAAACAAGTGTATTTCGCGAGTTAGGTCGCGGGTTTACCCGCGCCATAAGTCGCGAAATGTTCTGTTTATGGACCGAAAAACAGTGAGTTACGCGGGTTAAGCCGCGGGCTTACTCGCGTAGTAAGTCACGAAATTCACTGTTTGTAAACGAGACAGTGAGTTACGCGGGTTGTACTGCGACTTCACCCGCGTGATAAGTCGCGACATTCACTGGTTTTTTGTAACTCCTTCATACTCATTATTGAAATGATTAATAGGATTAATTAACATTAATCCTTCGGTTTTCAAGTAATTCAGTATAAATAGGAGTTTGGTTTCAGTCCAAAATACACAATTATCTTGAACACAAAGATTTCTGAATTCTCTCAAGCATACGTTGTTTCTCCGGCGATTTTTCCAAGCAAGTGGTGATATCCGGCAGTACACACTGCTTACGCTGTTGTACCCTGGGAACAGACGGCAAATCTGTTTAAGGGAATCGTGTCTAACACGAGCCTCAACATCGTTTGAATATTCGGTTTATTCGTTTTACGTTTTTCTGTCGATTCCCTTTATATATTGATTTGTTCTAATCATTCGTTGATTATATTCAATTATTTCGATATTTATAATTATATATATTTTTGAAATATATATCTGTGTACTAACATATCATAGCGTGTTTTCGTTGTTTTACGCGATGTATCACAACGTGTTTCCGTTGTGTTACAAAGTGTATCACAACATGTTTTTGTTGTTTTATGAAGTGTATCACAACGTATTTTCGTTGTTTTACAAAGTGTATCACAACATGTTTTCGTTATTTTATGAAGTGTATCACAATGTATTTTTGTTGTTTTACAAAGTGTATCACAATGTATCATGTAATGTTGCTTTACTAAGTGTATCACACTATGTTTTTTCGTTTGTTTTATTAAGGGTATCATAGTGTGTATCATGTTTTTTCCGGAATAAAGTTTGTTGAAGAGAGGAGATGAGATAGGAGAGAGGATATTTCTAAAATACATAAAATGCCATTTAATTAAAATTTTAAGTCAACATTAACAAAATTATTAGTTTCTTAATTTATCATTTGATTTGTGGTTGAGAATGGATCTCACGGTCATCACAAACAACTCAGTTCTCCCTTGAATGACCCCATATATATATATATATATATATATATATATATAGGGAAAGGTTCATTTGAGAAACACTAAATATATGAGAAATAGAGAAGTGATCTTAAACCATTAATTCGGTCAAGATCGGCGGCTTTGACCGATAATTAGGGGATAATTGCTCACATGGTCCACTCCCGTGTTCCTCACATTGTTTATTATTCGAAGGGTATTTTTGTAAATTATCCAAACGTTCAGATATGAATATCACTTTTTTTTTTTTTTTTTAGCCGTGTGTGTTCATATATGAATGCATGCAAAAAACAGAAGTTCATATATGAATGTTAGTAGACGTTCATATATGAATGTTAGTAGAGTGTCACTATTTTTTTTGTACGTATTCATATATGAACGCATGCATTCATATATGAAGGCAAGCAAAAAACAGGCGTTCATATATGAATGTCACTATTTTTTTTTTGCATGCATTCATATATGAACGCATGCATTCATATATGAAGACATGCAGTCAGTGTTTATGTAAAAATTATGAACATTCATATATGAACGCATGCATTCATATATGAAGGAATGCAAAAAACAGACGTTCATATATGAATGTCACTCTTTTTTTTTCGCATGCATTCATATATGAAGGCATGCAAAAAACAGGCGTTCATATATGAATGTCACTCTTTTTTTTTGCATGCATTCATATATGAAGGCATGCAGTCAGTGTTTATTTAAAATTACGAACATTCATATATGCGTATGCATTCATATATGACTGCATGCCTTCATATATATGAACACGCGCGTGTTTTTGTCAAAATTACGTAAATACCCTTATATTTTTGGAAGAGCCGTAATTTTTGACCACCAGTCAAAGCCGTAACTTTTGACCAATTAAATCCAATCTTGACCATATGAATGGCTAAGATCACTTCTCTATTTCTCATATATTTACTATTTCTCAAATGAACCAAACACTATCTATCTATATATATATATATATATATATATATATATATATATATATATATATATATATATATATATATATATATATATGGAAAAGGATCGGGGGTTCATTATTTTACTCAATAGTCTTCAAAAGCACATAATGGTGAAATTTCTTTTTGATAATAATATTTCTGGATATTGAGGTTGGATGTTACTGTAGATGGAAATCCAAATGGGTTTTGGAGTTGCAAGTTTATATATGTTTATATATATACATATAGATGGACACTTATTTGCAAACCTTTTAAATCATGCAAAGTTACAAACCCATCTAGGTCATCTGAATTTTTGATCAACGGTTGAGGAATTTTCGAATTTAAATTTATTAAAAAAAATAGAAAAAGGGTAGTTTGGGAATAGGTTTTAGGTATTTTAAATTTTAAATTTATTACTTAATTTGAATTTATATAATTATGGTTACAAACTATCCTAAATTTTCTCCACATTTACCTCAATATCTCTCTCTACCTCTCTCAAAAAAATCTCGCCACCAGCACCATCATCTCCATTGCCGTCAATAGCAACCGAGAACCACCGTGGTTCTCCACTACTACATTCGACAACCGCCGTGTGCCGCCGCCATCTGCTAGCAGCCTCCTTCGCCACCCTACGTACTGCGACCTTCTCCCCCGAATTTCGGCTACCCTATCTCTCTCTCTCTCATGATCCACCATCACCATCCAGTTCCCAACAACGTCCTCCCACTTTGGTGACCTCCTCCCTCTCTAGCGATCCCCCTGAATTCCGATGAGTTAATGAATTTTCAAATTCATACAATTTTTGTTCGAGTTTTATAAACCGTTTTTTCGAAATTTTCAAGTTTCATAAACGGTTTCATATATTTTCATAAATGATTTCATATATTTTCATAAACGGTTTCATATATTTTTCTCCCATATGAATAATCGTATTTTTAAGTTTCATATGTTTTCTCTCATATGAATATTCAGATTTTTTTTTTTGAAATAATCATATTTTTTCGAAGTTTCATATATTTTTCTCTTATATGAATAATCAGATTTTTAAGTTTCATACATTTTATCCAATATGAATAATCAGATGATGAAACGTGAAATTTTTGAAAAAACATTTTATGAAACCTAAAAAGCTTGAAACTTTCGAAAGAACAATTTATGAAACTCAAAAAAATTATGAAATTCGCCAGAAATGGGGGAGCTCACAAGAGCGGGAGGAGGTCGCTGCCAGTGGGAGGAAGTCGACAGAAGTGGATGGTGAGTAAGAGAGAGAGAGAAAGATAGAGGGAGAGGGAGAAATAATTAAGTTGGGTTTTTTCCTAAAAATATGAAATTTGTAACAAGACAGAAATACCTTGGGTTGCATAGTTTGTACTAATAAAAAATTTCTATTTAAAAGAGCCTATCTCTATATATACATATTATAAATCTATGAAAAATGTATGTAAGTACATATGTGGTAGTAAGACCATCCACACAGGACATTCAATCGCAATTTCAAAAGTAATTGCAAATCAAATTTCTATGCCATATAGAATTTCAATTGCAAGATATGCAATTCGCTTTGTAAAGTCATGTCATCATCTCCATTCCCACATTTTCTTTTTCATTTTTCTTAATTGTTTAAATAAACAATTTTTTTTATATAAAATAATATATTTATAAATTAATAATGTTAATTTATTTTTTAATTAGATTAATTATTTAACAAAATATTATATGTATGTGTATATATAATTTTTTAAAATAAAAAATAAGTGTATAATATAGTTAAATTAATTTAAACATTAAATTTTATAATTACCTAAAATCACAGTGTATATGAATTACACGTGTATAGAATTGTAAAAGCTGATGTGGCACAATTGAAAGTATAAATGAACTGCAAAGATGTGGATGGTCTAACGTGATGTAATGAAAGAAAGTGTGCAGGTGTGTGTGTATATATATATAGTAGTAGTACTATGCAAAGTCTTACTTTTCTCTTAGCAAAGAAAGTGGTGGGATGGTAGCATGGACACGTGACAGTGACTGTTTGGGTCAAAATCCACGACCACGACGAGAAACATTAATGAGGCACTTTATGTACGATTGATCTTGTATTAAGATAAAGGTCCTGTCGGCCATGCATATTTACAACACTCGTCGACACTATTGTGGACGTACGTCGAGCGTTAGTCGCACGATCATCGTAAAATTCCACTCGACTATGACCATACTAAGAGACGACCAAACGTTCTTTCCTTGTTCATTCAATGCAAGTTTAATGCTCTTAAAATCCAACGGCTATAACCGACAGAGGACATTAAGACCATTGAAAGAGCTTCGACCGTTACTCAAGGATTTAGTGACACATTAATGACAATCAAGATTATAAATACCAAAGACATATACTTCACTGGGAGGACACGAGAACTCAGAGATTACAAGCTACAATAAGAATTCATTCAACTCTCCCTCGAAGAACACACGACCACATTATTGTACACACAACCGAAGTGTTTGATACACAACACAAGACCATTACTAGTTTTTTACACTTGTGTTTCTTGTCTATTTTGTGAAACATTGTAATACTTAAGGACATCTCCCCTATTTGGCGATCATAGTGCTTTGATGACTCCTCTTTGTCGTCCGCGGTTTTTTCCTCGTTGAGGTTTTTTCGCATCACCAAATTCTTTATCTCTTTATTTTTTTCCCTTGTCATACATATTGTCGCTTGGTTACTTTCTTTAGTTGGTAAAAGCTCCACATCAACCTTAATTCTGGCTGTAAGTCCTAACGCCGTAAGTGCATTCCTAGTAAGAGAGGACGATAAACATCAATTGCTTATTTATTACGTAAGTAAATCTCTGCTCGATGCTGAGACCAGGTACTCCTCCATGGAAAAATTATTATTGTCATTAGTTACATCTGCTAAAAAGCTGCGACACTATTTTGAGTCACATCCAATAACTGTCGTTAGTAACTTTCCCCTGAAGTCTGTTTTGAGAAAACCATAATTGATAGGTCTACTAGCGAAATGGAGCATATATCTCAGCAGTTACGACCTCGACTTCAAGCCAATGACCACGATCAAATCACAAGTCTTGGCAGATTTTGTTGCTGATTTTAATCCTGAACTATAAAAAGAAGCGCAAGACGAGACTTATTCTATGGCGACTTCCGACGACAAACCCTGGACTCTACATGTCGACGGATCGTGTAACGCTAGAGAAACAGGACTAGGTGCCGTCTTAAAGTCTCCAAGGGGGGGGGGGAAGATGGTGTACTCCATACGATGTGATTTCAAAGCAACCAACAATGAGGCAAAGTATGAAGCCCTGATCGTGGGAATGAACATGACACATGACTTGGGGACAAAAGGGTTGCACATCAAGAGCGACTCCCTCCTCATCGTAAACCAAATGAATGGAGAATTTGCGGCGAAAGATTCGAAGATGACAACATATCTCAAAATAGCCAAAACAAAATCAGAAAATTTCAAGCCATTTTTGATCGAACAAATTCCAAGAGATCAAAATACTTAAGCTGACGCCTTGGCTAATCTTAGGTCAACACTCAACAAACCTCTGTTCGACACAATACCCATAATCCACCTCTCGACATCATCCATCGACCATGACGACATTGTCCAGATCGATAATAAAGAAGAAGATTGGTCGAATAACATAATGAACTACTTAGTACACGACCAACTTCCCGAAGACAAAATGGAAGCTCGAAAGATCAGATTTAAGGCATCCAGATATGTCATGATCCAAGGCAAGCTTTATCGACGATCGTCCACCGGAATCAACCTACGATGTGTTACTAGCAAAACCCAAGTCCAGAATATCATGCAAGAAATGCACGATGGTGAATGTGCCAATCATTCAGGCGGTCGTAGTCTAGCCAATCGAGTATCACGGCGAGGTTATTATTGGCCAATATTACGACGAGATGCCATTAGGTATGTACAAAGTTGCGACTCAAGTCAACGACACTCAGGTACGTCACATAAACCTTCTGAACCCTTACATTCGACACTAATTCCATGGCCCTTCATGAGATGGGGGATGGATATTGTTGGTAAACTACCACTTGCCCTCGGGCAAAAGGTATTTTTACTCATACTTACAGATTATTTTTCTAAATGGATAGAAGCAGCCACCTTTTCCCAAATCTGGGGCAAAGAGGTTATATCTTTTATCCAGACTAACATCATATGTAGGTTTGGAATACCATCCAAGATTGTTTGTGATAATGGATCTCAATTCATAAGCGACAGGACTCGGCAGTTCTATGAAGATTGCAATATAAACCTGATGACCTCGATGCCACGATATCCCCAGTTAAATGGATTTGTAGAATCGAGCAATAAGACCATTATAAACTCGATCAAGAAAACATTAAAAGCATCAAAAGGTAAGTGGGTCGAAGAACTTCCATCGGTACTCTGGGTAAATCGTACGACTCCACGTATATCCACAAGTTAAACCCCCTTTTCTTTGGTTTATGGCTGCGAAGCAGTTCTCCCAGTCGAGGTCCAACTAGCAACATCGAGGCACGATTCGGTCGACCATAACCTAGTCGACCTAAGTTATGATCTCGATGCCCTTGAAGAAATGAGAGAATCAACATTGATCAGAATGGCGTCTCAAAAATAGTCGGTTGAACGTCACTTCAATAAAAACGTAAAGACCAAAGTCTTTCATGAAGGCTATCATGTCTTACGTCGAGTGTTTCAAAATACTCAAGAGCAAAATGCAGGTAAGCTTTCCATCAAATGGGAAGGTCCCTATCGTATATCTAAAGTCGTAGCAAAAGGTGCCTATAAACTCCAGACCCTAGACGACCAAGATATCCCTCGTAGTTGGAATGCAACACATCTTAAGAGGTATTTGTTTTTCTAAAGTTCCTTATTTTTATTTACCTACGGATATTTTTTACGACCAATACTGATTTAAGCATCGGAGGGTCGTTGGTTAGCCAACGACGAACCTCTGATATTGTTTTCTCGGAGGATCGCACGACATAATCATGATCTTAAATCTATTACACGACTTAATCTCGTAAATCCAAGATCCTATGATCTAGATTTCTTAACTTAGAAAATTTTGTCATACTATGGATAAATGCCTTCGTTGCAAGTTTCCTTGGATTGATATGTTTGAGTTATGTTGAACATCGATTGCACTTGGTTGTATGATCCTAAAGTATATATAAAACTATGTATTTTCCATTACAGGCATTCTATTGGTTGACTTGTGTTATCATATGATGTCACATATGTTTGCTTATTGTTTTTATGGTATGCAAAATACTCGACAGATGAAATAAAAACCGTTTGCTTTAAACTCAAAAGAAACGGTTACAATAGAAGGCTCGACCACCAACAGTCGGTCATTAAAAATCTTAAAAACATAAAAGCTAAAGATAAAAACTCAAGGTAGAGGAGGATCGTTCGTTGACTGCGACGCCGGAGCTTCTTCCACAAGGGCCTCGTCCTCGACCTCAAGCACCTCCTCCTCCTTTTCATCATCAGAGTCCTAGTGTTTCTCGCTCCCGATACTCGATAGGGAGAGCTTAAGATCTTCAGAGGAGTTAGCGAGAGGATTTTTTCCTGCTAGATGTCGCCTCATTATCGCAGCCTTTGTCGTCCATCGAGTAAAAGCCTCGACAGATTGGAGTTCTTCTTTCAGCTCCTCCACCTTGGCCACCAGCTCGGCCTCCCTTGCTTTGGAGTCCTTGACCTCTTTTTCTTTCTCGGCCAAGGACTCCTGGGTCTTCTCCAGCTTCGCCCTCGACCCCTTCAAGAGCTCATACGATTGGTGGAGACGTGTCTGCAACTCGACCCTCTGATGTCCCGCCACCTCTAGAACTTTGTGAGCATCGTCAAGTCGTGCGGACAGAGAGGCCGCATGAGCCTTAGCTACTTTCTCCCTAGCCAGTGCCTCCTGTTCCCTCTCTAGGGCCGTCTTCTCTTTTTCAAGAGCCTTCGGCAATAGACGTCTCACCTTCTCCATGTGGCCGTAGTGGCTAAGCGCGTCCTGGAACGTCTGCAGAAAAGAAATGTATAACATAAGCATAAGATGGTAAACAAAATTGAAATACACGTATAATATCACGACACTTACGGTGAAAGCGAGTAGGGTGAGCATCGGACGGGTCGGGGCCCAAAACCCGACCGGATATCGGGTGAAGAGTAGAAGCCCCGAAATCCGACCGATGAAACTTCGGGTATTTTGGATTCGGGGAGTTCGAGTCTCGGGTGGGTTTGGGTGGACCAAGTGACCTGCTGCAAATGCAATTCTTCCCCGTGAAACCTCTTTCTCTACAAATGCAAATGCAATTTCCAATATTTATGTGGACAAAACGATACCAACAACACATTGTACCAATGTTTTACCAATTTTACAATAAGTTATTGTCCAGTGAGTAACCTACTGTAAAATGAGTTTACAAAGTAGCAACAACTTCCAAGTTCCAATATTGTTCCATACTTCCATAGTTCCATTAATACAAAATTACAAATTAGGATGTGTCTCTGTGTCTCACAAATTGGGATGTGTATCACAAAACTACAAATTGGGATGTGTCTCACAGTAGCATCAGACTCAACTAATTTTCCTAATTCAATCCTAATTAAAACCTAATTCAATCGAGATTTGGACTGTGGAGAATGGGGACTTACAGTTACAGAGGTGGCTGGAGAATGGGCATCGATCGATTCGAGAATGGGGATGGAGTCGTGCGCTGGTGGCTGGAGCCTGGAGATGCGATGATGGACGATGGACCTGGTCAACATACGTCACCGGTCGGAGAGGTCGAGGGTCCGTTGAGGCGCCGATGGAGAAGGAGAACGACGAGGTCACTGGTGGGAGAGTTAAGAGGCTGTGACTTCTAGACTTCTAGTTGAGAATGAGAACATATTTAAGAAATTAGGTTAATAGGTTTAGTTTATTAATTTATTTCCTTTCAGATATTTACCATTTATAAAATTAGATTTAAAAAAAATTAAAATAATTCGGGTTTTCGGGCGGGTCGGGTGGGGAGTTTGGATACCCACCCCGATCCGTTTTATCTGATAAAGAGTTCGGGTTTGGCTAATCGGGTGTTCGGGTTTTCGGGTGAGGTAAATTTCGGGGTTTTCGGGTCTCGGGTCGGTCGGGTTTTTCTCACCCCTAAAAGCGAGCCTAGTGACATTGGACCCGATGTTGTCGACCGACATGCCCTCAAAACGTTCCTTAAAGGACGAAAGATGATATTCCCTAGATGAGGAAAGATCTCTCTGTCAAGGACGCCATTTTCCATGAAGTCCGATGGCAACGTGAAGTTGACTATTTGGACTTCAGCAGGTCCTTCTCTTTGTCGACCAATAGGGATCGAACCAAAGGCCGGAGTCGCCTGCTCTTTCTATGATGGTGGTTAGTCATCGCCCGACACCCCTTGGGGGTTCACCACCGGAGGCGCCACTCTGATGGGGACCACCGCTAAAGCGTCGCCCGACGTCTTCGCCTTCTCAAGAGTGGCGACCTTCGACCAGTTGCCACCCCTCGATGATGGTTCCCTCGGTACTGTCATCCTTGTCCTCTTGGGTAACCCTGTTGGGAACTGAAGAATTGCTAAGTACATTTAATGCTGCTAGAAGAACATGGTTACTACTTCTAAGGTTAATGCTGCCAGTTGAAGTTAATGCTGCTGAACAATGTTAGTACTGCTAGAACAAAGATTAATACTGCTGAGCATAGTTAGTACTGCTGAACTTAATACTGCTCAGAGTATTAATGCTGCTTATAAGATGAAGATTCGTATGGCAAGGATGACAGTTGGATTGAAGATATTCATGGAAGCTTGGAGATAATGATGGAAGATTATACTGAAGATCATTTATTATTTTGTAATTATCTTTTATTTTCAGTATATGTATAGAATAGTTTGTTTCTTTAGTTGGAAAAATTATTCATTCTTAGTTTTAGCTTTTATAGAGAGAATCAACCTCAAGGTTGGATCCCTAATTCTAGAGAAGTAGAATTCGTATTGGTGAGTCTGTTCATCAATATTGAGGTTGTGTGTAAAAGCTTGTGACTTTTAATCATTCAATAAAGAGTTTACAAGTTGTGATTTTGATTTACTGTTTCATTGTTTTTCTGAATATTAAAGTGCTATTCCGCAGCTTCTTTAATATTGTTTTCTGAGAGGTTTATTCTTGTTAAGAATTTAAGATCCTGACAAGTGGTATCAGAGCTTGTATTCTCAGAAATCTTATTCATCATGGAAAACGCAGTTGAATCAAACAGTACCCTGGTCTCAAAGGTCCCAATGCTTAGATCCAATGAATTCGACATGTGGAAGATTAGAATAAAGCAATACATTCTTCTCACTGATTACTCTATGTGGGACATCATTGAGAATGGCCCATCTGGTGCAGGAAAGATTGGTGCAGATGGAAAGAGAACTCCACCAAAGACAGATGCAGAAAGAAAGACAAGGCAGACAGAGATGAAAGCCTTGAGCACTCTGCTCTTGGCCATTCCCAATGAATATCAACACCAATTCTGCAGTTGCACTGATGCACAGATGCTCTGGAATGCTCTAGAGAAGAGATTCTCAGGTACCAAAAGTACTAAGAGAAATCAGAAGGCTATATTGAAGCAACAATATGAGAACTTTATGTCAACCAAGAATGAGTCCATGACTCAAACTTTTGACAGGTTTAACAAGCTAATTGGTGAACTAGCCACTGTGGGAGTACAAATTGATCAAGATGATCTAAACAGGAAGTTATTAAGGTCCCTAGGTGATGAATGGACCATGTATACTGTCTCTTTCAGACAGAATGATCAACTGGAAGAAAAGGAACTTGATGATCTATACAATGATCTAAGAGTTTTTGAATCTGAGGTAGAGGCTAAGAAGAAGCCTTTTGGGTATGTTCACAATGCTGCACTCCTATCAGCATCAATTGATTCTACTTCCAACCCTGAATCAGTTAGTGCTGCTAATGGAGAAAATCAAGAGAAAGGCACTGAATCTGTGTTTGAAACCTTTCTGTCTAGTCATGGAAACTCTTCTCTAATTAATGATGACTTGGAACAACCCTATCCAGATGATCTTGAAGAGATGGACATTAAATGGCAGATGGCCATGCTCTCTATGAGAGTAAAGAAGTTCATCAAGAGAACTGGGAGGAACAACTTCTCCCAAAGAAGAGAAGATGGAGCAGGTTTTGACAAGTCAAAGGTGGAATGCTATAAATGTCATCAGAAGGGACACTTTGCTAGGGAATGCAGAAGTGGAGTGTCTCATAACAACAACCACCAACAAGCACAGTCTGGAAACTTCAATAATAACAGAAACTCTGCACAAGTCCTAGTCTCTCAACAAGGTATGGGGTTTGATTGGAGTGATCAAGCAGAAGAGGTTATCCAAAACCAAGCTCTAATGGCAGAGGTGTCTGATCTCCCAACAGAGGTAACTTCTAATCTTTGTTCTCAAAATTGCATTAACACTGTTAAAAGGTACAAGGATCACAAAAAGAGAACATGAGTGATGACCTTACGAGATTAGAAAAGGACATAAAAGATTATGTGAGGATTATTGAGAGGTTTGAAGATCAGATTAAGAGTTTTCAAGCCAATGAGCTTCAACATTCATATGACACAAACTACTGGAAGTGGGAGAAGAATGACCTAGAACTCCAACTGACCAAATCTAAAGAGGAGAGTGATAAGTTAAGAGGAGAGTTAGCTAAAGTCAAGTTAGATTTAGAAAAGTTTTCCAATGCTTCTAGAGCAATGGACTCTTTACTACAAACTCAGATTCATGATAAACTGAGAAGAGGAATAGGGTACAATACCATACGACCACCCTACAACAACAACTACATCCCTCCTAGTTCAAACTTGTTAGAGACAAAGGATAGGAAGGACCTGCCTGAGGGAGCCACTGAGATAGATCCCTTAGATGAAGTAGTTGTTGAGGATAAAACTGAGAAAGAAACTGTCAAGAATAAGGACAACACTGTGAGTGGTGAGATTCCTATAGAAAACCACATAATTACCAATGAGGGATGTGGAAAGCATTGGGTCAAGTCCAATGAGATAGAGAAGATTGAGGGAAAGACCAAGAAGGTTCATTATAAACAGACCACTGTTGTGAACCATATCCCTTGCAAACAGTGTGCATGCAATAAATCTGAGCCCCAAAAACATGATAAACCAAGGGGAAATCAGAGAAACTGGAATAATCAGTGGGCACAAAAACAAGGGGTTGATCTGAGTAAAATCAATAGACCAAAACCCTGTTTTATTTGTGGAAAGCTTAATCACATTGCCAAATAATGCTATTTCAATCCTATGAACCAAAGGCTGAACTTTCAGAGACCTACTCAAAAACCCTTTGGTTATAGGAAGAAAGAAAAGAACCATGTGGCTAAGAAAGTTGTTAAATCTAAAAGCCACATGAAGAAAAAGAATGTGGAAGACAACGTCAATATCTGGATACCTAAAAGCACTAAAGTTGTTAGTACTGCTACCACAAATAGTGCTGCTGACAGTGATAGTGCTGCTAGAAGCAACACTAATGCTACCAAGGTTAGTGCTGCTAACATTGTTAGTACTTCTGCAAATGTTAATACTGCTAAATCTGTTAGTACTGCCAACAAAGTTAATACTGCAAAACCTGTTAGTACTGCTAACTCTGTTAGTACTTCTAAAGACAGTGCTGCTGCTAGACCAATAATAAGTGTTCTGATTTCAAGAACATCATCAAAAAGGAATGTAAGTATTTTGATGAGAAAGGGAGACCCAAGACCACTTTGGTTTGGGTTTCCAATCAATACTAATTGTCTAATCTTATGTGCAGGGCAACCAACAGCTCAAGGGGAAGAGCATCTGGCATGTTGATAGTGGTTGCTCTAGGCACATGACAAGGAACATGTCTTGCCTCAAGAACTTCAAGAAGATTGATGGTGGGCATGTTGCTTTTGGGAATACTCCAGATGGAGGTAAAATAAGTGGTAAAGGTGATGTGACCAAGGGTAAAATGACCTTTGAAGATGTATTCTATGTTGAACAGTTAAGATACAACCTGTTAAGTGTATCACAAGTTTGTGACAAACAACATAGTATATTATTTACAGATTCTGAATGCATTATCCTTGCTCCTGGATTCAAGGTAGTTGATGAAAAGATGATACTACTAAGAACCCCATAAAGGATAATGTATACTGTTTGGATATGGAAAGTGTTTCATCTGATTCATCCCTAAATTGTCTTGTTTCAAAAGCTTCTCTGGATGAATCATCACTTTGGCACAGAAGGATGTGTCACATGAACTTTAAAACAATAAATAAACTTGTTAAAAACACCCTTGTAAGAGGTTTGCCTTCTAAAGTCTATTCATGTGATGATCATTGTGTTGCTTGTCTCAAAGGTAAACAACACAAAACTTCTCATAAGTCCAAAGAGGTGAAGACAATCTCTAATTCTCTTCATTTATTGCATATGGATCTGTTTGGCCCTACAAATGTTATGAGTATAGGTAAGAAATCATACTGCCTAGTTATTGTTGATGATTACTCTAGATTTACTTGGGTATATTTTCTAAGGACTAAGGATGAGACAAGTGGATTGATCAAATCATTTATTCTAAGAATTGAAAACCAAACTAATTAAAAAGTAAAAATCTTTAGGTCAGACAATGGTAATGAATTTAAAAATATTGACCTAAACACCTTTTGTGAAGAAAAAGGAATTGAGAGACAATACAGTGCTCCTAGGACTCCACAACAAAATGGTGTTGCTGAGAGAAGGAATAGGACACTGATTGAGGCTGCTAGATCTATGCTAGCTGATTCTAAACTGTTAATAACTTTCTGGGCAGAAGCAGTTAATACTGCTTGCTATGTCCAAAACAGAGTACTAGTAGTCAAGCCTAAAAACAAGACACCTTATGAGCTTTTAAATAAAAGAAAACCCTTTATTGGATTTTTCAAACCTTTTGGGTGTCCTTGTACTATTCTCAATACCAAATCTCACTTAGGAAAGTTTGATAGCAAGGCAGATGATGGATTTCTTGTTGTTTACTCATCTCAGAGTAAGGCTTACAGAATTTTTAATACTTCTTCTAGAATAATTGAGGAAAGTGACAATGTCAAATGCAATGAGAACACACAAAATACTATTGGGTCTGGTCCTCAGTGGCTGTTTGACATTGATTCACTAACTAACTCTTTTAGTTTTAGTAGTGACGATTATGCAGGGTCAGGAAGTGGAGGATCAGGGGCTACACAAGTTCAAGACATTATACCTCAGTCTGTGATCTTTCCTATGCCTATAAAAGAACCTGTTGAATTCTGTGAAAAAGAGACTATATCTGAGCCAATTCAGAGTGAAGAAGAAAGAAGAGAAGAGGAATCTTCAGTGCATAAAGAGCTAGAAGTAGCTGAGGTGATCCCCTCCGCTGACTTAAATGATTCCAATCTAGAGGTGGGAATTAATGAAGAACCTTGTTTTCAGACTAGAACACAAAAGAATCATCCTCCAGAGCTGGTAATAGGAGACATCTCTTCTCCTATGATTACAAGGAATCAAAGCAGACTTCAAGAGCTGCAGGATCAACAACACACAGTACTCTCCTGCTTTCTATCCCAGATTGAGCCTAAGAAGGCCTATGATGCAATGAAGGATTCAAGTTGGATAGAATCCATGCAAGAAGAGTTACTTCAATTCAAACTACAGGATGTTTGGGACTTGGTGGACCTTCCAAAAGGTCATAGAGCTATAGGCACCAAGTGGATTTTCAGGAACAAAAAGGATGAGAGAGGTATTGTGATCAGGAACAAAGCAAGGCTTGTGGCACAAGGGTACACTCAAGAAGAGGGCATAGATTATGATGAAGTGTTTGCTCTAGTGGCAAGGGTAGAGGCAATTAGGCTATTCCTAGCCTATGCCTCATACATGAAATTCAAGGTCTATCAAATGGATGTAAAGAGTGCATTTCTATATGGTACTATTGATGAAGAAGTATATGTCTGTCAACCACCTGGTTTTGAAAATCCTTCATATCCTGACAGAGTATACAAGCTGAAGAAAGCACTCTATGGTCTACATCAAGCCCCAAGAGCATGGTATGACACTCTGTCTACCTATCTCTTGGAGAATGGGTTTGAAAGGGGCATCATTGACAAGACTCTTTTCATTAAAAGAAGTAAGAAGGACATCCTACTAGTTCAGATCTATGTGGATGATATCATCTTTGGATCCACAAAAGATCAGATGTGTAGAGACTTTGAAGAGTTGATGCACAAGAGCTTTAAAATGAGTTCAATGGGTGAACTTACCTTCTTCCTTGGACTTCAGGTGAAACAGCAGTCAGATGGGATCTTCATCAGTTAATCAAAGTATGTGCAAGACATCCTGGAGAAATATGGTTTAAAAGACTCAAAGCCAGCAAGCACACCAATGGAAACTCACAAACAGATCACTGCTGATCTTGAGGGGGAGGATGTTGATGTCCATCTATACACATCAATGATTGGATCTCTCATGTATTTCACAGCCTCAAGACCAGACATCATGTTTCCAGTATGTGTATGCGCCAGATTCCAAGTTAAGCCAAAACAATCACATCTTCAAGCTGTGAAGAGGATTTTCAGATACTTAAGAGGGTAACCTAGATTAGGTCTTTGGTATCCATATGAATCTTCATTCGACTTGATTGCTTATTCAGATAGTGACTTGGGTGGTGCTAACATGGACAGAAAGTCTACTTCAGGGGGATGTCAACTTTTGGCTGCAAGACTAGTATATTGGCAGTTCAAGAAACAAACCACAGTGTCCTTATCAACAACAGAAGCTGAGTATATTGCTGCTGCAAGTTGCTGCTCTCAGGTTCTATGGATTCAGAATCAGATGCTGGACTATGGGGTAACCTTTCTTCACACTCCAATCTTTATTGACAATAGCAGTGCTATAAACATTGTTAACAATCCAGTCAAGCACTCCAATTCTCCCAACAATTCTCCAGTAGTCGCAAGATGGAGAAGCAAACTAGCGACTTATATTATATTGTGTAGAAAGTGGGAGAGTCCATCCGGAGTTATTTCAACCGATTCACTACAGAAATGATCAGTCTCAGAAATTGCGATATCAAGACTGCGATCGAAGTGTACAAACGTGGTCTAGACAAAGGTTCAGGTCTATACACCGATTTGACAAAATATCCCTAGAGAATTTTGAAGACGTACGAGCAAGGACTTTGGCCTATATGAGAGTTGAAGATGACGCTGCATTTCGATGTAAACACTCTAACGACAAAAAATCGTTATGTGTGAAGAAACCAGAGTTCAAGGCCAAGACGACAATTAAGGCTGAGTCGTCGAGACATATATCGAACGTCAGGTTCGATAAGAAGAAAGTCTCGACCGCAACAAAGTTTCCTCCATACCCTAAGATTTTCTCCTTTGGATTCAAGGGTACTTCTAAATACTTGGTCTAAGCATTGAGAATCGCACAAGCAACAGTTCGATGGCCAAAGAAAAACGATAAAGCTGACGACAAGAAAGACAAGACCAAATGATGCGACTATCATGACGATCATGGTCATACAACGGACGATTGTATAGATCTCAAGAAGAAGCTCGCTTGGCACATCCCGAAGGGTAACCTCAAGGATATCTTCGATGGGACAGCAACACCTGAAAACAATGTTCGACCACCGTCCCCTGTTCATGAGAAAATTATGAACTGTGTTATTGGAGGGTCAGACATCTGTGGTCTAACCTATTCAACAGCAAAAAGGCACGCCAACTAGAGTGTAAGTAATCAACTGATCCGACGATCCTCACGATCGAAAGAAGAGTTGTAATTAGAATCCATGAAGATAACATTTGATCAAGATGACTTGGGCAACCTCCATCAAAAACACTACAACGGGTTAATCATTCAGCTCAAGATTGGCAATTGTTTAACCCTGAGGGTACTGGTCAATGAAGGAAGCTCAACAAAAATCATCTTTCTTGACACCATCAAGGCTATGGGGCTCGACAAGTCAGAAATCGTGCGACGTTCGACAATGTTGGTTGGTTTCAATGGGGATGCGACGAGCACTATTGGGGAGATCACTCTACCGGTCTATGCTAAGGGAATCAACAAGCAGACCAGATTCAACATCGTCGACTGTTCATCGACGTACAATGTCATCCTTGGTCGACCCTGGATTCACGACATGAAGGCAGTCCTTTCAACGTACCATCAAACGAAGAAGTTTCCAACGTCGTGGGGGATCCAGGAGATCAAGAGTGAGCATAAAGTTGCTCGTGATTGTTACAAGACCACGATGAAACCTCAAAAGTAATCTATCTAGGAATTACAGAACCAGGATACTCCCGATGCTGTCGACGACTATCGTTTGGAGGAGGTTATCCAGGACCAAAGCAAGTCGAACCAATTTGTCTTCGTAGGTTCGTCTCTCGATGCCTTAATTAAGAAGGAACTAATATCTTTTTAAAGGAACATGCCGATTGTTTCGCTTGGACGCACGAAGACATGGTAGGCATCGATCCTGAAATCATTTCACACAAACTGAATGTGGATCCATCGTTAAAACCAGTGAAGCAAAAACGTCGAAAATTCGCTCCAGAGTGGAACAAGGTTATAAACGATGATGTCGATAACCTCCTCAAGACTGGGAAGACCCGAGAAGTAAAATACCCCGACTGGATTGCCAAGGTCTTGGTTGTACAAAAGAAAAAAGGCAAATGGAGGGTGTGCATAGACTTCACAGATCTGAATAAAGCATGTCCAAATGACCCATTTCCTTTGCGGCATATTGATGTACTAGTCGACGCAACTCCTGGACATGAACTCTTAACGTCCATGGACGCATATTCGGGCTACAATCAAATACTTATGCATGTCGACGACCAAGAGAAGACAACCTTCATGACAAATCGAGGTATTTATTGCTATAAGGTTATGCCTTTTGGTTTAAAAAATGCAGGTTCCACGTACCAGCGATTGGTCAAAAAAATGTTCAAGGATCGATTAGGCGACACCATGGAGATATACATTGATGACATGCTCGTCAAATTTGGACAAGCTATCAAACATGTCAAACATCTACGACAATCGTTCGACATCCTTAGAAAATACCATATGAAGCTCAATCCTACAAAATGTTCATTTGAAGTCAACGCGAGAATTTTCTAGGATACATGGTGACTCGATGAGGCATTGAGGCCAAACTCGATCAGATCAAATCACCAAGGAACTTCAAAGAGGTACAACGTTTGACAGGTCAAGTGGCAGCCTTAAGTAGGTTCATATCTCGATCGTCAGATAAATGCCACCTGTTCTACAATGTCCTATGAAAAAAATAAAGGTTTCTAGTGGACAGACGACCATGAACAAGCATTGCAAAAATTAGGAGAATATATGGCGTCACCTCCATTGCTATCAAAATCACAAGACAACGAAGTATTGCAACTATACTTAGCCGTCAACTTCAACACGGTAAGTGCAGTCCTGGTAAGAGAAGACGACAAACACCAATTGTCTATTTATTATGTAAGCAAGTCTTTGCTCGACGCTGAAACCAGGTATTCCTCGATGGAAAAACTCTTACTATCGCTAGTTACTACTACAAAGAAGTTACGACATTACTTTGAATCACATCCTATAACTGTCGTTACTAACTTTCCCCTTAAGTCTATCTTGAGAAAATCAGAATTGATAGGTCGTCTAACGAAATGGAATATATATCTCAGCAGTTACAACATCGATTTTAAACCCAGGACCGCGATCAAATCGTAAATCCTAGCAGACTTTGTCGCCGACTTTTGTTCTGAACTAGAGAAATAAGCACAAGACGAAGTTTGTTCTGTGGCGAATCACGACGACAAACCCTGGACTCTACATGTCGATGGATCGTGCAATGCTAGAGGTACAGGATTGGGCATCATCTTAAAGTCACCGTAGGGGGGCAAGATGGTGTACTTCATACAATGCAAGTTCAAAGCAACCAACAACGAAGCAGAATATGAAGCTCTGATCGTAGGATGAATATGGCGCATGATTTGGGGGCAAAAGGGTTGCACGTCAAGAGCGACTCCCCTCCCTGTCGTGAACCAAATGAATGGTGAATTCGCGGCGAAAGATTTAAAAATGACATCATACCTCAGAATAGCCAAGACTAAATCTGAAAAATTCAAGTCTTTCTCGATTGAACAAATCCCAAGAGGTCTAAATATTTAAGCAGACGCTTTAGCCAATCTTGAATCGACACTTAGCAAACCGTTGTTCGACACGATACCCTTGGTACATATCACAACGTCGTCCATTGATCACGATGATGTTGCCCAGATCGACAGTGAAGACGAAGATTGGTCGAGCGATATAATGAACTATTTAACACGCGACCAACTTCCTGAGGATAGAATGGAAGCTCGAAAGATTAGATTCAAAGCATCCAGATATGTCGTGATATAAGGAAAATTTTATCGAAGATCATCTACCGGACTTAATTTGCGATGCATTACCAGCAAAACACAAGTCCAGAACATCCTACAAGAAATGCATGACGGCGAGCGCGGTAATGAGAGAATCAACGTTGATTCAAATGGCATCCCAGAGATAATCAATTGAACGTTATTTCAATAAAAACGTAAAGATTAAAGTCTTCCAAGAAGGCGACCACGTCTTACGCCGAGTATTTCAAAATACTCAAGAGCCAAACGCAGGTAAGTTTTCCATTAAATGGGAAGGTCCATATTGTATATCTAAAGTCGTGCGAAAAGGTGCCTATAGGCTCCAAATTCTCGACGACCAAGAAACCCCACGTAGTTGGAATGCAACACATCTCAAGAGGTATTTTTTCTAAGTACCTCATACTTTTTTCCCTTACGATTATTTCTCATGACCAGTATTGACTTAAGCATCAGAGGGTCATTGGTTAGCCAACGACCAACCTCTGACATTGTTTCCTCGCAGGATCGTACGACACAAGACCATAAGTCTTTCACAGGACTTAGTGTTGTAAAAACTCCAAGACTTATGTCGGTCCAACAATACTAATATCAAGTTTTAGAAACGACACAATAACGATTACCAACCTGTATTGATTATAAGAAATGGTTACAAGGTTGATCTGATTCAAGCTCTAGAATGTGTTCTCTGTTTTCTCTCTTTTTACACCTTTTAGTGTGTGTTTGTATGTGTATGTTGTGATTGAGAGAGAGAGATACACAACTATCTAATCCTTGTGTGTTGGACACACTTCCTTAAACTAATATCTAACTACTAAATATCTAGATATACAATATCTAGATATTATATAACTAACTAAACTAGATAACTAACTAAGTTATTACAATACTGGAAACTAGATCTAATATATATTAGAAATAGATATTTAAACTAAGTTAACTAATATAATAAACAAACAATTACATTGACATTTATTACAAACGACATAGACTTTAATATCGAGAGTTGACGTTTCGGCTTTAGCTTCAGATTGCGATCTTCAGATTGGATGATCTTGAATCCAATGAGACTGTGTCTTAACAATCTCCCCCTTTGGATCAAGATCATTATAAAAATGATTTTAGCAATTCAGTCTTCTTCTTCATCTCAGAAGATGCAATCTCTTTCTCTAGCTCTGAAATCAACGTGTCTTCAATCTAATAATCTCCCCCTTTGAAGAGTGGACGTGATTCTTGAAACATGTGATCTTTGCCATTTCTTGTGTAGTCATTCTCCCCATTTTTGATGTTAAGTGCAACGACTTCATCAAAAGTAGTTGTAAGAAATGTCAATCTTGTGGTTAGAGCCCCTGATCTGTCAATTCAAAAGATATTCATCCAGATCTTTTCAAATCTAGACAAAATAGTCGTGTAACACCTGAATCAACTAATGAATCAGTTAACATGCCTGTCAGTAACACTAAGTCACTGTGTGTAACAAATACACATTGGAAAGGAGTTGTTTGATGTTGACTCCCCCAGGGCTTCCATTTAATCATCGAAACACCACAAAGGTAAATTTCTATAAACGTTATGACAAAGAAACTAATTCCTTGTGTGTTTGTGCTTGTGTTAGAAAGAATTAAGCACTTGATGATTGCTTATTAGGCTCAAAATTGTGTAAACCACTGAGACAACAGTAAGTTAAACACAGACTCAATTGTGCATGATTGAAGTGCGAAGGTAGGGCAAACTTCCTTCTTTTCAATATCCAGATTTTTCAAATGAAAATCAGATAGCAAATGTGCTGCATCCCCTTTTGAAAATGTGAAACACTTTCTTGTTGAGAAGAAAATGAGTAGATGGTGAGGTTTGATCAAGAGTTGGCATGGGCTAGTTGCCTGTTTCAATAATGTTCACCAAAGAATTGTGAAACACTAGTAATGTGGCTGCCCGGCTCAGAAAAAGTTGGTGCAGAGTTGTGATATTCTTTTAACTCTGTTCTCACACGCTCTTTCGTTTAAACATTTTTGCTTTCTCTAATCACACTCATTTCTTTTCGCTTTGCACACTCAATCACTAAGGATTAACTTCTTGGGTAGAAATCACTGGTTAAGGTGATTCCATAGAAGTTGTGTTAATTCCTAGCACAATGATTCTTGTTTTCCTATGATGCACGTGATGCTCAGATGGTTTAACTATTTCAGTTAAAGCACAATTTAGATCATGAAAACATTTAAAATACACTCCCAAAATATAAAATCGGTTGAAAAATCAGGAAGTGGTTTGAACATTAAAAACAATGTTTTCAAATGATTGAAAGTTGTCCTTCTTTCAACCATATATGAGATGAAGATATAGAATTACACCTTAACGTACGATCTTCCATCTCATGAAGCTAAGCTTTAAGTCATAAAAATATGAACTTGTAAGCTTCTCTCAAAAATTCTGCAAAAGTCTTATGTCAAGTCAAAGTAAAAATTATTCACTTAAAATGAAAAGACAAAAAACAGTAAAACTTTTTAAAGTACGGGTTCTGATCAGAAATAATCAGAAGTCATATCCTTTTTACTCCCCCTGAAATTATGCATTTTAAACTTATCATAGAAAAAGATATGCATTTAAAATTTCAGAAAAGTATGTACTCCCACTTGAAGGTTGATTTCCTCATTTGAGTTTCGGAGTACAATTTCATTTTCAACACGGAGTAAGGTCTTTTGATCTTTGAAGTGCGGGTCTTGAACTATTGTATTCAAGAGCTATACTTTGTTGAAGTACGGGTTCTAAGCTGATTTACTTAGAAGCCATCGTTCTCCTACTCCCCCTTGACAGTAGGTGCCTGCAACACAGAATCATTATTCTTCTTTGGTACCCACTGGTATTTGGGTCCATGAGTGTTAGTTGCAGTTCGTATGGGGGTAACTGAGTAAGAACCATACCAGTAATGATCACTAGTCTTGTGAACAGGATCATGTGTACGACAATAAGAATAATAGAATTTATTACCTGACAAACCGATTAATTGATTTCTCGTGTAGACAAAATCAGGTTTACCTTTCAGCGCATTGTTCTTCTTGGCATTAGGCGTATGTACACATGACTCTTTACATTTCAGCTCATCTTTAACTGGTTTCCTGTTCCAGACTAGTTCAGCTTCTTCCTGGAAGCTTCTTCTCCTTCTTTGATGTGTAACTGAAAAATCTTTATTCCTGTCATAGAAAAGATTAGTAGAATGAATCTGATTAGAAGATTTAACTGACCTTTTGAAAAGAGCAGTTTTCTGATGTGAGCTTGCGGTTGGTTTGTTAGAACCAACTGAATCATTTCTAGGTGAGTGGGTTTTTGACTCTAGAGTCGTTCGCTCAGTCACCACCACCATCTTTGAAATAATATCTTGAAGCTCTTTTACCTTTGAAGAATAACTGTCTCTTTCTTTGATAAGGATCTCAATCTTCTTCTCAAATGCAGACTTCTTTTTCTTCTCTGTCAGTGCAAATTTAGACAATTCAGATAGCTTTCCATTAAGCTTCCTAATTGCAGCTTCAAAGGTGCTTCTCTTTTCTTCAAATCCTTTCTTAGCACCTTCCTTCTATCTGTTATTTCTTTTAAGAATCCAGTTGACTTTAGATCATTTGCCTTCTTTTCTTTGGCAAACTGATCTCTTTCCAAAATTAGTACTTTCTCAAAGTTACTAACTTGTTGAGAAAACTTTAGACATTTAAGCTCGAGTGTCTTCTTCTCTTCAACACTCTTCTTGGAAAGGTCTGAGAACTTCTTTTCAAAATCTAATATTTTCTTTTGAAGCTCAGAGTTCTCAGCTTCCAAAACCTTAACTCTTGATGACATATATGATTCTATCATAATCTTAGCAATATGTTCCCATAACAACTTTCCTGTAGCCTCTTCACGTTCTAGTGTAAAGAAGATCTCATTTGAAATCTCCTCTGATATTCCTTGCAGAATAAAAGATTTGGCTAAGATGTCAGCTTTATATCTTTTTCTTTGCTCGTCTGAGTACATATCAAGTGGTACTGGAAGCTCTTTTTCTTCTCTTTCTCTATTCTTCTTCACTAGAGTATAAACTCTCCTTGGAACTGTCATAATTCCGTACTCTATAGATCTTCTTATAAGTTTCTTCAATTCATGTCTATCTATGAAATCCATGAACTGATCTTTTCACTGCTCATACTCTCCTCTGAAGAGTACAGGTGGTTTCTCATCCATACATATTGAAGAAGCTTCGCTTGATGTCATCCTGTATTGATTATAAGAGAAAAACTTGACAGATATGATCGTTAATCCAGATAAAATTTGATCACACAAGAAATTTTTGTCCCCCTAGGCAGACTTAGCACGGGGGTCCCGCTACCCGGTTAGCGGGTGGGGTCAAGGGGCAACGCCCTTGCGGGGGTGTGGGGGCAGCGCCCCTAGAGAAAATATTTATGACAATTAAAGACCCTATTACAGCTTTGAAAATTCACAGAAAAAAATATTCTGAGTCTGGATTGGAGCAGAGAGGTTTGCGTGTCAAGCACAGTGCACAAAGTGAGGTTCGCGTTTCTAATGGTAAGCGCAAAGTTGAGGTTTACGGGTCTAGTTGGAAGCGCAAAGTTGAGGTTTGCGTTTCTGACTTGATCCGAGAAGTGAAGTTGAGGTTTGCGATTGTTCTTTGAAGCGAGAAGTGTGCTTTGCGTTTGGCTTGAGAGGTGCAAAGTGAGGTTTGCGGGTCACTTGAGGAGCGCAAAGTTGGACTTTGCATTTCACTTGAGGAGCGCAAAGTTGGACTTTGCGTGTGTTATTCTTCTGCTTTGCGTATGTTCGTCCTTAAACTTCGAAAATCGACTAGAACTTGTTCCTGAAGCGATTAGCAGTACCAAAACACTACCAATATGTCTAGAAACACTTCTAGAACTGAAAGTAAGCACTCGATCTCAATAAAACACACTATTTGAAGAAAATTTTTATCGCACAGTAACTTTCTTCCACTCGACTGTTTTCTCACTAAATCCACAAATTGGAACTCGAATAAAGCTTAATACTGAAATTAATCACACACAAATCGATCTAGCATGTATTTCGATCACAACCTGATCGATTTTAACACCTAAAATATTTTAAATCTCGAAATCGATTTTCAATAAGAACACAGCGACGTTTTTCAGAAAAACTTGATTTTGATCTTAATCAGGCTCTGATACAATTGTCGGTCCAACAATACTAATATCAAGTTTTAGAATAACAACACAATAACGATTACCAACCTGTATTGATATATAGAAATGGTTACAAGGTTGATCAGATTTAAGCTTTGGATTGTGTTCTCTGTTTTCTCTCTTTTACACCTTTTAGTGTGTGTTTTTGTGTGTTTTAATCTTATCTGACCTATGAGAGAGATTGATAGATAACACCAAATCTAAAACTAGTGTGTTGAACACACTTCCTAAGATAATATTTAGATATTATTTCTAATAACTAAACTAGAAACTAATAAAACTAACTAATAACTAAGTTAACTAATATCTATCAAACTAGATATTAAGTTAACTATTACAATAATAAACAATTACATTGACATTTATTACAAACGACATAGACTTTATTATCGAGAGTCGACGTTTCGGCTTTAGCTTCAGATTGCGATCTTCAGTTTGGATGATCTTGAATCCAATGAGACTGTGTCTTAACAACTTATAATCTAAGTCTAACTTAGAACAATTTTCTATGAATGAATGCCATAGTCGCAAGAATTTTGAGATTGAACTACTTAGATTGCCTTAGTCGCAAGTATCCTTGGGTGAAATTGTTTGAAATGCTTCAGTCGCAAATATCCTTAAATTATCTTTGGATTGAATGACTCCTTGGTCGGATGATTCATTGGTTTGAAAAATCCTAAGTACTATATCTTTATCCTCTGATGTCGTGTATGCTTATTTAATGTATGTTTGCTTGACAAGAGAAGATAAAAACCATTTGTATTATAATCAAAAGTAAATGGTTACAGTGGAAGGCTCGAACACCAACGGTTGACCTGGGAAAATACAAAAAAATTAAAAACATAAAAACAAAAGACTCAGGATGGAGGAGCATCTTCTATAGGCTGCGATGTAGAAACATCACCAGCTTGGGTCTCATCCACCTTAGCCTCCTCTTCATCCACCTCGACCACCTCGACGTCCCTTTCATCTTCGGAGTCCACATCGTTCTCGTTCCTGACATCCGCTAGGTAAGTGTTAAGGTCTTAAACAACATTGGCCAAAGGATTCTTCCCAGCAAGATGGCGCCTCATGATCTCCGCGTTTGTCATCCACCGAGTGAAAGCCTCGATGGACTTGAGCTCTTCCTCTAGCTCTTCGATCTTGGCCTTTTGCTCGGCCTCCATCGCCTTCATGCCCGTGATATCGTTTTCATTCTTGACCAGGGATACTTGGGCCCGATCCAGCTCCTCCATGGTCCCCTTTAGGATCTCGCACGACACGCGAAGACGTGTCTGCAGATCAGCCACCTGGCGATTGGAGACCTCCGTAATCTTATGAGCCTCCTCGAGGCTCATGGTTAAGGATCCACTCGATACGTGGCCTCATTCTCCTTGGATAGGGCAACCTTCTCTCTCTCCAATGCCTCATGCTCTCTATCGAGAGCAGTGGATAGGAGATGCCGAATCCTCTCCATCTCCCCATAGAGACCGAGAGAGGCTTGGAACGTCTGCAATAAATGATACACGGCGATTAGTACATGATGCTAAAAAAACAATCAAATGAAAAGTATATAAAGCAGATAAGTGTCGACCCTTACCATGAAGGCGAGACCGGAGACGTGGGATCCCACGTCGTCGATCGTCATCTCCTTGAACTTCCCCTGGAAGTGTGGAAGAAAATACTTCCCCAGATAGGGAAATATCCTCGCCAGATTGAGGATGTCATCCACCATAAAGTCCGATTGCAACGTAAAGTTGACCATCTGGACGTTGGCAGGACCCTTCCCCTTGTCGGACGAGGGGTCAGAAGCAGAGGCCTTTGTCGCCCGAACTTTGTCCGGAGGAGGTCGCTCGACGTCAGGTTCGTCCGGAGACTCCGTCATTGGAGGCGCCATGTTTATGGGGACCGCAGGAATGGGGTCGCTCATCTTCGCCTTCCCAGAACTAGCGATGCTCGACGCATCGCCACCCTTTGATGACGGTTCCCTCGGGATCGCCATCCTCGTACGTTTAGGCTGGCTCGACCCAGTAGTCGCAACCGTCTTCCTCTTTTCTTTGCCCTTCCGGGCCAAATCCAACTGGGCCTTCCTCCGTTAGGCCGCAGTGGACGTCTTCGCTGGAGAACCGCCTGAAAACCAAAAAGACAGCGGTCAAACGCACGACTAACAACGATAAAGAGAGGGAGGAAAAAATAAAAATCAACAGGCAAATACGATACCTGCCATCTCCTCATCCTCCTCTTCCTTCTCGACTTTAGAGGGCTCGACGATGGTCACGTCGTGGTTGTTGCCTGTCGACGGAAGGAGAGAGTATGATCGATCGACCTTACAAATAACCTAAAAAACGGTTTATTTTGTACACCGAATCGCTAGCCGGTCATACCTCGTCAAACTTGATTGCTGAAATCAACAAAAAGAAAAACATTAGGAAACAAATCAAATAAAGTACAAGCGACAAAGACAAAAACTAAAGATTAAAAACTCACTTGATGTGTTCCAGTCAGGCTCGAGCCAATCACTGTCTGGACCCAGTGGGGCTATACGCACAAAGGCGTATCTAGGCTTCCACCCACGATCATTAACCATAGTGTTAAGTACCAGGGTGCGATCGCCCCGATACTTAGAGAAAGACTGTAACGGTGAAAACCGTCAGTCTTCACGACGTACTCCGTGAGGAGGTCGTTCACGTCGAACGGTGACCTCCATGTCCCCGTTAGCCGCTCGATGACTGAGACGACTCTCCATAATTTGGGCATAAGTTGCCTCGGCGCAAGGTTGAAGGTTAACATAAAAAGCCTTGATCGAGGCGAATAGGGTCACTTAAACGCTATCTTGAAAGAATATTCATAGATTACAAAATACTCCTCTAGACATATGTCAGGATGAACCTGACCTGGAGAGTTTATGGCGATATCCGTCGGAAGCTGCGCTAAGCACCTAAGAGCATCCAAGTCGTCTTCACTTTGGATTGTGCTGAGTGGCTCGCTCGACATTGCTAAACCAGAAAGATTGATTTTTAACTCGCTAAGACCAAAAATATCTCAGTTACGCCTATGTTTCCTAGCTTGGGTTTTGAATCGCATATAAAAAGTTGAAGGAAGATCGTACCTTAAATAATCGCTCTAAACCTCGATTGAAACCTAAATCTGGCAAGGACCATATGGATTTTTGGCAAGGATTCGGTAAGTCTTGGAAGGGATTCACTGAAAAATCTCTCTAAGAATATTCTGAAGGCGTAAAAGGAAATTATCCTTGGATATCTCCTATTTATACGCAAAAATTGTGCCGAGCACAATCGCTCGATGATCGACACATGTCGACCGCCTTTTCGTGTGCATCATCGGAACTTCGACACCTGTCACCTACACCTGACACGCGTGTTCCCCACGCCTTCATGACATCACGTATGTCAGATAGACCTTCAAGGGTCTAATTAGAATCGAACCGATTCGGTTCCACCGCAACGAGAGCCTATCCCCGAATGACACGTGGCAACCACCAAGATTTTCGACAGAGTTTAAAAATTAAAATTTAAAATTCCCGTGTAATTTCAAATTTTTGGGGCAAAATTTCTAGGATAAAAATACGCGACCACGACAAAAACACATTTAATACATATTTCACTTGACTTGTCTTGTATTAAGATAAGGTCCTGACGACTGGGCATAATCATGATGCCCGTTGAGACTTTCTCGAAAGACGGTCGAGCATCGTGTGACGAACACGAGGGTTTACCCTTGACCATACTAATGTATGACCCAACGTTCCTTTCTTGTTCATTTAATGTAGGTTTAATGCTCATAAGTATCAACGGCTATAACTGATCAACACCATCAAAGTCATTTATGAAGGATCAACCGTTACAAAGACATATTTATGAAGAATCAAGACTATAAATATAGAGGATACATCCTTCATTGAGACATCTAAAAAATAAGAATCACGAAGCTTACAAACTCTACGAAGAACAATTGCATTATCGCTCTAGCAACACACGATAGCAGTATAATACACACGACAGAAGTGTTTTTACACACGATCTGTATTTGTTATAAGTTCATACACTTGTTCTTACTGTTCATCGTGTAAAACATTGTAACATATAAGGATATCACCTCTGTTTGGTGATCATAGTGCACGACGACATCGCCTAGTCGTCCATGGTTTTTTCCTCGTTGAGGTTTTTCCGCGTCAACAAATCCCTTGTCTTTTTTGTTTTTATTACTATTGCGTACATTGTCGTCTGGTTAGTTTCTTTAGTTGGATAAAGCTCCACATCGACCTTAAATTATCCTTTGGGTAATTTTTGGCATTAATAGTTAGCGAACGTCATGGTCGTACAAATGAAGAACGGGAAATGGAGAGTATGCATCGACTTCACTGATCTTAACAAGGCGTATCCTAAAGACCCGTTCTCAATACCCCATATTGACTCTATGGTCGACACGATCGCTGGTCATGAACTTCTCACGTTTATGGATGCATACTCGGGCTACAATCAGATCCTAATGCATAGTAACGACCAAGAAAAGATGACATTCATGACATATAAAAGAATTTACTGTTACAAAGTCATGCCATTTGGTCTAAAGAACGCAGGATCGACATATCAGCAACTGGTAAACAAGATGATCAAAGAATGTCTTGGCGACACCATAGAAATATACATCGACGACATGCTAGTATAATCAAAACGAGCGATTGAAAAGATCGATCACCTGAAGCAATCGTTCAACATTCTTAAGGAATACCACATGAAGCTCAACCCCACGAAGTGTTCCTTCGAGGTGAGTGCAGGAAAATTCTTGGGATATATGGTCACCCGTCGAGGGATCGAGGCCAATCCCGACCAAATAAATGCGATTATGAACATCAAGTCCCTGCGTAATTTCAAGGAAGTTCAAAGACTTACTGGAAAAGTCGCGACGTTAAACATGTTTATTTCCCGATCTTCCAACAAATATCATTTATTTTACAATGTCTTGAGAAAAAACAGGGGCTTTGAGTGGACGAACGACCACGAAAATGCTCTTCAAAATCTTAAAGAATACATGGCGTCACCACCCCTACTGTCAAAATCTAAGGATCACGAGGTCCTTCAGCTCTATCTAGCTGCCAGCTCAAATGCCGTAAGTGTTGTCCTAACTCGAGAGGACGAAAAGCAACAAATCTCGATCTATTACGTAAGTAAATCACTTCTTGATGCCGAAACTAGGTATTCCTCCATGGAAAAACTCCTATTGTCTTTAGTTACAGTAGGAAAGAAGTTACGACACTAATTCAAATCTCATCCCATAACTGTCGTGACTAACATCCCCCTTAAGTCTGTCTTAAGGAAACATGAGTTGACAGGTCGACTGGAAAAATGGAGTATTTACCTTAGTAGCTACGACATCAACTACAAATCTAGGACAACGATCAAATCGCAGGCAATGACTGACTTCATCACCGACTTCATCCAAGAATTAGATGTACAGACAGAACATGTGACAACTCTCAACAATGCAACTTGGACCTTGAACGTTGATGGATCATCCAACGCCAGGGGGCAAGTCTTGGCAAGTCTAGAACGTTGATGGATCATCCAATGCTACAGGGGGCAAGATGGTATACTCCATATGATTCGATTTCAGAGACACAAACAACAAAGCTAAATATGAGGCACTAATCGCAGGAATAAACATGGCTCATGACTTGGGGGCAACAAGACTTCACGTCAAGCGCAACCCCCTCTTGGTCGTCAATCAAATGAATGGAGAATTTATGGCGAAAGACTAAAAAATGACAGCTTATGTTAAATCCCAGATTTAATCTCACAACAATGATATAAACAATAAGAGTAATAACAGCGGAAGCAGTTTAATATCAAAGGAGATTCAAATATCACAGTTCATAAAGCAAATAATAGATAAACAAGATATTCTTCAATAAGATATTCTACTTATATTATCAGTTTTTAAGACTTCTTGAGCACACTTTGAACATGAAGGTGATGATCCTTTTTATAGGACCATAAAGTAATAAGTGTACTTATCTGATAAATAGAAGCATGCTTGAACAGTGTCTTACCTAAGAGGTAAGATCAAGACATGCTTGAACAGTGACCTACTCTAGAAAGTAAATCTTATCACAAGGTGACGTGTCATCTGTTCTTCTTTGTCAAGAGATTCAGAGTGATCATCTTCAGAGCTCTGAACTAGGATCTCTGATGAGGAGCTCTCTGATGTCTTTCCGTGGGACTGTCTCTGAACTGACTTCAAAGACAGACTTGCTTTCTTCAGAGTGACTCTGAATTGACTTCAGAGACAGACTTGTTGTGATCCCTTGAAAGTCTTTAGATGAAGACTTAGTTATTTTCAATAATTTCATTGGTTCAGATTTGAGGCTAACAATCTCTCCCTAAGTACTGAAAATAAACAAAGAACACATAGAACATTTAAACTAGAAAGCGAAGAGGAGAAAGTTATCCTCTGTAAATATTACTTCTCATTAGATTTTGGAATTACAAAAGAGAATAATATTCATCAAGTAATCAGAACCTATCACTAGAACATATCCTATGAAACTTCATGATGAGCTCTCTGAAGTTAATCATTGAGCCAATTTCCAAGTCTAGTTTCGCCAGTAGGTCTGCTCTGTGCCGTTCTTGCTTTACATGAATCATCTTATGTATTCCTTTCAAGGTTTCATCAGAATACTTTTCTACTTGCGAAGCTAGAAAGATTTTCTTCTCTTGGTTCACTCTGTAGATGAAACCCAGAGGTTCTTCAATGATTGATCCAGTCTTCTGTTTGTCCAGGTTTTTGATGGTTTCCACTGGTTCAGTCACTCCTAGCTTTTCTTCACCCAGGTTTAGAGCAATCTGAAAGTCACGTTTGGCTCTGTGTTTGATGTAAGCTTCCATTGCCCTTCTTACTTCAACCATGCTCATTCTGATCTCCCTTCTTCCTGAATCGTATCTCGCAGAGCAATAGGCATATAGATGAGTGAGATCATACAGATTTAGATTTACGAGATCATTATCATTGAACTCGTAAATCTTTTGATCAGACCGAGTCACCACATAATGCCTATATATTATTTTGTTGAAGGCGAATGTCTTTTCAGAGATTTTCTCAACTTTTACTATTGGAGCATCGTTGAGAACCTCCTTTCTTGGTTTTGTCTTTGCCTGTATGAATCTTCGTTCGTAGTCTGGCATGTCCTCTCTGATTCTTGGATTCAGAGGGATTACTTGAGTGTCTTCCATATTGAACTCACAGTAGATATGCCGAAAGTGATCTTCTATTGATGCTTCAGGAGTGGATTCTAAGAATGTTGGAGGATGAGTGAATACCTTGGCTGGTAAACCAATGCTTGTCTTTTGAACAAGATTCTCTTGAGGATCCTGTTCATTAACAACCATGGTTTCTTTGTCCTTGGGCTGTGACTGAGTTATCTCTGATGGCTTTTTAGAGATATATCCAACTATTTCTAGAGATTCTCTTAATTCTGAAGCTGTTGAGGTATTATGAGGTTGAGCATTTTTTAAAACATACTCTTCAACATCAATTACTTCGATCTGTTCTCCAGCAGCTTCTTCCTCTCTGTCATAATCTTTCTGTTCTTTCTCAGACTCTGACTCAAAGCCATCTCTCATCACCATTGGTTGTCTTTCAGGTAATGAGAATGCATCTTCAGAGGATGTAGAGAAGTCTACAAGTTGTTCTTCCTCCTCTTCCAGAGCTCCAATTTTCTCTGGAGTCGCATCGGTAACTGGAGTGATTGGAATACCTGGTGTTGATGAGGCGTATAGTATGACTGGTGCTGTGAATGATTGTAAAGTACGGTTTTCATCAGAAGAGGTGGTGTTCCTCTCTGGTTCATTCTCTTGAACTTATGTAGAGGGAGCAGCTTTAAAGGTGTACGCGGTTTTATCTCTGATCTCCCTATTTTGTGAGTTAGAGTGCTCATCTGAATCATCTGAATCCTCTGAATCATCAAATCTGGCTTTCTTCACTGCATCGCTACAAGTCCCACTAGAAAACTTGCGTTTGTATTTAGGAGAGATTGGTTTAGCGATTCCTTTTCCTTTGGGATCCTGAACTGTCTTCTGAATGTTTTCGATTGCCTCTGAAGCAGCAGTTCTGATTTTAGCAATCTGGTCCTCTGATTTATAGTTATGAAGTTCTAGAGTTGCTTTGACTTGCTTCTGAGCAATAGTAGAGATCTTGGAAGAACAAGTCAGCATTCTGCTCATTATTGCTAATTTGAAAGAGGCCATATCACTTTTGGTGATTGGGACTTCAGAAGTTCGGGGTGATGGCTGTGGTGTTGGTGATGGTGCGCTGACAGTTGGTACAAAAGCTTGAATTGTTTCTTTGATGAGGTCAGAGATAGAGGCCATTTGATCTGTTGAGAGTGATGATGATCTGGTGGCTACTACCTCTTCCCTTAGTTCTTGTAGAGCCTTCTGAATGTCAATGGTTGAAGATGCTTGTAGAGCAGCATTCTGAGCTTTAAGGTTGACTATTTCAAGAGATGATTTAGCCTTCTGTCTGAACAATTCTTGTTCCAACTCTTGGATTCTGTTTGAGGAGTCCAAAAGTTGGGTCTTCAGAGTGGAAACCTCTGCTCTAAGGTTTGTGCTTTCAGAGCGAAGAGCAGAGGTCTCTGAACCGTCATTTCTCTGAAAGTTATGCTCATTCATGGAGCCTCTGACTTCCTCACAGAATCTCTGGAACTCAGATTCAGTGAGAAGTTCAGAGAGGGGTACATTGGTTACAACACATGTAGCCAATTTTTCCTCGAGTTCAGAGGAGCCATCGTTCAGAGCTGTTTTGATGTTGTCTCTAGAAGGACTTCCACTCAATCCTTGATGTTCCGGAGAATCATCTCTGAGTCATCTGTTCTCATCCAAGTCCTCCTCCTTAGATTCAGAGGACTGGAAGTGAATGTGGGATTTGATCTTGCGATCCAGGCAAGTCAATCCTTGGTTTTGTAGGTCAAGCCATTGTCCCTGAGTTGGACAACTACTTCTGGATATCCTAAAGGGTGAGAGATGATCCACAGAGGCATCATTATGTGTAGGATTTTCGGATGTACTCTGAGGCAACTGAGTACTTGATGTATTGGCTAAGTCCTGGAAGAGGGCTTATCCAGAATTTGAGTTTCCTCAGTTAAGTGAACTTCAGAGGTGGAAAAAGGTACCTCTGAAGTGGCTTGCTGGTTTGGGTTCGAGGTGTGCACCTCTGATTCAATAACCATTACCTCTGGATCAGGTAGGTTAGATTGTGTGGTTGCACTGGGAGATGGGGTTGGTGTCCTAAAATATATGTGCCATGAGGCATCTTTTTGTTTGGAAGGGGAAGAACTCTCAGGTTTCTCTAAGTCAGAAGACTTGCTATCTTCCCTCTGAGAATCTTCAGAGCTAGTCTCTGAAGATTCATCCTCACTTTCCTTAGAGCTAGTCGAACTATCCTCTACACTAGCAATTGAGGTTTCTTCCATTACTTCCTCATTGACAGCCCCTTCTGGTGCTCTGTCATCTCTCTCAACTTTAGTTTCTCTTCCAAGAGTACCCTCTGGTTCACTCTTGTGAGAGCTCTGTACTTCAGGGTCCTCAGATCCCTCTGAAGCCGAGATGCTCTTGCTCTCCATTCCAGGTTCAGGACCTAAGTGTTTTGGGTTTCCCAGAACTGGTTCTAGTCCTTAGGCAACACGAAGATAAGAAGCTAATGCTACAGATTAAGGATTTACCTGATTCAGCATGTGGTGAGGGATCCTCCTTGCTTCTGGATAGTCTTAAGATAAAATCGTTGGTTTGAAGCTGTTCATTATGTAGAATGGAGTTTTAGGTTGTTCAGGGGCAATCAAAATATGAAGCTTCTCGATCGCAACATGGATGATTAGAGACAGAAATCTTGGGAAAGTTATTGAAGGAACTTTGGATGATTGGGTCGTTTGTTCAGGATCCTTTGCCAAGCATTTGTTTTTCTTCTCTATTGATGTCAGAATCATATCAAAGATTATGCCGGCCATATCCAAGTTGCGATTAAAGAATAGGGCATACATGATTGACAGTATTTCTGGTGTTGCTTGATCCATGCTCCCCAGTTTGCAGGTTAGAGTGCGATTTAGGACAGAGAACATGAAACTCCAGATTGGTGGTAGGTGTTGTCGTCTGAAGTTGCTAAATCTGGCGATTTCTGTATTATAACCTAACATTCGAATGAACTGTAGTAGGGTTTCAGAAGTTGGGTGTTTTTCAAAACGCGTGATTTGAAGTTCCTCAGCTGTTAGGAGTGGGAGAACTTCTCTTAGAACAGTAGGATTGATGAGTATCCGACATTTTACAACCTAAGATATGTCGAACTCGCCGATTATTCCGTTATTTGCATCGCTGTAGTGACTTGATGAATACCATTCTTGAACAAACGAGAGTGGACATTCATTGGTAAAAGCAGTTAGGGCTTGAGTCAGTTCACAGTTGGAGAAGAACTCGCAGATTATTCCATATTGTTCCTCAAATTTGGGAGAATCAAGCTGAATCATGTGATTGTTGTCTTTGATTGGAAAACGATATAGTCTTGAAGGTTCGCCAGATTTGGGAAAAAGTTTGCACCATTCATTTGAAGACGCCATTTTTGAGGTTGAAGTGAAGAAGATGAAGTTCAAATTATTTTGGAGAGAGAGATTGCTCGAGAGTAATTTGTAAAAATGAATATCCGGATATTTAAATTGGTTTTGTATCCAAATTTAGAAAAAGAAACACTCGAGTACATAAGGTGAAACGGCAATGATTTGACCCTTTGGATAAAGCCGTTTGGCTTTTCACTTATCCCTTTTTGTGACACGTGGCCTTGAAAATTGTTGTACCTACGAATGTAGGTTCCAAGAAAATAGGAAAGGGGCGCCATTAAAAAATAAATAACTTCTTTTTGCTGACTAGACAAACCTTTCGCCTTAAGAAGTAATTTAAGATATCACTTGTAATAAAAAGGTTCAGTTAATTTTGAAATTTTAATTTCAAATGATATCAAAAATTGCTTTTTATTTAAAAAGTTCTTGTTTGAGGAATGACTGGTCTGAAAGTTGTTGACTCCCCCTTCACTGATGATTTGAAAAAAAATCCAAAATTTCAGAGACTCTGAGATCAATTTCAGAGACTCTGATTAGACTACTTAGACCATTTTCAGAGATTCTGAGTTAAAGTTAAGAGATTCTGAGTTTACACTTTTCTCATTTTCAGAGACACTGAGTTAAAGTTTAGAGACTCTGAGATTTCAGAGAATTTTGAGATGAAATTCAGAGACTCTGAGTTGTCTTCTGAAAAGTTCTTTTTCTCCCCCTTGACAAAAGAACAACTTTTTATTTTTCTCTCCTTGTCATGTGTTTGGAGAACATTCACAAACTGATATTGACATATGCTACTTGGTTCAGAGGCTCTGATAATTTGATCAGAGACTTTGAGTTTCTTCCTTGTTAGGTAGACATATTCAACATTCCTAACTTGCTGATTAAAAAATTGAACCTTCGTTCATCTAAAGCTTTTGTGAATATATCAGCAAGTTGGAGTTTAGTTGGTACAAAATACATTTCTATTGTTCCCCTTTCAACATGATCTTTTAAGAAATGATACCTTACATCAATGTGCTTTGTCTTTGAATGCTGTACTGGGTTGGCAGAGATGGCTATGGCACTTTTTGAATCACACAGAATGGGTATTCTTTCATATTGTTGGCCATAATCTTTGAGCTGAGTTTTCATCCATATTACTTGAGAGCAACACTAGCCGCAGCAACATATTCTGCCTCTGCAGTTGAAGTTGAAACACAGTTTTGTTTCTTGGATGACCAACTTACCAGTTTATTTCCCAGTAACTGACAACACCCAAAGGTACTTTTTCTATCAAGCTTACATCCTGCATGATCTGCATCAGTGTAAGCTGTTAGATCAAAACTCGATAGTTTTGGATACCAGAGGCCTAATGATGGTGACCCTCTTAGGTATATGAAAATTCTTTTGACAGCAGATAAATGAGATTCTTTTGGATTTGCTTGATATCTAGCACAAAGACATGTTGCAAACATTATGTCAGGCCTACTTGCAGTTAAGTATAATAGTGAACCTATCATGCCTCTGTAGGTTTTTATATGTACAGATTGTCCTGAAAGATCAGAGTCAAGTTTGACTCCGGTGGCTAGAGGTGTTTTCATAGAAGTTGAATCATTGAGTTTGTATTTTTGTAAAATTTCAGAGACATATTTAGTTTGACTTATGTAAGTGCCTGCTGAAGTTTGTTTTACTTGTAAGCCCAGAAAGAAGGTTAATTCTCCCATGAGGCTCATCTCAAATTCACTCTTCATCAACTCTGAAAATTTGTCACAATACTTTTGATTTGTAGAGCCGAATATAATGTCATCAACATAAATTTGTACTAAAAGCATCTCATTTTTGTACCTTTTGATGAATAATGTTGTATCAATTGTGCCTTTGTCAAATCCATTTCTAATCAGAAAAGTGGACAGTGTTGCATACCAAGCTCTTGGAGCTTGTTTAAGTCCATACAGAGCCTTATCCAAATAATAAACATGATTAGGAAACTCTGTACTTTCAAATCCAGGTGGTTGCTGGACATAAACTTCTTCATTTATTTTACCATGTAGAAAGGCAGATTTGACATCCATTTGATAAACTTTGAATCCTTTGTGTGCAACATAGGCTAAGAAGATTTTTATTGCTTCTAGCCAGGTTACAGGTGCAAAGGTTTCATCATAATCAATACCTTCTTCATGACAATATACTTTAGCAACCAACCTGGCTTTGTTTCTGATTATTACTCCATCCTCATCCTTTTTGTTTCTGAAAACCCATTTTGTTCCAATTGCAAATTTTCCTTTGAGAAGGGGAACTAGGGTCCAGACTTTGTTTCTTACAAACTCTTGAAGTTCATCATGCATTGCAAAAATCCAATGAGGATCTTCAAGAGCTTCTTTTACCTTCTTTGGTTCAATAATGCTCATAAAGTTTACGTAGAAGCATTCATTGATTGTGGCAGATCTTGTTTTAACTCCTTCTGATGAGGATCCAATGATTTGATCAATTAGATGATCTTTTGTCCATCTAGAGATTGGAGCAAAGATTTGGGGTGGAGTTTGAGCTTCAGAGATGACAGTTGGTGACATCTCTGTTGTGCTGTTCAGAGTCTCTGAAGTTGTTTCCCAAGATGGTGAAGAAGATTCTTGAATGTCTTCACTATTTGTTTCTGGAGTTACTCCAGACACTCCTTGATCACCCTCTTTTTGATCTTCAGCTTCTTCTGATTCACTTTGTTGATCTGAATTTGGTGAAACAGAAGGTGTTAATTCAGAGGGTCCAGAAAGAGTTGTACTTGTTTCTTGGGGTCCTTCTGAATTCTCTCTTGGTCTATCTCTGAAGACTGCTTCTGGGTTATCTTCATCAAAGAAATCTTCAAATATTCTGTTTAATTCAGATTCTCTTGATGATTCAGAGATAGGTGTTGAGAGACTTTCTTGTAGTTCAGAGCTTTTATTGTCATCAAAAGTGATATTGATGCTTTCTTGGATGGTCCTTGTTCTAAGATTGAACACTCTGAAAGCTTTTGAGGCTAAGGAATATCCAATAAATTTGCCCTCATCAGCTTTCTTGTCAAACTTTCCAAGAGATTCTCTATCGTTCAGAATGTAACACCTGCATCCAAAAACATGAAAATATTTAACATTAGGTTTCCTATTGTTAATGAGTTCATAGGATGTTTTATGAAATCTTTTGACAATTGTTGCTCTGTTCTGAGTAAAGCAGGCTGTTGCCACTGCTTCTGCCCAAAAATTTGTTGAAAGATCAGATCCATCAAGCATTGTTCTTGCAGATTCAACAAGTGTTCTATTCTTCCTTTCAACAACTCCATTTTGCTGAGGAGTTATTGCTGCAGAAAAGTTAGGAGTAATGCCTTCTTCTGATAGATATGAATTGATTTTGGCATTTTTGAACTCTGTTCCATTATCACTTCTTAGTTTCTGAACTTTGCTGCTGAATAGAACTTGTAATCTTTTCAACAATCTTATCAAAATATCAGGTACATCTGATTTTGCTCTGATGAATTCTATCCATGTGAATCTGGAAAATTCATCAATCAGAACCAGAATGTATTTCTTACCTGCTAGACTCTGTACAGAGATAGGACCACAGAGGTCCACATGTAGCATGTGTAGAGGTCTAGTACAGTTGTTTTCACTTTTGGTTTTATGGGAAGATCTTTTCATTTTTCCCATCTCACAAGCAGAACAAAGATGATCTTTGTTAAACTTCAGAGATGGTAATCCCTTAACCAAATTAAGTTTAACTAATTTATCAAGTGAGGAAAAGTTTAGATGTGAAAACTTTTTATGCCCGAGCCAGACTTCCTCACTACTCAGAGATATAAGACAAAGTTTCTCTGAATCAGTGTTGTTGATTTTGGTAAAATTCATTCTGTAGAGGTTACCACTTCTATCTGCTCTGAGTAATTCTTGACCTGATTCTGAGTGAAGAAGTGAACAATATCTTCTTTGAAATTTCACATCAAAACCATGTGTCAGGATCGAATTCTTAACAAGAATTAATTTTCAGAAACAATATCAAAGAAGTTTGCGGAATAACACTTTGATATTCAATGGAACAGTAAACAAACAGTGAATATGAATAACAAACTGTAAACGTGTATTGAATAATTGAAATCACAAGATTACACATTCAACCTCAATCTTGAAGAACAGACTCTTTCAAGACGAATTCTACTTCTCTAGAATTAGGATCTATGCCTTGAGGTTGATTCTCTCTTAAACAAAAACTTAGAATGAAAAATAAAATCAATCCACTAAACTATTCTATCAATTATATATATATATATACTGAAGATAAAAGCTAATTACAATTAATAAAATATCTTCAGAATATCTTCCATCATTATCTCCAAGCTTTCCATAATCTTTAGTTTATCCAGCTGTCATCCTTTCCATACAGATCTCCATCTTATAAGCAGTATTAATCATAAGCAGCATTAATACTTTGAGCAGTATTAACTCTAGCAGTACTAACCATGCTCAGCAGCATTAATCTCTTCAAGCAGTACTAACTTTGAACTAGCAGTACTAATCTTGTTGAGCAACATTAACCATCAACTAGCAGCATTACTATCAGAAGTACTAACTAGAAGTATTAACAACTAGAAGTATAAACTGTTTTCTTCTAGCAGCATTAACTAGAAGTATTAATCACAGAAGTACTAACTAGAAGTATTAACAACTAGAAGTATTAACTGTTTTCTTCTAGCAGCATTAACTAGAAGTATTAACAACTAAAAGTATTAACTGTTTTCTTCTAGCAACATTAATTACAACTAGCAACATTAACCACAGAAGTAGTAACCATGATGAATATTAACTTCAGAAGTAGTAACCATGATGAACTAGAAGTAGTAACCATCCTTGGCATATTTCAGACCCAACAATCTCCCCCTAACTTAACTTTTCAAAACTGAGAAGTAAAGTTTCTTCAACATAGGGTCTTTATGATAATTTCAAAACTTTCTGCAATTACTAGTTCTTCTTGATTCAGTTTCTGTTGTTATCTTCTTTTCTGTTTCTGCTGTAGTTAATGCTTTATTTCAGCTTCTTTACTTATCTCCCCCTCAAAATAAGATTTCATATCAACTTGACTCTCCTTCTCATGTCTTCTCAAGTTCAGTTGTTTAAGTCTCCCCCTTTTTGAAATAATCATGATCTGTGCTCCTTTTCATCTCTTTTATCTCCATAATTTGATTGTGAACTTTCAGACTAATTGTACCAAGTGTATTCATCAATTCTTTGTAGTTAAACTGTCCTCACCTCCTTTAGGTGTGTTTACCACCTTTGAAGGATCCTTGGATCTTTTAGTAGAGATCTTCTGCCTAGCAGAAGCACCTTCTACTCCCTTGGTTTCTTGGCACCTGGGACCTTTAGATAATTACTCATCTAAAGTTGCCATGGGGAAGGTCTTAGATATGTTTACACTGTCCTGTCCTGCACTTTGTGCAAAGTCAGTAGTGTGAGCCTTACAACCCATTTGCTCTTGCATCTCCTTATTGAGCACCTTCTTGGGGTTGGGAGACACCCCTATGGTTTCCCTTTGAATATTCTCTGATGAAAAATGCTCCATCAGAGGGCTTGTAGGTTTTGAGGTTTAAGATACAAGAAGGGAAGGAACCTTCAGTATCTTTTCCTTATATAATATAGTAAAGGGGAATGTTGGTTTGACAAAAGGAATATGAAGATTTATGCTTGGTAGTGGAAGGTGTGGATAGGTCATCAGTGGGTTGGTCTAATGAGGGCTTTGACCCTGATGCCTTACTTTCTTGATTGTGGGACATCACCATCATTGTAGAGAACAATGGTATGTCAACTCCTTCCGAGTCCTTAGCAGATCTCTTCATGATTGAAAAGACCTTGCCCTTAGGGGTTTTAGGTACATATACCTCATCAAAGTGAGGTATGTTCGTCAATTCATTATTAAGTACTTCTTGTACAAACCTTGGATACAGATAAAAGCTTTTTGATTGATATCCAGGTTTGACATTAAATTATTGAAGATCATTTTAGGTATAGAAAACTTACATTAGCAGTAGTAACACTTATCAGCAGCATTAACACAGACTGGCAGTAGTAACACATACCAGCAACATTAACACAGTCTGACAGTATTCACTAAACTAGAAGTACTAACTACCTTTCAGTATTAGCAACCTGAAACACTTACATACACAAGGTTAGTAGTACCATATACCATAAAATTTTCAAAAGTTACTTTATCTTTTGAAACTATACCTTTTTCACTTTTCTTACCTTCTGCTGGATCAAAAGTAACATGTCCTCCATCAAATCTTTTAAAGAATTTGAAGACAGTCCATGTTCCTTGTTATGTGCCAAGAGCAACCATTATCTTCATTCCAAATGCTCTTCCTCTTGAGCTTTTGATTGCCCTGCACACTTGATAAATCAGTTAGTCTTTGAGGGAACCCAAGCCAAAGTGGTCTTGGGTTGTCCTTTCTCATTTATACAATCTGTCAGTTTGGTCTGGATGAGTTGTTTAGGAATCTCATGGCTGGAATACTTTGTCAAGATTATAGGCTTTGCAACATTAATACTAGTAGAAGCATTATCCTTGTTAGCACTAGTATTGGTTGCAGCAGCACTATTTCTGTTAGCAGTACTATCTGGGATAGCAGTACTAACAGGTTTCTTTACAACTGGAACCCAAACTTGAACACAGTTGTTTGCTTTCTTTGTCTTTAAATTACTCCTTGGCTTATTTGGAGCATTTTTCTTTGTATTAGCAAACTTGTTCTGAGCATGAGACTTTAAAGGTGCTCTTTTCTCAGCCAATTGATTCCTTCTTTTATTCCTATAACCAAAAGAGTTTTGTGGTTTTCTTTGAAAAGTGACTCTTTGGTTGATAGGGTTGAAATAACAGTGTTTGGCAAGATGATTCAATTTGCCACAGATAAAACAAGGTTTTGGTCTATTGATTTTACTCAAATCAACCCCTTGTTTTTGTGCCCACTGATTATTCCAGTTTCTCTGATTTCCCCTTGGTTTATCATGTTTTTGGGGCTCAGATTTATTGCAAGAACACTGTTTGCAAGGGACAGGATTTACAACTGTGGTTTACTTATAATGGACCTTCTCAGACTTTCCCTCAGTCTTTTCTATGTCCTTAGACTTGATCCAAGCCTTTCCACATCCCTCATTGGTGATAATGTTATTTTCTAGAGGAATCTCACCACTCCCAGTGTTCTCCTTACTCTTTTCACTAGAGTTCTCTTCTTCAGAGTCTGTTTCAACCACCACTTTGTCTAAAGGATCTACCTTAGTGGCTCCAACAGGCAATTCCTTCCTATCCTTGGTCTCTAGTAAGTTTGATATAGGAGGAATGTAATTGTTGTTGTATGGTGGTGGTGTGGTGTTATAGCCTATTCCTCTTCTAAGTTTGTCATGGATTTGAGTTTGGAGCAAAGAGTCCATTGCTTTAGAAGCATTGGAAAATTTCTCAATATCCAGCTTGGCTTTCTCAAACTCACTCTTTATCTTCTCATTCTCCTCTTTAGACTTTTTCAGCTGAAGTTCTAGGTCATTCTTCTCCCACTTCCAGTAATTTGCATCATAAGAATGTTGAAGTTCATTGGCTTGGAAAAATTTGATCTGTTCCTCAAAACTCTCAACAATTCTTACATAGTCTTTTATATCTCTCTCTAATCTTTTAAGGGCATCACTCATTGTCTGGTTGTGATCCCTGTACCTTTTAACAGTTTCCATACAAGTTTTAGAGCAAAGATTAGACATTACCTCTGTGGGGATTTCTGTGCTTGAAGAATCTGAAACTTTAGCCATTGATGATTTCTGATTTCAAGGAAGAATGATGATTGCAGGTTTCTGAGAATACTAGCTCTGATACCACTTGTCAGGATCGAATTCTTAACAAGAATTAATTTTCAGAAACAATATCAAAGAAGTTTGCGGAATAACACTTTGATATTCAATGGAACAGTAAACAAACAGTGAATATGAACAACAAACTGTAAACGTGTATTGAATAATTGAAATCACAAGATTACACATTCAACCTCAATCTTGAAGAACAGACTCTTTCAAGACGAATTCTACTTCTCTAGAATTAGGATCTATTCCTTGAGATTGATTTTCTTTTAAACAAAAACTTAGAATGAAAAATAAAATCAATCCACTAAACTATTCTATAAATTATATATATATATATATATATATATATATATATATATATATATATATATACTGAAGATAAAAGCTAATTACAATTAATAAAATATCTTCAGAATATCTTCCATCATTATCTCCAAGCTTTCCATAATCTTTAGTTTATCCAGCTGTCATCCTTTCCATACAGATCTCCATCTTATAAGCAGTATTAATCATAAGCAACATTAATACTTTGAGCAGTATTAACTCTAGCAGTACTAACCATGCTCAGCAGCATTAATCTCTTCAAGCAGTACTAACTTTGAACTAGCAGTACTAATCTTGTTGAGCAACATTAACCATCAACTAGCAGCATTAATATCAGAAGTACTAACTAGAAGTATTAACAACTAGAAGTATTAACTGTTTTCTTCTAGCAGCATTAACTAGAAGTATTAATCACAGAAGTACTAACTAGAAGTATTAACAACTAGAAGTATTAACTGTTTTCTTCTAGCAGCATTAATTACAACAAGCAACATTAACCACAGAAGTAGTAACCATGATGAATATTAACTTCAGAAGTAGTAACCATGATGAACTAGAAGTAGTAACCATCCTTGGCATATTTCAGACCCAACAGGTTTGACATTAAATTATTGAAGATCATTTTAGGTATAGAAAACTTACATTAGCAGTAGTAACACTTATCAGCAGCATTAACACAGACTGGCAGTAGTAACACATACCAGCAGCATTAACACAGTGTGACAGTATTCACTAAACTAGAAGTACTAACTACCTTTCAGTATTAGCAACCTGAAACACTTACATACACAAGGTTAGTAGTACCATATACCATAAAATTTTCAAATGTTACTTTATCTTTTGAAACTATACCTTTTTCACTTTTCTTACCTTCTGCTGAATCAAAAGTAACATGTCCTCCATCAAATCTTTTAAAGAATTTGAAGGCGGTCCATGTTCCTTGTTATGTGCCAAGAGCAACCATTATCTTCATTCCAAATGCTCTTCCTCTTGAGCTTTTGATTGCCCTGCACACTTGATAAATCAGTTAGTCTTTGAGGGAACCCAAGCCAAAGTGGTCTTGGGTTGTCCTTTCTCATTTATATAATCTGTCAGTTTGGTCTGGATGAGTTGTTTAGGAATCTCATGGCTGGAATACTTTGTCAAGATTATAGGCTTTGCAACATTAATACTAGTAGAAGCATTATCCTTGTTAGCACTAGTATTGGTTGCAGCAGCACTATTTCTGTTAGCAGTACTATCTGGGATAGCAGTACTAACAGGTTTCTTTACAATTGGAACCCAAACTTGAACAAAGTTGTTTGCTTTCTTTGTCTTTAAATTACTCCTTGGCTTATTTGGAGCATTTTTCTTTGTATTAGCAAACTTGTTCTGAGCATGAGACTTTAAAGGTGCTCTTTTCTCAGCCAATTGATTCCTTCTTTTATTCCTATAACCAAAAGAGTTTTGTGGTTTTCTTTGAAAAGTGACTCTTTGGTTGATAGGGTTGAAATAACAGTGTTTGGCAAGATGATTCAATTTGCCACAGATAAAACAAGGTTTTGGTCTATTGATTTTACTCAAATCCACCCCTTGTTTTTGTGCCCACTGATTATTCCAGTTTCTCTGATTTCCCCTTGGTTTATCATGTTTTTGGGGCTCAAATTTATTGCAAGAACACTGTTTGCAAGGGACAGGATTTACAACTGTGGTTTGCTTATAATGGACCTTCTCAGACTTTCCCTCAGTCTTTTCTATGTCCTTAGACTTGATCCAAGCCTTTCCACATCCCTCATTGGTGATAATGTTATTTTCTAGAGGAATCTCACCACTCCCAGTGTTCTCCTTACTCTTTTCACTAGAGTTCTCTTCTTCAGAGTCTGTTTCAACCACCACTTTGTCTAAAGGATCTACCTTAGTGGCTCCAACAGGCAATTCCTTCCTATCCTTGGTCTCTAGTAAGTTTGATATAGGAGGAATGTAATTGTTGTTGTATGGTGGTGGTGTGGTGTTATAGCCTATTCCTCTTCTAAGTTTGTCATGGATTTGAGTTTGGAGCAAAGAGTCCATTGCTTTAGAAGCATTGGAAAATTTCTCAATATCTAGCTTGGCTTTCTCAAACTCACTCTTTATCTTCTCATTCTCCTCTTTAGACTTTTTCAGCTGAAGTTCTAGGTCATTCTTCTCCCACTTCCAGTAATTTGCATCATAAGAATGTTGAAGTTCATTGGCTTGGAAAAATTTGATCTGTTCCTCAAAACTCTCAACAATTCTTACATAGTCTTTTATATCTCTCTCTAATCTTTAAAGGTCATCACTCATTGTCTGGTTGTGATCCCTGTACCTTTTAATAGTTTCCATACAAGTTTTAGAGCAAAGATTAGACATTACCTCTGTGGGGATTTCTGTGCTTGAAGAATCTGAAACTTTAGCCATTGATGATTTCTGATTTCAAGGAAGAATGATGATTGCAGGTTTCTGAGAATACTAGCGCTGATACCACTTGTCAGGATCGAATTCTTAACAAGAATTAATTTTCAGAAACAATATCAAAGAAGTTTGCGGAATAACACTTTGATATTCAATGGAACAGTAAACAAACAGTGAATATGAATAACAAACTGTAAACGTGTATTGAATAATTGAAATCACAAGATTACACATTCAACCTCAATCTTGAAGAACAGACTCTTTCAAGACGAATTCTACTTCTCTAGAATTAGGATCTATGCCTTGAGGTTGATTCTCTCTTAAACAAAAACTTAGAATGAAAAATAAAATCAATCCACTAAACTATTCTATCAATTATATATATATACTGAAGATAAAAGCTAATTACAATTAATAAAATATCTTCAGAATATCTTCCATCATTATCTCCAAGCTTTCCATAATCTTTAGTTTATCCAGCTGTCATCCTTTCCATACAGATCTCCATCTTATAAGCAGTATTAATCATAAGCAGCATTAATACTTTGAGCAGTATTAACTCTAGCAGTACTAACCATGCTCAGCAGCATTAATCTCTTCAAGCAGTACTAACTTTGAACTAGCAGTACTAATCTTGTTGAGCAACATTAACCATCAACTAGCAGCATTAATATCAGAAGTACTAACTAGAAGTATTAACAACTAGAAGTATTAACTGTTTTCTTCTAGCAGCATTAACTAGAAGTATTAATCACAGAAGTACTAACTAGAAGTATTAACAACTAGAAGTATTAACTGTTTTCTTCTAGCAGCATTAACTAGAAGTATTAACAACTAGAAGTATTAACTGTTTTCTTCTAGCAGCATTAATTACAACTAGCAACATTAACCACAGAAGTAGTAACCATGATGAATATTAACTTCAGAAGTAGTAACCATGATGAACTAGAAGTAGTAACCATCCTTGGCATATTTCAGACCCAACAATCTCCCCTTAACTTAACTTTTCAAAACTGAGAAGTAAAGTTTCTTCAACATAGGGTCTTTATGATAATTTCAAAACTTTCTGCAATTACTTGTTCTTCTTGATTAAGTTTTTGTTGTTATCTTCTTTTCTGTTTCTGCTGTAGTTAATGCTTTATTTCAGCTTCTTTACTTATCTCCCCCTCAAAATAAGATTTCATATCAACTTGACTCTCCTTCTCATGTCTTCTCAAGTTCAGTTGTTTAAGTCTCCCCCTTTTTGAAATAATCATGATCTGTGCTCCTTTTCATCTCTTTTATCTCCATAATTTGATTGTGAACTTTCAGACTAATTGTACCAAGTGTATTCATCAATTCTTTGTAGTTAAACTGTCCTCACCTCCTTTAGGTGTGTTTACCACCTTTGAAGGATCCTTGGATCTTTTAGTAGAGATCTTCTGCCTAGCAGAAGCACCTTCTACTCCCTTGGTTTCTTGGCACCTGGGACCTTTAGATAATTACTCATCTAAAGTTGCCATGGGAAGGTCTTAGATATGTTTACACTGTCCTGTTCTGCACTTTGTGCAAAGTCAGTAGTGTGAGCCTTACAACCCATATGCTATTGCATCTCCTTATTGAGCACCTTCTTGGGGTTGGGAGACACCCCTATGGTTTCCCTTTGCATATTCTCTGATGAAAAATGCTCCATCAGAGGGCTTGTAGGTTTTGAGGTTTAAAATACAAGAAGGGAAGGAACCTTCAGTATCTTTTCCTTATATAATATAGTAATGGGGAATGTTGGTTTGACAAAAGGAATCTGAAGATTTATGCTTGGTAGTGGAAGGTGTGGATAGGTCATCAGTGGGTTGGTCTAATGAGGGCTTTGACCCTGATGCCTTACCTTCTTGATTGTGGGACATCACCATCATTGTAGAGAACAATGGTATGTCAACTCCTTCCGAGTCCTTAGCAGATCTCTTCATGATTGAAAAGACCTTGCCCTTAGGGGTTTTAGGTACATATACCTCATCAAAGTGAGGTATGTTCGTCAATTCATTATTAAGTACTTCTTGTACAAACCTTGGATACAGATAAAAGCTTTTTGATTGATATCCAGGTTTGACATTAAATTATTGAAGATCATTTTAGGTATAGAAAACTTACATTAGCAGTAGTAACACTTATCACAAAGTTGACTTATGCTGATTAGATTATGTTTTAATCCATCCACATAAGCAACCTTTGAAACTAAAACATTTCCTCTTGATAATTCACCATATCCTTTAATTTTTCCTTGTACATTGTCTCCAAAAGTAAATGCTCCTCCAGATTTTGCTTTGAATGAGGATAGCAGTTCCTTATTTCCAGTCATATGCCTTGAACATCCAGAATCTAGGTACCAGATTGGCATTGACTGTTTCTGCAAGACAGATTATTGTTTCTTAGGTACCCATCTCATTATGGGTCCTTTTATGTTAGAGTTTGGTGGATTTGTATGACTTTTTGGCATCTCATCTTTTGATGTCTTGCCGTTACTTGTCTTCTTTTGAACTTTTGTCTCTGAGATATTTTTCAGAGATTGATTTAGAAGACAATGTGATCCTCTGAAATGATTTTTCAGTTTGATCAAAAGATGAATGCAATTGCAATTAATAGAACAAGAAGAAGTAAGAGCAAAGTTTTTCTTTTTATCAAAAAGCAGTTGTTACATTTTGACTTCTTTTTAAATTAGCATTAGGAATATTACATGTATCCCTAACTACTTCTTTTCTTTTTGCTTGAAAGACAATCTTCTTTTCAAGTTGCTTTTTCTTGATAAAAAACATCTTCTTTTCTTTGCTGCTTACTGCACAAACAAGATCAATATGGTTAATTTTTGTCCATTTGCCTTTTTGTTGAGGTGAGAATTTTATTGTTTTATAGGTATAAGAATTAGAAGTGTTTGTTTTATTCTTTACCTTTTCTTGTAATTCTTTTTCAAGTTCCAGAGATGTTTTTGCTTGTAAACACATATTTGCAAAATCAGGACTTATTGGTATTCTGGTTTTGGTTTTCAAAATTGAAATTGGAACATTCAAAATACCAGACCCAACAGTTTCTATCTTTTTGTGAATTACATTCTCTGGTTTACAAAAAATCTGTTCATCAATCTCTTGATCAGATTCTGAATCATAATCAAAAAAGTCTCTCTTAGTTTTAATAGAGATAGCTACCTCTATTGGTTTTTCAATTTGTTTTGTTCTTGAGACTTTAATGATCCTTTTCATGCTTTCTTTTCTTTTTAAATCCTCCAAGACATTTTCTTTCCATATCTTTTTAACATCATCTTCAAATGTAGTTCTGATGTTTTCATCTGATTTTGGTGAATACAGAGGGGCATTCGGATTTAGTGAACTCTGAGATTCATTTTCAGAAGTACTTGTATCAGAGGTACTTGGTTTCGGATGTCTCTGATTCATTTGAGATGAAAGCATCAAATCTGAAAATTTCTTTGGGATTATAGCTCTGAGGTTTTGTGAAGTGTACTTCTGAAGTTTCTTGTTTTATCTGTAACACAGATTCTTGAAAGTTCTTTACTTCAGAGTATTTAGTATTTTTGAAATTCAGAGCTCTTGCTCTTGATCCCTCGGATGTTTTCATTCTTTTGAAAATATTCATAGATGGACCTTCAAAGCTTTGGACCTTTCCTATACAGAAAGTGGAAGAAAGTGATGTTTTCTCCAATCCAGTGAATGAATTCAACTCATTGAATCCCAGCCCTTGAGAGTCCATTTGAGTTTTTATTTTATCGAAAACACCTTGTGCATTAACATAGCTTTTGATTCGAAGATTTTTTCTATCTAGATATTGATGTAGGATTTCTCTTTCCTTTTGAAAAAATTTGGTTAAGGCAATAGAATTGAGTCTTTCATACTCAGATTTCTTTACTTCTTCTTCTTTTCCTTTTAAAACTTTCTCAATTTTTCTTATTTCTTCTGAAAATGATTTTTCTTTTTGCTTGTGAGATTCTACAAGTTTGGTCTTTTCAAGAAAAAATTCTTTCTTTTCTGATTCCAGAAGATTCTTTTCTCTTTTGAAAAAGATTAGCTCTTTTGACATTTGCTCTCTTTTCTTTTTCTCTTCAAGAAACTTTTGCTCTAGATCTTGAAGTTCATTAATTAGTTTAAAAGCATCTATTTCAGGATTACTATCAGAGGTGTAAAGAGAGTTTACCTTTTCAGAGTTGTCTTCTGATGCTCCTTCAGTTTGATTTCCATCTGAAAAAGCCATACCACAGAGATTGGTAGGCTCTTCCTCGCCATCGCTTGTTGAGTCAGATAGCCAATCTTCCATTTCTGCTACAAGAACTCTCTCTTTTACGTTGTACTTGTATTTGTTCTTGTAGTAATCTTGATCTTTGACAAGTTTTCCTATGCAGTTTGCAGAGAAATGGCCTATTTTGCCACATCTGAAACATCTTCCATCATTTTGATTTGTTGGAAGATTGGCAGTACTTGTCTCTGGCTTCTGTTCTTGAGGTTTGAAGTATCTCTGTGGCTGTGGATACCTTGGTTGAAATGATTGTTGAGTTACATCATTGTTGTTGAAGTTTGTACCCTTTTGATCACTATATGGAGTGAATCTGGGTTCTTGTTGAAATCTTCTTTCAGGATTTCTTCTTTCTTCATTCTCTCTCCTTCCTTCAAATACTTTCTTGCCAAATTTCTTGTTAAATTGATGAGTGATTAATGCAAGAGATTTGGCGAAGGCATTTATATCATCTTCTGAGTCTGAATCTGAATGATTTTCTTCTGCCATTAGGACCTTTTTGGATCTTCTTTTTGTTTCCAAACTTTTTTGTGACTCTTCACAGTTGTTTTCTTTCGAAATTTGTTTTGAAACAAGTGCAAGGGGTCCACCTAAAGACAGTTTTGATTTTTGCTTCATAACTTCCTTTTCATGTGCAACAAGAGTGCCATAAATGTCAGTTAATGACCATGACTCAAGATTTTGATTGGCTTGTATAGACATGGAAAGTTGTGACCATTCTTCATTTAAGCTTTTCAAGAAAAGAACGTTGTTTTCCTCTTTTGTTCTTATCACTCCAAACTTTCTGTATTTGTTGATAAGAATATTGAATCTTGAGTAAGTTTGGTGTAATATTTCTTCTGGTAGAGCATGAAAATCATGATATTCATTGATGCATAGATTTCTTCTATTTTTCTGGGTTTGTAGGCCTCCTTCAAGTTGATTTAACAACTGATCCCATATCTCTTTTGCAGTTTTACAAGAATCAAGTTCTTGAAAGATATCATTGGGAATGGCCATTATAAGTAATATAACAGATTTTGAATCATTAGCCATCATATTTGTTTCTTCATCAGTGAAGTTTGTGGTTTTCTTTTCATAATATGCAGGGATTTCAGCAGTATCTGCTGTTGCAGGAACTCTTGGTACCAATACCATTGGAATGTGAGGTCCAATGTTCACTGATCTAAAGAGATCCTTGTCCATGCCTTCTAAGAAATTTACCATCCTTATCTTCCATTGGGGATATTCATCCCTTAAAAGTGTAGGAGGTTTTGTTAATGACCCAGCAGTATAAATGGCACTTAAGCTTGAGTTTGCCATTTTTGAAGAAAAAGATGAGTATTTAAAATGCTGATGCTTTTTGTATTGAACAGTGATTTACTATCAAATCTTGAGCAATTGGTGTTCTTTAATAAACCAGGTTTATTTGAACATGCACAGATAATGAAAGTTAGAATCAATGAGATGTAAATCTATCCGAGTATGCAAATGCGATCTATCTTTGTTTAGAAAACAAAGTAGGCTCTGATACCAATTGTTGGATCCCAGATTTAATCTCACAACAATGATATAAACAATAAGAGTAATAACAGCGAAAGCAGTTTAATATCAAAGGAGATTCAAATATCACAGTTCATAAAGCAAATAATAGATAAACAAGATATTCTTCAATAAGATATTCTACTTATATTATCAGTTTTTAAGACTTCTTGAGCACACTTTGAACATGAAGGTGATGGTCCTTTTTATAGGACCATAAAGTAAATAGTGTACTTATCTGACAAATAGAAGCATGCTTGAACAGTGTCTTACCTAAGAGGTAAGATCAAGACATGCTTGAACAATGACCTACTCTAGAAAGTAAATCTTATCACAAGGTGACATGTCATCTGTTCTTCTTTGTCAAGAGATTCAGAGTGATCATCTTCAGAGCTCTGAACTAGGATCTCTGATGAGGAGTTCTCTGATGTCTTTCCGTGGGACTGTCTCTGAACTGACTTCAGAGACAGACAACTTTCTCTAGGCTGACTATGAATGACCTCATAGACAGACTTGCTTTCTTCAGAGTGACTCTGAATTGACTTCAGAGACAGACTTGCTTTCTTCAGAGTGACTCTGAATTGACTTCAGAGATAGACTTGCTGTGATCCCTTGAAAGTCTTTAGATGAAGACTTAGTTATTTTCAATACTTTCATTGGTTCAGATTTGAGGCTAACAGCTTATCTTAAAGTAGCCAAAGCCAAATATGAAGTTTTTCAACATTTCACCATAACACTGATTCCAAGGGACCAAAACACCCCAGTTGACGCATTAGCTAATCTTGGGTCGGCATTTGGACAATCCCCATTTGACGTTGTCCCGATAATTCTTCTAGCATCACCGTCCACCAAAAACGAAAATCATGTCCACGTGATAGAAGAAGAAAACAACTGGTCCAGCGATATCAGAAAGTTCTTGATGAACGACCAACTTTCCCAAGACAAAATGGAAGCCCGAAAGGTCAGATTCAAGGCATCCAGATACACTCTAATCATAGGACAACTCTACCGACGATCGTCGATAGGACTAAACCTTCGATGCATCATCGATGAAAACCAAGTCTAGGACATTTTACAAGAAATGTACGATGGAGAGTGTGGCAACCACACAAGTGGTCGTAGTCTAGCAAATCGAATTTCTCAACAAGGGTACTATCGGCCAACCATACGACATGATGCCATAAGGTACGTCCAAAGTTGCAATGCATGTAAGCGACACTCAGGTACGTCACATAAACCTTCTGAGCCCTTACATTCGACTTTAACTCCACGACCCTTCATGCAATGGGGAATTAATATCGTGGGCAAATTACCTCCAACCCCCGAGCAAAAGGTATTACTTTTGGTCCTTACACATTATTTTTCGAAATGGGTAGAAGTGGCTGCTTTCTCCTAGGTTCAGGACAAAGAACTCATATCTTTTATCCAGACTAACATCATATGTAGGTTTGGAATCCCATATGAGATCGTATGTGATAACATGTCACAATTCATAAGCGACAGAACCCAACAGTTCTGTGAGGATCGTAACATCAAATTACGACCTCGATGCCTCGTTATCCCCAATCTAACGAACTTGCCAAGTTGAGTAACAAAACGATCATCAATTCAATCAACAAAAGACACAAAATAGCAAAAGGAAAGTGGGTCGAAGAACTTCTGATAGTTCTTTGGGCCAATCGTACGACGCCTCGTACCTCCACAAGACAACACCCTTCTCTCTGGTCTATGGTTGCGAAGCGGTCTTGCCTGTCGAGACCCAATTTCAACCTCATGACATTCGTCGGTCGATCACAACTTAGTCGACCTAAGTTATGACCTCGAAACATTGGAAGAACTGAGAGAATCAACATTGATCAAAATGGCGTCTCAAGAAAACTTGGTCCAACGACACTTCAATAAAAACGTCAAGGACAAGATCTTCCAGATAGGCAATTATGTCTTACGAAAAGTGTTTCAAAACACCCAAGAACCAAATTCAGGTAAGCTATCCACCAAATAGGAAGGTCCGTACCGTATAACCGAGGTCGCTAGAAAAGGAGCCTATCGATTGCAAACCCTTGACGGTCATGACATTCCTCGAAATTGGAATGTGGTTCGTTTGAAGAAGTATTTCTTTTAAACCCATTTCTTTTTCCCTTGTGATTATTGTCTAGGTAAAAAATACACAATCTCGACGAAGTGATATTTAATGCATATTTCGCACGACTAGTCTTGGATTAAGATAAGGTCCTATTGACCAAGCCAAACTGTCGGTCCAACAATACTTATCAAGTTTATAGAAATAACAACACAATATGATTACCAACCTGTATTGATTATAACAAACGAGTTACAAGGTTGATCGATTAAGCATGAAATGTGTTCTCTATGTTTTCTTTCTTTTACACCTTCAAGTATGTGTTTGTATGAGTTAAGTTGTTATCTGATCTTGAGAGAGAGATACACTTAATCTGACCAAGTGTGTTGAACACACAATCTAACATAATATCTAGATATTAGATATAGATATTATATCTAATATAAACTAAGTTACTAGAAACTAACTAAATTAACTTTATCTAACTATTTCAATATTATAACTTAGATATTAAATCTAAGTAAACTAATACAATTACATTGACATTTATTACAAATGACATAGACTTTAATATCGAGAGTCGACGTTTCGGCTTTAGCTTCAGATTGCGATCTTCAGTTTGGATGATCTTGAATCCAATGAGACTGTGGTCTAACAATCTCCCCCTTTGGATCAAGATCATTATGAAAATGATTTTAGCAATTTAGTCTTCTCTTTCAGCTCGGAAGATGCAATCTCTTTCTCTAGCTCTGAAATCAGCATGTCTTTTTCTAACAATCTCCCTCTTTGAAGAGTGGACGTGATTCTTGAAACATGTGATCTTTGCCATTTCTTGTGTAGTCATTATCCCCCTTTTTGATGTTAAGTGCAACGACTTCATCAAAATTATTTGTAAGAAATGTCTCTCTTGCGTTTAGAGCCCCTGATCCGTCAATTCAAAAGATATTCATCCAGATCTTTTCAAATCCAGACAAAATAGTCGTGTAACACCTGAATCAACTAATGAATCAGTTAACATGCCTGTCAGTAACACTAAGTCACCGTGTGTAACAAATACACATTGGAAAGGAGCTGTTTGATGTTGACTCCCCCAGGGCTTCCATTTAATCATCGAAACACCACAAAGGTTACTTCTATAAACGTTATGACAAAGAAACTATTTCCTTGTATGTTTTTGCTTGTGTTGAAGAATTAAGCACGGATAATTGCTTATTAGGCTCAAAATTGTGTAAACCACTAAGACAACAGTAAGTTAAACACATACTCAATGTGCATGATTGAAGTGCGAAGGTAGGGCAGACTTCCTTCTTTTCAATATCCAGATTTTTCAAATGAAAATCAGATAGCAAATGTGCTGCATCCCCTTTGAAAATGTGAAACACTTTCTTGTTGAGAAGAAAATGAGTAGATGGTGAGGTTTGATCAAGAGTTGGCATGGGTTAGTTGCATGTTGCAATAATGATCACCAAAGAATTGTGAATCACTAGAATGGTGGCTACCCGACTCAGAAAAAGTTGGTGCAGAGTTGTGATATTCTTTTAACTCTAATCTCACACGCTCTTTCTTTTAAACTTTTTGCTTTCTCTAATCACACTCATTTCTTTTCTATTTTCACAATCAATCACTAAGGATTAACTTCTTGGGTAGAAATCACTGTTTAAGGTGATTCCATAGAAGTTGTGTTAAGTCCTAGCATAATGATTCTTGTTTTCCTATGATGCACGTGATGCTCAGATTGGTTTAACTATTTCAGTTAAAGCACAATTTAGATCATGAAAACATTTAAAATACACTCCCAAAATTTAAAATGTGATGAAAAATCGAGTAGTGTTTTGAACATTAAAAACAATGTTTTCTTATGATTGAAAGTTGTCCTTCTTTCAACCATATGTGAGATGAAGATAAAGGTTTATACCTTAACGAGTGATCTTTCATCTCATGAAGCTAAGCTTTAAGTCATAAACATATGAACTTGTAAGCTTCTCTCAAAAATTCTGCAAAAGTCGTATGTCAAGTAAAAGTAAAATTTATTCACTTAAATTGAAAAGACAAAAAAACAGTAAAACTTTTTAAAGTACGAGTTCTGATCAGAAATAATCAGAAGTCATATCCATACTCCCTTTTGACTTGAAGAGCTTTCCCTAAAAGCTTGCATTACAAAAAAAATTTGACATTAAAAGGTACATGCACAAATTTTATGAGCTCCCCCTCAAAATAATATTGACCAGATGTCAATTTCTTCTCATTCTCCCCCTTGGATCATGAACATTAGATAGAAGTGCAGATATCAATCAGAGTTAAGAATGAAGAAATGATGAAAAAGTATACAATTTAGAAAACTTTGTTAGGTAACTACTGATTATATCTTAAGATTTAGCATACCAAGCTTAGAGATAAGAAAGTTAAACCTCTTTTCGTCTAAGGGTTTGGTGAACAAATCGGCAAGTTGATAATCAGTTTTTACAAAGAAAAGTTCAATTGTTCGTTTTTCAATATGATCTTTAATAAAGTGATACTTGACGTCTATGTGCTTTGTCTTGGTGTGTTGAACAGGATTCCCTATAATTGCGATGGCGCTCTTGGAGTCACAGTATATCGGGATCTTGTTGAAGTGGAAACCGTAGTCGCGTAATTGAGTTCGCATCGATAGGACCTGAGAACAGCAGCTAGCAGCGGCTACATATTCTGCTTCGGCCGTGGACGTTGAAACACAAAGTTGCTTCTTCGATGAACTGTACGTGTCCTGACGTGCTCTTCCTATCTAACATACAACCTGCATGATCTGCATCTGTGTAGGCTGTTAGTTCAAAACTAGTATCTTTAGGATACCACAGACCAAGATCTGCAGTGCCCTGTAGATACCTAAAAATGCGCTTCACAGCAGACAAATGGATTTTTTTAGGATTGGCCTGATATCTTGCACATAAGCATGTTGAAAACATTATATCTGGCCTACTCGACGTAAGATACATTAAAGAACCTATCATCCCTTGATAAGTCCTAACATCAACAGCCTTTCCCGAAGGATCGGTGCCAATCTTAGTACCTGGTGCCATTGGGGTACCAATCGGTTTTGAATTTTCCATTTGGAACTTCCGAAGAATATCCCTAATATATTTTGATTGATTGATAAAAATACCCGATGAAAATTGTTTTACTTGTAAACCGAGAAAGAAATTCATTTCTCCCATCAAGTTCATCTGAAATCTAGACACCATAAGGTTTGCAAAATTCTTACAGTACTTTGGATTTGTAGAACCAAAGATAATATCATCTACATAGATTTGAATTAAGATGATATCGCCTTTTTCCTTTTTGATAAACAAAGTGGTATCCACCGTACCTTTTGAAAACCCAGACTTGACTAGAAAAGTGGAAAGGACATCATACCAGGCTTGAGGTGCTTGTTTCAGACCGTAGAGTGCTTTGTCGAGAATGTAAACGTGATCTGGCTTCTCTTGATTGAAAAAACCTTCTGGCTGAGAGACGTAGACTTCCTCCTTCAGAATTCCATTGAGGAATGCTGTCTTCACGTCCACTTGAAAGACCGTGAAGTTCTTGTGGGCTGCGTAGGCCAGAAACATTCTGATTGCCTCTAATCGAGCCACAGGAGCATATGTTTCGTCATAGTCTATTTCTTCCTCTTGTCTGTATCCTTTGGCTACTAGTCTTGACTTGTTTCTAATAACGGTACCATCTTCGTCTTTCTTTATCTTGAAAACCCATTTCGTACCTATAATGGTTTTATCTTTAGGCTTTGGTATGAGTCTCCAGACTTGAAGTGCATCGAACTGATTTAGCTCTTCTTGCATTGAGATCACCCATTCTGGATCAGCAAGTGCTTCTGATACTCGAGTTGGCTCGAACTTGCTCAAAAAAGAGTCATGCATGCACAGGTTCATTGATGCTGACCTAGTTTGCACCGGTTTTGATGGATCGCCAATAATCTGGCTTAGCGGGTGCTCTTTGGTCCATTTATGTTCATGAGGTAGTGGATTAGATGATTGTATGTCGGTTGTATCATCTACAAATCCACTTGTACCTTCTTCGGTTTGTTCAGGAGGATTGATGGTTTCAGTTGAAGTGGCAGGTTCAGAAGGCTCTGCAGGTACAACTTGATCTGACTGTAGATTGATCTGTACAGAATCTCTTACTATTTCAACTACTTCTGTCTCTTTATCATTTGTCACTTCTTCAACTGTTGGAGTCGGCATTTGAATTGTAATTTCTTGTTGAATTGGGGCGTTTGATTCAATAGAGTCATCTGAACTGGTTGGATGAATAGTCGTTAAGTCTTCCATCCTGTCAACCACAACAGATTTCTTTACATTAGATCCAAGAAATTCATCATAAAACAATTCAAATAATAAATCTAAATCAGATAAATGGTTAGTTGAAGTTGAAGCTTCGTCTGATTTATTCTGTTGAGACGCAGGTTCTGGACTGAGTTGCCCAGAAGCTAGTACTCCGGTTATAACGGGTTCTGAACGTTGTTGTTCGGAAGCCATTTCTTCATCAAAGGTGACGTTGATGCTTTCAATCACCGTTATTGACTTCTTCAGATAAACTCGGAATGCAGTTGATGTCGAGGAATAACCAATGAAGATTCCTTCGTCCGCCTTAGCATTGAACTTGTTTAGACTCTCCCTATCGTTTAGAACGAAACACTTACACCCAAATATATGGAAATATTGGATTGTCGGTGTTCGGTTGTTGATTAACGCATAAGGAGTCTTTTTGAATCTCCGATGTACCATGGAACGATTCTGTGTGTAGCACGCGGTCGAAACAGCTTCTGCCCACAAAAATAGAGGTAAGTCTGATTGACTTAGCATAGTACGAGCAGCCTCGACTAGCGTCCGATTTCTTCTTTCAACCACTCCATTTTGTTGAGGCGTACGTGCAACAGAGTATTGATGTGAAATCCCGACAGATTCGAGATATTTTTCAACTTTTTGGTTCTTGAACTCTGTGCCGTTATCTATTCGTAGAAACTTGACCGGTTTCTGCAGATTCACTTGGGTCGTCTTCAGGAAAGTAATGAGTACGTCAGGTGTCTCATCCGTTAAACGTAGAAACTTGACCCATGTGTATCGCGAGTAATCGTCCACGATCACGAGTATGTACTTCTTGCCGCCTAGACTTTGAGTTCGCATCGGACCGCATAAGTCCATATGAAATAACTCTAACGGAGCATTAGTACTTGGTTCAGGCTTCGGTTTATGAGGTGCCCTCTTCATGTTGCCCTTTTCACAGGCTGCACAGAGATGTTCTCTTTCATATTTTAGCTCTGGAAGTCCTTTGACGAGCTTTCCACTAACCAGATTGTTGATGTATCGAAAGTTGAGGTGAGAGAGCCTTCGATGCCATAACCAACTTTGTTGCATCGAGGCTTCCGTCAATGGACAAACTTGCTTGTCAGTCTGGACATTTGATAAATTGATCATGTAGAGGTCTGATTCTCGAGTACCGACCAAAAGTTCTTCGCCTTCTTCAGTGCGAACTGAACAACTCTTGGCTTTGAAGTTGACCTCTAAGTCTTTGTCACAGAACTGACCTATACTGAACAAGTTGTGTCCTAAGCCTTCTACATAGCTCACCTTCTTGATAGTGACATTGCTATGTTGTACATCACCGTATCCCATGATTGGAGAAAACTGGTCGTTGCCAAATCTTACTGTTCCACAAAATTTGTCTTTGAAATTGGACAGTATCTCTTTTTGCCCTGTCATGTGCTTGGAACATCCGCTGTCCAAGAACCATGTATGACTAGTCTGCATAAGAGAAATTACAAATTTAGATATTCATACGATAACATTGGAATTTTCACTTTGATTATCGAAGTGCGGGTCTTGAACTGATTTGTTCAAAAGCCTATTTTGACTTTGATGTTCGGGTTTTGAACTGCATTATCCAAAAACCTATTTTGACTTTGAAGAACGAGTCCTGATCTGTACATAATCAGAAGTCGCTTTCTCTCTAAGCTTTGTGTGCCTGCAACACAGATTTAGCTTTAGGTACCCATTGGAATTTGGGTCCTTCTGTGTTAGCACAAGATTTTGGTACCCATTTCAAATTGGGTCCTCTTTTCTTTTGAAATGCAATTGAAGAATTAGTATGAGATGAATGGACATGGTAATTTCCAAACCAATCTCCAGAATCTTGACAAGAGATAGAAACATGTTTATCATAAAAAGAAGACTTTCTAGCAGATAAAGATAATTGAAATAATTGCTTCATTGTATATTGTTTACGAGAAACATCAAGTTTTGGGTTCAAAAGAGCAATATCAGCAATTAGGACATCTTTACTAAGCGAAGTCTTATTACAAGTAACACTACTAAACGATAAAACGGTCTTGTCAAGCTTCCGTTTGGGTTGCCATTGAGAATTTACTTATGGCCTTTGCTTGCGCAGATTTGAAACATGTGTAACTGGTGAGTTAGACTTCTGAGCAACAAATGAATGCTTCTTCTTGGAATTACCAGTAGTGGTCGGTTTCTGTGAATGCTGAGATAAATTCTTACCTTTAGCACTCTTAGCGTTCACAAAGACTGATTTATCAACAAAAGCTTTCGTTGATTTTGGACTGTTCACAGGCTTACTGGTTTTTCTTAAAGTTTTCTTGACAAAAGATGAATGGTTGGGAAGTTTTGCATTAAAGTCAAAGAGATTAGAACCATTATCTAAACCACCGTCAGAGTTCAAAAATTCAAATCCTTTATTTGATATACCAAACATATCCTCAGAGTTTGAAGCTTTTGAAAGAACAGAATTTGAAAACACGGTTGAAAATACGTTTTGCTCAATATTTATCAAAAGTCTTGCATCTGATAAAGAATTCTCGAGTTCAGAAATTTTACGTTCTAAAACGAGAGGAGGGACATATAGTTTACCTTTAATAGGCTTCGCCTCCATTTCCTTTTCAGAATAACTTGGAAAGAAATCACTTGAAAGAGTTTCCTTCTTTTTATATATTGGGTTTTCATCATAAGTATTATTCAACTTCGCATAATAAAATGGAAGATGAACTTTAGCTGATTTCATCCATTTTTCCGTTTCATTGGCTTCATCCTCTTTTGACAGTTTAGTCCAAAAAGTTTTAAACGCGGGGAGTCTGCGAGCTAATTGCATATTAAGATGATCATAAAGTCCTGACACTTCAGACATCCCCTTTTGTAGACAGTGAGGATTCTTATAACCAATTCCCCATCTCTCTATTTCCTCTTTGGGTTTGTTCAGAAAAATAGTTTGTTCAGTTTGACCCATTTTATACAACTTCTCTTCCAAACTTTTTAATTTTCCGAGCAAAGAAAAGTTTTCTTTTGTACAAGAAGCATGCAACTTTTTAAGCTCATATTTTTCAATCTCACAATTTAGCAGTTGAGACTTAAGATCAAAATTCTCTTTTAGAATTATTGTCTTTTCCTTAGCATTGGTGTCATTATCTTTATGTAAAACCTCAATTAAAACTTCTTCTCAGCAATTTCGTTATTAAGTTTCTGTATCAATTGGTTTTTGTCTATCATGACACCATTATCTTGCTTAAGATTAGATTCTAACTCTCTTTGTTTCATACTCATGGCATGCATTTTATTCATGAATTCTAAATCTGATAAATTACATACCTCTTCTTCTTCATTGTCGGAATCAGCTTCAACATCTGATTCTATCTTTCCCATCAAGCACATGTTGATGACCTCTTCTCTATCTTCATCATCTTCTTCTTCCTCATCTGAGTGATCGAGCCAGTATTCGTCCTCAGCCATCAATGCCTTGCCTGCCTCTTGTTGTTTTGCAAGAAGCATCTTGTTCTTGTAGTAGTCTGAATTTCTGACTTTTGATCTGCGGCAGTCCTTGGCAAAGTGACCTGGTTTGCCACAGTTGTAGCACGTAGGCGGTTCTGGCTGACTTGATCCTTCAGCTTTGAATTTTCTTTCTTCCGGTCTCCTCTCCTTAATCCTCTTTCCTTCCGACTGAAACCTTCTTTCTTCAAGTTTCCTCTCCTCTGATCTTCTCCCTTCAAATCATCTTCCTTCATACCTGCTTTCTTCAATCCTTTCTTTGTGGTTGTAGTTGTTCGGACCAGATGAATATCTCTGATTTTTTGATGTTGGCTTTGTGTAGAACCTTTTCTGAAAAGCACTAGTCAGCATAAGCATTGTTTGCTTCAGCTGATCATTTTCATCTGATTCTGAGTTTGCACACCCTTCATCTTCTTCATCTGATTCATATACAGCTGCCTTGTTCTTCTTCTTTCTGACTACAAGTGCGACTGTGTCTTCAACTACCTTTCCTTTCTGTCTTTTATCATCCAGAATTTCATCCACCTCTTATTCATTCTGACGGAGGGTTTCATACACCTCGTGAAGTGGAATCTCATTCAGGTCTTTAATCTGCTTCATCTGCCGAGCAAATCTTTTCCATTCAGGTTGAAGAATACTAAGAAATTTGACGTTCAGCTTTATTTGAGATTTGTGAACTTTGTTCTTGCTAAGTTCATTCAGCAACGTCACAAACCTGTCATAGGTTTCTTCTAAGGTTTCTCCCACCCTGCCTCTAAATTCTTCATAGTTATTTAGGCAATTGGAGATTTTCAGCTGATTTTCCACTTTTGAACCCAACATCATCTTTTCGAGCTGATCCCACATTTCTTTACCTGAAGCCTTGTAGCTGTCAATCTTTACGTATATTTCATTTGGGATCCCCTGTAAGATGTATGACTTGGATAATTTGTCGCCTTTGGCTCTTCTGAGGTTATCATCTTGTAGCTCATGAAACTTAAGTTCAACCTGAGTTGGCACATTATCAACTACAAGAGTCGTCATTGGTGGTCTCATAACCCCTTCTTCAATAGATGTTCTGATAAAATCAACCAGCTCGTGTCTGTCAATGAAGTTTAGAAACCTATCCTTCCACTGTTCGTACTCTCCTTTGAAGAGAACTGGTGGCTTGGTGTCAGTTCCTATTGCGAGAGCTTCTCTGGATGTGATTCTGAAGAAAATTCTAAGTGTGGAATAGATGCTTTGCATTTGAGAAGGTTTGCGTTTCAAGTGAGGAGCACAAAGTTGAGATATGCGGGTCTAGTGAGGAGCGCACAGTTGAGATATGCGGGTCTAGTGAGGAGCGCACACTGAGGTATATGGGTCTAGTGAGGAGCGCACACTTAGGTATGCAGGTCTAGTGAGGAGCGCACACTTAGGTATGCGGGTCTAGTGAGGAGCGCACACTGAGGTATGCGTTTGCTTGAGGACCCGTGAAGTATTGCTTTGCGTTTGATGTTGGAACCGCAAAGTTGAGGTTTGCGGGTCACTTGGGACGTGCAAAGTGGACTTGGTTCTTTTGAAGAGATGAACACTATGTCTTGAGGTTTGCGGGTCACAGTTGGAATCGAGAAGTTGAGCTGTGCGGGTGCTTTGGGAGCCGAGAAGTAAGGTATGCGATTGTAGTTGGAATCGCACAATGAGGTATGCATTTCCTTTGAGACGCGCAAAGTAGAACTATGCGTTTAATGTGGGAGCCGCAAAGTTGAAGTTTACGGGCTATTCTTCCTCTGCTTTGCGGGTGTTCATCCTGAACTTCTAAAAAATCGACTGTTTCTTGTTCCTGAAACGATTTAGCAATACCAAACCCTACCAATGTGTCTAGAAACACTTTTAGAAAAGAAAGTAAGCACTCGATCTCTCTAAAACACACTTTTTCGAAATAAAATCGATGGCACAGTGAACTTACCCACTTCGACTTTTTCACATAAAATCCACAAATTGGAACTCGATTTAAGCTTAAAAGTGACATCAAATATCAACAACTCAATCTAGCATGTAGTACCATCATAAACTGATCGATTCTAACACCTAAAACACTCAAAATCACAGAATCAATTTTTCTTCAAGAACACAGAGTCGTTTTTCTGAAAACTTGTTTTGATCTTAATCAGGCTCTGATACCAATTGTCGGTACAACAATACTTATCAAGTTTATAGAAACAACAACACAATATGATTACCAACCTGTATTGATTATAACAAACGAGTTACAAGGTTGATCGATTAAGCATGAAATGTGTTCTCTATGTTTTCTCTCTTTTACACCTTCAAGTATGTGTTTGTATGAGTTAAATTGTTATCTGATCTTGAGAGAGAGAGATACACTTAATCTGACCAAGTGTGTTGAACACACAATCTAACATAATATCTAGATATTAGATCTAGATATTATATCTAATATAAACTAAGTTACTAGAAACTAACTAAATTAACTTTATCTAACTATTTCAATATTATAACTTAGATATTAAATCTAAGTAAACTAATACAATTACATTGTCATTTATTACAAATGACATAGACTTTAATATCGAGAGTCGACGTTTCGGCTTTAGCTTCAGATTGCGATCTTCAGTTTGGATGATCTTGAATCCAATGAGACTGCGATCTTCAGTTTGGACTTCCGTCGAGACTAATTCAAAGGTCGGTCGAGCGACGTACGATCGTCTTCGGGACTTATACTCGACAATACTAACGTATGACTCAACATTTCTTTCTTGATCATTTAATGCAGGTTCAATGCCCATAAATACCAACGGTCATAACGGCTCAACACCATCAAGAACATTTATAAAGCATAACTGTTACAAAAGACACATTTATGGAGAATCAAGGCTATAAATACCCTAGATCAACACTTCATTGGGGGACAAAGACAGAATACACCAAGTATACCTTTACAAGTTCTCCGAAGAATTTCTGCAATCTTTCATTTACACGACAACCTCAATTTACACACTACTATAGTGTTTTCACACACGACACACACTTATTTTACAATCATACATCTATTTCTTGTATAGATCGTGTAATACATTGTAAACATCAGAGGATATCACCCCTGTTTGGTGATCATAGTGCACGACGACCCTTACCTACCATTCGCGGTTTTTTTCCTTGTTGAGGTTTTTCCGCGTCACCAAATCCTTTGTCTCCTTGTTTTAATGTTTATTGCGCATAATTGTCTATCGGTCACTTTCTTTAGTTGGATAAAGCTCCACGTCGACCTTAAGTTATTCTTTGAGTAATTTTTGGCATTAACAGTTTGGCGCCCACCATGGGGCCCCATCTAAAGAAAATCCTAGACAACAATACGTCGTGCTAACAATTTCCTCGAGTGTTTTTTGCGTTTCACATGATAATGGCTGCTCAAGGAACTCAAGAACACATCATGGCTCAAATGAGCATGGAGTTAAATGTGGCGCGTTCTCGAATCGAGACGTTGACAAACCATCACAGGTAAGTCGTGGAGGAAAATGAATCCTTGAGAAACCGTAATGTCAATAATGCGACGGGGAATTTGTAAAGATAAAATGGTTTCAGTGCGCCCTAGATTGGACCACCTCTTCCTAGTTACCCAAGGCCACTTTTCTGTGGTTTTCCCTGATAGCCGATGCCGACGTTGCCACCTCCACCGCCACCTTTCTTTCATTCGACGACATCAATCCCTACCATGCCTCCACCAGTATCGGTCTCCTCGATACCGATACCATATTTCTAGTTCAACGGGTATGCTTCTGACTCGTTGCAGGAGAATAGATTCCAGAATTCAGGACATGTTCCGTCAGGTGTTCAAGGAAGCATTCCGGGCGATCCTATCGCCCAAAGGCTGAAGATATTGGAAGACAAAACGAGCGTGTTCTGTCACTACTTACCAAGCTTCCAGGAGTAGCGGTACCAGTCAACGTCGAACCTCATACGGGGTTTCAGGCGTCTCCTTTTGTCGATGAGATCGCAATGGTCGACGTCCCAAAGAAGTACAGTATCCCCACGTTCACACCGAAATACTCTGGTGTCACGGATCCGACTGAACACGTCGCTCAGTATAACTAATTAATGTGGACAATCTCGATCCCTCACTAGTATCAAGAGGTATGCATGTGCAAAAGTTTTGGAGCAACCCTTACAGGTGCAGCTTGGCAGTGGTTGATCGGTCTCAAGTCGAAGTCAATCGGATCATTTGCCGAGTTGGTGAACCAATTCTCCCAACAGTTCGCCAGTAGTCGCAAGATGGAGAAGCAAACTAGCGACCTGTATTATGTCGTGCAAAAGGCAGGAGAATCCATCCGCAGTTACTTCAACAGGTTTAACGCAGAAATGATCAGCGTCCGCAAGTGTGACATCAAGACTACAATCGAAGCTTATAAGCGTGGTTTAGATGAAAGTTCAGGTCTTTACACTGATCTGACAAAGTACCCCTACGGAGAACTTTGAAGATGTGCGAGCAAGGTCCATGGCTTACATGAGAGTCGAGGACGACGCAACTTTTCGTCGAAAGCATTCCAACGACAAGAAGCCATTGAGCGTAAAGAAACCAGAGTTCAAGAGCAGATCGACAACAAAAATTGAGTTGTCAAGCTAATCTCAAACGTCCGGTTGGGCAAGAAAATGACCTCGACCTCATCCAAGTTCCTTTAGTATCCTGAAATCTCCTCATATGGACTTAAGGGTACTTCCAAAGATTTGGTCGATGCACTGAAGGCCACACAAGCAACTGTTCGTTTGGCCGAAGAAAAGTGACAAAATCGACGCTAAGAAAGACAAGACCTAGTGGTGCGATTTTCACGACGACCATGGTCACATAACTGACAATTGCATAACACTCAAGAAGTAACTTACTTGGCATGATCCAAAAGGAAACCTCAAAGGTATCCTCGACGGACAAGCGACACCTGACAGAAACACTCGACCACCGTCTCCCGATCATGAGAAAGTCGTAAACTGCTTGACTGGTGGATCAGACGTGTGTGGTCTAACCTATTTAGCAGCGAAAAGGCATGCGTCTCAGGGGGCAAGAAATCTACCGATCCCTCGATCCTCACGATCGAAATAAGAGCAAGAGAAGGACTCCATGAAAATAACATTTGATCAAGATGACTTGGGCGACCTACATCAGAAACATCACAATGGGTTGATCATCCAGCTCAAGATCGACAATTGTTTGACCCGAAGGGTGTTGGTTGACAGAGGAAACTCATCGAACATCATCTTTCTCGATACCATTAAAGCTATAGGTCTCGATAAGTCAGAAATCGTCCGACGTTCGACAACGTTGGTCAGCTTCAATGGAGATGTGACGAGCACTTACGGAGAGACCGTCTTACCAGTGTATGCCAAGGGAATCAACAAACAAACAAAATTCAGTGTTATAAACTGTTCCTCATCATACAATGTCATTATTGGTCGACCCTGGATCCACGAAATGAGGGCAGTACCCTCGACCTACCATCAGACGATGAAATTCCCAACTCTATGGGGAATCCAAGAGAACAAAAGTGAACCGAAAGTCTCTCGGGATTGCTACAAGATAACGATGAAACCCATAAAGCAGTCCATCTAGCAATTACAGAACTAGGGTACTCCCGATACTGACAACGACTATCGATTGAAGGAAGTTATCCTGGACCAAAACATGCCAGAGTAAGTCGTGTTCATAGGTTCAACGCTCGATCCTTCCATTAAAAAGGAACTAATATCTTTTTTGCAGGAACATGCTGATTTTTTCGCTTGGATGCACGAATACATGGTCGGCATAGATCCTGACGTTATTTCGCATAAACTAAACGTAGATCCATCGTTCAAACCAATAAAACAAAAGCGACGAAAATTCGCTCCAGAATGAAACAAAGTGATCAACGACGAAGTCGACAACCTCCTCAAAACTGGGAAGATAAGAGAAGTAAAGTACCCCGGCTGGTTGGCCAATGTCGTGGTCGTACAAAAAAAATGGAAAATGGAGAGTTTGCATATACTTCACAGATCTAAACAATGCATGTCCAAAGTACCCATTTTCTTTGCCACACATTGACTCATTGGTCGACACAACTGTTGGACATGAACTCTTGATGTTCATGGACGCTTATTCAGGCTACAATCAAATACTTATGCACGTTGACGATCAAGAAAAAACAACCTTCATGACGGATCGATGTATCTATTGCTACAAGGTTATGCCTTTTGGTTTGAAAAATGCAGGTTCCACATATCAGAGACTGGTCACAAAATGTTCAAGGACCAACTTGGTGACACTATGGAAGTATACATTGACGACATGCTGGTCAAATCTCGACAAGCCGTCAATCACGTCGAACATTTAGGACAGGCATTCGACGTACTTCGACAATACCACATGAAGCTCAATCCAACGAAATGTTCCTTCAGAGTCAGTGCCGGGAAATTCTTGGGATACATGGTGACTCGACTAGGCATCGAAGCTAATCCTGATCAGATTAAAACATTCGTCGAGATTAAATCACCAAGAAATTTTAGAGAAGTGCAATGTTTAACAGGTCGAGTAGCAGCCCTAAACAGGTTCATCTCTCAATCGTCGGACAAGTGTCACTTATTTTACTACGTCTTGCGAAAGAACAAAGGTTTCCAATGGACGGAGGACCATGAGCAAGCATTGCAAAAGTTGAAAGAATATATGGTGTCACCTCCGCTGTTATCAAAACCACAAGACAACGAGATGTTGCAATTATACTTAGCCGTCAGTTCTCATGCGATAAGTGCAGTCTTGGTAAAAGAAGACGACAAGAAACAATTACCTATATACTATGTAAGTAAATCTCTACTTGATGCCGAAACCAGGTATTCCTCAATGTAAAAATTATTACTGTCACTAGTTATTGCCGCAAAAAAGTTACGACATTGTTTTGAAGCACATCCTATAATTGTCGTTACTAACTTTCCACTCAAGTCTGTCTTGAGAAAGCCAGAATTAATAGGTCGATTAGCGAAATGGACCATATACATCAGCAGTTATGACATCGACTTCAAACCCAGGACCGCGATCAAATTGCAAGTCCTAGCAGACTTCATCGCCGACTTTAGTCCTGGATTAGAGAAAGAAGCACAAAGCGAAGTTTGTTCTGTGGTGACTAACGACGACAAACCCAACACTCTACATGTCTACGGTTCGTCCAATGCTAGGGGCACAGGACTGGGCGTCATCTTAGAGTCGCCACAGGGGGCAAGATGGTTTACTCCATACGATGTGATTTCAATGCAACAAAAATGAAGCAGAGTATGAAGCCTTGATCGTTGGGATGAACATGGCATACGACTTGGGGGCAAAAGGGTTGCATGTCAAAAGTGACTCCCTCTTCGTCGTTAATCAGATGAATGACGAATTTACGGCTAAATATTCAAAGATGACAACATATCTCAAATTAGCAAAGGCAAAATCTGCAAAATTTGAGCCTTTTTCGATCAAACAAATCCCAAGAGATTTGAATACTCAAGTAGATGCTTTAGCCAATCTTGGATCGGCATTAAGCAAACCACTGTTCGATATGATTCCTATGGTACATTTGACTATGTCGACTATTGATCACGACGACGTTGGACAAATTGATAGCAACAACGAAGGAGATTGGTCGAGTGACATCATGAACTTTCTAGCACACGACCAATTCCCGGAAGATAGAGCAAAGGCTCGGAAGATATGATTTAAAGCATCATGGTATGTCATGATACAAGGCATATTCTATCAACGATCATCTACCAGACTTAATCTACGATGTGTCACAAGCAAAACGCAAGTCCAGAACATCTTACAAGAGATGCACGACGGCGAGTGTGGTAATCATTCAGGTGGTCGTAGCTTAGCCAATCAAGTGTCTCGACAAGGCTATTATTGGCCAACGCTACGACAAGACGCAATCAAGTATGTACAGAATTGTGACGCATGTCAGCGACACTCAGGTTCGATGCATAAACCCTAAGAACCATTACACTCGACATTAGTTCCGTGGCCCTTCATGAGATGGGGAATGGACATCGTCAGTAAGTTACCACCTGCCCCTGGACAAAAGTTTTTTCTACGTCCTTACAGATTATTTTTCCAAATGGGTAGAGGCAACCGCTTTTTCCCAAGTTCGGGATAAAGAGGTTATATTCTTTTTCCAAACTAACATCATATGCAGGTTTGGCATACCATCCGAGATTGTCTGTGACAATGGATCTCAATTTATAAGTGAGATAACTCAACAGTTATGTGAGGACTACAATATAAAGATCACGACATCGACACCACGATACCCTCAGTCGTATGGACTTGCTGAGTCGAGTAATAAAACGATTGTTAACTCAATCAAGAAATGTTTGAAACAACAAAAGAAAGATGGGTCAAAGAACTCCCTTCGGTCATGTGGGAAAATCGTATGACTCCACGTACGTCCACTGGACAAACCCCCTTTTCCTTAGTCTATGGTTATGAAGCAGTTTTACCTATCGAGGTATAACTCCCTGTGTCGAGGCATACATCGGTTGACCATAACATGGTCGATATGAGCTACGACCTTAACATTCTTGAAGAACTTAGAGAATCAACACTGATTCGAATGGCACCCCAAAAACAAACGGTCGAACGACACTTCAATAAAAACGTAAAGACTAAGGTCTTCTAAGTGAGCGACCATGTCTTATGACGAGTGTTTCATAACACTCAGGAACCGAATGCAGGTATACTTTCCATCAAATGGGAAGGTCCTTATCGTATATCACATGTCGTGGGAAAAGGTGCCTATAGGCTTCAAACTCTCGACAACCAGGAGATCCCAAATAGTTGGAACGCAACGCATCTAAAGAGGTATTTCTTCTAAAACCTTGGACTATTTTTAATACGATTATTCATCTCGAGCAAGTACTAACTTAAGCATCGGAGGGTCGTTGGTTAGCCAACGACCAACCTCTGACGTTGTTTTTCTGGCAGGATCGCACGACATATGACTATAAAACCCCCCACACGATTGTAAGCCATTCACACGATAATTCTTTTGTACGACTTAAACTCACTAAGCACCGAAGGGTGAGACATCTAAGTTCTTAACTTGGAATTATTTTCATTATCGATGACATGCCTTAGTCGCGCGTATCTTTTGCTTAATTACGGTGACATGCCTTGGTCTCAAGTATCCTTCAACTTATTTCTGTTTTTTCGAAAGATTATCTTACATGCTATTTGTTTGGTCGTGTGACTTTTAAATCTAAAAGAGGCCCTAAGTCGCCTGAATCTCCCTAGTTGCAAGTTCAATGATATAATGATTATTGCAATGTAAAGTATTCAACTATGTAGCAAAAAGATCCATTGATATCTAAAGTTAATAATTACAACTAAAGGCTCGACCACCAACGGTCGACCTATAAAAATTACAAGTCAAAAGTTTAAGAAGGAGGAACATCTTCTGTCCACCTTGGCTTTTTCTTTGTCGACCTCTACTTCTTCAACGTCTTTCTCATCTTTGGAGTCCAAGTCTTGTTCATTCCCGACCTATCCGACCTACACAAGATAGGTCTTAAGGTCTTCCTTCGCGTTGGCCAGTGGGTTCTTCCCCGATAGGTGATGTCTCATCATCGCTGCCTTGGTCGTCATCCGGGTAAAGGCCTCTATCGCCTTTACCTCCTCCTCCAGTTCCTCGACCCTGGCCCTCAGCTTGGCCTCCCTCTCCCTTGAGTCCCTGGTTTCTTTTTCATTCATGACTAGGGATACACGAGCTCGCTCCAGCTCTTCCCGGGCCCCCTTCAGGATCGCGCACGACGTGTGGAGGCGCAACTGCAGGTCTGTCACCTGGTCATTGGCAGCCAACGCCACCTTATCAGCTTCCGCGAGCTTTGCAGTGAGTGACTCCACCTGAGCCTGTGCCTCCTTCTCTTGGGAAAGCGCAACCTTCTCCCTGTCGAGAGTCGCCCTATCCCCGAAGAGCCCAAGCGATGCCTGGAACGCTGTAAAAAACCACAACATGCACAAGTTACGACAGATAAAACAAAGAAAACACAAAAATAAAATATCGAGTCCTTATCATGAAGGTCAGTCCAGAGACGTGAGAACCGACGTCATCGATCTTCATCGTCTTGAACTTGTCCTTGAAGTTTGGGAGCAAAAACTTCGACAAGTGTGGGAAAATCCTCGCACGGTCGAGGACATCATCCGACATGAAGTCAGACGGTAACGTAAAGTTAACTATCTGAACATCTGCGGGTCCCTTTCTCTTGTCAATCAATGGGGGATTGGATCTAGAGGCCCCGGTCGCCTGAAATCCTGCAAAGTCCTCCGACACCTGAACTTTCTCCGATTCCATATGTCCGATATGAGGTTCCTAAGGAGACTCGATAACCGGGGGTGCAAAGTTAATGGGGACCGCTAAAATCGGATCGTCCATCTTCGCCTTCTTGAGGCTAGCAGCGCTTGACGCGCCACCACCCTTCGACGACGGTTCTCTCAAGAGCGTCGTCCTCGGCTTCTTTGGCAGTTTTGCTCCTGCAGCCACCACTTTCCTCTTTTCCTTGCCCAACCGGGCAAGCTCGAGCTCAATCTTCCTACAATCGCTCGAACCACCTGTCGCAGAAGTCTCACGACAACATTAAACATAAAGGAAAGACAAAAGAAATACGAAGAGATAATGTAGAAAGAGCGGAAGTTACCTGCCATCTCTACTACTCTTTCTTCTTCTCTTTCCTCATCTCTCACCTCTTCAACCTTCGCAACCTCAGGAGACTCGACGATGGTCACCTCGTCGTCGTCGCTTGTTGATGATAGCAAATAATACGACCGATCTGCTGAGTTGTACTTCAAAAACTGGGTTATCTTGTAGACTGAGTTGTCGTGCGGTTTTACTTCGTCGAACTTGATGGATGCAAAAAACGAGCAAAAACATCAGAAAATATGCGACAAGCGATAGAAAACAAATGGCAAAAATGAAACTCACTCGACGTGTTCCAATTGGGCTCAAGCCAGTCGTTATCCGAGCCCATCGAAGCCATACGCACGAAGACATACCTGGACTTCCACCCACGGTCATTGATCGTGGTGTTAAGCACCATAGTACGATCTTTCCGGTATTTAGAATGGAGGCTGTAATGATGGAAACCGTCAACCGTCAACCCAGTATTTTGTCAGTCGCTCAATCACTTGAATGACTCTCCAGAATTGGGGTATCAGTTGCCCCGGAGCGAGGTCGAAGGTAAGCATGAACAATCTCGACAATGTGAAATAGGTCCAAGTGAACCCTATCTTAAAAGGGTACTCGTATATCATGAAATACCCGTCAGGACACGTATCAGGTCTATTATTACTAGGAACTTCGATGGCGATTTCCGCATGGATCTGCGCTAAGCGCCTAAGAGCGACTAGGTCCATCGGACTCTGGATTTTACTAAACGTCTCACTAGACATCTCTAAAAGCGAAATAACCCTAACTTATTTAGGAGATGATGTGCTAAAACAAGTATATTGATAGAGTCAAAAAAAATCGTACTTTAATAGGTGCTCTAAACCTTAAAAAACACTCTAAATGGGCAAAGATCGTTCGAAAGTAAGGATCGCACGAAAACTTGCAAATATCTATCTATAAAAAAACAGTCTGAAAGCGTAAAAGGAAATGATCCTGAATATCTTCCATTTATATACGAACGTCGAATCAAGCATACTCGCTCGATATTTGACACGTGTCGATCGACTCTTCAGGGGCACGTCTAGATGATTGACACCTGTCACTCTTAGCTGTCATGTGCATTCCCAGGACATCATGACGACACGTGTGTCAGGGAATCTAGTTACAGACGAATCGTTCCGGTTCTGAAGCGACGAAAACCTCTCCCCAAGTGACACGTGGTAACTGACAAAAAATTAAAATTCCCGCCAAGAAAAATTTTAAATTTGGGGGCCAAACTGTTTGGGTAAAAAATACACGATCTCGGCGAAGTGATATTGAATGCATATTTCTCATGACTAGTCTTGAATTAAGATAAGGTCTTATCGACTGAGCAAATCCCTGACTTCCGTCAAGACTAATTTGAACGACTAGTCTTGACTTATACTCGACCATACTAACGTATGAATCAACGTTTATTTCTTGATCATTAATGCAGGTCCAATGCCCATAAATACCAACAGTCATAAATGCTCAACACCATCAATAACATTTATGAAGCACAACAGTTACAAAAGACACATTTATGGTGAATCAAGGCTATAAATACCCAAGATCAACACTTCATTGGGGGAAAGAGGCAGAATATATCAAGTATACGTTTACAAGCTCTCCGAAGAATTTCTGCAATCTTTCATTCACACGGCAATCTCAGTTTACACACGACTATAGTGTTTTCACACATGACGCACACTTATTTTACAATCGTACATCTATTTCTTGTATAGATCGTGTAATACATTGTAAACAACAGAGGATATCAACCCTGTTTGTTGATCATAGTGCACGACGACCCTTACCTGTCATCCACGGTTTTTTCCTCGTTAAGGTTTTTCCGCGTCACCAAATCCCTTGTCTCCTTGTTTTATTGTTTATCGCGCATAATTATATATCGGTTACTTTCTTTATTTGGATAAAGCTCCACGTTGACCTTAAGTTATTCTTTGATTAATTTTTTTCATTAACAATTATCTATTTACAAACATTACTGACTTAAGCATTGGAGAGTCGTTGGCCTAGCCAACGACCCCCTCTAATGTTGTCTCATCGCAGGATCGGTCGAACTCTCGACTTTGTTCAAAAATTATATGATCACATCGCGACCAAGTCGTACGATCTATCATCCAATTTCAGGAAATATTGTCTTGTTTGCAGGTTCCTTAGTTCTAATATTTGGGATTGACGTTTATTATCGATCATAACTGCTAGTCCTTTTGACTTATGGACGATTTAATCATCTAACAGGTTTACAACTTGCTCCAGTCGCAAGTTGTCAGGTTTATAACTTGCGTCAGTCGCAAGATCCTTGGTGAAATTATTTACTTGCCCAGTCATGAGTTTATTAATTTATGCTTAATCATATCTAATGTCGTGAGTTACTTAGAAAGATTTCTATTAATCTCGATTATCTTTCGATTATACTTTTTGTGGTTGTCGTAGATGATTTATGCAATTGTTATCTTTTGCTTGTTGCGATAAATTGAAAGTTGCGACAATTTGATTTGTTCAAAAGACCCTTATATTGAATGTCCGAAGGGTTACAAAACAAGGCACGACCACCAACGGTCGCCCGATCGAAAAAACAAAATTACAAAGGCAAACTAAGGAGCCGCCGACTCCTGCTCTTGACGTTGCTGCTGAGGGGTGATCACAACATCTGCACCACAGGGGCATCATCCCCCAACTCCAGCCCTTGCTATTCCTCGAAGTCGAGATCTCTCTCGGCTCCGATAGCCTCCAATAAGAAGGATACTTCACCTTCTACCGAGGCCAGGGAATTTTTACCTTTCAAATGGAGCCTCATCAAGGCCAATCGAACCTTAAGACGGGTAAAAGCCTCGATGGACTTCACATTCTCCTCAAGTTTGGCGACCTGCTCCTTTGTTGCCCCTATTTTCGCCCTAAGGGTCTCAACTTCTTTTTCATTCGTTGTAGAGGCTTCCTTAGACGTCTTTACCTCAGCCTCTGCCATGAACGCACGATCAAGAGTCACCCTTAACTTCTCCCGGAGCTCCCCCTTTTCCCGATCCGATTCCTCGAGGTGGTTGAGGGCGGTGTCCAGGCATTCAGAGTACTCCTCATGCTGGGCTTTGGCCAATTTGGCCTTCACCTCTGCCTCTGCCTCTGCCTCTGCCTCTGCCTCTGCCTCTGCGGCCTTAGCCAGAGCCTCCTGGTCTTTGGCTAAGGTGGTTAGAACTAACCTCCTCACTTTTTCGAGACAGGTATTGAGGAAAATTACTGCCTCAAGTGTCTACACAATCGTACGACAAAAGATTAAGATAGCTTTATGGTTAAAGAAAAAAAGAAAAACAAGAAGAATGCTTACAATGAAGGAAAGACCTGCAATGTGGGATCCTAAGTCATCGACCGTCACATCTTTGTAACGGTTGTGAAATGTCGGCAGCAGGAACTTTCCCAAATATGGAAAAAGTTCCTCCCGATTCAATCTACCATACGACAAAAAGTCTCCCGATAGAGTGAAGTTCACCGACATTTGACCTGGATCCTCCTCGACCTGAGGGTTTTTTCACTTGTCCTGAGACAAAGGAGAACGGGTCTCCACCTTCGATTGAAGAGCCTAGGAAACCAACACGACCTCGGCTGGAGACACCGTCGTCACCTTTTCAGACGCAGTGGCCTCAGAACCGCTACTCTTCAAAGACGGTTCCCTCAGAACTGTCTTGGGTTTCTTAACCCCCAATCTAGCTGTTGAGGGAACCTTTCTCTTGATCTCTTGCCCTTTACAGGCGAGCTGAGCGAGGGCCTCTCTTTTTGAGAGACCCGTTGTTGGCTTCATGGGGGTCGATCCTCCTGAAAATTATAAAAGACAAAAATGTAAGTGACGTCCATGACTAAACTTTACAAAAAAAATTCATAAGTGACGTCCCGTAGAGACTAGACCTTGCAAAGACTATACGACCCATAGGAAGCGTCTTAGGACCTAAACCCTACGTTGTCTTACGATTAGTGGGTGACGTGTTACGACTAGACCTCACCAAATTTTTACGATTAGTGGGTGACGTCTTACGACTAGACCCCAACCAAATTTTACGATTAGTGGGTGACGTCTTACGACTAGACCCCACCAAAATTTTACGATTAGTGGGTGACGTCTTACGATGAGACCCCACTAAAATCTTACGACTAGTGGGTGATGTCTTACGACTATACCCCATCAAATTACACGATTAGTGGGTGCCGTCTTCCCAAACTAGACCCCACAAGGTCTTACGACCAACGACATCCTATGAATCAAATCTACGAACTAAGAAATAAGAGACTTACTGTTGAGGCTAAATGTTGAATTCAAGATTAAAAAGGGTTAAAGTTGTAAAGTTTGTAAAGTTGGTTTGTATTTGTTTGTAAATCTTGTTGGTAGTCAATGTATTTGACTTTCCTTGTTTACCTTGAGTTGTAAGGTCAACTAGTTTGACCAAGTATAAATAGCCCTTGTCCTTTGTAAACTTGTAACCACGAAAGATACACACACATTTTGAATAAGTTGTATACAGATTCTAGAGAGAGAGTTTTTGTCAAATAGTTATATGGCTAAGAGTGTAAAGTGAGAAATCATTGTAATCAAAGTTCAATCAATGAATATGATTTATATATCATTATGTGTGACTTTCCCACCTGAATTTCAATAACATGATCGATCATTGTATATAGCTTGAATCTGGGAATCACATTTGGTATCAGAGCAAATCAGATCATCAGAAATCAATTTCTTGTTCGAAAAATGAAGAATTCATAGATGGACTGTTCATAGTTTGATTTTCATATTTTTGAGTTCTAATAAGTGTTTTGTTGATTGTATTGATAGCGTTTGATGTTTTAGAACACTTTTCATTCAAACTGTAATCACAATTTATCTGTAATTCTAGTTCACTTTCTGGAATTTGTAAGTTTTAGTGTTCGACATTTTCACGCACTGTACTTGAATCAAGATCATGGATTTAGTTGGTCTTTGGTGAAATTGTTGCTGAGGTTTTGTTCTAATCATCATCAAGATTATCTGTGTCATCTTTGGTATCAATTGGTTAAGAATTGAAGCTGATATGATGGATTTTTGAGCATTTCTGTTGAAAACCTGAAGAACTCGCAAGATATAGAAATTTCACATGGATCATCAAAGAACTTGCATGGATCTTTGATTTTGTGTTGGTGAATTTTCAAGTACAGAATCTGCATACTCTTGGTGGGAAAAGTCAAAGAATTCGCTCAAAGCTTCGTGAGAAAAGTCAGATTTCGCATACCTTTACATACGAAAAGTTTGGATTTCGCAGGGCATTGTACGAAAAGTTTGAAGTTGAATTGTCTAAGTCTACTTTTTGCAAGACGTTATGTGCGAAAACTGAAGAATTCACAAGACAAGGCGTGCGGAAAGTTACTGTTCATGCTTAGTTGCCTGCGAAAAGCTAAGGAATTCGCATGATGAATATCATCTGAATTTTTTCTTAGTTCAGAATTCACTTATCTTTCTTCCGCGAAAAGTTTGTGATCTTTAATTTTTTCTAAGGGAGAATTTGGCATATCTCTTCATGTGAAAGCATAGAATTCACATGCCTCTTCATGCGAAAAGCTAGGAATTCTCATCTTCAAGCTTGCGAAAAGTTCAAAATTCTCACCTATAGCCTGCAAATTGTGTTCTTCTGCGAAAAGTTCTTTCTGTTGGATGCGAAAAGAGTATAATTCACTCAATTTCCTTAGAATTCTATACTTAGAATATTTTTGGAAATTTTTTTCTGAAAATTTTCAAGTGTGATTTTCAAGCCAATATTTCTGATTTTTTTTTCTGATTAACGATCATTTCAAGCTCTTTTTTTACAGATATCATTATGTCTCAAGGTTACAGTTTTGAATTTGGACAAATGAACATATCTGAAGCTAAATCAAATCTGAATCATATCGCTGGACAGTTGTCAATCTACACCAAGATGGCTAATGACTGTTCAAGAGAAAATACAAAGATTAAAGCTAAGAAAGTTGAGTTGCAAGTTCAATTCTCTGCTCTTGAATCTGAGATAAAAGATCTGAAAAGCAAATATGAAATCCCAAATCTTAAATATGAAAAAGACAGACTGAAAGAGAAAGTGTTTAGCTTGGAAGTTGAAGTAAATATGCTAAAAGAGGAAGCCTGTCAAGTAAAAGACAACTTCAGTGTGCAAGATGAGCTGAAGAAGGTTGAAGAGAACATAAAAGTTTTGGAAATAACAAATACCGAGTTGAAGAAGAAGATTTTAGATTTAGAAGCCAAGATTGTTAAATTCAAGCAAGAAGACTCAGTCAAGAAGAGTGAGGATATAGCCAAAGGTTTAGAATCTGCAAATAGAAAGCTACAGAAGAAGTTATCAGTCATGGAAAAGCAGATCTCTAAAGACAAAGAAGATTTTGAAAAAGAAAGAAAAACTTTTGCTCAAAAGTTTTCTGATTTCTCAAGAAAGTCATTTGAAGAGAAGAAATCCATTGAACTCAAATGTGCCAAACTTTCTCAACAAGTAACAGACTCTGAGAAAGTGATCATCATGGAAATAGATAAATTTGAGAAAGAGAAGAAGAATGTTGAGCAGAAGAATGTTGGTGTTTTTAAAGAAATTTATGATAAGACAAAGTCTGTAGAGAAAGATTTTGAAGAAGAAATAATTTTTTTTGAGACAGAGATTAAAAATCTTTCAAAGAAGCTATCTGAACTATCAACAACTTCACTGAAAGAACAGAGGACGAAGTCTGACTTACCGAAGAAGATTGATTTACTATTAGAGGAAAGAAACAGTTTGTCACACAAGATCACAGAACTTGAAGGAATCATTTTCAAGGTTGAATTGAGGGCACAACGTAGTCCAGATACAATTGCTCATTCACCTATGAATGATTCAGCTACTTCAGAATGTTCATTCAAAACATCTTCAAGTTCACTTTATGCAAATGTTTCTAATAATCCTTTGTTTGTTAATTCAGATGATAATATATCTAAGCATAAAGATCAGATTCGTCCTACTAATCTTTTCTAAGTTAAATCTATTGATGGTTTAGGTAACATCGAAAAGAACAATTCTCAAAAAAAGATGGATTAGAGAAGAAAATATGAGAAAGATGCCTCAAAGTCATTTGTTCTTACACCTCAACTTAACAAGAAGAACAATGCTCCGAAAGATAAATCTTTTGGTAAACCTGATCTTGTTTATTCGATAAACAATTAATTAGGTTAGCTCAAAAGAAAATATCTTGTTCTTACTGTGGTACAAATGGTTTTATTAGTAAAAATTATGTGAATTACTGGTATGATTCTTATTATGTTACTCCTAATAGAACTACAACTAATAGATCTGGACCCAAATACCAGCGGGTACCAAAAGTTCCATTTGTGTTGCAGGCACCCAAAGTCTGGGGGGAGTAAAGAACAATGGCTTCTGGATACTTCATTTTAGAACCCGTACTTCAACGTTTTTAATCTTTGCTGTTTGAGATGACAGATCAATCTTTATCAGGAAGTTTTTGTTGATTTTTTAAGGCGGAGAAATATTTTTTTTTATGCTAATATGCTTGACTTTTTACAGGAATAGAAGATAAAATATCTGAGGTTTTGTCAGGGGGAGCTTAATAGATTACATTTTATTTTCCTGTTCTTAATTGAAAGGGGAGATAATTTTTTATTTTTAAGGGGGAGATAAGAATCTCACGTTCACTGTAAGTATTCTTGATTCTTAATCTCAACATATTTGAAAGAGAAACAACTTTCAGGTGAAAACTATTTTCTAAATGATCAAACGTCTTCTTGTTCTCAAATGATTTTATGAATTTAGAAGTTTGATTTTAAATATTTTTGTTTGGATCTTTGATGCTTAACTGACCGTATGTTTCCAAAGATTAATACTTGTGTATTATCTTTTCTATATATTATCAAGTATTCACACACACCGGTTCATTACTTTCTATTAACTTTGTTATTACCACGTCTCAAGAAGAAACAATTTTTTCGGTGGTAATACCCTCACTTGTTTTTCAATATTGTTGAATATCACACATCATTTCTAAATTTTGTTCATTCATTGTTAATGTGTTTATATTTGTTCATATAAACAAATTCCAAATTCTTTGATACCCAGGGACATCGTCCTTTTGAAGGATTGATTAACAATACAATTAACGATATTACAAATGAAAGTAATGAAATCGTCAGATTGTATCATCTGTCGTGTGATTCAACGCTTCATCAAGAGTTCTTGCTTGAAATGAGGTAGGTTTGGTGTTCTTGAGTTCGGATGGTAATCTCATTGTTCCATGAATGTGACTTCTGGATCGAATATATAGCTTTGGTCGCCATAAATGCCAATTGAATGTTCCAACAGTCTTGACAATGATTAGTCTTGATGATGCTTGTCCGTTATGACCGTTTGCCCATAAATGTATGTTAAACATGTAATAAAGATCCATAAAATAGAAACGGCCGTGGATAATATATGACACATAATCGTTAGTTTACGTTATGGAAGTCGGAAGATATGAGTCATCGAGCGACTCCTTGGTCGTGGTCGTGAGAAACTTATGACCATAGTTCCCGATGTGTGTGGTCTTCAGGACCTTATCTTAATACAAGAGTTGTCTTAAGAATAGAGATGTTTGGTTTTCTTGTGTCAGTCGTGACTTGAAATCTTTTACCCAAACAATCTCGACTTCATAATGTCGTTGGATCGCATTAGTGCCATCAATGACGACGAAGAGCTCGATGCCTCCAGACTCCTGGCCAAAGTGCCTAGGGAGGTTCACCTATGTCCTTCGGTTCTTTTGAGACCGGATCAATGCCCAAGTGGGTAATTTGTCTTGCACGAGTACCCATTCAAAATTAGGTTTTCATGGCCCTTCTCGCCACTGTCGAGGTCGTTCTTGTCGATCTTTGACCTGTCTCCAGGGCAGATGATGCCCCAATTTTGGGGCATCATTCAAGTCATTTAACGGTTGATATCTGAATGGGCGTCACCCTTCAATGTTAACAACCTCCTTTTGGCCTACTCGGTCAAGATGGAGGCAAATCATAGGTACAACCTCTATTCAAAGTATATGGGGGCTCGTACTTTGGTTCAGGGACGTCTATTAATGACCGTGGGTGGAAGGCGATGTACGTCTTTGGTCGTTTGTCGTCAGTGGATGAAGACATTCACTGGATCACCATCGGGTGGAATACCAAGGGTAAGACTATGAGTTTCTCCGTTAGCTTTATTACAGTTGTAAAATTATAGATTGTCTAACGATTCTTGTGTCATTTGTTTCCAGAGATCAACTTTTACTCTTTCACTCCTTCTCATGATTCGTCGGAGAAGATAGAAAGGTTCCTCGAATATAGCATCGAGGAATATTCATTTTTCACTCGATCCTTTGTGGACGAGGACAACGACGACGTACAGTTCATTGGGACTTTCATCGCTCCAATGGTCAAAGAGAAGGAAGAGTCAGACGAGGAAACTCCTGAGAAAGAAATGACGGGTAAGTGTCATTCCCATATTCAAGATATATACATTGATCGATCACACACACAATGATATAGAAATCATATTCTTTGATTGAACTTCAATTACAATGATTTCTCATTTTACACTCTTATCTATATAACTATTTGACAAAAACTCTCTCTCTAGAATCTGTATACGACTTACTCAAAATGTGTGTGTATCTTTGGTGGTTACAAGTTTACAAGGTACAAGGACTATTTATACTTGGTCAAACTAGTTGACCTTACAACTCAAGGTAAACAAGGAAAGTCAAATACATTCACTACCAACAAGATTTGCAAACAAATACAAACCAACTTTACAACTTTGACCCTTTTTAATCTTTAATTCAACATTTAGCCTCAACAATCTCCCCCTTTGGATTCAAGATTAAAAAAAATTGGCAAGAATCTTCAGGTCTTCTTTCTCTTAAACATTCTTCAGTAAAATATCTTTCACAACTTTGAAGTTTTCAAATCTTTATCGCTTCGAACAAACTTTCTTGAACAATCATTACTTAATCTTTAAACTTTCACATCACTTTGAACAAATCTTCTCTTTGGATTTCTTTCTTCACAAACTTTGACACTTTAAAAACTTGAAATCCTTTTCAATTTCCTTCTTAGGTAGAAGCTATGCATCTGTCTTTCAGAAATTATCTTCAGACTTGATTTGAACCTTGAAGTTTCTTCATCAAATATCTTTCTTTGACACTTTGTCTTCTCTGACTTTCACTTGAACTTTAACTCTGAAATCATCTTCCCCTCTTTGACAACAGAAATCTTACTATGAAACACTTTAGAATTTCTCCCCCTTTTTGATGAATGATGAGATATCAGAATCATCAAAACTCTTCCAATATCAGCACCGTATTTGATACAATCTCCCCCATATATGAATAAGCAAGCAATTTATGATGTAGAGATAATCTCCCCCAAAATGATAATCAACAATCTCCCCTTAAGAGAATATATCCATCTGATATGAGAATCCGTCAATTCATAGAATGTAATAATCCGAATCTTTTCAAATTTAGACAAAATAGGATTTGGTAAGATAGACATAACGGGTTGATTGCACCCTCATTGCGAGTAAATGGGAATAACGAATGGAGGGATCGTGTAGCTGAGATCCAGAAAAGCGAACTAGACCCTAAAATGGCTCTATGGATGTTATTTGTCAAGACCAATCAGTTGTCTTCCAAGCATAACACTTATGATGACCCTTTAGTCGCGTGAGTACTCTTTTGTATTCAAAACAACCTCCCTTTGGATGTAGGCCATATCATTCAGATCGAGATGACAGATGTTAGAGATGATACCACTGTAAAGGTCCTTCCATTTCCTTGCTTGATAACGCAATTATGTCGTGATGTAGGAGTACGGATTGGTCAGACTTTTCGACCACCAAATCCGCTTGGTCGCCGTACTTATCAGTACCAGCTCATGGCGCATCAGAATCTGTTGCGGGGGCAAACGTTAGATAAAGAAGGAATGCGGATGCCAATCGATGTGGATGATGATGATGCGGATGACGAAGACTATGATCCCGACGAGGTTGCTCTTTCAGGCAATCCACCAATATGGGTGTCGCATTTAAATGATCAAATCAGCAATCTGAGGAACGAAATGCGACAAGGTTTCCGGGAGTTATTACAAACAAGGCAAGGGGAAGCACCACCATCGGCTGAGGACGAGGCAGGACCATCCAACATCCCACCGGCTCGCAGGCCCTGAGGACGTCCCCGCCGTTCATGATTGGTTTGTTTGAGGCATGCTAAACATTATCTTATTTTCTTTTGCTTGAACTTTTACTATCTCACTTTGGATGATTGTAATAATTGATGCATACTATTGCCACTCCTAACTGTAAACTACATCACAACAGTTGATATTTTGGACTATGACATCACATCGGGACGATGTGAACTTTTGGTTTGGGGTGATGCCGGTGATAGCATGCATTCTAGTTTTCGTTCATGTATTTTTTTTTGTGATGTTAATGATTGTCGGTCTGGCCTATGTGACGAATATTGGTAGGCACTTAAGAGTTAGATTCCAATCATTGAGACCCGGACAAGTAGGAGATAGCTTAGCAAAGAGGAAGACCTAAGAGATGACTACAATTTGGGGCATTAGTAGAGACCACCCGTGACGGATTTGAGCCTCTTAGCATATAATTGTTTTTTCTAGAATTTTTGTGTTCACTCTTATACACTCACTTCATTTCATGGTCGTAATTATAGGTTGATCTCACTATAAAGTTACATCGAGTAGCAAAGACATTTCTAAGGATATTTAGTGAAACTTCTATTTTATTTAATTTACAGACCTTAAGAGATGATTCCAGGCAGTGTGTGTAATTGAATTGATTTTATCTTACACATACTTCTATTGTGTGCATCCAAGCCCATTTGCAGCCATATTGTATGTCATTCGATTCTTAACCCAATATTTAGACCCAAACCGAAATAATAGCCCACCATTATCCGAAGATGTGTCGGTTGTGAACAACCGATATAAAATAGTGGGAGAGGGCAGGAAAAAGAAAAGACGAAAAGGTATCTGAAATTGGGAAAAGAAACCCAACAAAATGGGGTAAAAAAGGCTGCTATGATGAAATAAAAGCGGAAGCTTCGCATCAAAGAAGGAAACAACAGCAGCAAGATGAAAAAGTAAATCGAGGGATGTGGGAATCAAAATTACTGAAAAGGGGTATAGCAGAATGGGGATAAAATCTGGATTGTTCACATGCTGACATATTGAGGATTTGTTCTTATTTACCTTCGATTCTTAGCCACTAGCCTTAACCCCGTTACAACCCTCTGTAAAGACCTGGATGATCTTCTGGAAAGTATAACAGATAGATAGAGTTGCACTAATAGTCCCATTCCTGTTATTTGAGTCCTTTTGGGATCATTTATTTGTACACTCGTGCACCAATCTTAATTAATTGTTCATGCTAATATTTGTGAATTCTTGTACATAAACTCTACGAAAATGAACAACCTGTGTGACACCCTAAGGCTCGAGTGTGAATGAAAATCCGGTGAGGTAGGGTCGAAGCAAAATTCTCCCGAATCATGTCAAACTTAGGTTGAAATCAATGTGAAGTAATCTCTTACATGTCTTTCCCAAATGATGACTACACATCTTATTGTGAATTATTAATCTTCTAAATCTTAGTTGGACCATCTTAGTTAACTCACACCCAAAAATTGTGGAACACAGTTATCGCCGACAACCATGTAGTTATGCCAAGATTATTCTGTTATGTTTTGTCTTAATTTATCGCTATTTTGCTTGGGGACAAACAACGCTTGGTTTGGGGTTGTTGATAATGTCAGAATTGACATTATTTATACCCTAAATTGAGTTGAAATTGCAAGATCCAGAGTAAAATAGTGGTAAATGCTAGTGGGTTTTTAAAGAAAATTACAGGATAAGGCAAGATCATAGAAGAAAGAAGTTCAGAGAAGAAAATAAGCTAAAAGGTCTCAATTTAAAAAGAACCAGTTCAATTGCGGGTGAAGGATAAGAAGGGGTCGAAGGCAAACAGAGAATTTAGCGACTTGTGTTGCGAGTTAGCTATTTCTCGCGAGTTGGGAGACACGGGTGACTTGTGCCGCGACCTTAACTCGCGGCATAAGTCGCGAAATCCCCTAGATTCGTATGCTCACCTAATTCTGTTAGGGTAAATCATTATCGAATAGCATAGGAAATACGGCGACGACAGGAGGCGATTTTGGAAGAGAAAACGAAGGCACGAATGAGACGTAAAGGTGGGAAAACTCAGTGGAAACATATCCTCGATCTTGACACAACCTTGCTGCAAGATTAAAGATCTCAGGGAGTGTTAAACTTTTGAAGACATTTTTTTTAAGAATAATGTTTAGATCTGCGTTTTTGTTACTTTCCGTTATCATTTTCGTTCACTCCAACATGAGCTAAGCAGTTCATGTTGGGGGTTGGTTGATTAATTGGTGTTGTTCTTTATACTTATGGTTTGATTTGTACTCTGATGATTTTATTTTCAGTGAAGCATATGATGAATTTTGAATAACACCTTTTTAGTCTGATCAGCTATTTGGGTATCCCTTGATCATTTTACTCTTCGAGGGAAGTGTAAAATGATTAGATGTGTTTGTTTTATGCCTATGGTGAAAAGAGGATAGAGATATACCACTTTACCATAGATCTATAATTTGTTCTTTATGAGCAATCTAACTTGATTACTGAGTTCGAGAGAAGAAGTGTCATTGTTAATTGCCAGCATTGTTATTGCTTGAAAAAGGGTAACAATCAATTTTATTTTAATTTCATTGAATAATTTTGACATCATGTTCAAATCAACCCAGGTTTCAGTACAAAACCTTTTATGAAACCAACCCTCAACCTTCTTTTCTGCAATTGTTATCTCGTTGTTTGTCGAATAATTCTGTTAGCCGTATAAGTCGATTCCTTTGGGAAAAATTTCAACAACCTCTTTTTGTCAAGTCTAGTTAATAATAGTTACAGATTTGCGGTAATTAATACCAAGTTTCCACGGTTCGATACTCGTACTTACGTACATATTACTTGATACGACACCGTACACTTGCGGTCCGTGTGGGAAGGGTGTAAACCCAACCTATCAAGTTTTTGGTGCTAAACCCAGTGAGCTTCGCGAGTTTTGACGTTACTTAACCTACGACATAAGCCATGGGATTCACTGTTAAAAAAAGGGGGGGGGGACTAGGGACCTCGCGGGTTGCTCGCGATTTAGACTCGTGGCACAACCGCCCGTTTTCCCTAGAGGGTATAAAAAGAGTTGATCGCTGAAATCAAACCCTAGCCCCCAATTTTTTTTCAGTCCCTCACGTACTCTCTCCTCTCCACGATCGATAGAAGCCCCTGGGAGGTCATATTTTCCGGCGATTCAAAGAGCTACCAAGTCTGGCTCACCCTCTATTCAGCAAATTGTGTATTTCTGACACTTTGGAACCCAAGAAGTAAGTATTTCTTTCATTCTACTTGAAGATTTCTTAAGTATTAAGGTTTAAATGCTAAACTCTTGAAGAATGTGTAATCCTATTGTTATTTTGTAAGTGTACTTCAATATTCATGCACTATTCTAATCAGTACTAGTTATTTGGTGATATTTTCTGATTAAGAATTCTTGTAGTAGTGTGATATAGAATAAAAGAGGGGTTAACTGCTGGTAAGTTTTTGAGGGGGATGATGTAGAGGTTCCTCATGGTAGAATCTAGTCATGCATACTTGTTGAAAGATTATTTTTATAGTTCCTGATTTCATCTGATGAGTAGTTAACTTTTGTGGTGTGGATTTTCTAATCTGATCTGGTGGAACAGTTAACTGCTGATATGATTGTAAGTGAGTGAATTAATTGGAACTAAGGTATGTGTATGAATGGATTTGAGATTTGGGAAATTCTAGTTGATTATTCTTGATACACTTTGTGTTTACACTACAAGCTAGGGTTGTGTTAATCATACCTGTATTTGGTAATGATTGGGATTCATGAATGTGTTGAAATTAATTGAATTATATTTCCTCATATCTTTATGAACTTTTGGTGTAATTGAGTATGGAAGAGCTCAATTAAGCTCTATATTGAGGGATGACCAAGCCTTTGGTTTGGGGTTTGTGTATTTAATTCCAACCCAAGCGAACCATAGTTTGTACAACCTAGTTTTTGGACTAGGTTTGTGGTGAACAATAAGTTCATGGTTCTCACGTTGTTAAATTTATGATTTCAGGATGAGAAACAACCCGGAGCAAACAGGTAGATATGGAAATTACTTTCAACTCCTCAGAGCTCAGAAAGATAGAATGAGTGGCTCAAGTCACCCGCATAAGGATCAAAGGATGGAAAACTTTAAGGAAATATCTATATGGCCAGAAAGAGGAATCCAATTCAAAGATCTTCCTGACAGGATACTTGAAATAGCACGCCAAAGGAATTGGATTCCATATTGTTGGAACTTGCAACCCAATGACCCACAATTGGTTTTAGAATTTTATGCCTCTATGATTCCACCGGTATTCAATGAGTACCATACTGTTGCAGTCCATGACGTAAACGTTCGTTTCTCAATGGATGATATATGCAATTACTACGGAATTTAAAGGCCGAATAATTTGGGACTACACTATGGCATCTCACCAATTCCGGGGGTGGGCAATGAAGATAGACATAACGGGTTGATTGCGGCCTCATTGCGAGTAACTGGGAATAACGAATAGAGGGATCGCGTAGCTGAGATCCGAAAAAGCGAACTAGACCCTGAAATAGCTCTATGGATGTTATTTGTCAAGACCAATCTGTTGTCGTCCAAGCATAACACTTATGATGACCCTTTAGTCGCGTGAGTACTCTTTTGTATTCAAAACTACCTCCCTTTGGATGTAGGCCATATCATTCAGATCGAGATGACAGATGCCGGAAAGGATACCACTGTAAAGGTCCTTCCTTTTCCTTGCTTGATAACGCAATTATGTCTTGATGCAGGAGTACGGATTGGTCAGACTTTTCGACCACCAAATCCGCTTGGTCGCCGTACTTATCAGTACCAGCTCACGGCGCATCAGAATCTGTTGCGGGGGCAAATGTTAGATGAAGAAGGAATGCGGATGCCAATCGATGTGGATGATGATGATGCGGATGACGAGGACTATGATCCCGACGAGGTGGCACATCCAGGCAATCTGAGGAGCGAAATGCGACAAGGTTTTTGAGAGTTATTACGAACAAGGCAAGGGGAAGCACCACCATCGGCTGAGGACGAGGCAGGACCATCCAACATGCCACCGGCCCGCAGGACCCGAGGACGTCCCCTCCGTTCATGATTGGTTTGTTTTAGGCATGCTAAAAACAATCTTATTTTCTTTTGCTTGAACTTTTACTATCTCGCTTTGGATTATTGTAATAGTTGATGCATACTATTGCCACTCCTAACTGTAAACTACATCACAGCAGTTGATATTTTGGACTATGACATCACAACGGGACGATGTGAACTTTTGGTTTGGGGTGATGTCGGTGATAGCATGCGTTCTAGTTTTTGTTCATGTATTTTTTTGTGATGTTAATGATTGTCGGTCTGGCCTAAGTGACGAATATTGGTAGGCACTTAAGAGTTAGATTCCAATCATTGAGACCCGGACAAGTAAGAGATAGCATAGCAAAGAGGAAGACCTAAGAGATGACTACAATTTGGGGCATTAGTAGAGACCACCCGTGACGGATTTGAGCCTTTTAGCGTATAATTGTTTTTTCTAGAATTTTTGCGTTCACTCTTATACACTCACTTTATTTCTTGTTCGTAATTATAGGTTGATCTCACTATAAAGTTGCATCGAGTAGCAAAGACATTTCTAAGGATATTTAGTGAAACTTCTATTTTATTTAATTTACAGACCTTAAGAGATGATTCCAGGCAATGTGTGTAATTGAATTGATTTTATCTTACGCATACTTCTATTGTGTGCACCCAAGCCCATTTGCAGCCATATTGTATGACATTAGATTCTTAACCCAATATTTAGACCCAAACCGAAATAATAGTACACCATTATCCGAAGATGTGTCGGTTGTTCACAACCGGTATAAAATAGTGGGAGAGGGCAGGAAAAAGAAAAGATGAAAAGGTATATGAAATTGGGAAAAGAAACCCAACAAAATGGGGTAAAAAAGGCCGCTCTGATTAAATAAAAGCGGAAGCTTCGCATCAAAGAAGGAAACAACAGCAGCAAGATGAAAAAGTAAATCGAAGGATGTGGGAATCAAAATTACTGAAAAGGGGTATAGCAGAATGGGGATAAAATCTGGATTGTTCACAAGCTGACATATTGAGGATTTGTTCTTATTTACCTTCGATTCTTAGCCACTAGCGTTAACCCCGTTACAACCCTCTGTAAAGACCTGGATGATCTTCTGGAAAGTATAACAGATAGATAGAGTTGCACTAATAGTCCCATTCTTGTTATTTGAGTCCTTTTGGGATCATTTATTTGTACACTCGTGCACCATTCTTAATTAATTGTTCATGCTAATATTTGTGAATTCCTGTACATAAACTCCACGAACATGAACAACCTGTGTGACAGCCTAAGGCTCGAGTGTGAAGTAAAAATCCGGTGAGGTAGGGTCGAAGCAAAATCTCCTGAATCATGTCAAACTTAGGTTGAAATCAATGTGAAGTAATCTCTTACATGTATTTCCCAAATGATGACTACACATCTTATTGTGAATTATTAAGCTTCTGAATCTTATTGGACCATCTTAGTTAACTCACACCCAAAAATTGTGGAACGCAGTTATCGCCGACAGCCATGTAGTTATGCCAAGATTATTCTGTTATGTTTTGTCTTAATTTATCGCTATTTTGCTTGGGGACAAGCAACGCTTGGTTTGGGATTGTTGATACTGTCAGAATTGACATTATTTATACCCTAAATTGAGTTGAAATTGCAAGATCCAGAGTAAAATAGGGGTAATTGCTAATGGGTTTTTAAAGAAAATTACAGAAAAGTGAACTAGACCCCGAAATGGATCTATGGATGTTATTTGTCAAGACCAATTTGTTGTCGTCCAAGCAGAACACTTATGCTGACCCTTTAGTCGCACGAGTACTCTTTTTCATTCAAAACAACCTCCCTTTGGATCGAGATGACAGATGCCGGAGAGGATACCACTGTAAAGGTTTGGACAAGGTCCAAGATGTCAGAAACAATATTTGAAAATTTTTGACATTTGAAAAGCAATTTGTGAAATTCACTAAGTATAGGATTCGCAGGACACAGAGTTGTGAATCCCTAGACTTAGAAATTGAGAAACAAAGAAAGTGTTCAGGATTCGCAAAGAAGCATTCCGCGAATCCTACACTTAGGAAATCTAGAATTGACTCAAAATTCACAAGATGTTAATCTGCGAATTCTTCACTTAGAAGAATTTGACACTTAAGAGCATTCAGGATTCTCAAGGTTAGGGTTAGCGAATCCTGTCCTTAGGGTTTTTCTAGGAGATAAAATCAAAGGATTTGTGAACATCAAACACCTCAAGGATTCATAAAACACATGAATCTTTCAAAAATTCGAGAAACTTAACACTTAACTTGAATAATCAAAGTGTCCTCAAGAACACCAAGAACACAGTCTTAAACCCCAGATTACAAAAATCATGAAAATCGATGATTGGACCATAAATTTTGCATTAATGTAATCGATTAAGTGTTTTGAATATTCTTTTAACCTTTAATTTGAATTTTAACCTCATATTAAACACTGATTTTTGAAAATCGACTAAGAACAGTCGAGTGGTCGTGAAAGCAACCCAATCGAAAAAATCAATTTTATGAGTCCAAAGTTGAAGTTTTTGATTTAACAAGTAATCAAAAGGTTTCTAAACAGTATTACGAGGGTTATGAGGTCACATTAACATCAATTTCCAAAGTTTTAAGAGTTCATCATGTGCCTGTTCGAAGTCCGAAAGTCCAAAAAGTTCAAAATCAGACCCTAAATCTAATCTAGATGAGGAATCCTGCATTAAACAATCACATTGACAATAGAAACATAAAACGAACAAGATTTAAACAACCAATCAACCTGATTTGAAAAACGAAGATAGAATCAGAGTGGTCGAATGAAGAACTCGTGAAAAGGGTTTTGGAAGGGTTTTAGCTCTAAAAGGTTGGATACTTGAAAAGTGAGGCCGAATGAAACCAAGTGTTGCATTTATACTTAAAATGACTTAGACACATGGCAGGAGTGGAGTGGACCTCAAACTTTCGCAAGCTGATGTGGCAAGGTGTTGCTTACTGAAGAATTCGCAAGCAACGTGTGTGAGGATTCACAAGGAACAAATTTACGAATCCTGTGCAGGATAGGTCACTTTCACAAGCAAGTTATCTACGAATTCTGAACCTTTCGCAAGCATGAAGGTTGAGAATCCTTAAGGATTCGTAGATAGTACTTCTACGAATGTCTAAGATTTCGTAAGCCTTTAGTTTGCGAATTATGTAGCTTTCGCAAGTGTTCACTTTGCGAAACCTGAAGCTTTCTCAAACTAATAGGTTTAGCACAATTTCCATTTTTTCAAAAAACATTCCAAATTGGGAAATTTGCTATTTTAGGAAACTTTTCAAAAAACTTGCCAAAAATAGAAACTTTTTAAAAATGGCATTTTAATCAATTTTAATTAGAAAATATTTTACACACACACCACTTACAACACATCTTTACTCCCCCTTGATGTAGCAGTGTAGTACTCCCTTGAGTTCATCAGATACTCCCCCTTGATCTGATATCTGGTTGATCTTGTTTGACACTATTTGTTGTTGTCAAATATCTGATATTCATTGATGTTTGTGATTGCTTCTTGCAGCTCCCCCTTAACATATTGTGGATCTTTGTTAAGGTTTGTGCAAACATGCTCCCCCTTCATATCTGCATGTAAAATTTAACAATTAAGCTCATTTTCCTCCTATACCTTCAATATAAAGATATGATGTTAGGGTGTCTTATATTGCTTAAATAGAAGTTTAAGGGTGTAATGTGTAATTACTTAATAGTTTTATTAGTTAGATGGGCCCAAGCCCATAAGCCCATTATGTTTGTAAGCCTGATATATAAAGGCGTTATTAGTTCATTTGTTAGGTTACACAGGTCATTATTATATTGCTAGTCTATAGGTTTACATACTCTGATCAGATATTCTCTCTGTAAACCTAAACCCTTTGAGTGTTTTATATAATCATATGACTAGCAGTTGTGGCTTAAATATTGTTCTATATTGATTCATTATTATTGATTTGTTCGTGATTGCACTGTACTGGGATCTACAGTTGGTATCAGAGCAAAGAGACTGAAGGTTTAATCCAAAAAGGTTTGTCTAAAACTTTTTTAATCGATTACTTGTTTTCATCGTTCTTATTTGTTTATCTGCATGAGTGTTTGATTATCTGTGTTTGGTTGATTTATGGGTTAAAACTATTTTTAACTGTGTTATCGATCTGCTCAAAACTCTCATCTGCAAAAATCGACTTTTTTTGTTATTATCGATCGATTTTTTTTTCTGGAAAAACAGTAGTCGATCGATTCTGTTATATGTTTATCGGTCGAATTTTTTTTCTGGGTTTATCGGTCTGTGTTCTTAAAATCAAAGTGTTTATCGGTCTGTGTTCTTGAAAATTAAAATTTTTGTCGGTCTGTGGTTACTGGTTTGTTTATCAATCTGCATATCAGTTGAAATTGTTGCTTGTCGATTGAATTTCTGGGGTGATTGATCTGTTTCTGGGTTGATTGTTCTTGAAATTCATCGTATTCATCGGTTTGTTCTTCGATTTTATCGGTCCTATAAGTTTATCTGTTTATCGCTTTATCGACCGACTTTATCGACCGATACCTTGTCTCGACCGGATCGCTTTGGCGACCGGTAAGTTGTTGACCGATATACCTTGTTCAACCGGTAATCAGAGGTCGACCGGTACATTGTCTTGACCGGTGCCTTGACCGGTACATTGTTCGACCAAGTCGACCGATACCTTGTTATTCGATGCCTGTTGTCCGACATTAGTTCGACCGGTACATTGCCTTGACCGGTACGTTTGTCGACCGGTACTCCGCGACCGGATCCTTGTCCCGACCGGTACCCGGCTTGACCGATATTTGTCTTGACCGATACTCTTTGTCGACCGGTACTCCTTGTCGACTGGTACTCCTTGTCAACCGGTACCCTGTTGACCGGTACCCTGCTCGACCGGACCCCTGCTCGACCGGACCCTTGCTCGACCGGGTCCTTGTCCTATTCTATTTAGTTATATTGTTTTTAGATCATCCTGCTTGTCTCACGATCGTTACAGTGCTATTTAATTTAAAAGAGTTAAGATGAATTCAAGAGACGCTTTAGCTATCGGTTTGGATCAAAAACCTCCGGTGCTTTATCGGGGAGAATACCCTTAGTGGCATGATCGCTTCATGAACTTTATCGAAGCGAAATCAAACTACGAGGATATACTCAAGTCTCTGCAAGAGGGCCCGCAACCCTGGCCAATGAAAGTCGTGCCTGGAAATCCAGCCGAAGGTCGACCAGATCGTTCAGTTCGGAAAACTCTCGGTGAGTTTCTCCCTCAAGAAAAGCTAGCAAAGTCCTATCTTCTACAAAGTCTTCCCAACGACATCTATGCCTGCATCGATAGTTACAAGGCGACTACAAAAGGAATGTGGGACCAGATTGAGAAAATGATGATGGGGAGCCACATAAATAATTAGCTGAAGGTGACAAATTGCATCACCCGATATGATGGCTTCAAAGCCAGAAAAGGCGAGACGCTCACTGAAACCTATGAACGGTTCAACATGCTTCTGAACGATCTCTAGAAAAACAAGATCACGAAGACGAATACCGAGAACAATATCAAGTTCATGAACAACCTCCAGCCTGAATGGAAGTCGTTCGTCTCTCATATCCGTCATACTCAAACCCTGGAGAAGCTTTTTCTACATGAACTTTATGAAATGCTGCTCCAGGATGATGAGGAAGTTATGGAGTTGATGGGGAATCAGAAAGCAGATGAAAAGCCGATAGTTGATCTGTTGGCACTTGTCTCAGATTAAAGAGGTAAATCTGTCAGTCGCGCGTCTGGAAAGGAGCCAGTGCAAAGTGATTCTGAACCCGACGATCCTGACAGTGACTCGGATCCAGAATACACTCAGATGAAAGAAGCGATGTTGTTCTTGACTCAAGCATTCCAGAAGAGGAAGTTATTTAACAAGTCTTCAAACAAGCAATGATTCTCCACTCGCCGTGATAATAAAGAGAATTCTGAAGGGAAGAGACGTGTTGAAGAAGGAAAGAAGTCTGAAAAGAGACATGAAGAGAAGCCAAAAGAGGAGCCAATCAAATGCTACAACTGTGGTTGTTTGGGTCATTTTGCCAAGGATTGTTGCAAGCCTGTCGTGCGCAACTCAGATTATTACAGAGCCAAGTTAATGTTGGCCAAAGAAAAGGAAGCAGGTAAGGCTCTCATGGCTGAAGATGACTACTGGCTGCAAGTATTTGATGAAGAAAATGAGGATACGGAAGCACACCTGTGTTTCATGGGCAAGCATTCATCACCGTCTGACACTGATGATGAAGATCGTAATTCTCCATGTCAGGTATGTGCTCCTTATCAAGAAGCTTTAATTGATCAGATGCAACTCACTATGCACAAATTAGACTCTTGCAAGCTAATCATAAAAGAAAAAGAACAACTCATCTCATCTCTAGAAAAACGAGTTTCTGCACAGTCTGAATGTATTGAAAATCAAAGCTTAGAAATTGCTAGCAACCTGTGCATCATTTCAAATTTAAAAGAAGAGTGTGAGAGTTGTTCAAAAGAATCACAAGAGCTAAAGACCAAAGTAGATAATCTTACCTATGAGCTTCGTATGTCAGAAAATGAGAAAATTGATATTGTGACTCAAAGGGTGGCTTACAAAAATGAAAATCAAAGATTATCTAATCAATTAAAGGATCTTGAACGGAAACTTTATAAACTTGGTCAATCTCATCAAACGCTGAATCTAATTGCACCAAAAGAACCCAAGTATGCGGATACGGGTATCGGTTATGATAACCCCTATTATCTGAAAAAGGCCTTATCCAAAGTTCCTACGTTATATGCGTTCGAATTTCTTGGATTAGACAAGACCTATCCAGAGTACAAAATCAACTGGACCAAACCACTTGATGATGAGGAAATGGAAGAGGATAATTTGCGAAGGGAGAACTCTACTAAAATGAAACTACCTTTTGTTTATGATTCTTTGAATGCGTCTTACAACGAAGAAAAACCCTGTTTCCTGTCAAATGACTATTTTAGAAGCTACACTCAAGCTGAACTTGATGCTAAAACTGTTCAAACTGAGGAGGAACCTCTGGACCATAAAGTTTATGTTCCACCTCTGATTTTAGAAAAGAAAATTGTTCAGCTACAAACGTCATTTGAACAGGAGAGGAATATTTTTCAAAAGGAAAAACAAGAGTTGTTATCCCAAATTGAGTGCCTCAATTCCGAGAAAAAGGAAACTGTGTCTGAAGAGGAAAAAAAATACTTTCAGACCGAGATAAAGAAGCTAAATTCACAACTGGATGCTTTGGCAGCAGATCGGATGAAAGAGCGATTTCACAAGGCTGAGCCTCAAGCTAAGCCTACAATTCTCCAAGTTGAGAACATTCATCTGTCTGAAAATTCCTATCCACCCTCGGACACATCTTCCTGTAAAGCCTTTATGGGTGACTCGTCACCAAATTTTTCGAACAAAGGAAAATAGCCTCAATCTTTAGAAACAAATTCTTCCGATGTCCTGAATTCATCAAGTGATAAGGCTCGTTCTGATGAGGAAATGGAATTTTCCGCCTTCTTGAATTCTGAGGTGTGTTTAGACGGTGATTTAAACCAATTTGATTTTAATCCTTCTCTACCAAGTCAAGTTGATTTTCTAAAGTCTACTTGCGAGCCTCCGGTAAAATTTTATAAGGGTGAATGTTCAACAGCTGCCCCACAAAAACCTTCTGTGAACAATTCTTCAACGTCTAAATCTAAAAAGCGTTCACAAAAGAAGAAAAAGACCGGTCGTTCTACAAAGACACAATCTTCAAAATTCAAATCTTCTGACTATGGCTTTAACGGTATTTCAGATACTTTTGGTTGACGCAAAGAAGTCAAATATGCGTGGGTAGCTAAGAAGTCTAAGGAAAGCACGGCGACGCCATAACTAGTTAATCCACTTTTAAACTCTAGGAAAAACAATAGCAGTCTTGATGTTTTTAATTCTAAACCTTTGGTTGAATGTAATGGATTTTTACCTTTCAAAGTTTATTCAATTCCGCAATTACTTTAACTGTCTCATGATTGTCTTTGTTGCTCCTACTGTGGATTAAATGATTTTGTTGATTGTCGTTTTGCATCTGATTGGTTTGGCTCTTATCATGTGGCTTCTTATCATTCTAAGTTTGATGTTTCCCGTCATAGAAAAAGATCCAAGTCTAAACAGGCATCCCAGTTGAGTGTTAAGTCTAACCCCAAAGGACCCATTTACGAATGGGTACCTAAAAAGCATTAACTTGTTTTGCAGGATGGTCATGTGTGGTATTTAGATTCAGGCTGCTCCATGCATATGACCGGAAGAAGGGAGCTTCTCACAAACTTCACCGAGAAGTTTTGTGGAAATGTTCGTTTTGGGAATGACCACTATTCTCCAATTATGGGTTATGGCGATATCATTAAGGATAATCTCACGATCAAGAAAGTGTCCTACGTAGAAGGTCTTGGTCACAACTTGTTCAGCATAGGTCAATTCTGCAATAAGAATCTAGAGGTCACCTTCAAATCAACAAGGTACAACGTTCAGACTGAAGACGGAAAAGAAATTCTTGCTGGAACGCGTCGCACAAATCTCTACACGATTGACCTCTCGTCTCTGAAAGCAGATAAGGAAGTTTGTTTGATGTCCAAAGCCTCAACCGAAAAAAATTGGCTATGGCATCGTAGACTCTCGCACCTGAACTTCAAGACTATCAATAAGTTGGTGCTGGGTGGACACGTGAAGGGAATGCCAGATCTTAAGTTCGAAAAAGATCACCTGTGTGCCGCCTGTGAAATGGGCAAGATGAAGAAGGCTTCTCACAAGCCTAAAGCCGCTCCAAGTACTTCTCGGTCCCTTGAACTCATTCATATGGATTTATGTGGACCGATGCGCATCCAGAGTATCAATCACAAGAAGTATGTCCTAGTGATGGTGGATGACTTTTCTCGCTACACGTGGGTTAGATTCCTTTGTTCAAATGATGAAACCCCCGAACTGATCATCTCTCTTCTGAAGAGCATTCAAGTCAGTATTGACCAATCAGTTCAGACCATTTGGACGGATAACGACACAGAGTTCAAAAATCAAGTGCTCGTCGGTTACCTGACTTCAGTGGGCATCACCCACACTTTCTCAGTTGCTCGTATGCCTCAGCAAAACGGGGTAGTAGAGCGTCGTAATCGAACTCTTGTTGAAGCCGCACGCACGATGTTATCTCAGTCCAAGCTCCCACTATATTTATGGGCAGAAGCAGTTGCTACCGCTTGCTACACTCAAAATCGTACTATCATCAACAAGCGGTTCAACAAGAAACCATACAAGATCATCAACAAACGCATCCCAAACATCAATTACTTCCATGCGTTTGGATGCATGTGCTTCGTTCTGAATGACAAGGATGATCTCGGCAAATTCAGCCCCAAACCGGACGAAGGAGTGTTCATCGGCTATTCACAGCAAGCCAAAGCCTACAGAGTCTACAACAAACGGATTAAGACCGTCGTTGAGAGTGTAAACGTGACTTTTGACGAGGCCGTTGATATGGCTTCTGAACACCTCAGTTCAGAACCCGCTTTAACTGGTGTGTTAGCTTCTGGACAATTACGTTCAGGATCTACACAAACTCCAGTAAATCCAGATCAAGCGTCTACGTCAAGAGCACATCTTTCAGATTTGGATTTACTTTTTGAGTATTTCTATGATGACTTATTTAATATTAAGCCTAATGCTCTATCATGTAACAGGAATGCTGCTCAAGCACCAGAAGTGACACATGTCACTGGTCCAACTGACTCAGGTGGCCCATCCTCGCATGGTGTTCCCTCCTCTACTATCAATGAATCAACTTCCCCGAGCTCGAGTGATCCCCCTCCTATTTCTCAAGTTCCTACTGAAGCTCAGGCAACAATAATACCTCCTGAACCGACCCCTGCTGAAGGTGCTCACGAAGTTCCCTCTCTGGCAATCCCGGATCCCGTTATCATTTCATCATCCACTGAGTCGTCCTCTGCTACTCGCACGACTCCAGCTAAGGAGCTTCCACCTCACAGGCCGTCATCCCTCGAAGCAGTTCAGGATTTACCCCCAGGTGGTTATGTGGATTCCGATACCTCACAACAGACATATCAACCTCTTCCGCACACCACTAAGTGGACTCGAGCTCATCTACTACATCATATCATCGGTGACCCCAATTCACCTGTACAAACTCGATCCACTACCGCCAATGACTGCTTATTTTCCTCGTTCCTCAGACGTATCGAACCTTCCACCGTCTCCGAAGCATTGAATGATCCAGACTGGGTGATAGCTATGTAAGAGGAACTCAACCAATTCGAGAGCCTTAAAGTATGGCGCCTTGTTCCTCGGCCAAAGAATAAGACGGTGATTGGGACGAAGTGGATCTTCAAGAACAAAAAGGACGAAAATGGAATAATAGTCCGGAATAAAGCACGTCTGGTAGCTAAAGGATATCGCCAACAAGAAGGTATAGATTACGATGAGACGTTTGCACCGGTTGCCCGCATTGAAACGATTCGCGTGTTCCTAGCCTACGTCGCTCACAATAATTTCATCGTCTTTCAAATGGATGTGAAATTCGCGTTTCTCAACGGCGTTCTCAAGGAGGAAGTTTATGTTTCGCAACCCGACGGCTTCTTGAGTTATGAAAAACCTAATCATGTCTACTTTCTTGACAAGGACTTATACGGTCTTAATCAAGCGCCACGAACCTGGTATGATGCACTCTCATCCTTCTTAGTTAAATCTGGTTTCTCTAAAGGTAAGATCGACACAACTCTTTTTATTAAAAGAGAAAAGCGCGATATTATTCTTGTACAAATTTATGTCAATGATATAATCTTTGGATCCACAAACCCCAAGTACTGTCAGAACTTCTCAGCTCTCATGAGTAAACATTTTCAAATGAGCATGATGGGGCAAATGAATTTTTTCCTAGGTCTTCAAGTTAAACACTTAGCAACAGGAATTTTCATTAATCAATCTAAGTACATCTCGGATATTCTTCGAAAATACCAGATGGAAAATTGTTCACCTACGAAAACCCCCATGTCTACCAGTATCAAGCTACACTCCGATCTTGACGGAAAGGATGTGAATGCTACAACTTATAGAGGAATGATAGGTTCTATGATGTACTTGACGGCGAGCCGGCCAGACATTATGTTCTCGACATTCTTGTGTGCAAGAATTTAGTCAAAACCTAAAGAGTCTCACTTAGCTGCAGTTAAGCGTATTTTTCGTTATTTAAAAGGTACTGCTGATCTTGGTTTGTGGTACCCAAAAGAGACAGGTTTTGAAATGACAGCTTATTCAGACGTTGACCACGCTGGATCGAAAAAGCACGTCGGGACATGTCCAGTTCTTGGGTGATCGTCTTGTCATCTGGGCTTCAAAGAAGCAAAACTGCGTGTCCACCTCTACCGCCGAGGCAGAGTATGTAGCATCCGCTAATTGCTGCTCGCAAGTCATTTGGATGCACACCCAGCTGAAAGACTATGGCTTTCACTACTCGAAGATCCCCATTTCCTGTGACTCGAAAAGCGCAATTTCCATATCCAGCAATCCCGTCCAACACACGAAGACGAAGCACATTGATGTGCGCTATCATTTCATAAAGGACCACGTGGAAAGAGGTATCATCGAACTCTACTTTCTTAATACAGAGCATCAGTTAGCAGACCTGTTTACCAAAGCTTTGGACAAAAGTTTGATCCTTTCACAAACCTATACGAGTCTCATTCAATCACGAGTGACTGTGACTTAGTGCCCCAGTGACTTGTCTCTGGATGCTCATATCCACACTCATTGGTGTTTGCATTTTACTCGTTAATTTCTGTGCAATTTTCAAACTTCTGTATTAATAAATTAGATTTCGTTAGTTTTATTTTCTCGTTTGTTTCCTTGTTCTTCGTTGTGTTTCATTTTCTTGTGCAGTCCAGTACTTCGATCACTGTATGTCGTTTGTGGAATTTTTTTCGAAGTTGTTCATGTGTTCAGGGGAACACTATCGCAGGTTGAATGGTAAGGTTCTCTAGCCCTCCGTTCGAGGGGGAGCAGGTAAGTTATTCTCATATTTCTTTACCCACCTGCTATCGTCAAGGGGGAGCGGAATTCTTCTCTGAGCGTAAGTGATTCCTTTCGAGGGGGAGCAATTTGTATCACTTAGGTTTATTTCTTTAATCCTTCGGTTTGTTTTATTTTTTTTCAAAATTTTATTTTCTTTTAGTTTAAGTTTTTTTTTTAGTTTAGTTTTTGGATTTAATTTAGTTTTTTTTCTAATTTTATTTTCTTATAAAAAACCCTTATTTGTTTTATGGACCGGGCCCAAAATGTTTTCCGACCCAAAGTACCCGACCCGACCTCGAACCCGGCCCAGCTCTCGACCGAGGGTTTAAAACAACCCCGGTCCCCTTTTTCCCTCAATCTTTCATCTTCCTCATTCGCTCAATCTCTCTATCTCTCTGAATCCCTATCGCTCTCGATCTCTCTCTCGACCGACGACTTGTATATCTCACTCAATCTCTCTCTCGCAATCTCTCTGTCTCTCTCATCGACCTCGATCACACCAGGTATGTTTCTCGATATCTTTCTCTCTCGCCGCTCGATTGACCTCCGGTCGATGTTAAATTGGTCCCGGTCGTACCTGTAACTCATCGCCGACCCTCATCGACTTAATGTCGACTACGGGTCTCAAGGTCGATAAGCTTTAATCGATAGATTGATCTGGTTCTTATTGTTACACATCGAGTGTTTGGATTCGTTCGATAGATTGATATTCGTTAAGTTTTGGGTCTGTTTGGTTGTTACCGGTCGACTGGGGGACATCGGTCACTTAGGTTAAATACCGGTCGATTATTAACACCGGTCGCCCGGACCTATAGACCCTATCGGTCGATCGGTAGACCCCGGTCGGTGTCAATACCAATCGTCGACCCCGGTCGATTGACCTTGGTCGATACCGGTCGATAATTTTAATATCGGTCGCCTAAGTCCTCACCGGTCCATGCTATATACCGGTCGCCTGGATCGGATGATTTTACCGGTCAATGCTTCCATACCGGTCACCCGAACCACCGATCATTCTCTTTCCCCGGTCGCAGACCTTACCGGTCGGAACAACCTACCAGTCGATGCAACCTACCAGTCCGTTTGGTTTTATTGTTTACAAACTGTTTGGTGGTTTTGTTTCAGTGTCTTATGTGCTTACTAGCTAGCATATATATACACATGATTGTGCATTGAATAAGTGATGAAAGTGAGAGTTGGAGTTCCAAAACCATCAAGGTTGATTTCTTTGAGATGTGATACGTGGTCATTGACCCTAATTCACGAATTAGGGTTTATATGCCTCTATGACTTGGAGTTCGAATTGGTTCCGGTTTAAACCATTGACTATTTCACTCCAAAGACATCTTCTTTTCAATGTACCTATATTCTAACATGTTCATTCTTATCAGGTACAATGGCGCAAAATCCATACCAGGCGATTGACCCTATAACCGATGCCCAACTGATTCTCGAGGATCAGTTTCTTCCACTCACGCCTAACAACTACCATCTCGACGTCACCCAACCTGCAATCCAATATCAGGTGATGTTCGAGATCCTCATTGGGCATCCTCTCTCCTATGCACTCACAGAGACTGCTGAAGTGCCCCACCTTTACTTGCAACAGTTCTGGCGATCCCTAACTCCTCTGGAGGCCGATGATGGCTTCCAGCTAGAGGGTAGGATTGACCACACGCCGATACTTCTCACCCGTGATCTGTTCCGACAGTTTTTCCATTTGCCGACCGTCGCGTCATTTCTGGGCCGAAACAGTTTTGACCCTATCGTATCGGACGCCACTCTCTGCTCCGACATCCAGTCCCTTGGTTATGGCTCGAATCTACGACTACCATTCGGGTTCAACCGAAAGAACCTCACTACGATTTGGTACACGCTTTTCACATACCTGAATCGGTGCCTCTCGACTATCACGAAAGGCATCGATCAAACGAGTATCAACATCCTCCATCTTTTCCATGCCATGGCATTCCATCGTCACACCGACTATGCCGACTTCCTTTGGTATGAACTACTTCAGAAAGTACGAGCCAACGCTACAAAAAGACAGAACTTCATACCATTCATGAGATTTCTCCAGCTTATCATCCGCAACTTCATGGTTCTTTATCCGGAAATTGTGTTCCGATCTTCGCACCCGACCTGTCCGCAGAATCAGACGCACAAGATCCCGACCCTTCCTGATCCAGAAGGTATTATCGCTCAACAGATCCCCGTCGGGTTGCTGGCTTATACTCGTCCTACGGCGCTGAGTGTAACAGCATATAGGCAAACACACAACCTACCAGCTCCTATGGTCCGTCCAGAACCGGAAGGACCTCCCCAGGGAGCAAGACCTGAGAGGCGTGAGGGTCCACGTCCATGTACGAGAGGCGGTAGCGTCCGGATAGCTGGGGGTCCTGGACAGGGTGTGATGAGAGAAATTATTGTGAGGGGAACTGGAGTGGGCAGCGCCGTTCGACCAAGCCAGGCCAGTACTTCTCGACGATCACCTACACCGCCACGGACAACCTCTCCGACGGTGGAAGAGGACACCGCTACTGAAACCGAGTCTGAGGAGGCAACAGGTACATCCGGCAGTCAGTCGGAAGATACCACCGAGTCTGAGGAGGCAGTAGACCAATCCGGCAGTCAGTCGGAAACAGCCACCAAAGCATCAGAATCAAATGACGAGTCTTCTGACTCTGATGGTGACGATGATGAGCCCTCACCTGGAGAGACAAGGAGAGCGGAGGGAGTTATAGTCGAAAAAGAAAGTGTGAGTAGAGAGAGGGAAAGCAGGAGTAAATTAAATTCTGATATACGAGTGATGGCGCAACCATCTACGGTTGACCTCTACCAGCCTACATCTAGACAGGTAGCTACATCTGCTACCCAGTCTCATGTGTTGAGACAGGGTATTGAAAGAGCCGCCGTGGACCTAGCGGCGCAAATGCACACCCCCTCTAGCCACTCCGTCATCTCTCAATATATGGTGGTTTCAAGTTCACAATGGATTTAGCACAAACGCTACTAGTCTCTCGCTTGGAGAGTTCTGGTATTGAAACAAGAGAACAGCAGCCCCCTTTCTCGACTTCTTTGGGTGCACAGAGTCTAGAGCCCTTTGATGTCATATCTCCTATTCCTAGGACACAAATACCCTTTTCGGATACTGATGGAGGCCTGAGTGGCCCGGCCGGAACACCTATAGTAATTCCAACTTCGGTTGGTTTATGAGGATTGGGTGGAAGTCCTACCACAGCTATCATCATGCCAGCTATGAACGTAGGCGGTTGGACTTCTACAGTCGTAACCAGAACTGGAAGTCTAAGTGACCCAGAAGTGATTCACCCCGAGTTCGTCTCAAGGGAATTCTTGGATGGTGCCCTAAAGACCGTCCATTCTATTATGCATTCCGAGCTGAGGGAGGAGGTAGATGCCCTGAAGCGTCTGATCAAAGGTAAAGGTCCCGCGACTGAGCCTGAACCACTATCTCCTACTCCACAACCCTCTACTGCTGCTGTTGACATGTCTATCGATGAACTGAAATCCGTACTCCTAGATAAACTTCTTGCCCAATCTCAGATAGAACCTACCCAGGATGCCGATCTTCTATCGCTTTTACGTGCTCAATCATCCACACCTACTCCACCACCCCAACCCACTATATCTCTAGAAGCCTTCCAGCAACAACAAGCCATGCTTTAGTCTTTGCAGCAAACAGTGGCTGTATTAACTGAACGATTATCATCAGTGGAAGACACCTGCCGAAACCAGGCAGAAAGGCTCAAGCGCCGCCATGATGACCAGGATGATCCTGATCACCATGAGGGGGAGAAGCGCCGACGTCTATCCGAGCCAGAGACACAGATAGTGGAATCAGTACAGGTGGAAATGGAAGGGGCTTCAGGTTCTGGTACGCAACCGAAAGGGCAAGAAAAGGCATGGGAACAGGTTATGGATTTGGTACTTTACGAAACTCCAATGGTTGAAAAGCCTAAGGAAATAGATGAAGGTTCACCGATAGTTCCTGAAGACTGGGCTTTGATTATCGATCCTTATGAGGTTTTTGACCCGACAGAAGAATATGCCAACACTGAAAGAGCTATGGTAGTCATGCAAGCCGAAATTAATGAGATTCTTCATCCAGATTATCAGCCAAATATTCAGACTTCTGTCGTGGTACCACTTTTGACATATCATGCAGATCACCCTGATATTCCTCAATCAGATATCCCTGTTAGCTCTCCTCCAGCATCACCAGGTTTGAGAACAGAAAGTACTCCGCTAGTCCAGCCGTCCAAGTGGGAAAGAGTCAGAATAAAAGTTCCATTTCTGGAAGAAAGCCAGAAGAAGATCTTTGCCCATTGGATTCGTAAATATGATGAAGTTGTGCTTCATGGTCTACAGTCGATGAAAAGCAAGTAAAAGCAGCGTGAGATCATATTTGTGTATAACTACTTTCAAGACAAGTATACCAAGACAAAGCTCAAAATTACATCAGTCGATCGGATTCAATCTGGTGTCTTCATGGGTGTAAAGTATTCACAATTCATGGTAACTAGAGAAGATGGTAAGAATTGGTATTTTTCTGAAGTTGATTTTCCGCGTCTTGAACCTAGAGATCTGTTGTTCTTGCTTAGAGACTTAAAGACCAGAACTAACAGACACGGGGAAGTTTTAGATGCGCTTGAGACCGTCAAGCGATACATGAAGTGTGCAATGAATCTTGCCTCTGTAGAAGACTTTCAGATCGGGTTAGAAAGCAATCAACCGAAGATCAATCTGCTTAAGCCTGATTTGAGTGTTCCTTCTGAAGCCCAGAATGTACCAGCGTTTACTGTCCTTATGTTTCCAGAGTTAGGCATGACTTACGTGAACAACAAAAGTGTTATGCGCTTTATTCGTTTTAGCCAGATTGCCAGATTCTATGATGGTACGCTGATGCTGCTTAAAGACAAGTTGAAGCGTGTTATTGATAAAGATGAAAAAGGGGTTCATCCATTGGATCCGAAATACAAGAAACTTGTTATTCAAGCACTGGGTGTTATTGAAGACCGGCTGGAGTACAGAACACAAATGAGCTACTTCGAGATCAGTTTTGGGTTTCAAAAGATATATGTTCCAAAGTGGCGCGATTACCAACTTCTATTTAAAGGGGGAGATTGTTAGGGTGTCTTATATTGGTTAAATAGAAGTTTAAGGGTGTAATGTGTAATTACTTAATAGTTTTATTAGTTAGATGGGCCAAAGCCCATAAGCCTATTATGTTTGTAAGCCTGATATATAAAGGCATTATTAGTTCATTTGTTAGGTTACACAAGTCATTATTAGATTGCTAGTCTATAGGTTTACATACTCTGATCAGATATTCTCTTTGTAAACCTAAACCCTTTGAGTGTTTCATATAATCATATGACTAGTAGTTGTGGCTTAAATATTGTTCTATATTGATTCATTATTATTGATTTGTTCGTGATTGCACTGTACTGGGATCTACATATGACATTGAGAATACTAATTATTGATAACAATTGTTGAAAATACCAATTAACATTGTGAGATAGAGAGTGAGAGAAACTTCCTGTATTCCAAAAGAACACCAACTTTTGACCGTTGAGTATGAGTCCTAATCTGTTGTACTTAGAAGTCATAGTTTTTGACAATGAGGCAAGAGTCCTGATCTGTAGTAATCATAAGTCATAGTTCCTTCAGTCCTTCTTGACAGTGACATCTTCTATCTCTACTTTTCCTTTTTCCTCTACCTGCAACACAGGTTTAGATTTTGGTACCTAGATAAACTTGGGTCCAGTTTGGTCAGTATTTGAGAATTTCTTTGAGTGATTCTCATACCTGTGATAAGCACTATGATGATAAGATCTATTATATGCTTGTGCTTTGTGAATGAACTCATCAGAATAACAATAAAAGCAACATAATTTTCTTTTTGCTATCCTGATCCAATGAGTCGCTGATTTGAAAAAGTCAGGTGCAAAAGACATACCTCTTGAAGCTCTATTCTTTTTCTTGTTAGCTCTGTGAAGCTTTGATGCTTCTGGAGAACCCTTTACAACCCAGACCAATTGATCTTTCCTTGGAGACTGAGTTGGAGATTTTTGAAAATGATTAGAATTCTTATCAGCTGATTTTACATAAAAGGACTTTGGAGTGTTAATCTGATATGGTTTAGAAACATTAGATTTCACAGTTTGTTTTCTAAAAACCATTTTCTGAAACTTGCTTGATACTGACTGAAAAGAACACACTGATTCAGCTGAATCATCATCATAGGAAGATGAAATAGATGTATCAGTTGTTAACTTGTTAGACAAGTCAGTATTATCAATCTCAAGTTGTTGAATTTTATCACACAACTTGGATCTCTCGTTGCAAAGTTTATCAAATTTGCTCTGAATTCCAGATTTACTCCTCTTCTCTTTCATAATCTCAGAAGATAATTTTGCCAATTTACTGGTTAGCTTTGAGATTTCGTTTTCAAAAATCTTTCTCTCTTCCTCAAAATCTTTTTCTAAAATCTGGTTTTTATCTGAAATTTCTTTGAACGGATTTACATTTTTGTTTTCAAAACCTTTTCTTTCATTATCAAATGATTTCCTTTCAGATATAATGAGTTGTTCAAAGTCAGAAACTTGTTTTAAAAGATTTGAGACTTTAATATCTAATTGTTTCTTCTTAGACTCAGACTTCTTGGAAATATCAGACAGTCTCTGGTTAAAAGTCTTTTCCAGTTCAGCTATTTCTTTGTTCTTTCTCTCATCCACTCTCTTAAGCCAGTCATGACCTTTGTCTTGATACAACTTCACTTGAACTTCAGCCTTTGTCACTTTGACATTTAAAGCATCCATATCATCTCTCAATTTTTTGTTTTGACATCTGAGAGTTTCAAGCTCAGCTTCCAATTTGGGTATCTCTGACATGTATAGTAGGATAATGCACAGTCTCTTGGAGTGAGTATAGTGTTTCCCATATCATCTGTGTATGGCATCTTTCCTGTGTGTCTGAAATATGTGCTTGAAGTGATCTTTAGTCAGAAAATCAGATATTGAAGTACAAAAAATCAACAAGTATGCAAAAATGTGAATAATAAGGCAAGAATTCACAAACAATATGCAAAGGATACTCAAATGATATAACTTTCGCAAACCAAAGGATTTGACCCAAGATTCACAAGCAATTGGGTTGAGAAAGTTGTGAAATGCGCAAGATAGTTGTCTGCGAATCCTGAAACTTTCGTAAGCTATACTCTGCGAATTCTCAAGATTTCGTAAGCAAGCAGTTTGCGAATCTTTTGCCTTTCGCAGGGAACACTTCTGCGAATCTTGCACTTAGAATATTTTCAACCTCAATCTTGAGAATCCTTAATCTTGTGAGTTCTAGGAGTTTTGCGAGTTCTTCACTGAGTCTTGTGAAACCTCTATGTTTTAAGCCTTTTCTTCAAATTTTCACCAAATCCGTAGCAATACTTGTTCAATCAATACCAAATTTTGACAATATGCTCGATGATTGATCGTGAGCAAACCCTAATCACTTAATTTCCAAAAACTCTAACAAATCTGACTTTGTGATTCTTGACAGTTCGCAGATGAAAGCTTCAAAAAAAAAAACAAAGATTGATCAAATAGATTAATCAAACTTGATCAAATCTATTTGTAACCAACATGAAACATGTTCATCTTCATCATAAGCATCTATTGAACCTAAAGTTGCATAAAAAATAACCACTGAATCACAAAATCACTAATGGAGCAGTGAAGTTTCCAAAAATGGAAAATTGGAACTGATTTCTGCACAAATTGGTTTAATCTGAGTTTCTGAGGTAGCTCTGATACCAATTGTTGTTCCAGAATCAAGCACACACAATAATAATCAAAGTAATAACATATATGAATCAAAGGAAAAAGATCATTGATTGGGAAAAACACTATATCCAGATGTCTCATAAGAGGCGGCTACAATTACAATGAATGAGCTTCTTAGCCTTAAAGATTCTTAACCTAAAAAGGAAATAACAAGGGACTATATACAGGGTCAATTTACTTGACTCCTACAAAAGTCAAACTTAACAAAATACATAACAAAATGTAACAAGGACTAACTATTATTATCTTAGTTGATCGTTCTTAGTTTCTCTTCTTTAAATCTCTTTTAATCCTTATTAGTTTATATCAAGTTTTGATTCTTATGTATCTTTCTTATCCCTTACTTCGTAACTCTCTATTTTTATGCATCTCTACTCTCTCTACTCTATTTCAATTATTGCACTTCATTCCTTCTTACATCCTTTTTATTTTCTGCACAGTAGGTAAATTTTCTGCACAAGTCCGTCTAATTATTCATTGTTCTTCTTTGTTTTTTTTTTGTTAACGTTACTTACTATTAGATAGTATCTAATGTAGTTGTCTTGCACTCTTGCTAGTTAGTTTATTTCCTTTATCTTTGTTTTGTTGGAGTCTAGATAAGTGATCTATTTCTTGCTCTTAATTTAGTAATCGTTTTATTGGGTAATCATCCCTTAGGATCGAGGTTTTGGTATTGACCAATTGTTCTTAAAACGAACGTTGGGTTTTAATCCATTTTGATTTTAACGAAAGTTGAGTTTGATTTAATTGGTTTTTAACAAACCATTTAGTTAATTCGATTGGTTTTTGACGAAACAAAAGTTTGGTCTCTTACTTGGATCAAATTGATCAATGACAACGGTCCTAACATGCGAATAGTTAGGGATGTTGATTGGGAAAATTATTTGTTTTAAATCCTAATGTTTCTTCCCAATGTACATATATTACGAAAGTAAATATGTGTCTTGGTCTTGAAAAGCTTTTTCATCTCGAAAGAGGGTTGAAGTATTTTTGCAAAAATGAATTCACATCATTACCGAAATCCGAGGTTTACATTACCCAGTGCCCTTTTGTTATAGTTGACAATTATTTTGCTTAGTTTACTTTTAATTTCTTCTTACTTTATCTCCTTCCCTTGATCTTGTTTATTTCATTACTATTTAGTTAAATAACCAATTCATTTATCTGATTCGCATAGCTAGGCCATGATTATTGAGTAGTTAGTGTTAGATCGTCACCTCCCTGTGACCGACCCGTATGCTATTATATCCATACGCTTGCGGTTATATATATTAAAACACATCAAGTTTTTGGCGCCGTTGCCAGGAAGGCGACTTGCCTAGCACCGACTTACTTTTTAATTTACTAGTCTATGTCTTTACCCCATTTCTTTTTTAAGTTTTCATTTTCATCTTCTCATCTTTTATTTTGTTTAACCGTGTGCTTGAAGTTTTTGTTTGTGTTGTTTGGCCAACTTTCAGACGGGAATCAAAAGTCATGATTGACGAGAAAGGCGGTGAGTGACGGGCGGGCCATTGAGTTGTGTGTTTGGTAAGACCGAGATAATTGTTACCTTTAGAAATGATGAGTGATACTATCTCTGTCTCGTTAAATGCTTATCGTGTGCAATTTTTACTATTTTCTAGGTTCGGTATTTTTAATGTCAAGCCAGACATCTCCGATCCTTCATTCCATACCCTTGTTTAATTCTCGGTTTTGGGTAGTGTAATGTGTTCTATAATGATAGCACCCCGACTATTGGATGTGTTATTCGTGTATTTACATGACTCATACGAATCGGTGACCATTTATGCCAATCCTTTGACTTTTGCCGATTCGTACACTCTCTTCTCCCTAATTCTTTAATTCTTCGTCAAGCTCGCGACGATAAATGAGTCATTATCCCTCATGTTTAATTCTTGGTTCGAATTCAAACTCGTGACTTTAAATGAGTATCCATCTCTTCATCCCCTTTTTCCCTCTTATTCGTTTTCACCATGAAACCACCTCACTCACCACAGTCTTCCCCGTGATTTCTTTCTCCCCCTAGCACCCTATACCAAGCTTTAAGGACAATGCTCCTATTTTCTTGTGGATGGATGTTTTTCATTTCCTTTTTATTTTTATTTTTGCATATAGTTCCTTTTTTTATTTCATTTCTATGTTGCATTTCGAAAAAAAATCCAAAAAGATTTTTGACTTCTCTTTGTTATGTTAAGACTCGCAGTACACCATATATCACCTCACATGATTAGCTAATTGATTCACAATTGCACATCAACTTTATGCCATCATGTTAAATGATTTTTTTTATAGAAATATTGTTACCTTAGTTGTCACTTGCACACACAGTTAAGCATGTTGTTTTGCGTAGCCTTTTAGGACTAATTTGCATACATAGTCCCCTTACATTACAAATGTGATTATAATGGATGGATTTACCTAGTGAGATTTTAGGCCTTTTTGGATTGACACATATGTAATCAATCCCAATTCTCATTTCTTGTGTATTACCTCCCATCGAGGTGTAGTCTAGGCTTTTGAGTGGTTTCTCCAAGTTTATTTTGAATATGCATAGATGCCTTCGTTTCATGAAAAAATAATCCGGAAAAATGCAAAAATATTTTTCCCTTTGTAACCCAATTTGAGCCTAAACACTAGCCTTTGTTTGTACACCTTTACGCCCATTAAAAAATGCACATTAATGTTGAATTCTTCAAAATGATAGATGGATTTGACATTTAGCATAGAAATAAACACAAGCATAACATGTGGGTAGTTCATTGAGCCCCCAAAACAAGCATAGCTTGTGGGTTCACAAAGTCTTGAAAAAAAATCCTTCAATCCATCAAAGATATTAGGAAAATAACCCTTACGTGCATACAAAAAAAAATCACCCATAAACCGATATCCTCAACACCAATAAATGAGCCTAATCCCACCATTAACCCCTAACCGTGCCCCAAAGCCCTCACTGTATGTATTATTGTGGTAAACTTTTAGACTTGAGAATATATTCAATCGTGTCAAGATTGGATTCCAATTGTCTCTATCGTACGGATTTGAGTGTATACACGTCCCCAAACACACTTGAGAGCTTAGATAGATACCATGAGCATCCATCTTTGTAAATCACTACCCCTTCCCTTAGCGGCTATGGTATGTTTGCGAAATCTTCTTAGGTTGCGATTTTTTTTGCGATATGCTTGATTGGTATGTGTTGGTTTGACGCTTTGATAATCATATGTTCCTATTTACTGTGCTTTAATCCAACTCGTGCCATTTAGTTGTGTTTGTAATCTTAGTGCTTGATTATGTTTCATGAGATTGTGGCATAACTCGTTTTGACATCTTCGGAGATAATCTTTTTTTTCTTATTTCTTTTTTTTTTCTTTTCCTTTCTTTTTCTTCACCCGTATATATTTCATTTTCTTTCTTAGGGACAAGAAAGTTTAGTTTTTGGGTGATTTGTTAAGTGCATTTTGTGCACCTAACTTTGTGTATATTAGTTGCGTCTTTTATGCATTTTAGTTCTTAGTTTAGCCCTTTCATGCCTTTTTATTATTTTTTTCCATTTCTTTCTCTAATCACGGTTGGAATGGGTTTTGGAATAGTTTTTATGCTTTTGGTATGCTTTTGTGCAGATTATACGAATTGTTGGACGCGGCATGGTGGATGATTCGAAAGTATTGAAGAGTGATGCCGAGAAAGAAGTGAGGAAAGCAAAGATGAATCCCCGAGTTGATGAAGAGATGGATGAAAAAGTCAAAATTTGTAGTTTAAAGATTTTGCACACTTCGCGGGCGCGAATGATAGCTTCATGGACGCGAAGAAAACCCTCTAGAATTGAAGTTTACATTATGTCCGCTTTCGCGGGCGCGAAGAAATCATTCGCGCCAGTGAACAATGTTCTTTGAAATTTTTCTGAATTTTCTGTTTTGCTTCGCGCCAGTGAAGGATTCCTTCATGGGAGTGAATGGGCTGAATTTTTTGTTGGGTTTTTTATTACTTTTGGTCTTGGTTATTTAAACCCTTTTAGGGTTTGTTTCTTGGAGAGTCGTTTCATTTTTTTAGAATAGAAACAACATACAGCTGCTTTCGATTGGAGGCTCTCTCTAGTTGATTTCTACATTTCTTGGGGAAGAAGATCGTCGGACTTGAAGCTTATGCCATTGGAGATGGATTCACATTCGGTTTTCATACATTTTTAGTATATTCTTCCCTACCCCTTAGTTTATTTGATTAATATTTCTTGTTTTGTTTGAATATTATTGATAGCGGAAAATTGTATATTTCCACAACGTGGCCACTATTTTGCCACAGTGGCGGTGCAAGTGCACACCGGACACTATGATCGCTATTAAGTAATAAATTGGTAGAGTACCGAGATCGTTTCCACAGGGACTAGTCAACTAAGAAGGAGAGAACTTTCATGAACTTCTAGTGCTTGTTTGATGTTTGAGAACAATATCAATATTTGTGAGTTTTAAGCAAACTAAACAAAGATTAAAAGGGATTGACAAGATAAAAGGTAGGATGTGGGTACAAGCATTAACTAAGACTGATGTAGTAACAATATGGTCAGAAACAAAATGACACAACATATCTTTAAAAACCCCTTTCTCTCGAAAGTGAGTTTCCTCGGAACGTGGCCATGTTGCACCCACAAAGTCACCACTTTCGCTAACTCAAGACTTGCCGACTTAACTAAGTAAACCTCTAAGGATTTTAGTTCTACCAGTATGTATATAGAAGCCCAAATCTCTTTGTGACACCTATATCAACCGACATTTTGAACCTTAGTTAAAGTCATGCAAAACCCGTATCTCTATGTGGTTATAAAAGACTTTTCTCAAATCTTCTTTGCATCACTCAAGACGTATTTCGGATCCGCTCTTCTCGAGGTCTAAGATCTAATATTAACACTAACAAGTGATCTGATTGTCCACGTTGAGTTTAAGTCCCGACTCGAGCGACCAAGTCTAAGAGTTAGCAAAGATGACAACACCTAAGTGTTGCCTACTAGTCTTAGCCTTGGCTCATGCCCACACCCAAAGGGGTGTTTAGTTCATAATAAAAGTAAAAGACATGAGAGAAGAAGGAGAATACATGAACATAAATTGCATAAATGAAACTTAAAGGTTGTCACCAAAGTACCCACAACATGGCGACAACTGATACAAGAAATTACAAGAATTAAATGCACTACACTACAACTTTAAAGAGAGAATGGAAACTAAATGCTAAGATCCCGATCAAAGTAAATGCTCCTGGAATTGATGATCATCAAGTGGTGCCCCAAGCCTCCATTTATAGTGCCAATTGAAGAAAAAGTGTTGATGTGACAAATCCCTAAAAGTAGCTTTAAGGAAGAGTATTGAACCCTCCTTTGACTTACACCTTTTGTCTTCTTCCTTGATCATTCTTATGAAAGAGCATAAACCTCTTTATTTTACTTCAAAATGCAATCTTTCTAGAAATGGCCAAGACTCATCCATAATTTCCAGCCAACGTCGCAACGTGGTGACAAGGTGGCCACGTTCTGCACAAAAAGTTAGTAAAACCAAAATTTTTGCAACCTTGAGATTTCATCACCATGTTTGAACAATTAAGACCAAATGAAGGAGGTAAGGGACAAAATGGGTGACAATGAGATAAAATGAATACGAAAAGAGATGAATTAACTCTCAAGATTTGAGAGTTATCAATTATTATCTTAGGTGATCATTCTTAGTTTTTCTTCTTTGAATATCTTTTAATCCTTATTAGCTTATATCAAGTTTTGATTCTTATGCATCTTTCTTATCCCTTACTTCGTAACTCTTTATTTTTATGCATCTCTAATCTCCCTACTCTATTTCATTTATTGCACTTCATTCCTTCTTACATCCTTTTTATTTTCTACACCCATTAGGTTAGGTTTAATTTTCTGCACAGTAGGTTAAATTTATGCACATGCCCATCTAATTACTCATTGTTCTTCTTTGTTTTTTTTTGTTAACGTTACTTACTATTAAATCGTGTCTAATGTAGTTGTCTTGCTAGTTTTTTTTATTTCCTTTATCTTTGATTTTGTTGGAGTCTAGATAAGTGATCTATTTCTTGGTCTTAATTTAGTAATCGTTTTATTGGGTAATCATCCCTTAGGATCGAGGTTTTGGTATTGATCAATTGTTCTTAAAACGAATGTTGGGTTTTAATCCATTTTGATTTGAACGAAAGTTAAAATTGATTTAATTGGTTTTTAACAAATCATTTAGTTAATTTGATTGGTTTTTGATGAAACAAAAGTTTGGTCTCTTAGTTGGATCAAATTGATCAATCAAAACGGTCCTAACATGTGAATAGTTAGGAACGTTGATTGGGAAAATTATTTGTTTTAAATCCTAATGTTTCTTCCCAACGTACATATATTGCGAAAGCAAATATGTGTCTTGGTCTAGAAAAGCTTTTTCATCTCGAAAGAGGGTTGAAGTATTTTCGCAAAATGAATTCCCACCATTACCAAAATTCGAGGTTGACATTACCTAGTGCCCTTTAGTTATAGTTGTCATTTATTTTGCTTAGTTTACTTTTAATTTCCTCTTAGTGTATCTTCTTCCCTTGATCTCATTTCTTTCATAGCTATTTTGTTAAATAACCAATTCATTTATCTGTTTCACATAGCTAGGCCATGATTATTGAGTAGTTAGTGTTAGACTGTCACATCCCTGTGATCGACCCGTATGCTACAATATCCGTACATTTGCGGTTATAAATAGTAAAACACATCATCTACTCCCACGAGAAACACCACGAGGCCCGACACATTGGGGACTACCTCCAAGGCATTACCCTGAATGGCGGAGATCTAGGTGCATACCTCCAAGGTGGCACCCATGACTATATCCTCCTAGTGATTACTTAACGGTTCATCCAAATTACAACATGCCATAGTACAAATCCACTCCAAGCAAAATTTACATAATATTAACATGTGTAAGCTTGTGGTCCAACCACCATATTCAAAATGAAAGAAGCTTAACATAATAATCAATGACCCTCAATTTGGTCAAATAGGCATATAATTCCTCATAAGGTATTCCCAAACGATAAAGCTATACATCATGTACATAAAGCAAAATACCATGAACAAGAAGGGATTCAAGAACCAAAATGCCTCTTGCTAGGCCACATATCCAAGTTAATCTCAAACCCTAAAGTATGGGTATTTGTATATGAGCCAACCAAAATACCAATGGAGATTCCCAAAACCTTTCTAAGATATTTATGTGTAATCCATAAGTCTTAAACCACAAATCCAAGGGTTTCATCAACATACTCATATACCTTTAAAATGTATAAATATAGACACTTCATTAAATAAGAGAATTTAAACCATGTAGGGCATGAGATGATGATGTAAAGCATATTACATATGTATCTTGTTTTACAAAACCCTTTAAAACTCACCAACTACGTTTTTAGAAGAAAACCCAAAAACTTGCAAAACCCTATAATCTTGGTTGTAGGCTTGATCTTAGCTTGAGACTCCACAATTAATGCTCCAAAGGAACTCTTTCACTTAATGCTTCTACCAAACCCTAGCTATGGAGTAAATAAGGAGAGGGTTTGGGGTAAGGAAAATCGCACTTGGAGCTCAAAAATCGTGACAAAAAACTGATTGAGGAGGAAAAATACAAACAAAAATTCGGGCTAATGCTTTAAATACTTCGGGTGGGGCCGGGAGATTATGCCCCACGATTATGCCATTTGGCATTCTCGCTGGCATTATCGTCGGTAGTGTACCGAGGCAGGGAGGCCACAGCGATAGTGACATGTGGAAGTGCCCTTGAGCACAATCATTGTCACTCTCACCTAGAGTGTACTGAGGGTGGTGGCTCCCTGGCGATTGTGACATGCAGTTGTGCCCCTGGGCACTCTCACGGTCACTCTCGCACACCCACACGAGTTGACTTACAACTTGAATTTTTAAACCGATTTTTCGATAGGATTGAAGACAAGGTTTAACACTTAATCAATTTCAACAAAATGCATATATATAAACCTAAGTTAACACATAAACGTCTTAGAGCCTAACGAGAGATTATCTTACTTATGAAATTGCGGGTGTTACATTTATCAATGTACAAATCTATTAGTTATATGAATGAAAATGTCGTTTCTTTAGCATGTGACTTTGTGTGATGATGTCTACTTAGACTACGAGTAGGATTAAATATGGAGACTAACAGTGTCTTTTTGTATCAATATGGTGTCTAGAGGATCAAGGAGAAATGAACTCATCGGGAAAGGTGCCAAGGATGTGGTATCGTCGGTAGGTCGAGATCGCGGTGATGGTCATACCGTCAGCTTTAGTACCACCTCGTTTGTACGTGCTAGTACAGGACGTGGGACGACATGAGGAGGAGGAGGGGACGAAAACCCTATGACTGAGGATAAGATAATTGATAAGATGACACATATCCTCAAGAATACCCTACCTGGTATGATAGAGGCAGTGTTAGAGGTCAGACTAAGGAAACAATCAGAAGAAGAAGAGACTGAACCAATAAATATTAAAATAGGATACCAGAAAGATATTGAAGCAAGTAATCAGAAGAATACTAAGGTGAGTAACAACTTAGGGGATAAGATAGTGATTCCAAGTCCGAATGACATACAAAAAAGATAAGATAAGATATTTGAGATGAAAGATGTGACATTACCCAATGGTGGATTTGGAGGTGTGACATTATAAAAAAACTAATAAAATACTTTTTAAAAATGGCATATAAAAAAGATAATATGATTCATGAATGTGTTTATCAAATTGTGCAATTCGGTTGATCAAACTTGTTAGGTTGCCTAATTTGGTCCTAACAATTTAGGCAATGTTTCACAAATATAAGTTAGCTTATTTTTTGAGTTTATCGCAGATGTTTTGTTTGGATCGTTTTATAAGTTAGCTTATTGAAATGCTATTTGGATTAACATTTTAGAATTTTATTGACATTTTTTTAATTATAACTCTAATTAATATTAATTGTTATTTATTACTATTAATTATAAATTATTATTTATAAATATTAATTGAAAATTCTGAATTTATTTAGAATTATTATTAATCATTTCAATAATTTTTATATTCCTATTTTATATGTTATTATTTTTAATTATAATTTAGTATATTTAGTTATCAAAAACAAATATAACAATCTAAAAATATTTATGTAACTTACACAAAAAATTAAAGTTATATTTGTTTTGTTTCATAGATATTACAAATATGAAATATGATTTAATTAAAAATATTTAATTTAATTACTAATCATATTTTTTTAATTATTAAATTAATTATGATATGTGAGGTTGACCAATTTTATTTTTATTCATATTGTATGTAATGGTTACTTAAAATCATAAGTTAATGTATATTTTTATATTATGAAATACTGTAATTTACTAACTTTTTAAAATATTTCTTTTAGGTCATTTTACATTTTTCATCTACTTTATCATCTAGTTTTTTTAGGGATGAACATGGTACGATACCATGTTTTATTTTCATATATCGTTTACCAACCAATTACAATTGGTACACAAAATTTTACCAACCAATTATACTTAGTACCAACTAAATTGGTACCAACTTTTTTAGGTTGGTACATGTTGGTAAGGTTTTGTACCAACATTACAAAAATTGAAGTACGAATTAATTAAACTGACATCATTACAAACTAGATCTAGATGCACTAAAAACGTCAAGCATTAATAGCATGTTGATACTGTTGTACCATTTATCCCTACCTATACTAACATTCAAATTATCTTCATATAACACAAATATTCACTAATAGTCTAATACAAGCAGCAATTGAGAAGCGACAATAGACCGTAGAGGTGTAGGCGAGTTATTAGAGTTGTTAAGGATAGGCGAATGAATTCAATCACGTTTTATATAGCAATTCGTAGTACAAATTAACAAAATGTAAAACAAGATAATTTATAAATTTATAAATCAAAATATGTTGTATTATTGATTAAACTTTAATTGATAAATAATTAAAAAAATAAGTCGGTACGGTACGGTATTACGTGGTACATGACTTCTAATACCACGTACCACCCTAGTCTAGATAGTTGGTACGGTACTACCACCCAATTTGATTGGTACCAATTAAATTGGTACTGGTACGAGAATTGATTGGTTTGTCATGGTATAAAATTGACACCCCTAATTTTCTTGTCAAATGTGATTAATTCACCAGCTAACTTATCAGATGTAAACTAGTTTATCAGCCACCAGTTAGCTTGCCAAACATGCCCTAACATTTCAATAAGATCCAGAAACATTTTATCACTTTATTTCAATTATACCCCTAATTATTATTATTTTTTATTTATTGTTATTAGTTATTAATTATAAACTATTAATACATATTAACTATAAGTTATAAATTGATATTAATTTCAATCTATTAAATATTTTTAATTGTAAATTACTCATTATTATTAATTACTAGAAGTGTACTCGCGCAATGCCGCTAGATACATCACGATTTTAATGTTTCATTTTATTTTCTATTTTTTGTCGATTTATATTACGATTTTGGTTGGTTGTGAGAGATTGATAATGATTTTTTTATATAAATTTGTTTAATTTAGACTTAATAATATAATGTAATTTATTTTGGTTTAATAATATAATTTTTTTTATAAAATATTCTGTTAGATTTTTTTAATTATATTTTATATTTTTATATTTAAAATTTGATTTTTATTCTATATTTAAATATGCTGAGAGTTATTTTAGGGGAGTTAAAGTGGGAAATGATTTTAGGAGAGTTAAAATTGTTAGAGATAATGATTGAAAATTAATAAATAACATTAAGTGTAGTACATACAGCTTTAATGGTTGTTTTTAAATAATTAACATTAAATAGCTGTACATTAAACTTTAAGACTTGTTTTTAAAAGTTTTTTATGCCATCTTTATAATATAGTATAAAAGTATAAATATAGATGAGAGTTATTTTAGGGGAGTTAAAGTGGGAAATGATTTTAGGAGGGTTAAAATGGTTAGAGATAATGATTGAAAATCAATAAATAGCATTAAGTGTAGTACATACAACTTTAATGATTGGTTTTTAAGTAATTAGCATTAAATAGTTGTACATTAAGCTTTAAGACTTGTTTTTAAGAGTTTTTTATGTCATCTTTATAATATAGTATAGATTTAAAATTATGATAAATATCATCAATTATTTTTGTATTTATCTTTATTGTTGTTTAATATATTTAGTCGTCAAAATATGTAAAAACTTTAAATATGTTTTTTGTAAATTACATAAAAGTTATAGTTATATTTCTTGTGTTTCATAAATAATAAAATTTGATAAATATTTTAATAAAATACTCAATTTAATTATTATTTTAATATCTTTTAATAAATTTATTATAAATATTTATATTTGGTTATATAAATCCAAAATTTATAATATTATATAGATGTATCTATACTATATTATAAAGCATTTAGGTTTTGATCTTAAAAACAAATTACTATGCAATAAATATTGTTGATTAAAGAATAATTACTTAAAATTCAAGAATATATTGATACAAGTTCTAAGCACCTAAACGATTTAAAACTCCAAACCTCCTAAAGTCTCTCTAATAATACTAATCCTTTCGCACCCCCATAAAATCTTCCTATTGTATACTAATCCCTTAAACATAATGCATTTCTTCTAAAATCACCATCACCTACATATTGTTAGGAATGGTGTTGCTACAAATATACAATGTTGGCAAGTGATATTTAAGGTCCTTTAACTTGTAGAAATCCAAGAGCACAGCAAACCCAACAACAAACCCAATAACAAATGTGATAACAATAATCTAGATGTTGCACAGATTCTCTAACGAAGATAAAAAAAAAAAAACCACGATAATAACAAGATATATCTACGAATATAAGAATTTCACAAACAAATAACACAATAATTTTTAACGTAGTTCTACTATCGGTGTGATAGTGTATATAACACCCATAATTTTCGGTAAGTAAAGATCATCCGGACGTTTTTGCAACATGTAAATGGTGGGATTTATGTTGGGAAAACATTGCTTTGAGATCCTTAGAGTATCGGGAATGTTGGCGTTGAAAAAGTTGGGTTTCGGGGCTTGGAAATGGTTCGACTACAATGTCTGTCATAGTCGCACTGTCACAGTCGCACAACTTGGACAGATGGCTACACCCCAGCAACTATGACAGCAACTATGCTACTGGCAATGTCTCCAGTAGTGTCAGGGCCACTTAAAGTCTGGATTTTTCTTCTTGGCTCATTCCCTCTCCACCCAATCAACCTAATTCTCCCTCAAAACCTCTCAAGAATGACCTAGCATCATCCTTTGATATTTTGGGGCATCTTTGGCTCAAATCTTTGGGTATATGTTGGTAAATCGTCATCAAGTTAAGGATTGGAAGCTAGGACGAAGAGGATCCATCTTCATCATTAACCTCAAGCTTCATTTAGGGTTTTCTAGGTTTTCACCAAAACCTAAGTGGTAAGTTCATCCTCTCTATTTACAAACTTCTTCATGGGTTATAAATGCTCCATTAACGACTCCCTAGAGTTTATATTTCGTAAAATTTGGTTTGGATGATTTTGGGGAAATTAGGTTAAATTAGGGTTTTTGGCCAAAATGGGGATTTTGATATAAAATGTTCGGGGAACGCTTCCAAGCACTTGGATATGTGTATTTTTGGTTGGAAACTTGTGGATCTAGGTTTTTGGGAGATTGAGCTTGAGGATTCAAATTTCTTCAAATGAGCTCAAGTTGGGGAAAATATAGATTTAGCCTAAATCTAGCAAGGTGAGTTCCAGTTGATTTGTGAAAATGTTGTACATGCCAAAATGTCCATTTTAAAATGTTTATATGCTTTACATGATCATCAACTATTGAGTTATTTGGTAGTTTTGGTAACTTGAAGTGTTTAACTTTATAAAACACCCATATTTGGGATTTTGGTCATTGTGATAAATAAATCACAAGTATTGGTATTTTAGCGATCTATTTTATGGAAGTATATCTTTTGAGTATAAATGCACTTTTAGTGTGTGATTTGAAGAAATACTTGTTTTTGAGTTATGGTACGTTTTGAAAGAATAAATGGTATAAATGCTTTTGGAAAATGATTTGTCCCAGTCTAAAATGGTGTTTAGGGTTTTTTCGTGGCTATGGAGCATATTGGTTGCATAATTGTGTTACTTACGTTTTATTGCATTTTATAACTTTTAACATTTGGTCTTTTGATTTGTTGAGCTTATGGCTTGGTATTGACCTTGTTGGGTCTTGGGACAATTGTCCAACTTTGATAGCTCAACGTAGAGCATTTAATTATTATTTGCATTTACTGCATATTATTTGAGAATTACATGTTTTGAATGCGCTAGTTCATTCTTTTGGAGTCATGTAATGTTTTTTACTATAATGCAATGGATCCATAGGCACTTGAGTCTTTACGTTCAATGATGGGATGTTAGTTTCCCTCTTGTAGCACGAAATAGGCATCGGGTCTCATGGTAAGTAAGATGTGGACCTGTATGGTCGGGCATTGTCCCATGAGCAGTAAGATGTAATTTCAAAATGCGAATAGGCATCGGGTCTCATGGTAAGTAAGATGTGGACCTGTATGGTCGGACATTGTCCCATGAGTAGTAAGGTGTAATTCCATTATGCTTGTATGTTTTGTATGGATTTCGACATCTCGAAGTATAGACCTAGATGGGTTGAATTTGAGTCTCCACGAGCAATAGATCTGGAATGGTTGAGCTCGATATGTCTTATGAGTATAATCTATGCGTTGTTTTACTACATAGTTATGTGACCTACTTTTGTGTTCCGTTACATGCAATGTAATCGGGTCTCCTCCGTCACCGAAAGCAGTTGTTTTGGGTATTGAGTTTTAGTATCCACGTTTTCGGTGACGTTTTATATATATGGCTTTTTATCCATGATTTATGGGTTTATTATTATACCCCACCCGTTTTGGGTGTTTCGGAATATAGAACTTTATCCACGTTTCTATAAATTTGGAGTTCGACCTCTATTCAAGTTTTGAGTGAGTTTTGGGTTGCATAACCTTTGAAGAATGCTTTGTATTGGGCGTTCATCCTAAAAAACGTGTGTTATTGGAAAACGAGTCGTTTCCATATTTAAAACAAATCATGTTGAATGATTACGATTTAAATTGCATCTTTCCTTTTAACGATGTATTTATTTGTGTTGAAATCTCTTGAACTCACTAGGCGTTAGCCTAACCTTTTATTTGTCGGCATGTGCATCAGGTCTCGGTTGGGGAATGGTACTAGAGGCACTGTGAAGAGATGAGTGCTAGTTATATGCACGAGAGAGAGTAGCTTAGCAAAGTCTTCCGCATTTATCTTGGGAATAGCGACTTGTATTTGGGTTTTAATAACACCCAACCTTTAACTAGTCTTTATGTAAGGCTCTATTCAATTTTGTTGATGGTTAATTCTAAAATCGCATTTCAAGTATGGCCTTTCCATAAGAGATTTTATCCATCTTCGAGGTATTATTGAAAAGTTTAAATTAGTCGTTCTTTCCAAATTTAAGGGTGTTACAAGTTAGTATCAGAGCTTAAGTTTGAGAGAATTAGGTGTTGATTTTGGATACCTAGACTCAAATTAGCGTTCTTTTAAGTGATTGAATGTGTAATTGTACCAATAGGCATATTAAGATAGGATATTTTGAGGTCGATAGAGTCGCTAGAAACGGGAAACACGTCGAGGGTAACAAGGATGATCATGTATGGTACGTTCATAATTGCACCTGGCTAGTGTTATAGTGAACCTACATGTTACATGTGTATGTTTAAACTGCCTTGGTGTAATGAGCGTTGGGGTAGTGAAGAAGTTTCTAAGCGAGTAGTCGATAAAAGAGTTTATGTTTATAGCATTGTGGCTTGGAGTGACGGTTAAGCATGATGAATACATTAAGTTGACCATTTTGGGTTGGGGTTATTAGTTGAATTAGAACCATAGGCATGTTGAATCGACTTTATTTCAAGAAGAAATTGTAAGGTTGACCAATTTAGTGTGATTGTTGCCTTAAGATGTTGAGCATTCGGATGTCGGTAGTGTGTGTTGGGTTTTATATAAACTATAAATAAACAATGCAGCGGAAACTATAACAAGAATCATATAACTAAACCCTACAAGGAAAACTTTAGTGAATGATATTAGCAACAAGAAAGGGAAAAAGGATCACCAACCTTTTAATCCAAACTCGTAATTGGATTTATCCATGTGAAGAACTCGAACACTTCGATTCCAAATTGCTTAGGAAGGTAGTAACCAAAGGAGATTACCTCTAATGATTTGTACCCAATTTGTCCAAGATTATTAGAGTTTGGAATATCCACCCAAGTGTAGTAAGAGTACCCACAAGGAATGGAGCAAAGAGAGAAGAAAAAACTCAAGGAAGAATGCTTGAGTTGGTACACTTGATTTAGGAGTCATGGACCTCTATTTATAGTGGCAAGTAGCTTAGAGAAAAGTCCTTTCACTTGCACTTTTAATTGCATAAATTAATTCTAAATTAATTCCAATTAATTCTATAAAAATTTCCATGATAATTTCTAATTAATTATTATCAAATAATAATTAATAAACTATTTATCTCTATCTCTTAATTATTCTAATAACCCTTGGACAATCGAGGGCAACCCAAAAAGGACCCAACTATTAATGGAAAGTCATGAGTAATTAGTTATGACTTTGGACACCCATTCCAACAGTCTCCCACTTGGACAAGTCATTAACTACTATTAGTCATAAACTAACCAAACAATCAGCAGAGAGTGCTTCCTTAGCAACTGCCGAACTCTGATTCAGAGACAGCCCTAGATAAGTGATCAGCTTATTCCTTCGTTCTTCAAGATATCGTATCAACTGAGTCATGGACATGAATCAATCTCAAGTTCAAGGTTGTTTCCCGGTTTTCGATTTATGAGGACTTTATTAGACTACTGAATTGAACACATCAATCTAGTCCAGGCTGGGCCCAGCACTATAATGTCGTCATTAAATCACCGAGGGGCCCACAGAAATCGCTTTTCCATTATTAGACAAAAGGAACGAATAAACTTTGACTACATAGTCCAAATCTATTCTTCAAATCATACATGGCAACATCTTTTATAACTTCCAGTTACGGTAGCGTTTAGATGTACCAATGCATAACTGAATCATAAACTTAAACTCATGCATCTCCATTTGAAGAATAACAGATATTATCATCTTAGAATTACGTGTGATTTTAATCCATTAAGTAATCTCTAAGTGCGGGTTTCTCTAATACTTAAATCTCTATTTAAGTACTCATGAGGGTTAGATGCATCTCTATACTATGTCTATCTCTATAGACATCAACTAACACTCCATGACAGTCTTAAATCAATACTTACTTCCAAGAGTATGACCGACTGTAGAGTTTTGAATATTCAGTCGCATTCTCATGCTATGTTTATCTCTATAAACATCGACTTAATACTCTGGAAGTTAAACATGCAAAAACCACAATAATAAATAATTCGAATGGCAGTTCACTAACACATAAATAATCTCTATTATTCATCACCAAATCAATTACAATTTATTACTATTACAATGTTTCGAATATCACTAAATTACTAAAACTAATATCTTGTCTCAAGCCAATGCTCCTAGCATGCAGGTCATGCTTGGTTTTGCTAAGTGCCTTTGTGAAAGGATCAGTCGGGTTTTCTTCCGATGATATCCTACTCACTAAAATGTCTCCATCATCCACTCTATGTCGTACATAGTGAAATTTCCTCTTGATGTGCTTGGTCTTTCCATGATCTTTTGGTTCCTTCGTAAGGGCGACAACACCAGTGTTGTCACAAAAGATCTCTATGGGTTCACTGATAGTTGGAACGACTTCCAGATCACCAATAAAGTTTTGTAACCATGTAGCTTCCTTAGCAGCTTCAAAAGTTGCAATGTATTCGGACTCACAGGTTGATTCCGCCACAGTAGGTTGCTTGGAACTCTTCCATGTCACTGCACCTCCATTCAATAGAAACACCCAACCGGACTGTGAACAACTGTCATCCAGATCCGTTTGGAAGCTGGCATCAGTATACCCGCTAATTCTAAGTTCCTCACTCCCACCTAACACCAAGAACATATCTCTCGTATTTCTCAAATACTTGAGAATATTCTTCACTACTATCCAATGACTTTCACCCGGATTACCCTGATATCGACTCACCATACTCAAAGCATACGAGACATCAGGGCGAGTACATGTCATGGCATACATGATCGATCCTATAGTCGAAGCATATGGGACTCGACTCATTTTATCCACCTGATCACGAGTGACGGGACATTGAGATCTACTAAGCTTTATGCCTTGATGAATGGGTAAAGACCCTTTCTTGGAATTTTCCATATTGAACCTTTTCAATACTTTATCCACATATGTACTTTGGCTTAGTCCTATTAGACGTTTTGTTCTATCTCGATAAATCCTTATACCCAGTATGTACGTTGCTTCTCCTAGATCCTTCATAGCGAAACATTTCCCAAGCCAGGCTTTTACACCATTCAAGGTTGGGATATCATTTCCTATAAGGAGTATGTCATCCACATATAAGACTAGGAAGGTTATCGTACTCCCACTAGCTTTGACATATACGCAGGACTCATCTTCATTTCTAGAAAATCCAAACGCTTTGACCTTTTCATGGAAGCAAAGATTCCAGCTGCGAGAAGCTTGTTTAAGTCCATAAATAGACTTTTCAATCTTGCACACTCTATTGGGATGCTTGGTGTCTACAAAACCTTCCGGTTGTGTCATATACACATCCTCTGAAAGTTTCCCATTAAGGAAAGCGGTTTTGACATCCATTTGCCATACTTCATAATCATAGAAGGCGACTATGGCAAGCATTATCCTAATAGACTTGATCTTGGCTACCGGTGAAAAGGTTTCATCATAGTCAACCCCTTGGGTTTGAGTATAACCCTTTGCCACCAGCCTAGCCTTGAACGTGTGTACATTCCCGTCCATGTCGATCTTCTTTTTGAAGATCCATTTACAACCGACCGTCTTACGACCTGGTGTTTGATCAACCAAATTCCAAACTTAGTTATCATACATGGATTGAATCTCGCTATCCATTGCCTCTTTCCTTTTAGCAGCCTCAAGGCCTTCCATGGTTTCCTCATAGTTAGTTGGTTCATCCAAATTAACAAGTGTTCTATCACTTATTAACGTATCCCCTTCCGCAGTAATATGAAGACCATAGAACTCAGGAGGGTGGCTAACTCTTGAGGATCTACGAAGAGGTAATGACTCGTCAACTGGCTCAACAGGTATTTCTACCTCGGGTTGAGTGCTAGTGCCAACGTCAGGTATTTCATCATTTGATTCTTGAATTTCTTCAAAATCAATGTTACTCCCATTGACTTCTTTAGCTATAAGTTCTCTTTCTCGAAAGACTCCTCTTCGAGCTACAAACACCACATTTTCAGTGGGTCGGTAAAACAAATAACCATAAGACTTTTGTGGGTAACCGATGAATAGACACTTCTCAGATTTGTTGGCAAGTTTATCTTGGCTCTCGTGTCTCACGAAAACCTCACAACCCCAAACCTTGATATGTGTGAGTGAGGGTTTCTTCCCAGTCCACATTTCATGAGGTGTCTTTTCAACCTTCTTTGTTGGTACAAGATTTAAGATGTGGGCGACTGTCTCTAAGGCATATCCCCAAAAATAGGTCGAAAGAGTAGCTCGAGTCATCATGGAATGAACCATGTCTAACAAGGTTCGATTGCGTCTCTCGGCTACACCATTAAGTTGTGGTGTTCTAGGAGGCGACAATTGTGAAAAAATTCCACATTCCTTAAGATACTCATTGAACTCAAGACTAAGATACTCACCACCCCTATCGGAGTGTAGTACTTTAATCTTTCTACCCAATTGATTCTCTACTTCGTTCTTGAACTCTTTGAACTTTTCAAAAGTATCCGACTTATGTTTAATCAAGTAAACATAACCATATCTACTATAGTCGTCGATAAAAGTCACGTAGTAGCGATTGTCATCTTTTGTGGTGGATCTAAATGGACCACATACATCTGTATGTATTAGGTCTAACAATCCTTCACCTCTTTGTAAAGAACCGGTGAATGGTGACTTGGTCATTTTGCCAAGAAAACAAGACTTACATGCATCACATGATTTTAAGTCAAATGATTCCAAAACTCCATCCTTTTGGAGTTGGGCGATGCGTTTCTTGTTTATATGACCAAGACGACAATGCCACAAAGATGCATGGTCTAACTCATTAGAAGAATCAATAGCTAGCACATTACTCAAGTTATTATCACACACAACAGATTCATAAACACCATTACAAGGAGTAGCTTTAAAATTAAACAAGTCATCTTTAAAAACCAAAATATCTCCATTCAAATTATCAAAGTAATAACGGAATCCTTGTTTAAACAATGCGTGAAATGAAATGATATTCCGAGACATATCGGATGAATAACAGCAATTTACTAACTCTAATATAAACCCACTATCCAAGACAAGCTCAAAAATCCCCATCTTCGTAACAGGTGCAGAACGCCCATTGCCCATGATGAGTTTTAGCTTTCTTGGCTTCAACTCCTTGCATTCACTTAATCCCTGTAAAACAGAACAGATGTGAACACCACATCCTGTATCAAGGACCCAGGAATTTGAACATTTCAAATTAGTGTGTTTGATTAAGTACATACCTGAAACAGTGGCAGACGATTTGCCCTTGCTTTCTTTCAACTCTTGAAGGTATTTTGGGCAGTTTCTCCTCCAATGCCCTGGTTGTCCACAGTGAAAACACGTTGCCTGCTTCGGATCTTTGGAAGGAGGGATGTCACGATTAACCGTTCTCTTTGACCCTTTGTTGGACTCTCCAACATGGGCTTTCCCTTTCCAAGCGGGTTGAGTAGTGGCTTTTCGTTTCTTCCCTTTTCCAGGCCGAATGGCATTTACCTGTGCAACAACAGTTGAGCTTGATAAGACATGAGACTTCTTCATGCCTTGCTCAGCTCTTTGCAGAAGGTTATGCAGTTGCATCATATTGGTCTCACCATCATTCATATGAAACTGCATAATGAACGGATCATAAGAATCTGGAAGTGAATCAAGGACCATGTCAATGGCCAAGTTCTTGTCGAACTTCACATCCAGTTTCTCGAGTCTTTCAATGAGCCTTTGCATCTTTTGCACATGGTCACATACTGACTCACCATCCTTGTGTTGACACTTTTTCAGGGCTTTAAGAACCTCCAAGCGCTCTTGCCTTTGTCCCTTAGCGAACATTTCGCGAAGTTTCTCATTTATTTCATATGCCCAGCTCTCATCGAACAGCTTTTGAAGTTCAGAGGACATGGTGGACACCATGATGCAAGATGCCTTGGTAGAGTCGGTGCAATGCTTGTTGTAAGCAGTAATTTCTTCGGGAGAGGCAGTGTTCCAATCGATTTCAACGATTTGTTCATCGAGTACATATTCCTTGTCTTCATAGCGTAAGGTCACTCTTAGGGCACGCATCCAATCAAGATAATTGGGTCCTATAAGCTTTTCCTTTGCCATAATAGGAAGGAGAGTGAAACCGGAGTTTCCGGTAGGAGCAGGAGTAGGAGGAAGATCATTATTGATTCCAGACATCTATAAGACAAGTGGTTTTAGTTAGTGATATTTAAATAATCCTTAACTATTTACCCAATTAATATATTAAGGCTAGGATCCAATTTCTAACATTCACTATATAAAGAGGGATGCCGTAATTATATATGAATTTAATTTAGGTAGGCATACAACTTGCCAATTTCATCTTTATGAAATTCCTGGAACGTTAGAGACTCCTTGTACATTCAAGGGCATGTTTAGTCTCGGATATACATCTTACTCATTGTGGCTGGGACGCCGAAGACCACAATTAAGATTGTGAATTAACCATGCAAAAATCGCGTTGGCACATTCATTCTATTTATAGCTCTCAAATTGACGTGTCGGTTATCCACACACGCTCCATCAATAAACTATAAAACGAATTGGCACATCACCTTGCCTATCATAGTCTCAAATTTAATGTGTCGGTTATCCACGCACGCTCCATTAATAGACCATCTAGAAGTGATGTGCGTTTTCATGGATTTGCATACATATTCACATTTTCTTATGTGTATCTAAGAAGGGAATTTAAATTAGATATAAGTTTTAGATTAATACTTTTAATCTTAACATCGACAATATTGGATCCATTCGATAACTCGCACTCCTTCACACAAAAGGTCGGTGAGCTGGCAACGCACGGCGTTTTGAAAGCCCTTCTCATTTGCCGCCATTTTATAGGCAGGCTCCTAGTACCTTCTTATAGTTTTAGGAGTTTGATGGGTCTAGTAGTGATCCAACTACGATGTGTTTAACTTTAGGTTATATTATATACTGTATAAACAATTTATAAGTATAGGGTAAATTTTAAACATTTTAAAACTTACCAATTATTTAATCAAATGAATTCTAATTAACCAAGTAACCTAACAAGATAATTTTAATTTATAATTAAACATTCTAAACATGTGAGGTCACATGTTAATAATTAACATTAAATAATACATGCAAAAAAAAACTATTTGCAATTCAATTAATCCTAATTATCAGATTGAATCATATGGAAATTTAAATCTAGCCAATTAAACTTAAATCATATGAGGACATATGATAATGATTAAAAATTGAAAACATGGTTGGCATATAAAAACTCTTTCAATTTTAAACCTTTTAAAATATGAGCCTATTAAATCTTTCAATTTTGTCAAATAATATAATAGCCATAATTATCCAATCTTTCATGTAATCCTCAAGATTATCGGAAATCTTGACTATTAGATGAACATTGTATAATTGTCATTTAATAATTGTTTACCAAAAGTTAGGAGATAATAGCCAAAAATACCAACATTTTTAACTAATAAAATGATCCTAATTTTCGATCAAACAGACACACACACACACACACACACACACATATATATATATATATTGAAATTTAGCAAACAAGATTTAAACAAGTGCTAATATCATCTCAACTAATGGCTCTGATACCACTATTGGGTTTTATATAAACTATAAATAAACAATGCAGCGGAAACTATAACAAGAATCATATAACTAAACCCTACAAGGAAAACTTTAGTGAATGATATTAGCAACAAGAAAGGGAAAAAGGATCACCAACCTTTTAATCCAAACTCGTAATTGGATTTATCCACGTGAAGAACTCGAACACTTCGATTCCAAATTGCTTAGGAAGGTAGTAACCAAAGGAGATTACCTCTAATGGTTTGTACCCAATTTGTCCAAGATTATTAGACTTTGGAATATCCACCCAAGTGTAGTAAGAGTACCCACAAGGAATGGAGCAAAGAGAGAAGAGAAAACTCAAGGAAGAATGCTTGAGTTGGTACACTTGATTTAGAAGTCATGGACCTCTATTTATAGTGGCAAGTAGCTTAGAGAAAAGTCCTTTCACTTGCACTTTTAATTGCACAAATTAATTCTAAATTAATTCCAATTAATTCTATAAAAATTTCCATGATAATTTCTAATTAATTATTATCAAATAATAATTAATAAACTATTTATCTCTATCTCTTAATTATTCTAATAACCCTTGGACAATCGAGGGCAACCCAAAAAGGACCCTACTATTAATGGAAAGTCATGAGTAATTAGTTATGACTTTGGACACCCATTCCAACAGTATGATCGTTGGACTTGGTTAGCTCGGGCCTAAGATTTTGAGTTTCGACCAAAATTCATGCACGAAACTTATTTCTAAAATGATTTGCATAAAGTATTTCATACTTTCCCAAATCAGCATGTGGTTTGTATTATGAATTTTTGGACAAACATTTAACACGCCCAATGAGATTAAACATGCATAAAATTGTTTTATTGCATACGGTTGTTGTTAATGCCAAAAAGCGTCCAAAGGAAGATCTAAGGTTGGTGTGGAGCTTTAACAACTAAAGTAAGCGATCGATCGACAAACCGTACGACAGAAAATAAAAGCAAATGAGAGATAAATAATTTGGTGACGCAGAAAACCCCGTCGAGAGTAAAAACCACGGACGATAGTAGAGATCGTCAAGTGCACTATGGACGTCAAACAGGGACATCATTCTTTAGAAGGAGTGATCGAAAGTACAAATGACAATATTACAAACAGAAATAAGTAATTCGTAAGCTTGCAGCTATTCGTCATGCGATTGGAGCACTTCGTCGAGATTTCTTGCTTAGGAGAAAGTAAACTGAATGGTGCAGATGAATTCAGGTTCATTAATGTTGTTTCGTGTGTCCGAATGATTCTTCAGGCCTTGTATATATAGCTTTTAGTTGTCATAAATGAGCGTTGAATGTCCAACGGTCTTGACCATGATTGATCTTGATGATGTTCGTCTACTCTATCTGTTGGAATTTATGTGCTTTAAAACTGTAATAAAGAATCATAAAATAAAATGGTCGTATGCAATAAATGACACAATTGTTAGGTACATTACAAAGATCGTAAGATAGGAGTCGTCGAGTGACTTCCTGGTAGAAGTCGAGAGAAACTTACGATCGTCATCATAAGTAACGACCATGGTCCTCGGTATGTGCGATCATCAGGACCTTATCTTAATACAAGAATGGTCCTTAGACTATAGACGTTTGGTTTCTTTGCGTCGGTCGTGACTTGTGAAATTTTACCCAAACAGTTGAAAACTTTGTTGAGATTTTACGTATCCCCATTGTTGTCAAATATTGTTTTAGGACTAACTGAGGCCAAAGCAATGTCCCAGTTGACGTTAGGTTGAGTGCTCCGAACCAACTGAGGTCGAAGCAATGTTCGAATGGGTATTTTTTTATACGAATACCCATTCAAGATAGGTTTTGCCTGGCCTTTTTCTCCATTGTTGAGGTCATTTTTTTCGACCTTCGACTTGTCTTCGGGGCAAATGATGCCCCAGTTTTGGCGGATCGTTCAGGTCATTAAATGATTGTGAGAAAAATGGGCATTGCCTTTTACCGTTAATGATCTCCTATTAGCCTATTCGGTTAAGGCGGAGATGAACCATAGGTATAGCCTCTTCTCTAGGTACAGAGGAAATCCTATCCTTGTTTAGGCGACCGTGGTTAGTGACCATAAATGGAAGATGAGATACGTCTTTGGTCGCATACCATCAGCCAGTGATGATGCTCGGTGGCACACTACGGGGTGGAACTCCATGGGTAAGTTTTTTAGAGTTCTTTCTAATTTGGATCGTTCAACATTTTTCTTTTTTGCGATCTAACAATCTTTTTTCTCTGTTTGTTTTAGCGACTGACATTACTGGAGTCGTCCCTTTTTCTGACTCGACCGCTAAGGTCGATAGATTTCTCGAGTATAGTGTCGAGGAATGGTCGTTCTTCCCCTGGTCGACAGTGGACGAGGATGACGATGATGAGGTAGTCGTCGTTGAAGCCTCTACCAATGAGAAGGAGGATGACGAAGAAGAGGAAGAGGATGGTGAGGCCAATCTGAGTAAGTTCAACTATTAAAGTTTCGATCGTTAGTCGTAGGATGTTACCCTATTGTTTGTTTTGCTTCTTGTGGGGTCTAGCCAGAGTCATCACCCACTGGTCATCGGACTTTTATGGGGTCTAGTCACGAGACGTAACCCGCTGGTTGTGAGATCACATAGGGTTTTAGTCGTAAGACGTTACCTCTCGATCTCTTGTAGGGTCTAGTCACCTGGGACGTCGCCTACTAGTTGGATCAGCGTAAGGTCTAGTCGCGAGACATCAATTACTAAGTCATTTGTGATATTTTTTGTAGGAAATTCAATTCCGTCGGGACATGCGACGGGTACCTCGAGGAGGGAGACGATGGCTCAACTGGCTCAGTAGGATCGAACGTTGAAGAGAAGGGCCCTCTCAACATCTGGGTCGGGGTTCAAGAAGGTTAAGACGGTTCCGAGGGAATTATCTCTGACGTGCGATGTCCATGAGGTCGTCGTTAAGGAGGAGGCGATGGCACCACCGGTCATGGAGACCACGCCGGTTTCCTTGGTCCCACCGTCGGGGGCGAGGGTATCTTCATCGAGAGACAACGGAAAGGGTCCTCAGACGGATTAGGACCTGAACATGATGTCGGTAAACTTCAAGCTTACAGACGACTTTATGTCGTCCGATCGTTTGGATAGGAAGGACTTGTTCCCTCATATGAACAAATTCTTCCCACCGACCTTTCGCGAGAGCTATAGGGACCTCGCGATCGAGTACGTGGAGGCCAATGTCACAGGGCTCTCCCTCATGGTAAGAATTTTTTGAATTTCCTTGGGTTTTAATTTATTCGATGTAACTCTCGTCATGTATTTCTACAGGATTTCCAGGAATCCTTGGCTCTCCACTCACGTCTTATTGATGTGAAGACGTTGATTTCCAGGTCTTTCGATCTGGAGAAGAGAACATTCGCCAAGGCTAGGATGGCGGACGATAAAAGGGAGGAGGTTTCCCTTCATCTTCACGAAGCCCTTGGCAAGCTGGAGGTTGTCGAACGCGAGAAGATGGAGCTTCAGGGTCGCCTGTAGAAAGCCCTTGTCCAATCCTCCATGGACCAGGTGGAGCTAGACGTGACAAAGGGGATCTCGGATGTGAATTCAAAAGAATTTGAGACCCTTAGGTCAGAACGAGACGCGGATCGGGGGCAGGTCACGGCTCTTGAAGTGAGGGTGGTGTCTATCGAGGTGTTTACTCAACTGAAGGCGCGCGCAGCCTTGGTTAGGCGTCGTCAAAGGGGAGAGGACCCTCTGGCAGAAATAGAAGGTGAGTTGTCCTTCTTCTTGGAGTTCGTTGGACCCAAGAAAGATGTCGACTCTGAGAACTAGCATGATCAGGATTTGATGGATGACGCTCCTCAAGACGACATCAGGGTCACGACCTAGCAGGAGTAGGAGCAGCAGACGACTTCTTAGTTTTATTTTTTTATAATTTTTTTGTCTTTCAATCGGGCGTCCATCAGTAGTTGTGCCGTTTCTTTTAATATCTTTTTCAGATATTAATATAAGCATTTTTTATTATGAAAGCCTGTCGAATGGAAACCGTTCCAAGTAAGGATAATTCACAAGGAAACTGCGATTAGTGCAAACAACAAACCTGTGGAGGTACGAGGTGTCGTACGATTGGTCCAAAGAACTGTCGAAAGTTCTTTCACCCATTTACCTTCTTTTGCTCTGAGTCTTTTCTTGATCGAATTGATGATCGTTTTGTTACTAGACTCAGCATGTCCGTATGATTGAGGATAACAAGGTGTTGAGGTCGTAAGTTTGATGTCACAATCCTCGCAGAACTGTTGGGTTCTGTCGTTTATGAATTGCGAGTCGTTGTCGCATACGATCTCGGATGGGATTCCGAACCTGCAAATGATGTTAGTCTAGATAAAAGAGATATCTTCTTTGTCGCGAACTTGGGAGAAAACAGTTGCTTCTATCCATTGTATGAAGGGCCATGGAGTTAAAGTCGAGTGCAAGGGTTCAGAAGGTTTATGCGACATACTTGAATGTCGTTGACATGCATCGCAACTTTGGACATACCTTATTGCGTCATGTCGTAAGGTCGACCAATAGTATCCTTGTTGAGATATACGATTTGCTAGGCTACGAACACCTGAATGGTTACCGCATTCTTCATCGTGCATTTCTTGCAAAATGCTTTAGATTTGGTTTTTACTGGTAGCACATCGTAGATTTTGTCCTGTCGACGATCGTATGTAGAGTTACCCTCTAATCATAATGTACCTAGATGCCTTAAATCTGATTTTCTGGGCTTCCATTTTGTCTTCAGGAAGTTGGTCATTTGTTAAGAATCTTCTGATGCCACTCGACCAATCATCTTCCTGTTCTATTGCTTGGACGTCGTTTTTATTTTCAATGGACGGCGTCGCCAAATGAATTATTGGAATGATGTCAAATGGGGATTTTCCGAGTGTTGATCCAAGATTTGCTAATGCGTCAGCTTGGGTGTTTTGATCCCTCGGGATCTGTGAAATAGAAAAATCTTAAAATTCCTCAGACTTGGCTTTGGCTTTTCTGAGGTAAGTCGTCATCCTGGAGTATTTGGCTGCAAATTGCCCATTCATTTGGTTCACGACTAAAAGGGAATCGCTTTTGACGCAAAGTGTTGTTGCCCCCAGGTCATGAGCCATGTTCATTCCTGCGATCAATGCTTCGTATTCAACTTTATTGTCCGTAGCTCTGAAGTCACATCGTATGGAGTACACCATCTTGCCCCCCTGTGGTGACTCGAGGACGACGACAAGGCCTGCCCCTTTGGGCGTTGAATAATCCGTCAACGTGTAAAGTCTAGTTCGCGTCGTCGAGAGTGGCCACGGGTTCCGTCTGTACATCTAATTCTGGACTGAAATCGGCGACGAAGTTGGCCAATGCTTGTGATTTGATAGCAGTCTTAGGTTTGTAGACAATGTCGTAACTACTAAGGCAGATACTCCATTTTGCCAGCCGTCTTGTCAACTCAGGTTTCCTCAAGACAAACTTAAGAGGAAAGTTAGTCACGACAGTTATAGGATGTGACTCGAATTAATAATGTAACTTCTTTATCGTTGTAATTAGAGCCAACAAGAGTTTTCCATAGAGGAATACATGGTTTCGACGTCGAAAAGTGATTTACTTACGTAATAGATGGGAAGTTGTTGTTTTTCGTCCTCTCGGATTAGGACGACACTTCCAGCGGTTGTGCTAACAACTAGATAGAGCTAGAGGACTTCATGGTCCTCAGGCATCGACAATAAAGATGGCGACGCCATGTACTCCTTGAGTATTTGGAGCCCATTTTCATGGTCTCTCGTCCATTCAAAGCCCCTGTTTTTTCTCAAAACATTATAAAATAGGTGCCATTTATCTAAAGATCGAAAGATTAACCTGTTTAGAGTCACAATATGTCCAATAAGTTGCTGAACCTCTTTAAAATTATGCAGGGACTTAATGTCCATGATTGTCTTTATCTGGTCGGGATTAGCCTCGATCCTACGACGGGTGACCATGTATCCCAAGAATTTCACTACGCTTACTCCAAAGGAGCATTTCGTTGGATTGAGTTTCATATGATATTCTTTGAGAATATCGAATGATCGTTTCAGATGATCGATACGATCGATCTCCTATTTTGATTTCACCAACATATCGTTGATGTATATTTCCATTGTGTCACCAAGATGCTCTTTGAACATCCTGTTACTAGTCGTTGGTACGTTGATCCCACGTTCTTGAGACCAAAAGGCATGACCTTATAACAGTAAATCCCTTTATCTGTCATGAATGTCGTCTTCTCTTGGTCGTCACGATGCATTAGGATTTGATGTATCCCGAATATGCGTCCATGAACGTTGCATCGACCATAGCGTCAATGTGGGGTAATGGGAACGGGTCCTTAGGGCAAGCCTAGTTGAGATCAGTGAAATCGATACATAATCTCCATTTCCTGTTCTTCTTTTGTACGACCACGACATTTGCTAACCATTCGGGATATTTTACTTCCCGAATTTTCCCTTTCTTGAGTAGATTGTCGACTTCTTCGTTGATTAATTTGTTTTGCTTGGGAGCGAATTTGCGTTGCTTCCGCTTAACTGAATTAAATGATGGATCAAGTTGGTTCTGTAATTTCTAGATACTCTGCTTTTGAGGCTTCATCGTACCTTTGTAATAATCTCGCGTGATCTTTTGCTTGCTTTTAACTTCTTGGACACCCCAGGGTGTATGGAACTTAATCGTCTGATGATATCACGTTGGAACAACTTTCATATCATGAATTCAAGACCGTCCTAGGATAATATTGTACGTTGATGAGCAGTCTATGACATTGAACTTGGTCTGCTCGTTGACCCTTTTAGTGAATACTGGGAGAGTAATTTCCTCGATGGTGTTAGCCATGTCGTTGTTGAAGCCCACAAGGACCGTGAAACGTCGCACGATTTTTGACTTGTCAATTCCCATAGCTTTGATCGTGCTAAGGAAAATGATATTTGCTGAACTTCTTTCGTCGACCAAGATTATCTTAGTTGAGCAGTTCCCGATTGTAAGGTGAATAATTAGGCATCATGATGTTTTTGCCATTGTTCGCCGAGATCCTCTCGATCGAAAGTTATAGGCATAGCCTCCAACTCCAATTCATGTTTTGGTAGTGAAGATCGTGAGACGGGAAGTTCCTCAGGTCCTCGACTAGCGTGTCGCTTGGCTGCCGAGTAAGTTAATCCACAAATATCAGAACCTTCAGTCACGCAATTAACGACTTTTGCATGTTCTGGTGAAATTGGACGAACATTTTCGCCTAGTAAGTCTTGCAGGTGGCCTTTTGATACTAGACAAGCCAATTCTCGCCGTAGGATAAGATGAAATTTTAGGATATTGGGGGAACTTGTTCATCGGTGCGCTCTTCTTTTTTTGTCAAATCTCACGTTTGAGATTTGTTTAGACATCTAGACTTTAGAGGTCGATCTAGTCTTGAAGTCCGGTTTATTGACGCTCAATGCTTTCTTATCATTGGAATGCTTGTGACGGAAGGTCGCGTCGTCTTCGACCCGCATGTAGGCTAGTGTCCGAGCTCGAACGTCTTCGAAGTTTTCTAGTGGATATTTTGTCAGATCCATATACAGGTCTGAACTGTCGTCGAGATCTCGCTTGTAAACCTCGATCGCAGTCTGGACGTCACAATTTCGCACGTTGATCGTCTCAGAATTGAAGCGATTGAAGTAGTTCCGCACCGACTCGCCTGTCTTCTGGGTGATGTAATAGAGGTCGCTAGTTTGCTTTTCTATCTTACAACTGCTAGCAAACTGTCGAAAGAATTGGTTGACTAGCTCTGGGAAATTGTTGATTGACTTGGGTCGCAAGTTAATCAACCATTGAAGTGCAGCACCCGTGAGAGTCTCATCAAAGCTTTCGCACATGCATACCTCTTGGTACTGATGAGGTATCGACACAGTCCACATCAACTGTTTATATTGTGTGATATGCTCGGTCGGATTGTTAATTTCAGAGTACTTCGAAGTGAACGTCGGGATGTTTTACTTTTTTGGGATGTCGGCCATGGCGATTTCATCGACGAAAGGTGATGTTTGAAATCCGGTCCTCGGTTCAACATCCACTGGCACAGAAGCTCCTGGAAGTTTCGCGAGTAGTGACAACATCTTCTCATTTTGTTCCTCCAATTGCTTCAGTTGTCACACGACAGGATCGTCTAGATTGAACCTGTTGCTCGTTAGGAGCGAAACTGGCACAAATCTAGAGTCCTGAGACGTGACTCCTGTACTTGGAAAAAAACCCGTTGTGGTGCGATGTGTCTCCAGCGTCACCATTAATTGGTGCACTCGTGGGAGGCACGGGCATCGATGAAGATTATATTGTTGGCGGTGGCATCGTCAGAATCGTTGGGCTAAAGAAAGTAGCAACTCTGGTGGCTGCTTCAATACCTTGCGTTGGCATGGGGTATGGAGGCAGTGGTGGTGGAACACCTGCAAAAGGCATGTGAAAAGGTGGTCTTGGACCATACTGAGGCCTAAATTGGTTTCCCACGTTGTGATTCCTCATTGCTGAAAGTTCTTCAACTGTTCTGCGATTTTTCTCATCCAGAATGTTAATACGACTGCGAGCAGCCTCAAGCTCCATACGCATTTGAGCAATGATATGAGCTTCAGTCCCTTGAGCTTCCATGATCCTGCTAGTCAAAAAGCTGCACTGAAACAGTTAGTAAGCCACACTTTTTGTCGAGGCAGTGGCCTTGCAAGACTCGAAACGGTGACCTCTGAGGATGATCCCCAAAGACACAAGGCTTATTGACGATTAAGCTAACCCCAAAAGGTATACATCTTTGGGCTCTTTCTAACTTCAGTTAGAATCTTATCCCCAGTAAACATATCTATAATTTTGAATAAACTACATATTATTGTAAGTAATTTTAAATATGTTATTAACGATATTTTGAATGAAAAATTGAATCAGAAAATGTATAAATAGTCCATTCAGATATATGAATTGATCATGCAACAAGTTGTTTTTGGTAATCATGTGTATCCAGACCAACTTACTAACATCTAGACTAATACCACGGGGACCTAGAATACAGTCTAGAAAATTTTCAGTGGCCTTGGAGGGACTTGAACTGGTGACCTATAAGATAGGAGCCTTAATGTAACACTCTCAAAATTGGAAAGAGCAACTAATTTAAAATTTTCAATAAGACAACAAATAAAGGATAAAATCTCTTTCTACAAATCAACTCTTGAAATAACTCATATTGAATTCTAGCATCAACCTCAACATTTATTAACCCAAGTCTTATACAATAACTAAATAAAGGTCGGGTGTTACAAAACCTATTACCAAATTTCTATCTCCAAAAAGTGCGGAAGGTTTCATCCAATAGTTACACTCTTCTCGTGCATCTAAATAGCACTCAACTCTTCATAGTGTCGCTAGTACCATACCCAAATAAAGACCTGATGCACATGCCAACAAATAAAAAGATTAGGCTAACACCTAGTGAGTTCAAGCAGTTTTCATCATGAATATAAAATAGTAAAACTGAAAGACGACTTATTTAAAACATAACTTCTCATTATTAAATGCATTTATCGTAAAAGCAACATCTTTTCAAACCGACTATGTTCGTGATGAAAAACACTAAATCAAAACACCCATTTAACATGGATTCAAAACCCAACACTCACTGCAAGACACAATGAAGTTAAATTTCCAAATCCTAAAAACATAGATAAAACTCTATTATCCAGATCACCCAAAAACATGTATAAAACTCAATAATACAAAACCATAAATCATGGATGTCAATTCATACTCAAAATGTCACTGAAAACATGGATAATACTCAATACCCAAAACAACACCTTTAGGTGATGGGGGAGACCGTTTCCATTGAACATGGGGGAACACAAAGTTAAGCCACATATATATGTTATCGAACTACACCTTAGATCATGACTTTATTGCATGCTTTAGGTTATAATCTAAATACCAACCAGCTATGAACTATGTGTTAGTTATACGAATGATTGATTTCTTAATGAAATATTAACCGACTTATAACCTAAAAAACTAATAAGGAAAGAAATTAAGTGAACTGAAACACCATTAAACAACTAACAATATAGCCTTATTGTATTCAATCGACAAATTCATTGAACAATTCGAGTGTGAGATGAGATTTGGTCGACAAATTTAATGAACGGTTAGAGTGACATGAGATTTGGGCAATTATACCTTAAATTGAATGCAACTCCAAACTAAACAATAAAACAGTAAAAACGTAGCATTTCATTTTCTATCACAATATCAAAACAAAGTTTCATGTAAATGTAATCAAATTTGAAGTGGGTTGGATTGGGCGATTTAAGGCCATAAGCTATTTGAATAACCTAATCCAACTCATTCAATTTGAAAAATCATAACACATTCAATGCTATTTAAATTTTTAACCCAACCCAACCTGTTACATGTCAATTTAGGTTAGGACAATTTGGGTTCGGTTGATTTGAACATATTTCTAAGAATATGATTATATTACAATTTGAAATAAAAGAAAATCAAAAACTAGTCTTCGATATTTAACCACTCAAAAAATATTACAGTCATCCAAGTTTATGTCTATTTGTCTAAATATAAGTGTCAAGATACATTTTAGGATAAGAACGTTGAATTAACATGATGCTATCAATTAATATCGACGGTTTTCAACTTCTCCAACTCTGATGTTGTATTAGTTTTGAGTTTGTTCATATTATCTACGATTTAAAAATAAATGGGAGTAATTGGAGTATTTGATTAGTAGAAGTCTGGACTACATAATATGCTAGAATATTAAATTTTTAATGGACTATCATTTAATGGAATATGTACTTGTGTTTGTTAGAAAACATTTAGTAACTAATAATTTGAATTTCTTAATTATTATAATTTTGTGGGGTTTGGCGAGTTTAATTCGGTTTGATATGGACATAAACCGTAACCAACACTACTTTCATCGATTTGCATATTTTATCAACAAATTAAATGTTGAGTTAGATTAGGTTTGGTTGATCAGTTTATTTTTGGTCGGGTTAACCATTTGGTCGGTTTTTTGTGCAATCCTAAATCAAATATCTCAAATTGAATCAAATAAGATATAATACATGTTATTTTCAACCAGGGTCCACCAATTTAGTGTTTTTCTTAAATGTAGTTGGAGTTGAAAATTATATTTTTGTGTTAAATGGCCCACCATGTTTTGTACTTTTAGTGTTTTCTAACGCTATGGAAAATAAGACCTAAAAGCTGAAATTCATAGCATCTCCAATGAAGATACCAAATTTTACACCATATCTACTTTTTCACTATTCAGAGCAACTCCAATCCCTAGCACTAAAAAGAACGGCAAATAGATGGGCCATAGACACCAAAAATTGCCTCATATAGCACACGGCATTTATGCCATTTGAACAGGAGGCCTACAACATATTTGTCATTTCTCTCCCATCACCGGTAAAATTAAGTTCCCTTTTTAACGATAGATTGGAGATTAACCGATAGATTGGAGATTAAAGACCGACAAAAAGCTATTTTTTCATACAATTGGAGTTGCTCTCAATACACTATAATTCACATTGTGTTAAAATTTTAAAGTGACAAAATAGTCCTTTAAGTTTGAGTTATATGTATTTTTACTTTATCTTATTATGAGTAAGTTACGTTTTTCGTCCCTGTGGATTGTTAAAAATTACGATTTTCGTCCTTATGGTTTAGAAATTGTGATTTTTGTCTCTATAGTTTGTAATTCATAGCTTTTTTTCCATTCTTATTATTTATAATTTATTGTTGTTTCGTCCCTGCAGTTTACAATTATTTACTGTTTTGGGCCCTTGTCATTTAAAAGTAGGAATTAATCCAAGGACAAAAATAGCAATAATTATCGTCCCTACTGTTTATATTTTGCTTTGAAAGTGGTTTCTGATCATTAACTCCATTAAGTAAGGGACATTATGTCTTTATATATCGTCCATACTGTTTATATTTTCTTTTGAAAGTGGTTACTGATCATTAACTTCGTTAAGTAAGGGATATTTATGTCTTTTTATCCTTTTTTTCCTTTACTCAAAGGACCAAAATTGTAGTTTGCCTTTTATATATTTAAATTTACATTTATATTTATATTTTACTTTAAAAAGTGGTTATAACTACATCTTTACCCACATCCGTAGGATCATCTCAATCTAAATATTTTGTTGAGTTCTTAGGGGTTATTTTTTCAAGGTTCTTTCTTGAACTCATCCCTATATTTAATAAAAAGATCAACGGAGAACCTTGAAATTTTTTTCGAAGAACCACAAAAAAAACGGATGAAAACAAATATTAAAATGGATGTTGTTGTAGGATAAGTGTGTCATCGTCTAAAGAATATGATGATAGAGATAGAGATAGAGATAAATATATCAGAATTATATTAGAACTGAAATATCTCCTAACTATCTACTTGTAAATCCTCCCTATTTAAAGGGATTTTGATTAATGAGAATTACAGATTCATTCTCTCCATTCTATTGGTGTTCTATTCATTTTTCCTTTAACACGTTATCAGCACGTACGCTCAGTCAATTCACGAATAGTTCGGCTTCCAACTTCATCAATCAGTCTCGAATACTTCTACAATCCAAGTAAAAAAAATTTGACTTCTAACTCGAATATTGTTAGTATATTTGTCTTTAATTCACATAAATCTTGAAAATTAATACTATAAGAAATAAATATGGTCATTGTTTTCATTAGAATAGTTACGACATAATGCAAAACTCTTATGTTTTGATGATATAATATAGATAATCATGTATCTTGATGATGTTGCTTTTTCAATCTCATGATTCGTAACCGATGTATTGTTTTTGTATGCTTACGAAACTTGAATATAAATTTATTTGCTTCTATTTAAATTTATGGTTAATATTTGTATGATGACAATCGAATATAGTGATAAATATACATGACTATAAATATATGAAAATATTTTTGTTTTTTTTTCTTTTATTCATCTGAATGAGCCTTAAATACAAAAAAAAGATTTTTTTTCTACGTAGCAATTTATAAGGAGATACAATTTTATTAAAAAAATGGGATAAAATTCAATGTGTTCTTTTTTTATTATTTTATTTCCTTTAGAAAAAGGTCAACTCATGTCTCTAAACATAATTATAAAGTTATTTTAATATTTTATGTTACACTTTCTAACTACGATTTTAATTTTATCAATAAATCAATATGTGTCATCTATTAAATATGATTTTATTATTTTTTAATTAAAAAAAGATCTTTATTATAAGGAATTGATAACTAAATATCATTACTTTTTTTTCTTTTTTTTCTTTTAAATTGATCGATGATTATTTCTTTTGGTATGTAAATCTTTAAGATTGTAACCAACTATAAAATATATATTTTTACGCTTATCTCTCCCAAATATTATTTAATATATTTATTGTTATTCTTATCTCAATTGATATGTATATACTTAAAAAATCTATTTTTTTAAAGTCATTGTTTTTATTATACATGAACTCTTTTGGCAACTAGATATAGAATTATTGTAGGAGAATCTGCTTGAATGTTTGAGGTTTCGGTTTGTGAATCTGCTCGCGTTTGTATTAATGGAAATAGTATATTTAAGTCTTCCCATAGTTAATTACGGAAGCAATCTTATACCTCGGTAATCATGCGGGATAAGGTCTTAAGTGATTACCTGCGATTAGATTGGGTTCGTTTTGGTGGATTGCTCGTCGGTGTGACACCATGGTTTATGTTGATGGTGTATCGTCTCAGTGGGTTCCGCGATTAAAGGATACTTTGGTGGTCAGTCTGTTAGAAATATAAGATTTGAAATTTAGCACTCGGTTAAGTGTCAAACTTAGTTCGGCTATCTGTCTAGATTGGGATTTTGGATGGGATGCCCATGTTTTCGAGGTCACCGTTTAGCCCTAAGTGCCGGCTTGTTTTCTTGGAGTCAGTGGAGCTGGGAATGTTTGGATGTATCCCGGTCGAACCACGAGAAATATTGACCTTTCAGTGATGGAATTTGGAAGGAGTTTGGGTGTTAAGGATTAAGTATCGATGTGTTTAAGCATTTTCATGGTGGTAAAGCTTGTGTTAAAGGATTGTTGTGAGGATTGGTGTTGGAACGAAGTTGAGTGTTGACCGAATCTGGGCTAAGTAGTACCTGAAGGACGCTTTGGTGCGCCTTAGAATAATATCTTTATCGATATTAAGAATGGATCAATTGAAATCTGAGGAACTTGGAAGTTTAGTTGCGATCTTTGACGTTGTGTTCGGAACCGTAGATCCGAAGGAAAGCTTGGTCAGCGAGAATTTGGGGTCACTAACTACCTGGAGGTAGTAATTGTCACCTAAGGTTGGGAGACGACCATAACCTTGTGAGTAAAAGATTGTTTTGGAGAGTTAAGTGTACGCTCGGTTATGAGTATATTGTGCCCAAGAGGGGCAGCAATGTGAGTATCGGTGTAAGAAACGTGTTGGTGGTGCTAGCAACGGGTTAAGGTCAATCTTCCTGCGGGTGAGATTTCATGGGAACCTAGATTTCGAGGACGAAATCATTCTAAGGTTGGGAGGATTGTAACACCCGTAAATCCCTGTCTGTGAAAGCCAATCCCTTGAGAAATCCTTGATTATGATCATAGAATTTCATCCCTTACGCCTTACCTTTTTAGCCTTATCGCATCGTGGGTGCTCCGGATGAAAATGGAAGAAATCGGGGCTCGGGACACTCTGGGCGATAGTGCCCTGGGCACAATCGCCAACAGAGTGGTGCCCGCGGTACAGTTTGGGCGATAGTGCCCTGGCGAAAGTGCCTTGGGCACAATCGCCTGCGGCCTCTGGTTGTTTTAAAAAGCGATTTTGAGAAGCCCCACCTCATTATTCTCAATCCCTTTCACCCCTTTTCTCTCTAGAAACCGAACCCCAAACCCTAAAATCAGTTTTATGCATCAAGTGCACCAAATCTTTGTGTTCCAAGTGTTCCTCCTTCCACCCATCAAAGATTGGAAGTTATTGGTCAAGGAGCTTCATCTTCATCTTTAACCTCAAGTTCATTTCGGGTTTTCTAGGTTTTTCGTCAAAACCTAAGTGGTAAGTACATTCTTCCCATTTCCAAACCTTGTAATAAGTTATGAATGCTCCATTGATGTTTCCCTAGTATTTGGCTTATCAAATCTCGGACTTGATAGTTTTGGGAGAAACTAGGGTTTGGACCTCGTTGGGGATTTTGGTGTACTATGTTTGGGAAATGTTTCTATATGGTTGGATGTGGTTATTTACGGTTGAAGTTGTGTGGATCTAGGTTTTTGGAGGATTTCGGCTTGAGGATTCAAGTGGTTTTCAAAAGAGCTCGTTGGGTGAAATCTAGATTTAGTCTAAATCTAGCAAGGTGAGTTCAAGTTGATTTGTGAAAACGTTGTACATGCCAAAATGTCTATTTTAAAGTGTTTTATGTGTTTTCATGAAATTATCAAATGTTGGGTTATTTGCTAATCTCTGATTATTTGAATTATCTAACTTTACAAACCTTGTATAACACCCACATTGGAGATTTTTGGGCGTTTGATATATGTGTCACAAACGAATGTGTTTTGAAGTCTTTTTACATGAATGGATCTTTGGTTAAAGAAATACACTTTTAAATGTTTGTTGAGTCTTATGCATCGTCATGAAAAGGAGTGTTTTATGAAGTATCACTTGCACATTTATGTGGGGTAACTTGAAAGAATGTTTATAGTCTCATTTTATGATTTTCATTCTTATCAACAGTTAAATTTGGAAAATGCATACTTTGTGTTATGAGTTCATTTGAAAAATGGGTTACTTCAACTAATGTCGAGTTTGAACTAATCTTACTTTTAGTCGTTGTGTTTGCATATCCGTTGGTCGAGTGCGTTTATCGTATTTTTATTACATTTATCAATGGGTCAATGGGTTGCTAAGTCTGCGGCTTGGTATTTTTATTTGATTGGAGTCTTTGGACAATTGTCCAGTTTTGGTAGCTCAAGTTCGAGCCTTGTTGGGCCTTATGCGTATTATTTGGCTTATTAGATGCATTTGGGAGTCATGACCCCGTATTTGGTTTATTATTGTTCCGGCTTTCGGACGATTAGTTTTCCACGTCGAGGCATGTTAGGTTCCGGGTGAGGTTTAAGTCCTACGTGCTGCACGTTAGGTTCCGGGTGAGGTTTAAGTCCTACGTGCTACGCGCCAGGTTCCGGGTGAGGTATAAGTCCTGCGTGCTCAAAGTATTACGATATTGGATGAGGGGCTCGACATAGGAACCTGACGGGGTTGAACTCGAGTTTCCGTGGGTGTACGTTTAAAGCTACTAAGCCTGACATCCCTTGCGTGTACTTTGTTTATATGACTAGTCATAACAACATAAAATGGGCTTACTTTGTGGACCGTCACATTTTATGGAATCGGGAATCCCCCGTCACCGAAAGGTGTTGTTTTTGGGTATTGAGTTTTATTATCCAAGTTTTCGGTGACGTTTTATATATTTGGGTTTTACCCTTGATTTATAGGTTGAGTATTATGCCCCACCCGAGTTTTGGGTGTTTTGAAATATAAGGTTTAACCGTACCCTCTTAAATGGAGAGTTCAATTTATATTTGTGCTTTGAGTGAGTTTTGGGTTAAAGCTAATTTATGAAGGGCGGTTTACTTTGGTGTCATTCTTTTGTAGTAGTTTGATTTGGAAAATGTCCAAATTGGTGTTCTCCGTCTAAATTGCATATAAATGGAAAACGAGTCGTTTGCATATTCAAAGTATACCTTTTGAGAGATTATGAATTAAACTGCATTATCTATTTTCACTGACATCTTTATTTATGTTGAAAACTCTTGAGCTCACTAGGAGTTAAGCCTAACCTTTTTATTTGTCGGCATGTGCAACAGGTTCCAGTTGGGAGTTGGGTTCTAGCAGTTCTATGAAGCGTAGAGCCTTAACTAGACACTAAAGTAAGTAGTTGGTGAAGTCTTCCGCAATGTTGGAGACAGTGACGATCTTGGGGGTTTTAGTAGCACCCGTTCTTATCATAGGCTTTTGTATAGAGTGAATGTTTGTATTGAGATTAAATCTTAATTTGTGGTTGTAGATAATTCCTTTATTGATGTATTTAGAAAATTTTAAATAAATTGTTATTTCCAGATTTGAGGGTGTTACAAAAATCTCCTAAAATACTATTAAGGTATTAAAACACAGAAATTGGTTTCATATGTCAATTCATTTTGGTCTCATGCCAATCATCAATGTTATCTAAAATTAAATAAATCGCAAAATATTGATTGGATTTTGTCAAACGGGTGTAAACAACCTTAAGGTTTCTAGGGATTTAAGAAATCCATGTGATTCCCCTACTAACTGGAAATCCAATAGATTTAGTGAATGTTTTTTGCAAATTGAAATATTGATGAAGTATTATCAATAAAATTAAAGCATACAAAAATCCGATATGGTTATGATAATGAAATTTCATACATAAAATAATAATTATAACCACAAGCAACTGTCTTATCAAACAGAAAATCATATATTATCTCTTATATATGTAAATTGATGAAACAAAACTCAAAAGAATCTGAGTACCATAAATGAGTATATAAATCTCCTTTTGAAAGGTAAAAAAAAATACCTAAAGTCCATCAACTCCTATTGACTCTAAAACCAACCTCTTGAAAAGGTACAAACAAATACCCTCATGTTTCGAGACGACATATAAATCCTATGTTTCATAGGAATACCTTTACTAGAAACCCCCAAAGAAATGTGGGATGTCCCGAAAGGGATAATTAGGAGTACTCATGAATATGTACTTCTTGAAGAAATCGTATAGTGAAATGAAACCCACTTACTCGATTACAAAAAGGTAATTGGTTTCAACAAAGAAATGTTATATCCAAAACGCGTCTCAATCTCTGTGGCAAGGAACTCACAGAAGATGTCATGATTCTTAACATTATTTCCACCTTTCATATATCAAAAATATTAATGAACTAATATAAGTTGGAATGTAACCTTTAGCCAAACTCATCAACCTACTACAAGTGGTTGAAAGACATAACAAGGTTCTTTCAAATAACAACACCACATATATCGAGACAAAGAAAATTCTCGAGATCAATAATAAAAACATTAAAGGTGGAAACAACTCCAAAGAACAGAGAGTTAAAAACAATTTTGCACATGTGACATTTATGCACTATGTGGACGAAACCGTAGATTGGGTCAGGGTCTTGGTAAGAATCGAGAATGATTTTTCAACATCTGGAGTAAATATACAACTACTGCCCCATGTGATAATGGGCAGTCAAATAAGAAATGCACTAAAGAGTGCTCCTGTCGAAAAGGGAACATGTTAAAAATGAACTATATCATATTAATTTAAGAATGATAAAGCATAGGTTTCTTTGAAATTTATTTTATAGCATTTTAATTAATTTCTTTTGCTTAAGTAAAATCGAATATGTAACCATTATAGATGTAAATAAATACATCAAAACAAATATAAAACTTCCAATATTCTCCGTTCCGCATAGGAATGTATCGAGGAGAACTTGATTTTTTGTAGGACATATTTCACACAATCTAAAATGATAGACAAATGCTTATTTATAATTCATCCAATCGAAATACTTAGACGATGAACTGCCATTTTCTTGTTGATACAAGATCAATAGGAACCTTGTAAAGATATTTGTATCAAGTGGAAATTATAATGGAAATGAACATATATACATAAGTTCTAATGAATATGAAAGTAAACATATATGATGGAAACTATGTGTCAAACTAGTAGATTATTGAGTCATCGAAACATTTTTGTCACCAATAAAGAATTTTTGGGAAATGGCACATATGTTTCGACATGACCATGTTGGACACCATGGTTATGACATAGTGATCCGTGTATTACAAAATACACATAAACACATTCTTTTTTGAGTGAAAGGAAAAATGAGGCAAATTGCAACTGTTGACTTCTGCAGTATAAGAAACAACATTGCCATCATAGCATGCCCTCTCAAACACCTAAAACTTTTGTATATACCTTAATCCTTAGCCAAGACAGAAATGAGATCATCCAAAAGCTAAGGACATAATACAAAAATATTCCATTGCTACAACGAATACAAGGTGATATTTATGGACATAAACATCTAGAATGCGGGCCAGTAAAGTACTTTATGGTTCTGGTTTCGACACGATGAACGCATATTGTATTATAGTCCACATGAAATCCTGCACTCCTAGCACTAGTTATACGTTTAAGGGCTCACCACCCTGATTATTTCATCAAGTCTACATGACTTGGAATGCTGGAGAATTTACATCATGAGGATTTGATGATTAATTGCATATGTATTAGGATCAATGTAGAATTTCCTATACCCCATGTGTATATATAAAATGGTTTCATAGAAGTTGTTATCAAAAGAATATGATGACATCTAGAGTATAAGTAATGTGCACCAATTTACCCACATCTACCTGAGGTTATGCAATTATTATATGTAGTTTTTTTCATTTTTAGACCCACTGCTTGTTAACCAACCTCATGTGTACCAGTTGGTAACTGGATATAAGTCTGATAGTTTACATTTACGCATGTTTAGTTATGTAGTATATGTGCCAATTGCGCCCCCACAGCGCATCGAAATGGACGACCTGGTATATGTTGGATGTGAATCCCCAACAATTATCCGTTAATTAGAATATTTGACTAGTGATCTCTTTACCGCTAGATTTGCGGGTTGTCACTTTCATAAGACAGTCTTCCCGTCGTTAGGGGGAGATAGAAAAAAGGATTTTCCATGGGAACGATAGGAAGTGTCATTGAATATTCCCACTCTGTCATATTTTGATCCCCAAAACTTCATAACGTAATGTTGAAGTCAAACGAATCAAACTCGATACCTTATATGTTTAATGTTATTCTAAAAGTGACAATATCACATATACGAGCTGCAAATATACTCGCAAGGTTAAAAAGTCTCCAACAGGGGCACAACGCCATTGGAAAGTGCATTGCAATCACATATAATGGAGGTGTGATTGAGGTCGTAGCTACCAAATGGAATTAGTGGAAGCTACTTGGTTCGATGGATACTATTCTAAAGGAAGAGAATAGTTAGGCACATTCATTTATCATCAATACACAAAACTCTCATGTGATTTTCTCTAATTATAATTATGTCCATGAATCATCACTGGAGGACACTCTGAAGTTAATATTGATTCTAGAGATGAATATTAATCTCAAATGAACTATGAGAGTACATATGAGTCGATGGACAGATCATATATAATCATTGATGATTTATTCGCATATACGATGGCTCATAAGATGATCGAGCACAACAACATTGAACCAGGCTCAGTTGAATAATATCAACAAAGAGCATATTGACCTAAATGTAAAGAAACAATCCAAAAGAAATATATTCTTTGACAAAGGATCAGGTATTTGGTCTGGTAGTGCTAACCTACCAAGTGTAAAGCCCGTAGGACATAACTCAATCTTTGTCAGAAAGCGTAACGAGAATAATGAAGTCCTAATATGTAAGACTCTCCTTTGGCGCAAGGTTTCTCACAACGCCCTGGATTGACCACGAGAAGACTTACTCTCTCATGATGGATGTTATGACATCCAAAAAATTTGTTAGCCTAGTAGTTTCCGAAGGACTGGAAATGAAACTCATGAATGTGGTTATCACATATCTCTACGGGGATCTAGATTTAGAGATATATAAAAGTGCTTGATGATATTACATTACCAAAATCAATTAACTCTAAACCACGAAATGCGTTTGCAATAAAATTGAAACGCCCACTTTATAGATTAAAACAATATAAACGGTATATCCGCCTAATGGAATACGAGATTGGGAAAGGATATATAAGAACGATGAACTGTTCCCTTGCGTATTTATTGTGAAAAACAAGTTCCAGATTTTCAAAGTAGCTCTATATGTCAATGTTATGAACATAATAGGCACTCTTGATGAAATAAGAGAATCCACAAGCTACTTGAAATCTGATTTTGAGAGGAAAGATCTTGGGAAAACTTGGTTTAGTCTAGATATTTGAGCTATGACACCGAGTTTGTGAAATATTAATTCACCGATCGTGAATGTCCAGAAAATAATCAGGCAAATTAATATGGATAAAGCGCATTCGGTTAGCACTCCCATGATCGGTCGAAGTGTCGGATATAAGGAAAGATCCATTTCGTCTAAAGAATGATGACGAAAAATGTTGGGAGCTAGAATTCCCTATATAAGTACAATATGCGCATTATCGTACTTAGCATAATACACTTTACTATATATTATATTTCTCAATGAACTTGTTAGTTAGATTTAGCTCAGCGCCAACGCAAAGTCATTGGAATGATATCAAATTATTCTTTTGTGTAACACCCTCAAATCCGGAAATAGCAACTAATTTAAAATTTTCTAAATACATCGATAAGCAACTCATCTACAATCACAATTTAATATTTAACTTCAATACACAAGTTTCGTCCTATGTAAACAGTCTATAATAGGGATGGGTGCTACTAAAACCCAATAATAGTCACTATCTCCAATTGCGGAAGACTTCACCAAACTATTTACTCTCGTGTAAGTCTAATGCTCAACTCCTCGAAGCACTGCAAGAATCAACCCCAACTGGAACCTGATGCATATGCCGACAAATAAAAAGGTTAGGCTTAACGCCTATTGAGCTCAAGAGTTTTCATTAGAGATATATAAAACAATAACTCTAGGAATGTTATTTAAATCATGATTTCCAAAATGCAATACATTTGATTTGAATGCAACCAAAAATGAAATACATTAAATCTTAAAGCAATCCCCTTTCATCATTCACCCTTTTCGTGATTAAAAATTTATAAAACCAATGCCTCTTAAAATAAAGCCAAAATCCAATGCGCACGTAAAAACGTAACTGACATTATAATGATCAAACACTGAAAACGTAGATAACTCCAACTTCCAAAACATCCCAATGGCTCGAATGAGTTTCAATAACCGAAACCTTAAAACATAGATAAATACCCATACTCAAACGTCTCCGAAAACATGGATTATAAAACTCCATAACCATAACCACACCTATTGGTGGCGGGGAAGACCCGATTACATTGTACGTGACGAAACACGAAAGTAGGTCACATAATTATGTAAGAAATCAAAACATGTGGGTTACACATAAAACACCCACCGAGCTCAACTCCTCTAAGTCTATCATTCGAAAACATCAAGTCAACTCCTCTAAGTTTATTCCTGAAAGTTCCAAAACAAGGGAACTTATGCATAAGGGAATTACACCTTACTGCCCATGAGATGTTGCCCGACCATATAGGTCCACACCTTACTTATCATGGTGACCCGATACCTATTTCGTGTCAAATGGTGAACCAAATGCCCAAAACGGGGACATAGGAACACCGTGCCTATGGATCCATTGCACTAACTAAAACCTTACATGACTCAAAACGAATGAACTAACGCATTCAAAGCATGTAACTCTCAAATAAGATGCAATAAATGCAAATCATAACTACACGCTCTACAATGAGCTATTAAAATGGACAAGTGTCTTCAAAACCCAACAAAATCCAAACCGAGCCATAAGCTCGACAAACCCAAGGACTCAACATTGAAAATCATAAAGTGAAACCAATTGTAAAAAACCTGCATGTATGTAAACCCATACTCCAAAACATATAATTAACTCCAACGTAGTTTAGATTGGGACAAATTGTTTTCCAAGTGAGTTTATAACATTTACCTTTCAAAACGTCCCATAACACAAAACCATGCATTTCTCCGAAACAAAAAATGAAATACCTTTATACTCAAAATCTACTTCCATAAAATAAATCATTAAGATACCAAAATATATGATTTATTTATCATTATGCCCAAAATCCCAAAGATGTGTGCTATATAAGTTTATAAAGTTAAACACTTTCAAAATAACCAAACTTATCAGCAGTTAACAATTTCATTTAAGACACAAAACACTTTAAAATAAACATTTTGGCATGTACACCGTTTTCACAAATCAACTTGAACTCACCTTGCTAGATTTAGGCTAAATCTAGATTTTACCCCATTTTGAGCTTCCTTGACAAAACTTGAATCCTCCAAGCCAAAACCGCCAAAACCTCCAAAACCTAGATCCAAACATTTTCAACCATAAATAATCATATTAAAGTGTTTGAAACCATTTCCCAAACACCTTATATCAAAAAAACCCTAATTTGACCTAACTTTTCTCAAAATCTTCCAAACCGAAATTAGAGAAACCAAACACTAGGAAATCATCAATGAATCATTTATATCACCTAATAAGGTTTAAAAATGGAGAGGATAAACTTACCACTTAGGTTTTGATGAAAACCTAGAAAACCCAAAAGTGGAGTTTGAGGTTGAAGATGAAGATGAAGGTTCTTGGTGTCTAGCTTCTACCCTTTGATGACACTTCAAAAGAGCAATGTCGCCTGGCATAGTCTCCAATATGCCCCAGGCTTCTGTTTCTCTTCTGCAACTATGCCACGCGTGACTGTGACTTGTCATAGTCGTCGGGCATTGTCGCGGGACCTTTCCGGAGCCCCAAAACTCGAAATTTTCACTGCCAAAACTCTCGATACTCCGAGGGACTTTAAACAATACATTTCCTTATAAAACCCCACTATTTACAAGTCACAGAAACGTCTGGGTGACATTTACTTATTGAAAAAAATTACGGATGTTACATTTTGGAACCATTGACATGGGTTTATACTTTCCCTATAGAAAGAAAAATGGGACTGATAATGAAACTTCAATACCTACTTAGAATGTAAGTGGCAAAAGTACTAACTCTTATAGAAAAACACAAAACAATGTCTTGGTATGTGTTTACTGATATTAGGTATATGTCTGACCCATACAAAAGGTTGTTCCCAAACTGGATAAAGAATTACCACAAGGAACACGTCGATTGCTTGGAAATAAACTAAGCAATCCTTTGTAACTACCTCCTTAAACTAATCCAAGAATATTACTCTCCATGAGATAATAAAATAATGTATATGATTAAGGGCTATCATTACATATATTAGAGGAGTTAGTAATTTTGGGTTCAACCAGTATCCTACTTGCATATATGGAAATAATGCATCATGTATCGAAGAAATGAACATAAGATAAACCAAGGGTAATAACACAAAGCATATTCTGCTTAAGTTTCTATACAATCAGCAATAAAAGACTCTCATTTAGATTCAAGTGAATCAAGTAAGGTGTCAAAAGAATGTGACATATTTTACCAAGTCATTACCTAAAACCATGTATTGGGAAACGTGTAGAAAGTAAATGAAAATGTTTTCCAAACTCCCTTGATTAATGCATGAATCAGGGGGAGTAGTAGACAAAAGGGGGAGTCGACTATATTTGTGATATTGGTATGTTGTGCTCTTTCCTTCAATCAAGGTTTTATTTTTCCCATTGGGTTTTGTTCCTTGGTGTAAGGTTTTAGTGAGGCAACTGTTTATATACCATCATGCTTTCCTAACTCTCATGATTAAAGTACGAATCTAAGAGAAAACTAGACTGAAGGGAAAACCTATATATTGCAAAGGAAACTGGTGTGTTGTACTCTCTCCTTCGTCATTTTTTTTATTTTTTCCCACTGGGTTTTATTTTGGCGTAAGGTTTTAACGACGCAACAACTATGCACCACCACTCCTTTAACTCGGCACAAAGGGGAGTGTTGTAGGATAAGTGTGTCATCGTCTAAAGAATATGATGATAGAGATAGAGATAGATATAAATATATCAGAGTTAGATTAGAACTGAAATATCTCCTAACTATCTACTTGTAACTCCTCCCTATTTAAAGGGCTTTTGATTAATGAGAATTACATATTCATTCTCTCCATTCTATTGGTGTTCTATTCGTTTTTCCTTTAACATATGTCAAATTATAGACGATAAAGTGGTCGTATTTTTGGTGTAATTTGTTTCGCTCAAATTTTTGTTACATTTCGTTGATTTTCAATTTAAAAAATGGAGTGATATTTTTAAACTTTTTAAAAATCGGTTATAACCAAGTTTTCAATCATATATGCATGGTCATCTCAATGACTCAATCTAAAGTTTTGGATGAGTTCTTCGAGGGGGTTTTTTCAAAGTTCTCTCCTGATCTTATCCCTATATTTAGAGAAAAGATCAAAGGGGAACCGTGAAAAAAAAAAGAACTAGATAACCACAAAAAAACGGATAAAAATATATCAAAATGAATGTCAAATTATGATAAAATGATCGTTTTTTGGGTATAATTTGTTTCGCTCGAATTTTTGTTATATTTCGCCAATTTCTGATTTAAAAAATAGTGTGTGACATTTTTATATTCTTTTAAAAAGTGGTTATAACCACCTTTTTAACCATATCCATTAGATCATCTCAACTTAACCGTTTGGATGAGTTCTTCAGTTCTTTTTTTCAAATATCTCTCCTGATCTCATCCATGTATTTAAGAAAAGGATCAGGAGAGAAACTTTTAAAAAGAAATCGAAGAACACATTTAAACCGTTAGATTGAAATGATTCAACGAATATGATTAAAATGGTGGTTAACAATTTTTAAAAATAAAATATAAATATATCTATACTACTATTTAAAAATTCTAAAACTGTTATTGTATAATATATCTTTTGTACAATAACATTTACCACCCTACAATATTACATTTACCATCCTTACAATTACTTATTTAATTTACTTTATATCCCTTACTTTTTCATTTTTCATTTCACAACATTATCATATTAACACAAATAATCGTATATGAACAAAAATTCAATGAAAAATACGTTCCTTTTTCTACAAATTATACCATTATAATCGTTTTGTCAATACCTTCAAAACGAGCTCAGTATTGAATATTTTTTAGTTTAACTGTACTATTAAATATCATAAATATCTACGAATTAAAATGCTTTATATCCATATGTTTTATTTTTTTCAACCGTTTGCACATTAAAAATACATAATCATATAATATATTAAAAATACGTTTCATTGTTGTTATAAATTACATCACTATAATCTCTACTATATTATAAAAATTCTAATACAGTTTTTTACAAACCTTTGAAAGCCAAAATTTTATCCTCCATGTTCCACTTCCTAATTCAATTAAATGTTACGTTTATCACCCTTACAATTGGTTATTTAATTTATTTTATATCCCTTTTTTTCTTATTTTTCATTTTATACCCTTATCATGTTAACATAAATAATCGTATACGAACAAGCCCAATATTGAATATTTTTTTATTTAACCGTACTATTAAATATCATGAATTATATCCTTACACTTTATTTTATTTTCACCTTTAGCATATTAAAAATACGTATACCAACTAAAATATATTAAAAACACGTTTCATCAATTCATTTTGTTTTGAAAATGTTACATTGTAACACACATAACAAATTATCGAAATAGTTCATATAAATCACCAATTAGCGAATTCCGTATAGTGAAGTGATATTTGTTATCCTTGATTTGATTATACTATAGGCATCAAATTATTGGAATTTACGCCTATCTTCAACTGCCCCTTTTGCTCTTTATTTAACTTTTTAAATAAATTTAGAAGATAAAAAGAAACTTTTACGCCCGCGTCGCATTGCGCGGGCATATATATATATATATATATATATATAGGGTCAGGTTCACGTGAGACCAAGCCGTTTCCGTGAGACCGCGTGAGACCAAGCCTTAAAACATGAAACTTCACACCGAAACACTGTGAAGATAAAAAATATTCGAACCTTCATAATGTAATCACACTATGAAGGTAAAAAAACCTAAACCAAGTTAAAAAAAATCAAACCTTCACAGATAAAAGACTGTGAATGTATATCCGAACCTTCACAGTGAAGACGCTGTGAAGGTAAAAAAACGAACATTCACAACGAAAAACACCGTGAACGTAACATTTACGGTGTTTTCCCTATGAAAAGTTCGATTTTTTTACATTCACAGTTTTTTGGTGTGAACTTTCATACTTTAAAGCTTGGTCTCACCGGTCTCACGGAAACTGTTTGGTCTCACGCGAACTTAAGTCTCTCTCTCTCTCTCTCTCTCTCTCTCTATATATATATATATATATATATATATATTTGTAAAACTTGATAAATTGTTTTATATAATTTCTTTTTGATAAAATTGTTTCATATATTTGTGTTTTTTATGTGAAAATGAAAAAGTTTCATCAGATTGAGAAAATGCATGAAACAATTTTATCAGAATGAGAAAAAATACATGAAACAATTTCATTTTTACATAAAAAAACACAAACATATGAAACATTTTCATCAACAAAAGAATTATATAACACAATTTCATCAAATTAAACAATTTCATTAATTTAACCAATGAAATCGATGGTTTACACGGTTTGAAAAATTAGAGTGGTTTCCATTTGATGTCTCCCATATACATACATACATACATACATACATACATACATACATACATACATACATACATACATACATATACTATATTATAATGATTCTAAAACGGTTATTTGTACAAAATGTTTCTTGTATAATGTTACATTTATCATCCTTAAACTTACTTATTTAATTTACTTTATATCCCTTGTTTTTCATTTTTCATTTTACACCATTATCATATTAACACAAATAATCGTATATGAACAAAAATGAAATGAAAAAATACATTTCTTTTTTACAAATTATACCATTATAATCGTCTCGTCAATACCTTCAAGACGAGCTCAATATTGAATTTTTTTTAATTTAACCATACTATTAAATATCATGAATATTTACGAATTAGATTGTTTTAATTTCTATCCATAGGTTTTATTTTTTTTCCACCGTTAGCACATTAAAAATACATAATCATAAAATATATTTCATTCTTATTATAAATGTAACACCTGTAATTTTCGATGAGCAAAGGTCACCCGGACGTTTTTGTAACTTGTATATGGTGGTATTTATGTTGGAAAAACATTACTTTAAGTCCCTAAGAGTTTCGGGAGTGTTGGCATAGAAAAAGTCAAGTTTCGAGGCTTGGTACGGGTCCGACTACAATGCCCGACGACTATAACATGGTCATAGTCGCACTAGCAAAGTAGCAGCCAAGGGAGAGCATTCTAGACCATTTAAGCGACTATGACATGCGACAATGACATGTCAAAGTCGAATGTCATTGTAGCACACAGGTACCGACTTGTTAAAAGTCGAATTTTCAGCCTCATTCTTCATTTCTTCATAACTCTCTCATTTCAACTCCGTTTTTGGCGATTCAAGTTGCTATGGTTTCGTTTTTGAGAGCTTTTCAAGGTTATATTGTTAGTTTTGGGAATATCCAAGAATATTTGGTGGTGGATTGGAAGCAAAGGTCAAGAGCTCATTATCATCACCTCCATCTTCAAGAAATTTGGGGTTTTCTAAGTTTTCACCAAAACCTAAGTGGTAAGTTTATCCCCTCCTTTTATAAACCTTAATAGGTGATGTAAATGCTTCATTGATGATTTTCTAATGTTTGATTCATTCAGTTTCGGTTTGTAAGATTTTGGAAGGTTTAGGGTCAAAATTAGGGTTTTGACCAAAATGGAGATTTTGATGTCATGTGTTTGGGGATTGATTCTAAATGGTTGAATGCTATCATTTATGGGTGAAATTTGTGTATCTAGGTTTATAGAGGTTTCAACCTTGAAGATCTAATGATGATCCCTGCGATTCAAGTTCTTATCACATAAAACATATAATCACAATCAAGATATTAACAAACCTGATTTGATTTCTCAAACAAAGGATTACAAATTCTTTCTTGAATGATGTTTCTCTCTCTAAGAGCTCTCTCTCTCTAGTTGGCGGCTGATAATTCTATTTTTTGCACACCCTTGCTTACACAACCCTAGCACACCAAATAGCCATATACCTATTTAGAGAAAACAAACAAAACACAAAATACATAAAAATAACTTTGACTATTTATTACAAAATGACCTAGACTATTTGTTGAGAATTGACTTTGTAGCATTGACTTCAGATTTCCGTCTTCAGAATTGATGATCTTGAATCCAATAAATCTGTGATCTAACAATCTCCCCCTTTGTTTCAAGATCATTACTAAAAAGATTTAGCAATCCAATCTTCTCTTTAAGCTCAGAAAAATGCAATATCTCTCTTTTTCTTTAACACATCTTGTAATCTTCCCAAGAGACGTAGAAAAACTCTCTTTCAGATGATGGAAATAAATTATCTTCAGATTCAGTTCAGAATGCTTTAGCAGAATATTTTCAAAGAAAATTTCCTCAAAATTTGAACTTTCTGACTTGGACATTTCTTTAAAATAGTATTCTCCCCCTTTTCTTGATTAACTCTTCTCCCCTTTTTGATGAATAGAGCAACAATTTCATCAAAACTTTTCTTCAAGAAATGTCATTGACCATGCTGATCTTTTGAACTGAGCCTCTGATTCACTTGTCAAGTCGCCAAGATAATTATCTAGATCTTTTCAAATCCAGACAAAATAAGAAAGGTAACACCTGAATCAACAAATGAATCAGTTAAAAATGTTTGTCAGTAACACGAAGTCACTGTGTGTAACGAATACACATTGTAAAGGAGCTTTTTGAATGTTCACTCCCCCAGGGCTTCCATTCAATCATCGAAACACCACCATGGTAATTTCTATGAACGTTATGACAAAGAAACAAATTCTTTATGTGTTCGTGCAAGTGATAGAAAGAATTAAGCACAAATGATTGCTTATAAAGGCTCAAACTTTGTGTAAACCACTGAGACAACAGTAGATAAACACATACTCAATGAGCATGATTGAAGTGCGAAGGTGGGGAAAACTTTCTTCTTTTCAATATCCAGATTTTCCAAATGAAAATCAGATAGTAAATGTGTTGCTTCCCCTTTGAAAAATGAAACATTTTCTTGTTATGAAGAAAATGAGTGGCTGGTGGGGTTTTGTCAAGAGTTGGCATGGGCTAGTTGTCTGTTTCAATAACGTTCACCAAAGAATTGTGAAACATTAGAAATGTGGCTGCCCGACTCAGAAAGTAGTTGGTGCAGAGTTTGATATTCTTTTACTCTGATCTCTCACCCTCTTTCTTTTAATCATTAAGCTCATATCTAACCAAACTCTCATTTACATTTTACCTCAACACACAATCCCACACTCATTTCTTTTCGACTCCTCACACTCAATCACTATGGATTAACTTCTTGGGTAGGAAACACCGGTTAACGTGAATCCATAGAAGTTCAATTAAGTCCTAGCACAATGAAATCCCATGTTTTCCTAGAAAGCATGTGTTGCTCAAAATGGTTTAACTTTATCAGTTAAAGCACAAATACAAGTCAGATGTATGTATGCTCAGAAGATAATCATGAAGATTTGAGCATTTGAAACATTGAAGTATTTTCAAACAAGTAAATAGAATGAATGAACAAGAATGCAAAAGACTTGTTTGAAAATCTGACATTGTATGAAAATGATCTGAATCAAATGATATAACAATCAAGGATTATGGTCAAGAATAATGGATATATGTCTATACGAACCAAAAATACAGACAATCTTGAAAGAAACGCTTCGAAATGAAATTACGCTCAAAAAACTTTGAAGTACAAGTGGGGTGTATCACCATCGGAAACTTGGTCAATATGAGACATGGTGATAACTTATTCAACAAAAAAATTTAAACGGTGTGTGTGAATACTTGAAAGTATATAGACAAGATAATACGCAAGTATATATCTTTAGAAATACATGGTTTGTTAAGCATTGAAGCACAAAATATATGAAAACATTTAAAATCACACTTCCAAATCATGAAATCAGTTTAAGACTCGGGAAGTGGTTTGAACATTTAAGAATAATGTTTTCTATGATTGAAAGTTGTCCTTCTTTCAACCATATATGAGATGAAGATAAAGAATTATACCTTTTGCGTGCAATCTTACATCTCATGAAGTCAAGCTTAAAGTCATAAAGATATGATCTTGTAAGCATCTCTCAAACTGCAAAAGTCTTAAAGTCATAGTCAAAGAAACTTTATTCACAGAAATTAAAAGACATAAAGCAGTAAAACAATTAAAGGTACGAGTTCTGATCTGAAGTAATCAGAAATCATTGCCATACTTCTTTGACTTGAATAACTCCCCCTAAAATCATGCATCACAAAAAAAAATTGACAGATAAGCAAATGCATAAATTATATATGCTCCCCCTCAAAATAACATTGGTCATCTATGAAAACTTCTCACACTCCCCCTGAGATCATGAACAGATTATTAAAGGCAGATATCTTTCAGAAAAATGATAAAGAAATGATGAAAAATTTACAATGAGAAAACTTTAATACGTAACCATTGATTATGTCTTAAGATTTAGCATACCAAGCCTAGAGACAAGAAAAGTAAATCTATTTTCGTCTAAGGGTTTGGTAAACAAATCTGCAAGCTGATAATCAGTTTTTACAAAGTAAAGTTCAGTTGTTCCTTTTTCGACATTATCTTTTATAAAATGATACATAACATCAATGTGTTTGGTCTTCGTATGCTGAACAGGATTAGCTGATATCGCGATAGCGCTTTTCGAGTCACAATAGATCGGGATCTTATTGTAGTGATAACCATAGTCTCGCAGTTGCGTTCTCATCCACAACACCTGAGAACAGCAGCTAGCAGCAGCTACATATTCTGCTTCGGTCGTTGAAGTGGAGACACATAATTGCTTCTTCAATGCCTAACTGACGAGTTTATCACCGAGGAAATGTATATGACCCAACATGCTCTTCCTATCTAGCATGCAACCAGCATGATCTGCGTCTAAATATGCTGTTAGTTCAAAGCTAGTATCTTTAGGATACCACAGACCAAGATCTACAGTCCCCTTTAGATACCTAAAAATACGTTTGACTGCAGACATATGGAATTCTTTAGGATTGGCCTGATAACTAGCACATAAGCATGTAGAAAACATTATATCTGGCCTACTGGAAGTAAAATACATCAAAGAACCTATCATCCCTCTATAAGTCCTAACATCAACAGCTTTTCCCGAAGGATCAGTGCCAATCTTAGTACCAGGTGCCATCGGGGTACCAATCGGTTTACAGTTTTCCATTTTGAACCTCCGAAGAATATCAAGAATGTATTTAGATTGATTGATGAAAATCCCCGTTGAAAATTGTTTGACTTGTAATCCGAGAAAGAAAGTCAACTCTCCCATCATACTCATCTGAAAACGTGACACAAGAGGTTTGAAAAATTCTTACAGTATTTAGAATTTGTAGAGCCAAAAATAATATCATCCACATATATTTCAATAAGAATGATATCAGCTTTTTCCTTTTTAATGAATAAAGTGGTATCGACCGTACCTTTTGTAAAACCTGACTTGACCAAGAACTGAGATAAGACATCATACCAGGAGCGAGGAGCTTGTTTCAGACCATAAAGTGCTTTGTCGAGAATGTATACATGATTCAGTTTCTCTTGATTAACAAAGCCTTCTGGCTGCGAGACGTAGACTTCCTCCTTAAGTATGCCATTTAGAAAGGTTGTCTTCACGTCCATTTGATAGACGGTGAAGTTCTTGTGGGCAGCGTACACAAGAAACATGCGAATTGCTTCTATACGTGCCACTGGAGCATAAGTCTCGTCATAATCTATTCCTTCCTCTTTGCTATATCCCTTGGCAACAAGTCTTGCTTTATTTCGGATAACGGTACCATCTTCATCTTTCTTGTTTTTGAAAACCCATTTCGTACCAATGATGGTTTTACCTTCAGGTTTAGGTACGAGTCTCCAGACTTTAAGTGCTTCGAATTGATTCAGCTCTTCTTGCATTGCAGTCACCCAATTTGAATCAGCAAGTGCCTCGGATACGCGAGTAGGTTCAATCTTGCTCAGAAAGGAGTCATGCATACATTGATTTAATGTTGCAGACCTAGTTTGCACCGGTTTTGACAGATCTCCAATGACTTGAGTTATCGGGTGCTCTTTGGTCCACTTGTGTTCATGAGGGAGTGGATTAGATGCAGATTGATCATGATTGTCATCTAAGAATCCATTGGTATCTTCTTCAGATTGTGCAGTAGGAATGGGGAATTCAGTTGAAGTAGAAGGTGCAGAAGTTTCAGTGGGTTCATCTTGGTCAGTCTGTTGATCAATCCTTACAGTACACCCTACTGATTCAGCTACTTCTGTCTCTTCATTGTTGGTCACAACTTCAACTGTCGGAGTAGGTATTTGAACTTGAACTTCTTGCTGAATCAGGGAGTTGGATTCAATAGAGATATCTGAAATGGTTGGATGAGTAGTCATTGAGTCTTCCATCTTGTCAACCACAACAGATTTAGTCACTTTAGATCCAAGAAATTCATCATAAAATAGTTCAAATAGTAAATCTAAACCAGATAAATGATTAGTAGACGTTGATGCGCCATCTGATTTGTTCGCTTGAGACACAAGTTCTGGAATGATTTGCCCAGAAGCTAGTATTCCTTTTATCACGGGTTCTGAACTGACGTGTTCAGAAGCCATTTCTTCATCAAATGTAACGTTTACGTTTTCGACCACATTATTTGACTTCTTCAAGTACACTCGGTATGCAGCAAATGTAGAAGAATAGCCGATAAAGATGCCCTCTTCCGCCTTAGCACTGAACTTATTCAGACTCTCTCTATCATTTAGCACAAAACACTTACACCCAAATATGTGGAAATACTTGATTATTGGTGTTCGGTTATTGATTAACGCATATGGAGTCTTTTGAAATTTACGGTGTATCATGTACCGATTTTGAGTGTAACACGCAGTCGACACAGCTTCTGCCCACAGAAATAGAGGTAAGTCGGATTGACTGAGCATAGTACGAGCGACATCGACTAGCATACGATTTCGCCTTTCGACTACTCCATTATGTTCAGGCGTACGTGCAGCAGAGTATTGATGTAATATCTCGACCAATTCGAGATATTCTTCAACTGTTTTATTCTTAAACTCTGTGTCGTTGTCAGTTCTGAGAAGCTTGACTGGTTTCTGCAAATTCACCTGGGTCGTCTTCAGAAATGTAATAAGTACTTCCGGCATCTCATCTTTTGACCGTACAAATTTGACCCACGTGTATCGTGAATAATCGTCCACAATAACTAACACGTATTTCTTTCCGCCTAAGCTTTGCGTTCGCATAGGACCATAGAGATCCATATGCAATAACTTTAAAGGAGAGCTGGTACTCGGTTCAAGCTTCGGTTTATGTGGAGCTCTCTTCATCTTACCTTTTTCACACGCTGCACACAAGTGTTCTTTTACGTACTTGAGCTCAGGAACTCCATTCACCAGCTTTCCACTGACCAGTTTATTGATGTAGCGAAAGTTCAGGTGAGAAAGTCATCGATGCCATAGCCAGCTTTGTTGCATCGATGCTTTTGAGAGTAGACACACCTGATTGTCAGTCTGGACCTTTGACAAGTTGATGGTGTAGAGGTTTGACTTGTGAGTGCCGACCAAGAGTTCTTTACCTTCTTCAGTGCGTACCGAACACCTCTTGGCCTTGAAATTTACCTCTAAATCTTTGTCACAGAACTGCCCAATACTAAAAAGGTTGTGTCTTAATCCGTCTACATACCTCACCTTCTTAATCGTTATATTGTCGTGAACCACATCACCATACCCCAGAATTGGTGAAAACTGGTCGTTACCAAATCGAACTGTTCCGCAGTATTTCTCTGTATAGTTAGACAACATACTTTTCTGCCCGGTCATATGCTTGGAACACCCGCTATCCAAGTACCACATATGACGGGTCTACACAAGAGAAATCATGAAACAAGAGGTTTAGATACCCATTTAAAAGGGAGTAAAATCTTTTGAGCATTGAAGTGCGGGTCTTGAACTGTTGTATTCAAGAGCCATCATTTCTTTCACTCAACCTTGACTTGACATTCCTGTAACACAGATTCGTCCTTTTTCTTTGGTACCCATTTGTATTTGGATCCAACTGTGTTAGCACATGATTTTGGCACCCATTTAAAATTGTGCCCGCTTTTCTTTTGAAAACCATATGAGGAATTAGAACGATAAGAGTAAACAAGATATGTGCAGAACCAAACATCAGAATATTTTCGAGAAGCATAATCATATCTATCATAATTTGAAAACTTTCTAGCAGACGGAGCTAACTGGAATAATTGTTGTATGGAATATTTCTTGCGAGAATCGACAAGCTTGGGTTTAGAAATAGCAACATTCACAATCAAATCATCTTTACTAATAGTCTTCTTATTACAATCAAAACTAGAAAATGATTTAGCTTTCTCGTCTATCTTCTGTTTCGGTAGCCATTCCGACTTTACTCTAAGCCTTTTCTTTCTCAAATCTGAAACATTTGAAACTTTAGAGTTAGAATGGTGAGAATCAAACAAATGCTTCTTCTTTGACTTACCAGTGGTGATTTGTTTCTGTGAATGCCCTGATTTCTTCTTCTTACCTTTGGCAACTTTGGATTTCACATGAACTGATTTATCAACTTTCGTTGATGTTCCACCTTTTTCATACACACTTGGTAATCCAAAAGAATTAACAACAAAAGAAGAATGATCAAGAAGTTTAGCATTAAAGTCAAAATTACTTTAATGCTAAATAAGGCATTTGCTCATTGTGCTAACATAAGGGCATTTGCTCTTATTGACACAGTTGTATCTACTAATGACGGAGATCAGATTGCTTGGGTGCTGGAAAAAGTAAGCGTTTGGTTTTTGTCGTATGAAATTTATCTTAAGGACGATATACTGTCATTTTTTATGATGATATGCATTCTTGAGAAATAGATTGCCTCCAAGGATTCAGAGGTGCAAGTTCTTTCATTATTTATGTATATGGATAAAAGTTGCATATGTATGTAAAGTGGTCAAATAACTCCATCATGTCAATTAAAATGCAAACATATATGCTCGTATTAATTACAATTTTAGTATAATTTTGCTGATGGATTTGTGAAACCGTGGTGTGTGTAGAATTTGATTGATGGTTTGCGCATTACAGAGTATGAAGGCACCTTTTTGAAGGGTTGGGCATTTCTATTACGGGTGGTATTAATATGGGATTGTGTTTGTAAGTATTTGAGCTTATGGTTTGTTCTTACCCGGGTAAACGCTTACCGGAAAATTTAACACTATCACTTACTTATCGGGTAAGATTTTAGTCCACCAAAATGGTGTCGTATGCAACAATTTTCTCGGTAAGCGCCAACTGTACGTGGTAAGATTCGTCACCCTCACTTATCGAGTAAAGTCTTGGTCCTTGCCATACTCAAGTGATTATTGATCCTAACAACAATTCTGTTATACTCTTTTCGACATTGATGAGCATCGTATTGATATCAGGTTGCATACAACGTGGTGGAAGACAAGGAGCATAACACTATCATTTTTTACTAGAAATGCAAACTAACAGTTCTTCTATGAGTGTGTCATACAACTCTAGCAATGGGTACTTGGTTCCACCATTTTTGTAATTATGGTAGGATTTACTTTATCCTTGATACATGCATGTTGGTTGAGGCTGTATGGATGCTTGTATATTTGTGGATGTTGTTTACTAGCAATTCAGTTTATATGTAATACTTGAAGTAAAAAACACTTCATCTTATCCCTTGATTTGATACAACCTGAATTACACCCGGATCTTTTTCATTTTCCACTTACAATAAAATTCAAACCATGTTCACCCGTGCATTGCACGGGCACACTACTAGTATATATATATATATATATATGTATATATATATAGACAAAAACAAGGTTCATAAAAAAAGATTAGAATCCTTGAGAATTACAACTAAGAGATGTCTCAATATGAGGGCTGGTCCTAGCTACGTGCAACCCGTGTTACCGTACAGGACATCAAAGCCCGAGGGTGCATCAAATTAGCATCTATTACTAGTTTTGGTTTAATAATTTATGAATTAGACAACTGGACTTTAACTATAAAAACATACCAAGATCTGGTAGTGATGGATATTGAATGCACATCGTGAACCGGTGAACGTCCAACATTTCAACAACTCAAGTTGATTTTTATTTAACATCTTAATGAACAAACAAGTTTTCTTAATGAACGAATATGATCACAAAAACTTTCGTTCTTTTAGCATCTAACGAACATTAACAAACACATTTTCTTTACAAATGAACAAGAATACAAAAAATTCCATTTGTTTACCGTTCGTTCGTTTGTTAGGTTAAGTTAAACGAACGAACAAGAACACAAAAACTTTTGTTCTTTTACCATTCATGTTTGTTTACTTGTTCGGTTAAGTTAAACGAATGAACACGAACAAGCCTCCTTTGTGTTAGTTCTATTCGTTTTGCATATTGAAATTTGCAATTAATGCGCATGAATACATCATTGTGTCAGCACAATTGGAGCACATTGCACAACAATAACAACATACTATGATATTGTCTCATTGGGTACTTGTTCTTTGCAATGCACAATAGCATATATTACGAATTTTACAATTTATCATTGTTCTTTTGACTTTTGTTTAATTTAAGGTTTGACATTACAACATTAGATTTAGGGTGTGTTTGGTTTGCGGGATTGGAATGAAATGGATTGGATTTCAAGGAGGGATTTGGATTTGGAGGGATTTGGATTTAGGGAGATTTGAAATCCCTTCATGTGTTTGGTTTGTAGGATTTGGAATGGATTTCAAATTCATTCCTTTACAAAGTCTTGCTTGCTTTGTAGGATTTGGATTTGGATTGAGTTTTATTATTATTATTATTATTATTTGTTTGTTTTATAAAGAATTTATTTTTATTGGTAAACGTCGAATTTGGATCGATACAATTTGAAGTATGGATCATGCTTTAGAATCCATCGGATTTGGATTTCAAATCCAGGCCCAATGCCAAGGATTTCCAAATCCATCATATGAGGGATTTTAAAATGGTCAACGGATTTGAAATCCGGTCAACGAAATCCTTTTCTGCAAACCAAACGCAGGATTGGAATGGATTTGAAATCCAAATCCCTCCAAATCCATTTCAATCTCGCAAACCAAACGCGCCCTTAGGCTTTAGACTTTAGAATTGTAACTTTCTGAGTTTTGCTATTTGTTTTACTATGACATTAACTTCGATTTAATTTACTGTTTTAGTTAAAACTAATTATAGTGTTCCTTATCTTTTAGTTTTAAGTTCCATATATTGAAGTAAATGTTCTATTATGCTAATTTCAATTTGGAAAACGGAAAACTAAAAAAGGAGGCACGATCTTAATTCAAGGTTTATCCTTTTATCATTCTATATTTTGTAATTTGCGGTTTGGCTTTTATGTCTCCTGTTTGAATTTTTTTAATTATAATTAATAAAAATCAATTTGATGATGAGTCACCTAACTTAACTAGGTTCCAAACCCTTTAAAAATTGTATATTTCCTCGTTTCATTTGCTTAAAAAAAATAGACATAGGGACATTTTTTTGCGTTATTGTATAGGGCATCGAAAACCCTAGGATCGGCCCCTGCTCAATATAACACTAATTATCATCAAATTTGTAGCTAAGAAGAATCCTAAAGACTGAAGATTAGAATTTTCAAAATTTTAGGCAGTAGTTATTATCAACTCTCTCAACATAAGAGGGGGATATATATGGGTTATATTCCTATTAATGTAATTTTGAATACTTTACAATTTCAACTTAAATTATTTTAAGTTGGATTAAATTGACTTGAGTCTTTATAAAACTTATAAAAAATAAAATAACAAACTATAGTACCAAATCCATAGTTTTTTCTTTCTTATTTTTGGATAAAGTGGAGGTTCCTATCCATGTTTCTAATTTTTTTTTTCATTTTCACCTTTAAATTTAAATACATATTTAATAAAAAGAAACGCAAAAAGAAGTAGTAGTAATATTTTTATTTATCTATACTATATTATAAAAACGACATAAAAATCTCTTGATTACAACATTTTAAACACAAGTTACAACTAATTAAAGTCAATTACTTAATTTACAATTTCTTAATGGTTTGGTACAATCTTTCCAAGCACAGTATCTCACATAATCATCTATTTGTGGAATGGATACTCATTTATTAATATAAATATTTGTTTTTTTTGTGGAGGATTTTATAAAATAGATTTTATATTAGCATAATATATTTTAAATGTAGATTTTACATTTAAATCTATATTATGAGATGTAATATAAAATCTTTTTTTTTCCGTATTTTTTTATATTACATCTCATAATGATTTTTCCATATTTTATTTTATAAAATCTTTTTTCATATTTTATTTTATAAAATCTTTTTACATAATGAGATATAATATAAAATCTCTTTTTATTCCGTATTTTTTTGCTAATATAAAATCTATTTTATTTTATAAAATCTAAACGTATTTTATATTAGCATAATATAAAATCTACACGTATTTTTTTTGCTCTATAAAATCTACACGTATTTTTTTTTTTGCTCTAATAAATTATCGTATTTTTTAAAACAAAAATATCCTGCAATACTTTCCAAATTAACCAAGTGCAAAGAAAATTAAATATAAATGATGTATATTTTTAATATATTTTCATTTAAATGTAAAATCAAAAATGAAAATAAAAGATTTTAAAATATTCTCTAGATTTACTATAAATATATATAGCTTCTCTATGTATCATCTGAGTACAAGAAGAAGACGAACGGTCGGGTGTCAATGGTGAAACCTGCAACTGAACAAAAGGTATTCCACTATATTTTTGTTTCTTGGAAAAACTATTTTTTATATTTTATTTTATTTACTGAGGATTTGTTTATATTTTTCAAAACCCACAATCATATTTTTCGAAGTAGGGGAATAATATATATATATATATATATATATACTATATTATATTATAAAGACGGAATAAAAACTTTTAATTACTACTTATAAAACATAAGGTACTACCATTTTATGCATACATTTCAAAATCTCTTAATCACAACTTAGTATGCATAAGGTACAACTCATTTGAAAAAAATTCAAACTTTACTTTTTCACTACGTTCCATATTCAAGTTTTTTTCTCTTCAATTTGGGGTTTCTCCAAAAGAAGAAAAATTATTTACTTGCTCAAATTAACATATTTCTTTAATTATGATAGTACATGTATTTTCTTCATGTATACAAGTTTTTAAGGCTTTTGAATTCTATAAAACTAACTAATAATGAACCTATATATACGTTTAGATACAAAATAATACTATCCAACATTATATTTGTTATTTTTACCTATTCTATATTTCAGTATTTTGAAAAAATATTATCATTCGTTAGATATCGTTGATTAATACATGTTTTTAAAATTCAAATATATACATTTAACGATTACTTTAATATAATTTCTTAATGTTTCATGATTGAAAAAACTCAAGTTATGCGTTTATCACTACTAATGCTACATAAATTATAAATATATGATTTACTCCATATATATCTTTTTTTTCTGATAAGCTATTACATTAATTTTTTATTTTCATTTACAATTGCTCACCCGATGCATTGCACGGGTACACTGCTATACAGAGGTTCAAGGGAAAACCTCAAATAAATGAAAAACTAAAAAACACTTTATCAACCGTTAGATTAGATGATCTGATGGATGTGATTAAATGGGCGGTTACAACAATATTTTTTGAATTAAAAAACTCTAGCCCCCTAATTTTTTATTCGAAAAAAGAGAAAAAATAAACAAAATTCGAGCGAAATAAATTACACCAAAAAAACAATCATATTTTTCTCGTTAATTTGACATCCATATTGATATACCTTTTCATCCATTTTTTCGTGGTTTTTCGGTTTTCTATTTATTTAGGGTTTTCCCCTGAACCTGACCATATATATATATATATATATATATATATATATATATAGTGTTTGGTTCATTTGATAAATGGTAAATATATGAGAAATAGAGAAGTGATCTTAGCCATTCATATGGTCAAGATTGGATTTAATTGGTCAAAAGTTACGACTTTGACTGGTCAAAAATTGCGGCTTTGACTGGTCAAAAATTACGGCTCTTCCAAAAATATAAGGGTATTTACGTAACTTTGACAAAAACACGCGCGTGTTCATATATATGAAGACATGCAGTCATATATGAATGCATGCGTTCATATATGAATGCACGTGTTCATATATATGAAGACATGGAGTCATATATGAATGCATGCGTTCATATATGAATGTTCGTAATTTTAAATAAACACTGACTGCATGCCTTCATATATGAATGCATGCGTTCATATATGAATGCATGCAAAAAAAAGAGTGACATTCATATATGAACGCCTGTTTTTTGCATGCCTTCATATATGAATGCATGCGTTCATATATGAATACGTAAAAAAAAAATAGTGACATTCTACTAACATTCATATATGAACTTCTGTTTTTTGCATGCATTCATATATGAACACATGGCTAAAAAAAGAAAAAAAGTGATATTCATATCTGCGTTCATATATGAATGCGTTTGAATAATTTACAAAAATACCCTTCGAATAATAAACAATGTGAGGAACATGGGAGTGGACCATGAGAGCAATTATCCCCTAATTCTGGGTAAAGCCGCCGATCTTGATCGAATTAATGGTTTAAAATCACTTCTCTATTTCTCATATATTTAGTGTTTTCAAATGAACCTTTCCCTATATATATATATATATATATATATATATATATACATATCTTTATTTTTATCGACTAATACTATGACATTGGTTTTTGTTATCGGAGTTGATAAGAAAATGTTAAATTGAAAGAAAGATGTGAATATATATATGTGAGAAGATAATGCATTTTTGATAACTTATAGAGTCGATAATCTTTTTTTTTTATGCGGTAACAGTTACTATAATAGCTTAAGATAAACGATGCATTTATGACAAATTATAGAGTTAATATTAATCATATTTTTATAGGAAAAAGTTACTATAATAGCTTGCTATTGGGATTTTTAATGGGATCTGTCTTGCAAGTTGAACAACTAATTTGTATATTTATAATTATTTCAATAATAGTGATATGTTGTGAGACATGTCGTTTGAGTTTTAAATAATATAATACAAAACTATTACCAATATTATTGCACAAACTCATAACAACAAACGATTAAGAATATATGCAAATTAATCACTTATGAAAATACATTCGTTTTTTACATTGTATTTCATTAACTGTTAACAGAGAAATTACGTTTCATTTTAACTCGGTTCAATATTCCAACAAAAATTTTATCCTCCCGGGTCTAACACTAGTTAAAAGTAATTTATTTCCACATGCTGCGACTGACCCGAGTGACATCCATTCTCTGTTTCCCTATAAATTTAACGCACGCCAGAAAGAATCATTTGTAATTCCACCCAATTTCTTTCTTTCTTTCTTTCATTAAATCAAACAAACAAACCATTTCTAAAGAAATTTAATGGCGGATTCAAATAACCTTTCAAACTTGAACTCTATCGATCTCTCCTCCCCTGATATCCCTACTTCTGTATCCTTACTCAAACAGGTCTCTCTCTCTCTCTCTCTCTCTCTCTATATATATATATATATATATATATATATATATGTGTGTGTGTAGGGTAAGTCAATAAATATATCTGTTTTTTATTGCTAATTTGTATTGCTTTGTTGAATAGAGTAAGATATGAATCTTGGGGAGGAACGAGAAAACTAGTAGTACTTTGATAAGCTCTCGAGTTTCGATATTCTGATTAACTTAGATATTAATTAATTGTTAATTGGTTTAGCTTACAACCACTTGGGCTAGCTCAAGTGGCCACCAAGGAATTCCTTGGGGTGGGTTGATTCCCTTGGAGGTCTCGGGTTCGAGGCTTGCTAAGGGGTTTTCCTCTAGGTGAAGCGGAGTGGGGTTTATTCCCCAAAAGCGAAGGTTCGAGGAAGGCATACTGCCCGCTTGGATGTCACTGCACGACTCTAGCCACTAACTACTAACCCGTCGTTCTAAAAAAATTTTGGTTTAGCTTACAAATGCTTAATATGAAGTTGGTTGGGATGAAATATTGATAAATACTCGATAAGAATAAAATATGAAACAACATCTATCTTTATGGTTGCTTTTTGTTTCAAGAATTGGAGACCCTCAAGTCAACTAGAACAAGGTTGATGAACAGTTGTTGGGGTATTGTATTGTTGTTGAATCTTTTGTGATTTTAATGTGTTTGATAGGCCTGCATGGAATGTGGTTTCTTCTATGTAACTAATCATGGGGTGAGTCAGGAATTTATGGATCAAGTTTTCAGTGAAAGCAAGAAGTTTTTTCATCTTCCATTGGAGGAAAAAATGAAGCTTCTTAGAAATCAGAAACATCGAGGGTACACACCGATTCTCGATGAACTTCTTGATCCAGTCAATCAACTTCAGGGTCTGTTCAAATTCATGTAAATGACTAATAATAGATTTTATGTAAAAAACTGATCATTATCAACCAATATCATGGTGTATAGGTGATCACAAGGAGGGATTTTATATCGGTATTGAATTGCCTGAAGATGATCCTGATGCTCAAAGAACATTTTATGGTCCGAATTTGTGGCCTGACTCAGGTATATATAAGTAACTTATTATTATCATTCACCCCTGTATTACTTAATATTCATATTCTTGAAATTCTTTAACTTGTTTTAATGGTGGACAGATATCTTGCCTGAATGGAGGCAAACCATGGAAAAATACCATCAAGAAGCTCTGTAAGTCTTTTGCTGCAAATAAGAGTAATCTAATAAGGTTCCACATATTCTCACAATTCTGATTGTATAGTTTTATATATATCTATATATATATATATATATATATATATATATATAGGGTCAGGGGAAAACCTCGAAAAAGGGAAAACCGAGGAACACACTATTAGCCATTCATCTGGACGGTATGCACTTGTGCATACAAGTAATTTGTAACATGCACACGTGCATGCATATGCTCAAGGGCATAATGCACACGTGCATAAAAACCAAAAAACAACTTAATTTTTACTTGTATGCACAAGTGCATACCATCCAGATCAAGAGCTACCAGGGTGTTCCTCAGTTTTCCATTTTTTTAAAGGTATATACGAGACCCCTCTCTTCTTTACAGAGAGATTGAAAGGTTTCATGTAGTATGACCGTGATACTTCATGTTTACTAGATTCCTTTTGTAACATTTTTTAGGGAAGTGGTTAGAAAAACCGCAAGGCTCATAGCCCTTGCGCTTGATCTAGATTTCGACTTCTTTGAACGACCACAAATGCTTGGGAAGCCTATTGCAATCTTACGGTTGCTGCACTACGGAGGTGAAAACTTAAACCCAACAACTCTGATTCCGTTTCATTGTTTTCAAAATCATGTTGGAAAAAAGACAATTAGAGCAATAGTTTATGGTGCAGGTCAAGTTTCTGATCCCACGAAAGGATTATTTGGAGCTGGTGCACACTCTGATTACGGTTTGATTACTCTTTTGGCAACAGATGGTGTCTCTGGACTTCAAGTATGAAAACCTGATATTTATACACATTGTTTCGCTTTGAAAATGTTTTTAAATTTTGTTTTTTTCGGTTTTTCAGATATGCAAGGACAAGGACGTGAGGCCTCAGGTGTGGGAATACGTTGAACCAGTAAAAGGGTAAGTCGGTAGAATCTGTACGCCATAGGAGAATAAGACCATGTTTAATAACCATAAGCTAGCTTATTTTTTGAGATTATTGAAAAAGTTCCATTTGATTAGACATAAAGATAGATTTTGGGAAACGTTTCAATAAGCTCCAGGAGCTTTTTTCTGCTATTTTTTCAGTTAATTTTTTAACATGTCTTTTTAGGTCATTTACAATGTAGCTAGTTTTTACCAAACATGACTGGTTTATCATCTATCTTACAACTAACAACTAGTGTATTCTTTAACTAACTAAATATAATATCTAACTTTTCAACTAACAGCTAACTTATCAGCTAGTTTGACAAACGTAATCTAAGAAGATGGCTACAGAGAGATGGTGAATTATGTGTTTGCTCTTAGATTTGTGAATCACTTAGTGGCTTGTATGCACCTTTCCAGGGCCTTTGTTGTAAATCTTGGAGATATGCTGGAGCGATGGAGCAACGGTATTTTCAGGTATAACGATCATTCGGTATTTCATATCATCATTTTACATAGTTTGGTGTTTATGATATCAAATGGCTAATCTTCATTTGGTAAGTGATGTTGATCCTTTTAAGTTCCCATAAATAGCTTTGAAGTTTGGAAGAGTGATTGGTTTTTTTTACCAAACTTTCCGAAGTATCATGGCTTCTTTGCACTTGGGTTCCAATAATTTGTTCGATATCTCTCATTTTTTCCGCAAATTTTAGTGCTCGTTTAGCATTCCCGCAAGAACGACAAGTTTGCAACAAAAAGTGGTTTAGAAAACGAATCACTCAAAATTTTCGTTTGGCTTCTATGAAACCTTTTTCAGGTCAACCTTGCATCGAGTGTTGGGCAATGGTCAAGAGCGATATTCGGTATGACCTTTTCTAGATACCACTACTAGAACTTTTTCTTGATCAATTCTTTGAGTGATTCCCAAACCATGTAAGAAATTGAAAAATAAAATATGAGTGATTGACCTTTCAAGCAAGAAAAAAGAAGGGTATACACCGGTCTCTGGAGCACCCCCACTGCACCGGTCCCACATCCATCATGAGGAAGGAAAATCACGGTGTTCTAGAGGCAGGTGGGTGATGCCCAGATTTGAACCCGAGACCTCACCTTATAAGCAAACATACACACTTTTTGGTTTTTCTTTTCTATGAGCAGATTCCATATTTTGTGGAGCCAAGTCATGATTGTGTGGTTGAATGCTTACCTACTTGCCAATCAAAAGAGAACCCTCCCAAGTAAGTACTTGGTCTTCTATTGCAATTTTGATTTGTGAAATGGGAAAAAAAATACTTATAATTTGTAAGAATGACCAATTTTGAACACATTATGAATTTTTTTTAAATTGAAAAAAGAATATCATACTGTAAAATATTTGAATCTGTAGATACAACAATTTGTTTACAGACTGCTTATCGGCTATCGCTAAACATTTGGATTTTGTTAGGTTTCCTCCGATCAAATGTGAAAGCTACCTTCTTGGACGGTATCGAGACACCCATACTGATCTTAGTACCTACAACGAACACTGAATTTGAATGCATGCTATTGAGTTTGTTGTATCACATAATGCATGTTTCAGCAGGTAGAAACCAAGTTATTATAATTGTATCTGAGGTCGATATTTATTGGATTAGCGATATGCATGTTCGCTGATTTTTCTAGGCTAAAATAATCAGGATTATATCATAGCAAAGTTACAATATTCACAGGAAGGCAGAAGTTCCTTTTATAGTTGTTATATTGCATTTACATGTATTGATCCTTTTGTAAATGACCTTTTGATGGGTTCTATTTTGATCTAAGACCTTCTAACAAGTTTGAGAATGTTACTACTTAACAGAAAAATGTCACAAGAATGCCTAAAAACCAGCCGTAGGGTCTTGGATTTAAAAAACACTAGTCATTTCATCTATTACATGACCAGAACAAGGGAGGATACACGTTGCACCATGATTTTGTATCAGAAGAGAGATTTCAATAAATGGCAGATTTATTCACTCTATCAATGACCGAGCCAAATAACCCTTTATTATGCAAAGAGCTTTTATATTTATTGAACTAAAAACAACAATCACAACATACTTTTTCAGAACAACACAAAGATTACAACATACACCAAGTGAACATCGAACAAGATGATAACACACTCAAAAATCCGAAACTTGAACAAACAGAAGTTAGTTGCTAACAGTTCATCTGTAGCTTCGGTAGTTGGGGGTGTACATGCAGCTCTCAGCGTACTTCACTAGATCTGTAGGGCGGGGGAGACGTGTTGCCAAACCTGTAATGCGTTTGCCCAATTTATTAAAGCAAGTTATCGTCATCTTTCTGAAACCTGATTTCAAGCTTAAATACAAAAAAAAATGGTCGCTGAGGCTTAAAACGGGACTCAGCAAGATCGTATGCTTTAGCAGCAACACTTGCAGCAATATGAGCCGAAATCTTTCTGATGTTAGTGAGTGGAGGATAAATCATCCCTTTATCGTAGTGCTCTTGTGTTACTTGATTAGCCAATGCTTCCGCTGAATCGAAAATGGATCCATTAAATTAGCAAAGATATGAATAGATTCATAGAAATGTCGATATTTTGTGGTGTTATTTTTTTAACATAGGTTCGTAAGAAACACAAATTGTTAAACTAAAATTATGGTAATAATCATGATTGGTACTTACATGTTGCCAAAAGCATTTCATCGTGTACACGTATGGCACCACAGATGACCAACCCAAAACCAAGTCCAAGGAAAATGTAAGCATTATTTACCTGGATATAAATGAAGAGAAAATAACATGAGTGTACATGTAACTGATTTCAGTTTTCTGTAAGTAAAATTATAATGGGTGTTATAGAACCTGGCCAGGAATGAAGAGTTTGCCATTGTATTCATAAGGATCAAAAGGACTGCCACTGGAAAATATTGCACGGCCCTATAAAGTGGTGGATTAAATGTTAATTATGTGTTAACATGAGAGTGTTTTTCCAAAAGTTGAAATGATAAGTTGGTGATTTCAGTTACCTAAGTCCAGGTGTAGGCTTGTTCAGTTGTGCATTCAGCTTGTGACGTTGGATTGGAGAGTGCCATAAGAAGAGGTCTCTGCATACAATAATTTATTTCATTACTTTAGTTTGTGTTTCCCTCTTGTCTATATATATATAGAGAGAGAGAGAGACAGAGAGAGAGAGAGAGAGAGAACGTTGTTGTTGGCTGCCATAGCTTCAACGACATCCTTGGTAAATGTATGTCCTACCCCAGATGTTCCAATCAAGACAAATGGTTTGATGGCCTGATGATTATTGGAAATGAAATCGTGATGCAAAAGTGGTTCAATATTTATCATGAAAATCAATTGACAAATCATTAAATCATCTCACCTTGACAACATCTAAGAGAGTTGTAAGAGGCTCGTGTTCATAAGCCCATGGTTTCTTGAAATGCTGAAGGGATTCTTTACGAGAACTAACAATCAACCCCTGCAGTAGTAGCCATCATGTAAGGAGGACAAAAGCACATGTTAGAAAAAAAGACTGATCTATCATTCTATGTGTACCCATCTTAGAGTCCACAAGCCATATCTTCTTACGAGTCTCTTCCACAGGAATATTTGTCTGCAAATTTAAAAAAAACCATATTAGTGAATGCTATACAACTTGATGACAAAGAACAGATGGTATTAACTCTTAAGCATAAATTTGGTACCTTTGTTGATATCTCAAGAGCTATAAGCTCTGCTATACTAGTTCCCGCCTGAAATACAAGGATATTTAAGATATCAGTGGAACTGGAGATTTATTCCTCCTAAATCCTAATGCATAGAAATGTTTCCATAAATCCACAAGCGTGATTAAATGCACATATGCTTTATCAATTAGTATTTCCATATTCTTATGGATACAGATGATTGTTGGTGCATTACATGTGATAAGAGATCAATAAAATTTGTTAAGGGAAGAAAAGCTAAACTTTAGTGCACACTCAACCAAACCACATAGGTTTAAAGAAAAGGACACAAAGATAAGGGTCTCACTTCCCCAACACCATGGAACAAGAATGTGTGATCAACCAAGCTCCCACCAAGTAATTTCAGTGATGCAACAAGACCAGCAAGAACCACAGATGCAGTCCCCTGAAATCAGAGATACAAAGTTATACAGGAATGCAGCAGAGTGGAAACTCATCAATCAACCATATATACCTGTATATCATCATTGAACACCAAGTGAGTGGTTCCATATTTTGCCAACAGCTCAAATGCATTGTGGTTTGCAAAGTCTTCAAACTACAAATTTTATACAATGCAGATATAAGGGTGCACATGAAAAGATGCATGTACGAAATCTTACTGTTGAATCTAACTTTTAGAAGCCACATTAATTATTTACAGGAGTCACACAGAATGGGTATTCTGTCATATTGTAATCCATAGTCTCTAAGTTGAGTTTTCATCCAAATGACTTGGGAGCAACAACTAGCAGCAAGAACATATTCTGCCTTTGCAGTAGAAGTTGAAACACGGTTTTGTTTCTTGGATGACCAACTCACTAGCTTGTTACCCACTAATTAACAACATCCAGAGATACTTTTTATGTCTAATTTGCATCCTGCATGATCTGCATCAGTATATGCTGTTAAATAAAAACTAGAGAGTTTTGGATACCACAGACCTATTGAGGGTGTGCCTCTGAGGTATCTAAACACTCTTTTGACTGCAGATAAATGAGATTCTTTTGGTTTTGCTTGATATCTAGCACAGAGACAGGTTGCAAACATTATATCAGGCCTACTTGCAGTTAAGTATAGAAGTGATCCTATCATGCCTCTGTAAGTCTTAACATCTATAGATTTTCCTAAAGGACGAGAGTCAAGTTTGACTCCTGTGGCTATAGGTGTTTTCATAGAAGTTGAATCATTGAACTTGTACTTTTTCAAAATATCAGAGATGTACTTAGATTGAATTATAAAAGTACCCTCTAACGTTTGTTTTACTTGTAAGCCCAGAAAGAATGTTAATTCTTCCATGAGACTCATCTCAAATTCACTCTTCATCAACTCTGAAAAGCTGTCACAATACTTCTGATTTGTAGAGCTAAAGATAATATCATCAACATATATCTTTACTAAAATCATCTCATTTTTGTACCTTTTGATGAACAGGGTTGTATCAATTGTATCTTTTTCAAAACCATTATTAATCAGAAATGTGGACAGAGTTGCATACCATGCTCTCGGAGCTTGTTTAAGTCCATACAGAGCTTATATCCAGATCTATGGATCTCCCCAGCATCCAAGCGAGACTCCATCAAAATCTGCCACTCGTTGGGCGACGCCTTCTTATTAAGATGATAAACATAGTTAGGAAACTCTGTACTTTCAAATCCAAGTGGTTGTTGGACATATACTTCTTCATTCAATTTTCCATTTAGGAAGGCAGATTTAACATCCATTTGATATACTTTGAACCCTTTGTGTGCAACATAGGCTAAGAAGATTCTAATTGCTTCTAGTCTAGCCACAGGTGCAAAGGTTTCATCATAATCAATACCCTCTTCTTGGCAATATCCCTAGCCACCAATCTAGCTTTGTTTCTGATTATAATGCCATCCTCATCATTTTTATTTCTGAAAACCCATTGTCCCAATTTCAAATTTTCCTTTAGGAAGGGGAATTAGGGTCCAGACTTTATTTCTTTCAAACTCTTGAAGCTCATCCTGCATGACATTGATCCAATTAGGATCTTCAAGAGCTTCATTTACCTTCTTTGGTTCAATAATGCTCAAAAAGTTTACAAAATAGCCTTCATTGATTGTGGCAGATCTGGTTTTGACTCTATCTGAAGGTGATCCAATGATCTGATCATGGGGATGATCCTTTGTCCATTTTGTCATTGGAGCATGAATGTGGGGTGGAGTTTGAGCTTCAGAGATGGCAGGTGGAGACATCTCTGTAGTGTTATTCAGAGGCTCTGAAGATATTTCCAGGTATGGTGAAGCAGGTTCTGGAGTCTCTTCAACAGATGTCTCTGGAGATTCTTCAGATGACTCTTGTGTATCTTCAGCTTCTGAAGAATTATGTTCTTCAACTTGTCTTTATTCAATACTTGGACTTGTTTGTAAGGAAGCATAGGGAGTGACATCAAAGGGACCAGAAAGTGTTGTACCTGTAATCTGTGGTTCCTCAGGAACATCTCTGTTGACATCTCTGAATATAAATTAAGAGTTATTATCATCATCAAAGAAATCTTCAAAGATTTTGTTCAGTTCAGATTCCCTTAACTTTGATGATTCAGAGATATTTTTAGTTGTTGAATTGACATCTCTGTTGTCAAGGCTTTTGGTATCATCAAAAGAGACATTGATACTCTCCTGGATTAAACACTCTGAAGGCTTTTGAGGCTAATGAATAACCAATGAATTTGCCTTCATCTGCCTTCTTGTCAAAATTTCCAAGAGATTCTCTGTCATTTAAGATATAGCATCTGCATCCAAAAACATGAAAATACTTAACATTAGGTTTCCTATTGTTAATAAGTTCATAAGATGTTTTCTTGAATCTTTTGACAATGGTAGCTCTGTTTTGAGTAAAACAGGCTATAATTGTTGCTTCTGCCCAAAAGTTTGTTTGAAGATCAGATCCTGCAAGCATTGTTCTTGTAGCTTCAACAAGTGTTCTATTTTTCCTTTCAACAACACCATTTTGTTGAGGTGTTCTTGCTGCAGAGAAGTTGGGGGGTTATGCCTTCCTCTGAAAGATAGGAGTTGATTTTGGCATTTCTGAACTCTATCCCATTATCACTTCTTAGCTTCTGAACTTTGCTGTTGAACAGAACCTGCAATCTTTTTAACAACCTTATTAAAATATCAGGTACACCAGACTTGGCTCTAATGAATTCTATCCAAGTATATCTAGAGTATTCATCAATCAGAACCATAATATACTTTTTACTTGATAGGCTCTGCACAGAGATAGGACCACACAGGTCCACATGAAGCATATGCAGAGGTTTAGGAAAATTATTATCACTTTTAGTTTTATGGGAAGATCTTTTCATTTTTCCCATTTCACAAGTAGAACAAAGATGATCTTTGTTGAACTTTAGAGATGGTAATCTGTTAAACCCAAATATTAGTTGATAATCAATCACACAACACAACAAGAACAAGAAATGAATAGAAATTAAATCAATATGTCATAGATCTCTTGATAATCGTTAAAGCACTATGTGTGTGTGTTCTTGGTGTAAACAATCAATACCTTGTGCGTGTAAAACTATTGAGCGGCTTTTGAATTCTAGAAACAAAATACCTTTTATAGGTAGGTCAACATGACCTAAGCAATACTAGAAATCTACCAAAACACCCCCTAAAGAAATAACTATTAATATAAAAGAGACCCCTTTGACATTTTTAATCTTGAAGACAATTATCTGATCCAACAATCTCCCCCTTTGGATTCAAAATTAAAAAAAATTGCAATAACTTCGGGTCTTCACGTCTCTTGAAAACTGTATCGGATATGACGTTGAAAGCTTCAAAGCTTGTAGCTTTTCACGGTCTTCACAACTTTGAGGAAACAGATATCTTCCTCTTACTTCTGAAATTTAAATGAAGTATTGTCCTTCTGACTATCATCTACAGTCAAGCTTTTGGTAAATCAAATAGGTCAGACACTTTGTTATCTTTGAATTCTTTAGCAGTCTTCAGTCAATCTTACTTTCTTGAACAAAACAAACAAACTCAGATCTAACATTTAAAATTCTTGCATTCTCCCCCTTTTTGATGAGTGGTGAGAATCAGCATCATCAAAACATTACAAAATAATCCAGGAATTTTCTCCCCCAAATCAACAATCAAGCACAGTCTTCATGTATAACGTCCACTGTGGAAATAAGAGCAGTCTCCCCCAGATAGAGAGAGTGTGATTATTTCAATCTTTGCAGATTCAAACAAGTGATGAGTGGTAACCCTGAATCAACAAATGACTCAGTTCGAACACTAGTACAAAAAAGGTCTTTAGTGACGGTTAAAAACCGTTACCATAGGTATTCCGTAACGGTTTTCATGGACATAAAAATCGTCACCTTATCTGTCGTCACTTTTGGTACACTTTTGGTTACATTTAAAAAATGTTACCAAATCACATCAAAAACCGTTACCATAAGCTAAAACCGTCACCTTATGTGTATAAAAAAACCAAATTTTTTCCTAAAACCGTCACCTTAGCATGACATACGGCAATGTTTATTTGTTAAAACCGTCACCATAGCATGACATACGAAGACTTTATTTTTCAAAAACCGTCACCATAGCATGACATATAAGTGACTTTATTTTTCAAAAATCGTCACCTTGGGATGACATACGGTGACATTTATTATTCAAAATCATCATCGTAGCATGATATACGGTGACATTTATTATTCAAAATCGTCAACGTAGCATGACATACAATGATTTTATTTTTCAAAACCGTTGTCGCAGCATGACATACAATTACGTTTATTTTTCAAAACAATCACCGTATCATTACATTCAGTTACGTTTATTTGTCAAAATCATCACCATAGCATAATATGCAACGATGTTAATTTGTTAAAACTGTCACCACAACATGACATATGGTGACGTTAATTTTTCGAAACTGTCATCATAACATGCATACGGTGACGTTTATTTGTCAAAATCGTCATCGTAGCATGACATTCGGTGACGTATATTTGTCAAAACGTCAACAAAACATGACATACGGTGACATTTATGTTTCAAAATGTCACTGTAGAATGACATACGATGACGTTTAAATATTCAAACTGTCACCGTAGCATGACACAAAGTGACATTTATATATTCAAAACCATCATCGTAGCATCACATATAATGACATTTATTTTCCAAAACCGTCACTGTAGTATTACATATGGTGATATTTATTCAAAACCATCATCATAGAAGGACATACAATAACATTAATTTTTCAAAACCATCACTGAATAATAGCTTATGATGACGCTTTCTTTTAAAATCGTCACAATAACATGTCATACAATCACGTTTATTTTAAAAGCCGTCATATTAGCTAAACAAATGGTGACGTTTATTTTCTGAAAACTGTCATCATAACTTGACATACTGTGACGTTAAATTATCAAATTAAACCGTTGCCATAAAGCATAAACAATCTTTTGGTCACTACCACTTTCATTTTAGTGACAATTATTTTTTGTTACTAACATTTTTATTTTAATGACCACTTTTTTTTGTCACTAATCTATTCAAAATATTCACTATAAAATGACACACGGTGACATTTATCATTCAAAACCGTCACCGTAACATTACATATCGTGAGTAAATTTATCAAAATCATCGCTACATGACATAGAACGACGTTAATTTATCAAAATTGTCACCATAACATTACATACGGTGACTTTGATCAATCAAAACCGTCACTATATCTTTCCACACTGTCACCCTAGTATGACAAACGTTGAAGTTTATTTTTTCAAAACCTTCACAATAATATGACATATAGTGATGTTTATTATTCAAAATTGTCACGTGAGCATAACATATAGTGGCGTTTATTATTTAGAAGCATCACTGTAACCTAACACATGGTGACATAAATTCATCAAAACAATCACTACATGTACATTATGATGTACGGTGACATAACTTTATCAAAATTGTCACTATAAAATGACATACGGTGAAGTTCAATATTCAAAACTGTCATTGTAACATTACCTACTGTGATGTTTTCCATTCAACACCATCACCATAACATGACATACGGTAACATTTAGATGTCAAAACCATCACTGTAAAATGACATAGGCTAACATTTATTTTTCAAAACCATCACCATAAGATAACATAAGATGGCGTTCATTATTTAAAAACATCATTTTAATATGACATACATCGACGTTTGTTATTTGAAAATGTCACAATAGCATGCCACAGGGTGACTCATTTTTTTTGTCAAAACAGTCACCCTTGCATAACGTACGATTACGTTTATGTTTCAAAACCGTCACATATCATGACGTACAGTGACATTTATTTTTCTAAACCGTCACAGTAACATGACATTAGGTGACGTAAATTTTTCAAAACCGTCATTTTAGCATCACATGCGGTGACGTTTATTTTTCAAAACCGTCACCATAACATGGGTACCTTGATGTTTATCTTTCATAACTGTCATTGTAACATGATGTACGATGACATTTATTGTTTAAAACCGTCACTGTAGCATGACAAAGGCTGATGTTTATTATTTAAAGTTATCACCATAACATTACATATGGTCACGTTTATTATGCAAAATCGTCATCGTAGCATGACTTACGTGAACGTTTATTATTCTAACCGTCACCTTAGCATGATATATAATGACATTTATTATACAAAATCGTCACCATTGTGACATATAATTTTTTAAAACCGTTACCATAACATGACATATGGTGACATAAATATTCAAAACCGTCAATATAGCTTGAGATATTGTGATGTAAATGTTTTAATGTCGTTACTAGAGAATGACATATAGTGAGGTAATTTTTTCAAAAACCTTGTCATACACTAGCTTTTGGTGACACAAATTTTGGAATACCGTTGCCATAGAACTTGGTGACTTTTCGAAACGGTTTTCAAATAAGCGTTGATATACATATTTTAGTTTTCGGTAATGTTTTTTTAAAACCGTCACGACATAAAGAAACGATTTAGACTAAGACCGTTACTAAAAGGTCTTATATGACAACGGTTTTTAAAATCCGTCACAACAAAAAGCAACGGTTTTTCAAAATCGTCCTAAACCGTTACCTTAAGGAACCTTAAGTAACGTTTTTATCTAAAACGTTGCTTTATATTTCTACATTCTTTTGTAATAGTAACATTTCTTTATAAAAAGTGTTACTAAAACAATTCTCTAACTTTTTATGTGACTTTTTGTAACGTTTTTTTATAAAACCGTTACAAACCTACTTTTCAAAACCGTCACAAAAAATCATTTTTATACTAGTGGAAGTGTCTGTCAGTAACACACAGTTACTGAGTAATACAAAGTTACTATATAAGGAGATGGTGGTGATGTAGGCTCCCCAGGACTTCCATTCAATCATCGAATAACACTTGGTTATCTATTAATGTTCTGACAGAAAACATATTTCTGTGTGCTTGTGCATGTGTAGAAAAGAATTAAGCACAGATGATTGCTTTTTAATGTAGGCTCAAAGTATGTAAACTTGTTGATACATCAACAAAGTAGACAAGGACTCAATGTGCATGATAAAGGGTCGAAGGTGGGGCAACGTTCCTTCTTTTTCAATATTAGTATCTTCCGAGTGAAGAACTAATAGCAAATGTGTTGCTTCCCCAGAAAATGTGAAACATTCTCCTTTTAAGAAAAATATGAGTAGCTGGTGGGGTTGTTGGCAAGAGATGGCATGGGCTCACTGCCTTTTTCAATGATGATCACCAAAGAATGTGAACCAATCAGTAATGTGGCTGCCCGGCTCAGAAAGAAGTTTGGTGCAGAGTCTGATATTCTTTTACTCTGTTCCCTCACCCTCTTTCTTTTAATCATGTAAACTCACTGCTAACCAATCTCTCATTTTCATATTACCTCTTCGCACACCAATACTCGATCTTTTTACCCCTCTCCCCTCAATCACTCATGGAATACTTCCTGGGTAGGAAACACTGGTTAACGTGAATCCATGAAAGTTCATTTGAGCTCACACATTAAATCCCATGTATTGTCCTAAAAGAAAATGTTGTCTAATAGTCTTTTGTACATGAAAGCACAAAGGAGCACATATATACATGAAGAATAAAGATTTGGAGAAGTCAAAGACATAAGATGTTTGACAAAATAATTCTCCCCCTCAAAAGAAGAGTATTTGACAATTAAGCTCCCCCTATTTGAAGAGAATCTTTGAAGTACGAGTTCTAATCGGATATGATTAGAAGCCATAGTCTTTGAATTTGAAGTCTGGGTTTTGAACTGATTTGTTCAAAAACCATTGTACATATTCTCCGGTGAGAATAGTATTTAAACTTTTCCTGAGAAATCAAAAAATACATCAGTAAAAATATAAAGCATATAAACTCCCCCTTATATGTGCATAATCCTTAATCATGAAACCGAGTTCTGAATTACTATGATTAAAGTATATTCAGAAGTCAAACTCTTTAACATTGAAGTCCGAGTCCTAGATTGTATTGTCTATAAGTCAATCATTCTTGTCATTGAAGATCGAGTCCTAAGTTGTTGTACTTAGAAGTCAATGTTGTTTCTCCCCCTTAAACATTGGGTGCCTGCAACACAGATTTAGCTTTTGGTACCCACTGGTAATTGGGTCCTAATGGGTTAGTTGCAGTTCTAGTGGGAGATATAGAGTAAGAGCCATACCAGTTATTCACATAATATTTGTTAACAAAATCATTTGAACCACAATAGGAACAACTAATTTTCTTTCGAGCTAACCTGATCAGTTGATTGACAGTGTAAACCAGATCATGTTTGCCAAAAGTTTTACCTTTTGAAGCATAGTTCCATTTAGCATTTGATGTATGCACAAATGATTTTTGTTCCTTCTTCTCCTCCGAGGAACCTTTAGCTCTCCAGACCCAATTTTCTTTAACATTCTCATATTTCCTTCTCTAGAATCTTTTCTTCTGAGACTTGTTCTTCTTGGAGTTACCTGAACCATCAACATTTTTATCAAAGAATAGGTTAGAAGGACGAATCTGATCTTTAGATTTAGAAGTAAGACCATCATCTGAATCAAATAAAGGATTATAAGAAATATTTGAAAAATGTGAACTTGAAGTTGTTTTGAATGAACATTCTGACTCAGCTAGATTATCTCTCGGTGATTGAGCAATTGATTATGGCGTTTTGTGCTCAGTCAGCTTCACCTTGAACATGATCTCTTCAAGTTCTTTTATCTTTGATGACAAACAATTTCTTTCCTTTGACATCAGATCAAACTTCTTATGCAACTCAGATTTCATCTTCTTTTCCTTCAGAATGTTTGTTGACAGCTCAGATAGCTTTCTTATCAGCTTAGCTATCTCAGTCTCTAGAACTTTCTTTTCTTTAGAAAAATCTTTATTTACATTCTTCTGCTCAACTATCTTCTTCTCTTTCTCAGCCTTGTCTCTCTCAAGAATAATAACTTTCTCAAAGTCTGAAACTTGTTGAGAAAGCTTAACACATTTAAGTTCTAATGATTTCTTCTCTTCAAAGGATTTTCTTGAGAAATCAGAGAATTTCTTGGCAAATTCTTTTCTTTCTTTCTCAATCTTCATCATCTCATCTTGGGCTTTTGTGTTGTTTCTGTCTTGGGTTGCCTTTTCTTTCATCATATTAATCTCAACCTCAAGACTGAAAACTTTATCTGTAAAAGAGTTTCTTTCAGCAAAAATTTGAGAATTCATTTTTCTCAGCCCATCAGATGTCTCATAAGCAATGTTTGCTCTTCTTCTCAGGTCATCTAGCTCTTTTTGCATTGATTCCTTCTTTGACCATCTTGAGCTAGAATTCATACTTTCAGATCTTTTTACTTTAGCTTGAAGATTTAAAATCTCTTTCTATTTTGACTCAATAATTCCTACAAAATTAATTTTTGAGTTAGAGATGCATTCTGAGCAAACAAAGTCTTTCTTTAAACATTTATCATCTTTCAACTTATTAATCTGTTCAAGAAGAGATGAGTTCTGAATCTTCAGATCTTTATTCTCAGCTTCCAGTGCTGGAATCTCTGGCATATATGTTAAAGCACAATCTCTCTTGGTCAGCACTGTATTTCCCTTCTCGTCTGTATAAGGCATGATGCTATCTGTACAACTTAAATCAACTAATAAGATCTTAGAATCAAGAATCAGATAAAAACTACACTAAAAAAATTTCAGAAAAAAATAAATTTCCAAAAAATATTTGTGTAGAATTCGCAAACAATGAGAGTCACAAAAAAAATTCGCAAAAGAAAGAAAACCTTCCAAAATTCGCAAGCAGAAAGGAGTGGAATTCGCAGACTATGTCTTTGCGAATCCTGAACTTAGAAAATTTAGGACTTTTCTTTTCAACTTTCGTAAAATAACTTTTGCAACTTGAATGAGTAAACACTTTTAGAAACCTGCGAATCATGTACTTGGTGAAAATTTTAGAGTAAAGATGGACAAGGATTCTCAAACACTAGGATTCTCAAACATTACTCGCAAAACTTAGGGAAATCACAAGCCAAAGATCTGCGAGTTCTTCAGAATTCGTAGACAAGGGGTATGCGAAACTTACACTTAAACAAATTTTCAACTTTTAAGTATCCTGTGAATCTTAAACTTTCGTAAACAATAAACTAGCGAATCCTGAGGTTTTGCTACACAAATACATGCGAAACTTGTACTTAAACAATTTCAACACCCTGCGAGAATTAGAGGTTTGCGAGTTCTTCAAAGAACTTGCGAGTTCATCATTGTTCGACCCTGTACTTCGTTTTTCAGTCCAAAAACACTTCGAAACGTTAATACACGGTGTAAAAATCATACAAATCATCCACATACATACTGCGATCAAAACCCAATCAAAATCAATGATTAAAAACAACTTTTATGCTTCAAATCGAATGGAACAGTAGTCGATATCTTTATGAATAAAACTTCAAAAATCTTCAAAAATACCAATCGATTGATGCTATTAAATCCAATAGGGCAATCTAATGATGTTCTATAACAGTAAACACACCTATTCCAATGATTTTCAGCCTAAAAAACACAAGAAACTTTGAAATCGATTTTCACACAGTAACAGTTTTCGAAAAACACTGTTTCAATCCAAATACTTGATTCTTTGGCTCTAATACCACTTGTTAAACCCAGATATTAGTTGATAATCAATCACACAACACAACAAGAACAAGAAATGAATAGAAATTAAATCAATATGTCATAGTTCTCTTGATAATTATTAAAGCACTATGTGTGTGTGTTCTTGGTGTAAACAATCAATACCTTGTGCGTGTAAAACTATTGAGCGGCTTTTGAATTCTAGAAACAAAATACCATTTATAGGTAGGTCAACATGACCTAAGCAATACTAGAAATCTACCAAAACACCCCCTAAGGAAATAACTATTAATATAAAAGAGACCCCTTTGACATTTTTAATCTTGAAGACAATTATCTGATCCAACATAATCCCTTAACCAGATTAAGTTTGACCAACTTATTAAGTGAAGAAAAGTTCAGATGAGAAAACGTCTTATGCCAGAGCCAGACATCTTCACTGTTCAGGGATACTAGACAGAGTTTCTCTGAGCCGGTGTTTACATGCTTGGTAAAATTCATTATATATAAGTTACCCTTTCTGTCTGCTCTTAGCATTTCTTGACCAGTTTTTGAGTGAAGAAGTGAACAATGTTATTCTTCAAACTTCCACATCAAAACCATGGTCACATAGTTGACTTATGCTAATTTAGTTGTGCTTTAGTCCATCAACATAAGCAACTTTTGAAACAGATACATTACCTCTTGTTAATTAATCATAACCTTTGATCTGACCTTGCATATTATCTCCAAAAGTTATTGCTCCTCCAGATTTTGCTTTGAAAGAGGATATCAACTTTTTATCTCCAGTCATATGCCTTGAACATCCAGAATCTAGATACCATATGGGCATATACTGTTTCTGCAAGACATATTAGAGTTTCTTAGGTACCCATCTCATTATGGGTCCTTTCTTGTTAGACTTCTGAGGGTTTTAATAAACATTTGGCATTTCATCTTTTGATGTTTTGCCAGAATTGCTCTTCTTTTTCTTATGAGGCTTTGTCTCTGAATTTTTATTCAGAGACTGATTCAGAAAACAATGAGAACCTCTGAAATGAATTTTCAGCTTAATCATGATTTTAATGCACTTGCAATTAACAGAACAGGAAGTAGTAGGAGAAAAGTTTTTCATTTCATTGAATGCATTTGGTACACTTTGATTCTTTTTCAAACTAGCACTGGGAATATTACAAGTATTCTTAACTACTTCCTTCTTTTCAAGTTGTCTTTTCTTGTTCAGAAACATCTTTTTCTCTTTGTTGTTTACTGCACAAACAGGATCAGAATGGTTAATTTCTTGCCATTTGCCTTTTTGTTAAGGAGTGAATTTGATTGGTTTATAAGTGTAGAGTTGAGAAGTGTTAGTTTTATTCTTGGACTTTTCTTTTAACTCTTTCTCAAAGTCCAGAGAAGTTTTTGCTTGTAGACACATGTCTACAAAATCAGGACAGATTGGTATTCTAGATTTGTTTTTCAAAACAGGAACAGGAAAGTTCAAAATTCCAAAACCAACAGTCTGTATATTTTTATAAATTACTTTCTCTGGTCTATAGAATATCTGTTCATCTATCTTTGGATCAGATTCAGAATCAGAGTCAAGAAAGTTTCCCTTAACCTTGTCAGAGATTACTACCTCTGACGTTTTCATAATTTCTTTAGGTCTAGAGACTTTAATGATTCTTTTCATGCTTTCTTTCTTTTTCAAATCATCCATGACATTTTCTTTATAAATTCTTCTAATGTCATCCTCAAATGTAGTTCTGATGCATTCATCTGACATTGGAGAATACAGAGGTGCATCTGGATTGAGTGAACTCTGAGGTTCATCTTCAGAAGTACTCTTTTCAGAGGTATTTGTTTCAGATATCTCTGATTCTTTTGTGATAAAAGCATCAAACTTAAAAATTTCTATGGGATCATTGTTCTGAGGTTTTGTAAAGAATACCTCTGATGTTTCTTTTTCTATCTTTAATATAGGTTTTGGAAATATATTTGCTTCAGAGCATAAAAAACGTTTTTAAAATTCAGAGCTCTTGTTTTTTATCCTTCTGAGGTTTTTGTTCTTTTGAAATTGTTCCGAGATGGACAGTCAGGGTTCTGGACCTTTCCCATACAGAGAGTGGAAAAAAGTGAAGTTTTCTTCAATCCAGTGAATGAATCCAATTCATTGAATCCTTGTCCTTGAGTGTCCATTTGAGAATTTATCTTAATATGCACATCTTGAGCATCTAGATAGCTTTTGATTTGAAGTTCTTTCCTTTCCAGAGATTGATGTAGGATTGCTCTTTCCTTTTGAAAAAAGTTAGTTAAGGCAACAGAATTGAGCCTTTCATACTCAGATCTTTTAACTTCTTCTTCTTTGGTTTTTAACACTTGATAACCCTCATTTTTTAGTGTTATTTGTTACTCTTTTCCTTCATTTTATTCACCTTTCTAGCCACTTTTGCTTCCATCTCTTTCCTTTGGTCTTTAAAGTTTGCAAGTATGATGAAAACACCAAAGGATGCGGTTTTGTCAAGAAAATCTATTTTTTGTGGGACTGTGGGCACTGTCTGCCCACCGAGGGCACCAGAGGATGCATACGGTATTTATACAGCGTATTCATATTCGTATTTTGGGGGTATTGCAGTATTCAAGGATGGAAAATATCTGATAATAAGAGGGTGGATGCTAGCTGGAAGATTCCTCAATCATTGTACTCTTTTGTCTAGTGGTTAATAACCCTTTAACTTGTGGGTATTACCCATTGGGTAAAAGTCTTATTTTATCTTATAAATAGATTGTTAGCTTAAGCATTTAATCACACCTCAACCTTCTCCAGCTCTATTAACTCTCTCTTTGGAAGAGTTTTGGAGCTAGGAAAGTTGCTTTTAATTTTAAGCATTTAATTTCTTGTATTTTCATTTCTACCCTCAGTTTCCCGCTGTGGGCATGTCTGTAGCTTAACTTTAATTTTATGCAAGTAGAGTAACAAGTATTTCCTTTCTTTCTTTACGTCTTTTATTATTTCCAAGTCTTTTATATTTCTTATGCTCTTTACTTTTATGCTCTTTACTTTTATGCTCTTTATTTATATGCTTTTTATTTATATGCTTTTTATTATTATGCCTTTTATTATTATGTCTTTTATTATTATGCATTTTATTATGAACTAACCATCTTTTGGGTAAGGGTGTGAGCCAACTTGAGACTAGTAGGCAACACTTGGGTGTGGCCATCGTTACTAGCTCTTAAGCTTGGTCACTTAAGTCGAGACTTAAACTCAACGCTGATAAGCCGATCACTTTGAAGTGTTAATATTAAATCTAGACCTCGAGAGGGGCGGATTCGAAATACGGCTTAAGGGATGCACAAATATTTGAGAGAGTCTTTGATAATCACGTAGAGATACGGGTTTTGCATGATTTATTGCGGTTCAAACGTCGGAGGAGATTTATATCACAAAGAGATTTGGGTGTAAATCTCCGCACCGGTAGAACTTGATTTTTATCAATGTAATTAAATCGGCAAGATTAAGAGTTGGTAACGATGGACACTTTATGGGCATTTTGTAGGACCGGTCTCTAAAAATTCACTTTCGAGAGATCGGAATTTTTATAGACTTTCCGTACTACAAAAGGCCTAACCATTTGTCACTACGTCCATCTCAAGAAAAGCTTACACCCGTACCCATTTCTTAATTATAAATTATATTCTGTACTCTTAGCATTAATCAACCACCAAACAAATATTTTTCTCACACCTCGAAACTTGTGCTAGAAGTTCATGAAAATCTCTATTTCTCAGTAAGTCACTCCCTGTGGATACGATACTCGGTACTTGTACCATTATATTACTTGTAGCGATTCCAGTGAAGGTATATACTTGTGCTCTCACTGGGTAATACTGTGCCCCCGCTGTACAGTATACGATAATTGGCTACCAACACTTTTTCCAATTCTTTGAGTTTATCGGACAAAGAGGTTTCCTTTAATTTCTGAGATTTTTCAAATTTAAAATTTTCATTGAAATTTTCATTCTTCTCTGATTCAAGAAGATTCTTTTATCTTTCATAAAAATTTAGATCTTTTGTTAATTGATTTCTCTTTTCTTTTTCTTCAAAGAACTTTTGATTTAAACTCTGAAACTCATCTGTTAACTTAAGAACATCCATTTCAAGTTCACTTTTAGAGGTGGAAGGAGAGTTTACCTTTTCAGAGCAGTCCTCTGATGATCCATCAGTCTGACCATCTGTAAAAATCATACCACAGAGATTGGTAGGCTCTTCCTCTCCATCACTTGTAGAGTCTGATAACCAATCTTTCATCTCTACAACAAGTACTCTTTCTCTGACATTGTATTTGTACTTGTTCTTGTAGTAGTATTGATCTTTGACAAGTCTACCTCTGCAGTTTGCAGAGAAATGACCTGGTTTTCCACATCTGAAACATCTTCCATCATTCTGGTTTGGTGGAAGAGTAGCAACTGTTTCTATCTTCTGAACTTATGGTTGGGGTTGGAAGTACCTCTGAGGTTGAGGATACTTTGGTTGAAATGGTTGATGAGTTCTTGATTGTTGAGCAACTTCATGATTGTTGAAATGAACACCCTTTTGATCACTATGCAGAGTGGATCTGGGCTCTTGTTGATAATCAACTTTCGGAAATCTTCTTTCTGGATTTTCTCTTCTTTCTTCATCATCTCTTCTCCCTTCAAAAACTTTCTTGCCAAACTTCTTGTTGAATTGATGAGTAATTAAAGCAAGAGATTTGGCAAAAGCATTAATGTCTTCATCTGAGTCTGAGTTTGAATGGTCATTTTCTTCAGCTATCATGGCCTTTTTGGATTTTTTTTATTTTTCTCTAGAGTTATTTGATTCTTCATTATGACTTTCTTTTTACTCACCTTTTTGTTTTGAAATGAGGGCAAGTGGTCCACTGTAACACGCTAAAAACTTGGGTAAAATAAAACTTAAAATTTCTGCAATATAACGCCTAAAATAAGGCGAATCCAAAACCTGTAAACATATTGACTAAAACCCAACAGAGTCGGGGTAGTTCTAAAATAAAGTAGCGGAATAAATAAGACATATACATGACAACCTAATCAATCTAGAATAATTAGCAACTAGATTAAAGTGGGTGTCACTATGACTTCAAAACGCTCTTTCTCTTTTTCCCAAAAATGCCCGGTCCAAGGAGGAATCCTAGGTGCGATCCCGACAGATCAAGACATCCTACTCGCACCGCTAACGGAACCTGTGAACCATTTAAACATGAACACAAGTGTTAGAACGAAGCCTATTGGTTGTTATGCCGATACCAATTATAATGTAAACAAGAACAATAATTAGATGTTACCGGTTCCCAATGCATTGAGGTCAATGCCAAACCTCCCAAATCGAGACATTGTAATTTCCTGTACAATTAATACACAAATATCTTCCATATAAAGCGGGGTGACCCGCGATCTAGATTGGATTTCACCGTCCAGCCCGGTTCTAGTTTCCATGCCACGCCGGACATCACAATCCTCAAACCCTCTCTGCCTCTAGTGCTTACCCCGTCGGGTTACACCTCAAGGTCTTACAGGCAAGGGTGCCTATCCAATCTAGCCGAGTGTACAACTAAGGGACTTGCGCCCCCTATTGTCTACTCAAAATGCCCAACGGCAATAACCATGCAATACTCATGCATACCATCTAAATCCTCGTGCACAAGGAAATAGATATAAGACTCCCAACAAGAGTTATGAACAATTATAGATGACAATCTTCATGCAAAGATATTATTGGCCCAAATAGTGTGATCATGCTTGATACATATTCACCATAAGAAACTATAACTCATTTAACCACATACAAATCCCCAACTAGTATAGTGACCCTAACTGCTGATAAGAATTTAGGCAATTAACATTTCATATATTTCATATAAACAAGTAATAGTGCAAGTATGCATGTACATAAGTTAAGAAAACTTACTTAGAAGTTAAATGAACAAATCCTAGAAGTGAGGAATGAATTGGATTGAGACTTCCACCCTTTGATCTTGAAAGAGCAACTCCTATGAACTCAAAACCCTAAGGATCATTAACCATTAATGATTTACCCACCTAACAATTAATGAAGAGAGAGGAAGGGAAGAGTGTGTGAAAATCGCACCTTTAGTGTGTGAAAGCGTCTTCAAGGAGCTGCAACTTCAACTAATGAACTAAACCCTAAAAATGGCATTAAATGAGAGTTTGGTCGTCTGGACACCGTGCGCGATAGTGCCCACGCGATAGTGCCCTTGGCACAATCGCGGGCATAGTCGCAGCAACTGTACCGAGACCTCCCCCCTTCTCACGACCTTGACATCGCGATTGTGACCATGGCACTATCGCCGGTCACAATCGCATCATATGTACCGTGGCCTCAAACTCCCTCGCGATAATGCCCATGCGATAGTGACATTGTCACTATCGCGGGCACAGTCGCCAAGACCCCTTCCAACTCTGAAATCCGACGATTCGACCCGTTTTCACTCAGATTCAAATACCATGAATGAGAACTCTTAAACAAAAACTTAAAGTAATTATTTTACAAAGAGGTCTAAAATTCGGGGTGTTACATCCACCTAAAGAGGTTTTTGACTTTTGTTTAACAACTTCTTTTTCCTGAGCAACAAGAGTGCCATAAATATCAGTCAATGACCAAGATTCAAGATTTTGATTGGCCTGTATTGACATGGACAGTTGTGACCATTCTTAATTTAAGATTTTAAGGAAAAGAACATTGTTTTCTTCTTTTGTCCTCATACTCCAAACTTTTTACATTTATTGATGAGAATGTTGAATCTTGAGTATGTTTGGTGCAAGGTTTCTTCAGGTAATGCATGAAATTCATGGTACTCATTAATGCAAAGATTTCTTCTGTTTTTTTGAGTTTGTAGGTCACCTTCAAGTTGATTTAACAACTGATCCCATATCTCTTTTGAAGTTACACAAGAATCAAGTTCTTGAAAGATATCATTGGGAATGACCATAATTAGTAATCTAACAGCTTTGGAGTCATTTTACATCATTTTAGTTTCTTCATCTGTGAAGTTTGAAGTTTTCTTTTCATAGTATGCAGGTATTTCAGTAGTATCTGCTGTTGCTGGAACTCTTGGTACCAACATCATTGGTTGGTGAGGTCCATCATTCATAGATCTTAAAAGATCCCTGTCCATACCTTCCAAGAAATTTACTATCCTTATTTTCTATTGAGGATATTTATCCCTTAGAAGTGTAGGAGGTTTGGTTAATGATCCAGCTGTATAAATGACACTTATACTAGAGTTTGCCATTTTGAAGAAAAGATGAAGATTTGAAGAATTGATGTTTTTCTAAGAAGATCTTTTATCAAAAAATGAAATTGTGATTTACTTTCAAATCTGTAGCATATGGAGTTCTTTTAAATAAACCAAGGTTTATATAAACATGCACAAATTTTTGAAAGCTTGAATCAGTAAGATGTAAATCTATCTGAGTATGCAGATATGATCTTGTTTTTGTTTTAAAAACAAAGATGACTCTGATACCAATTGTTGGATCCCAGATTTAATCTTATAGCAATGATATAAACAATAATAATAAGAACATCAGAAGCAATATAGTTTAAATATCAAAGCAAATTAAATATCACAGTTTATAATATATATATATATATATATATATATATAAAATCGTACAAAATCTTCTTTAGAATACTTTCTAGTATATTAAAAAGTTGATCCATATACAAGATATCTCAAAAAACACACTTTTGTCCATGGAGTGATGGTTCTATTTAGGACCATAAAGTGAACAGTGTACTATCCAGACATTAGAAGCATGCTTGAACAGTGTCTTACCTAAAAGGTAAGCTCAAGACATGCTTGAACAGTGACCTACTCTATAAAGTAAATCTTATCACTAAGTGACATGTCATCTGTTCTTCTGTCAACACTTGTATAAAACCTTCAGCGATTTCTTCAGAGAGGAGGTCTTCAGAGCTCTGATGCAGGTGTCTCTGATAAAGCCATCTCTAATGTCTTCTGTTGAATTTCTCTAACTCTGAAATGTACTTTAGAGACAGGTTTGCTCTTTGAAGTCTATATCTGGAAGTCCTCTGAAATAGGACTTAGAATATTTTCAATACTTTTACAATTTAGAATTGGGGCTAACACCATCACCAATATAACATTCAATAAACGAAACATACATATTCAAATTATTTTGACAAATTCCATTCCAACTTCTGCCAGCCAAATGCATGGCCAAACATGATTAAGGGGCTGTTTGGTTGGTTTTCCATTAAGTTCTGTATGGATAAAGTTGTCTGTGTGGATTAATCTGTCTGTATAGATTTAGAAGGTTTTTATTTGAGAGAGTTTTTTCAAAGATGGAATGAATGTGTTTTTTAATGAGAGGGACTGGTTTGGAAAAAACTTGGCTTTCTGCATAAAGCTTCCTCTTGAAATTTTACTGAATAAGCCACTTTCTATATCATTAAACCACTACCAAACAGTCATATATAGTTGATTGAATAAGCTATGAGTCTCATTAAACTCATTAAGCTACAAACAAACAGGCCCTAAATTTCATTCCAATTCATTCAGATTCCAATTCCTTTGACATATTCCAATTCCGACAGATTCCATTCCGTGAACCAAACGCTACCCTAGAGACTGAAGATTGGAACCTTCAAAATTTTAGGCAGTAGTTACTATCAAACCTCTCAACATAAGAGAGGATATTGGTTATATTGGGTTGGGTTGGATTGAGTTTAAATTGGTTTAACTCAATTTCAATCAAATACCTATAATTTAAAAATCAATCGGGAAATGTTTCGGCTTATATTCCTACTAATGTAATTTTGATTACTTTACAATGACTTCAACTTAAATTATTTTAAGTTGGATTAAATTGAGGAGTCTTTATAAACCTTATAATAAAAATAAAATAACAAACTATAGTACCAAACCCATAGTTTTTTCTTTCTTATTTTTGGATAAAGTGGAGGAGGTTCCTATCCATGTTTCTAATTTTCTTTTCATTTTCAGCTTTAAATTTAAATACATATTTAATTAAAAGAAAAGCAAAAAGAAGTAGTAGTAATATTTTTATTTATTAAAAGGAATTTATTTCCACATGCTGCGACTGACCCGAGTGACATCCATTCTCTGTTTCCCTATAAATTTAACGCACGCCAGAAAGAATCATTTGTAATTCCACCCAATTTCTTTCTTTCATTAAATCACACAAACAAACCATTTCTAAGGAAATTTAATGGCGGATTCAAATAAACTTTCAAACTTGAACTCTATCGATCTCTCCTCCCCTGATATCCCTACTTCTGTATCCTTACTCAAACAGGTCTCTCTCTCTCTCTCTCTCTCTCTCTCTCTCTCTCTATATATATATATATATATATATATCTGTTTTTTATTGCTAATTTGTATTGCTTTGTTGAATAGAGTAAGATATGAATCTTGGGGAGGAACGAGAAAACTAGTAGTACTTTGATAAGCTCTCGAGTTTCGATATTCTGATTAACTTAGATATTAATTAACTGTTAATTGGTTTAGCTTACAAATGCTTAACATGAAGTTGGTTGGGATGAATAAATACTAAAAAAGAATAAAATATCTTTATGGTTGCTTTTTGTTTCAAGAATTGGAGACCCTCCCTCAAGTCAACTAGAACAAGGTTGATGAACAGTTGTTGGGGTATTGTATTGTTGTTGAATCTTTTGTGATTTAATGTGTTTGATAGGCTTGCATGGAATGTGGTTTCTTCTATGTAACTAATCATGGGATGAGTCAGGAATTTATTGACCAAGTTTTCAGTGAAAGCAAGAAGTTTTTTCATCTTCCATTGGAGGAAAAAATGAAGCTTCTTAGAAATCAGAAACATCGAGGCTACACACCTATTCTCGATGAACTTCTTGATCCAGTCAATCAACTTCAGGGTCTGTTCAAATTCATGTAAACTTTCCAATAATAGGTTCTATATATATATATATAATCATTATCAACCAATATCATGTATAGGTGATCACAAGGAGGGATTTTATATCGGTGTTGAATTGCCTGAAGATGATCCTGATGCTCAAAGAACATTTTACGGTCCGAATTTGTGGCCTGACTCAGGTATATATAAGGAACTTATTATCATTCACCCCTGTATTACTTAATATTCATATTCTTGAAATTCTTTAACTTGTTTTAATGGTGGACAGATATCTTGCCTGAATGGAGACAAACCATGGAAAAATACCGTCAAGAAGCTCTGTAAGTAATCTAATAAGGTTCCACATATTCTCACAATTTTGATTGTTGTAGTTTTACATCAGCTAAACACTGATCACCAAACCTATGTATATATATATAGAGTCAGGGGAAAACCTCAAAAAACGGAAAACTAAGGAACACCCTATTAGCCATTCATCTGAACGGTATGCACTTGTGCATACAAGTAATTTGTAACATGCACAAGGGCATAATGCACACGTGCATAAAAACCAAAAAACAACTTCATTTACTTGTATGCACAAGTGCATACCATCCAGATCAAGGGCTACCAGGGTGTTCCTCAGTTTTCCATTTTTTTAAGGGTATATAGGAGACCCCTCTCTTCTTTACAGAGAGATTCAAAGGGGTTTCATGTAGTATGACAGTGATACTTCATGTTTACTAGATTCCTTTTGTAACACTTTTAGGGAAGTGGTTAGAAAAACCGCAAGGCTCATAGCCCTTGCGCTTGATCTAGATTTCGACTTCTTTGAACGACCACAAATGCTTGGGAAGCCTATTGCAATCTTACGGTTGCTGCACTACGGAGGTGAAAACTTAAACCCAACAACTCCGATTCCATTACAATGTTTTCAAAATAATGTTGGAAAAAGACAATTAGAGCGATAGTTCATGGTGCAGATCAAGTTTCTGATACCGCGAAAGGATTATTTGGAGCCGGTGCACACTCTGATTACGGTTTGATTACTCTTTTGGCAACAGATGGTGTCTCTGGACTTCAAGTATGAAAATTTGATATTTATACTCATTGTTTTGCTTTGAAAATGTTTTGAAATTTTGTTTTTCGGTTTTTCAGATATGCAAGGATAAGGACGCGAGGCCTCAGGTGTGGGAATATGTGGAACCAGTAAAAGGGTAAGTCGGTAGAATCTGTACGCCATAGGAGAATAAGACCACGTTTAGTAACATATTGAGCTTATTGAAAAAGTTCCATTTCAGTAGACATAAGATAGCTTTTTGGAAACGTTTCAGTAAGCTTCAGGTTTTTTTTTCCTGCTATCTTTTTCAAGTAATTTTTTAACATGTCTTTTTAGGTCATTTTACAATGTCAACCAACTAGTTGTTACCAAACATGACTGGTTTATCGTCTAACTTATCAACTAACAACTAGTGTATTTTTTAACATGTGTTTGCTCTTAGATTTGTTTATCACTTAGTGGCTTGTATGCACCTTTTCAGGGCCTTTGTTGTAAATCTTGGAGATATGCTGGAGCGATGGAGCAACGGTGTTTTCAGGTATAACGATCATTCGGTATTCATATCATCATTTTGCACAGTTTGGTGTTTATGATATCAAATGGCTAATCTTCATTTGGTAAGTGATGTTGATCCTTCAAAGGTTCCCATAAATAGCTCTGAAGTTTGGAAGAGTGATAGGTTTTTTTTACCAAACTTCCCGAAGTATCATGTCTTCTTTGCACTTGGGTTCCAATAATTTGTTCGATATCTCTCCTTTTTAACGCAAATTTTAGTGCTCGTTTAGCATTCCCGCAAGAACGGCTAGTTTGCAACAAAAAGTGGTTTAGGAAACGAATCACTCAAACTTTTCCTTTGGCTTCTATGAAACCTTTTTCAGGTCGACCTTGCATCGAGTGTTGGGCAATGGTAAAGAGCGATATTCGGTACGACCTTTTCTCGATACTACTACTTAAACGTTTTCTTGATCAGTTCTTTTAATGATTCTCAACCCATGTACGAAATTGAAAAACAATGAGTGATTGACCTTTCAAGCAAGAAAAAAGAAGGGTATACACCAGCCTCTGGAGCACCGCCACTACGCCGGCAGGCCCGTGCCTGGGGGAGGGCGGGCCGGGCGTACGCCCAGGGCCCACGAGAAATAAGGGCCCAATATTTTTTAGTGTATAGTATAATAAATAAGTAGTAAATAAAAGAGACAAATTTTTTTAGTATCTCATAGGACCTACAAAATTTTGTGTTATACTAGAGCCCAAACATATATTAATTAATTACATTTAAAAAGAAAAAATATGTTGGTCGTACATTTTATTGTATTGTTTATTATTTCTCTAAGTTTTTTTTATCTATTACCAAAATCTAAAACTACTTGCCTAAAAAACTTTGATATATCTTCCATCTTCATTCCCACTCGTCTTGTTAAAAATTCAAAGTCTAATTAATGGGACCCAAATAATTTGGTATTATATTAAGGACCCAAACATGTATTAATTAATTACATTGGAAAAGAGAATATGTAAAAAGTTAATTGATCGTTCATTTTATAGTATTGCCTATTGTTTCTCTATGATTTTTTTTATCAGTATCAAAGTCTAAAACTACTAACCTAGAAAATATTGATATATTATCCATCATTCATCTCATACTAAATCTTTTAATTATTCCACCTGCATTCTATATTTGTATTAGAATATAGTAGATTTATTGTTATTAACTAAGAGAACCCGCTCTTACCTTTTGAAAAAAAAAATAACCAAGCATATGAGATGGTTCAACTTATATATATACCCTTATTTTTTCAAACATCATTGACTATTTATTACCTAATATTGAGTGTATTAATCTTAACTACTATCCTATCTATAAAACAATAATTAAATCTTAAGCTATAACCAAAATGGGTTTTGATTCTAGATTGATGGTTCTGAAAAAGTTTATTTCAACCCTAAAAATTTAAAATGGGGATGACAAACATTAACCTACGGTGAGATGGAAATCCAACTGTTTTTATATTGATTTACATAGACATAGAGTATTACTTCAAATAGTCAACATTTTGACCTAAAAATATGTCATTTTATATATTAAATGTACATCATAAGGATGTTTTTGACGGTATAACAGATTAATGATGTTATGTAAAATTGATATGGCAGATAACATTAATTTAATTTAGAAATAATTATTGATTGATTTTGTGTATAGGAATACTAGGAAAAACAAATTTATACGATTATTAGTATTTTTGAATTCAATTTTATTTCATATAATAAAAAAATATCAAATATTTTTCTTTTCATAATCATCGAGGGCCCCTTTTTCTACATCTCGCCCAGGGCCCATAAAATGTCAGGAACGGGCCTGTGCGCCGGTCCCACATTCATCATGAGGAAGGAAAATCACGGTGTTCTAGAGGCAGGTGGGTGATGCCTGGATTCGAACCCGAGACCTCACTTATAAGCAATAACTCCAAACTTTTTGGTTTTTCTTTTCTATGAGCAGATTCCATATTTTGTGTTGCCAAGTCATGATTGTGTGGTTGAATGCTTACCTACTTGCCAATCAAAAGAGAACCCTCCCAAGTAAGTACTTGGTCTTCTATTGCAATTTTGATTTGTGAAATGGGAAAAAAAATACTTATAATTTGTAAGAATGACCAATTTTGAACACATTATGATTTTTTTTTAAATTGAAAAAGGAATATCATATTGTAAAATATTTGAATTTATAGATGCAACAAATTTGTTTACAGACTGCTTATCGGCTATCGCTTAACATTTGGATTTTGTTAGGTTTCCTCCGATCAAATGTGAAAGCTACCTTCTTGGACGGTATCGAGACACCCATGCTGATCTTAGTACCTACAACGAACACTGAATTTGAATGCATGCTATTGAGTTTGTTGTATCACATAATGCATGTTTCAGCACGTAGAAACCAAGTTATTATAATTGTATATGAGGTCGATATTTATGGGATTAGCGATATGCATGTTTTTGCTGACATTTCTAGGCTAAAATCATAGAGGTTATATCATAGCAAAGTTACAATCTTCACATGAAGGCAGGAGTTCCTTTTATAGTTGTTATATTGCATTTACATGTATTGGTCCTTCTGTAAATGACCTTTTGACGGGTTTTATTTAGATATGTGACCTTCTAACAAGTTTGAGAATGTTACTACTTAACAAAAAAATGTCACAAGAATGCCTATAAACCAGCCGTAAGGTATTGGATTTAAAAAACACTTGTCATTTCATCTATTCCATGACCAGAACAAGGAAGGATACACGTTGCACCACAATTTTGAATCAGAAGAGAGATTTCAAGAAATGGCAGATTTACTCACTGTATCAATAACCGAGCCAAATAACCCCTTATCATGCAAAGAGCTTTTATATTTATTGAACTAAAAACAACAATCACAACATACTTTTTCAGAACAACACAAAGATTACAACATACACCAAGTGAACATCGAACAAGATGATAACAGACTCAAAAATCCGAAACTTGAACAAACAGAAGTTAGCTGCTAACGGTTCATCTGTAGCTTCGGTAGTTGGGGGTGTACATGCAGCTCTCAGCGTACTTCACTAGATCTGCAGGGCGGGGGAGACGTGTTGCCAAACCTGTAATGCGTTTGCCCAATTTATTAAAGCAAGTTATCGTCATCTTTCTGAAACCCGATTTCAAGCTTAAATACAAAAGGAAATGGTTACTGAGGCTTAAAACGGGACTCACCAAGATCGTATGCTTTAGCAGCAACATTTGCAGCAATATGAGCCGAAATCTTTCTGATGTTAGTGAGTGGAGGATAAATCATCCCTTTATCGTAGTGCTCTTGTGTTACTTGATTAGCCAATGCTTCCGCTGAATCGAAAATGGATCCATTAAATTAGCAAAGATATGAATAGATTCATAGAAATGTCAATATTTTGTGGTGCTATTTTTTTTAACTTAGGTTCGTAAGAAACACAAATTGTTAAACTAAAATTATGGTAATAATCATGATTGGTACTTACATGCTGCCAAAAGCATTTCATCGTGTACACGTATGGCACCAGAGATGACCAACCCAAAACCAAGTCCAGGGAAAATGTAAGCATTATTTGCCTGGATATAAATGAAGAGAAAATAACATGAGTGCACATATAACTGATTTCAGTTTTCTGTAAGTAAAATTATAATGGGTGTTATATAACCTGGCCGGGAATGAAGAGTTTGCCATTGTATTCATAAGGATCAAAAGGACTGCCACTGGAAAATATTGCACGGCCCTATAAAGTGGTGGATTAAATGTTAATTATGTGTTAACATGAGAGTGTTTTTCCAAAAGTTGAAATGATAAGTTGGTGATTTCAGTTACCTCAGTCCAGGTGTAGGCTTGTTCAGCAGTACATTCAGCTTGTGAGGTTGGATTGGAGAGTGCCATAATAAGAGGTCTCTGCTTACAATAATTTATTTCATTACTTTAATCCGTGTTTCCCTCTTGTCTATAAGAGAGAGAGAGAGAGAGAGAGAACCTCGTTGTTGGCTGCCATAGCTTCAACGACATCCTTGGTAAATGTCTGTCCTACCCCAGATGTTCCAATCAGGACAGATGGTTTGATGGCCTGGTGATTATTGGAAATGAAATTGTGATGCAAAAGTGGTTCAATATTTATCATGAAAACCAATTGACAAATCATTAAATCATCTCACCTTGACAGCATCTAAGAGAGTTGTAAGAGGCTCGTGTTCATGAGCCCATGGTTTCTTGAAATGCTGAAGGGATTCTTTACGAGAACTAACAATCAACCCCTGCAGTAGTAGTCATCATGTAAGGAGGACAGAAGCACATGTTAGAAAAAAAGGATTGATCTATCATTCTATGTGTACCCACCTTAGAGTCCACAAGCCATATCTTCTTACGAGTCTCTTCCACAGGAATATTTGTCTGCAAACAGTAAACAAAACCATATTAGTGAATGCTATACAACTCGATGACAGAGAACAGATGGTATTAATTCTTAAGCATAAAGTTGGTACCTTTGTTGATATCTCAAGAGCTATAAGCTCTGCTATACCAGTCCCCGCCTGAAATACAAGGATATTTAAGATATCAGTGGAACTGGAGAGTTTATTCCTCCTAAATCCTAATGCATAGAAATGTTTCCATAAAGCCACACGCGTGATTAAATGCACACATGCTTTATCAATTAGTATTTCCATATTCTTATGGATACAGATGATTGTTGGTGCATTACATGTGATAAGAGATTAAATAAAATTTATTAATGGAAGGGAAGAAAAGCTAAACTTTAGTGCACACTCAACCAAAATCCACATAGGTTTAAAGAAAAGGACACAAAGATAAGGGTCTCACTTCCCCAGCACCAAGGAACAAGAATGTGTGATCAGCCAAGCTCCCACCAAGTAATTTCAGTGATGCAACAAGACCAGCAAGAACCACAGATGCAGTCCCCTGAAATCAAAGATACAAAGTTATACAGGAATGCAGCAGAGTGGAAACTCATCAATCAACCATATATACCTGTATATCATCATTGAACACCAAGTGAGTGGTTCCATATTTGGCCAACAGCTCAAATGCATTGTGGTTTGCAAAGTCTTCAAACTGCAAATTTTAGACAATGCAGATATAAGGGTGCATATGAAAAGATGATTCCATGAAATCTTACTGTTGAATCTAACTTTTAGAAGCCACATTAATTATTTACCTGCACAAGGACTTTTTCACCATAGTTCTGCTTGACTGCAGACATGAACTCTTCAAGTAAGTCATAATATTCCTGCAGAAACAAAAGATGTTAAAGCCTGCCTCTTATATCAAAAGGTAAAGACAAGATTAAGTTATGACAAATGTCGACAACTTCAATGACCCTAAGCATGAGAAGCATCAATATACCTTTCCAGTGGCCCTCTTTTGTTTTAGGCCAATATAGAACTCATCATCCAGTAGCTTCTGATTGTTTGTTCCCACATCAATGGTTATAGGCAAGCACTACATGGACAAGTTAAAAACCATAATTAAATGCAATGGAGATGATAGAAAGAGGTTATAGGAGGTTTAAATTTGGAAGATATTTATATCTACCTAAGAAATTGACTACAAAAGTGAGTACTCATGCAATCACTATCCATAGTAAATTTATGGGTCAAAGTTCCCTTCCACTTATTTCTATATTGTTTGGAGCAACAGCCAATACACTGGAGTGCTGCCCCCTGCCTTCCTTCCCCATAAAAGAAGAAAGACTAGCGAAGTAAATCATCTGAATAAAAAACAGTTCCTTTCATTTGATGAAGCTTACCGCAGATGGCCTAACTCCTCCAAGGGCAGTATATAAAGCAAGTTTCCCAACTGGAATTCCCATACCCTGTACAAATTAAAATATTCCATTTTTAGACTAGAATACTTCTGATTTCCATGACCTTGATGAAACAAAATCATAAAAGAAAAAGAAGATTAGCTTATTTTACCTGACACCCAAGATCTCCCAGTCCCAAGATACGCTCACCATCTGTCACCACAATAACTTGAACACTCCTCTCAGGCCAGTTCTTTAGTACCTCTAGAATCTTTCCCCTGCAAATTCAGGTTACTCCATTGTCAAGTCGCACAAATTTGGAATAATCTATATCAAGTGAAGGCAGCTCAATCTAACAGCCATACTTCTCTTTCAAACTAATGTAGAGACCCTGAGGGCGCTTGAAAATACTCCCATACTTCTGGCAAGCCTCACCAACCGTAGGAGTGTATACAATAGGGAGAAGTTCTTCCACATTATCAATAAGAAGCTTGTAGAACAGCCTCTCATTCCGCTCCTACAAAACCATTTTAGAATGAACATATGTGACAAACAGCAAACGGAATATTAACTACTAGTAATACTATCATCATCTGCAGGAACAGCACTAGTTCACCTTCTGAAATATGTCAATTACATGGAATCAAAGGAAAATGAAAGTGAAAGTTTCAAGTGATACCTCGAGTTCCATCAAGGCCACGTATTTGTGCAAGGGAACATCATAATTGCGAATATTGTGCATCAATTTCTTCTCCTGATGAGTGATAAACATAAAATACCTTATATGAACGTAATGTCCTGTTTAAGCCAAACATCAAACATGAAGATATCGGAAAAATTATACCTGAAGCTCCTGTGATGAAATTGCCGGAGGCAACAGACCACGCAAGTAATGAGAGTCTCTTTCCCTCTCGGTAAACGCAAGCCCCTTGTTATGGCGTGGATCCCTCAGCAAAGTGTATCCACTGGAAACGATAAACTTTTGCAGTTACAAAAAAATCCGAGAAGAAATTCTAAATAATTGATGTAATCAGCAGATTTAGAAGTGGATTAAACAAGCATACATATGTGAGTCGTCATCGGTCAATCCAGAATCATTAACAAATAACTCGAAACTTGATCAAACAGATCGAAAGTCGGTTACAACTTACACATCTACAGATTTTATGTACATATTTAGCATACAAATATACATCCAAGAGCTTCCTACATACAGGAAAACTAAATCCGAAACAAGCTCGTTATATATGCAAACTCAAATCCTCCACTAAAATCCAAACAATAAGCAAACAGAAAAATCACAAAACCAGCTGAAACTAGTTGAGATAGAAAAGCAGAAGTCATTGATGAAAACAATTAGTAGTGATATACCTGGCGACGGAGACAGTCCAAGGCGTGACGAGTTGGTCTTCGGTGGCACGATCTTCACCGTAAACGTCCTCAACGCCACCGCCAACGGTGGACCTCGGACTCATGTCAAGAACAGCCTCTCCGTCCCTCATCGGCTTCAACGTACTCTCCATTTTCTCTCTACACTTTCAAAGCTTAATTCAGCTGCTGCAATGCAATGCAATTCTGTGATCGACTCATACGCATACGTATATATACATACCAAACTACAAAACCAATTATTAGTCAAATATACATACATACAAATTGGTCAAAGTTTCTCTTTATCGTAATATAACTACAAACTATATAAATTAAAATATTAAAAACACTAAAAAATATGACGAGAATCTTTAATAGAGAGAGAGAGAGGGAGAGGATAAGTTATTATGCAACCTCTTTACATGGTACAACTGATATAATCCATTTATTCATCACTTATTTTATTCAACTTTTTTCTTTTTTTTAAGAGTGAATTACATAAATGGTCCCTCGTAAATGTCTGGATTTCACTAATCGTCCCTCCAGTTCTGAAAGTACATTGGTGGTCCCTAAAAGCGAGATATGGTGCCCAAACTCGTCCCTAACGCTAACGCCGTCCACTGAGCTGCCGTTAAGGGTGACATGTGCCTCTCACATGAGGGGCATTTTTGTCATTCTAATATATTTTTTTTATTTTCTATTAAAAGAGTAAAAGGCATATTATTTTTATTATAAAATAAATAAACAAATAATTAATTAAAAACAACCATGTCTTTTCCTTGAATCTATAATCCACATGCTCCCTTTCCTCCTTGAATCTCCAGCCCACTGCCCACCCTCATTTTATCATCCAAACATGAAGATCTTGAAGCCACCAGATTTAGAAATATGGAAACTGTCTCCTGCTAATCGTGAAAACATCCCCCACTCTAATCTCTCACACCAGATAGACACTACCACCAGCAACCGTTGCTCCATATTAATCTGAAGATACGTCACCGGAAAACCAGTGAGACCAATGGTTCGGTGAATCGATGAAAACTAGACCGATGCTCAGATTGAATCGATTTTGAACAAGAAAACCAACGAGACTGATGCTCCGATTGAATAGATTTCCAACAAGAACCCATGAGACTGATAAATCAATGAAAACCAAGAGACTGATGCCTCGATGAGGTTCTTTGATTTGATTTTAGAGATTTAGTTTTTAGGGGTTTCATTTGATTTTAGAGAATTGATTCATATTTGTTTTTGTTCGAGATTTCTTGAAATTAAAGTTTTAATATGTCTGAAACCATTCGAATCATCTCATTGTATATGATTTGTTTTCTCAGAGTCTTAATATGTTTTATGGGTTCCATTATTTTCTCAACTCATTCTGTAGCTTTGACAAGTGGATGCAAATTTATTGATTTTAAATTATCATTTGTATGATTTAGAAAAGATTTTAGTTATGATTTCTTGATATTTGATTAAAACTTCAAATTAGATTTTGATTTAGATGAGATTTTGGATTTTTTTTGGGTGGTTGATTATTGTGGCCGGAGGTGAAGGGTGGTGGTGGTGAATGTTGGTGGTGCTGAAGATAAAGGATAGAGGATGAAGAAGAAGTGTCAAATGACGGATTTGCCCATCACGTGAGAGGCACATGTCACCCTTAACGGCAACTCAGTGGACGGCGTTAGCGCCAGGGACGAGTTTGAGCACCATATCTCACTTTTAGGAACCACCAATGTACTTTCAGAACTGGAGGGACGATTAGTGAAATCCAGGCATTCACGAGGGACCATTTATGTAATTCACTTTTTTTTAATTACAAAAATGAAAATAAAATAAGTGGTAGATAGAGAAGTTGTATGAGTTGTACCATGTAAAGATGTTGCATAATAATCTACCCTTATTTCTCTCTCTCTCTCTCTCTCTCTCTCTCTCTATATATATATATATATATATAAAATATTAAAAACACTAAAAAAATATGACGAGAATGTTTAATATATATATATAAAAAATATGACGAGAATGTTTAATATATATATATATATATATATATATATATATATATATATATATATATATATTAAACATTCTCGTCATATTTTTTATATATATATATTAAACATTCTCGTCATATTTTTTTAGTGTTTTTAATATTTTATATATATAGGGGATGGATCAAATGCAAATCAAGCCATTTGTACAAACCGTCGATTTCATTGTTTAATTTAATGCAGAGGCGGAGCTAGGAAATTAGGATGGGGGAGGCCATCCAAGGTCATAGTTTGTTATAAAATGACACGATAAAATATTATGTCTGAATAATTTAACAAAGTCTCATGACGTGATTATGGGTATTAAAATCTTATTTTTGTTTGGAAAAAGAATTAATGGTTTGGTTTTTACTCATTATTCAACCTAGAGTGAATTGTGGATTTGGTCCCTGTGGTTTAGTGATTTCTTTGACCATGATCCTTATTATATGTTTATTGTGGATTTGGTCCTTGTGGTATTCAATTTATTTTGGTAATGGTCCTTCTAACTAACACTTCTATTAACTTTGTTAAATCAATGACCATTTTAGTCATTTTGCCTATTTTTTGTCCTTTTTTATAAGAAAAAATATAAACAATATTTTTATATACACAAACACACATGCATACACACATGTATATATATATATATATATATATATATATATATATATATATATATATATTATATACATGTGTGTGTGCATGTGTGAATAAAAATATTGTTTATATTTTTCTTATCAAAAAAGAGGGAAAAATAGGCAAAATGGCTAAAATAGTCCTTGATTTAACAAAGTTAATGGAAGTGTTAGTTAGAAGGATCATGACCAAAATAAATTGAATATCACAAGAACCAAATCCACAATAAACATAGAATGAGGATCATGGTCAAAGAAATCACTAAACCACATTGACCAAATCCACAATTCACTCTTCAACCTACGATCTAAAAAGAGTTACACTTACGTTTTTACATATCCGACAATGTCTAAAATAAAGTATAATTTGATTTATATATTACATTAATATTTAACTAAATTAATAAAATATAGTTTACATAATTAGGCCTCTTTTAAATATTTGTTATTTACCGAAAAAAGAAACAAAAAATAAATAGTAGTAACTATTTTAAAAGAGAAAAAGAAACTAGCCTCCTTTGTCAAGAGTCAAGAAGGTGCACCGGGATAGGGGAACGGGGTTTAGAAATGGTTTGCTTTTTACTTTCTTTAATATAAAACTATTTTTTATATACAAGAATTCTGCCTTTGTGGGTGGAAAGTTAAGGGGGGCTTGGCATCAGCTTGCCCCTACTGTCTACGTCCCTGATTTAATGAAATTCTTTTATGAAAGTGTTTAATATAGTAAAATTGTTTCATAATAATTTTTTTCTTGATGAAAATTTTTCATATATTTTTGTTTCCATGTAAAAATGAAATTGGTTCATGTGTTTCTCGTTTTGATAAAATTTGTTTTCTAAAATGATTATAATGAACATGCAAATGTACATAATTAGCGCCATCCACAATAATAATGACTAATCAACTTTAAGTAAGAAAAAGTGAAAAAAAAATATATGATTGATTGAATGAGATTTGTATAAATAGTTTGGTTTGTAATTTGTATAAATAGTTTGGTTTGTAATTTGTAAAGTGATGAACAAACATGAACATGTTAGATGAAAAACTCATGGCCGTATGTATCATTTGATGCTACCACGATACATGCAATTAGTGAACTACCATCATCACTGCTTAAATATTGGATGTAAACTTTTACCCAACCTTGGTTCATGAACAGTGAACTAAAAGACATGAGTAATGAAAAATAAACATAATCTGGAGTTCGATAAAATTCATAATTCAAAATCCATCAAAATTGATACCCATAATTCATTTAGTTCTCAAACTACTTCTAACTGATAAATATAGCCAATAAAGTTTCTATTAAAACACCAAACATCATACCAAATGTTGTTGCATATTTTACACAATGTCATGAATACTTAGTTGAACATACATGAACACCTACAAAAATGTTCATCATTGTTGAACATACCTTCGAAACAGTTAACATTACAGCTAAATCATTTTGTGAAAGATTAACACTATATGAGAATTTTTGAATTAAAATGAATACCGGATGAAGTTTTTGAAAATAACCACTATATGATTTTGAAAAAAGTATGAAATCAGTCATGAAAATGTTCATATGATTTTAACATTATTTTGAAAATGGAATTTTTTTTGAAATCATAACCTATGCTAGCTAGAATCAAGGAGGTTTTATTTTTGTAACCCCCAAATAATTAAATGAAATATAAAATATTTGCTAATTAAGAATTAATATTTTTACCCTTTAGCATTAAATACTAAAACAAAGAAAACAAAATCAAAGATGGATTTCTATTGGTTAAAAATGGTTTATAAAGTTAATAACAAATGATCGATTAACAAATGATCCTTACTCTATATATAGAGAGAGAATATTAAATATTTATCTATACTATTATATTAAAAGGCTTAATCAGTTCTTGAAAATATCGTTCTTGAAAAACGGTTTTTGAAAACCCTAATTCTTCTCCCCACGACGCTTCCTTTTCTCCCTCCCCACGTTCCTGCAATCTTCATCGCTTCCTCCCGCTATATGATCAAGAAACCCACTGAATCAAAGCAATTATATCATCCCTGAATCAAACTCTAAATCCTAGAACCCCAAATCCCCCAATTTCACACATTGCTACGGTTTCAATTTCCTCAAATTGACAACCAACAATGAAGGTTCATCCCAATCCAACTAAACAAAACATCACAATCCGTTACGAATCCGGTTCGCCACCTGCCGCCAAAAAAAGCTCCGACGACTCCCTCACATCTTCGCTAAAGTCCTCAAGCTCCCGTTTTACTCCGACGCCGATGTTTAGTGACGGAGAGCTTGTTGTTACGGTGCCGAAAGGTGTTGAACTCCATGAAAATCGAGGAGAGGTTTAAGGAGAAAGGTAACAGATCGTAACTATTTTGTTATTGTATAGTAATAACAATATGTTTTGTTTGATGGTAGGTTATGTTCAACTTCATGAAGGTTTCATTTTTTTTTGAACGGGCAAGAAGGTTTCAATTGTTTATGATGATTTATCAAATTCAGAGTTTGCTCATACATTTTTCTTTTCTCTCACAAATGAAAACATTTTATGGTATTTAAACCAACCAAAAGCGTAAGAAAGGGCTTTCAGTTCCTTAACTAGGGTTCTTCAATCTTCTCCTTTCCTTCGACTTTGGAATCCTCTTCAAGAAGGTAATCTCTCTCGTCACAGTTCTTCATCTAATCCACCTTGAACTATTTATTAATTGAACTCAACGATTTAATACTTCCATTTTGAAGTTGTTTTGATTTGAGTTCTTCCGTTTCAGGAGTTCTTTTTGTAGGAATTGCATGTGGGATATGAGCGATTCTGTGCAGTTATGGTTTTTTGTTTTGGGATTTTTTTTGGATTGGTTTTTATGTGATTGTTTTGCTAAAATTGTAAGTTGAATTGATTTGTTTACAATTGTTGTGCTAACCTTATTGAATCCAGTTCGAAAATGAATGAGGTTTGTAGTTAGGATAGCTTGGTTACTGTCCACACAAAAATGAATGTAATTCAAAGAATATGGGATATATCAATTGAGGAAAAAATTGTGAAAATTGAATGAATGTATATTGGTTATTCATGTGGATCTCTATATTAGAAGAGGCATAAAAGAAGACAGAGAATGACTATTTGTTGTTGCATCTTAGCAAATAAACATGCTTTTTTTTTACTTTGAGTGTCACCAATACTAATTCATCAATATGCTATTTCAACTTATGAAGCTATTAGAAACCAAAATCAAATAAGAGTAGCGTTTGATATATGGATCATTGAGAGAGAGAGAGAGAGAGAGAGAGAGGTGAGAATGATATATGGATCGATTTTGAGGGAGCATGAACCCATCAAGAGATAAGATAAGACCTAAAATAAGAGGAGTGTTTACCTTTTATTATACCAGTAGAAAAACCATTTTTGTGAAAATCCAAAAAGTGAAAGTGAATCAGTGGTATATTTGGTTTCTTTGTCGGCATTAGGGTGTTATCGGTTATGAATTTCTCTATTACTTCAAAAAAATTATTCCACTGGAAATTTTGCTTTGCATCTCTGTTTTTAGTTGTTCCTCATAGTGATTAGTGATGTTGTGTTTTTGGAAACTATCAGGTGCTGGAATCTCATCAATCTAGCAGTTGGACACATCTGGAACAAAAAAGGCTTTCATCTCATGTTTTGATGTTGCAATTTTTCTTGCTAAGAAGGTGCTACCTACTTCTCTTCTCTGCTAAATAAAAACAATAACATAAAGTTCATAGCAAAAACACCGCCCCTTTTCAATATAAGAGCATATCCAACAAAATAAAGATAATAGAGATTTTGGAGATTTTTATTTATAAAAGTTGATCCAACCGAATCCCCAAAATATTCAAGAAATTTGAATAATTTAATAATATAATAAATGTTAGAATCTTTAAAAGGAGAAACTATTCGAGTTAGATGTAATTCTTTTAGGAGATTTTAACTTTTACTTCTCTATTTATGACAAACTATAGAGCAACTGTTGAAGGAATCATCCAAATCATTTCTTTTATGGGACTGTCCCAAATACCACCAAGCTAAATGTTTAATGGGCGAATAGTCTAATCTTGTGAAATTATTTTTTCAAACGTAGATCCAATCAAAAGCAGATAAGAAGATATATGACATGATTGATGTCTTGTGGGAAGGTAGCATGTGATGATATTTATAGTATTAGCTTAGATGGAGATTTAGTCAATAAAATTTTGCACTAAGCTTCATTATTATTGCTATACAAGTATCTATCGAGTTACACAAATAGGGTATTCATTAAGTTATGTTCCTGGGTAAGATGGATATCTAGATTTTGCCAAAAAGTTTGTAGTTTATATGCTTTGCAAGTACTGAGGTCTGCTATTTATGTCCAAGTAAGGTTTAATATGTTTTATGAAAAGAAATGGACAATGGATTTATCTGTCGTTTATGAATTGATATAAACCATAAAATTTTGTGAGACATCTTTTTATGTCAACTATCAAATTATGAATCGTATCTAATTAAAATCTTTATATCTTGGTTGTAATCAATGGAATGTAAGATATTTTCAATGGTTTTACTGATTTGGCAATTTCTGTATTATTATTGAAGGCGATTGGTTATCGCAATATCGCAATGCTGGCACAGTTGAGCTCATTGTTGATACTCTTTCTAGGGATTTTTATTTTGTGGATATGAACACAGTCTTTAGGTAATTGCTTGAGCTAACTCTTAATATTCACAAGTGAAGGATAAGTGGTAGTTAATCAGGGACAGACTCAATTCTTCTTCAGGTTGGGCATCTTGTGACTGAAATGATTGTTGGTCAAGATCTTGGAGAGCAGCAATTTTGTGTTGCAAATGGAGATCAGCCCCCCCCCCCCCTTTTTCTTGATCAAGCATAGATTCCTATATCAGATTAATTGGTTGCTTGCATTATATTTTTGTTTCATAATTTGTTTCAATAAAATGCAAGTACTTATTTGCGTTTAGGTGTTCTTATAACTCTTTTAGTAGATAGTGCATGAAGTGTGCATATGCATGTCTACGGCTGGGAGGGAGGCTAATGGTGCATGAAAATGGTTAAAAGGGCTTTTACATTTTCTACTTTTGCTTTGGCAATCACCAAGGCTTTTGATGTATATAGTTCATTTGTTTAATTATAATTAGCAGGGCATGTTTTTGAAGCCATAATATATGCTGAAAATGTGCCAAGAGGATTTCTGCCGGCAAACAGAGTTCTTCAACATTACCGTCTTGTTCCAGTCTCAGCAAGTGGTATGTTTTGCAGTGTTTGCTTTAAACACATGACACAAAGTTATGAAGGAACAAAAATTGTAGTTTATGACCGGTTTAAGGAGGAAGGAAGCTATAGGGTTAAATTCACTGTGTTTGGGATCACTTTCCAACCTTGCAACATGGTTGCATGGGTTGAAAATGAGATCTGCATGAGTGGAAGGAGGCGTCATCATATTTTTCTTGATAACCTTGGGAGAAGAAGGGGAAGCCATGGAGGAGAGAAAAAAATGTAGGTTGTTTAGGAGAGAAAGGATGAAGAGAAAAGGATGAGGAGGGGTTATATTTATAGTGGAAATAGGAGGGAAAAAGAAAAGGAAGGGATTTGAAAATGTAGGTAAAAAGGAAAGGAGATAATAGTGTGTAAGAAGATTTGATGGAAGATTTCTAGGAGTTGGGGAAAGAAAAGAAGAGAGGAAAAGATTGGAAGGAAAAGTTGAGATTTGGTAGGATGGGATAGATGGAGGAAAAAAAATAAATAGGGAAGGAAAAGTTATGGAAATAAAAAAATAAAAGTAGAAAGGTAGGATGGGAAGGGAAGTAGGAGGGATGGGATGGGTGAAGAGGGGAAGTCTAGGGAAGTGGGAAATGGAAAGTATGGGAGAAAAAGTGTGGAAGGGAGAAAGAGAGGAAAAGGTAGTATGGTAAAGAGTGGGAAAAAAAAGGGGGGGGGGAATTTTCAGCCTATGGGGATTGGGGGGGGGGGGGGATTCTTGGTGAGGCAAAAAAAATGGGAGAAGGTGTGGGTAATGTGGGTGGTCGGCTACCGATAGGGTGGTGGCCGGCCGCCGATGGGTAAAGGAAAGAGTGGTGAAAGTAGACTTTTTTTTTTTTTTTTTTTTTTTTTTTTTGGCTAAGGGGAGAGGGGGATCGGGGGCTAAGGGGGGCCGAAAGAGGGAGTATAAGGGGTTGGTAGGTTTCGACCGAAGAGGGAGGAATAAGGGGGGTCGGCGGCCGATGGGAAGGAGGGAGGGGGCGGTCGGTAGCCGACGGGAAGGAGGGGAGGGGGGTCGGTCGGTAGCCGACGGGAAGGAGGGGAGGGGGGGGAGGTCGGTAGCCGACGGGAAGGAGGGGAGGGAGGGAGGTCGGTAGCCGACGGGAAGGAGGGGAGGGGGGTCGGTCGGCTAGGGGTAGTCGGCTAGGGGGTGTTTGATTGAGGGGTAGGTCGAGAGAGAGAGAGATGACCGAGAGAGAGAGATAGAGCCGAAAGGGGAGAGGGTTAGGTCGGTAGCCGATGGGGTGGTTTGGGTGGTCGGCTACCGACGGGGTGGAGAGAGAGATCGGCTAAGAGTTAGGAAGAAAAAAGTTGTAGGTGGGAAAGAAAAAAAAGGAAAGAAAATATAGGAAAAAGAAATAGAGGAAGGTCTTGATGATGTCGGCAAGATGACATCACCTTGATGATGCCATTAAGTCCAACTACAATAAACTTGGAATTATCATCAGTACAAAAAAATAGCAGACTTTTGTTTTTGTGTTTTTATCGCTCAATATATATATATATATATATATATTTGATTTCTTTTCTTTTCTTTTCTATCTCTCAATTTTTTTTTTTTGATTTCTTTTCTTTTCTAACTCTCAATTTTTTTTTTTTTTGATTTCTTATCTTTTCTAACTCTCATTTTTTTTTTTTTGATTTCTTTTCTTGAAGAAAACTAAACATCGACATTTAACATACCGAGTTCGCCGATTAGGAACTTGAACCGAGCTTCGTCAAGAGGCTTGGTGAAGAGATCCGCCAGTTGGAGGTCGGTAGGGATGAAATGGAGTTCGACATCACCTTTGGAGATGTGATCCCGGATGAAATGATACCGGATGTCGATGTGCTTGGAACGAGAGTGCAGCACCGGATTGTTTGCGATTGCGATCGCACTTGAGTTGTCACACAGAATCGGGATATGAGAGTACAGTTGATTGTAGTCTCTCAGTTGGTTCTTCATCCAAAGGATTTGAGCACAGCAACTTCCAGCAGCTACGTACTCAGCCTCAGCGGTAGAGGTTGAGACTGAGTTCTGCTTCTTGCTAGACCAACTAACAAGCTTGCCACCAAGGAGTTGACAGCTGCCAGTGGTGCTCTTCCTATCAATCTTAGAGCCTGCAAAGTCAGAATCTGAATATCCCATTAGATCAAAACCTGAGTCTTTGGGATACCAAAGACCCAGATTCATGGTACCTTTGAGATACCGAAAAATGCGTTTAACCGCAGCCAAGTGAGATTCCTTCGGATTGGCTTGGTAACGCGCACACAGGCAAGTAGCAAACATAATGTCTGGTCTACTCGCAGTAAGATAAAGAAGAGAGCCGATCATGCCTCGGTAGTTGGTGATATCCACAGATACACCATCCGGATCAGTATGGAGTTTCAAAGGTGGTGCCATGGGAGTTTTCATGGGGGAGGAGTTTTCAAAATTGAACTTCTTCAGAAGATCACGAATGTATTTACTTTGATTTATAAAGATTCCTTCTGAAGATTGTTTAACTTGAAGTCCTAAGAAAAAGGTGAGCTCCCCCATCATACTCATCTCATATTGGCTTTTCATGAGAGAGGCAAACTCATCACACAGTGACTCATCAGTGGCACCAAAAATGATATCATCCACATAGATTTGAACAAGAATAAGATTACCTGAGGTTTGCTTGATGAACAAAGTGTTGTCAATTTTACCTCTTGTATACTTGTTCTTCAGGAGAAAGTCAGCAAGAGTGTCATACCAGGCACGGGGAGCCTGCTTTAGACCATAGAGAGCTTTGTCTAACCTGTACACATAGTCAGGATGGACTGGATCTTCAAAGCCAGGGGGCTGTTTCACATAGACTTCTTCAGCTAGCTCCCCATTCAGAAAGGCACTCTTGACATCCATCTGGAAGACTCTGAAGTTCTTGTAGGCAGCATGAGCAAGAAAGATTCTGATGGCTTCAAGTCTGGCAACTGGAGCAAATATTTCATCATAGTCAATTCCTTCCTCTTGCCTATATCCTTGTGCAACCAGTCGGGCCTTGTTTCTGATCACGGTGCCTTCTTCATCCATTTTGTTTCGAAAGACCCACTTGGTTCCTATGATGGTTTTTCTGGAAGGACGAGGAACCAATCTCCAGACTTTGTTTCTTTCGAACTGAGAAAGTTCTTCTTGCATGGCAGTGATCCAACATGGATCAGCTAGAGCTTCGTCAACTTTCTTTAGTTCAAAGAGAGAAAGGAAGTTCACATAGAGACAAATGTTACCAACACCTCTTCGAGTCTGTACACCAGCTTGTTGATCACCAATGATTTGATCAATGGGGTGATCTTTTGTCCACTTTAGGGCAGGAGGTAAAGAAGGAGGGTAAGATTTGTAGAGGAGAGTTGGAAGGGCAATGTTGAGGAGAGATGGATGGAAGATCTGCTTGTATAGGTGAGGAGTGGATGTCAGATGGGGAGACTGGGATGATTGTATGTTGAGGTTGGGTAGGCTGAGGATCATCCTCTTGATGAGAAGAGGGGTTGTGAGAAGTAGAGGGTTCATTGTTTTGGTAGAGAGAAGTGGGAACTGTGTAGGGAATGTCTGATGATGTTGGAAGAGGACCATCATCAACACAGGAGGACATCCATCTGTTCAATTCTTCATCATCACAAGAGAGGGATGATATCTTGAGGTCATCAAATTTGACATGGATGGATTCATCAATGCACTTCCTTCGGAGGTTGTAGACTCTGAAAGCTTTGGAAGTGAGAGAATATCCCACGAAGATTCCTTCGTCAGCTTTGGGATCAAATTTTCCCAAATTTTCTCTATCATTGAGAATGTAGCAGACACACCCAAAGACATGAAGAAAACCAATGTTGGGTTTTCTACCATAAAAGACTTCATAAGGAGTCTTATTATGTCTTTTTACAATGATAGACCTATTTTGGGTGAAGCATGCAGTGTTGATTGCTTCGGCCCAAAAGTAGGTAGGAAGGTGAGATTCACTCAACATGGATCGGGCAGCTTCACATAGCGTTCTGTTCTTTCTCTCCACTACACCGTTCTGTTGTGGAGTTCTGACGGCAGAGAAGTTCTGAGAGATGCCTTTTTCATTGAAAAAGTCATCCAACATACTGTTCTTGAATTCTGTTCCGTTGTCACTTCTTACAGATCTTACCAGCTGCCCATTCAACACTTCAGATTTTTTGATGAACTTTATGATTTCTTCAGTAGTGTCACTTTTATACCTGAGAAAAATTACCCAAGTGTAACGAGTGAATTCATCAATAATAACCAGAATGTACCTTCTACCACCAAGGCTTGGAGTACTGACTGGTCCACACAGATCCATGTGGAGCATCTGAAGAGGCTGAGTGATGGAGAAGCATTGCTTGGACTTGAAGGAAGATTTTGTGAGTTTCCCTTTCTCACAAGCAGCACACAACTTTTCTTTCACAAAGGATAACTTTGGCATGCCCGTAACGAGCTCCTGGTTTGAAAGGACATTCAAAGTCTTGAAGTTGAGGTGAGAGAGACGCTTGTGCCAAAGCCAACATCTTTTGGTAGAGTTTTCAGAGACAAAACAGATGTTTGTTCCGAAGGATGAACTATGTCCCATGTCTATGACATAGACATTTTCTTTGCGGTAGCCAGAGAGTACAGTTTCCATCTTTTCGTTGAAAATGATGCATGAAGATAATTCAAACATCACCTTGTACCCCAGATCACACAGTTGGCTTATGCTTAGGAGATTGTGCATCAAGCCTTCAACATAGGCTACTTTATTAAAGGTGATGGAACCATTTGAGAGTGTTCCATAACCTTTAGTCCTTCCTTTAGAGTTATCACCAAAGGTGACAGAAGGACCTTTGGTAGGCACGAAGTCAGCAAGGAGAGATTTGTTGCCGGTCATATGTCTTGAGCACCCGCTGTCGAGATACCAGATTTGTTGGTGCCCTAGACCCTGCAATCACAAGAAAATCAGTTCTTTGGTACCCATTTGGAGATGGGTCCTTTTGAGTTAGAAGGAGAAGAAGTATCCTTGGAAGCATTTTTATCAATTTTCTCCAGAGGACAATTCTTAGCAAGGTGAGAGGTATTACCACAGTTATAACATTTTCTATATGTGAAAACCTTTTTGGAGCTTTGACCAGATTCCTTGTGATGACTGGTCACATTGACTTTCATGGCCTTGAAGGTTAGAGGAAAGTCAAGAGGCTTAGGACCCAAGATACCTTTGCCAGATTCAGTTGAAGGAATAGAAGAGGGTGTCTTGGAATTTAGCTTATTTAACATCACAACTCTGGGGATTGGAAGAGAAGATGGTTTCTTTGAGTTTTTCTTGGGAAGTTTCTTTTGGGGAGAAAGATTGGCAACAGATTTTCCCAATTTGGAGAAAGAGACTTTGTTTGAAGAAGGCTTAGGAAAAGAAGGTTTGGGTTCAGAAGAGGAAGACTCGTTTATTTTTAAGGAACACATAGACTCAATAATTGGTTTAGAAGTGTCATTTGAGTCTTGGGTTTCCTCACTCTCATTTGGTGAATCAATGATTTTAGCTTTGATGAACATTCCAAATTTGAGATCTTTAGAGGGATCAGAAGAGTCCAAAGGTTCAGAGTTGTCATAGTTCTCTTCAGAGGATTCGTAGAATGAGGGAAGAGAGAAAAGAGCATGAGTGTCAGAAGAAGGTTCAAGGTCATATTTCCCGAAGCCTAGTCCAGACTTGTCATCACAAGATATTTGATCCTGAAAAATCCTTTCTAAATTTTTGGACGAGCTTGTCCACTTTTTCACAGTTTCTTGCTCCTTTTTAAACTTTTTAAGAAGTTTATTTTTCTCTTTAGCAAGAGTAAAGTTTATAGTTTTCAAATCCTCAAGCTCAGCCTTGATTTTATCAAAGTGTTTTAGTTGAGAAAGACAGACTTGCAGTTGAGAAGAAAGAGATTTTATCTGAGCATTTGCCTTCTTCTTTCCATCCTTGGCTTCATAGAAGTCAATGGTCAAAGAATCAAAGGCTTCAATTTTCTCAGCATCAGAGAGAGAGAAAAATGGATGTACCTGAGAAGATGATGTGGAGCACTCAGCAGACACAAGAGCCATGGAGGTGGAAGAGGTTTCACCATCATCAGCATCATCTATTTTAGCCATAAAGCAGAGATTGGCCATTTCCTTATCACTTTCGGAAGTTGGTTCATCTGCCCAATCATGAGATTCGGCAAGAAGACCTTTTCCTTTGTTGGCTAGAAGAGCATTCCTTTCCTTCTCTCTCTTGTATTTGGCCTTGTACTTTTCAGCACGGTCAGAGTTTGAAGGAGCAGAAGTTTTTGATTTTTGAAAAGAGGGTTGAAGGGAATCAGACTTGGTTCTGACAAACCTAGAGGATGTACGGTTGGAGGAGGGCAGTCCAGACTTATCAGAGGACCTGCTTCTGCATTCAGAAGCAAAGTGTCCCTTCCTCCCACACCTGTAACATTCCTCATTTGATTTGTCAGAGGAAGCAATTTTTGAAAAAGTAGAGGAGGGTTTTCTAAAAAACCTGGGTTTTCTAGAAGCGAAGTGAGGTTTGCCTTTAGAAAAGCCAGCCAGCATGGCAACACCATCTGACAGCTTAGCCACAGAGGTTTCTTCTCCTTCATCATCGGCCTCACTGAGATAGGCTTCTGAAGGGTCATTGGGGTCCTCTTGACTGTCGTTGTCAGAGTCAGAAGGATAGGTGATCCTAGGGACACACACAGTACTTTTGGAAGATTCACCAACAAGGGCTAGAGAGGAGCCTTTGATGTCTTTTGTGAATGACTTCCTAAGCAGTTTAGACTGCTCATAGTTGAAGAGGGTGCCATACAAGGCAGTGAGAGGCATAGATTCAAGATCCTTGGTAGACTTGATACAAGTACAGATGTTTTCCCAAAATTCAGGAAGACAGTCCATGAACTTGCACAAGACTTCCTCATTGTCATATATGCGACCCACAAGTTTAAGATCATTGAGAAGGCTATTAAAGCGATTGTAGTAGTCTGAGAGAGACTCACCCTTCTCATGAGAGAAGAGTTCATACTTTCTTACAAGAGCAATCTTTTTGCTCTTTTTCACCTCAGACGTACCTTCATAAAGAACACACAGAGTGGATCACATTTCTTTTGCAGTAGAAAGATTAACGAGAGAATGATAGACCTCATCAGGCAGAGAGAGGGCAATGATGGCTCTGACTTTAGTATCAAGAGCTATAAGACGTCTGTCTTCATCATTGTATTTACTGGGGTCCTTTAGAATATATCTCCCAGTAGCTGGAGTCCTTTCTTCTTCAGAAGAGTCCTCATCAGCTTTTCCCTTGTCTGCATTATATCGGTCCCAAACTCTAGGCATAAAGGGACCTTCATGTAAAATAGTTGGATATCTGCTGTCAACTCCTTCTAGGAAGAGTATCATACGACTTTTCCACAAGAAAAAGTTATTGGGGTTAAACCTTGGTGGTTTGGCTATAGAGCCATTGTCGTATGAAACAGCATTGAAGTTTTGAGAAGAATCATTTTTTAAAGAAGAAGAAGATGCTGCCATCACGGATCTAGTTTATTGAGTTAAACTAAACCGCTCTGATACCACTTGTTAGTCCCAAATAGCAGTAAATAAATAAGCAAAGTATTGTAGAAGGGGGGTTGAATACAATACACACAGTTTTTCACTTACTTTAATTCTTATTGATTTGAAATCAAGAATTACACATAGAAAACTTTTGATTGTTGCGGAAGAGAATAGATGAAATCTATTCAAACAATCTTACACTAAGAGAAATGAAGAACAATTGTAAAACACTTAGAAAACAATAAGAACTTCTTAGAGAGAATGCCAGTGCACTTAGAGAGCTTGAATGCTTGAGAGCTGGTTATCTTGCATGTTGAACCATCCTCCATATTTATAGTGCCTCATGCATTAAATGCATGGGACACCTGTTGAGCAAAGGATGGACACAGGTCTTCAGCAAGGAAGGACACAGGTCTTCAGCAAGGTACAAGGTACAGGATGTACCTTTTGTCAGCAAGGTACAAGGTACAGGATGTACCTTTTGTCTTCAGGTGTTTTGGCTTCAAGTGTTGACCTGCAGAAGGATGGTAGAGACCTTTCCTTAAAATGGTGTAGTAGACAAAACTTGCTTTATCTGATCTCCAGATGAGGTCAACATGTTGATATGCAAGATAACACAATATACTTTGTGAAAAGTACAATGTGTTGAAGAAATCTTCAAGCATCTTCGGCTCCTGAAGATATGAGAACATCTTCAGCTTCTAGGGAGAGGTCATCGGCTGCCGAAGGCTTGAGAGATCTTCGGATTTTCTCGAAGATGTGAGGTCTTCGGGTTTTCTCGAAGATGTGAGGTCTTCGGATTTTTCCGAAGATGTGAGATCTTCGGACTTTCCCGAAGATGTGAGATCTTCGGATTTTCCCGAAGATGTGTGATTGACACCATCCTGGCTGATGGTGTTGATCACTTAGGCATGCTTGGCTTTAGGCTTAGAAGACTATCTTCAATCCGCTTTGAGAGATGTACTCCTACTTTGTCTTCTTCGGTTGATCTTCGACTTCACCGAACATTTGTAAAGAAACCAAGCTGCTAAAAGAACCTCAAACATATTCTAAGTAGGATGATATAAGATGGAAGATTAGGAGGTCATCTTCAAATCTTCAGATGACCCAACAATAGCCTTCAAACTCGTTATGATTTTATTCCAACGCTCTACGATTTTCTCTTGTATAATGTTTTTTCGTTCACTAACCGGGATTGATTCAATTGCGTTGGTGATTTAATGTCTATTTTTATGTTTTTTTTGGAATTTCTTAGGTTTCTGAAAAAGCTTCTGACCGAGGATTTGCCTCGATTATTTGTGCATACCAATAAGATTGTCTTGGATTTCCAGAAGGGGAAAGCAGTTGGTCCAGTAAAAAATGATTTCAATTCAACAGAAGTGTAAGAAGGTAATAAAGATCTTGCTGGCGAACTTTCAGTCACTCTTGTTGATGCTCGAAAGCTCTCTGCATCTTGTATGGTGAGTGTATTGGTAATTTGTTCCTTTTACGAGATTTTTATAAACTTCCACTATGAAAAAGGCACACAGTTTTAGGTTTTGCATTGAGACCTCAACATGTATAGAGATATTGTGAATATGCAATTATGTGCAATTATATACATTTTATATATTGGTAGGAAATTTCCATTTTGTTGTTGAGAATAAGTTGTTTCTTTTAAGTACTTATGATATGAAAAGTTGAGATATGTCCTCTGTAAAACACTTTGAATGTGATTTGTAATAAATTAGAAAGGTTTTTGGGCATTCTTCTTTCCATGAACTTGATTAGTCACAACTTGGATAAAGTTTAACTTAATAAAAAAACTAATGTTAAACCTTCTATGTTTTCTTGTAAATATTTTAAAAATAGAACAAAAATTGAAACATTATTGTCGTTTCACGATGATATGCGACTGAATCTTTGGATCAAGTTTGCAGCTTCATCAAGATCCCATCGTGAATCCTCCGTCAAAGCAAGTAATGGATTACCTAAATTATGTATACACCTTACAATCACTTTCGAGTTTTCAATTTTAGATTCAATATGTCTGACGCTGCATCGCACGCAGGTATATGCCTAGTATACTTATTACTCCCTCCGTCCCAAAATAAGTGTCCACATTTCTATTTATGTTTGTCCCAAAATAAGTGTCCACTTTAAAAAAGTAGATAACTAAATTCTCACATTTACCCTTAATTAATGCACAAATATAGAAGAGTTGTGGAGAGAGAGAATAATTAAATAAGGGTAAAGATGTCATTTGGTAACAAAAATGTGTATTAATTATGCATGTCTAAAACTATATGGCAAGTCAATTGTGAACACTTATTTTGGGACGGAGTTTACAATTCATTAGTTATAATCATTGATACAAAAATAGCACTAAGTTTTGGGTGCGACAACACATTATTGGTAATGGAGACGTGGTGGGGACGAGTGTACATAATATGATGCATAGAGCACCACTTGCATTTTGGATTCTTCTCTCAAAATCCAAGGTAATATATATAGAGAGAGAGAGAGGGATATATATATATATATTATTGGAATAATATTATTTATTATTATTAATGAAAGTGCTGCTACGATTAAAAATTTAAAAATCTCCATCGCATTCAGACGTGGGGCACACCGACAGATAAGTGGATAATGGATAGGTGTTATCGGTGTAGGAAATAACCCAAACTAAATAATTCATATCTATATTATCTATATCTATACTATATTATAAAATACGGATAAAAAACTCTTAAATATAAATTATTAGGTACAAGGTACCATTATTTTATGCAAAATTTTAAAAATATTTTAATTTACAAGTATCAAAGCATAAGATACATATTACTACTTCAGACTTCTAACACCCACCAATTTGGTATGTGCAGAGTCTTCCTTTTATGCAGACATTTCCATGTATCACTATTAATTAATATATTATATTACTATAATTTTGTTTTAATTATACTATTAAATATATAATTGGTTATTTTTTCTAGATGTTATTAAAATATATAAAATAATCATTGCATTCTAACAAAATACTTAATTTTTTTACATAAAAATCATTATATTATTAAGCATAAATTAAATAAATTTATAAAAAAAACATTATCACTTTCTCAAAACCATCCAAAATCGTACTGTAAATCGACAAAAAAATAAAATGAAACATTAAAATTGTGATGTATCTCGCTGCATTGCGCGAGTACGCTTCTAATTATATTAAAATTCTAATATAGTTAGAAGGTTTTTGGAAAGTCATCAATTTCTCCCATATTAATTACAATTATCACCCTTATAATTAATTATTTAATTTACTTTATATCCCGTGTTTTTTCATTTTTCATTTTATACTTTTATCATGTTAACACAAATAATCGTATATGAACAAAAATGCAATGAAAAAATACGTTTCTTTTTTTACAAATTATACCATTATAATCGTCTCATTAATACTTTCAAAACGAGCCAAATATTGAATATTCTTTTAATTTAACTGTACTATAAAATATAATGAACATCTACGAATTAATTTGCTTTCTATCCATACATTTTATTTTTTTTCACCGTTAGCATATTCAAAATACATAATCGTAGATCAACTAAAGTATATTAAAAATATGTTTTATATTATTATAATTTTTTCATCAATAATTTTAATATAAACTAATTATTGAATATTTTTATGGGTAGCATAAATTTGTAACATTATATATATAGGGGGAGTTTTCTTTTGCAACCCTTCTAAGGGGCTGTTTACCAAATTTTCCATTAAATCCTGTCTGGATAAATTTGTCTGTCTGGATAAATTGATGTTGTTTACTTTTTTATCTGAATCAACAGTCTGAATAACAGAAATGACCAATTTACCCCTGAATATGAATTTTTAGCTGTTTTATAAATTGTTGTTTATTTTTTAAGTCATATATTCATAAACTCATTGATATAATCCAAAAATCAAACGAAAATTCATTAAGTACTTAAACTTCCAAGTCCAAACACAATGTAGCCAAGTTCAAACAAAAAGTAGCAAGTATGAAATCGACATTGTAGAAATCATGGTTACAAAAATCTACATTACAGAAATGTCGAGCAGCTATGGAGAAGAAACAAGTATGGAACAAAAATCGACTGAAAAACAAGTAAGGAATAACAATCGACTGAAGAAAAAACAAGTATGGAACAACAATCGACTTAAGAAATAAGTATGAAACAACAATCGACTGAAGAAACAAGTATGAAACAACAATCGAGTATGGAGAATGTTAGAAGATGAATGTGCTGAAGGTTTGAGACTTCGATATATTGATTGAGAGAATAAACATACAATATGAAAAGTAATAATGAGAAAAGTTGACCTAGACTATAAGATACAATGTATTTATACAGAGACTATATGGGCATGGGCCTTATACGGACATGGGCCTAGGCCCTCTACACATATACATTAACATCCCCCTCAAACTCAATCGGGAGAAGAATGAGCCAGATGGAGTTTGGAAACTAGATCACGAAATCGTCCTGGTAGATGAGCTTTAGTGAAAATGTCGGCCGGTTGATGAAGAGTTGAAATAGGAAGATGATGGATAGTCTTACGAGTCACATGTTGATGAACAAAGTGACAGTCAATTTCAATATGCTTCGTTCGCTCGTGAAAGACATCATTGTGAGCAATCTGAATCGCACTGTTGTTGTCACACCACAATGTAGTTGGAGACTGTTAAGGAGCCCCCATGTCAGAGAGTAGCCAGCGTAACCACACAAGTTCTTGAGCCGTATCATCTAGTGCTCGATACTCAACTTCAGTACTGGATCGAGCAGTGAGAGATTGTTTCTTGCTCCGCCAAGATATAAGAGAGTCTCTAAGAAAGAAACAGTAGCCGGTAGTGGAGTGACGATCAGTCATGTCACTGTCCCAATCAGCATCAGAAAAACCTTGCAAAGTCAATGATGATGTGGATGGAAAATGAAGACCATGAAACATGGTCCCTTTTAAATATCGAAGAATGCGCATAACAGCAGCATAGTGATTAGAACAGGGTGCAGACATGAACTGACTGACAGTATGAACAACATAAGCAATGTCAGGTCGAGTCACTGTCAGGTAGACAAGTGACCCCACTAACTGGCAATATAAAGTAGGATCACGCAGAGGAGGTCCAGCATTCGGAGCCAAATGAAGGTTGTGCTCAAGAAGAGTGGATGCAGTTTTGTTGTTAGTAATCCCAACTTTTGACAAAAGATCTGAGGTGTATTTGGCTTGACAAAGATAAACTCCCGATGGATCTGAGAGAACCTCAAGACCAAGAAAATAGTGTAAAGAGCCAAGATCCTTCATCTCAAAACAGGAGCTGAGAGATGTCTTGAGATTAGCTATGCCTGTAGAGTCACTGCCAGTAATAATCATATCATCCACATACAGGAGAAGTAAGATTGTGCCAGCCTCAGTGGTCCAAGTAAACATTCCTGAATCATAGTTGCTGGGTGAGAAGCCCAGAGAGGTGACTGTGGAACTGAATTTCTCAAACCAAGCTCGCGGAGCTTGCTTGAGTCCATAAAGAGCCTTCCGAAGACGACAAACATGACCTTGTGGAAGTCGAACGCCTGGAGGAGGTGTCATGTAGACTTCCTCAGATAAGTCACCGTTCAAGAAGGCATTTTTAACATCCATCTGAAAGAGAGGCCATTGTTTAGTAACTGCGATGGCTAGGAGACTGCGAACAGAAGTGACTCGAGCAACAGGTGCAAATGGCTCCTCATAATCAATGTCATACTCTTGATTGAATCCCTTTGCCACCAGGCGAGCTTTGTACCTATCAATAGAACCATCGGATTTTGTCTTGATTTTGAACACCCATTTGGAACCAATGGGTGACTTACCCGGTGGAAGAGGAAAAGAGTCCCATGTCTGAGCTTTGTCAAGAGCCTAAAGTTCCTCATCCATAGCTTTCTGCCAATCAAGATTAGAGGAGGCTTCCTTGTAGGAAGTAGGTTCATGATTGGACAACAGAGTAGCATAAACATGATAATCACGGAGATGAGAAGAAACTTGTCTTACCCTTTCAGATCGTCTAACATTCGGAGATTGAGACGTTCCAGGAGCCAAAGACTCAGCAGGCAACTCAGATGTTGGCGGTGCGGATGGAGCAGATGATTGATGTTGATCAGGAAAACTCTGAGAAGCAGATGGTGGAGGGGCAGGAGACTCTGAAGGAGAGGCAGAGTCAGAAGATGTTGGAACAATAGGTGGAGAGGATATGAAGTCAGATTGGAGTGAGTCCAATGAGACAGAAGCATCAGTAAAGAATGGAGCGGTGAAGATAGGGGACTCACGAAACTTGGATATAGAAGAGAAAGGAACATGTTTCCAGAAGGTAACATGACGAGATATACGAATACGCTGGGAGATAGGATCCCAACAGCGATAACCCTTATGCTCAATACCGTATCCAAGGAAGCAACAAAGTCTGGAGCGAGGTTCAAGTTTGGTATGTTCATGAGATTGTAACTAAATAAAACAAGCACTACCCCAAACTTTTAGAAGTTCAGAGGAAGGGGTGACCTCATGAAGAGCCTCATAAGGAGACGTATTATTAAGAATGGGGGTAGGATGACGATTGATAGTGTAAACTACAGTGAAAGCAACTTCACCCCAAAAACGTTCTGGACATTTTGCAGAAATGAGAAGAGTGCGATCCGTATCAAGAATATGACGGTGTTTGCGTTCGGCATGACCATTTTGAGGATATGTGCCAAGATAAGAGTACAGAGAGATAGAGAGTCCCCTGAGATTGAAGAAACGAGAGAAGAGAGGACTCTTTGTATTCCATAGCATTGTTAGCTCTAAGAATCTTTATAGGTTTTGAGAATTGGGTGTGAATCATCCGAGCAAACATAATATAAATTTTAGGTAGTTCCGAACGATGTTTCATGAGATATATCCATGTGAAACATGTATGATCATCAATAAAAATAACAAAATATCGAGCACCCCCCATGGATGGATGTGGTGCTGGTCCCCATACATCAGAATGAATAAGATCAAAAGAAGAAGTAGAATTAAATTCATTCGTTTCAAAAGATAAAGCATGATGTTTGCCAAGATTGCATGATAAACAAGAAATATTGTCAGTTGATACACAGTTTCCTAACACCCCTAAATTAGCTAATGATTTTATTCTGGCTAGAGATAAGTGACCTAGTCGGGCATGCCACAAATCAAAAGAAGAAGTGCTAGAAACTGAGGCAACAAGACTTGAAGAAGGTAATGGAAGACGAAGGTAGACCACTTCAATCATCCATCCAACTTTACGGCCGAGTCCAAGGATCTGCTTGGTCTTTGGATCATGTACAACACAACCAGAAGAATGAAATAAAATAATCAAATTAGATTCGAGAAGCTGCGCAATCGAAACTAAGCTTAGAGATAGTATCGGAACATTTAGAACATCCGATAATTGTATATGAGGAGTGAAGACATTTCCACTAAAAGATATCGGTAGGCCAGTGTTGTCAGCAGTTCGTACTGGCGTAAAATGCTGAGGTGGTTTCTTAGAAACAAAACCATCAGTGCAGGGTGTCATATGATTGCAACACCCAGAGTCAAAAAGCCATACGTTACCTGATTTAACTGAGTGTGAAGAATTCATACCCATAACACCAGACATGATCTGCTCCATGAGTTCCTAATTGCGACACATAAGTTCCATTAGGTCAGGTGAGGAGACTGGAGAAACCTCGGTATCAGCAATAGTAGACCCAACAATAGCATGAGTCCGGTTCTGAGGGCCAGTGTGCTTTGAGTTCTTCGGGCAGTCAGACTCATAATGACGCGGATGAGTGATGCCACACCTACGACACTTGCGGATAGGACAATCAAGGAGAAGATGAGCAGTAGAATGGCAAAAGGCACACTCAGATGTGTTCGTCTTTCCCACAGGTTTGGAATGATTGCTGTTGGTCCATTTGCCTTTGGACTTGGGATGAGACGTGTAGAGAACGCTATCAGTAGCGGGCATCGGTAAGCGCATGTGAAGACGAATTTCTTCACTTAACAATTCTGATATGGCTTCTTCAAGAGTAGGTAGTGGCTGCCTATGAAGAAGAGAAGCACGAACATTCTCAAATTTATCAGTAAGACCCATCAGAATGGTGATTAAATGTAGCTGGTTGAAGTAGGCGGTGAATTGTTGAGTTGTTTCATCAAAAATCTGTGGTGCTCCAAGACTTATATGATATCTGAGAGACTGCATTTCAGAATAATGGTTACCCAAAATGCGTTTTTTTTCAATCAGGAAGCGCCACCACCACTTCCCCAATAAACCCTAATTAGTCGCTTTTAAGCTACTGATGTTTAGACCCTTTTATTGAGGCTCCTTAAAGTTTTATCCCATTTTACCCAAACCAAACCTTTCTTATTACTCTCTCCGCTCCCCCCCCCCCAAAAAAAAGAACCTACACCTCACTTTTTCTAACTCTTTCAATACTCCACTCGGGGCTCGATACAAGGAGAAAAAGTACAACGGAAGATTGCCCAAACCGATTTTACCAAGGTTAACCGCCCACCGAAAGACATCAATCTTTCTTTCCGTGACTCAAGCCTCTTCTTCATTTTCTCTACCACCGGTTTCCAATAATCCAACCTTTTCATCAAGACTCCGACCAGGAGCCCCAAGTACGTGAATGGTAAGGATCCCGATCCGCATCCCAAGCTTTTAGCCAAATCATAAACCTCCTCTCCTGGCACCCCCAAATCGAAGATTTTGGTTTTACTCGCATTGATCTTTAAGCCGACATCAAGAAGAAACATTTAAGAATTTTTAGAAGGTTTTTGAGATTAGATATGCTCTACTTACCAAAAAAGATTGCTTCATCCGTGTATTGTAAATGAGAGACCGGAATGTCATTAGCACCCACTTTGATACTCTTAAAAAGACCATTTTTCACCGCCTATTCCGTTAAAACATGTAAGCTTTCGGCCGCGATAAGAAAAAGGAAGGGAGCTAATGGGTCTTCTTGTCGAAGCCCCTTCCCCATCGAGAACTCCTTTGTTGGACTACCATTGATTAGGATTGACATGGTTGAGGATTGAAGGCAAGCCTCAACCCACTTTACCCATTTATTACCGAAACCCATCTTTTCCAAGATATTCATCAAGAAATCCCACTCCACACAATCATACGCCTTTTCGAAATCGACCTTAAAAATCAGCCCACTTTTCTTCTTCCTTCTAAGAAAGTCTATCACCTCATTCGTCACGAGCACTCCGTCGAGAATAAAGCGCCCTTTAATAAAGGCACTTTGTGTTTTGCTAATTAATTTCCCCATCACGGTTTTGATCCTTTCCACCAAAAATTTAGCTACCGTTTTATAAAAATACCAATTAGACTTATCGGTCTAAATTCACCGAGGCTTACCGGGTTCACTATCTTAGGAATCAACGTTAAGAAGGAGGAGTTACACCCCCGACTAATCTCACCATTATCCCCAAACCACCTTACCGCCATTATTAAATCATCCTTAACCACCCCCAAAACTTCTTTATGAACCTAAACGTGAAACCATCCGGACCCGAAAATTTATCGCTCCCACAGTTCTTTACCGCATTCCAAATTTCCGCTTCTTCGAAGGGGTGTTCCAAACTCTCGGCTTCTTCTGTGGAAATTTTCTTGAACAAATACCCTCATAACGATGGTCCACCCACCCTAGTAGTTGAGAATTTGTCTTTGAAGAAATTGAAAGCAAAATCTTTTATATCACACGACTCTTTCGTCCATCCCAAGTTGGTATTCAAACCTCTAATCGAAGTTTTTCTTTCTCTATATTTGATGTAAGCATGAAACAACTTAGAATTTTCATCCCCTTCCATCGACCATTTAATCTTAGCCTTTTGTCTTAACATGTCAACCTTCTTATCTTCCAACTCGAGCCATTTTTACCTTGAATGCACCCACTGGTCTCTACTTTTGTCATCCCAACCTTTGGATTCTGCTTCCACTTCTCTCTTAGACGCATCTTCTTTTAAAAAACCCAAATATTTTTCCAAATTTCCGAACTTTGCTTTTCCCCCAGACTTTAATAGCTTCCTTGACATTTTTTAACTTATCTTGGAAGACACAATCAGGCCGCAACGAGAAGACCTCTTTAGACCAAGCCGCTTCTACCGTCTCTACCAAACCATCCTCCTTCATCAAAGAGTTAAAAATTTTGAAAGGTTTTGGGCCGAAATCACTCTTGTCTTTGTAGTATTGAACAATTTTGATTAAACCGAATAAAATAAATAAAAAAGCATATAATTATTTGAAGCAAAGTACATTTTTTGTCGTTGTGGTTGTCACCTACTAACAATTCTCGTTCCTATTTTAAAATAATTACAACTTTAGTCACTATGGTTGTCATTTTGCTTCATTTTTGGTCCCTGAGACAAATGTTGTCCATTTGCTCCTGTTAAGTAAGAGAATGTGGTTTGCATGCCAAGGGCAAAAAAGTTCAAACAACATTAACATTTATTACCCTAATTTCCCTCGGTCTTTTAGTTAAACCTTACCCCAACTTTCACCCCACGATTTGGAACCCTAGATTATCGGTGAATCAAGCATCCATGCACAATCGATCGGATGGTCAAAGTTTGTCAACAGGGGTCACGTTTGTACATGTAGAAGGTCAAAGTTGGTCAACATTCATACAATGTAGCGAATCAGAGTATGAGGGTTGATTTATTAACCCTATTATATCACTATTTGTTAGATTTTACACTTGTTTTGTTTGCCCAAATTGTCCCTTTGAGTTCTTTTTATGTCTTATTTGTGCCTTTTTGTCTTCTTTTAAGTTTATGTTTATTTAGGGTATTTTGTCTTAACATTAGGTTTAATTTAAGCTTTGATGATGAATTGTGTAGATTGTGGAAAAATCTTACAACTTCATGGAGGAATTGGTGGAAGCTGATTTCAAAGTTGTAGGTGTACTGCAGGAGTAGGCAGATTGGGTTGTTTTGCTGTTGGGCTGGAAGCTATTGTTGGACAAAAGATATATCTGTTGGGCCAGGCCCTTGTACTGAAAATCTAAACTTTTGGAGCTCTTCAAGGGCTTACATCATTTATTTGACTTTTGTTGCTACTATTGATTAGGGCCTAAGTTTGCTTTGGTATAAATATGCTTGTTATGTTTAAGTTAAACAAACAACCTTTGGGTTAAATACTTTATTATCTAATTGCTCTCTAGTTTATATCTAAAACTCCTTAAGAGTTGAAGCATTTTAATTCTCGCATTTAATATAAGTATTTTGAAGTTATTCTAAAATTTCTCTTGCCTTTGGTTTTTCAAAGCTTTCATCATTTTCTTGCTCACGTTGTGAAATTAATCAAGTGCAAGTCATCATAATTGGTTTTATAATCCTTTGTGACTTGAGATTAATTTCCATCGGTGGTGTTCTCATATTTTCAAAGTTTACAAGCAAGTGTTCTCGTTTTCAAAGCTACTTCACTTTACGGTATTTTATTTGGAGTTAACTTACACTTGTAGCCATCTTTTGGATAATCATCGTTCTAAAGCTCAAGATTAGTCTCCAAGTAATTACAAACCCGTTTTCTAAAATTTCTAAGGCAAGAAATCGTTTTTGGGACGTAACTTGCACGACGAGTTTCATAACTTGGCGCCCAACTTACTACAACAATGTTGCAGTACCTTTCTGATTTTATTTACTTCCATTTTCTGCTTTGATCTTTACATTTCTACACTTTACTTTACTGTCTTTTACTTTCTTGCACTTTACGGTCATTTACATTCTCGCACTTTACTTTCAGTATTTTACTTTATTGTCATTTAATATCCCGTAATTTACTTTACCATCTTTTCCATTTCAGTTATTTACATTTCTGCAATTTACTTTCCAGTAATTTACATTTCTGCACTTTACTTTCAGTATTTTCCATTCCAGTTTTTACATTTTTAGTCCTTATGTTGGTCCCGAAGGTACTTAACAAATTTTTAGAAGGGGGGGGGGGGGTGTTGAATACAAACACAAAATTTAAAGTTTAATAAATTGTTTATTGATAAATCAAAATACAATTTACAAGTTTGTTGCGGAATAAGATTAAGTAAGAACCTAATCTAAACAAACTTAAGAAACACTAAGATGGTTGCACAAGAATTAGAGAATGGGGATTAAGAGAATATAGAAAACAAAGGTTTCTATATTTTACAGAAAGATTTGAAGGCTGAAAGCTTAGGGGTAACTCTCAGATAGAGTTGTGATCTTTCTATTTATACCCTATGCATTAAATGCATGGCAGGGTACTTTACACTAGAGGTGATCATTTGCGGGCTTGGGCGGGCCACGGGCCGGGCCTAACATATATTTCCTGTCCAACGGGCCTAATATAGTAAACCCAAGCCTGTTTTTACGGGCTAGAGAACTTGCTCGTACCCGTCCTATTAACGGGTCGGACTTGCCAACAGGATAACGGGCCTGAAAATTTACATTTAAAAAGACTTGTATAAAATGGTAAGTTGTGTAAAATTATCCAAAATATATAATTTTTTCCAACTAAAAAAGCGTAAATATACTAATGTACACAACGTAAGAAAAAGATTTTTCACAAAATATGGAGTATGGACTTTTCCTCTACAAAGATTATCACCCTTCGAAGTTCGGATTCCTCAACAACAAAATATTAACCACCTAATATTTCAAGATCAAGATCATAAACGTATTATATGATATATCACATATATATTTAGACGGTGGTTGGTACATGGTAGAGGGAGTCCAACCAAAAACCACTTCTAAACTTTTTTTAATACAATATTAATTATATAAAAAAATTGGTTATAATGGTATAACGGGCCGGACGAGCTTGTCCAAAATTCTTTTTTCATAGCCCGAGCCCACCCGTTAACTTGAACGGTCCCGCCCATGCCCACCCATATTTTCTAAAATGGTTGTCCAAGCCCACTTTTCTAACGGGCTGGGCGGGTCGGGTCTAGCGGGCCTTACCGCCCATGAACAGCTCTACTTTATATTGTCCTTCTCTGGTTGGTTGCATGAGTCTGACTTTTGGAGACATGCTTTTGGCCGTATGATGAACAGTGTAGATATCAGAGTTGTTGTACGAAATGTTGTAAAGGTATGTATTTTCTGACACTCGTACTATGTGTGCATAGATAAGACAAAAGAGACTTGAGGTATAAGCAAAGTGATCATCGATCGCTGAATATCTCTTCCTTCTCAGAGATAGAAAGAATTTCAGCTATCGCTGAGGCTTTTCCTCTGGTTTCTTCGCGCGTGAGTAGATTTGTCTTGTTTTCGCTGATATCCGTATCAGGTCATGAGTGTAGACTTGTCATTTGTTCAGCAGTTTTGTCTTCGATTTAGCAGTGAACATCTTTTGTCGTGAAACTTGTCTTTAGGGATTACATCTAACTGTTTACATGAGAAATCATCAGCGATGCTGAATATACTCAGTATTTGATCGCTGATGGTGAAACACTTATACATACAGAAGTTAAACGTATTTTTCACTAAGTATTATAAAGGGTCATTATCAAATCACTGAGAGAGTTAGATAAACAATCTCCCCCTATTTGATGGTGACAAAGTAACTATGAAGAAAATTACTTAAGTCAAAATAAAAGGATAATCAGGACTCATAACATAAATGTCCCAATTACTATTTTGAGGGATCTTTTATAGTACTGATGGATTTAAGTACTTCACTAAAACTTTCATTAATTCAAAGAAAAGGAATTACAAGAAGAGATATGAAAATTACAAGTACAAGTGAAGTTCTAAACTACTGTAAGTCTAACTAACAAATTACAAGAAGAAAGAGAAAACTATCAGCTATCTAAACAAGACTTCAGGACCTTGATCATATAATCTGGTACTTCCTCTCCTTTTTGTCTTCGATCAGCTGATTCTTGTCAATTGAGAGTCTTGACCAGTTCAGCTGAGGGAAAGTAGGTACACCATAAGCATAGAAGGTCCTTGAGATGATTTAGAGGGGCAGAGAGGGATTTCAGAGACTCTTTGGAACCTGAGATGACCTTCATCATCTATGAAAAAGATTCCAAAAGGTTTATTCAAAACTTGACCTGGGATGAACGGTCCACCAGGAGGCAGAGACAGATCAAGAACTGAAAGATCAGGAGGAGGCCCGAACAATGCTTCTTTTGAAAACTTGATGGAGGTGTCGTTCTTGATCACTGCGACATTATCAGAGGAGGAGAAGGCAAGCTTTTTCTTTACTTGTTTTAGCTTAGGTGGAAGAGCTGAAGGCACCTTCAATATTGCAGTGACTCCGTTGATTAAAGCTCCAACGAGACTTTCAACATAACCTTTATACGTTGATTTTGATTTCTTCAATGTTTCCTTGAACTCTAGCCACTCAACCTAACCAAAGTGTTCAATCCTTGATTCGAACATTGGTTTTAAGCTTCCATCCTCTCTGGTTATCTCCATAGTCACTGATGTTCAGTCCTTCTTCTTTCTCCCAGAGATATTAACAACGATGATCTTCATCGGGTCAGAGAGATAGTCTATCTTTTCTTTGCACCAGTCTAGACTTTTATCGCTGACCTCTTTTTCTTTTGAGCGCTCCTCTTCAATCTCTTTCAATATAGTAGATTGAACTACAACTACATTCTCCTTCATCTTTTCATCTTTAAACATGGACGCATGTACCTTGAGAGCTAATTCATCATCTCTTCGGCAGTCAGCGAGCAGTCTTTCAGTTCTGACAGATTCTTTATATTCAGCTTCGGAGAGAAAGTTGAGTTCTTCTGGTAGAGACTGAGGAGGGATCTTTATTCGTTGACTTTCAATGAGAGAGATCATCTTGGTTTTTCTTTTAAGTTCATCCTCTGACCATTTAGGTGGTCGAGAGGGCCTTCCTGGATGGTTCAAAGATTCATCTTCTTCTTCCTCTTGTTCATCAACCTCATTGTAGGAGGTTGGGATTATTTGGTCATCAGCTATGAAAGCTGGGATTATTTGCAGAGATTGAGTTCCCTTAAGCAGGGGAGAGAACTGTATGAGCAAAAAAGAATCAGAGAGTTAGTGTATATATATAGGAAGAGAAACATAAAGGTTTAGAAAGTCAAGGGTGAGTGGTAGGAATAGAATGAGAGAGTGACAATAGAGAGGCATACCTGAGAAGGTTGCTCCCCCTCAGATGGTGATCGTAGCTTCAAGTTCCCTTCGGCAGCAATCCCTTTTTGCTTGCCTGTTGGGTCTGAAATATGCCAAGGATGGTTCAACATGGTTACTACTTCTAGTTCAACATGGTTACTACTTCTAGTTCATCATGGTTACTACTTCTGTGGTTAATGTTGCTAGTTGTAGTTAATGCTGCTAGAAGAAAACAGTTAATACTTCTAGTTAATAATTCTAGTTAATGCTGCTAGAAGAAAACAGTTAATACTTCTAGTTAATACTTCTAGTTAATGCTGCTAGAAGAAAACAGTTAATACTTCTAGTTAATACTTCTAGTTAATGCTGCTAGAAGAAAACAATTAATACTTCTAGTTAATACTTCTAGTTAATGCTGCTAGTTGATGGTTAATGTTGCTCAACAAAATTAGTACTGCTAGTTCAAAGTTAGTACTGCTTGAAGATATTAATGCTGCTGAGCATGGTTAGTACTGCTAGAGTTAATACTGCTCAAAGTATTAATGCTGCTTATGATTAATACTGCTTATAAGATGGAGATCTGTATGGAAAGGATGACAACTGGATAAACTGAAGATTATGGAAAGCTTGGAGATAATGATGGAAGATATTCTGAAGATATTTTATTAATTGTAATTAGCTTTTATCTTCAGTATATATATAGTATTATTTAGAATAGTTAGAGATAACTTTTTGAGAATTAGAGATTAATTCTTAGTTTTAGAGAGAAAACAACCTCAAGGCATAGATCCTAATTCTAGAGAAGTAGAATTCGTATTGGTGAGCCTGTTCATCAATATTGAGGTTGAGTGTGTAATCTTGTAACTTCAAAGCATTCAATACAAGTTCACAGTTTGTTATTCATATTTACTGTTTTGGTTTACTGTTTCATTGAATATCAAAGTGTTATTCCGCAAACTTCTTTGATATTGTTTCTGAGAATTAATTCTTGTTGAGAATTCGATCCTGACAAGTGGTATCAGAGCTAGTATTCTCAGAAACCTGCAATCATCATTCTTCCTTGAAATCAGAAATCATCAATGGCTAAAGTTTCAGATTCTTCAAGCACAGAAATCCCCACAGAGGTAATGTCTAATCTTTGCTCTAAAACTTGTATGGAAACTGTTAAAAGGTACAGGGATCACAACCAGACAATGAGTGATGACCTTAAAAGATTAGAGAGAGATATAAAAGACTATGTAAGAATTGTTGAGAGTTTTGAGGAACAGATCAAAGTTTTCCAAGCCAATGAACTTCAACATTCTTATGATACAAATTACTGGAAGTGGGAGAAGAATGACCTAGAACTTCAGCTGAAAAAGTCTAAAGAGGAGAATGAGAAGATAAAGAGTGAGTTTGAGAAAGCCAAGCTGGATATTGAGAAATTTTCCAATGCTTCTAAAGCAATGGACTCTTTGCTCCAAACTCAAATCCATGACAAACTTAGAAGAGGAATAGGCTATAACACCACACCACCACCATACAACAACAATTACATTCCTCCTATATCAAACTTACTAGAGACCAAGGATAGGAAGGAATTGCCTGTTGGAGCCACTAAGGTAGATCCTTTAGACAAAATGGTGGTTGAAACAGACTCTGAAGAAGAGAACTCTAGTGAAAAAAGTAAGGAGAACACTGGGAGTGGTGAGATTCCTCTAGAAAATCACATTATCACCAATGAGGGATGTGGAAAGACTTGGGTCAAATCTAAGGACATAGAGAAGACTGAGGGAAAGTCTGAGAAGGTCCATTATAAGCAAACCACAGTTGTGAATCCTGTCCCTTGTAAACAGTGTTCTTGCAATAAATCTGAGCCCCAAAAACATGATAAACCAAGGGGAAATCAGAGAAACTGGAATAATCAGTGGGCACAAAAACAAGGGGTTGATTTGAGTAAAGTCAATAGACCAAAACCTTGTTTTATCTGTGGCAAATTGAATCATCTTGCCAAACACTGTTATTTCAACCCTATCAACCAAAGAGTCACTTTTCAAAGAAAACCACAAAACTCTTTTGGTTATAGGAATAAAAGAAGGAATCAAATGGCTGAGAAAAGAGCACCTAAAAAGTATCATGCTCAGAACAAGTTTGCTAATACAAAAAAAAAATGCTCCAAATAAGCCAAGGAGTAATTTAAAGACAAAGAAAGCAAACAACTTTGTTCAAGTTTGGGTTCCAATTGTAAAGAAACCTTTTAGTACTGCTATCCCAGATAGTACTGCTAACAGAAATAGTGCTGCTGCAACCAATACTACTGCTAACAAGGATAGTGCTTCTACTAGTATTAATGTTGCAAAGCCAATAATCTTGACAAAGTATTCCAGCCATGAGATTCTTAAACAACTCATCCAGACCAAACTGACAGATTATATAAATGAGAAAGGACAACCCAAGACCACTTTGGCTTGGGTTCCCTCAAAGACTAACTGATTTATCAAGTGTGCAGGGCAACCAAAAGCTCAAGAGGAAGAGCATTTGGAATGAAGATAATGGTTGCTCTAGGCACATAACAAGGAACATGGACTGCCTTCAAATTCTTTAAAAGATTTGATGGAGGACATGTTTCTTTTGATCCAACAGAAGGTAAGAAAAGTGAAAAAGGTATAGTTTCAAAAGATAAAGTAACTTTTGAAAATTTTATTGTATATGGTACTACTAACCTTGTGTCTGTAAGTGTTTCAGGTTGCTAATACTGAAAGGTAGTTAGTACTTCTAGTTCAGTGAAAACTGTCAGACTATGTTAATGCTGCTGGTATGTGTTACTACTGCCAGTCTGTGTTAATGCTGCTGATAAGTGTTACTACTGATAATGTAAGTTTTCTATACCTAAAAATGATCTTCAATGATTTAATGTCAAACCTGTATATCAATCAAAAAGCTTTTATCTGTATCCAAGGTTTGTACAAGAAGTACTTAATAAGGAATTAACGGATTAACCTCATTTTAATGAGATATATGTACCTAAACCCCCTAAAGGCAAGGTTTTCTCAAACATGAGAAGATCTGCTAGGGACTCGGAAGGAGTTGACATACCATTGTTCTCTACAATGATGGTGATGTCCCACAATCAAGAAGGTAAGGCATCAGGGTCAAAGCCCTCATTAGACCAACCCACTGATGACCTATCCACACCTTCCACTACCAAGCATAAATCTTCAGATTCCTTTTGACAAACCAACATTCCCTATTACTATATTATATAAGGAAAAGATACTGAAGGTTCCTTCCCTTCTTGTATCTTCGACCTCAAAACCTACAAGCCCTCTGATGGAGCATTTTTCATCAGAGAATATCCAAAGGGAAACCATATGGGTGTCTCCCAACCTCAAGAAGGTGCTCAATAAGGAGATGCAAGAGCATATGGGTTGTAAGGCTCACACTACTGACTTTGCACAAAGTGCAGGACAGGACAGTGTGAACATATCTAAGACCTTCCCCATGGCAACTTTAGATGAGTAATTATCTAAAGGTCCCAGGTGCCAAGAAACCAAGGGAGTAGAAGGTGCTTCTGCTAGGCAGAAGATCTCTACTAAAAGATCCAAGGATCCTTCAAAGGTGGTAAACACACCTAAAGAAGGTGAGGACAGATTTAACTACAAAGAATTGATGTATACACTTGGTACAATTAGTCTGAAAGTTCACAATCAAATTATGGAGATAAAAGAGATGAAAAGGAGCACAGATCATGATTATTTCAAAAAGGGGGAGACTTAAACAACTGAACTTGAGAAGACATGAGAAGGAGAATCAAGTTGATATGAAATCTTATTTTGAGGGGGAGATAAGTGAAGAAGCTGAAATAAAGCATTAACTACAGCAGAAACAGAAAAGAAGATAACAGCAGAAACTGAATCAAGAAGAACTAGTAATTGCAGAAAGTTTTGAAATTATCATAAAGACCCTATGTTGAAGAACTTAACTTCTCAGTTTTGAAAAGTTAAGTTAGGGGGAGATTGTTGGGTCTGAAATATGCCAAGGATGGTTCAACATGGTTACTACTTCTAGTTCAACATGGTTACTACTTCTAGTTCATCATGGTTACTACTTCTGAAGTTAATATTCATCATGGTTACTACTTCTGTGGTTAATGTTGCTAGTTGTAGTTAATGTTGCTGGAACAAAGTTAATGTTGCTAGAAGAAAACAATTAATACTTCTAGTTAATACTTCTAGTTAATGCTGCTAGAAGAAAACAGTTAATACTTCTAGTTAATACTTCTAGTTAATGCTGCTAGTTGATGGTTAATGTTGCTCAACAAAATTAGTACTGCTAGTTCAAAGTTAGTACTGCTTGAAGATATTAATGCTGCTGAGCATGGTTAGTACTGCTAGAGTTAATACTGCTCAAAGTATTAATGCTGCTTATGATTAATACTGCTTATAAGATGGAGATCTGTATGGAAAGGATGACAACTGGATAAACTGAAGATTATGGAAAGTTTGGAGATAATGATGGAAGATATTCTGAAGATATTTTATTAATTGTAATTAGCTTTTATCTTCAGTATATATATAGTATTGTTTAGAATAGTTAGAGATAACTTTTTGAGAATTAGAGATTAATTCTTAGTTTTAGAGATAAATCAACCTCAAGACATAGATCCTAATTCTAGAGAAGTAGAATTCGTATTGGTGAGCCTGTTCATCAATATTGAGGTTGAGTGTGTAATCTTGTAACTTCAAAGCATTCAATACAAGTTTACAGTTTGTTATTCATATCTACTGTGTGTTGTTTACTGTTTCATAAAATATCAAAGTGTTATTCCGCAAACTTCTTTGATATTGTTTCTTTGATAGGTATGGCAGCAGGGTCAAGGCCCCAATTAGACCAACCTACTGCTAGCCAATCCCAACCTTCCCACTCTAAATCAATTCCCCAGTCCCTTATTGCAAAACCAACCTCTCCTATTACCCAAACTTACAAAAGGAAACAGGTAAAGAAGGCTCCTTCCCTTCTTGTACCAACATCCCCCAAGCCTTTAAGCCCTCTAAAGAAGAATTCTCCTTTAGAGAATATCCATAGGGAAACCAAAGGGGTGTCTCCCAACCCCAAGGAGGTGCTCTCTGAGGAGGAGGAAGAGCATATGGGTGATGAGGCTGCCACTACTCCTGCTAGCACAGAGGAGGAAAGTGGTAACATCAATAAGACCTCCCCCATGGCAACTTTGAATGAGCAATCATTTGAAGGTCCCTGGTGCCAAGAAACCACGGGGGTGGATAGTGCTTCTGCTAGGCAGAAGACTTCCACTACTAAAAGATCAAATGATCCTTCAAAGGTGGTAAACACACCTAAAGGAAGTGAGGACAGATTTAACTACAAAGAATTGATGTATACACTTGGTACAATTAGTTTGAAAGTTCACAATCAAATTATGGAGATAAAAGAGATGAAAAGGAGCACAAATCATGATTATTTCAAAAAGGGGGAGACTTAAACAACTGAACTTGAGAAGACATGAGAAGGAGAATCAAGTTGATATGAAATCTTATTTTGAGGGGGAGATAAGTGAAGAAGCTGAAATAAAGCATTAACTACAGCAGAAACAGAAAAGAAGATAACAGCAGAAACTGAATCAAGAAGAACTAGTAATTGCAGAAAGTTTTGAAATTATCATAAAGACCCTATGTTGAAGAACTTAACTTCTCAGTTTTGAAAAGTTAAGTTAGGGGGAGATTGTTGGGTCTGAAATATGCCAAGGATGGTTCAACATGGTTACTACTTCTAGTTCAACATGGTTACTACTTCTAGTTCAACATGGTTACTACTTCTAGTTCATCATGGTTACTACTTCTGAAGTTAATATTCATCATGGTTACTACTTCTGTGGTTAATGTTGCTAGTTGTAGTTAATGTTGCTGGAACAAAGTTAATGCTGCTAGAAGAAAACAGTTAATACTTCTAGTTAATGCTGCTAGAAGAAAACAGTTAATACTTCTAGTTAATACTTCTAGTTAATGCTGCTAGAAGAAAACAGTTAATACTTCTAGTTAATACTTCTAGTTAATGCTGCTAGTTGATGGTTAATGTTGCTCAACAAAATTAGTACTGCTAGTTCAAAGTTAGTACTGCTTGAAGATATTAATGCTGCTGAGCATGGTTAGTACTGCTAGAGTTAATACTACTCAAAGTATTAATGCTGCTTATGATTAATACTGCTTATAAGATGGAGATCTGTATGGAAAGGATGACAACTGGATAAACTGAAGATTATGGAAAGCTTGGAGATAATGATGGAAGATATTCTGAAGATATTTTATTAATTGTAATTAGATTTTATCTTCAGTATATATATAGTATTGTTTAGAATAGTTAGAGATAACTTTTTGAGAATTAGAGATTAATTCTTAGTTTTAGAGAGAAAACAACCTCAAGGCATAGATCCTAATTCTAGAGAAGTAGAATTCGTATTGGTGAGTCTGTTCATCAATATTGAGGTTGAGTGTGTAATCTTGTAACTTCAAAGCATTCAATACAAGTTCACAGTTTGTTATTCATATTTACTGTTTTGGTTTACTGTTTCATTGAATATCAAAGTGTTATTCCGCAAACTTCTTTGATATTGTTTCTGAGAATTAATTCTTGTTGAGAATTCGATCCTGACATTGCCTTGAGAGGAGGAAACTGGAGCAAAATCCTTTTGTCTCCCTCCTGCTTCATTTATGACAATTCCTTTTGTCTGAGGCGCTGATGATACAGTTATTGCTGAAAACCAGAGAGAGGGGTCTTCATCCTCATCATCTTCATCACCAGCAGCGGCGTCATCATCTTCCTGATCTTGAAGATCAAGGTCTTCCTTGTCTTCTTGTTCTTCTTCATCCTCTTCTTCTTCTAAAACTTGAGAAGGAGAAGGAGGGACCTAATCTTCAATGGCTGAAACCTCAACTATCTTCTCCCCCTCAGCTTAAGAGGGAGGTTCTTTTGCAACTAACTGAGCCTCAACAACTGTATTTTCTTCTGTGTTCATCTCCCCTTCTTTGTCATCATCATGGGGGAGGTCAGTGTTTGTACCAACAACAACATCAGCAACAGGCGTCCGACGGGCATCAGCCTCCAACTTGTCCAACTGTCCTTCAATTTCAGGAATAGCTAAAGTTGCTAGATGAATAAAATCAATAGCAACTGTCAGCGACATCCGATCGTCAACAGTAAAGGAAGGAGTGGGAGCAGGAGCTGGTTCTTTCATTTTTGCCAGCAGCTGAGAGAGCAGCTGATTGGCAAACTCCATATTTCCGTTGAGAGCCCGGACTTTGCCAGTCAAATGATCAACATGGCCGGTGAGGAATTGAAGTTGATTTGTGTTGCGGGCCATGTTGTCCTTCAATTGTTTGACCTCATCTTGAAGGGAGCTTAGCTGAGAAGCATCAATTTATTGGCGGTTGTTGATGTTAAAGTCTTCAGCTCTTCACCTGCCTGATTAACGGCAGTGGTGTTGGTGTTGAGAGAGGCAACGAGACTTTCCACCTTCTCAGCAAGCTTGTTGGTGTTAACCGTTCCCAGATTAGAACCTGAAAAAGAAGTTAGAATTTGAGCAAAATTATGCTCAGGCTGATATAGAGAGGTGGGAGAGGTGTATATGGTTTTGGGTTTACCTGGAGTGTCAAACATGTTGAAAAAGTTCAAGTCCCCCTCAAATTGAGAAAAGGGCTGAGATGTTTGAACCACGACAGGTCCTACATTAGCAGAGATAGGAGTTGGCTGCTGTAAAGTGGGAAGGTTAGTGACCAAAGAAGTAGAAGGAGAAGTAATAAGGATAGAAGGAGGAGCATTGGTGATTATAGTAATTACCTCAGCTGATTGAGATATTGGAGGAGTTGGGTTGATCATCGGTGATGTATCAGCGATTGTAGTCACTGGTACGGTTGTTGTGGTTGCTGATGTGGAGGAGCAAGCCACAAAATCATCTAAGGTAGTCTGTTGAGAGACCACCTCAGGTTCTTTCAGCGAAGGGGTTGACTCCTTAGTCTTCGTGGCCTTTTTAGATGGACCAGGAAGAGATTAATATTGTCTCTTGAGAGGGGTTGTAGTGGTAGGGATAGGTGATGAATGAACCATCGACGTGACCACTGAAGTAGAAGAAGTGGAGGAGAGACGGAGGCATAGGGTCTAAAGACTTACCTCGTTTTCAACAGGCTTCACCTCGAGGATGTGTGGACCAACTTTGGAGAAGTTGAAGTCACCTTCAGTGGGGTACTTCTCTCTGAGGAAGAAGTGAAGAATAGCAGAGATGAACCGGACGTAGGGAATCTTTGTGTCCCATTTAGGTTTCTCAATCTTTGACATGAGATCGTCAAATATGGCTTCGGCGTAGTCGAAGTGCTTTCCAGCTATCACCGTGTAGCCCATTTGAAGTTAGACTTTGCTGGCTTGGTCCAGCGATCCAATCTTTCCACTCATGCTCTGGATGATGTGAGTGAAAATGTAGTTCAACTCTGAAGCATGTTCTCCTTCAGGATCTTTGTCAGCTTCTTGTTGGTAATGGTGGTGCGAGGCTTGTTGTCCCATTGGTACTCCATGTGATCCAGAAACTGAATCAATTCAGCGTCAGAGGGTAGAGGGTCGAAGCCATGAGGAGTCTTAGAAGGGAAACGCAACGCTGTGCGAACAGCCAGTGCAGTGACGTTCCCTGGGCCATGTTGAGTGGTGAAAGAGATGGCAGGGATGGATTCACCCTTCTTGTTGATCACTGAGCCCTTGTCAGTAGTGAACCAGAATTGCTGAAGGAGAGCCTTGCTTGGCTTGGGATCTACTTGCAGTGCATAGGATAAGCAAGATTGCTTTAGAAAGTTAGTTGCTTCCACAAGGTGAGGAAACTTTTCAGCATCAAAAGACAATCGTGCCAGATGGTTGTTCTTTGGAATTTCTGAGTCAACGAGGGAGAACTTGACGTTCTTAGAAGCAACAAGAGTAGCTTGGGCCATTTCTGGAATAGAAAAGAGTAGAATAGAATAGAAAGTTTAGAGTCTAAAAACATGATAAATTATTTTACCAGTTTCCCTTTGTGGAAAGAAACTTGAAAAATAAGTTTGTTTCTAGAGGGAAACATTGTTCTTAAAGAAAGAAGAAGAAGAAGAACAGTCTTAAAAACCAAAGGTCTTTGCACAGAATAAAATCATAAAGAAAATGATTTTAAGAATGAAAAACACCTTGAATCAAAAACAATAGAAGATTTAAGAATCAAACATGTGTTTTTACTAAGAACAAGATTAAGAACAAAAACCTGGAAGTCTTGAGGATTTGAAGATTAAGGAGTTTGCTTTGTTTGCTTGAATGCCGAGAGTTCTTTTCTTGCCTTGGAAGTTTTTGAGAGCGTAAAAGGCAAAGAAGTAAATGGCATTCATTTTATGTGAGAGAGAAGGAATTTGGAGCGGGAAAAGAAGGTCATCATGACACAGACATGTCCCACGAAGTTGATTGGACATGAAGTGCAACGGATGAACGTGTCAGAAAAGGCGTGCCATGGATTATCGGTTAGAATGACGTCATAGGAGAGAGAAAACGTTTCGTTTTTAGAAAGTATCACTGATAAAAATTCAAAGATAAATTTTCTTTTCAAAGGATCACTAACGAGAAATATCAGTGATAAGATTTGTTTATCAAAAAGCTTTTAACCACTTGAAGAAATTCAGTGATTGAAGTTTTGGTTTTTGAAAACGTCTTACTGAATAAGATTCAGTGAGAGAGAATGAGAAAACATACCTGAGAGTTAGAAACATTTAGTCAGAGATTATATGATGAAGTGGAACATATTATCACTGACATAATGCATGAAATCTGAAGAGTTAATCTTCAAGATTCAACATTCCAAGTTCACTAATTGGAAAGTTAAACCTTGTCTTATCAAGAGGTTTGGTAAAAAGATCAGCGAGCTGATAGTCAGTAGGGATAAAGTGAAGTTCAATATCACCATTCATCACATGATCTTTGATAAAATGATATATGATCTCTATGTGTTTTGTCTTTGAGTGTAGCACTGGATTGTTTGCTATAGCGATGGAATTATTGTTGTCGCAATAGATTGGGATCTTGGATAGCTGAAGGTCATAGTCTAATAGTTGATTTCTCATCCATAAGACCTGAGCACAATAACTTCCAGCTGCTACATACTTAGCTTCAACTGTGGAAGTGAATACTGAGTTTTGCTTTTTACTTGTCCAACTTACCTGCTTTCCTCAAAGAAGTTGACATCCTTTAGTGGTGCTTTTTCTATCAAGTTTGCAACCTGCAAAATCACTATCAGAATAACCAGTGAGATCGAATCCTGAATCTTTGGGATACCAAAGAGGCAAAGACCGAGGTTAAGAGTCCCTTTAAGAAATCTGAAGATTCTCTTTATAACGATCAGATGGGATTCCTTGGGTTCTGATTGATAGCGAGCATAGAGACATGTAGAGTACATGATGTTAGGTCGGCTTGCTGTTAGATACAGTAGGGAGCCTATCATTCCTCTATAGGTAGTGATATTTATAGGTTTTCCAGCTGGATCCTTGTTTAATGTCAGCGGAGGTGCCATAGGAGTTTTCATCGCTGAAGTTTGAGTGAGATCAAACTTCTTCAACATATCTTTAACATACTTTCCTTGATTAATAAACGTACCTTTGTCAGTTTGCTTGATCTGAAGTCCAAAAAAGTAAGTTAGTTCACCCATCATACTCATTTTATATTATTTCTTCATTCTTTCAGCGAAGCGAGTACACAGAGATGGGTTAGTAGAACCAAATATAATGTCATCAACATATATTTGTACAAGAATAATATGACCTCTTATCTTTCTGAAAAAAAAAGTGTTATCAATTTTACCACGCTCAAAATTTTCAGAGATAAGAAAAGAAGAGAGAGTGTCATACCAAGCACAAGGAGCTTGTTTTAACCCATAGAGAGCCTTATTCAGCTTATATACATAATGTGGATTCTTAGGGTCAGAGAACCCTCGGGGCTATTCAATATAGACTTCTTCATTCAGCTTTCCATTTAGGAACGCTGATTTGACATCTATTTGATATACTTTGAAGTCTTTGTAAACTACATAAGCTAAGAATAATCGAATTGCTTCGAGCCTGGCCACAGGGGTAAAGGTTTCATCATAGTCTATGCCTTCTTCTTGTCTATATCCCTGAGCAACTAGTCTAGCTTTGTTGAGGGGTAACAGTCCCATGTTCATCTAATTTGTTTCTAAACACCCATTTAGTGCCTATAACAGATTTATCAGATAGTCGGGGAACAAGATTCCAAACTTGGTTTCTAGCAAACTCAGTCAGCTCTTCTTGTATGGCGCTGACCCAGTTTGGATCTCTGAGGGCATCATCAATCTTCTTTAGCTCTGTAAGAGAAAGAAAGTTAACAAAGAGACAGATGTTACCTGAACTTCTCCTTGTCTGAATACCTGCATCAGGATCACCAAGAATTTGATCTTGGGGTGATCTATGGTCCATCGCTGAGCTGGGGCATGATCGTTAGCCTCAGAAGTTGGATCATCAATAGGAATGTTCACTGATGAAGAAACTTGAGGTTCTTTAGCTATCAGTTGTTGAGTTTTAGATAAACCATTATTTACTGAAAGGTTTTCAGAAGAGGGAAGTTCTGATGGAGGAAGTGTGTTTAGAGGAACAGTTGAAACCCAAGAGGTGGATTCAGCGTTAGGAGGTATGATGTTTGGATCCTCATCATCATTAGGAGAGTTTGTATGCTGATGAGTGTTGAAGAGAGGTTCTGTTTCTCTATAATGAGAGAACATCCAAGCATTCAGTTCATCATTGTCAACGATAGGTTTAGAGTTCGTTGATCTGGATTCATCAAAGATGATATGAATTGTTTCTTCTACAATTTGTCTTCTCTTATTGAAGACTCTGTAGGCTTTGGAAATTGAGGAATAAACAAGAAAGACTCCATCATAAGCTTTTGGGTCGAACTTTCCAAGAGCATCATTGTTGTTTAAAATGAAACACTGACAACCAAAGATGTGAAGAAAGTTGATAGAAGGTTTTCTTCCATGAAAGAGTTCGTAGGTTGTCTTGCTTAAACGTTTTACTATCAGTGACCTATTTTAAGTAACACATGCAGTGTTGACAGCTTCTGCCCAAAACTGAGTTGGAAGATGAGAATCACTGAGCATTGATATTGTAGCTTCGATGATCGTTCGGTGTCTTCTTTCAGCAACACCATTTTGCTAAGGAGTTCTTACAAAAGAGAAATTGTGAGAGATTCCCTTACTCTCAAAGAAATTGTTCAGAGAACTAATTTTGAATTCAGTTCCATGATCACTTCTTATTGAGCGAACAACTAGATTATTCAGCACTTCCATCTTTCTATCGAAGGATATCAGTTCTTCTGGAGTGTCACTTTTACAGCGAAGAAAGATTACCTAGGTGTAGCGAGAGTATTCATCTACAGTGACAAGTGTATATTTCTTTGCAGCTATGGATTGGATATTGACAGGACCAAATAAATCCATATGCAAGAGTTGAAGAGGACTTGTCACTGAGGAAACTTGTTTTGATTTGAAACTAGATTTAGTCTGCTTTCCCTTCTCACATGCTGAACAAAGAGATTCCTTGGCATATGAGTGATGAGGAAGACCGGAGACTAGTTCTTTTGAGGAGAGAGGATTCATTGTTTTGAAGTTGAGATGAAATAGCCTTTTGTGCCATAACTAGTTGACATCTGAAGAGGCCTTAGAGAGAAAACAAATGTTTTCAGTGGTAGTAGAGTCCATGTCTATTACATAGACATTTTCCATACGATATCCACAAAGAGCAAGCTTTCCTTTTTCATTCATCACTGAACATGCTTTCTTACAAAAGCGAACTTCTTAGTCCTTGTCACATAGCTGACTGATGCTTAGAAGGTTATGTTTCAGTCCATCTACGTAAGCGACTCTTCTGAAGGTAATTATTCCATTGCTGAGAACACCAAACCCTCTGGTATAGCCTTTTCCATTTTCACCAAAGGTCACTGAAGGACCTTTCTCTTCCTTGTATTCAGTGAGCAGGTCTTTTTGTCAGTCATGTGTAGAGAGCATCCGCTATCTAAATACCAGATGCCCTTCGATCCCTGCAAACATAAGGAAGATTAATTTTTGATAGGTACCTACTTTTCAATGGGTCCAGCAGTTTTAGCGGAGATGGAAGGTTTAGCAATTTTCACGGCATTTGAAGATTCAACTTCAATGGTAACCTTCACTTTGGTTATTTGATTAACCTTAGTGGCATTTTTCACCTTCGTAGATTTCTCAGCTTTGGTGACCTTCTTAGCCTTGGAGGCAATCATATTCACTTTAGCTGTCTTTTCAGCTTTTGTGGCAGTAGGACATTTACTAGCAATATGATCAGTAAGTCCACAGTGATAGCATTTTCTATAGACGAAATTTGCCTGGTGACTATGAGAAGTTGAGTTAGAAAATTTGAGATGAGCAGGGCCAGCTCCAAGAATGCCCTTAGCATAAGATCTAGGAGGAACTTTCAGTTCTTCGGATTTCTTAGGCTTAATATCAATTTTTCAGCTTTGGAGTTGATCTCTAAGAGATATCAGTGATTTTAGTTCCAGAGATGGAAGATTGACTTACTGAAGGTTTGGAAAGGACTTTCAGTTTTGCTTTCTTGCTAGCCTTCTGAAGATGAGAGATGGATTTCCCTTTATCAGCGAGCTTAGAGATTTTTGATAAGTCCTCAGGAATAGAATTAGAAGACGAAGAGTATTGAGTAGAAGAAGTGTCAAGGATAGAAGAGACAAACATTCCAAACTTGAGCATGGAACAATCTCTGCTAGATTCATCCTTTTCACGATGATAACCGAGACCAGTTTTGTCATTAGCATGGATTTGAGCCCTGATGATTTCAATGATCTTGGTTGACGATTTACACCATCCCTCAATAGTTGCCTTTTCTGCTTTTAAAACAGCGATAGCTTGTTCGCGTTCAATGCTAATAATTTCATTGACAATGACTTGATCTTTTAAACTTTCTTCTAGAAGAGTTAGTTCTTTGATACTTTCATGACATTTCTCTAGTTGTTCAGTTAAGTCAATGTTTTTGTTTTCAGCTAGAGTTTTTTCCATTGAGTGCATTGTACAAGTCTATTGTCAGTACATCTACTACGCGACTTCTCTCAGCTTCAGAAAGAGATGGATTAGTAGAGATTGATACCTGAGAGGATCTATAGCTCATGGAAGTTCCTATTGGTTCTTCCAATTCTTCTTTAATCTCAGCCATAAGACAAAGATTAGCAACTTCTTCTTCATCAGAACCTGATTCTTCTGATTCAGCCCAGTCATGCTTTTCAGCGATAAGACCTTTTCCTTTTCGCTTGAAGTTTTTCAACTTTTGATATTTCTCTTTTAGCTTAAGGTATTTACTATCGTTGGTTTTCCTGGAGGTAGAAGGTTTGAAAACTTTCTTTGACTTGCATTCACTTGCAAAATGTCCAACTTTTTCACAGTTAAAGCAAGCAGTAGTAGCCTTATCAACAGGGGTTGATTTTTGCTTGTCAGTTATAGAGAGAGGCTTATTTCTTCTGAAATTGCTATTTCTTGCAAATCTTTTCAAAGAGTTTGTCAAGAGTGCTAAGGATTCGTCAAACTCTAAAAGATCAGTGTCTGATAATTCCTCAGAATCAGAATCTAACTCAGTGATAGTGAGAGTAGATCGCTGAGATGGAATGATCTCTGAATATACTAAAGCAACATGAGTGACTTTGGAATCTTTTACAAGATCCTTCTTCAGAAGATTTGATTGCTCATAGTTGAGCAATATTCCATATAAGGTGCTAAGAGAGAGAGAGAGAGAGAGAGAGAATTTAAGTGTTTTGTTAGCTTAAGACACATTGAGTAACTGTCCCAGCTTTCAGGAAGACATTCCAAGAATTTAGTTAAGACCTCAGAGTTAGAGTAGGTCCTACCAACAGTCCTTAGATCAATGATTAGACAATTAAATCTCTGGTGAACATCAGATAGGGATTCATTTTTACCACATATAAAACTTTCATATTGTCTTACCAAGTTAATCTTTCTGGTTTCTTGGATTTCAGTGGCACCTTTATATTAAACACATATAGTGTCCCACATTTCTTTAGCACTTTTTATATGCATGATGGAATGAAAGAGCTTCATCAGGCAGAGCCATAGAGATAATGGTTTTTGCCTTAGCATCTAAACAAACTTTATTTTTATCTTCATCACTCCATTGTCTTATTTCTTTAATAGCATATCTTTCAGGGACAGCAGGAGTGGTGGCAGTAGCTGGAACTGCAGCTATGATGGTGAAGGGTTCATAAGGGTCATTTACTACGTATTCAGGTATAGTGGGATCTACACCTTCTAGAAATAGCATCATTCGATTTTTCTAGAGAGCAAAGTTATCTCTGCTAAATCGATGAGGTTTTGAGAGAGAACCATTATCATAGTAGTTAGTGTTTGTGTTTAGTGCCATATTGAGAATAGCAAGGAAGAGAATAAAGCAAGATCTTGTTTATAAGATTAAACAATCTGCTCTGATACCACTTGTTGGTACCGAAGGTGCTTAACAAGTTTGTAGAAGGGAGGGGGGTTGAATACAAACACAAAATTTAAAGTTTAATAAATTTTGTTAGACCACAGTCTCATTGGATTCAAGATCATCCAATCTGAAGATCCAATCTAAAGCTAAAGCCAGAAAGTCGACTCTCGATATTAAAGTCTATGTCGTTTGTAATAAATGTGAAAGTAATAAATGTTTATTGTATTTTATGTTTTGTCTAAATATCTTATAAATAGATATTTAGATATTAGTTAGGTTAGTTTAGTTTGTTAGATATTAGTTAGTTTATATTAGTTTATTATTACAAGTTGTTTAGGAAGTGTGTTGTAGAAGCTAGATATCAAATCTGATATCTCAACAACTCTCTTTAACATAGATCACACACAAGAACACACACAAAAGGTGTAAAAGAGAGAAAACAGAGAAAACACATCAAAGCTTGAATCGATCAACCTTGTAACCCTTGTTATTAATCAATACAGGTTGGTAATCATATTGTGTTGTTAATCTATAAAACTTGATATAGTATTGTGGACCCACAATTGGTATCAGAGCCTGATTAAAGATCAAAATCAAGTTTTAAGAAAACGACTCTGTGTTCACTATGTTCTTGTTTTGAAAAATCGATTTCTAGATATAGAGTGTTTTAGGTGTTAAAATCGATCAGGTTGTGATCGATATACATGCTAGATCGAGTTGTGTTGGTTTAATTTCAGTAAAAAGCTTTAATCGAGTTCCATTCTGGTGATTTAGTGGACCGAGTTCGAGTTTCTAAAAGTTACTGTGCCATCAATTTATTTTCGAAAAACTGAATTTTATCGAGATCAAGTGGTCAGATTCAGTTCTAGAAGTGTTTTTAGACATATTGGTAGAGTTTGGTACTGTTAATGTTGGAAAAACAGGTTGAAAAGTCGATTTTATCGAAGTACAGACGAACTTGCGCAAACTAGAGGAAGAACTCACGTAAAGCCCACTTTACGTAACCTACTTTGCGCAACCAACTCAATACGCAAAGCTCCACTTTGTGCAACCCAAGTGATACGCAAAGTCAACTTTGCGCAACCAACGTGATACACAAAGCTTAATTTGCACAACACACTCATCACGCAAAGCACATTTCTCGCGACCAACGGCTTACGTGAACTTCACTTTTCGCAACTCACTTGAAACACAAAGCTTCACTTTACGCAACCCACTCGTCACGCAAACCACACTTTGCGCCACTCAAGTGAAACGCAAACCCCAGTTTGCGCGATCCACGTAATACGCAAAGTCTGCCTAGGGGGACAAAGTTTCTTATGTGATCAAATTTTATCTGGACTAACGGTCAAGTACAAGTTCTTATTGCTCATCAATCAGAAACAGAATGAATTCCAGCGAAGCTAATTCAATCAATATGGATGAGAATACACCTGTACTTTACAAAGGAAGGAAATCTGACTTGGAAGTAGAAGGAGAGAAGAAAGAGACAACACTCTTGTGCTTGATGAGTCAGATGAAGATAAAAACCGAAGCTGATTCTAATAACGAGGTATATGATCAAATGCATGCCATGAAGTTAAAACTCCAAGATTTAGAGTCGATTCTTAAGCGTGAAAATGGTGTTATTACTGACAAAAACCAATCGATACAGAAACTTAGTGATGAAATTGCTAAGAAGAAAGTATTGGTTGAGGTTTTACATAGAAACAATGACACCATCGCGAAAGAACAGACTATAATTCTTAAAGAGAATTCTGAACTCAAGTCTAAACTGCTAAAAAGTGAGCTTGATTTTTATTAGCTTATGAATTTGCAATCTTCTACTTCCAAAGAAAACTTTTCTTTACTTGGTAAATTAAAAAGTTTGGAAGAGAAGTTATATAAAATGGGTCAAACTGAACAGACTATTCATCTGAACAAACCCAAAGAGGAAATAGAGAGATGGGGAATCGGTTATAAGAATCCTCCCTGTCTTCAAAAAGGAATATCTGAAGTGCCTGCACTTTATGATCATCTTTCTTTGAAATTAGCTCGAAGAATCCCTGAGTTTAAAAGTTTCTGGACTAAACTATCTGAAAAGGATGAAGCCGACGAAACTGAAAAACGTTTGAAATCATCTAAAGTTCATCTTCCATTTTATTATGCGAAGATGAATAATAGTAATAATGAAAATCTAATATATCAAAAGAAGAAATCTCTTTCAAATGACTTCTTTCAAAGTTATTCTGAAAAGGAAATGGAGGCGAAGCCTATATAAGGTAAACTATATGTCCCTCCTCTCGTTTTAGAAAGTAAAATTTCTGAACTCGAGAATTCTTTAACAGATGAAAGACTTTTGTTCAATATTGAACAAAAAGTTTTTTCAACCGTGCTTAAAAATGTTGTTCTTTCTAACGCTTCAAACTCTAAAGATATGTTAGGTCTAAACTCTGATGGTGTTTCAGATGAGTGTTTTGAACAATTTGACTTTAATACCAAACTTCCAAAAACCAGTACGCCTGTTAACAATGCAAAATCAATGAAAGTTGATAAATCAGTCACTGTGAAAGCTAAAAATGCTAAAGGTAAGATTAAATCTCAGCATTCACAGAAACCGATCACTACTGGTAAGCCGAAGAAGGTGCATTCGTTTGTTGCTCAAAAGTCTAACTCACAAGTTTCAAATGTTTCAGCAATGAACAAGAAAAGACTTGAAGATAAATCTAAATGGCAATCGAAACAGGAGTTTGACGAGACTGCTATATCATGTTCTAGTGCTGACTGTAATAAGATTACCACTAGTAAAGATGATATAACTGTGGATGTTGCTTTTTCTAAACCAAAACTTGTTGATTCTCGCAAGAAATTTTCGAAACACCAATTATTCCAGTTATCTTTGTCTGCTAGAAAGTTTTCAAATTATGATAGACATGATTATGCTTCTTGTCAAGATTCTGACATTTGGTTTGGAACATATCATGTTCCCTCTTATAATTCAAATTCTTCATTTGATTCTAAAAAGCAAAGCGGACCCAAATTTCAATGGGTGCCAAAATCATTTGCTAACACAGTTGGATTAAATTGGAAATGGATACTAAAGAAAAGGAATGATTCTGTGTTGCAGGTACCTACTGTCTAGGGGGAGTAGGAGAGAAAAGGCTTTTGAACACAACAGTTCAAGACCCGGACATCAAAGAAAATAAAGGTTTCTAAGTATATCCGCTTAGAACCCGTACTTCAACGAAGTTTGACTTTTAAACACAACAGTTTAGGACTCGCACTTCAAAGATCAAAAGACCTTACTCCTGTGCTGATAAGAGATTGTACTTCAATACTCCAATGAGGAAATCAACCATCAAGGGGGACTACATACTTTTCTGAAATTTTAAATGCATATCTTTTTCAATGATAAGTTTCAAATGCATAATTTCAGGGGGAGTAAAAAGGTGATGACTTCTGATTATTTCTGATCAGAACTCGTACTTTAAAAGTTTTACTGCTTTTTGTCTTTTCAATTTAAGTGAATAAATTTGCTTTGACTTGACATAAGACTTTTGCAGAATTTTTGAGAGATGCTTACAAGTTCATATGTTTATGACTTTAAACTTAGCTTCATGAGATATAAGATCGCACGTTAAGGTACAATCCTTTATCTTAATCTCACATATGGTTGATAAGTGGACAACTTTCAATCATAGAAAACATTGTTATCAAATGTTCAAACCACTTCCCGATTCTTAAACCGGATTCATGATTTGGAAGTGTGACTTTAAATGTTTTCAAAGATCATATTTGTGCTTTAACTGAAATAGTTAAACCAATCTGAGCATCATATGCATAATAGGAAAACAAGGATTTCTTTGTGCTAGGAATTAACACAACTTCTATGAAATCACCTTAACCAGTGATTTCTACCCAAGAAGTTAATCCATAGTGATTGAGTGTGAGAAGTCGAAAAGAAATGAGTGCGATTAGAGTGAACTTACTGTTTAAAAGAAAGAGCGTGAGAGAACAAAGTTAAAAGAATATCACAACTCTACACCAACTTTTTCTGAGCCGCATACTACTTGACTCACACACATACTTCAAATCCTATTAATAACATGCAACCTGCACATCATATGAATGACACACACACTGATATGAATGACCCGCATAGTAACACTCGACTATAAATATGCAAAATCGATCATAACAATGACTTAAATCCATACAAATTGCACAGAATTGATTGAAAACAAGTTTTTAATACAAATCAATTGACAATATCGATCAAAACACTCCGAATCTCAAAAATCAAAACGAACAGAACATAGAACTCGACATTTTCAGAATAAACTCAAACTCAAAATCGAAGCATCAAATCATGTTTTTATGCAAAACAACAAGAATCAAACTCAATCGACTAACTAAAACTCATCTAATAACATCAAATTCAAAGCAATTCGATCACAAAACAGACTGAAATTGGTGAAAATCCAGAAAATGAGATTTTTCTTGAAAAAAAAACAAGAAAAATCAATCAAATTTTCGAATTATCTACACAAATCAGTAACAAAAATACACTAATCTCAATCCTCTCAAGATCTTGAAGGCTCTGATACCAATTGATAAGCCAAGATCACAAGATCTGTAGAGAGAGAAACTAGAGAGAGAAAGTGTGCGCTCAATGCAACAGTAACTTCTATTCAAACTATGCGTAAAATTCTTACAACAAAAACAAGCCAAGGGGACTTAAATACCCCAAGGCATTTACAAAACATAACAGAACAATAAATACAATGATTACTATAAAATCAGATCTAACAGGTAGCCACATTACTAGTGTTTCATAATTCTTTGGTGAACATTATTGAAACAGGCAACTAGCCCATGCTAACTCTTGATCAAACCTCACCATCTACTCATTTTCTACTCAAATAGAAAGTGTTTCACATTTTCTAAGGGGAAACAACACATTTGCTATCTGATTTTCATTTGGAAAATCTGGATATTGAAAAGAAGGAAGTCTGCCCCACCTTCGCACTTCACTCATTCACATTGAGTCTGTGTTTAACTTACTGTTGTCTCAGTGGTTTACACAATATTGAGCCTTATAAGCAACCATCCGTGCTTAATTCTTTCTATCACAAGCACGAACACACAAGGAATTGGTTTCTTTGTCATAACGTTTATAGAAATTACCTTTGTGGTGTTTCGATGATTAAATGGAAGCCCTGGGGGAGTCAACATCAAACAACCCCTTTACAATGTGTATTCGTTACACACAGTGACTTAGTGTTACTGACAGGCATGTTAACTGATTCATTAGTTGATTCAGGTGTTACACAACTATTTTGTCTGGATTTGCAAAGATCTGGATGAAGATCTTTTGAATTGACGGATTAGAGGCTCCAAGTAACAGACATTTCTTACTCTAAGTTTTGATGAAGTCGTTGCACTTTTCATCAAAAAGGGGGAGAATCTAAAGCTTGAAGAAATGTACAGTCCATTACATTACAAGACATTGGAGAAGAGAAAATCTAATCAAGAACTACGAGATCAAAGTATTCTGAAGACATGCTGATTTCAGATAAATTTTCTTTGAAGATACTTTGCTAAAACATTCTGAGCTAGAGAAAGAGATTGCATCTTCTGAGCTGAACAAGAAGACTGAATTGCTAAAATCTTTTTAGTAATGATCTTGATCTAAAGGGGGAGATTGTTAGACCACAGTCTCATTGGATTCAAGATCATCCAATCTGAAGATCCAATCTGAAGCTAAAGCCAGAAAGTCGACTCTCGATATTAAAGTCTATGTCGTTTGTAATAAATGTCAAAGTAATTAATGTTTACTGTATTTTATGTTTTGTCTAAATATCTTATAAATAGATATTTAGATATTAGTTAGGTTAGTTTAGTTTGTTAGATATTAGTTAGTTTATATTAGTTTATTATTACAAGTTGATAAATCAAAATACAATTTACAAGTTTGTTGCGAAATAAGATTAAGTAAGAACCTAATCTAAACCAACTTAAGAAACACTAAGATGGTTGCATAAGAATTAGAGAATGGGGATTAAGAGAATATAGAAAACAAAGGTTTCTATATTTTATAGAAAGATTTGAAGGCTGAAGGCTTAGGGGAAACTCTCAGATAGAGTTGTGATCTTTCTATTTATACCCTATGCATTAAATACATGGCAGGGTACTTTACACGTGTCCTTCTCTGGTTGGTTGCATGAGTCTGATTTTTGGAGACATGTTTTTGACCGTATGATGAACAGTGTAGATATCAGAGTTGTTGTACGAAATATTGCAGAGGTATGTTTTTTCTGACACTCGTACTATATGTGCATAGATAAGACAAAAGATACTTGAGGTATAAGCAAAGTGATCATCGATCGCTGAATATCTCTACCTTCTCAGATATCAAAAGAAGTTCAGCTATCGCTGAGGCTTTTCCTCAGGTTTCTTCACGTGTGAGTAGACTTGTCTTATTTTCGCTGATATCCACATCAAGTCATGAGTAGACTTGTCCTTTGTTCAACACCTTTGTCTTCTATTCAGCAGTGAGCATCTTTTGTTGCGAAACTTGTCTTTAGGGATTACGTCTAACTTTTTATATGAGAAATCATCAGCGATACTAAACATACTCAATATTTGATCGCTGATGGTGATACACTTATACATATAGAAGTTAAACGTAATTTTCACTAAGTATTATAAAGGGTCATTTTCACGATTTACGACGTCTAACATAAATGATATCGTATCGATAGCATGTGTGTAACCCCCTGAATCTTGGGAGTTTCTATTCTGAATTGATGTTGAGCGAGATAGCCGAAAAGAAGACGAAAAAATTGACATCAGTGTTCCGCGCGTCTACCCGCACGAGTATCCACTCGAGACTTTGCTTCGTCACGATCTCAATCCTCGGCACGGACCTTCGCGTCGCTGATAAAAGAGCAAATCACCCCCAAACACTATTTTTTCTTTTATTCACTTCTTCTCAATGCTCCCAACCACAACCTAGGGTAGGAGGCGATTTTTGGCTAGCATTAAGTGGTTCAACCACAATTTCTTTAAGATCTTCATTTTCAACCTAAGATCAACGTCTTCATCTTCTTCATCATCTCCTCACCATTGTTGATCATATCTTGTGGTTTTCTAAGAAACCATTTGTAAGTCGTTTTAAACCTTTGTTACTGTTAAAACCTTTCATCTTAACCTCCTAGAACATCTCCCTTGATGTATCTCTCGCGTTATGAGTCCTGGTCTATTTTTTTTGGGTATTTTAGAGATTTGGGATTTTGACAAGGATTTGTATGGATCTAATTTTGGGGGTTACTCTCGGTGTGTTTTGGTTTGTTTGTGACCTAGGTAAGGTTTCTAGTGGTGGATGTTTGTGGATCTGAAGCATTCATCAAGAAAGCTCAAGTTTGGGAAAGGTTCAAAATAGCGTGAGGCATGACGTGGCGGCGAGGTCAAGCCTTAAGCCTTACACGCCATGGCGAGGACGCGGCGTTTTTCAAAGCGTGACATAAGGCGACAAATTTGTATGTCATATTCAAAATTATATATATACGTATATGTTTTATATATATTATTCTAATCAAATAATGATATTAAAGAATATACATTCATATTGGAAGAAGAAAAATCATATAAATTAATAGTATAAAAATAGCTTTTGATTAAATATTTAAAATAGAACATAGAAAAATAATTTTACAACTTCGTTTTAATCATGAGTCCATAACGTTTATGACTTCATGAAACTGTGAGTAATGTGATTAGATAAATCTATAAAAGTGTTAAATCTAAATATAAAAATGTATAAACACAAAAGATAAAAAAATTGAAAAATTGAAAAATTAAAAAAAAAATTGAAAAAAAGTCACGCCTTAGAAAAAACGCGCGCCGTGGCGCGTCATGGCGCGCCTTAAGGCGCCATAGCGTGAGCCACGCCTTACAGAAACGTTATGGGCCATTTCGTAACGGCAGAGACGCGTCTTACGCCATATCGCGCCATGGCGCGCCTTTTTGAACACTGAGTTTGGGGTAAAAACCTAGATTTAGTCTAAATCTAGCAAGTTGAGTTCTAATTTCTTTGAAAAACTATATACATGTCATAATGCACATATTTTGTAGTTTTGAAAGTATATCCATGAATTTACTTCATTTTGATAAGTTTTGTGAATATTTGTACACTTACACATATTTGTGTTATAAAACCCTTGAAAATGGTTTACAACATTTTATGAGGTGTTTGAGTCACCAGAAAGAGGATTTTGAACGTATGTTACATGCACACTTTACAATCGATGAGTTTTATGGTTAAATGGGTATTTGTACATACTTGGGATGTCAAAACTTTATAATGGTTTGCTAAGTGTGTTTGGGTGTTTTATCCTCAAAAATGATATTTAAACCAACTAATGGAGATCAGTTAGATTTATTGGAGAATTTAGGCAACATAATGTGTTGGGTTTTATTTTGTGAAAAGTTGAGTACAAATAGTTGTTTTAGGATTTTACGCTACTTACGAGTTTTGGGATATTGGTGCTTTAAACTATTTCGGTTTTAACAGTGTAAGTAAATGGAAACTGTCATCCTTGACACTATGAGTATTATGGGAAATTGTGAATCGTACGGTTTAGGCCTTCGACCAATTATACATTGGAGAAATACCAATTTTGGAAAAGTTATACTTCGGCTTATGTGGCCATATTGGCTTTATTTTTATTGTCAAAACGTTTTGTGATGCCTTATGGCTTGACTTATACTCTAACGAGCTTTGGAACGTTGTCCGGTTTAAATAGCTCAATATGGGATGTTTTATGGAAATTCGATTATTGCACAAATGTTGGTTATTACATCTTTTGGATGCATTAGTTCATTCATATGGAGTCATGTCAGGATCTGATTATTAACAAGAATAATGAAACTCAGAAACAATATTAAAGAAGTTGCGGAAAAACACTTTAATATTCAAATATCAATGTAACAGTAAAGTAGAAATCACAACTTGTAAACTTTATTGAATGATTAGAGTTACAAGCTTTCACACAAAACCTCAATCTTGAGGAACAGGCTCACCAAGACGAATTCTACTTCTCTAGAACTAGGGTTGTAAACCTTGAGGTCAATTCTCTCTCAAAACAAAAACTCAGAATACTCGTCTAACAAACTATTATGAATAATTCTATACATATACTGAAAATAAAAGATAATTACAAAACATAAAAGATCTTCAGTATATTCTTCCATGATTATCTTCAAACCTTGATATACGCGGCTTATCAAGATTATCACATAAGCAGTATTAAGTCATAGCAGCATTAACACTCTGAGCAGTATTAATCTTCACCAGCAGTAGTAACTCTGCTTAGCAGTATTAATTTGGCTCAGCAGTAGTAACTTGTCTCAGCAGTAGTAACCATGTTGTACTGGCAACAGTAATCATACTTAAACAAATCTTCAGTTCCCAACAATCTCCCCCTAACTTGACTTTTAGTGAAGAGAAGTCAAGTTCTTCAGATATGGTCTTCATGATGCATTCAACACTGCAGTTCAGTTGCCCAAATTTGGATCCAGTCCCAGACTTTGATTGATGATCCTGCTAACCACAATTCTTGTCATTTCTGAGCCTTGAGGACAAATTAATTTGGATTTCAGCATCCCATGAAGCTTAGCTAGGATGTGATCATATATCTTATCCACTAGATAATATTCATGAAAGCTTTTATCTATGGTCAAGATATACACCCCACACCTTTCTATGAGCATCCAGTTGTCCACAGTCTTGAATACACCTTTGATGACATATTTTACAAGATCTGGATTAAACATCATGCATAAATACTCCATTGCTAGTTTCTTGATGTTCATCCCTGGAGTTTTCAGCACATCCCCATACAGATTTATTCCCACTTTAAACATTTCTTCCAAGTCTGACCTGGAACAACATCTGACTATCTTCCCCCAAGTAGAGTAGACTTCAAAATGATCACCCATTCTTGTGATTCTGAAATATTCTTTGCCTTGATCTTCAAGAATATCCCAGTGGATGATTTCAAGGGCTTGGACTGAAATGGGATCTGCCTTCACTGGATCACTATCTGTTACAGTCATGTAAAGTTCAAAATGCACATTAGATTGACTTGATTGTTGTGCACTTTGACTTGATTGTTCAGCTTGACTTGTAACAGATGGTTCTATATCTTTCTCAGCTTCTGCAATCTTTGGCTTCTTAAACAGTTTCTTGGAAGCTATTGTTTTCACTCTCTTGGCAGATTTGACTTCAATATCAGCATGTTCTTCCTTCTTTTCTTGATTAGCCAGGAAGGTCTTTGAGGGTTGTCTTTGTCTTTGCTTTATTTCCAGCCTTTGCCTTGAAGCCTTCTTTGTAACTATCTTGGCAGCAGCTGCAGTCATCAAACTCTTTTGATATTCTTCATTCAACCTTTTAGCCATATCTAGTGCAAGCTCTTTGTCTTTAGCAGATTGAATTTCTTCTTCCTTTTCCAACTCTGCTTGAAGCTGTTTGGCCATTTATTCATCTAACTCTATCTGATTCTTTTTCTTTAAAGGTTGCTCAGATTCAACCATCTTCTCCTTTCCCTTCTTCTTTGCATCCTCCATGCTGACCTATTTTTCTTTCTTTTCTAAACCTCCTTCTTTGATTATTACTCCCTTAGCCTTTTGAGTGGCTTTGGGAGTGTCATTCTTAGCTTTGATCAAGGTTTCTGCAATCTCTATTTCCTCTCTGGACAAAGATGTTTCTGCTGTAGTTTTCTCTGTTTCTACTTCTTTTTCAGTATTCAGCTCCCCCTCAAACTGAGTTTCCATGCCAATGGGACTGTGTTTCTCCCTTTCATCTTGTTTCTCCCCCTTGTTGAAAGCATCTCCCCTCTTCTTCAAGACATACTGCTTTCTTTTCTTTTTCTGTACCAACTTCATCACCATCTTCTTCAATTTGGTCATCTGCACTTGTTGAGACAGAATTATCAATTTCATCTCCTCTATATCTGAGCCTTGCTTGATGACATTTAGATTAATGTTTCCCATAGTTTCCATCAATTCATTGTAGTTATATCTGTCCTCACCTTCTCCAGGAGTGTTACCCCCTTTTGAGGGATCATTGGATCTTTTAGTAGTAGAGGTCTTCTGCCTAGCAGAAGCACCCTCCACCCCCTTGGTTTCTTGGCACCTGGGACCTTTGGATGATTGCTCACCCAAAGTTGCCATGGGGAAGGTCTTAGTGATGTTACCACTGGCCTCCTCTGTGCTAGCAGGAGTAGTGGCAGCCTTCTCACCCACATGCTCATGCATCTCCTTAGTGAGCACCTCCTTGGGGTTGGGAGACACCCCAGTGGTTTCCCTATGGATATTCTCTAATGGAGAATGCTCCATTAGAGGGCTTTGATCTTCTGGGTTTGTAGGAGGTACAACAAGGGAAGGAGCCTTGTGTACCTTTCTCTTAATATAAGTTTTGTATATAACTGGGGTTGGCTTAAGAACAAGGGACTGAGAGAGTGATATAGTGGTTCAAGGTTGGGTTTGGCTATCAATGGGATGGTCTAGTGAGGGCCTTGACCCTGATGCGATACCTTCTTGGTTGTGGGACACCACCATCATTGTAGAGAACAATGGGGTGTCAACTCCTTCCGAGTCCTTGGCAGATCTTTTCATATTTAAAAAGACCTTTCCCTTAGGGACTTTAGGTACATATACCTCATTAAACTGAGGTATATCCGTCAATTCAGAGGTGATAATTGCCTGGACAAATCTTGGATACATATAGAAACTTTTTTTATTATCCAAGTTTGACACAAGGTCCTTGAAAATCATTTGTGAGAAATTATACTTTCTGGCTGTGGACAAGCAGACCAAAGCAAAAGTAATGGTACTACTGAACTGACTCTATCCAGTAGTTTTTCTAGAAATACAGTGCATAAGAGTATGAACAAAGAAACGCCATTGGGAAGAAAAGTTAGCTTTGTAAAATTTGAAAACACCCAGTTGGCCTTCATACCCCATTCTTGTGAGATTGGAAAACAAATCCTCATTAGAGATAGAGGTAATACCTGAAGCATCGTCTAGTCGTAGACTGATGCGAATGATCTCTTCAGAGACTATCAAGGGTTTGTCACACACCCTTGTCTTGATAAACTGCACACCGTTTTCAGTAACAGCGGTGGCATTGGCCCAAAATTGCTTCTGGTGCTCGATGTAAATTGGTGGTGACACTGTAAGAGCATAAGCTATATGACTGGACTTGAGAAAATCAACTATTTGATGGAATCCATCAGCCTGCTTAGACTTTTGAAGCATTGCGATCTCATTGTGTTCATCAATAAACGCCATGGATGCCATCGGGCTTGAGGATTCTTGACTGAAACACACTGGTTGCTTGAGAGAAAAGAGTTAGAGAGAAGACAAACAATATTGAAAGAGTCGTTGTGAGCTTTTAGGCGGGCAAAGAGGGTATTTATATGATTCAGGAAAGAAGCAGTATTAACCCTAATTTCAGTTAAAGCAGTACTAACCCACTCGCAGTATTAACTGAGAGCAGTAGTAACCAACTAGCAGTATTAACTAACTAGTAGTATTAACTAACTAGCAGTATTAACTAACTAGCAGTATTAACTAACTATCAGTAGTAACACATACCTGAAGTAGGACCTCAGACTAGCAGTAGTAATGATGAACCTGCAGTAGTAACTTTGCACTGGCTGCATTAAAACTGCACTGGCAGCATTAACGATACTTACACTGTTGAAGTTTGTGTTAGTCTGAGCAAGGCAATAAACTTCCTGAGAAAGATGATTAGTAGCACCAAAACAAATAAACAAATAACATGTATACAAGCACTTTTTAAACATGAGCTCATTCAGAGTTGATCATGCCCACACTTGTGACCAAGAAAGTGAATCTACCCACATCAAAAGCTTTAGTGAATAGATCAGCAAACTGGTTATCAGTATGAACTTTAGCAACTTGAATAAGCTTCTTTTCATTGCAGTCTCTAATAAAGTGATACCTGATTTCAATGTGCTTTGTTTTGGAGTGCTTGACTGGATTGTTAACAATGCTAATAGCACTGCTATTGTCAATGAAGATTGGAGTGTGAAGAAAGGTTACCCCATAGTCCAGTATTTGATTCTGAATCCATAGAACTTGAGAGCAGCAACTTGAAGCAGCAATGTACTCAGCTTCTGATGTGGATAAGGACAATGTGGTTTGCTTCTTACACTGCCAAGAAACTAGTCTTGCACCCAAAAGCTGACATCCCCCTGAAGTAGACTTTCTATCCATATTAGCACCACCCAAGTCACTGTCTGATATGCAATTAAGTCAAAAGTAGATTCATAAGGATACCAAAGACCTAATCTAGGTTGCCCTCTTAAGTATCTGAAAATCCTCTAAACTGCTTGAAGATGTGAATGCTTAGGCTTGACTTGGAATCTGGCACACACACACACTGGAAACATGATATCTGGTCTTGAGGTTGTGAGATACATGAGAGATCCAATCATTGATCTATAAAGATGGACATCAACATCCTCCCCCTCAAGATCAGCAGTGATCTGTTTGTGTGTTTCCATTGGTGTGCTTGCTGGCTTTGAGTCTGATAAACCATACTTATCTAGGATGTCTTTCACATACTTTGATTGACTTATGAAAATCCCATCTTTCTGCTGTTTCACTTGAAGCCCAAGGAAGAAAGTGAGTTCACCCATTGAACTCATTTTGAAGCTCTTGTGCATCAACTCTTCAAAGTCTCTACACATCTGATCTTTTGTGGATCCAAATATGATGTCATCCACATAGATCTGAACAAGTAGGGTGTCCTTCTTACTTCTTTTAATGAAAAGAGTCTTGTCAATGATTCCCCTTTCAAACCCATTTTCCAAGAGATAGGTAGACAGAGTATCATACCAAGCTCTTGGGGCTTGATGTAGACCATAGAGTGCTTTCTTACGTTTGTATACTCTGTCAGGATATGATGGATTTTCAAATCCAGGGGGCTGACAGACGTATACTTCTTCATCAATTGTTCCATATAGAAAGGCACTCTTCACATCCATCTGATATACCTTGAGCTTCATATATGAAGCATAGGCTAGAAGCAACCTAATTGCCTATACCCGTGCAATTGGAGCAAAGACTTCCTCATAGTCTATGCCTTCTTCCTGAGTGTACCCTTGTGCCACTAGCCTTGCTTTGTTTCTGATTACTATTCCTCTCTCATCCTTTTTATTTCTGAAAATCCACTTGGTGCCAATTGCTCTATGACCTTTTGGAAGGTCCACCAAGTCCCAAACATCTTGCAATTTAAACTGTAGCAACTCTTCTTGCATGGCTTCTGTCCAACTTGAATCTTTCATTACATCATAAGCCTTCTTAGGCTCAATCTGAGATAGAAAGCAAGAGAGTACTGTATGCTGCTGATCCTGCAAATCTTGAAGTCTGCTTTGATTCCTAGTCATCATAGGAGAAGTGATGTCTCCTATTACCAGCTCAGGAGGATGATTCTTCTGAGTTCTTGTCTGATGACTAGGTTCTTCATTACTTCCCACATCTAAATTGGAGTCATTTAAGTCAGCTGAAGGGATCTCATGAGCAACTTCTGGCTCTTCATGCTCTGGATTCTCCTCATCTCTTCTTTCTTCTTTACTCTGAATTGGTTCAGTAACAGTCTCTATTTCACAGATTTCAACAGGGTTCATTGTAGGTATGGGAAAGATCACAGACTGAGGAATAATATCTTGTACTTGTTCATCCCCTGATCCTCTACTTCTTGATCCTGCATGATCATCACTACTGAAACCCAAAGAGTTAGTTAGTGAATCAATGTCAAATAACCACTGAGGACCTGAACCAATAGGATTTGGTGAGTTCTCATTGCATTTAACATTGTCACTTTCCTCAATTATTCTAGAAGAAGAATTAAACACTCTGTAGGCCTTACTCTGAGATGAGTAACCAACAAGAAAACCATCATCTGCTTTGCTATCAAACTTTCCTAAGTGAGTTTTGGTATTGAGAATGGTACAAGGACACCCAAAAGGTTTGAAAAAACCAATAAATGGTTTTCATTTATTTAAAAGCTCATATGGTGTCTTGTTCTTAGGCTTGACTACTAGAACTCTGTTTTGCACATAGCAAGCAGTATTAACTGCTTCAGCCCAGAAAGTAATTGGAAGTTTTGAATCAGCTAACAGAGATCTAGCAGCCTCAATCAGTGTCCTATTCCTTCTCTCAGCAACACCATTTTGTTGTGGAGTCCTAGGAGCACTGTATTGCCTCTCAATTCCTTTTTCCTCACAAAAGGTGTTTAGGTCAAGATTTTTAAATTCAGTACCATTATCTGACCTAATGACTTTTACCTTTTGATTTGTTTGGTTTTCAATTCTTAGAATAAAGGATTTGATCAGTCCACTTGTCTCATCCTTAGTCCTTAGAAAATATACCCAAGTAAATCTAGAGTAATCATCAACAATAACTAAGCAGTATGATTTCTTACCTATACTCATGACATTTGTAGGACCAAACAGATCCATATGCAACAACTGAAGAGAAGAAGAAATTGTGTTCAACTCTTTGGACTTACGAGAAGTTTTTTGTTGTTTGCCTTTGAGACAAGCAACACAATGATCATCACATGAAAATACTTTTGAAGGTAGACCTCTTACAAGGTTGTTTTTAACAAGTTTATTCATTGTTTTAAAGTTCATGTGACACATCCTTCTGTGCCAAAGTGATGATTCATCCAAAGAGGCTTTTGAAACAAGACAGTTTAGAGATGAATCATTTGAAACATTTTCCATATCCAAACAATAGACATTATCCTTTCTAGGAGTTCTTAGTAGTATCATCTTTTCAACAACTACCTTGAATCCAGGAGCAAGGATAATGCTTTCTGAATCAGTGAATAATATACTATGCTTTGTGTCACAAACCTGTGATACACTTAACAGGTTGTATCTTAACTGCTCAACATAGAAAACATCTTCAAAGGTCATCTTACCTTTTGTTACATCTCCCTTACCACTAATCTTACCTCCATCTGGAGTATTACCAAAGGAAACATGCCCTCCATCAATTTTCTTGAAATTCTTGAGGCAAGCCATGTTCCCTGTCATGTGCCTAGAGCAACCACTATCAACATGCCAAATGCTCTTTCCCTTGAGCTGCTGGTTGCCCTGCACATAAGATAAGTCAATTAGTATTGACTGGGAACCCAAGCCAAAGTGGTCTTGGGCCTCCCTTTCTTATCAAAGTACTTACACTCCTTTTTGATGAGATTTTTAAATTTAGAATACTCTTTACTAGAGTACTTTGTCAAGATGATTGGTCTAGAAGCACAAACACTAGAAGCAGTACTAATTTTAGAAGTACTAACAGAATTAGCAGCACTAACAGGTTTAGCAGTACTAACCTTGTTAGAAGCACTAACAGAGTTAGCAGTATTAACATCTGATGAAGTACTAACAATGTTAGTTTTAGAAGTACTAATACTCTCAGCAACACTAACATTGATAGCAACAGTATTGCTTATGGCAGCACTATCTTTGTCAGCAGCACTATTTGTGGTAGCAGTACTAACAGTTTTAGTGCTTTTGGGAACCCACATCTTGACACTTTCTTTTACAGTCTTTTTCTTCATGTGGCTTTTAGATTTAACAGGTTTCTTAGCCACATGGTTCCTTTCATCCTTCCTATAACCAAAGGGTTTTTGTACAGATCTTTGAAAATTTATCCTTTGGTTAATAGGATTAAAATAACAGTGCTTGGCAAGATGATTCATTTTGCCACATATGAAACAAGGTTTTGGTCTGATGATTCTACTCAAATCAACTCCTTGTTTCTGAGCCCACTGATTATTCCAATTTCTTTGATTGCCCCTCCTTTTATCATGTTTTAGGGGCACAGACTTATTACCTGCACACTGTTTGCAAAGAACAGGATTCACAACTGTAGTCTGCTTGTAATGGACCTTTTTAGACTTTCCCTCAGTCTTTTCTACGTCATCAGATTTAACCCAATCCCTTCCACCACCCTCATTGGTAAGAATGTTATTTTCCAAGGGAATCTCACCACTCACAGTATTATCCTTACTCTTACCAGCTTCTTTCTCAGTCTTGTCCTCAACAACTACTTCATCTAAAGAATCTATCTTAGTGGCTCCCTTATGCAAGTCCTTCCTATCCTTGGTCTCTAGCAAGTCTGATTTAGGAGGGATGTAGTTGTTGTTGTATGGTGGTGGTGTGGTATTGTACCCAATTCCTGGTTTAAGCTTATCATGGATTTGGACCTTTAGAATTGAATCCATGGCTTTAGAAGCATATGAAAACTTTTCCACATCCAGCTTAACCTTGGCTAGCTCTCCTCTCAACTTTTCATTCTCCTCTCTAGACTTTGTCAGTTGGATTTCTAGCTCATTTTTCTCCCACTTCCAGTAATTTGTATCATATGTGTGTTGAAGTTCATTGGCTTGGAAACCTTTAATTTGTTCCTCAAACCTCTCAACAATTTTTACATAGTCTTTTCTATCCTTTTCTAACCTCTTAAGGTCATCACTCATACTCTGGTTGTGATCCTTGTACCTTTTAACAGTGTCTATACAAGTTTGAGAACAGAGATTAGAAAGTACCTCAGTTGGGAGATCTGATACCTCTGCCATGAGAGCTTGATTTTGAATGGCCTCTTCTGCTTGATCACTCTAGTCAAACCCCGTTCCTTGTTGAGAAACAAGAGCTTGAGCAGAGTTTCTGTTCTGGTTGAAGCTTCCAGTCTCAGCTTGTTGGTGATCGTTGTGAGACACTCCAATTCTGCATTCCCTGGCAAAGTGTCCCTTCATATGACACTTGTAGCACTCCACCTTTGACTTATCAGAGCTTGCTCCATCTTCTCTTCTTTGGGAAAAGTTGTTCCTCCCAGTCCTCTTGATGAACTTCTTCACCCTCATAGAAAGCATGGCCATCTGCCATTTAATATCCATCTCTTCAAGATCATCATGATGAAGTTGTTCCAAGTCATCATTGATTAAAGAGGAGTTACCATGGCTGGAAAGAAAGGCTTCAAAAACAGATTCATTGCCTTTTTCTTGATTTACTCCATTAGCAGCATTAACTGATTCAGGGTTAGCTGTAGAATTAGTTGATTCTGAAAGGAGTACAGTATTACGAACATATCCAGTAGGCTTCTTCTTTGCTTCCACCTCAGATTCAAACACTCTCAGATCATTGTATAGATCATCCAGTTCCTTTTCTTCCAATTTGTCATTCTGTCTGAATGAAACAGTGTACATGGTCTATTCATCTCCAAGAGATCTGAGGAACTTTCGGTTGACATCATCTTGTTCCATCTGGACTCCAACAGTGGCCAACTCACCAATTAACTTATTGAATCTATCAAAAGTTTGAGTCATTGACTCATTCTTTGAAGATGTAAAATTCTCATATTGCTGCTTGAGAATATCCCTTTGATTCCTCTTAGTGCTCTTGGTGCCAGCAAATCTCTTCTCTAAAGCATTCCATAGAATCTGAGCATCCACTGTGGTGAAACTGATGTTGATACTCATTAGGAATAGCCAAAAGCAAGGTGCTTAAGGCTTTCATCTCCAATTGTCTCACTTTCTTCTCAGCATCAGTTTTTGGAGGTGGTCTTCTTCCATCTTGTCCAATTTTACCTTCAGCAGAGGGACCATTCTCAACAATGTCCCACATAGAAAAGTCTGTAAGGAGGATGTACTACTTGATCCTAATTTTCCACATGTCAAACTCATTAGGTTTGAGCATGGGAACCTTTGAAACAAGAGTATTGTTTGATTCAACTGTGTTGTCCATGATGAATGAAGGTTTCTGAGAATACTAGGCTCTGATACCACTTGTCAGGATCTGATTATTTACAAGAATAATGAAACTCAGAAACAATATTAAAGAAGTTGCGGAAAAACACTTTAATATTCAAATATCAATGTAACAGTAAAGTAGAAATCACAACTTGTAAACTTTATTGAATGATTAGAGATACAAGCTTTCACACAAAACCTCAATCTTGATGAACATGCTCACCAAGACGAATTCTACTTCTCTAGAACTAGGGTTGTAAACCTTGAGGTCAATTCTCTCTCAAAACAAAAACTCAGAATACTCGTCTAACAAACTATTCTGAATAATTCTATACATATACTGAAAATAAAAGATAATTACAAAACATAAAAGATCTTCAGTATATTCTTCCATAATTATCTTTAACCTTCCATGATTATCTTCAAACCTTGATTTACGCGGCTTATCAAGATTATCACATTAGCAGTGTTAAGTAATAGCAGCATTAACACTCTGAGCAGTATTAATCTTCACCAGTAGTAGTAACTCTGCTTAGCAGTATTAATTTGGCTCAGCAGTAGTAACTTGTCTCAGCAGTAGTAACCATGTTGTACTGGCAGCAGTAATCATACTTAAACAAATCTTCAGTTCCCAACAAGTCATGTGACTGTAATGCGATGGATCCATAGACATAGGAGTCGGGTTGTTCATCATGAAGCTTTTAATGTCCATGTTTGAGTCTAGTGAGTAGTCCCCAAGTCATGTTTTTATGTAAGCTTGCGGTGGTGCTCTGCATGGTCCCTAAGTCATGTTTTTATGTAAGCTTATGGTGGTGCTCTACAGAGTCATATACGAAGTCTTACGGTGGTGCCCAGGTGAACCAGATACGGGGACTTGTGGCTTTTGTGGTGACACTCATATAGAGGTCGAGTAGATACTAGGGTCATTTGGGTATCTTTCGATGGTTGCTCAGAGGTGCCTTATACGGGGATCCATGGCCTTATGTGAATCTCGAGAACGTTGATAAGTGGCTTAACTTTGTGTTCCAGCCACATTCGATGGAATCGGGTCTCCCCCGTCACCGAAAGGTGTTATTTTTAGGTATTCCCTTACCCATGCTTTCGGTGTGAAAACGTACCATTTATTTACACAAATAATATTTTGGTGAAATACTGTATGGGTGCGTTTTGGAGAATTCGGAAGTTGAGTAATTATTTAAAATGGGTGTTTGGAATTTAGAAGTAACATGATTTGCAAATAAAACCTTTTTATAACCAGTATTTCGGGAATGGCTTTATTCAGAGTAAAATGTTCGTTTAAACATTTTATGATTTATATGATGAAAACTGATTTAACTCACTAGGCGTTAAGCCTAACACATTTTCTTTTCGACATATATATCATGTCTTAGATGGATCTGAGTGGCGAGTGGAGCTTGGTAGAAGTTCCAATAGGATGGCGTTAGTGACATCATCCAGTTTGGTGAAGATAGCAGATTTGGTGGTTTTAGTAACACTTGACTAATTTTGTCCCCATTTGTGGGACTAGATAGTTCCGTTAGAACTCTGATACATGTTGTAGTGATTCTCCCTTTGTAAACTTTAGATATTTTCTATTTCGATGCTATGTATTTAAGGGTTTTTGGAAGTTTTAAATTGTCTGCTATTTTCGAATTTTTAGGTGTGTTACAATGTGAGTCTGTGTGTACTCTTGGGAGGTCGTCTGACCCGATAGTTGATACTGTGACAATATTATAGGACCATCCTGTAGGATTGTCCAGGTACTATAACATCTTTTTACTGGATCACTTGTTTTTGTCTTAACAAACTTTTGCACCATTTGCTTCTTCTCTAAGACTGATTTTTAGTTGATTAATCAAAACAAACCACCCATAAAGATTTCCTTGAATTCGCCATCTGAAATTGGTTTTTAATGATTGGACTTTTTGAAAGAACTTTCACTAGCCTTCCTGGTGGATCGATATCTGGTACTTTTACCATTATTACTTGTTACGAGACGATAGTAGTTCAATGTGTATACTTGCACTGAGTTCTATTTTAAGTGAATCTCATAAAAGGATTGCATAAATCTGACCAACAGAGTACGAGATGAAGTATTTTATACATACGAGGAATATGGTAAGGGTTTCGTTTGGAATCACTGATGTCTAATGTTGTGTGTTTACTTATATTTGTGTATTCATATAAACTTGTGCATTATTTGTCACAGAAAACGAGCCCACTTTAACGGTGGTATTTTTGCGAAGGTTCCGGTTGGGAAATATTTGAATGGTACAATCACGTATGTGGATTTGATAGATAGTAACTTATTCTCAGTTATGAACTGGCTTCTATTACTAATTAACTAGGTTACCAAGATAATCAATGAAGATATTTTCCCTTTGTGAGACATGATGGTAATTTTGGAATTTAGGATGCAAGCATAAAGAAATGATAATGATATACAGAAGCACGGTTTCCAAGGTTCTTCAAAATCGAGAGGAAATGAGTGAGAAGAAAGAGAAGAAAATCCCCATATTGGGTATTTTGAGACAAATATAAAACGATTTTATTGATGATGAAAAAAGTTTAAGAACTATGTATCCTTTCTCTAAAAATAAAAGAAACTCTTCTAAAGATGAACTAGAGAGAAGAAAGAGTAAAAGAAATTTTTAGAGATAGAGACAAATGAAACTTGATTCAAATATCACTCTCAAACACCTTTTATATAAGATTCAATTATTAACATCTTCAGTGCCTCAAGCTTTAGATGATTTACATTCAAGTCCCTGTATTACCTACAACTAGTCAAAAAAATTCAAATTAATAAGAGAAACATAAGATTGTCAAGATTGCATTTTAGTAACAAATATTTAACATTTTTATGGCAGTCCAGGCACGCCACGCGACCTGGCCGAAAACTAAAGTCGCATGGAAGGTCGCCCGCATGGGAGAAGGGTGCAAACAGAGCTATCTAGATCACTGGTCAAGTCGTGGGAAGGCCATTTGTAACACCCAAAATCTTCGGCCGAAAAGAAGACGAAAAATGTTGGTAGTGTTTCGCGCGCTCGTCCGCGCGAATCGAGTAGCGCCATAATCCATGTGAGGCTCTATTCCTTCGCGACTCTAGAGATCCGCGTGCCTCTCTGTGCAAGTCTATACACGCCAATTCTCACGCATGACCACTGTGCGTATATAAAAGAATGAAACCGGCCTCTAAACCCCATTATCTCTTACACTCCTCCATTTTCTCTCCCAAATCGATTTTCCACCCTCTCCATTGAACCTCAATAGATTTTTGGGGTTTTCCCATAAACCCAAGTGATTCTCCTTCATCTAGCAAAGTTGGGAGCTAGAACTATGATTCTTTCATCTTCATCTTCTCTATCAAATTTTCTAGGGTTTCTGTAACACCCGTAATTTTCGGTAAGTAAAGGTCACTCGGACATTTTTACAACTTGTAAATGGTGGGATTTATGTTAGGAAAGCATTATTTAAAGTCCCTAAGAGTATCGGGAGTGTTGGCTTTGGAAAAGTCAGGTTTCGGGGTTTGAAAGGGTCCGACTACAATGCCCGACGCCTATGACAATGTCATAGTCGGACGGTCATAGTCGCATAAGTTGGAACGCCCACGGTACACTTGGTGCGACTATGGCATGCGACAATGACCGTGTCATAGTCGCGTGTCAATGTAGCACAAAGTGTGCGACTATGACACCCTACAATGACCGTCTCATCGTCGTGTGTCATTGTCGCTCCAGGGGGGTGAAGGCTGTTAAAATCGGGATTTCAGTCATTTTTCTCATTTCTCACATCTAAACTTCTCCCTTTCTCTCCCAAATCATTTCTCCTCCTTCCCTCACAAACCCTAACTCATTTTGGAGCTATTTCTTGAGTTCTTAAGGTGTTCCATCATTAAGTTAAGGATTGGAAGCTAGGGTTAAGAGGCTCCATTTTCATCTTCAACCTCAAGCTTCATTTTGGGTTCTCTAGTTTTTTACCAAAACCTAAGTGATAAGTTTATCCTCTTCATTTATAAACCTTATTATAAGTTATAAATGCTCCATTGATGATTTCCTAGTGATTGGTTTCTCAAATTTCGGTTTCGATAATTTTGGAGAAATTAGGTCAAATTAGGGTTTTGGCCAAATTTGGGGACTTGGATATAAAATGTTTGGGGAATGATTATAAGTGTTTGGATGCATGTATTTATGGTAGGAAATTTATGAATCTAGGTTTTTGGAAGTTTTGGCTTGAAGATTCGAATTTCTTCAAAGGAGCTCAAGATGGGGAAAATTTAGATTTAGCCTAAATCTAGCAAGGTGAGTTGAAGTTGATTTGTGAAAATATTGTACATGCCAAAATGTCCATTTTAAAGTGTTTATGTGTTTTACATGAAATTATCAACTGTTGAGTTATTTGGTAACTTTTGATTATTTGAAGTGTTTAGCTTTATAAACTTTGTAAAACACCCACATTTGGGATTTTTGGTCATTTTGATAAATAGGTCGTGAATGAAGGTGTTTTAATGATTTATTCATAAATGAAGATTATTTGGGTCAAAATACACTTTTAGTGGTTGTTGGAAATATGCATCATACAAGTAATGAGACGTTTTGAAAGTACGAATGTGTGAGTCCTTTGAGTTTGGTAGTTCCCGACTTTGCAAAACATTTTAGAAATTCTAAAGTTTTTAGTTTTGGGCCGAAAGCCAATTGTGATTTGAGAGACAAAGATTTTTGGGAAAAGATGTATTTTGGTTTATGTAACCTTATTGGCTCACGTCTTATAGCCAAACGTTCATTATGCCTTTTAGGGCTTGGTTTATACTCAGATGAGTCTTTGGAATATTTGTTCAGTTTTGGTAGCTCGTTAAGGAGCCTTGGACGTATGGTGTACTTAGGTGCATCTTATTTAAGAGTTACATGTTTTGAATGCGTCAGTTCATTCATTTGAGTCATGTAACCTTTTAGACTGTAATGTATTGGATTCATAGGCATATGAGTCAGTCAGTTGGTTTAGTTGGGGACTTTATCCCTATTTTGGGACTGTAAATTATTTAAGGCTAGCGGGAGCTCGAGGTATAGATCGTGGGTGGTTGAACTCAATAATCTTGTAACCTTTAGTGAAGGACTCGAGGTATAGATCGTGGGTGGTTGGACTCGATGCCCGTTTGTAATCTAGTCTGGTTATTCATCGTGGAATTTAGTGTCCGCGTTTGAAGTCTAGTGAGTGGTCCCCAAGTCATGTTTTTATGTAAGCTTGCGGTGGTGCTCTGCAGAGTCGTATACGGAGCTAAGTCTTGCGGTGGTGCCCATTGTGAGCCAGATACGGGGACTTGTGGCTTTTATGGTGACACTCATCTAGAGGTCGAGTAGACACTAGGGTCATTTGGGTATCTTGCGGTGGTTGCTCGGTAGGGAGCCATATACGAGGATCCATGACTCTATGTGAAGCTCGAGACATCAAGAAGTGGCTTAACTTTGTGTGTTCGCCACTTTCGATGGAATTCGGGTCTCCCCCGTCACCGAAAGGTGTTGTTTTGGGTATTGAGTTTTATTATCCATGTTTTTGGTGATGTTTTGTTTATATGGGTTTCTATCCATAGTTTATGGGTTGAGTATTATGCCCCACCCGTGTTTTGGGTGTCTTTGGATATAAAGTCTTATCCGCGTTTCATAAATTGGGAGTCCGCTTTCTATTCTCATTTTGAGGGAGTTTTGGGTTGAATTTAATTTACGAAAGAACATTTTATATCGGAATCTTAGTCCTTAAAACAGTTTGATTTGGAAAACGTCTATATTGGTGTCTCCTTCGTAAAAAAACACATATTATTGGAAAACGAGTTGTTTTCATATTTGAAGCATACCATTTTGAAAGATTATGATTTCAATTACATTTTTTCATTTTTAACGATATATTTATTAATGTTGAAAACTATTGAACTCACTAGGCGTTAGCCTAACCTTTTTATTTGTCGGCATGTGCAACAAGCTTCGTTGGAAATAGTTTTAGTGATATTGTGAAGAGAGGAGTGCTAGTTGCGTGCTCGGAGAGTGATTAGCTTGTTGAAGTCTTCCGCATTTGTTCTGGGAAGAGCAACTTGTGTTTGGGGTTAAGTAACACCCGACTTCGGTTTAGTACTTGTATATTATTAGAGTTTATGTTTAGTTGATGTTAGTTATAGAATTTAAACTTGAGGTATACTGAGTTTTGAATTGTATGAGGAAGTTTTGTTCCTTATGTTGATATTATACTGAAATTTTAAATTAGTTGATCTTTCCAAATTTGAGGGTGTTACAGTTTCATCCAACTCTTTTCACCATTTTGAACATTTGGGAGTTTGTGGCTTATTTTGGGGGTCTAGAAGAGTATTGTTGATGGATTCAAAATATGGTAAAGGTAATCTTCTCTTCTCTTCAACTATGGAAATTAGGGTTTTGGGATAAGATGAGATCTTCATGTAAACTGTTTGGGGAACGATTCTATATGGCTGAATATGAATATTTATGGTTGGAAATTTATGGATCTAGGTTTTGGAAGTTTTTGGCTTGAGGATCCAAGTCTCTTCAAAGGAGCTCAAGTTGGGGAAGATTCTAGATTTAGCCTAAATCTAGCAAGGTGAGTTCAAGTTGTTTTGTGAAAACTATGTACATGCCAAAATGTGTATTTTGAAGTAATAATGTGTTTACTTTATATTTATCAAATGTGTTGGGTATTTGACAAAGTTTTCCTAATTGGTAAATTTGGGGTTGTTAAATCTCATAAAACGTCTATCATTGGTTTTCGGGTATTTTGATGTGTAAACCTCAAACATATATTCTTTTGGTGATTTATTGCACAAATGAAAGTTATTTGATGTTACCTCGATTTTGGTGTATTTGGTTTATAAATTGTTTGGGAATCACACGTCAGCATGTCGTGGAATATTTTGGGAGTATAATGAGAATTTTAATTTGGAAAGTGATTTGTCCCAACCAATTCATGTTTTAAGTTGATAGTGTATTTGAAGAATGCATTGCATAAATGTCGTTTAAATGCGTTTTATAATTTGGGGACCGTTATTTGTTGATCAAATGGATTTTGAGCACTTTAGCTCGATTTTGACTTAAAAGAGTCTTAGGGACATTTGTCCGGTTTTAATGGCTCGATGTAGAGCCCCATTTATGACTTACATCTTAATGCATCTTATTGCATATTACTGACAATTACATGCTCGAGCGCGTTGGTCATTCCTGTGTAGTTATGTAATTTTAGACTGTGTTGTATTGGATCTATAGGCACGTAAGTCAGTCTTTATTTGATAGTCAATTAGGTATTTCGAGGTTGGACTCTGGGACCCATGTTTTATGACCTGGCCCTTTCAAGTGTACACTAGTAGGGCTAAGCCCGATTGTACCATTGTGTTGAAGGGCGTTTGGGCCTCTGCCGCTTTGAGGTAATGCCTTGAAGGTAGTCCTTAAGTGTGTCGGGCCTTCGGGGTGGTATTCATAGCAATGATCACCAAGGTCAGTTGTCTCTTGAGGTGTAGCTTGAAAGGAGTTGTAGGGACACTTAGGATTTCATGTCGTGAGGTGTCATACGATTAACGTTGTATGAATGGCATACTTTTGTGTTCCTCCACTCTCAATGGATACGAGTCTCCCCCGTTGTCGGCCAACAGTGTTTTGGATATTTAATTGTTCATGCTTTAACATTTGGAAGTCATTTCATTTTATGGTCGCGTGAGTATTGAATTTTAGTTCCATGTTTTCGGTGGCATATTATACTTATATGGGTTGCTTTCCATGATTTATGAGTTGAGTATTATGTCCGACCAGTGTTTTGGGTGTTTCAGGATATAAAGTTTTACCCGCATTTTTATAAATTGGGAGTCCATCTTCTATTCACATTTTGAGTGAGTTTCGGGTTGCATCACTTTATAAAGAATGTTTTGTATTGGGGCGTTCGTCCTTGAAAATGCATGATATTGGAAAACGGGTCGTTTTCATATTTAAAGTAAATCATTTTGAAAGATTGTGTTTTAAGTTGCATTCTTTCCTCTTTAACGAAATATTTATTCATGATTGAAACTCTTGAACTCACTAGGCGTTAAGCCTAACACTTTTTATTTGCCGGCATGTGCATCAGGTCCTAGTTGGGGAATGTAACTTGCAGCACCGTGAAGTGTTGAATGCTATTTAGATGCCCGGGAAGGATGTAACCAGTGAATGATGTCTTCCATACGATTGGAGATAGCAATCGTTTATGGGTTTAGTAACACACGACCTTTATTTAGTCTTTATATAAGATTTGGGTGGTTGTTTGTTGAGGTTAAAACTAGAATTATATCTGAGGTATTTCAAGTATTGATCTATAGAAAGGGATTTTTACCCTTCATGTGATGTATTATTGAAAATTTTAATTAGTTTCTCTTTATAAATTTGAGGGTGTTACACCATTCTCGCCCGAAACCTCTTTTTCTTCACCCGATTCAACCTTCACGTGCTCTATGATGACCTATACACCACAAGAAACATGGGTTTTAGCAACGATTTTTGTTGTCGCTAAAAGTCCATTTATCGTCAGAAACGGTTTATAAAGACGACATGTCGTCGCTATAGCTTATGGTTGAAACATTTTGTCGCTAAAGGCATGTCGCTGAATGTAACAACCCACCTTAAAACATAACATGTATCATACAATACATACCAACATTTACATTACAAACACACACATATTACATATAGGGTCCCGAAGTCTAGAATTACACTAACTACATATTATAATACCAACTTTTTGCTTTTTAAACATAAGCACATACATACATACATAATACTACATCCAACAAAAACCATTAAAATATAATATTGTTCAACTAGAAGTAGTAACTCATAATAACTCCCCACGTACAACACATTTCTTCACATAACATCACATCTTATCTTTTCTTTTTGCCTTACTAGTCATATGTCCTGGAATACATATTTGGAAAACAATGAGGGTTAGTCCAATTGGTCTAAGTGAGATAATCCCAAACATTTTAATGAGTAGTGACCGTAACGCGTACGAAAATCATTTTTCAACACATCTTCTTCTCTGACCTTCAACTGGTGATAACCTGACCGTAAATCAATCTTTGAAAAATAACTAGCCCCAACTAACTGATCAAAAAGGTCGTCAATTCTGGGAAATGGATATTTTTTCTTTATTGTCAGTTTGTTCAGTTCCCGGTAATCTATACACATTCTCATTGACCCATCCTTTTTCTTTACAAACAAAACTGGTGCACCCCATGGAGAAGTACTAGGTCTAATGAAACCCTTATAAGAAAGTTCTTGTAACTGAGACTTCATTTCTTTCATTTCAGAAGGAGCCAGACGATAAGGTGTACGTGCAATACGAGCGGCCCCGGGTGACAAATCAATACTAAACTCTATTTGTCTATCGGGAGGAAGACTAGTCAAGTCATCAGGAAAGACTTCAGGGAATTCACTGACTACCGGTATGTTTTCAATTTTACCCTTTTCTTTCTTGGTGTCAATAACATAGGCTAAGAAACTATGACAACCTTTACTAACACATTTACGGGAATTTAACATAGAAATTAGACAAGACTGATGGTTTCTACGATCACCATATATTATAACCGGTCCCTTCCCAGGCAAGTCAATATTAATCAACTTTTTATTACATACATTATTGGCCTGGTTTTTAGCTAACCAGTCCATTCCCACTACCACATCAAATTCAGTCAAAGACATAGGGAATAACTGAATTGGTACTTGACACCCTTCCACATCAATATAACAATCATCAAATACCTCTCTAACCGATACTTGATTATCATTAGCAATTTCTACTACTAATGCATAATCTAACACTTTTGGTTTCACATGTAAACAGTTAACAAAAGAAGGCGATATGAATGAATGATTTGCACCAGAGTCAAATAACACCTTAGCACGTATTGAGTTTATCAAGAATGTACCTGTCACCACGTCCGGGTTTTCTTCGGCTTCAACTGTTGTCATTTGAAAAACACATCCCTTAGCTTTAGATGGTTCAGGCTTTCGAATATCTCCCCTACTACCATGTCCACCTCCAGGCATATTACTTCCCCGAACTTTCATTTGTGGGCAATCATATTGTAGATGATTCGGAGAATTGCAGTAGTAACATAATCTGGTAACCCGACAATCTCTGGCTATGTGGCCCGACTTTCCACACTTATAACAATTTCTTGGATCAACACTACACTCACCCCTGTGGACTTTATTGCATTTGGGGCACGGTCTTTCATTGGTTCTAAATATTGGACGGTTATCAAATTTAGTAAATCTTGACTTTTTAGGATCAAAAGATGGTCCCTCCCACTTCCTCTTTCCAAAACTTCTCTCATTCACATGATCGCATCCCTTCCCCGGTCTCTTTCGGTTATTTCAGCAGCATCAACTGCGAAGGTGAAAGTGTTTGGTTTCATAGCAATAACCAATCCTCTGATTTCAGAATTCAGTCCAAAAATATACCTTTTCTACTTTTCGGGATTCTGTAGACACGTAGTATTCAACAAAACGCGATTTTTCCAAAAATTTAGCAGTATAATCCCTAACAGTCATATTTCCCTATTTCAGATTCATGAACTCTTCTTCTAATTGTCGGATTGCGGTTTGGGGACAAAACTGATTTTTAAAAGCATTAGAAAAATCTTCCCATGAAAAAGTTGTATAAACATTTGGTCATTTTGAAGATATTAAAACTTCCCACCAATACATGGCATCAGATTTGAGCATTGCAGTTCCAAATAAAACTCGGTCCTCATCAGCACACTTACTTGTTTTAAAAATAGATTCGACTTCTTTCAACCAACGCATGGCTTTAATGGGATCCTGTTTACCCAATACGTTGGAGGTTTACAAGTCAAAATCATTTTGTAATCATAGTTCTTTTGGATAGGAACAGTAACAGCCGGAGTATGTACCTCTGCTTCCAAAATAGGTTCATGTCCTTTGGGTTCTTCAGTTTCTATATCATAAGGTTTTCCAAACATTGCTTGCAAATTAGACTGAAGTTTACCCATTTCTGCAGCGAGGTCAGCTCGAGTAACATATTCAGTGTTTTGTGATCGACCCCTGCCTCTAGGTCTACCCCTGCATGTACTCCGACCACTACTTGAACTTTCGTGTACAGAACGTTCCTGTTCAAAATGAATTCCCCGGATCGACCCCCGGCTCCAACCCCGACTTCTTCCTTGTACATCCGTAATCATTTCATTGATATTCTCCATTTGCAAATTGGCATTGTCTGGATTCTCTACTTCATCTCTTTCCATCCGATGAGAACCACTGGTCATCCTACCAATTCATAAATATTGATACACATTTAATCACATACCCAATATAATAAGGTATTCCAGTTCAAACATGCACCTGTAAGCTCATAATTACATTGGCCAAATGTAATTTGAATTTACCTTACATGTCGTTCTTTCTACCCATTATATTTAACATTCCAAGGTTCTAGACATAATAGGGACATCCTACTTCACAGAATATCATGCAGTTTAAGTTTCGGTATGGATCCGAATACCTAAATCCCTTAAACTTAGGCTCTGATACCAACTATAACAACCCACCTTAAAACATAACATGTATCATACAATACATACCAACCTTTACATTACAAACACACACATATTACATATAGGGTCCCGAAGTTTAGAATTACACTAACTACATATTATAGTACCAACTTTTTTGCTTTTGAAACATAAGCACATACATACATACATAATACTACATCCAACAAAAACCATTGACATATAACATTGTTCAACTAGAAGTAGTAACTCATAATAACTCCCCACGTACAACACATTTCTTCACATAACATCACATCTTATCTTTTCTTTTTGCCTTACTAGTCATCTGTCTTGGAATACAGATTTGGAAAACAATTAGGGTTAGACCAATTGGTCTAAGTGAGATAATCCTAAACATTTTAATAAAAATATTATGAAAACATTGATATGAAATCATTATCAACAAATCACAATTCAAATTTCATGTAATGTACTCCCTTGGCCTATAACACCAACAATCCATGGCCATATCAGAATTAGTTGGCCGCTAAGCACAACTAATTAATTTACTTCGAAGTACCTCAAGTACAACCAACCCCGTTGCCCCTTTCGGTACAACCAACTCCATCCGGCCTCCACGTCCGGCCAAAATACAATAGTGTAATGCAATGCTCAAATATATGAGATTTCAATTCAATAATCACATTCCATATAACTCACAATCATTACTACACATATCACATATAAACTAATTCATAACATAAGTATTCTGGTTCGAAAATGGTTAAAAGAAAACTCACCTTATTAAGAGTTTGAAGCCACACACGCGCAAACGACACAACCGAACACCAGTTATATCAAACTTCACTGACGAGTAACTGAGCCTGCAAGTTGGAGAATTAGTTGAATCACCAAAGTAAAAGAACCTAACTCTAACCCTTCTTCTCTTGAATTCCTTTCTTCTCTCCTTTCTCTTCTCTTCTTGCCGACACACACATAAACCACACATACACTAAGATATTTCAGCATATGAGTTGTTATGCCTCATCAAACTATCTATGAGTCACCTATATATCTATGGTTATTTGCACTTAAATCCAAAAGTATAACCAACTAAACACATAAACCCTTAACCTATATCTAATAATTAAAATATCAATAGAAGTATCAAATATAATATAAAGCCCTTCCACTTATCTTACCGATCACATAAGATAATAAATGTAACTTACCAGGTTATCACATTGAAACACACTTTTCTTGTAGTGATAAGAAATCCCTTAATATTAAGACCACTTTAAAAGGCAAAAAAACCTGGATAGGCTCCAAATGAAGACTCCAAAACTGCAGGTGTTACACACACACACACGCTATGAGTCCCTCTTCTAACAGAATTTGTTAACCATGTTAACTCAAGGGGCATTTTCGTATTTTTTCCTTGGGGTGGTGTCTCATGTTTCATGTTGTGAGTCTACCGGAGAGTAGGGGTGTTATTCGGTCGGTTAAATCGGTTTTCGGTTAATTCGGTTTTCAACTTTTTTTTATTAACCGAATAAGGTTCGGTTTAGTCGGTTTCGGTTTATTTGGTTCTGTTACCGGGTTAACCAAATAAGTGTGCATATTTTTTTCTTAAGATACTTCAAAGTTCAAACTTGTTGACAATGTTTAACAAAAGACATAGGAATTAAGATAATCTCTTTAAGCACATTGTACATCAATGATAAAAAAAATAAGCATTATATAGCAAAAAAATATTATGTAGCTTCATGCCTTCATCAATATCTTCATGGATCATACGTATGAGGGTATGAAAGAAGAAGATACAAATGATGATATATATAATATATATTTATATATCAAAAGTAATTGATTGTAATAATTACTTGTAGTTATAGTATATTAGTGAATAGTAACTCTAGTAACTAGGTTTCTACTTTTTTCGAGAAATGGAAGAGGAAACGTGTGATATATGTAATATGTATATATTATATATGTTTTTATATAAATATATATATATATATATATATATATATATATATATATAAAGATTTAAGAACAATTACTTTATTAGAGTTCCAAGAAAATATATGAAAAGACATCCTTTTTCATCAATATTTAACTAGTATTTATAGATGATATATATACATATACATATATATATATATATGTGTGTGTGTGTATATATATATATATATCGGTTTATTCGGTTTAACCGAACTAATAAAAAAATTAACCGAAAACCGAACCGATTAAGCATCCTAATTCGGTTCAACCGAACCGATCTAACCGAAAATCGAATAAACCGAAACTCATTTGGTTCGGGTGGTTTATTCGGTTTCGGATAAAAGTGACACCCCTATCGGAGAGTGTGGTGGTCGGTTAGGTGTTAATGAAGATGGATAGAGGTGTGTGTGTATACACACATACACACACACACACACACACACATATATATATATATATATATATATATATGTGTGTGTGTGTGTAGAGGTGGTTTATTATACAAACCAGCAGATGGTTACAAACCATACAAACTGATCTCGACCGTCTATTTAGTTTAATGAATATGTGATTTTATAAATTGTTTTCTAATTTAAAGTGTTGATCATAATTAATGAACACTAACCACCTTCCAGAAATATTCAGATCATAATAAATGAACCTTCATAATTTCTTTAAATAAATCAATTGATTGGTTTGTATAGTTTGTAACAAGGAAATGGTTTGTATTTAAAACTCTCTACACATATAATAATAGTAATAATAATAATAATAACAACAACAATAAAACAGAATCGAAAAAGATAAAAGGAAAAAGACGAAAATGCCCCTATAGTCAACTTGGTTAATAAATTTTGTTAGGAGAGGGATCCAGAGTGTGCATTTTTGCAAACCACAGATACAAAGAGTGTGATAAATACGTTTAAGGACCGTAGTAATGACAACCAATAAACTACATGATCAATAATTTATTCTAATAACAATAATTGAATTTTATAAAGAAAGAATTGAATTTGATAAAGGAAAGAGAGAGAGAGAGAGAGAGAGAATGATCGGTTTATTAAAGTAATGGAATTCATTGATATATATTTTTCCAATTCAAACTAAAAAAAACCTAATAGAGATTTGGTCAAAGAAATCTCTTCTAAAATTTTATTAGGTTTATATAAATTAATGAAACCAATAAATCTAATACAATATTAAATTAAATAACTTTTTAATGTAGATTTTAAGTTCTAAATAACCAAAAAATAAATGAATATTCGTAAAACCTAAAAAAGATGTTGGTGTGAACTTTTATATTATATAGTAAATAAAATAAAAAGAGAATTAAATATGCTTTTGTTTATAAACATTGCATGATATTTAATTTTATTTAAAATATACATATAACATGGAATGAAATGATATAAAGGTGCAAGAGTTTGACCTTTGAAACTTGAAATCATCAATCAACAAACAACGACGGCCGACAAAAGAAGACAACCTCCAAACTCAAACTCATTGTATAAACCAAATTTTACAACCCCATATAATTGGATCGTGTTTTGACCCGATATAAATTAATTATAGAGTAAATTACAAATTTGGTTCTTGTGGTTTTTTGTTTATAACACTTTTGGTCCTTACAGTTTAAAAGTTACAGTTTCATCGTGGAAATATGCAAAAACGACCGGATTTGGTCCCTGTCTCTAACAGTCGTTAATAAATTTTGTTAGACAAGAGGTATTTTAGTCTTTTTATATCGTTACCATATTTTTTGTTTAAAAATAATTAAATAGGGCTTGAAATGTTGTTAAGCTATCATCAATAGATGGGTTTGCACCACCAGCAACCACCGTGTACACACACTTGCAGGTGGGTTTCCACCCTCACCGGCCAACCACCTCCTTCCCCCCTTTTTGTTATTCACACCATACACAACAATAACCCCTTGGAACAACGAAGCTATTATCACCGGCCACCTTCCCACCCTATCGTGAAACACCTTGAACCCACTCTTGCCATGAACACCCATTTCTGACCTCCCTTTCATCGACTCTATCTTTGGCATACTCACGCCTATGAGAAGGTTGATTTCTAGAGCGATTGTAGATTTGGGAGGTCGATGGTGGCGTTGTGTATGTGAGTAAGAGAAAGAAAGAGAGAGAGAGAGAGAGAGAGACACATATATAGATCAAGAATCGATCTACAACAGAGTATACTCTCATCAATCTAAAATAGAGATAGAGAGATCGAGAAGATACCTACAGAGATGATCTACAACCGATAGGACCACTTTGATTACACTTTCGCCGATATATCCATCTCATCTTCTTCTCCATCTACATTTCCATTTGATCTAGGTTTTTAAATGATTTAGTGTTTAGATTTTGATTTTGGGGTTATTTTAGGTGTAGGGTCGTATCTCCTTGAAGGAATTATCTGTTTGATTTGATTTATGGATTTTAAGGTTTCAAATCAAAGATATTTGAAGGTCTCTTTTTCTTTATATTGTGTCATTGCGTAGATAATGATTTCCCGACAAACATAGCAATTATCCCCTGATGGGGTCCCTGCATGGACTATTGAATCAAATATATTATGAAGCCTTATTGAATCTCTAATCTTGACTATTGAAGTTCTTGGATTTATGTTTGATTTACATATTTGTGGTGGTGGTTTGTGGAGGCAAGTGGTGGAGGGGGGTGGCGAAAGCGAAAGCTGAAGATGGAAGGCATGTGGGGAAGACAAAGAGAGGTTGTGAGTGTATATATACCCCTAAATTACAAATTTGGTCCCTGTACTTTACATCTTTATTCATTTATTGAAGGAAAATGTGGTAACAATATAAAAAGACTAAAATACCCCTTGTCTAACGGGATTTATTAACGGCTGTTAGAGGCAGGGACCAAATCCGGTTGTTTTTGCATACTCTAATGTCGAAACTATAATTTTGAAACTATAGGGACCAAAAGTGTTATAAACAAGAAAACACAGGGACCAAATTTGTAATTTACTCTTAGTTATAATATTTTAGATTTTTATTTTATTTTAACTGATTTTATGATTTCTGATTCTGACTTTTAAAGAATGTTAGAAGAATGATTTTATTTAACTAAATTTCATAAATTACTTTGCAATTTTAAAAAAAAAATTATTGTTTTATTTTGTAAGATTCTAATATAATACATTATATGAATTTTTTATATTTTTTTTGGTTATTATACTCGATTTATAATATTAGTACAAGTATAACTTTGTTTCTAAAAAGATTATGGTACAAATCAAGTTTATTTCTTAAATATCATAGAGTAAATTACATTGTAGGTCCCTGTGGTTTACTCAGAATTTGGATATGGTCCCTATTTTGAAATAATTACACCAGGGATCCCTGTGGTATGAATTTTGTCACACTCCGGGTCCCTATCGCTAACGTCGTCCATAACCTCGCCGTTACCCCTCACATGTGCCTTGCACGAGAGGGGTAAATTAGTCTTTTCAGGGACAAGGACCGAGGGTGAAATTTAATCTTCTAATTTTAATACCCGCTACCCAACGGATCTATCGTCTCCTTCCTCCCTCTTCTTCTATTTTTCTCTCGGTTTACTCATCAAAGGTCGACGATGGTGTATTGTGGGTGTGGGGCTCCTGCGATCGTCTCAAATAATCCAGGTCGAAGATTCTATGCTTGCTAAAAAATGGTACGTATCATGTGAAAGTAATACTTTAGGTGTTTTTGCCCGAACTGTTCTTCTTCTACTTCAATGATCAGGGATCAAAATGTGGATTCATTTGTTGGGTTGATTTACCAACTAGTGATGGATCTAGGTACACTATAGCTGGTTTATTGAAGTCAAAGAAAGAATTTGAAGCTACTCACAAATGTAACACCCCGATTTTCGAAAGATATCATTTCGAGTTAATACCGAAACCGTTATATTAGGAAAAAAATAAGATAAAATATTTTGGACTTGAATCTTGGATTTTATAGTCTAGATGGATGAAGGATTCAATTATGAGTCCAACGGTTCTTTCCGGAGCAAAATCGGAGCTATAACGAAGAAGTTATGGCCAAAACAGTGAACGGGAAGAAAACCAGGGGAAGCGGGCGACTTATGCCGCGACTTAAGGTCGCGGCTGGACGAGCTTAAAACCGATTTTCCGCTACCAAACTTCATTCCTTCATATCTCCTTCATCCCAACTCCGATTTGGGTGATTCAAATTGCTACGGTTTCGTTTTTGAGAGCTCTTCAAGGATCTAGCAAGAGATTGGAAGTTTATTGGAGTATACAAGAGTATTTTGTGGTGGTAAGCTCCTCATCCCTCCCTCTTCATCTTCTTCACCAAAGTTTTCTAGGGTTTCATCCACCCTTTGTGCTTCCTTTCATACATTGGAGGTTTGTAACCATTTTGTTGAACTAGAAGTGTTTTGGTTGGTGGATTCAAGCTTGGGTTAAGGTAATCTTCTATTCTCTTCAGTTATGGAAGTTAGGGTTTCGGTATTAGTTGAGGTATTCATGTATATGGTTTGGGAAACGATTCTTTGTGGTTGATTATGTTTATTTATGGTTGAATATGTATGGATTTAGGTTTTTGGAAGTTTTGTCTTGAGAATTCAAGTGTTCTTCAAAGGAGCTCTAGTTGGGGGGAAAATCTAGATTTAGCCTAAATCTAGCAAGGTGAGTTCAAGTTGATTTGTGAAAACGGTGTACATGCCAAAATGTTTATTTTAAAGTGTTTGTGTTTACATTAAATTGTTAACTGCTGATAAGTTGGTTATTTGGATATATATAACTTTATAAACCTATAAAGCACACATTTTGGGATTTATGGACATTTGGATAAATGTGTCACAAAGGAAGGTGTTTTGATGATTTATTGCATAAATGAGTACTTGGTCAAAAATATACTTTTAAGTGTTTGTCGGGTTTTTATGCATCATTCATGAAATGAAATATTTGGAAAAGTACGAATGTGTGAGTTCTTTGGTTTTGGGTCATTTCCGACGTTGGAGAACATTTTAGAAATGGAAAACCTTTTGGGTTTGGGCTGAAGGCCAACGGTAATTTGAGAATCAAAGATTTTAGAAAAATGTGTATTTTGGTTTGTGTAACCATTTTGGCTCTTGTGTTGAGCCAAACGTCCATTAAGCCTCTTGGGGCTTGATTTGTACTCGGTGGAGTCTTTGGAACATTTGTTCGGTTTTGGTTGCTCGTTAAGGAGCCTTGGACGTATGATGTACTTAGTTGCATCTTATTTGGGAGTTACATGTTTTGAATGCGTTAGTTCATTCTTTTGAGTCATGTAACGTTTTAGACTGTAATGCATTGGATCCATAGGCATATGAGTCAGTTGGTTGGTAGGGACTTTATCCCCGTTTTGGGACTGGACATTATTTATGGCTAGCGGGAGCTCGAGGTACAGATCGTGGGTGGTTGAACTCGATAACCGCGTAACCTTTATTGAAGGGCTCGAGGTAGAGATCGTAGGTGGTTGAACTCGATGCCCGATTGTCGTCCAGTCTGGTTACTCATCGTGGAATTTAGTGTCCGCGTTTGAATTCTAGTGAGTGGTCCCCAAGTCATGTGGTTGATTATGTAAGCTTGTGGTGGTGCTCTGCAGAGCCGTATACGGAGCTAAGTCTTGCGGTGGTAGCTCAGATGAGCCGGATACGGGGACTTGTGGCTTTGGTTGTGACACTCATTAGAGTTCGAGTAGACACTAGGATCAGTGGTGTATTGCGGTGGTAGCTCAGAGGAGCCGTATACGGGGAACCATGGTCTTATGTGAAGCTCGAGAACATTGATAAGTGGCTTAACTTTGTGTTCCCACCACTTTCGATGGAATTCGGGTATCCCCCGTCACCGAAAGGTGTTGTTTTTGGGTATTGAGTTTTATTATCCCAAGTTTTCGGTGGCGTTGTGTATATTTGGATTTTATCCTTGATTTATGGGTTGAGTATTATGCCCCACCCGTGTTTTGGGTGTTTCGGGATATAAAGTTTTAACCGTATTGTCATAAATGGAGAGTTCAATCTCTATTCACGTTTCGAGTGAGTTTTGTGTTAAACCTGATTTATAAATGGGCGGTTTATGTTGGTTTCTTCATCCTTGAAGTAGTTGATTTGGAAAACGTAAATTGGTGTTCTTTGTCTAAAATGCATATGATGGGAAAATGAGTCGTTTTCATATGTAAGACATAACAAATTGAAAGATTATGATTTTAACCGCATTCTTTCTCTTTAAACGATTAATTTATATATATCGAAAACTCTTGAGCTCGCTAGGCGTTAAGCCTAACCTTTTTATTTGTCGGCATGTGCATCAGGTTCCAGTTGGGGGTTGGTTCTAGTAATTCTATGAAGAGATGTGCTTAGTCTTTCGTGAGTGTAAGTATTTGGTGAAGTCTTTCGCAGTTTGGAGATAATGACTTCTATTGGGTTTTAGTAGCACCCGTCCGTATCATAGACTTTATGTATAGAATGATTGTGTGTATTGAGGTTAAATCTTAGATTGTGATTGCAGACGAATCAATTATTGATGTATTTAGAAAATTTTAAATTAGTTGTTATTTCCAGTTTTGAGGGTGTTACAACAAAGCAGATAGAAAGTTGATCCATAGATTGAAAATTGTGTTGTGGATTACTTGGTTGTCAATTGTAATATATTTAATCTTTAGTTGAGTCATGTATTAGGGTTTAGGTCATGCTTTTGTAAATTGTTCATCTATTTCAGTTATGTAATATCTTATTTTGGAATGAATGGAAGTGGCTAAATTATTGATATTGTTGAAATACTTCCTTGATGAGCAAAAGCAGAGTGATTGAAGCAAAAGTGTACCATTACAGTGACCATAGCATTCATCAACATCAAACATGTTCAATACACAACAATTGAACCAAAAGTGTACCATGACAGTGAGTATAGCATTCATCAACATAAAACATATTCAATACACACAAATTGTACCAAAAGGGTACCATGAACCAACTATATCATTCACAACCATCAACTTGTTCTTTACACAAAAATTGAACCAACAAAGTGTTGAACTGTACCATACATTCACCATAATACTTTGGCATCCAAAAACAAAAAGGTGAACCAAATGTATACTTAACAGTTTACATACCAAAAGTGACCCAAAAGACTAAGTTAAGAGTTAATATGTTCATCCAAAAGAAAGCATTTGCATGCACTTTGTTCTACTGTCCCTTGCAAGTATGTTTGTTGTGACCTTCTTTACCACAACTTACACATGTCACTGTCTTCCCAACCCTTCGAATCTTTTTTCCATCTTGAGTCACCTCTTCTACAGACTTCCTTCGTCTTTTCCTTGGTCTACCAACTTGTGTATGATGAGTTGGTGGTGTAAGATTTGTTGGGCAATCAACAATTTCCCACATTTTCCTTCCATTAATTGGATGAATTTTGAAGGCATACATTTCTTTCCAAGTTGACAACCAATAGCACTGGTGCACCCATTTCTCAAGGATGTCCACATCCAGCCCATTGCTTTGCATATCCCATATGGTTGCACAAGCATGTTTGCATGGGATTCCTGTTAATTCCCAATGCCTACAAGAACACACCTTTTGTTGCATGTCAATACACTGGTCTGACCATGGGCCACTAACCTGATATTTGTTCTCTCCATCCCAAAGTACATTGTAATGTACTACTTCTTTCTTTATGGCTTCCAACATTTTGTTGCAGTAGGTGTAAGAGGTCCATCAACTTCAGCAATGACCTTCTGAACAGTAACTATCCTCTTCATCAAGTATTGACATATGTCAACTGTAAAATCACCTACTTCTGCGTTAAGATCAATGTTTAAATCAATGTCTTCCATATCTACTTCAAACTCAGGATGTATGTTGCCTTCATCAACTATAGTATCATCCCCATCTTCATCACTAGTCTCATCTCCCTCACCATTCTTAGCTTCAGCACCACCCTGAACCTTTGACCCTACTTCTTGTGCATGATCTTCCTCAAACATGGGTTCATGGAAACACCCATCAAAAGGATCAAAACCATCAAAATATTCATCTGCATTGATATCAGGCATGTCTAGATCAATCCCCTCACCCTGATCATTCCCCTTACCCTAATTTTGATCAATCTCTTCAAAAAGGTTGTTCATATCAATCCCCTCAACCTGATCATTCTCCTTACCCTCATTTTGATCAACACCTTCAGTCCCCTTGTCTTGATCAACTGCATCTATGCCCCTATGATCAACCACATCAGTCCCCTTCTCATGATCAACCACTTCAGTTTCATCTACCCATTCTAGACATAATTTCTTTTTTGCCTTCACATGTTGTTGAGTTGTTACTACCTTTTTCTTATACCGATTCATTTCTGGTAAGTTAACTCCTGGTAGTTCTTCTAGTACTACCTTACTACTAGCCCCAGGACTTTTTAAATAAGTACCCACAGCTGGTTTCTAGTGTTCTATATATATTTCGAATACTTTGCTAGTACCAACATATTTCAAAAAACTTCTAACATCATCATCATTACCTAGAGCTTTTAAACCATAATCTAAGCTTAAACCAGGAACATTGAAAAGGTAAAAGGTAGGGATAGATGTTGGATACCCTAATGTTTCCACTATTGATTCCAACTCAAGAACTGAGAACTCATCTATATCAACCAAGTCGACGTAGTGCATTTTACCTTGAATATACTCCCTGCCAGGTGCCTTTGTGAAAAACCCTCCATGATATAGCTTAAATGTAACCAGGGTTAGATAGATATCTATAAAAAAATGTTTTTAATAAAGATCAAATCAAATATATTATGAATGTTTGAAAGCATTTTCATTCAACATTTGATTCACTTACCATAAATTTCAAGATAATCAATCGTATCCATGCTGGTAAGGACTTGCCACTGTCCTCCCACCATTAAACCTCGGTCGTAAAGTTCTTTGTTCGATCAGAATAGTTTGATTAAGAAGCTTGGAGTCGATAAGGATGGAGGTTGAAGAAGAAGCTTAAGGGACGTGAGGTGAAAGAAACACCGGCGCATGATGACTTATTGCAGGTACAAAAGAGAGGGAAAGGGAAAAATACTAATTTACCCCTCTCGTGCAAGACACGTATGAGGGGTAACGACGAGGTTATGGACGGCGTTAGCGATAGGAACCCGGAGTGTGACAAAATGCATACCACAGGGATCCCTGGTGTAATTATTTCAAAATAGGGACCATATCCAGATTCACCACAGGGACCTACAGTGTAATTTACACAATATCATATTTATTTATATCCGCACATGAGCTCATAAGGTTTGTACATGTAACATCTTTCTAATGTATAATAATCACATGCCTTTGTTCGAGAAGATGATCAAAACATTAATGTCTTTAAGGTTTTTTTTGATAATCGTGGATGTTCGAACTATTTATTTGCATCTCGATTTATATTATTAGAACTTAAAATTAATAGCATGACAAAGTGTCTTTGAAAATATTTGAATATGTAACATTTGAAAAGCAAACCCAAAATCTTACTAGTTGAACTACCTCTTAAAATTAATTTTTAAAATATTGAAAGCTAGAAACCATATTATTTATTGATAAATACTTTTTCTAACCCAACCATTTATTGATAAATACTATTTCTAACCCCCTTTTGAAAACTAGCTATTTTAATTAATTTTCCCTTTTAATATGAATGTACATATTTAAATATCATTATCAAATGGAATATATATATATATATATATATATATAATTTTATATATGACATACAATCTTTTCGTCTTATATCACGTCTTAAAAAACACATTGTCCTCGCCATGGCATATAAAACATGAGACTTGATCTTGTCGTCACATAATGTCTCTCACCATTTAGAGACTTGACTTTTTATAACACCATATTTTGAAAACAACAGTCTTTGGTGGTTTTTGGGTAAATTTAAATGAAGTGGGATAAATGCACTCCTATATATTACTAATTTCCTTTTTCCTTACATCAACATTAAAAGTACCTTTTATATTTTTAATGAATGATTTGACCTAATTCTAACATCAAAACTGTAAATATAGCATCACCCTTTTAAATTTTGGGAGAAATTATGGCATCTTTCCCTTATTTAATAATAATAATAATAAAAAAGAATTATTGATAACCATACTTTCATTCCATTTCACAAAATATAGAAATATTCTTTCTCAATTAAAATTTAAATCATAAAAAAGAAAGTCAAGACTTCTTAATTAATTTTTCGTTAATTTTATGTTATGGATTTATATGGTAATGAGAAAGCAAAAGAGCCTTTGTTTTATTCTTCATCTCTCAAATTCTAAGATCCTTGATGACCAAGGCGACTTTGCCGGACGTCGGCAAAGATGACCTAGGGTCAAATTTGACGGAGACATTATTATCCTTAGGGTCCATTTGGTTTGTTGGGATTTGGAGGGATGTGGAATTGGAATTGAATTCTATTCTTTATAAACAATTCCAAATCCAAACGAATTCATCATACCAAACCAGAGCATAATGAACTGATAGACAAATGAGGTTTTTAGTCACGTAAGGTGAAGTTAAAAGTACAGGTGAGGGTGGGATGGAGGACGTGGGAGGTTCCCGTGCCCCGAACTGGTATCCATGAACCACTAACCATCAACAGAAGGGGACTAGATAAGCTGGATCGGTTGCATATTGGTCATATGTGCTAGTTGAAGGATATAGGTGTTGTCGAGGTTGGGTGCAAGCCTTGGTAGTCTCGCACGTCTAGTTGAAACGACTTTACCCACACAGAGTATGTGAGGATGTTTGAGACTGCGTTTAACAGGTAGTAAAATTAAAATACAACTATAAATGCCATGATTAACATAGCTAAAGTAGGACAGGGCATGATAGGTAAAGAGGCAATCTTTCTATACACTAGCATCGATTAGACCAAATCAAACTAAACATCACACTCGAAAGTAGGATCGGGTAAACTGCATACCTGTTTTTTCTTTCTTTCTGCTCGAAAAAGTAAAGTAGAGCGGTTGTCTTCGTAAAAATCCCCCCAACTTGAGCAAAAGTGTGGATGGTCATTAATTTTGAAATCTTAAAGTTATCCATCAAGTACCAAAAATGGAGCCAAAACAAACAAACTCTCATCATTTATCATCAAGTAACACCAAACCCAGAACAAAAGAATGATTCATTCACTAAGATGCACACAAATTACAATTAGTTATGATGATGCTATTGCTTACTCAACATATAGAAAACTTGATATGTGCAAAACAGGAATAGCTCACAGCATGACACCGTTAGTCATCCTCTTTGCCCTCGTCCATTTCAAAAACAAACAACATACAATCTAATAAGGACTCTGCAAAAGGCAAGAGGTTGTATGTAATCATTGGTGAATCAAGAAACTAGGTATGGGGAGTTGGAATCGCATTCCTTCACTTGTATTCAATCTCTCAAACCCCAATTTTATACTTTATGCGTCCCTTGGAAACCTAAAATTATGCAATTTCAATGTCATTGCTAAACAAACTTATCAGGGTAACGTATGATTGCCAAGTCCCATGGATTCTGCAACTTCTCTTGAAGACAAGCTGTCTGCTTGCTCCTGCAAGATTGCAACAAAGTTCAAGTTTTACTTCCGAAATCTTCTACTATGCTATTTCTAGCATTGTTTCTAGTTTGCTGTATTCATCATGACTAGCTCTCATACCTGAAGCCGATGCAGCAGATACATCATAAAAAGGTGCACAAATAACTGCATATAATCAATTATGAGTTAGCTCCACTTTGTTATTCAATAAGTCTGAGACTTGTTCCCTTTTTATATTTGTTCGTTTTCTAGATTCCCATACAGAGGGCAGTATATCCTCAATGCAGGATCAAGATACTTTTTGATAGCAAAAGGTAATCTTACCATGTAAAAGAGAAGGAGAAGTCGAGCAACAGGATATCGCCAGAGAAACCTTATCGCCCTCACAGCACCAGAATCTAAAATCTTTGCAGCCTTCTGCAGCTGCATCAGTACGAATTTAGATGAATTAATAACAACAGCAAGGAAACAAAACAATTGATATGGCAAAGAAACTAAGTACCTGTATGCTTGCCCCAACCAAATGGCGGTGATGAAAAGGGAGAGGCCTGAAATTAATAGGTAATTACATGTTAGTGGGCCTTTTAATTAGTAGTCCTTTAAGTCTAATTTGAATGCCTTTTCAAGGGGGGTTGCTGTGGCAACAAAACACTGAAGGAATAGGTGAACATCCCAAGGATCCAATGACAAGGATCCAATGACAAATAGGTGAACATCCCAAGGATCCAATGACAAATAAATGCATTCCCAGGGTTAACTCCCAACATTCAGATTCTACTTGTCGCATCAATGAACATTATTTTTGGAAGAAATAGTATTTGTATATGTTCGACAGAATTGTCAAAACACATTTAATATATAGCCTCATTTGCATTTGAAGCATGCCCTTATAAGTAAATAATTAGTGGACAAGTTGAGTTTTACAATTAACAATCATATGTTGCAAAAATTTCAGTTGGTTAGTCATGTGTTTATTTACAATTGTGAAACTACATGGTCTGCTAAGAGATTTACATCATCATTTGCTAAGTGCAATTGTGATGCCAAGAAGCAGGAGCTTGCACTTGCAATACTTCAAAATCAGAAATTAAACAGAAACTTCAAAATATTATCAAAAGAAGAAAAATAAATAGGAAACAACATACTCGAGAGCTTTCATGTCAGTGTCTTCTTCCCAAGTTGTTGATGCACGACGAGGGACTCTGCTCCTTTCTACTTCTACCTGGTTACTAGACGATGAGTATGTATGCAGAACTAGAACCAAACGGCAATTTAAGCTGACTAAAGATTAGAACATGTAATTAGCATCTTTTAAAAGATGCAACAAGTAGCCAATAATGAACCTGAGCTTCCTGAATACGCTTCATCTCCTTCTCTAATTGGAACTCTGCTGCAGCTTTTTCACTGGTCATTGCCTCCAACTGTGTTTGCTTGTAATACTGATCACAAAGTGTCATGTTTTTATCAACCCAAATCATTAATTAAAAGACTATTCATCACTGAGAGACTCTGGTGTTGACTTACCAACAAATCTGTGAGTTCCCTGTACCGTTTCTCCAGCTCCATATGCTCCTGCTCAGTAGCAGTATCGCTCTAAACTGGTCAGCACATTGCACATGGCAAAAACTAATATCTAGAGAAGTGAAACAGAAGCACCAAAAGTGTAGAAAAAAAAAGTTTCCAAGAAAACCAAGAGTAACTTAATTTGTTTTATTTATTAGGCTGTCCCTATATGAAGAGAAATATAACAGTATATTTCGGAGTTTCTCACGTATTACAGCCAGAAAACAAGTTCTACAGACATAGATTAAATTGTGCTTGAAAGACTTTATAAGAACCAGATCTGGTGTTTCATGGTGCGTCTTGCAGCATAACTTTCCATTAACCTGATAAATTGTATGCTTCCTAGTTGATTTAAAGCCATCACAACATTTACAAGGCAAGCGGAAAATCATGTATCATATGCATCATTTCACCATTTTATATGCAAAACAAAAGGCAACTCTATAATGAGAATATTAAATTTAAAAACAATGTTGGTCAGTTGAACAAAAGTGATAACTTGGTAACGATAAAATTTGATTCAAGATTAATAACTTCTTAATTTTAATAAACATATACTAAAATGTTACTACGGTATTCTCAGGTATTTGGTTGACTGGTTAGAATGTATGTTTACGTCGGCAAATAATCTTCTAATGGTTCCATACTTCCATTCATTCGTGACTAAACCAACCTTAGCTATGGCTAATAAAACAAACTTACGATGGAACATTCCAAAAACTCATTTTTATGCAGAGAACTCCCTAAGATCAATGCAAAAAAAAAACATGGCTATTTGACATTTCCCTATGCCCAGGTTCAGCAGGAAGTATAAAAGCAAGACCTAGTGTTTCATACTGTTTGACCTTCACAGAAAAACTGATGGATCCATCTAAGAACATGAACAAATAATTAACAGGTACAAGAAAGGCTATCAATCAGGCTGAGACAAAAAAGAAAAAGAAAACCCAACTTAAAGATAAGTCTTTGTCCCAAGCTGACAAATATACATGCCCATTCAAAAAGACCAAAAAACAATGATGTGCATTGGTATACTCAGTACTCAAGCAAAAGAAGCACATAATCTCATAAGCAAAAACTAAAAGCTGCTACCTGTCGAGAATAATGCTCAGCATCCCTTTTCATGGCAGCCATTTCCACTCTCATTTTTTGAACTTCAGCCTGCAATCATCCATTGGTTCTTCATTTTGGAACACAAGGACCATAAGAAACTGATATTTGGGATTGAGTTCTTAATTATGTGTGTTTGTCCATAGAAAATGTGAAAGAAGCTGTGACACCAGTAAATTTATTGAGTTGTCACACGATGTAATTTATATGGAATGAAATAAAAGTATCCTTGACTTACATAGGACGTAAATAAATCGACAAACTCAGACGTACCAAAATTGCTATTTTTCATCACACTGTTTACGACCAAAAAGGTAATGAAAAGAAGTATATGACAGAATATACTTTCAAAGTTCACAAAGTTAAATGTGGTACCTTTTGAACCGCTAAAAAGTTTAGAAATACGATAAAGATGGTAGGAAATAGATCTTTGTATTTTATAGAAATTATAATACATCGAATAAATATTGAAAGAAGATAATGATGCATTATAACATTAATAAGTTGAACAAATCATCTCACTTGTTGATTACTCTAAATAACCCAGACCAAGCCAACTTCTGTTAGTGGAAACTAGGGGGCGTTTGGTTTGCAGAATGATTTCTGAAGGAATTGGAATGGAATGTTATCAGGTTTGACCAAGTGTTTGGTTGACAGGAATGGAATGTAATCAGTCAAATGAATTGGAATATGTCTATTTGGTTTGCAAAGGAATTGGAATGGAATTATGAAAAATGACAAAAATACCCTTTCTTTGATTTTTATTTTAATTTTTTTTAATTATATCCTCAATGGCTTTCCCTCGATTGAATACAATTACATCCTCAATAGCTTTCTCTCCATTCCCCATCTGCAATCTTCCAGATATTTTTCTCACCATTTCTCCTTCAACAATTCTCTCAATCATGGTGTACGATTCTCCCAGTACCCAAGTCGATATCCAAGACCCAACACAACCGATTGATTGTGTATCGATACCCAGTAACCCATATATGTTTTTTCCCTAAAACATATATTTCAATGAAATCTACCCGGTAACCCAAGTCGATATCCAGTACCAACACAACCGATTGATTGTGTATCGATTTTGTATCGATACCCAGTAACCCATATATGTTTTTTCCCTAAAACATATATTTCGATGAAATCCACCCAGTAACCCATTGGTGAAAAAGACAAGAGATCGATGATGGAGTTCCAGTTGAAGAAATCGATTGGTGAAGAAGATGATGGAGTTCCAGAAGATGAAATCGATTGGTGAAGAAGAAAACCAACCTTCGATGATGGGAGTTCCAGTTGAAGAGATTGATCGGTGAATGGATTTCAATTCCAATTGAACCTTCGATGCTAGGATTTTTAATTTTATTGAAGCAGATGGATCGATTGAAGAACAAAACCTCAGTCGATGATCTTTGCAGATGGATCGATTGAAGCAGATGGATCGATATGAGTTCCAGCGATGGCTAGGGTTTTAATCTTGTTATGAGGATATTTTTGTCATTTTCAAAATATTGGATGGAATGGATTTCAATTCCATCACTTTTAAGAAGGAATGATCAAATCCATGTTTGATGGAATCTTTGGAATTCAATTCCATTCCATGGGTAACCAAACATCAAGATGGAATTTGGTCAATGGAATTGACCATTCCAATTCCATCAGATTCCGGCAGAATCCGGCGAACCAAACGCCCCCTAGGTCTGGCAAGTCTACATTTTTAGATTTAAGGAGTAAGCTATTGGACTTGCGTGTTTAAAGAATGCATTGCCTCACTTCTTGCTTCACATACGTACAAGCATAGGAGAGAACAAGAAGAAAAGAAAACTATAAAAAGAGAGGAAGAAATCAGTACAAACAATTGAGAGAGAGAGAAGGAGAAATCAAGCAAAGTACTAGTAAAGGAACTAATTGTACACATTTCATTAAGAAAGGATTCTCTAGTTCAACAAAGGTATAATTCTCAAATCCCAAAAGTGTTGTTTCAATCCAGTAGTTAAATCAATAATTTAGAATCCAGACAATTACATGTTGAGGATGTGACATGCATTTGCATTTGTATGCGTCGACTTTAGAAGTCAAAGTATTAGTTTGAATCAAAAATTGAAGCTTTAACATGAATTAATGTTATATTCATGTTATGGTAAGATTATGAGGTTTTAGATATACAAGGTTGGGTTGTAAAAAATTAAAAATAAATTTGAAGTACCGTACCGGAAGCAAATCACAGTATAAACAGTAAAGTTTCTCTTGGTGTTCGATGAACAATGTACGATTACAGCCAGCCTCATTCAGCCCTATGTGTATAAAAATCAGAAAACAGAAGAATACCGAAGGCATAGGACTTACAGTCCATAGAAGTTACAGACTTACAGCCCTATGCCAGTTTGACAATAGAGTAAAAAAGTTGATTATTCTAAGCATTTTGTACGGATACAGACGGCGTAGGACTATGCTTGGTGAGCTATCATTACCCTACACCAGTTGGGGAGTTTATACATAAGTTTATTTTGACAAGAGGTGGTTGTACAAATGTTAAAACAGATGAAACAAAGTTGTTGTACCAGCATACGGATGTAAAACAGAAATAGTAAAGAGTTGTTAAGCTAGTAGGACTATGGCCAGACCAAGTGTAGCCTATGTCATCAAATAGAAAGAAATAATAGGTTCGTTTGTGTTTACAGAAACAATAGTGGTTAATATTCAAACATGTATATTTTTTGATACTTAGGTTCATAGGATAATCAGAAACTAGTTTCATACATGAAGATAAAGATGAGTATCATGTGTATATTTAAACTGAGATATAATGCAAATATGTATATTATGTGTAAAATGTATTCATGAATATGTGCATAGCAGAAGTGTATTTACAGCATACATGAATCATTATCAAGAAGTGCGTTCTAAAAGTAAATTGGTTTATGTCATTGTGTATTGGATATTTTCTGGGATGCATGATTAGTAGTAAAGTCCAGCTGGTACATGTAAGTTATCACCTCTGTTCAAGTTCTGTATTAGAAGCATCCAGAAGGTCTAAAGTACACCTTGACTCGCAATAAGAACTCTCCTATTTTCAGGTGTTATTTATTATGCAGAAGTTTCACAGAAAAGATATCGCATGTTGTTACGATTACACATTTTCCAGAAGTATTTTCCTTTCATACTTCCGGACGTGTTTTTATATCAAGGTTCTAAATGGTGTGAGGCATTGCGTGGCGGCAAGGACAAACCTCAAGCCTTAGACCCATGACGAGGCCACAACTTATGGCGACAAATCTCTATATCATATATAATATTATATAAAAAAAACATATGTTTTGTACTAGTACTCAATGAGTCAATGATAATAAACAAGTTAAATTAGGTTATAAATTTAAAAACTAGCAAATAAGACATTAAAAACATAAAGATCGGGTTACAAAAACAGTGCATTACGCCATGGCGTGCCACAGGCTTAACGTGGGTGAGACACAAGCCTTGTGCCCAGCATGCCATGGCGGCTGTTGCGGTGAGCCTTTTAGAACAGTGATATATATAATATGTATGTTTTGAAAACATGTAATGTATTTGTAGAAACCATGATTATCACTAAGCTGTTGGGCTTACATGATTATGTATCTCAGACAGGATTGTTCACATGTGTCCAAAGGTGTAATTCAGAAGTGGGACCAACAAGAAGGATATCTGATGTGTTCTAGCATTTTGATGTAAAATTTTGTAGTCAGATGTTAAGTTTTAGTTTCACTTCCACTGTACACAGTTGAACTTTGTATAACTTCTATTAAATCAGAAGCGGGGTGTGATAGAAACTTGCCTCCAAAGAAGAGAGCTTTCTTTCAGCATCTCTCTGGCCTTGACGTGCACGTTCTACTTCTTCTTGCCAAGCCTGCATCTAGAAATTTAGAACATGATGTTATCATGTGGATAGGGTACAATTACTGAGTTTATATGATGATTAGTTTCTGATAACTATAAATATGTTATGATTATCAAGCTTGAGCAAAATTATTTCAATTGTTATTAACTGACACTTCTTCCAAAAATCTTATCCTACATTAAAGTACTTGCTAGATGAAATCAAGGTGTGATGGCAACTAAGGAATAACAAATCTTGAAGCATTGTCTTAGGGTTATACGTTTCATCCAAACAAACTCCCACAACAATAAGGTTAGCAAAATCACTGCATTGAAAGCATAACAAATGGAGTGTGTTATCTTTTTGTGAGAGTAACAAAATAGTTTGATAAGTGGTAATTCAAACCCCAAAAGCATGATAGGCAACAGTAAAATTGCATGAAAAATAAATATCCTTCTTGGGCAATTACTTTGAAAAGCCACTAAGATGTTACCTTTTGGGCATCAAAATTGTGATTGATAAAACAAAAGTACATGTATACCATGTTGTACCTACATTTTTAGTAAAACAAATAACAATGGAAGCTACCTAATTTTGGTTTCTAGCCTTGCCTTTTATCTGAAATCTATTGCTGAAATGTCATAGAGGCTGAGTTTTGGAATCTGCACTCACCACTGTACTGCTGTTACCAGGAACGGAAACACACGAACTTAGATCGTAGACTCAGTAACAGGGTCTCAGGTCTTTCTCCAATTGAGCATAGCTACCATGGCCTTGATATATGGTTTTCTTGAGGTAGAAGTCTTTCATTTCAACTTCTGAATATCGACTTCTTTAATAGTTTGTCATGCTGTATGTAATAAACTTTCTTTGTACTTTCTCCACATGATTTTCTTTTTGGGTATATACCATGTTTTGCCATAAATTCTCATTATGTGACAATTTTGAAGGTACATCCGATGATAATGGTTTTAGGTGTTATGGACACAGTTTGTTCGGTTTACATCTGTGTGATTTGTTGTTAGAATGTGCAGTTATGTCCGTATCAGTCAACCTGTGACCACATGGGTTGCTGTTTTTCAGTTGCTAACCTAACATGCTTTCACTAATAACAGAAAGACAGTAAAAATCTGAATCTCACAAAAAAAAATATTAGACGTATTGTCTTTCATTCATCCTACCTGAATCACTTGATTAGCATCTTCTGGAGACTTCTTCTGCCCTCGGCGAGCACGAGCTTCCATATCTTGCAGTTCTTGAGTCAAACTAGAACATTCGACCTGATGGTACATGGTCATAGAACCAGAGAAACATACAAGAATAAGTTCATATAAAAAAAAACTTGCGGCTTTTGCAGTTACCTCAAGTAATGCCACCTTCTGCTCAAGCTCTACTACTTTGGCAGTCCTCTCATCAGCTGTCCTCTAATACAGGAACCAGTTACATAAAATAGTTAAGATCACAGGCATAAAAACAAAATAAGTAAAGATGTGCACCAGACTTGTAAAACGAACATACATTTGCTGCAACAAACATGATAACATGCTATTATTGCACACTTTAAAACTAGTAACAATTAATCGTACTTATAGCAACTCACTCAATTCTGCTATTAATTCACTAATGTGAGTAAAATTTTGTATATAGCAAATCTAACAGGGTTGCAAATAGGCCAAGTAGAGGCAGGTAGAAAGTTAGGATCACATGATCAAAAGAGCAATACAGGATGGTGTTCGTTTGAGTAGGGCATTTATTGTAGCTGATGGATATGAACCCAACAAACATTCATACATCCCACATCTGAATGAAGATGATTCAGAGACAAACAGCCGCTAGAGATAGTTTTCTTACACAGTTGACATAACCAGTACCAGTCACCAAAATACATATGTTAAGTGTTTTTTTATGTTTCTCTTGTTCGTGTTTTAGCAACATTCTTGCATTGCGTTTGCATCATGTGTGCCTTGTTTTGACTCGTTGTTTGCTCTGTGGTTTTGGTTGATTTTCAGGCCAATTCGGGTGCTCGGGATGCAAGTTTCAATCAAAAAAAACAAGATGCGTTTTAGCGTATTTGGTGTGATTCCAAATAAGCACACACCAGCACGATAACAAGCCTATAAATGATGAGTTCCAAGCATACATTGAAGAACCAAGCATTGTTGGAGGTGTATGATAGTCAAAGCAAGCAACATCAAAAGCATGTTCGTGGATAGCATACTTTGGACTGCTTTACCTTGATGTGGTATTTTGATCATGCCTCACTCGTCTAATCTCGGATTAAGGCGATTCAAGAGACTGTGGAAAGATAAGAAAAAGAGCTACAACTTTCATGCTTTGAGCTTGCTGTGAAGCACAAGTAGAAGACTTACTGGAGATTTGACGGCAGGCCAAAAGCTGCATGGCCATGCCTGTTTTCACACAATGTTTGAGAGGGGCTATCTTGGGCACTTCACCCATTATTTTACCTAAGCATAAATACAAAAATTTAGGACGCAAATTGATGCTGGAACAGATCGAGATGTAGCCCCTTTTTCTTCTTGTTCTTCTTCCTCTCTTCTTTTTTCCCTTCTTTGTCATTCAATAACAATGGTGGAACATTTAACAATTGAGATCTAAGCTTGTATTCATCTATCATATGAAATCCAATTGTTCGTATTTGGTAATCGTAATATGTTTCTATCTATTATTTGATTTTCCCGTCTACAATTTTATGCGTATTATGGTTTGTTCATTTTCATCATGGTTATTGATTTATTTTTCATATTTAAAACCAAAACCAAAAGAACCCGCTAAATTCGAAAGTAGCGTCTGGGAGGGGTAGGATGTACGTAGACCTTACCTCAACCACTAGGATCGAGAGGCTATTTCCATGAATACCCCCGGCTTGCGCACGAGGCAGAGTGTGTGTAAGCAGGCAATAAGATAAGTAATTGAACAGATGATCAAGAAAACTAACAAGTAGACTAATGATTCCATTGTGTGTGCACAATTCAAAGGGGTGCAAGCAGATAATGTAGTAACATCAAACATGTAATGCAGGTAGAACTAATGTAAATAGCAACTTCAATATGTAGGTGTGACCAATAAGATAGTCAAGCAAGAAAGACGGGTCAACTCCTATAAGGCCAAGCTATCCAACACAAGGAGCCTATTTACCTGCTCTCCACCCTCCGCTCTATACCCTTGACGACACTCTCTACCAGATCCTACAAATCGGCAAATCTAGTCCTGTGCCTCCTAGAACTCCTAACGAATGTCATATCCTCGGAAATGCTTAAAGTTGTCATTTTCATCCTCAACTGGTCGTAACGTATACCCCTCCTCCTCATCCCCTCAACCGTTATAACCTTTCCACTCATCAGTCATCTCACTGATGCTATAAACTGTATCCTACGAACATGCCCAAAACCACCTCAATCTACCCTCTCTCAATTTATCAATGATAGGTGCAACCCCTATAACTTCGTTAGGGATCCTATCTAGCATGGTCCGGCCACACATCCATCTCAACATCCTCATCTCTGAAACTTCCAATTTTTCACTTGCTCTTCATTACTGCCCAACAATACAAATAGATGGGTTTATGGCTACCCTGTAGAATTTCCCCTTCAATTTTAATGGTACCCTCTTATCACACATCATTCCTATAACCGCTCTCCATAACCATCATGCCTGTATGTAGTGTGTAACATCGCTGCTTTTAACCCTCATCGCATTTTCATTTATTTCCTTATCGCATTTTAGAGCATCCGTAGTTATGGACCATATCACAGGTCTATGCCTCTGCAACATCGGTCTTCTCTTTCCTACTCATTTCATAACCTATAAACCAAAATCTTCCCCAATCATGAAACGGCTCATTATTTTTAAATGAGCCCCACATTTTTCATTTACTTTATAATTAATATATATTGAAAACAATAAAAACATCTAACTAGTGTTTAAAACATTAAATAATTAAAAAATATCTAACGACTAGTCTTTAATACAATAATACAATATCTAACAGTTTGTTTCTAAAATACTGATTTCTTGAAAAAATCATGAAAATTATTGATTTCTTGAAAATATCTAACATAGCGACAATGATAATTAAAATGCAACTAATAAAAATAAATGTCGCAATAATAAGAATTAAAAAAATATAAAATTTTCATTAAACACAAAAAAATATTTTTATTTGTTACAAGATTACAGTTTTATCAACAATTTTTTATGTAACTATCATAAATACACTTATCCATAACGAACTTAAAAAAATTATATAATATAAAAAACTTATTTTTAAAATTAAAATAAAAGGAAAAGAAAATGCAAACTTATTTTTTGGAAGTTGGAAGCGGTCCTCAAATTGGAAGCAAAGTCCATGCCATGTGGCAAGGATTGGCAAGGACGGATTTGACCCAATGCCTAACGGAGAGAGAGGGGAAGAAGCAGTCCCTTGGTTCATGGACCTGGGTACTGTGGATGCTCTTGGTATTTGGGCTTTGCGCTTATTTCCATTATGTTAGTTGAATGATTGCATGATTAGGATCGGGTAAAACCCATTTGTAGTGGACGATTTATTGAATTTCATTCTCATGAAATTAGTGTAGCTTTGTAAATAGGGATTTAACTAGTTTAAACTCATTGGATTTTTATTGATTGATGTTCGTTAGAAACTGAATCGCTTACAAAAGTTAGATTTTATTGTGGATTATTGATTAGTATTGATTTCATCAATTGTGATTTGAACGAAGTTAGTTTTCGAATTTGAGAGCTTAGCTAATGATTGATGTTCTCTGACTCTAATAGGTGGGAATGTTGGTCGAGAATTATCATGTCTAGATCCTAATGCTTCTATCATTTTGAATTACCACAAAAGTAGGTACAATTTGTGATAGAAAGGTATTTCTCGTCTCGAAAGAGGGGTATAGGTGTTTTAGTGGCATTTATCTCCTTAGTAAAGTTATGCACTTATGCTATATGTTGAATAAATTTTTGGTGGCCTTAATTCATAGAAGGGGAATTCTCGATCCTAGTCATTTTCCTTATTTGTTTTCCGTCCTCAGTTTGTTTAGAATTAAAAACCCTTATAATCTGTGTGGCTAACTTATAATCTGAGATTGAACGGTGCTCAATTTATTGTCTCCCATGTTCGACCTGTATACTATACCTTGTATGCTTACAGTGAATTTAAGACAAATCAACTGCTTATATCAAAGTAGGCAAATTTAACATACTCAGGTATGACAAAGCAAAAAGCATGTGAGAATACCTGGATCTTGGCTAGGGCTGTGGATGCATCAAGAGCACGGTGTTCCAATTCTACTTCCCTTTCCATTGCAGCCTATTATCGAAATAAAATTAAGACTCCATATACTGCATAAAAGCATCAAAGACCAATAACAGAACATGAAAAGAAGCAAAAGTTAGGTGGAACCATCTTCGTAGCATTGTGGGCAGCATGCTCTTCTTCTGCTCTTCGTTCTGCAGATGCAAGCTCCTCCTTTAAAGCCTGCACGATCCACATATTTTAACAATGTCACCCATGTCAGAAATACACCACATAATAATTAGTACAACATAAGGCCATGAAGTACATTTAGTGCATCACTTTATGGCTTCAACCAGGTTCTTACTTGCATCATCCTCGTTTCTGTTAGTTCTCTACTCCTCATTATCGACTCCATGTTTGCCTGGTAACGAAGTAAAAACATTTGTCATATAAGCTTCAGCTATTTGGCGGTTCTTGGTCAAAAACAACAAATTTACACAAGAGATCGTTATCATCAAGTTCATTTTTAAGATGATTTACAAACAATGTACATCAAAACAATCAAGAACAAAAAGAAGCCAGTGTAGTAAAGTGAGGAGAGGCACTGTGTAGTAAAGTGAGTATAAAATCCTAATAGAAACTGCTACTGAAAATTCAAGAGATCATTAGAGTCTTTGAGGAGAGGCACTGTGACTTCTTGTTCAGATATCAATTGCAGAAAGCTTTAGAATTATATATGCTTCTAACAGGAAACAAATATGTTTAATTTATATTAAATCAAGGCAGGTTCGACACTACAACAATCACATAATACGAGACTGGTATTTCTTTCACTCTTTCTAATACAAAAAACAATAGCTCTTCGAAAGAAGAGATGGTTTTCCATCAAATATTGAATGCCAATTTATTGGTTTTAGCTTGTAATTCAAGGTAGAACTTAACTAATGAGGCAGTGGGTTGCCTGTGTGGGGAATATAAATCCCATGTTTCAAATGGTAGCAAAATACCTTCATTAGTCCGTGCAAGACTATACCTACAAAATCTGTCTCCTTTTTCCAAAAATCGAAACTGTGGTTGTCTGGTCTATTTACATGTAAGACTTCGCTTTCCTTTGAACTACTCCCTAATCCTTCTCACTTTCCTATTCTCTCTACCACCATCAAGTCTCCTTAAGTTGATGGCTATTTCATTTAATTTCTCCATGCATTTCCTTAGCCACTCTTTAAGTTCCACCACCTCGTCCTTTAGTTGTTAAGCACCTCTAACTTATGCTGTGTCCCTTCACACTCTTGACTGTACAATCTATACAAGAGTCAAGACACATGAACTTTCTCTCATTAAGGACACAATCTATATGTTAAAATATGTGAACACTACCAAAATGTTATAATGTGCAAAACTTTTTTTTAAGAAAAGGCATGTTCCATAGAGTATTACAAAATATTCTCATTCTTCTTGATTTTTATTACCACATGCAGAACTTTTGTGAATCCTCTGAAAATCTGCACTACTTTACCATGACCATCAAAATCCTCTCCCAGAAAAAAGTTACCCACTGAAAAGTACCCCAACAACTTAATCTAGCTCTTCCCAGATATCGACTGACAGATGCAATATTCTCTCACCATTTTGGTGTATCAACTGACTCCCTAAGTTTTCCTGGCTTCCTGCCAAGGATCCTATTATCCTATACTCAGAGCCATCCAAATCGACCAACTCCATACATTTTCCTGCTAAAGACACCCAAATGAGTCCTATTGTAATGGTTGGGACGAAACGATTCACAGGTATTTGGGGGCCCTTATTGTTATGCAGAAGGCGAGGCCTCCAGCCTCTAAGATATCAATCAAGGCGGACTCCATATCATGTGCGGAACAGGTTAAGAATCAACGAGAAGTGTAGATAAAATTAGACCCTCATATTTGCAGAATTATACCAATTCCAGAAACAAAATCATAAAAGTAGCAAGAGTAAGATGTAAAACTTGCATTCTTCATAGGAGTGCATAAACCTGCAATGATGCCAAATTTCCTTCAGATAAAGCAGCCTGCTTTTTAACTGTTTCCATGGAATTGACAAGGGCCTCAATTTCAGCATTCTTTGCAGCCAAAGCCTCCAACATATTTGACTCCACTCTGTTCACCTCTTCCTTTGATAAAGACAAGTCTCTTTGCAGTTGTTGTATACGTGCCTCATATGATTTACTCAGGTCTCTCTGTTAAAGTAGAATTAGCTGTAAACGGCATTTCTTTAATATATAAATGATGCAATCTAAAGCATACTAAATGCAGGAACATCATGCATTCATTCTTACCTCTGCTACTAGAAGCTCCTCTAATTGGGCATTTTCAGATTTGTATTCTTGAAGGCGTGATGAAAGCCCAGCACAAACCTAGAAAGCAGCACAAGCATTATCTTCATATTCTTTAAGGTTTAATAATTATTGCTCCTACTTTTTTATCGGAGGGAAGTTACTAGATACACTACGCAGACACATTTGCAAAAAAAAAAAAAAAAAAAAAAAAAAACTCTACCTTTATATAGGTAAGCATGTGTGGCAACCAACATCTATATGCCCCAGGAACGATTAATTACCATAATTATAAGAATGGAAACAGATTTGTAGCCTTACCCGTGCTAACCTAGCCTCTTTTGACTGACCAGTGGTTTTTGAACTTTCAAGCAGCCCCTGCGCCTATTGAATGAAAAAGGAAGTCCATAAAACCTCTTGTGCCATGAACCCAACATTTTAAAAACCTAAAGCTAACGAAGAATCCGAAAATGTGATGCCAATTGACTATAGCTTACCTCGTCAAGCTGATCTTGTACTTTCTTCGAAGGCTGACCTTGTACTTCCCTTGGGGAATCGGGCCGATCTTGTACTTTCTTTTGGGTACCAGGCTGATCTTGTACTTTCTTTGGGGAACCAGGCTGTTCCTGTAGTTTCTTTGGCGAAGCTACAGGTTTATGTTCTTGATCCTTATTTTCATATTGCTGAGTTTCAATTTTGAGATCACTAACTATTGGTGAATCCATTTTAGAAGGTGTATCTGAATTTAAAGATTGAGATCCCCCTTTTTTTATCACCATCTCACTTCCTTTATCTTTCAATAAGACATCTTCACCAGAATCAGTGGGATGATTTTTTTCAGCTTCACTTTCTACCAAAGTTACCGATGTTGACGAAATCTCCTCACTATTTTTTGAAGAAGGCGCATTGACAATATCACTGTTGAAGATTGGTGGAACAGCCTCTCGATTAATAGCAGCTGTTGTATCTTTGTCAAACACAGTGTCTTGTTTTGGCTGATCACCTGATGATGACAAAGACACAGGGACATCTGATTTGGAGACATCATTATTAACTTTGTGTTGCTCCTCGTCTTTACTTTTCGAAGAAGAATGAACTTGACTAATCGCATCATTATCAGTTGAAGCAGCAGATAGATCTTCATCTGATGAAACCTTTGATACTGATGCACGAGAGCTAGTTTTCTTCAAAGCATTATCAGCCGTCGCAGACCCGTCTGAAGATTGTCCCTTCTAATGCAGCAAATAGTGTAATTTCAGATCACTTGAGAGTAAGAATACTTGCATGATGTTTAACAAATCCCAACCACTAGAGTACCTTCAACTTTGACTTTCTATGCTTTGTTCGAGATCCTTGTCCATTTGAAGCTTAATGGTGCAGAATGGGAAAGTCATGAACCAGAAAGAAACAAGTCAAATAGATAACCACCATGCAGAAATCAGAAGTAGAGGCTACAAAAGTCCTGTCAATGATATCTATTTGCTACTTTGTTTCTCAATACAAATATTGTTGTATGACACCGACACCAGAATACAAAGATACACTTACTAACCTGGTGACTGTGAATTTGGTTGCTCATCTCCAACTACAAGCTTTGCCCTTCGATCTACAACTTCAAATAAATCTATGCAATACAAACTATGAGCTTTGCTTGTCTTCAAGAAATTTCAAGTTCATAAAAATCAAGTGCATGACAAGTAGGCATGTGTATTGCCTAGCATACTCCCGCACTATAATATAATTAAGGTGTATGTATCCACAAATAATACAAATTACTAAGTAAAACGTGCAGTTATATGTTGCTGACCAAACAACTAATGTCAAAAACAAAATGCTATAGATATGATAACAGCAGTATAACCAGCACATATCAATTATTGCATGCATAAAAGTTGTATCGGTCGAACAAGATTAAATTATCTGATTAAAGAGTTTAGAGGATAAAGAAAATCGATAGAATGAATAGAGAAACAAACCCTAGTGATAAGGATAGGTCAAGAAGCACAAGCATTTGTTAATTAAATTGTAGTGGGAACTTCAAGATTCGGTTGAAATAATACTGGTGCAAAATGAAAAACATGTGCCATACAAATTTAACAAGATTCAAGGGTTGACTTTACTACGGGTGAATGTCATCAACAGGTTGTGATGGCCCCTGATCATGACGTGAAGGATAGGCCACTTCAGACAGGAAAGTAAACTCATGCTGCAAAAGGAGATGAAAGCTTCCCCCAATCCTATTATAGAGCACTAAATTGAACATGTAAAAATTATTTAGATTTCTTTAGAGCTCTTTGCATATATACATATAGAGAGAGTGAGAGAGAGTGAGAGAGAGTGAGGTTCATATGAGAACAGTAACCTAATAAGAGAATAAGAAAACGGTCGAATCACATATGATTTTACACTAAAATCACATGTGATTCACATGTGTAAAATCACATGTGATCCACGCGACTTTTGGCCGCAACATGAGGTCGAGGGCCACGTCGCCCGCACACCCTTGCTTTGACCGTTAGTGTAAAATCACATGTGAGTTTGCACATGATTTGGCTGTTTTCGTGTTCTCTTATTTGGTTATTGTTCTCGTTTGAACCTCCCTATATATATATATATATTGCATCAATAGATATAGAAATAGAAACTAGAATATTTGTGAATAGCAGAGCAGCAAATAGCAGAAAATTTTTCAATCTTTCCTCATGGAAAGAAACCAACTGCTTCGATTGCATGACCCAAGTAACGTGCTACTGAGCAGACCTTTAGGATGTGATTCCCATATCTTCTAAAAAAATAATTCAAACAATAATTCATTGATATTTTGCAGTAGATTGATATTTTGCAATAGATTGAGGAGAATGAAACTGTCTTTAACCCAGAAAACAATGTGAAATGAAGGAGGAATGAAGATTGACCGATAATAATGAAAAAGTGGAATGCTCAATCAACCACTATAGCTGAAAGTACAACTCCTCGAAGCATTAGAGTGGCTTAGGTCACTCCCAATATGTAATGAGAATACTTTTCTGGATACCCTTCCCCGTATTTATTCTCTGCTCCTTGTAACCAATTCAACCACCTCACCTCCCTACTACAGATTTATTGTGCACTACCTTTCTTGCCCTTGGGGTGCCGCCTTGCATATGTCATTAAAATAGGGGCAGTAGTGAAGCCATTACATATTTATGTTAATTTTTCTGTCCTAGGGTAGATGTCTTGATTTGATAATGATCAAGGAACTCGATCAACGCCTTTCCAGTGGACTAAATGTTGCTCGCTCTTGAAATGCACATACTATTGCAAAGCTGTACATAATGCCTGCTCTGAGTAAATTTCATTGATTTAGTGACCAGATCTTTGGGCCATCATCTTGCAAACTATCCTCGTGGATTCCTCCTTTATTCTCACTCTTTGGTCGATTATAAAATTGGAAGCATAAGTAAGTTGGTATGGATGTGATCTACGTTGGTATGGATGCAATCTTGACTGATGCCAAAAACCTGCTTTTGGACAGAATTTTTGCTCCATTTTAATATCACCATTTCCTATGCCAAGTTGCTATGTTTGTGTGGAAAATCAACTCCAGGGCCATAATCTCGACAGCCATGTAATTAGTAACTTCCTCTTTTTGTATCATCATAGCAGTAATTGTTGTTTCCGTAATCATGAGCCGGAATAAAGTTCCATGAAATCACTTGTTTAAATAGAAACTGAAAAAAAACTTTAGTACATGATGTTTATGTTTTCCGAAATAACAATCTTACTTTCTCTTTTATATAACACAGACCTATAGATAAGTAGTGTCTTAACTTGTAAAAAGAAATATTAAGTTAATTCAAGAAAACCTTCCGAAGCCAAACACACACTGATGATATGATTAAGGAGTTGTGCCTGCCTCAAACCTCCACTAATCATAGCAAAATAACCCAGCTTCAGGTGCACTTCACATACTAACTTCAAGATCCAGATCCCATATATTTAACTGAAGTACCTAAAACCTATAACCCTAACGACAGAGGTTAATCTTTCAAATCACATTGATCAATCGCATAATACACATCCTATAACAGCAATATCATCATCACTAGTTGCAAACCAACATTCCCTAACTTACATCGTCTATTGAGTAGAACGGAAAGTAAACGAATTTCCCCCATTTTTGCCCAATACCATTTCAGATTTTATTCAAACTAAGCTATTTATTATTTGAGAAAATGAACTAGGGCAAGGCAAAACTGAACGATACCTTCAGCAGCTTTGAGCCAATTAGCCATTGCAATTGATCAATACGAAGGAACTGATGCCATAAAAAATGAAGTCAAATTGAAATTTTGATTTGTGCAAATGAACAATTCTTGTGCAGAATGCGATTTCAGTGCGTTTCCACACCAAATATTTGATTTGGTTTTGATGCAAACTGGTGAAGAACAGCGACGTCACAACGAGAGAAATTGATCAAAGCAGTCGTCGAGAGGGTTGTGTCTTGAAAGTTATTCTATTGAGTTTGGGGTTATTCTCTGTGTGGCGACGTCCATATTACTACAAAAGATCATCACAATCGTAGCCGTCCAAACACGACATAGATCGCATATATTTTAGATTTTAGGCCGTTGTTTTCGCGTTTGTGACCGTTAGAAGATAGAGTTTCATGATATGATATGATATGAATAAAAAAATAAAAATATATATAAAGTAAATAATATCGATTATATATATATATGATCATTGCTCTTTTGTTAACCTAATTTTTGTATTAACTTTATAAGCCAATCACATCTCTTGATCTTTATGATGGACGGTTGAGATGAAACACCACACAAATGTAATAAAACTGAAGACCGATAGTAAATTGTAATTGTGAACGATAGTGATCAGGGCAATTGAGGAAAATATCCCAGGTATTTCTTTTACATTTATTACCTCCTCGGTAATTTATCCCCAGAGAATCGAAACTGACACCCTCAATCGAATCGAAATTGACAGCCCATTCCCTGACATCAAGCTCCGATTCCAGTTTTTGATACTCGGTAATGAAATCCGGTGAAAGAATCTGTTCAGATCGATGGTTGATTTTGGAGGAGAAGTTGTCGCTAACAACCGATTACAAGGTAAAGACATTGAGATTATAGGGTTTGTTCAATCGATGACATATACATATATATATATATATATATATATATATATATATATATATATATAACAAGTCTTTCATTGTAATGTTCAGTGAGGAGAAAAAGTGAGAAGATAGCTCTTAGAACCTCATTCTCCAACTTCAAGAACACGATGGACAACCTAGTCGATGTCGACCCAAATATAACAAGAAAACAACCAAAAAGAGATGAGAAGTTGAAAATGAAAGTTGAGGTGAAGATGCCAATAACAGGGGAATCAATGAAAGAGGACAGGTAAACTTTTTAACTAAAACCTTCACCATTGAGGACATGTTTTGTATTTGGTGATATAATTGTTCATTGGAGGTTTAAATTTGTTCACACATCATTATCTAAGAGTGTTAAACATTCCCATATGTTCATTCATGAGTGGTCATGTTTAGTCAATAAGGTTGCTATATTGTTCGCTTGTGAAACAACTTTCATAATCGGAATGTAACCAATATCATGGATGTGTGAACTACTGAAAACATATGAACACAACATTGTGGCACACATTTGCATGTACAAGATACATTTCTTTGAGGTTCATATATGTCTATTTTAGTTCACACATTTTCATATACAAGATACCTTCCTTTCGAGGTTCATATAGGTTCATAAGACATCTGCTAAGATTGTTCCTATCTGTTCATAATGGTACATTGGTTTGTCACGTTGGTTATTTGAATATGGACATATGGTTTGGGAGGTATTTGTATACGAGAATTCATTCATTTCCTTCAATGTAATATTCCATGAGCTTGACAATATTCCGATGTTGAAGATTTGCTATCAAAGTGTCTTCATTCTTGAATTCCGGAATGACTTGCCAAGAACTCTTGGTTAGTCTCTTCACAACCACTTCCTCTCCCTGAGCTAATTATCCCTGCAAATGAAACATTTCATTTTCTACTTGTCAGGAATTGTGGTGAACTTTATAGACATTTACTTAAAGACTCTATTAGACCCTCCTTTGCCGATTTCATTAGACATAAAGAAGTTATTAGTTGCAGAGGCAATTTCTTACAATTCAAATAAACGGCAATATGAATCTTCCTATTTGAGATCCTCTAAATTCTGACATTGTGGTCCAGTCCTGGTGATAAATAGAGATCAACAAATTCACAAATAAAACGGTTTGGCAATGGAACATAAACACATAGGAGGTTACGTGAAATATGAAAATTACTGGATATTACCTTTTGTCTTTGATCGCTTTAGCACGCAAACAACTCTAATTATAATTGCAGTAGAAGTACATAAGAAATTGTCGACAAGAGAATAATAGCAGCAACCAATATTACTTTCTTCCTCTTCTTGTGCACGATAGAATATGATTATCAACATGTTTCAAAAAAAAATCAAAGAAGTAGAATCTAGCTTTGGAGAGAAAAATAATATAGCTAATAAATCTGTAGATGTCATTCATAACACTATTTTTTTCATTTTGAGGTTTAGAAAGGTGGCAAAATGAACTCAAGCCCATCAACTGTGGCCTATATTCTGCAGGCACTTAAGCTCCTGAAAAATCTAAAACTATATAAAAGAACATCCACATATGAAATTTAACCCCATAATAGATTTGTTGATCCAAACTCTCTCAGTGATTTGATAACGACCCTTTTCTATACTTAGTGAAAATTACGTTTAATATGTATTAGTGTTTCACCATCAGCGATCAGACTGAGTCTGTTCAGTTATCGCTGATAGTCTTTCTTATAAACATTTAATATGTATTAGTGTTTCACCATCAGTGATCAAACTGAGCCTGTTCAGTTATCGTTGATAGTTCTGATGTAAACAGTAACGTAATCCCTGAAGACAAGTCTCGCGTCAACATATGTTCATAGCTGAATCGAAGACGAAGCCACTGAACAAAGAGAAGTCTACTAGTGACCTGATGCGGATATCAGTGAAGCAAAGACAACTCTACTTATACGCGAAGAAACATGAGGAAAGCTTCAGCGATCGCTGAACTCTTGATGTCTCTGAAGAAAGAGATATTCAGCGATCAAATGATCACAAAGCTTATACATTAAGTTTCCTTTTGTCTTACCTTGCACAACTCAGTACGATGTGTCAAAACGGACATGTCTCTGCCACAATTCGTACAACAACTCTGTCAACTACACTGTTCATGATCCGGCCAAAAGCATGTCTCCCAAAGTCAGACTTCCAAAGCCAATCAGTGAACGCCATGTGTAAAGTGCCCTGCCATGCATTTAATGCATAGGGTATAAATAGGAAGATCACCCCTCCATCTGAGGGTGTTCTCAATCCTTGAACCCCAAATAGAAACCTTTGTTTTCTACATTGCTTAATCCCCCATTCTCTGAAATTCTTGTGCAACCATCTTAGTGTTTCTTAAGTTTGTTTATATTGAGTCTGTCTTAATCTTATTCTGCAACAAACTTGTAAATTGTGTTTGATTTATCAATAAACAATTTATTAAACTTTAATTTATGTGTTTGTATTCACCCCCCCCCTTCTACAAACTTGTTAAGCACCTCCGGGACCAACAAGTGATATCAGAGCAGGTTGTTTAATCTGATAAACAAGATCTTCCTTTATTCTCTTCTTTGCTATTCTTAAATGGCACTTAACACAAACACTAACTACTATGATAATGGTTCACTTTCTAAACCTCCTCGATTTAGCAGAGATAACTTTTCTCTATGGAAAAATCGAATGATGCTATTTCTTGAAGGTGCAGATCCTACTATACCTGAGTATATAGAAAATGGACCCTATGAACCTGTTAGAATTATAGTTGCAGTTCCCGCTACTGCCACCATTGAGTCGTTAAGGAAATAAGACAGTGGAGTGATGAAGACAAAAAGAAGGTAGGCATAGATGCAAGAGCAAAGACCATTATCTCAATGGCTCTGCCTGATGAAGTTTTCCATTCCATCATGCATCTTAAAACTTCTAAAGAAATGTGGGAAACCATTTGTGTTCAATAAGAAGGCACCACTGAAATCCAAGAGACTCGAAAGATTAACTTGGTAAGACAATATGAAAGTTTCATCGCTGGTAAGAATGAATCTCTCTTTGACGTTCATCAGCGGTTTAACTACTTAATCATTGATCTAAGAACAGTTGGTAGGACCTATTGTAATTCTGAGGTCTTAACAAAATTCTTAGAATGTCTTCCTGAAAGCTGGGACAGTTATTCAATATGTCTTAAGCTGACAAAAGACTTAAATTCTCTTTCTCTAAACACTTTGTATGGAATATTGCTCAACTATGAGCAATCGAATCTCTTGAAGAATAATCTTGTAAAAGATTCTAAAGACTCCAAAAGCACTCATGTTGCTTTAGTCTCTTCAGAGATAATTCCATCTCAGCGATCTACTCTCACCATCACTGAGTTAGATTCTGAATCTGAGGATCTATCAGACCCTGATCTTTCAGAGTTTGATGAGTCCTTAGCACTCTTGACAAACTCTTTTAAGAGATTTGCAAGAAAGAGCAATTTCCGAAGAAATAAGCCTCTCTCTCTAACTGATAAGCCAAAATCAACCCCGGTTGATAAGGCTACTGCCACTTGCTATAACTGTGAAAAGATTGGACACTTTGCTAGTGAGTGCAGGTCTAAAAAGGTCTTCAAGCCTTCTACCTCAAGAAGATCCAGTGATGACAAATACCTAAAGTTGGAGAACAAATATCAAAAGCTGAAAAGCTACAAGCGAAAAGGTAAAGGTCTCATCGCTGAAGAACACGACTGGCCTGAATCAGATGAATCAAGTTCTGATGAAGAAGTCGCTAATATTTGCCTCATGGCTGAGATTAAAGAAGAAGTGGAAGAAGCATCTGAACTTTCCATGAGCTACATATTATCTCAGGTATCTATCTCTACTAATCCCTCTATGCCTGAAGCTGAGAGAAGTCGCGTCGTTGATGTGCTGACGATTGATCTTTATAATGCTCTAAACGACAAAACTCAAGCTGAGAATAAAAATGTTCATTTAACTCAAGAGCTAGAGAAATGTCATGAAAAGATCAGAGAACTAACTCTTTTAGAAGAAAAGTTGAAAGATCAAGTCATTATAAATGAAATCATCAGCATTGAACGCGAACAAGCCATCGCTGCTCTAAAAGCAGAAAAGGCTCATGTTGAAAAATGGTGCAAATCATCAACAAAGATCTCTGAGATAATAAATGCTCAAACTACTGAAAGTGATAGAACTGGTCTTGGTTTTTGGACACCACAGGATGAGACTAAAGAAGAAAGTTCCATGCTTAAGTTTGGAACGTTTGTCACTCCTATCTCTGACACTTCTTATAATCAGTTTTATCCTTCTTCTTCAAATTCTATCCCTGAGGAAAAATCCAAAGGCTCTAAGTCTGCGGATAAAGGAAAATCCATTCTTCGTCCTCAGAAGGCTACCAAGAAAGCAAAGCTGAAAGTTCCTTCTAAACCTTCAGTGAATCAATCCTCTAGCTCTGTGATAGAAATCTTCGATCTCTGTCCTCCAAAGCTAAAGATTGACCTTAAACCCACGAGATCTGAAGAAATGAAAATTCCTTCCAGATCTCATGAGAAAAGCATTCTTGGACATGACCCCGCTCATCTTAAACTTGCAAAACCTTCTACTTCTGGTCCTAAAACCATTTTCAAATATAGAAAATGCTATCACTGTGGTTTTACTGACCATATTGCAAGCAAATGTCCAACTGCCACTAAAGCTGATAAATCAGCTAAAGTGAAGATGAATGCCTCCGAGGCTGAAAAGGTCACTAAAGCTGAAAAATCGACCAAGGTGAATGTCGATCCTTAACAATACTAATATCAAATTCTTAGAAACAACACAATAACGATTACCAACCTGTATTGATATATAGAAATGGTTACAAGGTTGATCAGATTAAAGCTTGGATTTGTGTTCTCTGTTTTTCTCTCTTTACACCTTTTAGTGTGTGTTTGTATGTGTTAATTGTTATCTGATCTGATAGAGAGTTGGTAGAGATAACACCAAATCTAATCATAGTGTGTCTAACACACTATCTACAACTTGCAACAACAAGTTGCATTATAAAACTACAAACCTACATAATATCTATCAAATAGATATTATATAAGTAACTAACTAACTAAATAGAAACTAACTAAGTTACTAGATCTAATATCTATTAGAAATAGATATTTAAACTAAGTTAACTATTACAATAAACAAACAATTACATTGACATTTATTACAAACGACATAGACTTTAATATCGAGAGTCGACGTTTCGGCTTTAGCTTCAGATTGCGATCTTCAGTTTGGATGATCTTGAATCCAATGAGACTGTGTCTTAACAATATCCCCCTTTGGATCAAGATCATTACAAAATTGATTTTAGCAATTAAGTCTTCTTGTTCAGCTTAGAAAATGCAATCTCTTTCTCTAGCTCTTAAATCAGCATGTCTTTTTCTAACAATCTCCCTCTTTGAAGAGTGGACGTGATTCTTGAAACATGTGATCTTTGCCATTTCTTGTGTATTCATTCTCCCCCTTTTTGATGTTAAGTGCAACGACTTTATCAAAATTATTTGTAAGAAATGTCAATCTTGCTGTTAGAGCCCCTGATCCGTCAATTCAAAAGATATTCATCCAGATCTTTTCAAATCCAGACAAAATAGTCGTGTAACACCTGAATCAACTAATGAATCAGTTAACATTCCTGTCAGTAACACTAAGTCACTGTGTGTAACGAATACACATTAGAAAGGAGCTGTTTGATGTTGACTCCCCCAGGGCTTCCATTTAATCATCGAAACACCACAAAGGTTATTTCTATAAACGTTATGACAAAGAAAGTAATTCCTTGTGTGTTCGTGCTTGTGTTAGAAAGAATTAAGCACTTGATGATTGCTTATTTGGCTCAAAATTGTGTAAACCACTGAGACAACAGTAAGTTAAACATAGACTCAATGTGCATGATCGAAGTGCGAAGGTGGGGCAGACTTCCTTCTTTTCAATATCCAGATTTTCCAAATGAAAATCAGATAGCATATGTGCTGCATCCCCTTAGAAAATGTGAAACACTTTCTTGTTAAGAAGAAAATGTGTAGATAGTGAGGTTTGATCAAGAGTTGGCATGGGCTAGTTGCCTGTTTCAATAATGATCACCAAAGAATTGTGAAACATTAGAATTGTGGTTGCCCGGCTCAGAAAAAGTTGGTGCAGAGTTGTGATATTCTTATTAACTCTGTTCTCACACGCTCTTTCTTTTAAACATTTAGCTTTCTCTAATCACACTCATTTCTTTTCGACTTGTCACACTCAATCACTAAGGATTAACTTCTTGGGTAGAAATCACTGGTTAGGGTGATTCCATAGAAGTTGTGTTAATTCCTAGCACAATGATTCCTTGTTTTCCTATGATGCACGTGAAGCTCAGATTGGTTTAACTTAACAGTTAAAGCACAATTTAGATCATGAAAACATTTAAAATACACTCCCAAAATATAAAATGTGTTGAAAAATCGGGAAGTGGTTTGAACATTAAAAACAATGTTTTCCATGATTGAAAGTTGTCCTTCTTTCAACCATATATGAGATGAAGATTTAGAGTTATACCTTTACGTACGATCTTTCATCTCGTGAAGCTAAGCTTTAAGTCATAAACATATGAACTTGTAAGCTTTTCTCAAAAATTCTGCAAAAGTCTTATGTCAAGTCAAAGTAAAATTTATTCACTTAAATTGAAAAGACAAAAAGCAGTAAAACATTTTAAAGTACGAGTTCTGATAAAAAATAATCAGAAGTCATATCCGTACTCCTTGACTTGAAGAGCTCCCCCTAAAATCTTGCATTACAAAAGAAATTTGACATTAAAAAGTACATGCACAAATTTTATGAGCTCCCCCTTGAAGTAATATTGACCACTTGTCAATGTCTTCTCATTCTCCCCCTTGATAGGTAACTACTGATTATATTTTAAGATTTAGCATACCAAGCTTAGAGATAAGAAAGTTGAATCTCTTTTCATCTAAGGGTTTGGTGAACAAATCGGCAAGCTGATAATCAGTTTTTACAAAGAAAAGTTCAATTGTTCCTTTTTCAACATGATCTTTAATAAAATGATACCTGACGTCTATGTGCTTAGTCTTGGTGTGTTGAACAGGATTCACTGATATTGCGATGGCGCTTTTGGAGTCACATTATATCGGGATCTTGTTGAAGTGGAAACCGTAGTTGCGCAATTGAGTTCTCATCCATAAGACCTGAGAACAGCAGCTAGCAGCAGTTACATATTCTGCTTCGGCCGTAGAAGTTGAAACACAAAGTTGCTTCTTCGATGCCCAACTTACGAGTTTGTCACCGAGGAACTGTACGTGTCCTGATGTGCTCTTCCTGTCTAACATACAACCTGCATGATCTGCATCTGTGTAGGCTGTTAGTTCAAAACTAGTATCTTTAGGATATCACAGACCAAGATCTGCAGTGCCCTTGAGATACCTAAATATGCGCTTCACAGCAGACATATGGATTTCTTTAGGATTGGCCTGATATCTTGCACATAAGCATGTTGAAAACATTATATCTGGCCTACTAGAAGTAAGATACATTAAAGAACCTATCATCCCTCGATAAGTCCTAACATCAACAACCTTTCCCGAAGGATCAGTGCCAATTTTAGTACCTAGTGTCATTGGGGTACCAATCGGTTTTGAATTTTCCATTTGGAACTTCCGAAGAATATCCCTAATGTATTTTGATTGATTGATAAAAATACCCGATGAAAACTGTTTTACTTGTAAACCGAGAAAGAAATTCATCTCTCCCATCAAGTTCATCTAAAATCTAGACACCATAAGGTTTGCAAAATTCTTACAGTAATTCGGATTTGTAGAGCCAAAGATAATATCATCTACATAGATTTGAATTAAAATGATATCGCCTTTTTCCTTTTTGATAAACAAAGTGGTATCCACCATACCTTTTGAAAACCCAGACTTGACTAGAAAAGTGGAAAGGACATCATACCAGGCTCGAGGTGCTTATTTCAGACCGTAGAGTGCTTTGTCGAGAATGTAAACGTGATTTGGCTTCTCTTGATTGAAAAAACTTTCTGGCTGAGAGACGTAGACTTCCTCCTTCAGAATTCCATTCAGGAATGTTGTCTTCACGTTTATTTGAAAGACCGTGAAGTTCTTGTGGGCTGCGTAGGCTAGAAACATTCTGATTGCCTCTAATCGCGCCACAGGAGCATATGTTTCGTCATAGTCTATTCCTTCCTCTTGTCTGTATCCTTTGGCTACTAGTCTTGCCTTGTTTCGGATAACGGTACCATCTTCGTCTTTCTTTATCTTGAAAATCCACTTCGTACCTATAATGGTTTTACCTTGAGGTTTCGGTACGAGTCTCCAAACTTGAAGTGCATCGAATTGATTTAGCTCTTCTTGCATTGATATCACCCATTCTGGATCAGCAAGTGCTTCCGATACGCGTGTTGGCTCGAACTTGCTCAGAAAGGAGTCATGCATGCACATGTTCATTGATGCTGACCTAGTTTGCACCGGTTTTGATGGATCGCCAATAATCTGGCTTAGCGGGTGCTCTTTGGTCCATTTTTGTTCATTAGTCAGTGGATTATATGATTGTATGTTAGTTGTATCATCTACAAATCCACGTGTACCTTCTTCGGTTTGTTCAGGAGGATTGATGGTTTCAGTTGAAGTGGCAGGTTCAGGAGGCTCAGCAGGTACAACTTGTTTAGGCTGTATATTGATCTGAATAGTATCTCCTACTATTTCAGCTACTTCTGTCTCTTTTTCATTTGTCACTTCTTCAATTGTTGGAGTCGGCATTTGAATTGTAATCTCTTGTTGAATCGGGGCATTTGATTCAATAGGAATATCTGAACTGGTTGGATGAGTAGTCATTAAGTGTTAGGATCGAATTCTCAACAAGAATTAATTCTCAGAAACAATATCAAAGAAGTTTGCGGAATAACACTTTGATATTCAATGAAACAGTAATCACAAACAGTAAATATGAATAACAAACTGTAAACTTGTATTGAATGATTGAAATCACAAGATTACACACTCAACCTCAATCTTGAAGAACAGACTCTTTCAAGACGAATTCTACTTCTCTAGAATTAGGATCTATGCCTTGAGGTTGATTTCTCTCTAGAACTTAGAATGAATAATTAATTCACTAAACTATTCTATACATTCTATACATATACTAATCAAAAGATAATTACAATAAATAAAAATATCTTCAGTATATCTTCCATGTATATCTCTAAGCCTTCCATAATCTTCAGTCCATCCAGCTGTTATCCTTCCATGCGAATCTCCATCATATAAGCAGTATTAATCTTCAGCAGCATTAATCTCTTCTAGCAGCATTAACTACTAAGCAACACTAACTACAAGCAGTACTAACTAGCTAAGCACTACTAACTTTGTTCAAGCAGCACTAACTTTGACTAGCAGTATTAATTCTACTAGCAGTAGTAATACTCAGCAGTATTAACCTTGAAGTCTTCTAGCAGTAGTAACTCTAAACCAGCAGCATTAACCATACTTGGTAAATTCTTCAGTTCTCAACAATCTCCCCCTAACTTGACTTTTAGGAAAAGAAGTCAAGTTCTTCATATGCTCCCAAAATCTTCATTGATCTACTCCAATGTTAGGATCCAGTCCCATACTCTGATTGATAGTTCTCTGAATTAGGTACTTTGCCATTTCTGAATTTGGTACACAACCCAACTTCTTATTCAACATGGCATGAAGCTTTAGGTTTGTGTGATTGTAGACCCTATCCACCAAGTAATATTCCATGTGAAAAGTATCCAGTGCCAGTTCATATACTCCACTCCTTTCATAGAGAGTCCATCCTCTAACAGTTTTGAACACATCTCTGATTAAGTGCTTCACTGCTTCTGGATTGAATAACATGCACAAGTATTCCATGACCAGCTTCACTATAGGTAACCCTGGAGCTGTCAACTGATCTGCATAAACTTTCATCCCCACTTCAAACATTTCTTCCAAATCAGATCTTGAACACTCTCTGACAATTTTGTTCCAGGTGCTGTAGACTTCATACTTCTCATCCTTTCTTTTCAATCTGATGTACTCTTTGCCATCCACCTCCATAGTATCCCAGTGGATAACTTCAGGAGGTTTAAATCCAACAAGTTCAGCTGAAATAGGCTTTGGAATTTTATCCATTACCACCATGTACATGTTTACATCTGAACTCTGTGGTACTTCCTGAGATTTAGCTTCATTCTGAGGTGCCTCTTCTTCTTCAGCATCCTTTTGCTCTTCTTCTACTCTAGGCTTCTTTACACTCTTCTTTCTTTTAGCCATCATTTTGGTTCTTTTCAGAGTCTTTTGAACTTGCTCTAAAGTAGCTCCCTTCTTCTTTTCTTCCTTGTTCTCTGCCTTTTCTTTGATAGGAGTTCCCTCTTCACTTTCAGGGAATGGTTGATTGATATTCACATCATGTCTCTCCTTGGCCTTCTTTTCAAACTCCATTCTATCCTTTTCATTACTCTTCAGCTTCCCCATTTCTTTTTCATAAAGATCCTTGATTTGATCAAAAGTCATCTGCACAAACATTTCTTTCTTTACCTCAATTGCACTCCTCAAGAAAGTTATCATTTTGTTTCTTTCCTGAGTTGCAAGATAAGTTTCTGAAGGTCTTCTCTTCTTATCACTTGATTTGGTTATCATAGCCTTTCTCAAGCTTATTTCCCTTTGCTTAACTTTCTCTGTTTCAAGCCCTTTCTGATAAGCTTCATTTAATTCATTTGCAAGTGCTCTGGCTATTTCTCTGTCTTTCTCCACTTGCTCTTTCTCTGCTTGATCTAATTCTTCTTGCATTTTCTTGGCTAATGCTTCATCTGATTCAACCATCTTTTGCCTTTTAGTTGGTTGATCAGCTTCTATTATCTTCTCTTTTCCTTTTCTTTTTGCATCTTCAGCCATTTCTTTCTTTTCTGTTCCTTTTGCTCCCCCTTCATTTATGACCACTCCCTTTGCTTTGGGAGTGTCATTCTTTGCTTTGATGAGCATTTCAGCCACTTCAATCTCTGTTGGTGATAACTCTGTTACTGCTGCTTGTGAAGTTTCAGCAGCACTAACAGTTTCTGCTGCTTGCTCTGAGTTTCTTTCAGTTTCTGCTTCTAGCTCCCCCTCAATACTGTTCTTCTCCCCATCATGCTCCCCCTCAACCTTTTTCTTTTTCCTCATCCAGGTTTACTTCAGCCTCTGACTCCCCCTTTTTGGGAGCATCAGACACTGGTTCCCTTCTCTTTAGCACAAAATGTTTCCTTTTCTTCTTTTGAATCAGCCTGGTCACCATCTTCTTTAGTTTTGCAATCTGGACTTGTTGTGACAGAATCACCAGCTTCATCTCCTCTATGTCTTTTCCTTGTTTCATAACATCTAGGTTGATGTTTCCCATTGTATCCATCAATTCCTGGTAGTTATATATGTCCTCACCTTCTCTAGAAGTGTTACCCTCTTTTGAAGGATCATTGGATCTTTTAGTAGTGGAAGTCTTCTGCCTAGCAGAAGCACTATCCACCCCCGTGGTTTCTTGGCACCAGGGACCTTTGAATGATTGCTCATTCAAAGTTGCCATGGGGGAGGTCTTATTGATGTTACCACTTTCCTCCTCTGTGCTAGCAGGAGTAGTGGCAGCCTCATCACCCATATGCTCTTCCTCCTCCTCAGAGAGCACCTCCTTGGGGTTGGGAGACACCCCTTTGGTTTCCCTATTGATATTCCCTAAAGGAGAATTCTCCCTTAGAGGGCTTAAAGGCTTGGGGGTTGATGGTACAAGAAGGGAAGGAGCCTTCTTTACCTGTTTCCTCTTGTATGTTTGGGTGATAGGTGAGGTTGGTTTTTCAAGAAGGGACTGGGGGATAGATTTAGAGTGGGAAGGTTGGGATTGGCTAGCAGTAGGAAGGTCTAATGGGGGCCTTGACCCTGCTGCCATACCTTCATTGGTTTGGGACACCACCATCATTGTAGAGAACAATGGGGTGTCAACTCCTTCCGAGTCCCCAGCAGATCTTCTCATATTTGAGAAAACCTTGCCTTTGGGGGGTTTAGGTACATATATTCCAGCAGAATGAGGAATATCCGTCAATTCATGGTTGATTACTGCTTGAACAAACCTGGGATACATATAAAAGCTCTTTTTGTTTCCCATGTTTGAAACAAGATCATTGAAAAGCATTTGTGAAAAATTGTACCTTCTAGCAGTGGCCAAACAGACCAAAGCATAAGCAATGGGACTGCTGAACTCACTCCATCCAGTAGTCTTTTTAGAGATGCAATGCATCAGGGTATGAACAAGAAAACGCCATTGGGGTGAGAATTTAGCTTTTGAGAACTTAAAAACACCCAATGGGCCTCCATATCCCATTCTTGTAAGATTAGAGAACAGTTCATCGTTTGGGATAGAAGTTATACTAGAGGCATCGTCTAGACGTAGACTGATGCGAATAACCTCTTCAGTAACTGTTAGTGGGTTTTCACAGACCCTTGTCTTGATCATTTGCACACCATTCTCAGCGACAATGGTGGCATTTGCCCGGAACTGCATTTGATGCTCGATATAGATTGAAGGCGATACAGTAAGAGCATGAGCAATATGGCTTGACTTGAGGAAATCCACAATCTGATGAAATCCTGCAGCTTGCTTTGGCTTTTGTAGCATCGCGATCTCATTGTGTTCATCGATGAATGCCATGGATGCCATTGATCTTAGTGAAAAACTTGCCTGAAAACTTCGAGTCTTGAGAGAGAAAGGGTTTAGAGCGCAAGTGAACAGTATGCAAAGAGTCGTTATGAACTTTTAGGCGGGCAAAGGGTATTTATAGTATTCGGAACATAAGCAGTATTAACCTAGAGCAGTATTAACGGACAAGCAGTATTAACTAACTAGCAGTATTAACTGCGAGCAGTATTAACTGCGAGCAGTATTAACTGCGAGCAGTATTAACTGCTAGCAGTATTAACTAACTAGCAGTATTAACGGACAAGCAGTATTAACTAACTAGCAGTATTAACTGCGAGCAGTATTAACTAACTAGCAGTATTAACTAACTAGCAGTATTAACTGCGAGCAGTATTAACTACTAGCAGTATTAACTAACTAGCAGTATTCACAGACCCTTGTCTTGATCATTTGCACACCATTCTCAGCGACAATGGTGGCATTTGCCCAGAACTGCCTTTGTTCCTTATGACAATTCCTCTTTCATCTCTCTTGTTCCTGAAAATCCACTTAGTGCCAATTGCTCTGTGTCCTTTAGGAAGGTCTACTAGATCCCATAAATCTTGTAGCTTGAACTGTAACAGTTCTTCTTGCATTGCTTCTATCCAACTAGATTCTTTCATAGCATCATGTGCCTTTTTAGGCTCAAGCTGGGATAGAAAACAAGAAAGCACTGTATGCTGTTGATCTTGCATTTCTTGAAGCCTGCTTTGATGTCTAGTCATCATAGGAGAAGATATATCTCCTATTACCAGCTGTGGAGGATGATTCTTTTGAACTCTGGTGTTATGACTAGGTTCTTCATTAAGTCCAGCCTCTAGATTAGAGTCATGCAACTCAACTGAAGTGTTTTCAGCAGCTACTTCTGATTCTTTATTTTCTTGAGTCTCCTCATCTCTAGTTTCTTCTTCACTCTGACTTGATCCAGTAGATGGTTCCTTTTCACAGTCTTCAACAGAATTCACTGTAGGTATGGGAAATATCACAGATTTAGATATACTTTCTTGAACTTGTGTGGTCCCTGATCCTCCACTTCCTGAACCTGCATAATCACTACTGAAACCAAAGGAGTTAGTTAGTGAATCAATGTCAAATAGCCACTGAGGACCAGTTCCAATAGGATTTGGTGTGTTTTCATTGCATTTGACATTGTCACTTTCTTCAATTATTCTAGAAGATGAGTTAAAAACTCTGTAGGCCTTACTCTGAGATGAATACCCAACAAGAAATCCATCATCTGCTTTGCTATCAAACTTACCTAAGTGAGATTTGGTATTGAGAATTGTACAAGGACACCCAAAAGGTTTGAAAAATCCAATGAAAGGTTTTCTTTTATTTAAAAGCTCATATGGTGTCTTGTTCTTTGGCTTAACTACTAGAACTCTGTTTTGGACATAGCAGGCAGTATTAACTGCTTCAGCCCAGAAGGTAATTGGCAGTTTTGAATCAGCCAACAGAGATCTAGCATCCTCTATTAGTGTCCTATTTCTCCTTTCAGCAACACCATTCTGTTGAGGAGTCCTAGGAGCACTATATTGTCTCTCAATGCCTTTTTCTTCACAAAAGGTGTTTAGATCAAGATTTTTGAATTCAGTCCCATTATCTGATCTAATGACTTTTACTTTTTGATTAGTTTGGTTTTCAATTCTCAGGATAAAGGATTTGATTAGTCCACTTGTCACATCCTTAGTCCTTAGAAAATATACCCAGGTAAATCTAGAGTAATCATCAACAATAACCAAGCAGTAAGATTTCTTGCCTATACTCATAACATTTGTAGGACCAAACAGATCCATATGCAGTAACTGGAGACAAGAAGAAATTGAATTTATCTCTTTGGTCTTATGAGAAGTTTTGTGCTGTTTGCCTTTAAGACATGCAACACAATGATCATCACATGAAAATACTTTTGAAGGTAAACCTCTTACAAGATTGTTTTTGACAAGTTTGTTCATAGTTTTGAAGTTCATGTGACACATCCTTCTGTGCCAAAGAGAGGATTCATCTACAGAAGCTTTTGAAGCAAGACAATTTAGAGATGAATCACTATCAACATTGTCCATATCTAGACAGTAAACATTGTCCTTTCTTGGAGTTCTAAGTAGTATCATGCTTTCATCAACTACCTTGAACCCTGGAGCAAGGATCATACACTCAGTATTTGTAAATAATATACTATGTTGTTTGTCACATACCTGTGATACACTTAACAGGTTGTACTTCAATTGATCAACATAGTAGACATCCTCAAATGTCATCTTACCTTTGGTGACATTACCTTTTCCACTTATTTTACCACCAGTAAGATTATCTCCAAATGCAACATGTCCTCCATTGATATGCTTGAAATCCTGAAGGCATGACATGTTGCCTGTCATGTGCCTAGAGCAACCACTATCAACATGCCATATGCTCTTTCCCTTGAGCTGTTGGTTGCCCTGCACATAAGATAAAACAGTTAGTATGATTTAGGAACCCAAGCCAAAGTGGTCTTGGGTACCCCTTTCTCATCAAAATACTTGCACTCTTTCTTGACAAGATTTTTGAACTTTAACTCCTCATTCTTGGAGTACTTTGTCACAATAATAGGCTTGGAAACATTTTTGCTAGAAGCAGTACTGGTTTTAGAAGTACTAACTGCCTTAGCAGCACTTGCATGCTTAGCAGTACTAACCTTGTTAGAAGTAGTAACTGTGTTAGCAGCAGTAATTGTGTTGGCAGTATTAACCTTTGAAGAGGTACTAACAGTATTAGCAGCATTAATATTTTCAGCAGTACTAACACAGGTAGCAGCAGTAATACTTCCAGCAGCACTAACCCTGTCAGCAGTACTAACAGTTTTAGTGCTTCTAGGCACCCACATTTTGACACTTTCTTTTAAAATCTTTTTCTTCATGGGGCCTTTACTTTCACCATGTTTCTTTATCACATGTTTCTTTCCATCCTTCCTATAACCAACAGGTTTTTGCACAAATCTTTGAAAGGTCATCTGTTGGTTAGTAGGGTTAAAGAAGCAATATTTAGCCAAATGATTTAACTTGCCACATATGAAACAAGGTTTTGGTCTATTGATTTTACTCAGATCAACTCCTTGCTTCTGAGCCCATTGATTATTCCAGTTTCTTTGATTTCCTCTTTTTAAACCAAAATTTAGGCTCTTGGCTTTACTGCAAGCACACTGTTTACAAGATCCAGGATTCACAACCGTGGTTTGTTTGTAATGGACCTTGTTATCCTTTCCTTTGGTCTTCTCTATCTCCTTGGACTTGACCCATATTTTCCCACATCCCTCATTGGTGATAATGTTGTTTTCTAATGGGATCTCCTTACTCACATCATTATTCCTATACTCACTGGCTTCTTTCTCAGTCAAATCCTTAATTACTACCTCATCCAAAGGATCTATCTTAAAAGCTTTCTCCGATAAGTCCTTTTTCTCCTTGGTTTCTAACAAGTCTGAAGTAGGAGAGATATAATTGTTGTTGTAAGGAGGAGGTGTATTGTTGTATCCAATACCAGGCTTCATCTTATCATGAATCTGAGCCTTTAGAAGAGAATCCATTGCTTTTGAAGCATATGAAAACTTTTCTATGTCAAGTTTAACTTTAGACAGTTCCTCTTTCAGCCTATCACTCTCTTCTAAGGATTTAGACAGTTTGGTCTCTAACTCATTCTTTTCCCACTTCCAATAGTTTGTGTCATAAGAGTGTTGAAGTTCATTAGCTTGAAAGCCTTTGATTTGCTCTTCAAATCTCTCTACTATCAACACATAATCTCTTCTGTCCTTTTCTAATTTTTTGAGGTCATCACACATACTTTGATTGTGATCCCTGTATCTTTTGACAGTGTCTATGCAGGATTTAGTGCAAAGATTAGAAATTACCTCAGAGGGGAGATCAGACACTTCTGCCATAAGAGCTTGATTCTGAATGGCTTCCTCAGCTTGATCACTCCAGTCAAATCCCATTCCTTGTTGAGAAACAAGAGCTTGAGCAGGATTCTTGTTCTGATTGTAGCCTTCATTCTGAGCTTGTTGGTGGTTGTTGTTTGGAACAACACTCCTGCATTCTCTAGCAAAGTGTCCTTTCATGTGACACTTATAGCATTCCACCTTAGTCTTGTCAAAACCAGCTCCATCTTCTCTTCTTTGAGAGAAGTTATTCCTTCCTGTTCTTTTAATAAACTTCTTCACCCTCATGGATAGCATGGCCATCTGCCATTTAATATCCATCTCCTCCAGGTCATCAGGGTGAAGTTGATCCAGATCATCATTAATCAACGAATTGTTGCTATGACTGGACAAAAAGGCTTCAAAGATAGTTTTAGTGCCTTTTTCTGAACTTACTCCACTGGCAGTACTAACTGCTTCAGGGTTGGCAGTAGTATCAGTGGATGCTGAAAGAAGTGCAGCATTGTGGATATAACCAGTGGGCTTCTTCTTGGTTTCTACCTCAGTTTCAAAAACTCTTAGATCATTGTATAGATCATCAAGTTCTTTCTCTTCCAGATTGTCACTCTGTCTATATGAGACAGTGTACATAGTCCATTCATCCCCAAGAGATCTGAGGAACTATTCTATACATTCTATACATATACTAACCAAAAGATAATTACAATAAATAAAAATATTTTCAGTATATCTTCCATGTATATCTCTAAGCCTTCCATAATCTTCAGTCCATCCAGCTGTTATCCTTCCATGCGAATCTCCATCATATAAGCAGTATTAATCTTCAGCAACATTAATCTCTTCTAGCAGCATTAACTACTAAGCAGCACTAACTACAAGCAGTACTAACTAGCTAAGCAGTACTAACTTTGTTCAAGCAGCACTAACTTTGACTAGCAGTATTAATTCTACTAGCAGTAGTAATACTCAGCAGTATTAACCTTGAAGTCTTCTAGCAGTAGTAACTCTGAACCAGCAGCATTAACCATACTTGGTAAATTCTTCAGTTCTCAACATTAAGTCTTCCATCCTGTCAACCACAACAGATTTCTTTACATTAGATCCAAGAAATTCATCATAAAACAATTCAAATAATAAATCTAAATCAGATAAATGGTTAGTAGAAGTTGATGCTTCATCTGATTTATTCTGTTGAGACGTAGGTCCTGAACTGAGTTGCCCAGAAGCTAGTATTCCTGTTATAACGGGTTCTGAACGTTGTTGTTTGGAAGCCATTTCTTCATCAAACGAGACGCTGATGCTTTCAATCACCGTCTTTGACTTCTTTAGATAAACACAGAATGCAGTTGATGTCGAGGAATAGCCAGTGAAGATTCCTTCATCCGCTTTAGCACTGAACTTATTTAGACTCTCCCTATCGTTTAGAACGAAACACTTACACCCAAATATATGGAAATATTTGATTGTCGGTGTTCGGTTGTTGATTAACGCATAAGGAGTCTTCTTGAATCTTCGATGTACTATGGAGCGATTCTGTGTGTAGCACGCGGTCGATACAGCTTCTGCCCACAAAAATAGAGCTAAGTCTGATTGACTTAGAATAGTATGAGTAGCCTCGACTAGCGTCCGATTTCTTCTTTCAACCACTCCATTTTGTTGAGGCGTTCGAGTAGCAGAGTATTGATGTGAAATCCCGACAGATTCGAGATATTCTTCAACTTTATTGTTCTTGAACTCTGTGCCATTATCTGTTCGTAGAAACTTGACCGGTTTCTGCAGATTCACCTGGGTCATCTTTAGGAATGTGATGAGAACATCTGGTGTCTCATCCTTTGAACGTAGAAATTTGACCCATGTGTATCACGAGTAATCGTCCACGATCACGAGTATGTACTTCTTGCCGCCTAGACTTTGAGTTCGCATCGGACCGCATAGATCCATATGCAATAACTCTAAAGGAGCATTTGTACTTGGTTCAGGCTTCGGTTTATGTGAAGCCCTCTTCATCTTCCCCTTTTCACAAGCTGCACAAAGATGTTCTCTTTCATATTTCAGCTCTGGAAGTCCTTTGACGAGCTTTCCACTTACCAGATTGTTGATGTACCTGAAGTTGAGGTGAGAGATCCTTCGATGCCATAACCAGCTTTGTTGTATCGAGGCTTTCGTCAATAGACAAACTTGCTTGTCAGTCTGGACATTTGATAAGTTGATTGTGTAGAGGTCTGATTCTCGAGTACCGACCAAGAGTTCTTCGCCTTCTTCATTGCGAACTGAACAACTCTTAGCTTTGAAGTTGACCTCTAAGTCTTTGTCACAGAACTGGCCTATACTGAACAAGTTGTGACTAAGCCTTCTACATAGCTCACCTTCTTGATCGTGACATTGTCATGTTGTACATCACCATATCCCATGATTGATGAAAACTGGTCGTTGCCAAATCTGACTGTTCCGCAATATTTGTCTTTAAAATTGGACAATATCTCTTTTTGTCCTGTCATGTGCTTGGAACATCCGCTGTCCAAGAACCATGTATGACTATTCTGCATAAGAGAAATTACAAATTTAGAGATTTATACGACAACATTGGAATAATCACTTTGATTATCGAAGTGCGGGTCTTGAACTGATTTGTTCAAAAGCCTATTTTGACTTTGATGTTCGGGTTTTGAATTGCATTATCCAAAAACCTATTTTGTCATTGAAGAACGAGTCCTGATCTGTACATAATCAGAAGTCGATTTCTCTCTAAGCTTTGTGTGCCTGCAACACAGATTTAGCCTTAGGTACCCACTGGAATTTGGGTCCTGCTGTGTTAGCACAAGATTTTGGTACCCATTTCAAATTGGGTCCTCTTTTCTTTTGAAATGTATGAGAAGGATTAGTATGAGATGAATGCACATGGTGATTGCCAAACCAATCTCCAGAATCTTGACAAGGAATAGAAACATGTTTATCATAAATAGAAGACTTTCTAGCAGATAAAGATAACTGAAATAATTGCTTCATTGTATATTGTTTACGGGAAACAACAAGTTTTGAGTTCAAAAGAGCAACATCAGCAAATAATACATCTTTACTAAGCGAAGTCTTGCTACAATTAACACTACTAAACGATAAAACGGTCTTGTCAAGCTTCCGTTTTGGTTGCCATTGAGAATTTACTTCTGGCCTTTGCTTGCACAGATCTGAAACATGTGAAACTGGTGAGTTAGACTTCTGAGCAACAAGCGATTGCTTCTTCTTAGAATGACCAGTAGTGTTCGGTTTCTATGAAGGCTGAGATATATTCTTACCTTTAGCATTTTTAGCGTTCACAGAGACTGAGTTATCAACTTTAGTTGATTTTGCACTGTTCACAGGCTTACTGGTTTTTCTTGAAGATTTCTTAACAAAGGATGAATGGTTAGGAAGTTTTGTATTAAAGTCAAATTGTTCAAAACAACCATCGAAACTACCGTTAGAGTTAAGAAAATTAAGCTCTTTATTTGATGAACCAAACGTATCCTTAGAGTTTGAAGCTTTTGAAATAACATAATTTGAAAACACAGTTGAAAAAACATTTTGCTCAATATTTATCAAAAGTCTTTCATCTGATAAAGAATTCTCGAGTTCAGAAATTTTACTTTCTAAAACGAGAGGAGGGACATATAGTTTACCTTTAATAGGCTTCACCTCCATTTCCTTTTCAGAATAACTTGGAAAGAAATCACTTGAAAGAGTTTTCTTCTTTTGATATATTGGATTTTCATCATAACTATTATATAGTTTCGCATAACAAAATGGAAGATGAATTTTAGCTGATTTCAACCGTTTTCCGTTTCATTGGCTTCATTCTTTTCCGATAGTTTAGTCCAAAAAGTTTTAAACTCAGGGATTCTGCGAGCTAATAGCATATTAAGATGATCATAAAGTCCTGGCACTTCAGACATCCCTTTTTGTAGATAGTGAGGATTCTTATAACCGATTCCCCAATTGTCTTTGTTTTCTAACGGTTTGTTAAGATGAATGGTTTGTTCACTCTGACCTAATGAGTATAACTTCTTTTCTAAAGCATCTATTTTTGCAATTAAAGTTTTGTCTTCTTAAACACATGAAGAATACAATTTTGTAAGCTCATATTTATCAATCTCACATTTTAGCAGTTTAGACTTGAGATCCGAATTCTCTTTAAGAATTATTGTCTTTTCCTTAGCGTTGGTGTCATTATCTTTATGTAAAACCTCAACCAATACTTTCTTCTCAGCAATTTCATTGCGAAGTTTCTGTATCAATTGGTTTTTGTCAGTTCTAACACCATTTTCTCGCTTAAGATTAGATTCTAACTCCTTTTGTTTTAAACTCATGGCATGCATTTTATTCATAAACTCTAAATCTGATAGATTACATTCCTGTTCTTCTTCATCATCTGAATCAGCATCAGCATCTGATTCTATCTGGCCCATCAAACACATGTTGATGGCTTCATCTTTCTCTTCATCCTCTTCTTCCTCGTCTGAGTGATCGAGCCAGTATTCATCCTCAGCCATCAGTGCCTTGCCATCCTCCTGTTGCTTTGCAAGAAGCATCTTGTTCTTGTAGTAGTCGGAGTTTCTGACCTTTGATCTGCGGCAGTCCTTGGCAAAGTGACCGATTTTGCCATAGTTGTAGCACGTTGGTGGTTCTGGCTGACTGGATCCTTCAGCTTTAAACTTTCTCTCTTCCGGTTTCCTCTCCTCTAATCTCTTTCCTTCATACTGATACCTTCTCTCTTCAGGTTTCCTCTCTTCTGTTCTCTTTCCCTCAAATCTCCTTCCTTCATACCTGCTTCCTTCAACCCTTTCCTTGTGGATATAGTTGTTCGAACCAGATGAGTACCTCTGACTGTTTGATGTTGGCTTTTTGTAGAATCTTTTCTGAAAAGCATTTGTCAGCATCATCATTGCTTGCTTCAGCCGATCATTTTCATCTGTGTCAGAGTTTGCATAAGCTTCATCTTCATCTGATTCATACACAATCGTCTTGTTCTTCTTCTTCCTGACTACAAGAGCGACTGTGTCATCAACTGTCTTTCCTCTCTGCCTCTTCTCATCTAGAATTTCATCCACCTCTTCTTCATTCTGTCGGAAGGTTTCATAGACCTCGTGAAGTGGAATCTCATTCAAGTCTTTGATCTGCTTCATCTGTCTTGCAAATCTTTTCCATTCTGGTTGAAGAATGCTCAGGAACTTGACGTTCAACTCAATTTGAGATTTGTGAACTTTGTTCTTGCTAAGTTCGTTCAGCAAAGTCACAAACCTATCATAGGTTTCTTCTAATGTTTCTCCCACTCTGCCTCTAAATTCTTCATAATTATTCAGGCAGTTGGAGATTTTCAGCTGATTTCCAACCTTTGAGCCCAGCATCATCTTTTCAAGATGATCCCACATTTCTTTACCGGAGGCCTTGTAGCTGTCAATCTTTACGTATATTTCATTTGGGATTCCTTGTAAGATGTATGACTTAGCTAATCTGTCGCCTTTGGCTCTTCTGAGGTTATCATCTTGTAGTTCATGATACTTTAGTTTAACCTGAGTCGGCACATTATCAACTACACGAGTCGTCATTGGTGGTCTCATAACCCCTTCTTCTATAGATGTCCTGATGAAATCACCCAACTCATGTCTACCAATGAAGTTCAGAAACCGATCCTTCCACTGTTCGTATTCTCCTTTGAAGAGAACTGGTGGCTTGGTGTCAATTCCTATTGCAAGGGCTTCTCTGGATGTCATTCTGAAGAAAATTCTAAGTGTGGAATTGAAGCTTTGCGTTTGAGAGGGTTTGCGTTTCAAGTGAGGAGCGCAAACTGAGGTTTGCGGGTCTAGTGGGAAGCGCAAAGTGAGGTTTGCGGGTCTAGCTTGTGAGAAGTGAAGTTGAGGTTTGCGGGTCGATTTGAGAGAAGTGTGCTTGAGGTTTGCGATTGCTCTTTGAAACGAGAAGTGTGCTTTGCGTTTGGCTTGAGAAGCGCAAAGTGAGGTTTGCGGCTGAAGTTAGAACCGCAAAGTAAGGTTTGCGATTGATGTTGGAACCGCAAAGTAAGGTTTGCGTTTCCTTTGAGAAGCGCAAAGTAGGACTTTGCGTTTGATGTGGGACACGTAAAGTTGAACTTTGCGTTTCAGGCTAGAAGCGCAAAGTGGGCTTTGCATGTGTTCTTCCTTTGCTTTGCGTATGTTCGTCCTGTTCTATGAAAGATCAACTGAAACTTGTTTTCTTTGTCGATTAGCAGTACAAATCTCTACCAATATGTCTAGAATCACTTCTAGAACTAAATGTAAGCACTCGATCTCACTAAAACACACTATTTGAAGAATTTTTTTATAGCACAGTAACTTTCTTCCACTCGACTGTTTTCTCACTAAATCTCAAAATGGAACTCGATAAATGCTTAGAAGTGAAATCAAACAACACCAACTTTATCTAGCATGCTAATCGATCACAACCTGATCGATTTTAACACCTAAAACACTTAATTACTCGAAAATGATTTTTCTTGAAGAACACAGAGTCGTTTTTCCAGAAAACTTGATTTTTGATCTTAATCAGGCTCTGATACCAATTGTCGGTCCTTAACAATACTAATATCAAGTTCTTAGAAACAACACAATAACGATTACCAACCTGTATTGATATATAGAAATGGTTACAAGGTTGATCAGATTAAAGCTTGGATTTGTGTTCTCTGTTTTTCTCTCTTTACACCTTTTAATGTGTGTTTGTATGTGTTAATTGTTATCTGATCTGATAGAGAGTTGGTAGAGATAACACCAAATCTAATCATAGTGTGTCTAACACACTATCTACAACTTGCAATAACAAGTTGCATTATAAAACTATAAACCTACATAATATCTATCAAATAGATATTATATAAGTAACTAACTAACTAAATAGAAACTAAGGGGTTGTTTGTTTTTAAAAAAAATCTCTTAATGTCTCTTAAGTCTGAATCGTTCAGACCTTTTTACACATCACCTCTTATTAATCATAACTAAATTAAGACTTCAGACTTTAGACCTCTTAAAAAACAAACGACACCTAACTAAGTTACTAGATCTAATATCTATTAGAAATAGATATTTAAACTAAGTTAACTATTACAATAAACAAACAATTACATTGACATTTATTACAAACGACATAGACTTTAATATCGAGAGTCGACGTTTCGGCTTTAGCTTCAGATTGCGATCTTCAGTTTGGATGATCTTGAATCCAATGAGACTGTGTCTTAACAGTGAAGAATACCACTAAGGTTAAGAAATTAACCAAAGTGAAGATTACCACTAAAGTTGAATCTTCATCTACTGTGAAGACTGATGAATCTTCCATATCCACTAACACTAAAGGACCCATTGAAAAGTGGGTACCAAACAACGCTTAATCTTCCTTATATGTGCAAGGATCAAAGGGCATCTGGTATCTCGATAGTGGATGTTCTCGTCATATAACTGGACAAAAAGACCTGCTCACTGAATACAAGGAAGATAAAGGTCCCTCTATGACCTTTGGTGGAAATGGAAAAGGATATACCCGAGGGTTTGGTGTTCTCAGCAATGGAACAACTACCTTTCGAAGAGTCGCTTATGTAGATGGACTGAAGCACAATCTTCTAAGCATCAGTCAACAATGTGAGAAAGACTATGAAGTTCACTTTACAAAGAAAGCATGTTCAGTGGTAAATGAGAAAGGAAAACCTACACTCAGTGGTTATCGTAAAGAAAATGTCTATGTTATAGACATGGACTCTACTACCACTGAGAATGTATGTTTTCTCTCTAAGGCCTCTTCTGATGTCAACTGGCTATGGAACAAAAGGCTCTCTCATCTAAACTTCAAAACCCTGAATTCTCTCTCATCTAAGGAACTGGTTTCTGGTCTTCCTCATCACTCATACGCTAAAGAATATCTCTACTCAGCATGTGAAAAAGGAAAACAAACAAAAGCTAGTTTCAAATCTAAACAAGTTTCCTCAGTGACAAGTCCTCTTCAGCTCTTACATATGGATCTGTTTGGCCCTGTCAATATCCAATCAATAGCTGGAAAGAAATATACGTTTGTCATTGTAGATGAATTCTCTCGCTATACCTGGGTTATCTTTCTTCGCTGCAAGAATGATACTCCTGAAGAACTAATATCTTTTGTTAAAAAGATGGAAGTGCTGAATAATCTTACTGTTCGTTCAATAAGAAGTGATCATGGAACTGAATTCAAAAACAGCTCTCTGAACAATTTCTTTGAGAACAAGGGAATTTCTCATAACTTCTCTTCAGTAAGAACACCTCAGCAAAACGGAGTCGCTGAAAGAAGAAACAGAACGATCATTGAAGCTGCTAGATCAATGCTCAGCGATTCTCATCTCCCTACACAATTTTGGGCTGAAGCTGTAAATACTGCATGTTTTACTCAAAACAGATCGCTGATAGTAAAGCGATTTGGAAAGACAACTTATGAACTTTTTCATGGAAGAAAGCCCTCTATCAGCTTTCTTCATATCTTTGGTTGTCAGTGCTATATCTTAAACAACAGAGATCAACTTGTAAAGTTCGACCCAAAAGCTGATGATGGAATATTTCTAGGATATTCCTCCATCTCCAAAGCCTACAGAGTTTTCAACAAAAGAAGACAATCCGTGGAAGAAACAATTCATGTCACATTTGATGAAACTCGCTCAGCGAACTCTAAACCAATCACTGACAATGAAGAGTTAAATGCTTGGATGTTTTCTCATTACAGAGAAACAGAACCTTTCTTTTCAAACCATCAGCACACAGAACCACCTACTGCTGATGATGATCCAAACATCATACATCCTAACGCTGAATCCAACTCATGGGTTTCAACTGAACCTCTTAACACACTGCTACCATCAGATCTACCTTCGTCTGAAAATCTCTCTGATAACAATAGTCTGTCCAATACTCAACAGTTAATTGCTGATGAACCTCAAACGTCCTCATCAGTAAACATCCCAATTGTTGATCCAACCTCTGAGTTAAGCGATCATGCTCCTGCTCAGAGATGGACCATAGATCACCCAATAGATCAAATTCTTGGTGATCCAGATGCAAGTATTCAGACACGACGAAGCTCAGGTAATATCTGTCTCTTTGTCAACTTTATTTCTTTAATAGAACCGAAGAAGACTGATGATGCCCTCAAGGATCCAAACTGGGTCAGCGCTATGCAAGAAGAGCTGATTGAGTTTACTCGTAAAAAAGTTTAGAATCTCGTTCCTAGACCATCTGATAAAACTGTTATAGGCACCAAATGGGTGTTTAGAAACAAGTTAGATAAACATGGAACTGTAACCCGCAACAAGGCTCGACTTGTTGCTCAGGGATATAGACAAGAGGAAGGCATAGAATATGATGAAACCTTTGCCCCTGTGGCTAGTCTCGAAGCAATTTGACTATTCTTAGCCTATGCAGTCTATAAAGACTTCATCGTTTATCAAATGGATGTAAAATCAACGTTTCTAAACGGAAAGCTGAATGAAGAAGTCTATGTAGAACAACCTCCAGGGTTCTATGACCCTAAGTATCCAAATTATGTTTATAAATTGGATAAGGCTCTATATGGTCTCAAACAAGCCCCTCGTGCTTGGTATGACACTCTCTCATCTTTTCTTATCTCTGAAAAATTTGAACGTGGCAAAATTGATAATACATTGTTTTTCAGAAAGATAAAAGGTCATATTATTCTTGTACAAATATATGTCGATGACATCATATTTGGTTCTACTAACCCATCACTGTGTACTCGATTTGCTGAAAGAATGAAGAAATAATACAAAATGAGTATGATGGGTGAGCTGACATATTTTCTTGATCTTCAGATGAAACAATCTGACAAAGGTACTTTTATCAGCCAAGGTAAGTATGTTAAAGATATACTAAAGAAGTTTGATCTTACACAAACTTCAGCGATGAAAACTCCTATGGCACCTCCCCTGACACTTAACAAAGATCCATCTGGAAAACCTGTTAATGTCACTGCCTATAGAGGAATGATAGGCTCACTGCTGTATCTTACAGCGAGCCGACCTGACATTATGTACTCTACTTGTTTATGTGCACACTATCAATCTGAACCCAAGGAATCCCATCTGATCGTTGTTAAGCGAATTTTCAGATATCTGAAAGGAACTCCTAATCTCGGTCTTTGGTATCCCAAAGACTCAGGGTTCGATCTAACTGGTTATTCTGATAGTGATTTTGCAGGTTGTAAACTTGACAGAAAGAGTACCACTGGTGGATGCCAACTCCTAGGAGGAAAGCTGGTAAGCTGGACAAGCAAGAAGCAAAATTCAGTGTCCACTTCCACAGCTGAAGCTGAATACGTAGCCGCTGGAAGCTGTTGTTCTCAGATCTTATGGATGAGAAATCAACTATTAGACTATGACATTCAACTATCAAAGATTCCAATCTATTGCGACAGCACTAGTGCTATCGCTATAGCAAATAATCCAGTGCTACATTCAAAGACGAAACACATATAGATCAGATATCACTTTATCAGAGATCATGTGATGAAAGGTGATATTGAACTTCATTTCATTCTTACTGACTTTCAGCTTGCTGATTTATTCACCAAACCTCTTGATGAGACAAGGTTCAACTTTCTCATCAGTGAGCTTGGAATGCTGAATCTTGAAGAATAATTCTTCAGCGTTCATGCATTGTGTCAGTAATCATAAGTCCCCTTTTATCATTCTCTGATAAACATTCTGACTCGCACGTATGTTCTCTCCATCCCTACAACTGAATCTTCATTCAGTTAAGATGTTTTTCAAAATATAAACTTTAATCACTGAACTTTCTTCAAATGATTAAAAGCTTTTTGAAAAATAAATTTATCACTGATATTTCTAGTCAGTGATCCTTCTTAAAAGAAAATTCATCCCTAACTTTACCATCAGGGATACTTTCAAAGAAAATCTATCGCTGACTTTTCTTCAGCGATAATTTCAAAACGGACAAATGAACAGTCTCTCTCTCTTCTATGACGTCATTTGAACCGACAATCCACGACATGCCTTTTTCTAACACGTTCGTCCGTTGCCCTTCCATCCAATCAACTTCGTGGGACGTGTCCATGTCATGATGAACATTTGTTTTCCCGCCTCTCACACTCTCTCTCCTTCTCTCACACGTATAAAAAGAATGTTTTTCCATTCTTATCGTTTTACGCTTTCTAGAAATACTTTCAAAGCAAGAAAACTCTCTCAAAAGCATTCTAGCATTCTCAAGCATTTGCATCATCTCCTTCAAAGACCAACAGGTTATTCTTGATCTTCTTCTTATTCTTGTTCTAAATCTTTTTACATAATACTCCATTTATGGACTGCCATTATGGGTATATAAGATTTTTTTTACATAAAATCATTTTTCTTTTTTATTTTATTCATTCAAAACCATTTTCTTTTGATTATCTTCATTCAAAATCTTTGGTTTTTCTTCTTGTTCTTATATCTTATATTAAGAACACCTTTTTAATCTTCAAATATGTTGATTTTTCTATGTTTCTTTCCCCAAAATAGAAACTGTGAAAACCTTCTTTATTTTTAGACTAAAACCTTTCTTCTACTCTTATATCTGTTCATATTCAGAATGGCTCAATCTGCACTTGTCGCTTCTAAGAACGTCAAGTTCGCCATCACTGACTCTGAGCTTCCGAAAAACAATCATCTTGCTCGCCTTGATTTTGATGGTGTCAAATACCCACATCTGGTGGAAGCCGCAAAATTTCTAAAGCAATCCTGCATTGCCTACGCTATCACTGTTAATCCCACACCTTCAATAGCTCTTCTCCAACAATTCTGGTTTACCGCTGAAGAGACCTCTATCACCAACAAAAAGGGTGAACTGGTTCTTGCTATTTCCTTCAGCACTGAACTTAGACCAGGGATGATGACGGCCTTAGGGATAAGCAAAGCTCTTCGATTTCCTGACAAACCCAGGAATGGATTCGATGCCTTGCCCACTGATGCTGAACTCATCCAATTCCTGGATGCTATGGAATACTCTTAGGAACCCAAGCCGAGGACGACAATTCCCAACAAGAAGCTGAATCTCGTGAAGAAGGCGCTCATGCCTTCTCAACTTAACTACATCTTCTCTCACTTCATTCAGTGTATGAGTGGGAAGAGTGGGTCACTGGACCAGGCCAGCAAGATTCAGGTCCAAATGGCTTACTCAGTGATCGCCGGAAGAAATTTCGACTACGCAACAACTATCTTTGACGATCTAAGGTCAAAGATAGAGAAGACCGAGAGGGATCCCAAGATCCCCTATGTACGCTTCATCTGTGCGTACCTGAAGTTCCTCTACCCTGCTACTTACCCCACTAATTCTGATGCAACTTTTCCCAAAGTGGGTCAGCGCTCTCTGGAGGTCAAGCCACTCCCCAACGAGGTAAGTATCTCTGAACTTCGCTCGCGACTCTCTCTCCTAACTTCTTCGTCTTCAGCAGCCACGCAGGAGGTTCCTTCTTCTGTTATCCCTGCCGCTACCCCTTCCAAACGACCATCAACTGGCTCCCTTGGTCCGTCGAAGAAGGCCAAGGTGACCAAGGAGAAAGGTACCTCTAGCTCAATACCTAAGGATGTTTCTTAACAAACCTCCTTGGATGCATTCGTAGGTCTCTCCTCCACAACCTCAGCGATACCCACATCAACCGTGCCATCGACTACGGTCGTTGTCACATCAACAGTGACACCACCCATCATCTCAGCTCCTCCACATCCTGAGGTGATCACAACGGTAACTACCCCTATCCCTACTTCTATCCCCATCTCTCATCCTTCTATTTCTTTGGTCTCTGACCCATCATCTACTTTTTCACAACCACAGTTTGGACCCATAGGACCTGAACATCAATCTTTCGAGGAATCTATGCAATTCTACAAAATGTTTGATAATTCAGGTACTCCTATAACCTTAAACACTTCTCCCAACTCACCATATAAGCCTGTTTCTCAAAAACTAATTTATATTTCAGGTCCTAGTTTGGCAACTGTTGACACCAATGTCAACAGTTTGAGTGCAAAGGTAGAGTCTCTAACTGCATCTCTCAACAACACCACCAGCGCTGTTCATACCGCTGGTGAAGCACTGAAGACGCTGACAGCTCAATGCGCCTCCAAAGCTGACGTCTCTCAAATCGCTACTCTCCAAGAAGCGATTGTCAAAGTCAGGGAAGACTCAAAGCAACAGTTTGATGCCCTGTCTACAAAGGTTGATTCCTGTGAAGTTCTTCTTCAGCAAATCCTGACTCACCTGAAGGCACCAGCTCCAATTCCCGCTCCTTCATTTACAGAGAACGATCATACCTCTCTGGACGTAGCTGTGGAGTTTATTCATCAAGCTACGTCAGATATCCCTGTACTTGAAGGCCGTCTCACAGGACTGGAGGCTGAACTCCAGAAGTTGGCCACTGCAACCACATCTACTCCTTCCAAAGATCTCTCCCTCCGTGATAATGACAAAGAGGGGGAGAAAGAAGTTGAACAAAATAAGGAGAAAGAAGCTGATGTTAATGAACAACTGAAGGAAACTCCCTCTCATGTTGAGGGGGAGATAGCTGCTGAAAAATCCCCTCCTACCATCGATGAGTTAATCGATGAAGAGGAAGAGGAGGACGATGAAGATGAAGCCCTTGATCTTGAAGATCAAGAGGAAGAACCTTATCAAGATGATGATGATGATGACGATGAAGAAGATCAATCTCTATGGTGTTCTTCAGCCATCACTTCATCAGCGATAGCTTCGAAAGAAGTTATCAAAGCAGGGGGAGTCATGAGACATCTTCAGGAACCCCTTCCCAAAGCAAAGGTGCAAATTCGCTGAGGAAAGCCTGAAGATGACCTCACTACCTGAGGAGAATCCTTCTCAGGTATGCCCTACTCTCGTTCCCTTATCCTTCTATAAAAATCCCACCCCTGTTTCTTTCTAGCCTTTATGTCTCTTCTTCCCTAAAAATAAACTAACTTTTTTCATTTTCTGACCAGACAGTTCTCTCCCCTACTTAGGGGTAAAGAGCTCCAAATAATCCCAGCTGCTGAAGCTGATGACCAGATAATCCCAATCTCTGTAAGAGAGATTGATGAAGAGGATGAAGAAGAAGAAGAGTCCCTACAACATCCACGGAGGCCCTCTAGACCACTTCATTGGTCAGAGGAAGAGATGAAGAAAAGAACAGAGATGATCTCTCATCTAGAGAATCAACGGCGAAAGATCCCCTCTCAATCATCAGATCTAGAGTTCCTGACAGAAGCTGAAATTGAAGAATCCGTCAGGGCTGAGAAGTTGATTGCTGATTGTCAAAGAGATGGCTCTATGGCTCTCAAAATTCAGTCTTCTCAAGTCAAAGACAAGAAGCTGAAGACTAAACCAGTTGAAGTCCAGGCTGCTCTTTTGAAAGAGATTGAAGAGGAACGCTCAAAAGAAAAATCGGTCAGCGATAACTCAGTCGATTGGTGCAAGCATAAAATTGACTATCGCTCTGACCCAATGAAGATCATAGTTGTTACTATCTCTGGAAGAAAGAAGAAGGACAAAGTTTCTGTCACAATGGAGATTACCAGAGAGGATGGAAGCTGCAAGGCGATGTTTGTTTCAAAGTTGGAAAGCCTCGGCTATATGGAATGGCTTGAGTTCAAAGACGCACTGAAGAAATCAAAATCAATCTACAGAGGCTATGTTGAAGGGATAAATGATGCTCTCATCAACAGAGTCGCTGCAATCCTAAAAGTGTCGTCTGCTCTTCCTTCTAAGCCAAAGCAGATCAGAAGAAAGCCTGTCTCCTCCTCCTCTGAAAATGTCGCGGTGATCAGAAATGAAACCTCCATCAAATTCTCAAGAGAAGCTCTGTTCGGTCCTCCTCCTGATCTTTCAGTTCTGGATCTATCTCTGCCTCCTGGTGGACCATATGTTGCGGGACAAGTACTTGAAGAACCTTTTGGAATCTTCTTCAGAGTTGACAAGGAACAACTCAGATTTCATAGAGTCTCTGAAATCCCTATCTGTCCCCTCGGTCTTCTCAAGGATCTCATGTGCTTATGGTGTGATCTCTCTCCTGTTGTTGAGCAAATCAAAGCGATCATTACCCAAGAATATTTAGAGCGAAGGAAAAAAGGAGAAGAAATACCTGAGTATTTGATCAATCCTCCTAAACCCTCTTTAGATAGCTGATAGATTAGTTTTCTTCTTGTAATCTATTAGTTTAAACTTACAGTAGTTAGTACATCACTTGTACTTGTAATTTTCATACCTTGTAATTCTTTTCTTTGATTAATGAAAGTTTCAGTGAAGTACTTAACTCTATCAGTACTGTAAAAGATCCCTCAAAATAGTAATTGGGACATGTATGTTATGAGTCCTGATTATTCCATCATTTTGAATTATAAAGTAATTTTCTTCAGTTACTTTGTCATTATCAAATAGGGGGAGATTGTTGATCCAAACTCTCTCAGTGATTTGATAACGACCCTTTTCTATACTTAGTGAAAATTACGTTTAATATGTATTAGTGTTTCACCATCAGCGATCAGACTGAGTCTATTCAGTTATCGCTGATAGTCTTTCTTATAAACATTTAATATGTATTAGTGTTTCACCACCAGTGATCAAACTGAGCCTGTTCAGTTATCGCTGATAGTTCTGATGTAAACAGTAACGTAATCCCTGAAGACAAGTCTCACGTCAACATATGTTTATAGCTGAATCGAAGACGAAGCCACTGAACAAAGAGAAGTCTACTAGTGACCTGATGCGGATATCAGTGAAGCAAAGACAACTCTACTTATACGCGAAGAAACATGAGGAAAGATTCAGCGATCGCTGAACTCTTGATGTCTCTGAAGAAAGAGATATTCAGTGATCAAATGATCACAAAGCTTATAAATGAAGTTTTTTTTTGTCTTACCTTGCACAACTCAGTACGATGTGTCAGAACGGACATGTCTCTGCCACAATTCGTACAACAACTCTGTCAACTACACTGTTCATGATCCGGCCGAAAGCATGTCTCCCAAAGTCAGACTTCCAAAGCCAATCAGTGAACGCCACGTGTAAAGTGACCTGCCATGCATTTAATGCATAGGGTATAAATAGGAAGATCACCCCTCCATCTGAGGGTGTGCTCAATCCTTGAACCCCAAATAGAAACCTTTGTTTTCTACATTCCTTAATCCCTCATTCTCTGAAATTCTTGTGCAACCATCTTAGTGTTTCTTAAGTTTGTTTAGATTGAGTCTGTTTTAATCTTATTCCGCAACAAACTTGTAAATTGTGTTTGATTTATCAATAAACAATTTATTAAACTTTAATTTCTGTGTTTGTATTAACCCCCCCCCCCCTTCTACAAACTTGTTAAGCACCTCTGGGACCAACAAGGTTATTTTCACTTGCGTTCATGCATTATAAGAGTAGCCTTAGACAACAGATATAGGACAATCAACCACTAAATTAAACAAGGGTAGTTGCATACGATCATAATCAAAACATCACCACACTAATAGTATAACACTACAAGAAAGTTCATGCCTTTTTCTATTTGTTTGACCTGTTTTAAGTTGCAAATGATGTTTTTTTGTAGTCTGTCCAGCTGAATTCAAGGAAAATATTTATTCATCCCTGAAATATATTGTTAGGGTACATTCACCATTACTACAAGTTCAAGAATTAAAATGTGATTTGTATTCTAGATCAATATTTCTTTAGACACGTTCCAATAAACTTTTAAATCAGGATAAATTTCAGGTACTTGCCCAACTGAAGCTATATAGAGAGCTAAAATAAGTTATATATGTTCACTTGTTTTAAATTGTTCCCGTGTGTTCACATTCCCATATGTTCATTCATGTGTTGTCATGTTTATTTAATAAGGTTGGTACAATGTTCACTTAGGGTGCGTTTGGTATTAGGACAGGACAGGACAGACAGGACAGGACAGAACAGGACAGGACAGGACAGGACAGTTGTTCAGTGTTTGGTAAGAAATAAGTAAACTGGACAGGACAGAACAGGACTGATTAAATGACCAATTTACCCCCAGTGAGCAGTTTAGTGTTTTTTTACCAAATAATAATCTAAATGAAAATTAACAAATAATATTTAAAAATACAAAAACATTAAACATAAATATTGATAAAACCAATCAAATTTATAAATCAAACAACCTAAACAATTGTTACCAAATCGATTTCAGAAGAGTAATCAAATCTGTTGGATTTTGCAAATCTGTTCGATTTCAGAAGAGTAAAATCGATTTTGCAAATCTGTTGGATTTTGCAGAAGTTAGAAAGAAATTAGAAAGAAATTAGAAAGATTAGAAACATTAGAAACAAAATCGATTTTCAGAAACATTAGAAACAAATTCGATTTTCAGAAACAAATTCGATTTTCAGAAACAAAATCTGATTTTGCAGAAATCAGTTGGAGGTTCTCGATTTTCAGAAACATTAGAAACAAAATCGATTTCAGATGTAGGTACTCGATTTTCAGATGGAAGTAAATCGAAAAACAAGAAGAATGTTACCTATCGATTCTCAGAAGTAGGTACTCGAAGTCGATGGAAGCTCGATGGAGGCGATGGTTGATGGAGACGATTTCAGATGGAGGAGCTGATGGAGGCGATTTCCAGTGAGAAGAGAGCGTATCATTAGGTTAGAAAAGGGTATATTGGTCAAAATAAACTCTGTTCCATCTTGTTCTAGGGGTCAGGATGGAACACGCGTGTTCCATATTTGTTCCAGTTAGTCCTTGTCTGTTCCATTTTAAGTCATGCCAAACATGGGACACCAACCGTTGTTCTGTTCTGTTCTGTTCTGTTCCGCCTACCAAACGCACCCTTATGAAACAACATTCGTAATCGGAATGTAACAAATGTCATTGATTTTTGAATTACTGAACACATATGAACACACCATTGTGGCACCCATTTTCATATACAAGGTACCTTTCTTTGAGGTTCATATATGACTTAGTCTATCAGATGTTTTATGAACAAATTTCATTGATATGTGAACTAATGAACACATATGAACACCACATTGTGGCACACATTTTCATATACAAGATACCTTTCTTTGAGGTTCATAAATGTTCATTTTTGTTCACACATTATTATATACAATATACCTTTACTTTGAGGTTTATATATGTTCATAGAACATATTCTAAAATTATTCATATATGTTCATAATGGTACATTGGTTTATCACGTTCTGTTAGCTCCAATCATCGTACATAGAAGTATTGAAAAATAGGCTAAGTTTAGGAACCTCAGAAGACATCTGCCATACACCAAGTTTCCACAGAAGTGCTAATCTCGGAAGCTCTGTCGACCATCAACCTGAGAGAACTTAACCCGAAGATAAACCTCAGACCGCAGAGCCTCTGTGACCCTTCATAGAGCCTATATGGTGGCTAACTCTGGAAGATGGAAGACTTGAAGAATTGTTTAAAGAGACAACGCCATGTGCAAATCACGTGCTTGCCTGATGTACGAAGATTCTCAAGATCAATAGTACATACACATTGTTCTTTACTTTCTAGGTGGCATTCCGTTTATGGAATGTCATCCATTGTCTTGTACGATTATGTGTACCATTTCTTGTATATGTAGGGAGCACCTCCTGATTTCAATATTGTGCGCACACAATTCACCCACACTTGTCTAGCAAGAGAGAAATCTGTAGAGAGAAAACTTTGTACACACACTACTACATGTTCTTGGTGTTTTGGCAAGATTATGAAGATTAAACTTTCTGTGAATCGTTTTTACTATTATAAGTTGTCTTTGTTTCTTGTTTATGTGTGTTCACTACCAAAACCAAACCATTCATCTACATCTAAACCTGTTAAGTCATAGTTGTATTCAAGATTAAAAGAGGGGTCAAAGTTGTAAAGTGTTGTAAAGTTGTATTTGTTTGTTAAAAGCCTTGTAAGTCAAAGTCTTTGACTTTGACATGTTAGTTGAGTTGTGAGGTCATAAGGTTGACCATATAAATACGTTATGTCTTTTGTATTTTTAGAGAAGAACACACACATCACAAGAAAACACATAGAACTTTAGAGAAAGAAATATGTGAGACTTGTGACACCCTGTACTACTTGTAACTAAGAGATCAAAGCAATAAAAGATCAAATTGTTCATAATTCAACATTTAGTGTGTGTGATTAGATTGTAGCTTGGATCTGGAACTATCATTTGGTATCAAGAGCAGATTTAGATCAAATCAACTGTCAAAATGAAGAACTCGCATCTGTTCACTGCGTTTTGATCGATTCCTTGATTTTGGTTGTAATTGTTCATTTTGATGATTGCACAATAGTCGCTCAATGTATTAGAACAATTATTGTTCAAATTGTAAACACAATTTGTAACACCCTTAAATCTGAAGATAGCAACTTATTAAAATTTTTCTAAATACATCAATAATTAGTCCGACTACAAACACAATTTAAGAATTAACCTCAATACACACATTCATCCTATACATACAATCTATGAGAAGGACGGGTGGTACTAAAACCCAATAACGGTTACTATCTCCAACCTGCGGAAGACTTCTTCAATAACTTACTCTTGCATAAAGTTAAGGCTCAACTCTTCATGAGGCTACTAGAGTTCGAACCCCAACTGAAACCTGATGCACATGCTGACAAATAAAAAGGTTAGCCTTAACGCCTAGTGAGCTTAAGAGTTTTGACATGAATGAATATATCTTTAAAAGACAGGAAATCAGTTTTAAAGCAAGAATCTTCAAAACCTTAAACTTCACAATGGAAACGACACATTTTCCATAATATACACTTTTAAAGACAATGCTCCCAAACATGCATTTCTTGTAAAACGATGCAATCCGTAACTCACCCAAGACGGGGTCATAGTTCGATACTCAATGTGCTAAAATGTAAATAATACTTCATAGCTTAAAACACCCAAAGCTCGGGTGGAACATAATACTCGACCCTTAATTAAAGGAAACAATCCATATAAATGTGATACACCATTAAAACATGGAACCGAAACTTAATACTCACGCGACCATAAAATGGAATGAAATCTCAATATTAAAGCTTGGACAATTAAATATCCAAAATACCGCGGGTCGACAACGGGGGATACCCGTATCCGTTGAGAACGGAGGAACACAATAGTATGCCACTCAACAACGTTGATCGTATGACACTTCACGACACGCAAGCCCAAGTGCCCCTACGACCTCTTGACGAGTTTCACCCAAAGAGATAGCTGACCTTAGCAAACAACACCGGAATTACCGCCAAAGGCTCGGCCCACGGGGGATACAACGAAGGCATTGCCCCACATGACGAAGGTCCCAACGCCCATCAGAGGACTACCCCCTAGTCATAATAGCTCAAGCGGAACTCAACCACTCTTAGTGCCTACTCGTAAAGACAAGGTCATATCCCATGAGTCCCGGAGTCCAACCCCGTACCACCCAAATGACCATCAAATAAGACTGACTCATGTGCCTATGGATCCAATGCAACACAGTCTAAAATTACCCGACTATACCTGAGTGACAACAGCACTCGAGCCTGTAATTATAAATATGCGATATAATGCATTAAGATGTAAACCATGAAATGGGACTCTACATCGACCCATTAAAACCGGACAAATATCCTCAAACCCCTTTTTAAGCCAATACCGAGCTAGAATGCTCAAAATCCATTTGACCAACAATTACCGGTTCCCCAAATAATTAAATGTCTTTAAACAACGTTTATGAGGACACATATCTCAAAGACGAGATTAACCCAAAACTCCACACGAGATGGGACTAATGATTTTCCAAAGGGTTTATGAATGCAAATACACCAAAGTGCATATAACATGAAATAGGCTCCATTTGTACAAAATCATCAAATATGCATGAATCATGAAATAGATCTTACTTGTACAGAGTCACCAAGAATACATAAATCATGCTATTTAGTTGATAAAATGTTTAAACCCAATATAAGCATTTTAAGAAGTTAACACAACCCAAGTTTACCAAATATGAAAACTTATCAAAATACTCACACTTTGACGAATAACCAAGTAAATCATATTTTACTCCGAAATACCCAAAACTTATCAGCAGTTAACCATTTCATGTAAAACACTTTAAAATAAATATTTTGGCATGTACACCGTTTTCACAAATCAACTTGAACTCACCTTGCTAGATTTAGGCTAAATCTAGATTTTCCCCCCAACTAGAGCTCCTTTGAAGAACACTTGGATTCTCAAGACAAAACTTCCAAAACCTAAATCCATACATATTCAACCACAAATAAACATAATCAACCACAAAGAATCGTTTCCCAAGCCATATACATGAATACCTCAACTAATACCGAAACCCTAACTTCCATAACCAAAGAGAATAAAAGATTACCTTAACCCAAGCTTGAATCCACAAACCAAAACACTTCTAGTTCACCAAAATGGTTACAAACCTCCAATCTATGAAAAGAAGCACAAAGGGTGGATGAAACCCTAGAAAACCTTGGTGAATAAGATGAAGAGGGAGTGATGAGAAGCTTACCACCAAAAAATACTCTAGTATACTCCAATAGACTTCCAATATCTTGCTATATTCTTGAAAAGCTCTCAAAAACGAAACCGTAGCAACTTGAATCACCCAAATCGGAGCTAGGATGAAGGAGATATGAAGGAATGAAGTTTGGGGCTGAAAATCGCGATTTTAATCATCCAGACGCTATTGGCGAGAGTGACAGCGGAAGTGACAAGTGTCACTCTCGCGGGGCACTTTCGTCGAGATTGTACCGCGAGCTGTAAACTTCCCCGATCACTGTTTTGGCCATAACTTCTTCGTTATAGCTCCGTTTTCGCTCCGAAAAGAACCGTTGGACTCGTAATTGAATCCTTCATCCATCTAGACTATAAAATCAAGGATTCAAGCCCAAAATAAAATATCTTATTTTTCCTTAATATATCGGTTTCTGTAATAACTTGAAATGATACCTTTCAAAACTCGGGGTGTTACAATCCTCCCAACCTTGAAAGAGATTTCGTCCTCGAAATCTGGCACCGATCAAACACCCACGCCGCCCTTTGCAAGGTAAATCGGCTCTTTACCCAAAAGGAATGCCTCGACGATACCTTGCCTCATGCACGAACCGATCACATCCCATTTAAGGTTGTCACTATAGTCCCCGTAACGAACCGTCACAACTCGATCCCAAGGTTCGATGTGTCTTACCGCTGATGGAATGAACATCGAGTCCTTATCAACCACTTTCCTATCCTAAAAATCTCGACGGTCTCCCAACCTTAGGTTGCACATAACACCTCAAGAATACTCCAAAGCAAACTCATTCCTTAAACACTTCTGATTCTCACACATCCAGGTCTCCTCAATAAACGATTCCCACTCAAGGTCCACCTCGAAATTCTCACTAATTGACTCCAATAAACATTACCATGAAAGATTTCATCGTCCCTTCCTTGACGAAATTCTTAACACTAGTTTGGTCTGATCCAAATCGACGATAATTTGTTTTCCCAAGGCACAGCATCTGTAAGGGTTCTCCAACTTCTCTTAGTCACAACATCGGTATAACGTTTCACCCAGAAACGTACCTTCCCGCACCACAGATAGTCGCTTATCCCAAACTCCAAAGTTGCACGACTCCCATTATGCCCTCAAGCATCGGTCGCCAACCCAGCAGAAGTCTTGCCAATAACAGAAACACCAAAGATCGATCCTCAATTACAAACACTCAATATCCTTAAGGTTACTACTTAAATTGCGAACACACTGGATCCATCGGGAATGCACCAAAGCACCACGACGAATATTGACCTCAAATGGAGTGTCGACGCCTATTCTCAAAGTGACTATACTGCAATGTGGGTGCACCGTCAAGTATTTCATTCCAGATTTGCATTGTCAATTCGAAGTTGACACCTAACGTGCCACTAAAATTTAAACCTTACGTCTCTAACAAGTGAACCACGATACTTCCTTTATTCGCGAAGGTTCTTTAAGATGGTACGCAACCAACACATATTATGATGTTTAGCAACCCATTAATTCAAATCCCTCCACATGCAAGCAACCGCACAAGACTTTAACCCGATGATTTACCGAAACAAAAAGATCACCACTTAAATAACTGGGAGAATACACAATTCTACTACTTCCATCATTCGAGCGTGTACTGATTCATAAACTGAAATCTAAAATTCGAAACTGACCGCGAATCGGTTAATCCAACGCTCCCTTTTCCAAGGACTCCTTTAGTCCTGAATAACACGCCTTTCATGGAAGGGGTCAAAATCTACAGCTCTAATGAGTTCAAGGGTTTTTCAAGCTACAATGTCAATCTAACATTTTATAAAACCTCCAAGTTCATAAGCTTTGTAACAATTAACCATGCGAGTAAAAATCAACTACCGTTTACTCGGTAGGTTTCAAAATTGATCATCAATATTGCGCATATGAAACCATTTCCGAAATCCGTTTGTTCAATACTTAAGTTAGTAAAGACAATAATAAAACATGCGCAACAGTTTACACTATACATGAAAATAAGTTTTTTTGCACCATCATACGTGCAATAAATGTTTGTACACTCCCAAAAGAGAGATTCACAATTTTAACCTTAACATTCTTCCTGTTTAACCAAAAGACGTTGTGACAAAATAATTTTCAGCAACCCCATAAGCAACAGTTTAATCCCCACAGTTTAGTAAAATGGTGGAAATACAAATAAAATTTCAAATACAGTTTAAAGCTTCCAGTCGTAGAGGTAAACACACTTAACCATAATAGAAATTATAGCGACATGAGTACTGCTAATTTGTTAAATGCATAGCGGAAGTTTCTAACAGTGAAAGTTTATGATCGAAATATGTTCAGAACAGAAGCTCTGTTTGAATGACGTAAATCTTTTATGTATTTACTCACACCAAAGTCATAGTTTAATCCAGATGCAAATAGTATGCAACGATTGACATTTGTATAAAGCCCAAAGATAACTCACATAATAATGAAATTTCCCAAAACAACATGTGGGGTGATATCGATTAATAAAATCATAAAATAACGCACCCCATAATGCATATGCACGTGCTCCCAAAATTGTTTACGTGGCGCAAAATTACGTATGACGAGACACCACAAACCCAACTGAATTTTCGTAAAACTCATTAACGCTAAAATCATGTGGTATCAAAATTTCCATTTCTCAACAGTGATCATAAAACGACAATATGTCTAAAATGTTAAACTTCTAAGAGTTTCCTCTTTTTACTGTAATGGAAGATAAAGTGACACTTTTCAACAAAATTTACATTGGACACGACGCCGAGTAAACTCGCCAGCTTAGACGAAGCAAAAGTGAAACCCACACATCAAAAGACATTGCAAAACAATACACCATGAAACTTAGCAAAATTCGTACAAACTAAAATTCTCAAGAAATTCCGACTCAAACATGGGATTAACTTTTCCTTTAAAACCATTGACATACGTGGAGGTGATCCAATGTCTAGGTCAAAATCTCATAGTTACTTGCCCGATACCCAAATAAGATTAAATATGGACATTACAATATCCTGAAATAGCATTAAACATGAGGCGTGAAAGAAGAGAATTTAGATAACAACTTGCAATCATGTACAACAAAATAATTTTATGCATGCTTAAGCTCACAGTTTAAAATCTGGTGAGTGCAAAATGTTTTACCAAGACTTCAAGGTATAATACACTTTATGGTTCGAATACATGAGAAACAGTTGATGCAAACTTATTTTAGAAATAAATTTCGTGCATGAATTTGGTCGACACTCAGCATCTCAGGACTACACTCCTCCATCATCCCGACATACTATTGCCATTCTGATACATCAAACATCTTAGAGCCACGAACCCACTAATTGGGTCGACTTACAATTTCTCCTCGAAATAAAATTGGTCTAACGAACTTATAGTTCTAATCTAACCAATAATTCTTACTCAAGATGATCAGCTTACTGCCTTTATCACACTCAACTATCACTTCAACGTGACATTGCTATAGACATCAACCTTTCCTTAGATTACTCACTTAGAAACTTTCTCACTACCCCAACGGTCATCATACTGAGGTATTTCAAGAATACACATGTGATATGTAAATCCACCATAACACTGGCCAGGTGCCATTATGAACGTACCACACATGCTCATCCTTGCGACCCTTAACAATTTCCCGTTTCTAGCGACTCGATCAATCCTCAAAATACCTTATCTTAAGACATCTAATATGCAACTTCACTTACAATCACTTATAAAAACGCTAGTTTGAGTCTAGGCACCCAAAGATCAATACTTAATTCTCTCAAACTTAAGCTCTGATACCAACTTGTAACACCCTTAAATCTGAAGACAACAACTTATTAAAAAATTTCTAAATACATCAATAATTAGTCCGACTACAAACACAATTTAAGAATTAACCCCAATACACACATTCATCCTATACATACAATCTATGAGAAGGACGGGTGGTACTAAAACCCAATAACGACTACTATCTCCAACCTGCGAAAGACTTCTTCAATAACTTACTCTTGCATAAAGTTAAGGCTCAACTCTTCATGAGGCTACTAGAGTTCAAACCCCCAACTGGAACCTGATGCACATGCCGCCAAATAAAAAGGTTAGGCTTAACGCCTAGTGAGCTCAAGAGTTTTGACATGAATGAATATATCTTTAAAAGACAGGAAATCAGTATTAAAGCAAGATTCTTCAAAACCTTAAACTTCACAATGGAAACGACACATTTTCCATAATATACACTTTTAAAGACAATGCTCCCAAACATGCATTTCTTGTAAAATGATGCAACCCGTAACTCACCCAAGACGGGGTCATAGTTCGATACTCAATGTGCTAAAATGTAAATAATACTTCATAGCTTAAAACACCCAAAGCTCGGGTGGAACATAATACTCGACCCTTAATTAAAGGAAACAATCCATATAAATGTGATACGCCATTAAAACATGGAACCGAAACTTAATACTCACGCGACCATAAAATGGAATGAAATCTCAATATTAAAGCTTGGACAATTAAATATCCAAAATACCACGGGTTGACAACGGGGGATACCCATATCCGTTGAGAGCGGAGGAACACAATAGTATGCCACTCAACAACGTTGATCGTATGACACTTCACGACACGCAAGCCCAAGTGCCCCTACGACCTCTTGACGAGTTTCACCCAATGTGCTAAAATGTAAATAATACTTCATAGCTTAAAACACCCAAAGCTCGGGTGGAACATAATACTCGACCCTTAATTAAAGGAAACAATCCATATAAATGTGATACGCCATTAAAACATGGAACCGAAACTTAATACTCACGCGACCATAAAATGGAATGAAATCTCAATATTAAAGCTTGGACAATTAAATATCCAAAATACCACGGGTTGACAACGGGGGATACCCGTATCCGTTGAGAGCGGAGGAACACAATAGTATGCCACTCAACAACGTTGATCGTATGACACTTCACGACACGCAAGCCCAAGTGCCCCTACGACCTCTTGACGAGTTTCACCAAAGAGATAGCTGACCTTAGCGAACAACACCAGAATTACCGCCAAAGGCTCGGCCCACGGGGGATACAACGAAGGCATTGTCCCATATGGCGAAGGTCCCAACGCCCATCAGAGGACTACCCCCTAGTCATAATAGCTCAACCGGAACTCAACCACTCTTAGTGCCTACTCGTAAAGACAAGGTCATATCCCATGAGTCCCGGAGTCCAACCTCGTACCACCCAAATGACCATCAAATAAGAATGACTCATGTGCCTATGGATCCAATGCAACACAGTCTAAAATTACCCGACTATACCTGAGTGACAACAGCACTCGAGCCTGTAATTATAAATATGTGATATAATGCATTAAGATGTAAACCATGAAATGGGACTCTACATCGACCCATTAAAACCGGATAAATATCCTCAAACCCCTTTTTAAGCCAATACCGAGCTAGAATGCTCAAAATCCATTTGACCAATAATTACCGGTTCCCCAAATAATGAAATGTCTTTAAACAACGTTTATGAGGACACATATCTCAAAGACGAGTGTCAGGATCGAATTCTTAACAAGAATAAAGTCTCAGAAACAATATCAAAGAAGTTTGCGGAATAACACTTTGATATTCAATGTAACAGTAAACAAACAGTGTATATGATTAACAACTTGTAAACTTGTATTGAATGATTAGAATCACAAGATTACACACTCAACCTCAATCTTGAAGAACAAGCTCTTTCAAGACGAATTCTACTTCTCTAGAATTAGGAACTATGCCTTGAGGTTGATTCTCTCTAGAACAAAAACTTAGAATTAATTCTGTGTCCCCTAAACTATTCTATACAATCTATATATAAACTGAACAAAAGATAATTATAATAAGTAAAATATCTTCAGTATATCTTCCATGAATATCTTCAGTTTTCCATGTTTATCTTTTACCACGATCTCTTCATCATTATCTTCATATTATCTTAGAAGCAGCATTAACTGAGACTTGGCAGCATTAACTACTAAGCAGCACTAACCACTAGCAGTACTAACTAGCTAAGCAGTACTAACTTTGTTCGAGCAGTACTAACTTTGACTAGCAGTATTAATTCTACTAGCAGTAGTAATTCTCAGCAGTATTAACTTTGAAGTCCTTTAGCAGTAGTAATTCTGAACTAGCAGCATTAAAGACTTGTTCACATCTTCAGTTCCCAACAACGAGATTAACCCAAAACTCCACACGAGATGGGACTAATGATTTTCCAAAGGGTTTATGAATGCAAATACACCAAAGTGCATATAACATGAAATAGGCTCCATTTGTACAAAATCATCAAATATGCATTAATCATGAAATATATCTTACTTGTACAGAGTCACCAAGAATATGTAAATCATGCTATTTAGTTGCTAAAATGTTTAAACCCAATATAAGCATTTTAAGAGGTTAACACAACCCAAGTTTACCAAATATGAAAACTTATCAAAATACTCACACTTTGACGAATAACCAAGTAAATCATATTTTACTCCGAAATACCCAAAACTTATCAGCAGTTAACCATTTCATGTAAAACACTTTAAAATAAATATTTTGGCATGTACACCGTTTTCACAAATCAACTTGAACTCACATTGCTAGATTTAGGCTAAATCTAGATTTTCCCCCCAACTAGAGCTCCTTTGAAGAACACTTGGATTCTCAAGACAAAACTTCCAAAACCTAAATCCATACATATTCAACCACAAATAAACATAATCAACCACAAAGAATCGTTTCCCAAGCCATATACATGAATACCTCAACTAATACCGAAACCCTAACTTCCATAACCAAAGAGAATAAAAGATTACCTTAACCCAAGATTGAATCCACCAACCAAAACACTTCTAGTTCACCAAAATGGTTACAAACCTCCAATCTATGAAAAGAAGCACAAAGGGTGGATGAAACCCTAGAAAACCTTGGTGAAGAAGATGAAGAGGGAGTGATGAGAAGCTTACCACCACAAAATACTCTAGTATACTCCAATAGACTTCCAATATCTTGCTATATTCTTGAAAATATCTCAAAAAAAAATCGTAGCAACTTGAATCACCCAAATCGGAGCTAGGATGAAGGAGATATGAAGGAATGAAGTTTGGGGCTGAAAATTGCGATTTTAATCGTCCAGACGCTGTTGGCGAGAGTGACAGCGAAAGTTACAAGTGTCACTCTCGTGGTGCACTTTCGCCTAGATTGTACCGTGAGCTGTAAACTTCCTCGATCACTATTTTGGCCATAACTTCTTCGTTATAGCTCCGTTTTCGCTCCAGAAAGAACCGCTGGACTCGTAATTGAATCCTTCATCCATCTAGAATATAAAATCAAGGATTCAAGCCCAAAATAAAATATCATATTTTTCCTTAATATATCGGTTTCTGTAATAACTTGAAATGATACCTTTTAAAACTCGGGGTGTTACACAATTGCACTGTAAGTTTTGTTCAATTTCTCAATTTGGTGATTTTTGTGTTCGAACGTTTTACGCACTGTAATTTGATTTGAATTGTAATTGTGGTTGTTTTTTGTTGCAATCATTCAGTTGTAACATGTTCGAATTGTGAAAGTGATCAAATTGGTGCAATTTCAGAAGCTGATTCAAAGTTTTGAATGGATTTTTGATCGATCAAAGTGATTTTGAGCCAAAACACGAAGAACACGCAAGATCTGTATTTTTCGCATGATCATGGAAGGAATTCGCATGGTTCTTGGATAGTTGAAAAAGATAAGAGAGAAATTCGTATAGTGCTTTGTACGAAAAGAACGAAATTCACATCAGAATTTCGCATCCAATAGCATACGAAAAGTGTGTTCTTAAAATTCTAAGGGAGGAATTCTCATCGTGAAGGATACGAAAAGGTGGAGTTCGCATCCTCTTGCGTACGAATTTTGAGGATTTCGCATAATAAAGTCTGAATTTTTTCTAAGTCCACAACACCCATCGATACGTGAAGTTGAAAGTGGTGAATTTGTCTAAGTGAGGAATTCACATAAGATTAGTGTGCGAAAAGTTCGAGGTCTGAAAAATTCTAAGTCAGAAATTCGCATCCCTAGTTGTGCGAAAAGTCAGAATTTGTATCAAACAGCGTGCGAAAAGCAAGGATTCCATAGTTCGGCATGTGAAAAGTGACTTCTCGCATCTCGTTACGTACGAAAAGTTGAGAAGTTTGATCTTTGGTGTGCTAATTTCATCCCTGTGCGAAAATAAAGTTTATTTGGCGTGCAAAAAGTGAAGTGAACTCAGTGGTGTGAGGATTCTACACTTAGAAATTTTTTGGAGTTTTTCTGAAAATTTGTCTAAGTTGATCTTTGTTGATTTTCTGAATTAACGATCGTTCCAATCTACTGTTTTATAGAATATTAAGATGTATCAGGGATACAATTATGATTTTGGACTGATGAATATTTCTGAAGCTAAAGCCAATATTAAGCATCTTGCTGGACAGTTGTCTATCTATACCAGAATGGCAAATGACTGGTCAAGGGAAAACACAAAGATTAAAGTTGAGAAAGTTGAATTGGAAAACAAAGTCTCTGCTCTGGAATCTGAAATAAAAGATCTGAAAAGCAAATCTGAAAGCCAAATCTTAAAGTTGAAAGAGACAAATTGAAAGAGAAAGCATTCAGTCTTGAGGTTGAAGTAAATGTGCTGAAAGAAGAAGCCTGTCAAGTAAAGGACTCATTCAAGAAAAAATTGAAAGAGACAAATTGAAAGAGAAAGCATTCAATGTTGGAATTAGAAACTCAAATTGTCAAATTCAAACTAGAGGACTCATTCAAGAAAAATGAGGAGATGATCAAAGGTTTAGAATCTGCAAATGCAAAGCTACAAAAGAAGATATCAGTGTTAGAAAAGTAGATTGCTAAAGAAAGAGAAGAGTTTGACAAGGAATTTAGATTTTTCAAGAAATTCATTTGAAGAGAACAAATTTGTTGAACTCAAATATTCAAAACTTTCTCAATAAGTGACAGACTTTGAGAAAGTTATCATCATGGAAAGAGACAAATTTGAGAAAGAGAAGAAGAAAGTTGAGCAAAAGAATGTAGGTGTGTTTAAAGAAATATCTGATCAAAGAAAGACTGCAGAGAAAGATTTGAAGAGGAAAGGAAAGGAAAGTGTTTGAGGCTGAAATAAAAAAGCTAACAAGGAAATTATCTGAGCTGTCAACTACTGCTATGAAGGAGAAGAATGTGAAGTTTGATCTGCATAAGAAGTTTGACCTGCTTTCAAAGGAAAGAAACAACTTGTCTGCAAAGATAACTGAACTTGAAGAAATCATGTTCAAGGTGAAATTGACTGAACAGAAGACGCCAGAATCAATTGTTCAATCACCAAGAGATGATTTAGTTAAATCAGAATGCTCATTCAAAACAACTTCAAGTTCATACCATACACATGTTTCTTCCAAAAGGTCAGTAAAATTCAAAGATTCTAACCTTTTCTATGATAGAAATGTTGATGGTTCAAGTAAATTTAAAAATTCAAATGATAAAGAAAAGTTGATTTGAGAGTGAAAGGATCCTCAGATGAGAAGAAGGATCAGAAATCATTTGTGCATACACCAAGTGCCAAAAAGAACAATGCTCCGAAAGGTAAATCTTTTGGCAAACCTGATCTTGTTTATATTGTCAATCAACTGATCAGGTTAGCACAAAAGAAAATTAATTGTTCTTATTGTGGTGAAAATGATTTCGTTAGTAAAAATTATGTGAATTACTGGTTTGGTTCTTACTACGTTTCTCCCAAACGAACTGCAACTAACAAATCTGGACCCAAATACCAGTGGGTACCAAAAGCTCCATCTGTGTTGCAGGCACCTAATGTCTAGGGGGAGTAAGAACAATGGTTTTTTATTACAACAGATCAGGACCCACTCTTTAATGTCAAGAAGATTGACTTCTAGACAAAGCAGTCTAGGACTCGTACCTCAGAGATCAAGTTTGACTTCTAAACACAACAGTTTAGGACTCATACTTCAATGATAAAGAGTTTTTGTACTCCAACATAAAAGATGTTCAATCTTCAAGGGGGAGTACATCTTATTATTTCTTCTGATAAATTTGTGAATACAAATGTTCAGGGGGAGTTTGACTTCTGAATTTACTTCAATCCTAGTAATTCAGAACTCGGTTTAATGATTAAGGATTATGCAAATGTTAAGGGGAGCTTATATGTTTTATATTTTTACTGATATATTTTTTGATTTTTTCAGGGGGAGATTAAAAGATAAATTGATTGTTATTTTTAGGGGGAGTTACTATTCTCAACGGAGAATATGTGACGTTGGCTTCTGGATAATTCCGTTCAGAACCCGTACTTCAATGATTTCACTCATATTGAAGTTGAAAAGATCCATTTTATTCAGGAAGTATTCGTTGTCTGTTTTAGGGGGAGATAGTTAAAATTTTCACTGTCATATTTTTAAGGGGGAGAAAAGAAAAATTAATTTCATTGTCATATATGTTCATATTATTCTTTTCTAATGATTTGACTTTTTACAAATATAAAGAGGGAGTATATCTGATGTTTTTCTGAAAAGAGAGCGTAAAAGATATAATATTCATTTCAGGGGGAGTTAAGAATTATATACAGAAGGTATACATTTCTAATTCTTAATCTCTAACATATTTGGAAGAAGAACGACTTTCAGGTATGAAAAATGGTTTCATAAATGTTTAAACCACTTCTTATTCTTTAAATGTTTTCATGAATTTAGAAGTGTGATTTTAAATGTTTTTCATATCCGTACTTTCATGTTTAACTGACCGTGTGTTTCCAAAGATTAATACTTATGTATTGTCTTGTCTATATACTGTCAAGTATTCATACACGCCGGTTCGGTATTTTTCATTGACTTTGTTATTACCATGTCTCAAAAAGATAAATCTTTTGATGGTAATACTCCCGTTTGAAATTCATTGTTGTTTGAGTATCAGACGTCATTTCTTAATAATTGTGCTTTCATTGTCAATATGTTTATATTTGTTCATATAAACACATCTAAATTCTTTGATATCCCAAGTTATTCTTCATGATATTTGATCTGATCGAATCATTGTCAGATTCTCAAAACACTTAACTTGACTAAATTTCATTCATCCAATTTCCTTGTTTTGAGAGATCTTAAATGTTCAAAATGCTCAATTTCATTCTTATTATTAATGAGCATATCTTTTCTGACAGTGATATCTTGTGCTTATCTGCCAAGATAAATTGTTGAGCAACATATTCTTTTTAGGACAAAATACATGGGAATCAGTATGTGTGCTTAAAAGAACTTCTATGGATTCACGTTAACCAGTTTTTTTTGTCCTTATCCTTTACGGTTTCTATGCTGATATCACCCACGTCATTTGTCAGACCACGATGCGACGTTCCACTACTCCATAACCCTAAAACCGCCATATTCTCACGCCTCTCTATAATTGTCATTATTACCTCTTAATATTCACCCTTTCACCTTCCCCCCATATATAAACCACATTCCTTTAAACATTTTCCATTTTACCATCTCCTTCAATGTCCTTCTTACGATTCCTATGTACAGTTCCCCCTTGGAAACGAGCATGATGAGGTTGTGGCCACCATCAACTACCTTCATGATGCCAAGGACAAAGGCTTTGGTACTCTTCTTCACAAGAACATGGGGTAGTTTGGAACTTCTTTTTCTATCATGTTATTTACTGCCTGAGCCGAAAGATTGGTGATCATGATCAGTCTCCTTCATACGTTACTCAACTTGCCCATGCATTGATCTTCCAAAGAAAGGTCGATTTTTTCAGGTACTTCTTCAATGAACTGGTCACGGTGATCACCCCTCCTCGGTGCCCTCGGGTTGCTCTCCCTCAGTTCATCTCTCTTATTATCAACCGTAAACTCAGTGGTGCTCTTCTTCCCGATTCAGAATCCCCGACACCAAAGATCATATATGATTTTACTACTTTTAGAGTTGGGAAGCAAGTTTTGAAGAAATGACCCCTGTCTACTGATCGACTACTTCCCTCAGGTATGCTTTCTATTAACTAATCTTCCGATCTGAATTGGGGAGATGATGAAAACTCCTCCTTTTCAAAATAGGTAGGTCTTTTAGTATCAATGCCTTCAGTGTCCCCCTCTTCCCTGACCCGAGTGAAATCAGTGGGAAGGAAAAAGAAATCAAAAGCCATCGATACCTCCGCGCTTGCGTCCATGACTCTGTCACCCAAAAAACCATTGGTGGCTACCCAAGTCGAACACAAAACCCAAAAGTGGAGGCACTCTTCTCCCCCCCCCATAAGTGTCATATGAAGAGGATTAAGAAAACCTTTGGGGCCGAACCATCTCATCCAGCCACCGATTCTCAAAAATCTTGGGCTGTTGAAATTGTCGCTACAGGGCCCGGGGAATCTTTTAAGACCTTAGCCACCTCATCTGTATCCTCTCAAAAGGATACAGTTGTAAAATCGAGGACGCCTATTATTACCTTATCAACCCATTCCTTGGTCGATGAGGATGACTTGGACATCTCCTTGGTCCAAGGTCCTTCTTCAACACCTTACGGCCTATCACCCGAGATTCTTAGTCCCGATGTTTTTGCACAATCCAAGGATGAATCTCCCTTCCCAGGGGTAGATTCGTAGGATCCTGAAACATTTCTGGAATAATTATTATCCAACACAGGGTCAGGTTCTCTCCACATGCTCCCCCTAGCTTTCTTGAAGAACGGGATCCCTCATCGGCTCAAACAAAAGAGGTTGGCCCCCTGGCCATCAGTGGTAGTCTCTCAACCCTTTCCCCAACCCCAAAGAAAACCCCTTCCGCAACCCCGAAGAAACCCCCCTCCCCGAAGCCCTCAACCCCTAAAGGCACCCCTACCCACTTCCTGACCAAGAGCTCTCTGATCCCCTCACCATCCAACGCCTCCTTCACCCACTTCTCCTCGAATTCCCCCAATTTTCCACCTTACCAATCACAAACCTCACCCTTTCGATTTTTTCCTCACAACCCTCCTACTCCCACTCACCCCTTTACCTTATCAACCCCCTCCCCAAATTCCATCCTCACAAACCCCGATCCTCATTCCCAAGGATCTCTTGACCGATATCACTGACACCAATTGCCAACATTGCATACTTAGCACTCAGTTGGTCAGTATCACCGTAGATTTTGATCGTCTCGCTGCTATGACTAGTCATCGGGTTACTGTCTTGGAAGAGCGGGCACTCTGGGAGATCAGATATCTTGGGATCTTCAGCACAATAATGCCTCACTTGATTACATTCTCTGAATTCTCAGGGAGCAAAACACTGAAGTTCAAAGGGTGCATAATGACTTATTTAGATACATGGATGGGATGGCCCAAGATATCCATAATCTAGTCCATCCTCTTCTCTCATCGGTTGGTTTGGTCAATACTCGCCTTGACCGATTGATCTCCTCCAACATGGATCTCACTCTATCTATAGCACCTCTAAAGCCAATCTTTGAAGACCAAGGTCAATTCTCAAGACACTTGGTAAATGCTCAACTTTTGGATTCTCTCAAGAATCCATGAGAAGGTGGACAGTCTTTCTGCTCCCTTCCTAAAAGCCCAGACCAGCGAGTGGGACATAAATCTGGGTGACATGGTACTCAGTGATGAAGATCGCGAATGTCTCCGTCGAGTAGATCGGCGGGTGGGTCGTGTGTTGACCCAATTAGGAGTTTCTTCCCCTTCGGCCGTTGAGGGGGAGCAGTCGATACCCAAGGTTAAAATTTACAACGTCTAATGTGAAGAAAAAGAGGAGGGAACCGGTCGATCGACTCAAACAGATCTGGCCGATGAATCTGAAGGGGGAGCAAATAAGGATAAAGGCTAAGGTTTGATGACTCCTAAAGAAGAAGTCGCCGACCTAAAAAAAGAAAGAAAGATAGATTCAAGCGGTCTTCTGATTCTGATGTCCTTAAACTTCAACCTCCTCCGAAGATTGGATCCCATCTAGGGATGTCTGATGAAGAAGTGAAAGCTGTTGAAGTTTCTCAAAAAGCCTATGATGAAAATCAAACACTTATCTTTCAATTGGCCGAAGAGGAAGCTGCAAAGGCTCAATTTCCCGATCCGATTGAAGCTCAAAAATCGGAGTTTGGAAGTGTTGAGAAGTCAGCCAAAGATGCTGAAGAGCTTAAAGACAAGAGTATTCGGTGATACCGGAAGACTTTAGTTAGTCGCATGGACAAGTCCCCAATTACAAGTGTTCGCATCACCGGACCAAAATCTTCTAAAGATTCATTTAGTTGGGCATCACTAGAGAGAGTGGATTTTCTAGAATGGACAAGCCGACCTGGTTAAAGTCATTTGTTTTGGGTGAATGGTTTGAGATCATTCCTCATGTGAAGAAAAGTAAAAGTTCGATCAAAGATGAAGTCCTAGACCACTTGAACTTGTTGATCAAGAATATGAAGCTCATTAGAACCAAGTACAAGATCAAGCACTTCCCTACCGAAGAAGAAGCCATCAAGAAGCTCTAAATCACTTCTCTCACCCCTCCAAAACCCAGAGCAAAACCGGGGAAACGAGAATCGGTATTCCAAGACATGGCTAAGGAAGGTAAGGTTCCTAACACTTTCAACCTTGATTAGTCTATACCAACCCTTGCAGCTTATCCCTTCGGAACCATCATCATGGAGCCCCTCTATGGGATGTTCTTCCATGATGGTTTCGGGTAGATCAAGTTCATCAGAGCAACCTAATTCCCCATCGCCGACAACCTCTTCCTCCAAGGTATTCTGAAGATCATTCCTTTTGGCCCTGATGGTGCAACTCTCTACAACTCAGTGAGCGATGTACTCAAGGAAAGAAGTCACCTGCCGAAGGAACCATTTGAAGATTTCTAGTTCACTTCTATCTTTTCTTTACTTGTATTGTCTTTGATTCCTTGTACTTTAAAGTTTGAGTAAATACAAGTAAAGTTTCCTTTATTTTTCATTGTTGCAAATTCATTTATTTTTATTCTTTTGTATATGTCAGATAAATTAACAAATCCAAAAAGACAAAAAGAATGGCCTGCGTGAAATAAAAACCCCAAAAGAGTAAAAGAGGGTCAATATGTTATACATTTATATTTTACTCAAAAAATTTCTAAGTATAAGATGTCATCATCAAATAGAGGGAGATTGTTGGGTCACCAAACATTTGAAGATGACCTCCCGAGCTCACTTACAATCTTTGAAAAATATCTGTTATACTTGGATAATTTTTAGGTTCTTTGTAATAACTTAGTCGTGCTTTTAAATATTGGTGAAGTCGAAGATCAGCCGAAATCAAGAAGAAGAGAATCTATCAATGCGGATTGAAGATGAACTTCTCAATATCAACTAAGTTATTCCTGTCGATTTCTTCATGACAAATCGGTAGGATCCTCAATTTCGGAGGATCCTCGTTTGTCTTCTTGCCAAGGAAATATTCACCAAATCATGAAGTGATAGGGACATTCCCTAAAGAACCAGGAAAATGATGTTTGTCTTTTACACCTTTTTCAGGTATTGTCTACATCATAATCTGCAGGTCAAGTGTGTTCCAAGATAAGACAAAAAGGACACTTTATCTTTTTTAGGGACATCTCTGACATTCAATCCCAAAGTGACAAGTGGCCCAAGCATTTAATGCACATGGTGGTATTTAAAGGTGAAGACCCTTCTCATGAAAGGTTATGCTTTTCAAAGAGATCTCAGTGCACTCAAGTAAAATGGGCAGAACTTTTATTCTCTCAAAACTTCATAGCTTTGTTCTTTGTGTTTCCAAGTTGTGTTTAGTTTTTTTGTTCTCTAAGTGAAAGATTGTTAGGATAGATTTATCTGTTCTATTTCACAACAATCTTAAAAGGTTTATGTGTGTAAATCTTGATTTCATTATTAATAAAGAATAAAATTAAGTAAAAAATTTTAGTATTGTATTCAACCCCCCCCCCTCTACAATATTTGTTTACTTTTGTCATTTCTTGTTGGGACTAACAGGGGTTTCCCGGATTAAAATATGAAGCAAACATATTCTCTCTCTTTTATTTTTTCTTCCACTACATGTACATTATCCCTCCTTTTATTTTCTTTCATTGCACAACAAGAAGCTGATAAATGCTAATTTATACATTTTTATATCAAATTTACCATAAAATCAATGATAATTAAGTGCTTAAAATACTCCTTTTAGTTTAAGTTTGATATTTTATTATTTGTGTTTAAAAAGAAAAAAAAATAACTTTTTTTAATTAAGTTGTGTGTGTGTTTTATAATTAAAGAAAAAAAAATAATATTAATTTTGGTCCATGTGATTTTCGTGCCACCAACAAACAAAAGAGGAAAAAAATGTATTTAATTTTTAGTCTTTGTGTTTGTTTTGTGCATGTGCATCAACGTGAAGATGTGAAAAAAAAGGAAGAGACCCATGTATTATGGCTTGTCTTTTTTATGTTGGCAGCCCACATTTACAGGCCAAAGAAATAAAAAGGAAAAGAAGTCAGCGCCTCTTCTAATTTTTTTCATTCGTTTTGTCGGCCGGCCCTAAGTGAATTTTTCTGGAAGGAGGAAATCAATTTTTGAAACGAGAGAAAAACGTAGCAGCAAGCGAAGCAAGGAAAGAGAGATTTCTCGTCAATTTCTTAATTTTTCGGTATTTTCTTGAACTAACTTCGAATTGGTGACTTAGGTTTAACTATGTGTGGTTAAATCTTTTCATTCCAACATTAGTTGGGTTAGATTTTGATGTTTTAAACTGAGATTCCATTGTAATCGTTTGGGACAAACTCATTTGCTTGATTTCTATTTTTAATGTTATTTTCGTTTGAGTTTTCAATTGGTCTGATCAATTAGTTGAATCTCTTATGGAAAATTGTTAGTCAAAATCGAGATACGTAATCGTCTTGAATTTTGATGAAGTAACAATGGATTTCATTCGGTCTCGATAAGGTTTCCGAATCGAATCCTCGAGCTTACGAGTTGATGTTTTTCTAGTCCGATAATGCTAATCACATCTAAGGATTTGAGAGCTTATTTAATTTCTTATTCGTGATTATGATCCGGTTAAAGAGCTTATTTTAACCGGTGTGAATTTAAGAAAAAATATAGGTCGTTAGAGCTTATTAACGACTATAATCAACTTGGGTTCGTTTTCTACGTTTACGTTTTTGGAATCAATGATAGGTGACAACATCTTAATCGAAACCGAACTAATGTTGGATTTTATTTTTATCGTATTTGATTAATTTTTAATTGCATATTTAGTTTAGTAAATCAAATCAACCCCCCCCCCCCTTTGTATTAAAAGTGTAGAAGTCGAATAATTGTCACGACCGATCTCTGTGGATTCGACCCGACTTACCGCTATTGCAATCTTGGTTGTAATTAGTCGATAGTTGGAAATAAATATTATTATTTGACGGTCTCGACACCTGTCAAATTTTTGGCGTCGTTGCCGGGGATTGGTTTCGGTGATCATTATTTAGCTTTTGCACTTTGTTTTTATTTTATTTAATTTTGTCTTTTAATTTTATTGTTTATTTGAGTTAATCGTGTACCTAACGCCAATAGATTTTAAGTGTTTTTGCATCTTTCATGGTGGATTATCCACATAATTATGGTTCACGATATACCATCAACACACGGGACTCAAATGAGGTAAATATCTCTTCCCTTGAGACTCAATTTTCAGATTTAACATCTCATGTGATACAGTTGGTTTGTAAAGAGCCACAACGGGTGAGAAGATGTAGGGCGTACACTACCAATGCTTTTTCAACTAACCAATATCCCACATCACAATATCACACCGAGCCAATATCACGGTCCGTCCGAGTTATACTCTAGCACCTACACTATAGGTGGCAACCCCATCCATACTTAAACGAGTATGACTACAACCGGTACGACTCTTCTTATACTAGCTATGAATCAACACCACCGGCAACACAAAGCTATTCTGGGGATTCAGGTATGTCTCTTGAAGAAATTGTTAAATCACTAGCTCTTAGTACATTGGAATTTCAACAAGAGACAAGGGCAAACCTTCAGAACCTGGAAAACCAAATTAGCCGGAACGAGTCTTCAATATGTCGGTTGGAAGCTCAATTTGAAGAAAAGTTGGGATCAATGCATAAGAAGAGGCCATAAATATCCTTAGAAGAAGAGGGCGAAGAAGAAGACACAAACCTACTTACCTCACGAGATGTCGACAAAAAGGGAGAATATGTAAATATGTTGGAACCGGTGGTGGTACCCCCTCCTTTTCCTACACTGTTGGTTGATCTAATAAAGAAGGAGGAATTTGTAGACACCAGGAGAACCTTCACCATAATAGAAACACCGAATGTAGACGATGAGAAGGGGAACCCGAATGAAGATACCTTTGCGAAGCTGAAACGTCTAATTACATTAGAGGGCAAAGGACCTACGCTTGAAATCCAGGAAGATTTCAAGGCACCCCAACATCGCGTGAAAACACATGTATGGGGTATTGACTTGTTAGATACGGGATAGCGTGGGAAATGTCTAGCCAAAGACGTTAAAGAAAGGCACTGCATGGGAGGCAACCTATGGATTTCCATTTATTTGCTTTTTATTGCTTACCGTATTTGCTTTAGTTTTACTAGATTCTCCTCTTTCACTCTTGCGTTTCCCTTGGTTATTTTCAGGATTCACCCCGGAGTTGGAGCTAAATGGATGCACCTACCTTCACGGACCCATACATTAAAGGACTATTCACCAAATAAGGGGAGTTTACTGTTTCCCCTCACTCTTTGATTGTTTTGATTGTCCTTTACTTTATCGAATACATTGAGGACAATGTATGGTCTAAGTGTGGGGTGGGATGCAATTTTTGAGTCTGCATAATTTAGGTATATAAATGTTTTTAGGGTGTTTTTAGGGGTAATTTTTTGCAAAATTATGTGCTTAAATGTGGATTTTTATCCGTTTTAACAATGTGTTAGCATGTTTTTATGACTTAAATTGTTGATTATGATGAGTTTGGATGTATGTATAGCATGATTGAATTTGATTGATAGCATTTAGATCCGACTAGTGATAATATGCCGGTTAAAGTTAGACTCTTGCTAATCTCTTGAACAACTTTAACACCGTGAGACTTTGAGCCTATTAAACTAAACTTTTGATATTAGTCTCAATTTCAGTTCTTGTGTGATTACGTCGTGCCTAGACATGTGCTTCTAGAACTTGACTTATCTCTCCTTAAGATTACATGATAATTACATGCTAATAAATATGACAAAGGCCATCGTTTGCTCATTTTTATGTTAACCCAATAGCCTTAAGCCTACCGTTATGTTATGATTACTCTCTTTGCATACCACCTTGAGCCTTAGCCTATTTTCTTTGTCACCTACGTCATAAGCCAATCCAAATACGACTCACCCGACCAACTACCAATGGAGTGTCTCGGTATCCGTATCCCTATGTGCTTGAAAATACAAGATATATGTTGGGAAAGAAAAAGAAAGAAAAAGAAAATAATGAAAGAAAAAGAAAAAAAATTATGAGAAAATAAGTCGTCAAAAAGAAAAAAAAAAGGTAAGACGACAAAAATGATGACAAGGTTAATTATAAGTGTTTCATCTCTATTCTTATCATCCAAAGGGAAATGCACTTCAAAGATAAATATGAGAAGTCCTTTTATAAAGAAAGAAAAAAAGAAAACCATGCTTAAATATTCGGTTTCTCCATTGGTGTGAGGTCTTTAGCCACTTTTCCCAAATAAATCCCTACCTTACCCAAAGCCTTATTTTACATTACAACCTTTAAACAGTTATTTTGATTTATATGCATGTATTATATCCAAGTAGTGGAGGGTGAGAGACATTTCAAGCTTATGGTAAGTACATACTAGTGTATTGACGGTTTGAGCGATATACTTTAACCCAAGAGCGAATTGAGTGATTGTTCTATTTTTCCATTCGTGAGAGTTCTCGTGGTTAGCTTGTGTCTACTTGATTGTGTGTACTCACTTTTTTGGTGCTAAGTTGCAAATCTCAAACTCATGGTATGCTATATGTGTGACTTTCTCGTTTGATTCATTATTATCACTACGTGTTGACTTAAATCATTGCCGGGACGGACAATGATTCAAGTGTGGGGTGATTTGATAAATGCTAATTTATACATTTTTATGTCAAATTTACCCTAAAAATCAATGGTAATTAAGTGCTTAAAATACCCTTTTAGTTTAAGTTTGATATTTTATTATTTGTGTTTAAAAAGAAAAAAAATATAACTTTTTTTAATTAAGTTGTGTGTGTGTTTTATAATTAAAGAAAAAAAAGATAATATTAATTTTGGTCCATGTGATCACTACTACAAGAATGACTTTTTTAAACGCACAATTTTAAACGGTTTTTAAAAAAATTCGAAAAAACCGTTTAAAAAGGTGTCCACGTTTTTTTAAGACTCTTTTTAAACGGTTCTGCGGTTGTCGTACTGTTTAAAAAAGTCATATGACCTTTTTAAACGGTTGTTATAAAAAACCGTTTAAAAAGGGGTATGTATTTCACACGGATACTTGAACAAAACCGTTTAAAAAGCCGTCTAACTATTTTACACGGTTTTTTCATGCAACCGTTTAAAATACATACATCTTTTTAAACGGTTCTCTAGAAACAAGTGTTTAAAAAGGCCAGACACTCTTTCAAACGTTTTCACTATCACAAAACCGTTTAAAAAACCTATAACAAAATAGAGTTTTTTTTATATATTAATGTCCACCGTTTTTTCAATAAAATGTCTCCCCATCTTCTTTATTCACTCTCTACACACAAATTAAGGAACCATTATTGATCAATTGAAAAATATTAAATATTTCAAGGTATGTATTAATTGAATAAGCAATCCCAAACACCCCCTAATAATAATAATTATAACAATTAATTATAACATATTTTTATAATTTTATCTAACCAGTAATAATAATATTTATAATTATAGTAATTAATATTTTAAATATAACGATATACATATAAGAAATCTTTTAACTTAAAAAAAATAGAGTGAAAATAAAGAGGGAAGTTCTCCCGCTTCAAAATTTACCCCCACTATCTTCTCCGGGAAGTTCTCTCGCTCCAAAATTCACCCCGTCCCATCTTCTCCACGCAGGCTTCTCCATGGACGATAAACATGGAGGACGACCTTTTTTTTAGGATGCAATTGGCAATGACGATGATGCGGCTTCTCCATCTTCTCCAACAGGTCTAGTTATTCTTCATCTTTCTAGGGTTTATTTGAAGTTATGATTGATTTGAGTATAAAGTTGTTCTTAGGGATCTTCGTCCTTATTTCCTGGAGGTAATCAAGTTGTAACAAGAAATCTCAAATGATTTTGTGTTTTTATGCTCTTTTTCATCTTGCTTTATGAACCCTAATTTTATCTTTGTCGAATTATCTTATTTGCTTCTGATCTGTTCCAGTAGGTGCTTGTCATTTAAGTTTAATTTATTTCGTTTGTACCTTTTTTAATGATTAAATTAAGGTATCGAATTAGATTTTGTAGCTTTAATTTCTGGATTTCCTTAGAGACACTAAATCTTCATAATAAATTTCAGTTTATACATGATTGATTACAAGCTTCTGCATTTGTAGATTGGACCACTGTAGCGTACTATTAGTTTAGTTAGGGTTTATAATGTTTAACTGGATTTGATGAAATTAGTTTAAACTTCATAGAATATTGAAAATTAATTTTGAATTTGATTCTATTCAGCTCCTGTTTATATGAACTCTTTTAAATGTGATGCAGAGTTGAATGATTTCTTGGTACTTCTGTTTGTTATATCTAACACCATTATCTTTTTTGAGTATGAGTCTGTCTCCATTCGTTTTAGCAAACTCATAAGCATCATTTCCTGTCTCTATGGCTCCTGGATTTTCTTTTCTTTTTTTGTAACAGGGTTACGGGTTGTTGGTGTACAAGTCCTTGTTTGCTTTGCCTCTATCTTTTCTCACCACCTATTTTGAATTTGAGTTATTGTACACTTACTAATATGGAATATCTCCCCCACTGTTTATTAATTGTTGAACCATCAGTATTGTGAATGGGAATCTGTATAATAAACTTTCAATTTAAAGGCTCCTGGAATCAGCTCTTCGTTATTGAAAGAAATTTTGAATTAGCAATTACCATTGTCATATAGCCTCATGTATGTTGTGGTCAACAACAATTATGGTTCATGTTGAGGCTAGGCACTTCCCTTGGATTGAAAAACGTCTAAATTGGTTTCCCTTTGATAAAACTATGCTTGGCAGTAACTATAAATGGCTCACAGTTTATCTAAGGTCAGGTCACAATAGGAAGGGTGATTGTGACCATCGTAGAAATAAGATAGAAGAGTTTAATATGTATTCCTTGTCTCAAAGTTGGAATTATAGATAACTGAAGGAAATGTGTGGTCGGTAGTAATTATGTAGATGAAATGAGTTGAGACTCTAGTTCTTAAGCTATTGCTATATGATATTATGATATTATGACTTAACGTATACGTAAGCAAGCTGCTAATCTATAGTCTATAGATAGAATCAAAACAATAGAAGTTACCCAGTAAGATTATTGGCAATGGTCGAGAGTCTAACACGGTAAGTGAGGGCGACGACTCTTACCCGGTTAGCGCTTACCGGGTAGTTTTTTGCCTATGGTAAGCACTTACCCGTTGAATTTAATGGTACCACTTACCTTATCGGTAAGGATTTAATCCATTAAAACGGTATCATAGGTAAAAAACCGGTAAGTGCTAACCTGGTAAGAGCCGTCGCCAAAGTCTAGAATGATTTATATCCTCAATGATTTGATATTCCATTCTTTTATCAGTTTGTGGTAAAGGTATGTGTTTTATGCACTCCACTACAAGTGACCGAATTATTTATAATAGTTACTCGTATTATATGTTCAGAAAATGTGACGTTCTTATATATAGAGCCCTTTATTTGTTTTCAGGATAAGAGATCGATGAATTGAAGTGCACAGAAGAATGTTGAGCTAATCCTAGGAAGAAAGACATGTTGGGTGTCAACAAACAACCGAGAGGTAGAATTAAGGATTAATGTTTGATGATGTCTTTGAAAAAACACAAGTTTGTGGATATTATTGTAATGGCTATTAGTTTTTAGTAGGAATTAGAGTTCCATTTATATGTATATTGATGGAAGAAATTTTATGGATATGGTAGTTGTAATGGTTATTGGCTTTTAATAGGATTTGGAGTTCTATATGTGAATTTATGAAAAATGTTTTGGCATTTGGTATGTAATGGTTGTTAATATATGTATACATATACAAATATATATATATATATATATATATATATATATATATATATATAAAGTAACACATTTTTACACGGTTTTAAGAATAGTCAAAAAAACCGTTTAAAATTGTATACCTTTTTAAACGGATTTAAAAAAAAACGTGTAAAATGTATACAATTTTAAACGGTTCATTCAGCATTACCATGTAAAATAATACACATTTTATACGGTTTTTAAAAAAGCCGTTTAAAAAGGTATACAATTTTAAACGGTTTTTTAGACTTTTTTAAACGGTTTAAAAACCGTTTAAAAAGATGATTTTTTTTAAACGGTTGTAAAACCGTTTAAAAAACCCCTGATTTTTTTAAACGGTGCCCTTTCAAACGGTTGTAAAATCGTTTAAAAATGTCTAAAACAACCGTTTAAAAAACCTATTTTTGTAGTAGTGGATTTTCGTGCACCAACAAACAAAAGAGGAAAAAAATGTATTTAATTTTTAGTCTTTGTGTTTGTTTTGTGCATGTGCAGCAACGTGAAGATGTGAAGAAAAAAAAAGGGAAGAGGCCCATGTATTGTGGCTTGTCTTTTTTATGTTAGCAGCCCACATTCGCTGGCCCAAATAAATAAAAAGAAAAAGAAGTCAGCGCCTCTTCTAATTTTTTTCATTCGTTTTTTCAGCCGGCCCTAAGTGAATTTTTTTGGAAGGAGGAAATCAATTTCTGAAAAGAGAGAAAAACGTAGCAGCAAGTGAAGCAAGGAAAGAGATATTTCTCGTCAATTTCGTCTTAATTTTTTGGTATTTTCTTGAACTAACTTCGAATTGGTGACTTAGGTTTAGCTATGTGTGGCTAAATCTTTTCATTCCAACATTAGTTGGGTTAGATTTTGATGTTTTAAACCTTGAGATTCCATTGTAATCGTTTGGGACAAACCCATTTGCTTGATTTCTATTTTTAATGTTAATTTCGTTTGAGTTTTCAATTGGTCTGATCAATTAGTTGAATCTCATATGAAAAATTGTTAATCAAAATCGAGATACGTGATCGTCTTGAATTTTGATGAAATAACAATGAATTTTTTTTACCAAAAAACAATGGATTTCATTCGGTCTCGATAAAGTTTCCGAATCGAATCCTTGAAATCTCGCGTTCAATGTAACACCCTAAAAATAGGGATAACAAAAATCCAAAAACGGACATGTGGTATATAAAATTGCCATAGCAAGAGCCTCCCAAAAATGGGGGAAATATACAAAACTGTTTAATTACAGTTGTAATTTAACGGACAACAAATTAACAACCAACTAATCTAATTTCTAATTCTAGAAAAGAGATTACAAAAGGGTTGTCATCTATAAACCCAAAAGTTCTTCTACCAAGGGTATGTCCAATTGCAAGTATTCCCCAAGCTCTCACCCAAGCAACTCTGTCAGCTTAGAACCGGCGCCGCTAGAACCTGAGATACACATCGACACCAAACAAGTGTTAGGCCAAAAAGCCTAGTGAGTTGAACAATAATAAGCATACATGAACAGTTACAATTATTATCAACAGTTAACCAATTTTCAACATGTATGGAGTGAACGGGGGATACCCATAGCACCAATCAAGTTCCATCCAAAGAGACAATGTACCTTGATGCCAACTACTAAGAGTGACATTCCAAATGCCCGACACACCCGAGGACTACAACCATGGCATTACCCCGAATGGCGGAGGTCTAGGCACATACCCACACGGTGGCACCCAAGACTACATCCTCCTAGTGTCTACTGACTTGGTTCGTCCAACATAATTTATAGGAGGTCTTGAGGTATATTTCAACCAACACATTTCGATACCAACCATGGGTACAATGTTACCATCCTAACACATAAGTCCATTATGAGACCCACATTCCAACATAACCAATGGTTAGATACAATATCGCCAAGAAGGCATTCCAAGTAGAATTTATCATCTACTATGTCACATATACCCCAAATCATGTCCAAATACCAATAATATGTATACATGAAGTAAATCCCAAATATTTGACAAATAGAGTAAATCATGGCAAGATACTCATAAGAAATCTCCCAACATATTATTCATAAAACCATCATCAAGTATTTGAACACATCGAGGTAAACATTTTGAGAAATGTTACAATAATAACAAGTAAGAGATTATGATGTGTATCTAGTTTTAACAAAGGTTTAGTAAACTCACAATCTAGGTTTTTGAACCAAAACCTAGAAAATATGGAAACCCTAGAAGTTGGAGGTGAGACTTGATGAGGAGAAGTTGACTTGAAGAACCCTAGAAATCTTCTTGAATGACAATAAATATAGGTAGATGAGATCCAACCACCAAAAGATTAAGTCTTTATGAGGGTTAGGGTTTTGGGAGAAGAAAATCGGTTGGGAAGGTTTCAAAATCGCCAAAGGAAGAGAGGGTTGAGAGCTAAGTGAATTACAAATCTGATAAAAACTCATTTAAGGGACTGCACCCCGTCGGCGATAGTGCCAAGGGCACTATCACGAGTCACAATCGCTAAGGCTCCCCCACCTACGGTACACTCTCCGCGAGAGTATCCTGCGATAGTGACACTGTCACTATCGCTTGGTCACAATCGTGCCGGGCCCTCGAACTCTCGGTACAACTACCGCGAGAGTGACCATGTCACTATCGTGTGGCACTCTCGCGCCACTCTCCGAAAAGTCTAAAAATTCAGTTTAAAGCGATGTCGAGCGCGAGGTTTAGACACTTATAAAAATTATACTAACCAGATAACATCATATCATTATAATAATGATCATATGCATATAGAAGGTTCATATTTCCAAATAAACACAATTAACATATTAAGGGAACAATTACTTACCTTATGAATTTCCGGGTGTTACAATCCTCCCCACCTAATTGGGATTTCGTTCCCGAAATCTCATCCTAAATTAAACAAGTGAGGGTATCGCTTCTTCATATCATCTTCGGACTCCCAAGTAATGTTAGCACCCCGGTGGTGCTTCCATTGGACTTTAACCATAACCACATCCTTATGCCTCAACTTCTTTACTTTTGATTCTAAAATCGCCTTCGGTTCTTCCACACAACGATTTCCATTGTCCACCCGAATTTCCGACAAAGGGATCACTCTTTTCTCCTCGGCTAGACACTTCCGAAGGTAACATAGGTGGAACGTTGGATGTATCCCATCCATTTCCGGTGGTAAATCCAACCGGTAGGCTTGTAATCCAACTCTCCAAAATGACGAAAGGTCCAAGGAAACGAGGACTAAGCTTCCTACGCTTCCCAAACCGAATAATTCCCTTCCATGGAGATACTTTCAACATGACACGGTCACCCACTTGAAACTCGACCGGTCTTCTCTTTTTGTCCGCGTAACTTTTCTGTCGGTCTTGCGCCGCCTTTAGCCTTTCTCGAATTTCTCTCACCTTGTCCGCCGTCTCTTGAACTATTTTCGGTCCGGCAAATTGCTTTTCGCCCGCTTCTAACCAGCAGACCGAGGTTCTACACTTCCGGCCATACAAAGCCTCGAACGGTGCCATCCCGATACTAGAATGGTAACTGTTGTTGTACGCGAACTCTACCAAAGGTAGATGTGAGTCCCAACTACCCTAGAAATCTATTACACACGACCTCAACATATCCTCTAGTGTAACACCCTAAAATTCGGGTAATTTTAAAATTTTAAAAATTCGGCAATATAACGTTTATAAATAGGGCAAACCACCCAAAATGGGCAAAGCATGAGCATTTACAAAACCTGCGATAAAGTGTGGGGAAACGACAACAAACTAATCTAAACTGTATCTAGCTAGATTACATTGGTTGTCAACCCAATACCAAAATGAATAATTGATTTAAATGCTAAATCTTCCAAAATAACTATCATCCAAAAATGCCCTCAAGAGACCACGCTCTTCTCTCAACCCCTTGACAACCTGCCGCTAAGGAACCTGTTATACACATCATTTGAGAAAAAGTGTTAGGCTTAAAGCCTAGTGAGAACATACAGTTTATATAGAAAACAGTAAAAGAATTAGTTGTAAGATAAACAAACTATTTTCATCAACGTCCTTGTAAATGGTTTGGTAAACACATAATGACCTTCCGGTCCAGACTTCATCTTGCGATGACGGGTGTAAGCCCGAATTCCAAGGATGGTGGCGAAACACAAAGTAAGCCATTTTTCGAGTTTTGAGCTCATCATACTAGGATCAAGGCCGTGAACACACCGACTCAAAATAAAGATGTGGGGGGATGGCACCCAATGATCCTACTCATACTCATTCACTAGGATTTACATTTACGACCCACGGCTAGTAACCGGTCCCACATAACCGTACCAAGTTGCCCTCTAGGGTCCAATGTCTCAACTAGCTACATACGGGAGTTACCCCCAAATAATAAGTCAACTATATACCTATGGATCCATTTGTATTAGTCTAGACTCGTCACAATACACTTGTGACTATCTATAATCAAACATATAGTTCATGATATCATTTAATCCCAAATCACATTTTCATGGTTAACTGCTGATAAGAAAATACAAGGCTCAAATATGAAGCATAAAGCTATTTTCTCATTTCTAGAAATGTGTAATACCATCTCAATGTAAATACGAACTTCTTAAAAACCATTTATTTCCTTTTCCAACAAATAGCTCTTCCAACCGAAATATCCATAATATGTTTAGAAATATAAACTTGACTAAAAGCCACAAATGGAACCTTTACTCATCAACATAAGAAATCAACTACATTTATAGTTCCAAGACATGATTTGTTCCTTTAGTTTGCAAAATAGTAAGAAACCCTAGAAATTTCCAAAACCCCAAATTAGGTCAAAATCTCATAAATGATGAAAATGTAAACAAGGAGTTGATTAGAAGTCAAAATATGTATTTTGATTGTGTATAAAGTTTAAGAAAGGGTAGATGTACTCACAATGGGTTAAATACCAAAACCCTAGAAGTTCTAGTTGGAGAGAACTAGCACTTGAGCTTGAGATCCTCACAAGGATACCTTAGATTCACCTAAACCAATCACCATTAATAAGAAGGAGGAGGTTGGGTGGAGTAATAAATGAGAAGGAAGACCTAGGGTTTGAAGACTTACCAACCAGAAGAGAGAAAAACGAGGTAGCTTCTTCCAAAAATCAGATAAAAAGACTTATTTTCGGAGCTGGTCTAATAAAAGCAATTGTGCCCGCTCGCGACAGTGACACGCGATAGTGACACTGTCACTATTGCGAGGCAGGGTTGCGCCATTTGTACCGAAAGTCGTAGGACTTTCCGCGATAGTGCCCTGGCGATAGTGACACTGTCACTATCGCGTGGCAAGGTCGCGCCATATGTACCGAACCCAAAAACTCTAGATTTCAAACCCGCGACTTACGAGACTACAACAAGGGAAAAGATACAATGGATAGGAGTGAAATTAAACGAATAAAGGTTACAAATACAGACAAGTTGGGAATCTAGATTTACACAAGATTACGGGTGTTACAATCCTCCTCAACTTGGAATCGATTTCTTCCCTGAAATCCCAACTACTCGAACATATGAGGATATCTTCGCTTCATATCTTCCTCAGCCTCCCACGTCACATTGGCACCTCGATGATGCTTCCACTGAACTTTGACCATGGTGACTTTTTTGTGGCGAAGCTTCTTTGCCTTCCTCTCCAAAATCGCTTCGGGCTCTTCAACACAACGGTTACTCTCGTCCACTCTAATCTCGGAAAGAGGAATAACACTCTCCTCTTCCGCCAAACACTTTCAAATATAGAAAATGTGGAACGTGTTGTGGATCCCGTTCATTTCTGGAGGGAGTTCCAATTGATAGACTTGCAAACCCACACGCTTAAGCACTTTAAATGGTCCGAGGAAACGAGGACTCAACTTCCCGCATTTTCTGAACCGAATAATGTCGTCCACGGCGACACCATTAGCATCACACGATCACCCACTTGGAATCCCATCGGGCGTCTCTTCTTATCGGCATAGATCTTTTGCCGATCTTGAGCTACTTTCAATCTTTCCCGAATGCCCTTGCCTTTATCGGCCGTCTCTTGTACGATTTCAGGTCCGGCGAATTGTGTTGGGTCATCTAAAGATTTGAAGATGACCTCCCGATCTTCCATTTTGTATCATCATACTTAGAATATTTTGAGGTTCTTTTAGCAGCTTGGTTTCTATACAAATGTTCGGTGAAGTCGAAGATCAACCGAAGAAGACAAAGAAGGAGAATATCTCTCAAAGCGGATTGAAGATAGACTCCTCAGCCTAAAGCCAAGTATGCCTACTTGATCAACACTATTGGCCAGGATGGTGCCGATCTCAGTCTTCAGGAGCCGAAGACCTCTTCGGAAGCCAAAGATTTCTCAATCTTTGGAAGCCGAAGACTTCTCAATCTTCAGGAGCCGAAGACTTCTTAATCTTCAAGGCCTGAAGATTTCTCAAACACATTGTACTTTTCTGACAAAGTATCATTGTGATATCTAGCATTGACGTGGACCTCATCCGAAGATCAGAAAAAGTATGTTTTGTAATTTACACTATTTTAAGGAAAAGTCTCCACCATCCTCTGCAGGTCAACACTTCAAGCCAAAACACCTCAAGACAAAAGGTACATTGCTGAAGGCCTGTGTCCATCCTTTGCTCAACAGGTGTCCCATGCATTTAATGCATGAGGCACTGTAAATAGGGAGGATGGTTCAACATGCAAGATCACTAGTTATACAACCTTCAAGATCTCTTAGTGCACTGGATTTTTCTCTCTACGAAGTTCTTTTTGTTTTCTAAGTGTTTTACAATTGTTCTTCATTTCTCTTAGTGTTAGATTGTTTGAGTAGATTCATCTATTCTCTTCCGCAATAATCAAAACTTTTCTATGTGTAATTCTTGATTTCAAATAAATAAGAATTAAATTAAGTGAAAATCTGTGTGTATTGTATTCAACCCCCCCCCCCTTCTACAATACTTGGCTTGTTTATTTACTGCTATTTGGGACCAACAAATTGCTTCTCTCCCGCTTCAAGCCAACATACAGGAGTTCTACACTTCCGCTCGTATAAGGCCTCGAACGGAGCCATTCCGATGCTCGAGTGGTAGCTATTATTGTAAGCAAACTCCACCAAAGGTAGGTGAGAGTTCCAACTACCCCCAAAGTCGATAACGCAAGACCTTAGCATGTCTTCAAGCGTTTGTATCGTCCTTTCGCTCTGACTGTCGGTTTGAGGGTGGTAAGTCGTACTCAATTTTACGCGCGTACCAAGCTCCTTCTGCAAGCCATCCCAAAAATTCGAGGTTAACCGACTATCACGATCCGATACGATAGACAAAGGTACTCCATGCCTTGAAACCACCTCATCGATGTAAAGTTTCGCTAACTTGTCCATCGGTAGTGTCTCATGCATGGCCAAGAAATGAGCGCTCTTGGTCAACCGATCCACTATTACCCATATGGTATCGTGACCTTGAAGAGTTTTCGGAAACTTAGTCATGAAGTCCATGGTAATATGTTCCCATTTCCACTCGGGGATCTCCAAGGATTGGAGACTCCCATACGGTCGCTGGTGCTCGACCTTCATTTGCAAACATGTCACACAACGCTCTACATAACGTGCCACATCAAGCTTCATCACCGGCCACCAATAGTGTAGCTTCAAGTCCCGGTACATCTTTGTACTACCTGGATGAATCGAATATTTGGACTTGTGAGCATCCTCAAGAAGAAGTTCCCGATTGCCACCAACCTTGGGCACCTACACACGGCCGTTGAACAATTTCACTCCACGGCTATCTTCCGTTAAGAGCAAACGTTGTTTCGTCATAACTTCTTCCTTGAGGTTTTCTTCCAACAAAGCTTCCACTTGAGATGTCCTGATTTTCTCAATGAGACTCGACACGAGCTCGATTCTTGAGAATGTAGCCTGAATTCTTCCACTATAGTCCTTCCGAATCAAAGCATCGGCTACCACATTTGCCTTACCGGGATGGTAAAGCAACTCACAATCATAGTCTTTGAGTAACTCGAGCCACCGCCTTTGCCTCATATTCAATTCCTTTTGATCAAAGATGTACTTCAAACTCTTATGACCTGTGTACAGAGTACACTTGGTGCCATAGAGATAGTGTCGCCAAAGCTTCAAAGCGAACACCACCGCCGCCAACTCTAGATCATGGGTAGGGTAATTCTTTTAGTGAATCTTAAGTTGCCTTGACGCGTAAGCGATCACCTTGCCTCTTTGCATCAATACACATCCTAAACCCATCTTCGAAGCGTCGCTATAGACCATGAAGTCTTCCGACCCTTCGGGTAACGACAAGATTGGAGCTTCACATAACTTCTTCTGTAAAGTCCGGAATGCCTTTTCTTGCATTTCGGTCCATACAAACTTCGTATTCTTCCTAGTCAAGGTCGTCAAAGAAGATGCAATCTTGGAGAAGTCTTGAATGAATCTCCGATAGTAGCCCGCCAAACCCAAGAAACTTCGGATTTCGGACGGACTCTTGGGAGGTTCCCAATTCATCATAGCTTCAATCTTGGAGGGATCCACCTTCACTCCACCTCGAGTGACAACGTGACCCAAGAACTGAACCTCTTCAAGCCAAAAGTCGCACTTGGAAAACTTGGCAAAGAATCTTTCTTTTCTCAACACTTCTAGGACTTCGCGTAGGTGTTTCTCGTGTTCTGACTCGCTCTTGGAATACACGAGTATGTTATCAATGAATACAATGACCTATTTGTCTAGGAACGGTCGGCACACTCTATTCATCAAATCCATAAACACCGTCGGTGCGTTAGTTAGACCAAACGGCATCACAAGGAACTCGTAATGGCCGTAACGCGTTCTAAAATCCATCTTCGGAACGTCTTCCTCTCTCACCTTCACTTGGTGATATCCCGAGCGCAAATCGATCTTCGAGAAACAACCTGCTCCTTGGAGTTGGTCGAATAAGTCATCGATCCTCGGGAGTGGATACTTATTCTTCACCGTAGCCTTATTCAGTTCGCGATAATCGATGCACATTCTCATTGTGCCATCCTTCTTCTTGACGAACAAGACCGGAGCTCCCCAAGGCGACGAGCTCGGTCTTATAAATCTCTTCTCTAGGAGTTCTTGGAGTTGAGCCATCATTTCTTGCATCTCCAATGGGGCTAACCGGTAAGGAGCTCGCGCAATTGGAACCCGGTATAAGATCAATCCGGAACTTCACTTGACGTTCGGGTGGCAAACCGGGAAAATCATTCGGAAAGACATCGAAAAATTTGCACGCCACCTTCACGTCCTCGAGCTTCTTCTTCTCGAGTTTCGCATCTATCACATAAGCTAGAAAGGACGAACATCCCTTCACCAAACACTTTCGCGCCTTAGCCATGGTGATAACCGCCACATCACCTTTCCTTCTCTCACCATAAACTACCACCATGTCCCCATCCGATATAGGGAGTCAGATTAGTTTCTTGGAGCATAAGATCTCGGCATGATTGTCCGCCAACCAATCCATACCGACCACCACGTCGAAACCACCAATGACCATTGGCATCAAGTTGATTAGAAACTTCTTTCCTTCAATGCTAAGGGTACAATCCTTCAAGACGCCACGTACTAACACTTGATCACCATTAGCTATCTCTACTACTAAAGCATTCTCTAGACTAGTAGTGGGCATGGCAAGTTTTTCACGAAATGCAACAGATATAAAAGAGAAGCTGGCACCCGAATCAAATAGCACACGAGCAAGTACGAAGTTTAGAAGAAACGTACCCGATACCACATCAGTGGATGCCTTGGCCTCATCGGCCGTCATCTGGAAGGCTCGGCAAGGAACTCTAAGAGGGTTCTCTTTCTTCTCCAGGGCGCTCCCCGTCTTCCACTTCGGGCAATCCTTTCGAAAATGCCCCAACATCTTGCACTCGAAACAAACAATCCCCTTGATCGGGCAATCTTTAACCGAATGACCGGTCTTACCACATTTGGCACAAGAAATGGAACTAGAATTACAGTTGCCGTAATACTTGCTCTTACATCTTTGGCACCATCGTTCCTCCTGCCGGTTGTTGAAACTCCTATTCCCAACAAAAGATTGATTCCTTCTAGGAGGTGCAGAGATGCTCTCCCATTTTCTCTTGTCCCCAACCACTACTGGTTTCTCCGCCTTGCTTCTCGCAAATATTTCTTCCATGAATTGAGCTTCTTCAATCGTCTCGCGAAGATTGGAAGCCTTGGAGTTGTGGACCATGGACAACAAGTCCGTCGGTAGACCATTGAGGTAGGCCTTTATCTTCTCTTTCTCCGTTGGGGCCACATGCCCCACCAAATCAAGCTTCTCCATAAATTGACGGGTGTACTCCTTCACCGTCAAGTTCCCCTTCACTAGAGACCGAAACTCCTTTTCGATGCGGTCCATAGATCTCTCGCTACAGAACTCTTCCATAAGCTTCCTTTCAAACTCGGCCCAAGACAACTGAGCCAATACGGTAGGAGAGAGAGTGGATTGAGTAACATTCCACTAGGTGAGCGCCGAGTCTCTCAGCAGTTGGGTGCCAAACCGCACTCTCTGATCGTCTCCACATTCCGAGGAGCCAAAAACTTTCTCAACAACTCTAATCCACTTCACGCATAAGATTGGGTCGTCAGAACCAGAGAACTCTGGCGGCCCGCATCCCAGAAAGGATTTGTATGAGCAGCTTCTTCCACTTTTCTGAGCACCCACCACTCTGTGCTCTTTCGTACGGATACCCGGACCGGTGCCACCAGAACCAACCACAACGTTCTCAACAACCGCCTCATTTCTCTTGAGGCTGGCATCGCGATCCTCCAACATCTTCATGAACACTTCTTGTTGCTTTTCCATTGCCGTTGATACCATTTGCATGATGTTGACCATCATGTCAGCTTGAGGGTTTGCCTCATGAACCACCGGGTTTGTGGATGCGAACTCCACTCTCGGCACTTGTTCCACCTCTCCCATAAATATAGGCGGCATACCCGGAGGAACAACAATCACTTCCCGAACCACTGAATTCCGCTCAGGCGAGCTATCTTCACGCAAATCTCTATCGACTAACGGTCGACTACGGGTGTTCACCATATTAGAATAATGTCTGTCACACAAGCACGAGAAAGAGTAAGGAGAAGGTTAACCGAAACAAACACGACCTCAACATATCCTCTAGTGTAATACCCTAAAATTCAGGTAATTTTAAAAATTTAAAAATTCGGCAATATAACGTTTATAAATAGGGCAAACCACCCAAAATGGGCAAAACATGAGCATTTACAAAACCTGCGATAAAGTGTGGGGAAACGACAACAAACTAATCTAAACTGTATCTAGCTAGATTACATTGGTTGTGAACCCAATACCAAAATGAATAATTGATTTAAATGCTAAAGCTTCCAAAATAACTATCATCCAAAAATGACCTCAAGAGACCACACACTTCTCTCAACCCCTTGACGACCCGCCGCTAAGGGAACCTGTTATACACATCATTTGAGAAAAAGTGTTAGGCTTAAAGCCTAGTGAGAACATACAGTTTATATAGAAGACAGTAAAAGAATTAGTTGTAAGATAAACAAACTATTTGCATCAACGTCCTTGTAAATGGTTTGGTAAACACATAATGACCTTCCGGTCCAGACTTCATCTTGCAATGACGGGTGTAAGCCCGAATTCCAAGGATGGTGGCGAAACATAAAGTAAGCCATTTTCCGAGTTTTGAGCTCATCATACTAGGATCAAGGCCGTGAACACTCCGGCTCAAAATAAAGATGTGGGGGATGACACCCAATGATCCTAGTCATACTCATTCACTAGGATTTACATTTACGACCCACGGCTAGTAACCGGTCCCACATAACCGTACCAAGTTGCCCTCTAGGGTCCAATGTCTCAACTAGCTACATACGGGAGTTACCCCCAAATAATAAGTCAACTATATACCTATGGATCCATTTGTATTAGTCTAGACTCGTCACAATACACTTGTGACCAACTATAATCAAACATATAGTTCATGATATCATTTAATCCCAAATCACATTTTCATGGTTAACTGCTGATAAGAAAATACAAGGCTCAAATATGAGGCATAAAGCTATTTTCTCATTTCCAGAAATGTGTAATACCATCTCAATGTAAATACGAACTTCTTAAAACCCATTTATTTCCTTTTCCAACAAATAGCTCTTCCAACCGAAATATCCATAATATGTTTAGAAATATAAACTTGACTAAAAGCCACAAATGGAACCTTTACTCATCAACATAAGAAATCAACTACATTTATAGTTCCAAGACATGATTTGTTCTTTTAGTTTGCAAAATAGTAAGAAACCCTAGAAATTTCCAAAACCCCAAATTAGGTCAAAATCTCATAAATGATGAAAATGTAAACAAGGAGGTGATTTGAAGTCAAAATATGTATTTTGATGTATATGAAGTTTAAGAAAGGGTAGATGTACTCACAATGGGTTAAATACCAAAACCCTAGAAGTTCTAGTTGGAGAGAACTAGAACTTGAGCTTGAGATCCTCACAAGGATACCTTAGATTCACCTAAACCATAGATTCACCTAAACCAATCACCATTAATAAGAAGGAGGAGGTTAGGTGGAGTAATAAATGAGAAGGAAGACCTAGGGTTTGAAGACTTACCAACCAGAAGAGAGAAAAACGAGGTAGCTTCTTCCAAAAATCAGATAAAAAGACTTATTTTCGGAGCTGGTCTAATAAAAGCAATTGTGCCCGCTCGCGACAGTGACACGCGATAGTGACACTGTCACTATTGCGAGGCAGGGTCGCGCCATTTGTACCAAAATTCGTAGGACTTTCCGCGATAGTGCCCTGGCGATAGTGACACTGTCACTATTGCGTGGCAAGGTCGCGCCATATGTACCGAACCCAAAAACTCCATATTTCAAACCCGCGACTTACGATACTACAACAAGGGAAAAGATACAACGGATATGAGTGAAATTAAACGAATAAAGGTTACAAATAGAGACAAGTTGGGAATTTAAATTTACACATGATTACGGGCGTTACATCTAGCGTCTAGATTGTCCTCTCGCTTTGACCATCCGTTTGAGGATGATATGCCGTGCTCAAATTCAGTCTAGTGCCCAACTCTTTCTGTAATCTCGCCCAAAAGTTCGATGTGAAACGACTATCCCGATCCGATAAGATAGATTGCGGAACTTCGTGCCTCGACACCACCTCATCAATATAAAGTTTGGCCAATTTCTCCATTGGCAAAGTTTCCTGCATTGCAAGAAAATGCGCACTCTTGGTTAGCCGATCCACAATTACCCAAATAGTGTCATGACTGCGCAAGGTCTTCGGTAGTTTCGTCACAAAATCCATAGTGATGTTGTCCCACGTCCACTCGGGAAATGGACAACGGTTGCAAACTTCCATACGACCTTTGATGCTCCGCTTTGACTTGGAGGCACGTGACATACCTCTCCACGTAATTGGCCATGTCCAATTTCATCACCGGCCACCAATAATTCAATTTCAAGTCCCGATACGTTTTGGTGCTACTGGGATGTATAGAATACTTCGACTTGTACGCTTCCTCGAGGAGTAACTCCCGATTTCCTCCTCGAGGAGTAAGTCCATGACCGTCTTCCGTCAAAAGTTCGCTTTGCTTTACCATAATCTCGGACTTGAGATTTTCCTCCTTGAATGCTTCCACCTGACACGTCTTGATGCTTTCCAGCAAACTCGATACCACATCGAACCTTGCAAGGGACATCTTGATACCACCATCATAACTCCTTCGGCTCAATGCATCCTCCACCACATTGGCCTTACCGGGATGATAGAGTAGGTCACAATCGTAATCCTTCAAGAGTTCAAGCCATCTCCTTTGCCGCATGTTGAGTTCCTTTTGATCGAAGATGTATTTGAGACTCTTGTGATCCGTGAAAAGAGTACACTTTGTCCCATACAAGTAGTGTCGCCACAACTTTAACGCAAAAACTACCGCCGCCAACTCCAAGTCATGAGTCGGATAATTCTTCTCATGATCCTTCAATTGTCGCGATGCGTAGGCTATTACTTTCCCCCCTTTGCATTAGTACGCACCCAAGCCCCATCTTGGAAGCGTCACTATACACTACAAAGTCTTCCGATCCCTCGGGTAAGGATAAGATCGGAGCTTCGCACAACTTCCTCTTGAGCGTTTGAAAGGCTTACTCTTGTGCATCAGTCCAAAGAAACTTGACGTTCTTTCTTGTGAGTGAAGTGAGCGGTGTAGCTACCTTGGAAAAGTCCTGAATGAAACGTCGGTAGTAACCCGCTAAACCTAAGAAACTTCGAATCTCTGTCGGACTTGTTGGAGGCTCCCAACTCATCATTGCCTCGATCTTTGCTGGGTCCACCTTTACTCCGTCCTTTGATACCACATGCCCCAAGAATTGCACCTCTTGGAGCCAGAATTCGCACATTGAGAATTTTGCAAACAATTTCTCCTTTCTTAGAACCTCTAACACTTCCTGTAAGTGTTTCCCATGCTCGGACTCGTCCTTTGAATATATTAAAATATCGTTGATGAAGACGATCATGGATTTATCTAAGAATGGGCGACACACACGGTTCATCAAATCCATGAATACGGCCAGAGCGTTGGTTAAGCTGAAAGGCATCACCAAAAACTCATAATGACCGTATCTCGTTCGGAAAGCCGTCTTCGGAATATCTTCTTTCTTCACTCTCACTTGATGGTATCCGGACCGAAGATCAATCTTCGAGAAGCATCACGCGCCTTGGAGTTGATCAAAAAGATCGTCGATGCGAGGTAAAGGATACTTGTTCTTTACCGTGACTTTGTTTAACTCCCGATAATCTATGCACATTCACATGGATCCATCCTTCTTCTTCACGAACAAAACCGGTGCTCCCCAAGGTGACGAACTCGGTCAAATGAATCCCTTCTCCAACAACTCTTGAAGTTGCGTCATCATCTCTTTCATTTCCGTCAGTTCCAATCGATATGGAGCACGGGCTATCGGAGCTGCTCCTGGAGTGTGGTCGATTTGAAACTCCACTTGCCGTTCCAGTGGTAACCCGGGTAAGTATTCCAGAAAGACGTCCGGGTAATCTTGCACGACCTTCACCTCTTCTACCAACTTCTTCTCCTTCTTCGCGTCTACCACATAAGCCAGGTACGAAGGGTAACCCTTCGCTAGAAACTTGTGTGCCTTAAGAGAGGAGATGATAGGATTGCTCCTCTTCCCTTTCTCCCTGTATATGGTGACCACACCATTTTTCGGCAAAGGCACTTGGATCATCTTTTTTGAGCAAAAGATGTCCGCCTTATGCCTTACCAACCAATCCATGCCTATAACCACGTCGAATCCCCCTATAGCCATAGGTAGCAATTCTACTCCAAAAGAATTCCCATCAAACTCTATGGTGCAATCACAAAAACAGTCTCGAACAATCACTTGATCCCCATTCGCTATTTCTATTACTAATGCATCGGGAAGGACACTAATAGGGGTAGTGAAGTGCTTACAGAAGGTATCCGATACAAAGGAACATGTAGCACCCGAATCAAACAAAACATGAGCAGGCAAGGAGTTTACTAGAAACGTACCCGAAACAACATCAGCGGTCTCCTTCGCCTCCTCGGTAGTCATTCGGAATGCTCGGCTTGGCGCTCTCGACGATTGCTCGACCCGCGTCGTCGATCCAAAAGAATTTCCTCGGTTTCCGCCCACAAGCTTTGGGCAATCCTTCTTCATGTGCCTCGGTTCCCGACATTCAAAACCAACCAGCCCTCGAATAGGGCAATCCAGAATTGCATGGCCCTTCTTGCCGCACTTGGCACACTCAACGAGACCCGAATAAGGTTTTGGGTCGCATGGGCCAGAGTGCTTAGCTTTGCACTTGTGACACCACCGCCACTCACGATGATTATCACTAACTCTTCCGCCCGTGAATGGTTTAGATTGACGAATGGGCCCAAACGGCCCTTCCCACTTTCTCTTCTCTCCCACAACAACTCTCTCATCCTTCTTTGCTTCAAAATCGTCTTCTATCAGCAAAGACTCTTTGATCACATCCTGAAGGTTCAAACCCCTAGCATTCCTTACTGTCGTCCTCATTTTTGCCGGCAGCCCTTGCTGATAAGCTTTTATCTTTGATCTCTCATCCGGGACGAGATGTCCCACTAAATTCAGCTTTTCCAAGAAAATCTTGGAGTAGTCAGCAACCGATAGATTCCTTTTCTTCAATCCTCGGAATTCCGCTTCCGGCTTGTCCAAAGACCTTTCACTGCAATATTTGTCCATGATCTTCTGCTTGAAAACCGGCCAAGTCAACTTCACCAAAACTTAGGGAGTAAGGGCGGACCGTGTGAGGTTCCACCAGATCAGAGCCTCACCCCGAAGTAATTGGGAAGCGAACTTCACCCGTTGCGAGATATCACACTCGCTAGACTCGAAGGCCATCTCCACTTCTTTCAGCTAGTACATGCACGCAACTGGATTTGCAGAACCTAAAAACTTCTTCGGATTGCACCCAAGAAAAGCTTTGTAGGTGCACCCCTTGGCCTTCGCCTTGTTCCCATTATCCACCGAGTCTTCCACAGACACAACAACCGGTCCACCCGACCCCATAACGATGTTCTCCTCCATCGTCTCCGGTTGTCGGTTACTGGCGTCTCGATCTTCCAAAAGCTTCATGAAGAACTCTTGTTGTTGGGCCATGGCCGAGTTCATAGCCAACATCATACTTTCTCTGATCTTGGTCTCCATAGTTACTTCCTCCATGATGGCATTGTCAGAAGTAAGATTCCTGCGCAGAATCTGCTCGGGCCCTCCTCCCAAGATTGTGGGTATGGGAGGTCCTTCGGAGGTTACGCCCAAAGGAGGTTGTTCAGCTGTAGATTCCACTTCCAAGTGGCCCTCTGTCGTATTTGGTAACCTACTCCGAGTGTTTACCATTTAAATCTGCCATACATGTACGAGAAATAGATTGAGAAAAGACTAAACGAGTTGAAATCATTGTACGTACTAATACCTTCATCAATTATCATAAGAATAGTAAACCAAGTATGCTCACGTAACAATGCATTCATAATAGCAGTAGCTAAGTGAAATTATGAACGAACCATACATAAGAATTCTTGTCACCATCATCACAACTTTCAATTAAAGTAATTCTGTAAATCTTAACGCTCTCCCCATCTAGGACTCCTACCCCAAGTGGACAGTGAAACTATAAAGTCTAAAGCTTAAGTCTAGATATGCTAAAACAATACCTACTTCACTTAAACTAAAGCTCTAATACCAACTTGCAACACCCTAAAAATAGGGATAACAAAAATCCGAAAAACGGACATGTGGTATATAAAATTGTCATAGCAAGAGCCTCCTAAAAATGGGGGAAGTATACAAATCTGTTTAATTACAGTTGTAATTTAACGGACAACAAATTAACAACCAACTAATCTAATTTCTAATTCTAGAAAAGAGATTACAAAAGGGTTGTCATCTATAAACCCAAAAGTTCTTCTACCAAGGGTATGTCCAATTGCAAGTATTCCCCAAGCTCTCACCCAAGCAACTATGTCAGCTTAGAACCGAAGCCGCTAGAACCTGAGATATACATCGACACCAAACAAGTGTTAGGCCAAAAAGCCTAGTGAGTTGAAAAATAATAAGCATACATGAACAATTATTCATTTTGCGAAAATACTTCAACCCTCTTTCGAGATGAAAAAGCTTTTCTAGACCAAGACACATATTTGCTTTCGCAATATATGTACGTTGGGAAGAAACATTAGGATTTAAAACAAATAATTTTCCCAATCAACGTCCCTAACTATTCACATGTTAGGACCGTTTTCATTGATCAATTTGATCCAACTAAGAGACGTATCTTGCCATGATTTACTCTATTTGTCAAATATTTGGGATTTACTTCATGTATACATATTATTGGTATTTGGACATGATTTAGGGTATATGTGACATAGTAGATGATAAATTCTACTTGGAATGCCTTCTTGGCGATATTGTATCTAACCATTGCTTATGTTGGAATGTGGGTCTCATAATGGACTTATGTGTTAGGATGGTAACATTGTACCCATGGTTGGTATCGAAATGTGTTGATTGAAATATACCTCAAGACCTCCTATAAATTATGTTGGACGAACCAAGTCAGTAGACACTAGGAGGATATAGTCTTGGGTGCTACCGTGTGGGTATGTGCCTAGACCTCTGCCATTCGGGGTAATGCCATGGTTGTAGTCCTCGGGTGTGTAGGGCATTTGGGATGTCACTCTTAAGTAGTTGGCATCAAGGTACATTGTCTCTTTGGGTGGAACTTGATTGGTGCTATGGGTATCCCCCGTTGACTCCATACATGTTGAAATTTGGTTAACTGCTGATAAGCATAAGAAATCTCCCAACATATTATTCATAAAACCATCATCAAGTATTTGAACACATCGAGGTAAACATTTTGAGAAATGTTACAATAATAACAAGTAAGAGATTATGATGTGTATCAAGTTTTAACAAAGGTTTAGTAAACTCACAATCTAGGTTTTTGAACCAAAACCTAGAAAATATGGAAACCCTAGAAGTTGGAGGTGAGACTTGATGAGGAGAAGTTGACTTGAAGAACCCTAGAAATCTTCTTGAATGACAATAAATGTAGGTAGATGAGATCCAACCACCAAAAGATTAAGTCTTTATGAGGGTTAGGGTTTTGGGAGAAGAAAATCGGCTAGGAAGGTTTCAAAATCGCCAAAGGAAGAGAGGGTTGAGAGCTAAGTGAATTAGAAATCTGATAAAAACTCATTTAAGGGACTGCACCCCGTCGGCGATAGTGCCCGACGATAGTGCTAAGGGCACTATCGCGAGTCACAATCGCGAAGGCTCCCCCACCTACGATACACTCCTGCGATAGTGACACTGTCACTATCGCTTGGTCACAATCGCGTCGGCCCCTCGAACTCTCGGTACAACTACCGCGAGAGTGACCAGCGATCACTATCGCGTGGCACTCTCGCGCCACTCTCCGAAAAGTCTAAAAATTCAGTTTAAAGCAATGACGAGCGCGAGGTTTAGACACATATAAAAATTATACTAACCAGATAACATCATAGCATTATAATAATGATCATATGCATATAGAAGGCTCATATTTCCAAATAAACACAATTAACATATTAAGGGAATAATTACTTACCTTATGAATTTCCGGGTGTTACATTCAAAGCTTTAATAAACCGAGCTTACGAGTTTATTGCTTTGAGTTGATGTTTTTCTAGTCCGATAATGCTAATCACATCTAAGGATTTGAGAGCTTATTTAATTTCTTATTCGTGATTATGATCCGGTTAAAGAGTTTATTTTAACCGGTGTGAATTTAAGGAAAAATATAGGACGTTAGAGTTTAATAACGACTATAATCAACTTGGGTTCGTTTTCTACGTTTACATTTTTGGAATCAATGATAGGTGACAACATCTTAATTGAAACCGAACTAATGTTGATTTTACTTTTATCGTATTTGATTAATTTTTAATTGCATATTTAGTTTAGTAAATCAAATCAACCCCCCCCCCCTTTTTGTATTAAAAGTATAGAAGTTGAATAATTGTCACGACCGATCTCTGTGGATTCGACCCGACTTACCGGCTACCGCTATTGCAATCTTGGTTGTAATTAGTCGATAGTTGGAAATAAATATTATTATTTGATGATCTCGACACCTGTCAGAAGCATATGAGGAACGTTATCAACACGAATGGGATATTTCGTTTGAAAAATATATCTATATGAAAGGTGGCTGGTATGTATGCATATTGCCTTAGTTTCTTTTTAATGAGATCACGTATTTGTATAAAAATAGAACATATTGAGTTTAATGTTCCAAGTTTTCCAAGTGAAGGGTTCAAGAATCCTCTTTGGGAAAGTTACTCGATATGAATACCATTGTCATAATTCACATGATCCTCATGGTGGGTTTGTTGGATGAAGAATTCGGTATAGTCCTCGAATCTATTCTTATGTTTCCTACCTTACTATTATTGGTTTTCATCCTCTTCTAAAATGGTCTCGATTTTTATACTATACCATAATTCATGAATCATATAATCAGATCCTAACAATGCCCTTGGATGCAAACTAATAACTCAACCATGTAAATACCATGTTCAAAATTTTCATTTTATTGAATTGCAATATATATTTATGATATAGATATGTATTGAATCAACTTGTTATACGTGTTCAAAGCTAGTATTACTTAGAATAATGATGTGTTGTATATATTATAGTACATACTTATGTTATGCATATTTTAGCGAAAAAACATTTGTTAGAATGTAGTATGTTGGACTCTCAAAAGTCAAATGATCAAATGGAGGGATTAAACAAAGCATATTGTTAGTTCTGTTCAATTATGCTCTTCAGTTGGTTCTAGTATATGATTGATTATGTTGGAAAACTTACAAACTGCAACATTATTTAGGTTCATTGCATAACTCAAGTGTTGATTCGTCTAAGTTGTCTTTGTTGTGTCGTTGAAATAAGATTTTACCTTTTTCATTTATGTAGTGTCCTTATACTTGTATCCATGTTATCTACTTCATCTTTTTAAACCCATCGTTCATTTTAGGCTTTTTTAAAAGATAAATGGTGTTCCTTTGAGGGTGAATTAGCCGTATGTGATTGTCACATCAGCCAAGGTTGACATCTCCAAAGTACATGTGAAGAAGTTGATGACAAAATACTTCAAAAATCAAGTGGAAAAGGAGATGGCGAGTCTTTCAAAGTAGAGAAAGAGATTGTTCTTGACTTGAAAAGCTATTTGTATGCAAGAGTTTCCCTTAAGGGAGGCATGCTTTTTGAGTTCATTTTGTTTCCTGAATTATGCTTGTGTCAACTCTAGATTTATAGGTTGCATTGTGTCAAGTTTTGATGTCGATCAACATTAAAATTCTTTTTTCATTTCTTATTTATCTGACATTATTGAATTTGGGAATCTATACATTTGTTGTTGAATATGCATCTTCAGTCTTTAATGTTGTGTGACTTGATGTCTTCATCATAGCAATATAGTTCGTTTAAACTAAGTTGTTTGAGATCTACCTTGCTATTTTGATGTAATACAATATCATTTTTATTCAAAAAAATTACCGTATTTATCACATTAATGTAAAAGTTAAAAAAACACAACCTATAAATAAATGGTTAAAATATTAGTTAGATAATGAAAATCCATATTCATTGTACTACATAGCACAACCAAACAAGAGGATCAATATTTATCAAATTGATTCCTTTATTCATATGGAATAGTAAAATCTATTCTATTTCTTTTTGCTCATTCTCTTACTCTTCATTTTTCAATATATATTACAATTCTAAACCCTAAACCCAATTGTATTATGTACAATTACATCATACCAAACAGACCCTAAAAATGAAAATGATAGTTTGAGTTTAAGGATAAAATTAAAAAAAAACAAAGAGTAAACTACGATTTTCGTCCTTACGATTTGTTGTTTATAATTATTTTTGTCCTTGATCTTTAAAAATTGCTTTTTTGGTCATTATGGTTTCTATTTGGTTTCACTTTTCGTCTCTGGGAGTAACTCTGTTAAAAACATCAGTTAAATCAGGGGTATTGTAGTCTTTTTACCATTTTTTTAAGTTTTCCTTTTTATTAAATAATACAATATTATATATTATGTGTATTTTATATTTGATTATATATATACACAAATGTGTGTGTGTGTGTGAAACTTTGAATATACCCCTCCCTTCACATCATCCCTTCTAACCCTCTGGCGACCTTAATCATCGACGCTCCATTCCCCTTTCTTCTTCGCCACTTCCCAAACCGACCTCCTCTCTTTTTTTTCCTTGATTATTTTTTGATTCTACAGTTCTTCTACCCTTGTCTTTTGCTACTGCTTATTGTCGTCTCCACAACCGTCACTGGCACCACAAATGAGTTACCTATTTTCAAGAATCAGAACAACCCCCATGATGTTGCAAATGGAGCATGGGTTGGACGATCAATCGGGTTACATATTTTAGAAGTTGATTGAGTTCATCTTCTAGTTTACCTGTTTCAATTTCTGATGGGTATGTGGAAAAATCCAGCCATGATTTTTTAGTAGCGTCCAATGTCCATGTTTTAAGTGAGACAATGAACAAGGATATGGGTCTGGATTTTATTTAATTGCCTCATGTATTTGTTTTTTCTATGAAGATTTATGCATGTTTTCTATGGTGGGAATCAAGAATTACTAGGTAGTTGAGAAATGATGTGGCGAATGGAAGAAGAAGATGGTTTCATGCTTTTACTTTGTGATTACAAACTTGCAGCTTTGCAAGGATGGGACTGGAGAAGACATATTGGGGTAGGGGGTTAGGGGTAAGTGGGGTTGCTTTTAAGTTATTAATAGAATAGCAAGAGTAGAGAGATGTTATTGCTTTTTAATAAAGAATCAGATAATAATGTTACCACTTACAAGACAAGAATGTCCTTCACTTAACTAACTTATTTTAACAGAGTTACTTCTAGGGATGAAAAGAGAAACCAAATAAAAACCATAATGATCAAAAAACAATTTTTAAAGATCGGGAAGAAAATAGTTATAAACAACAAACTATAGGGACAAAAGTCGTAGTTTACTTTAGGGGCCTTTTGTTCAAAGCAGCCAAAGTTAGGGTGTGTTTACTAGCCTCTTATTATTTCTTATTGAGAAAAATCTCTTATTCAAATAAGAGGTTAGATGTTTACCAACAAAAAGAAAATGATTTTAATGTTGACCGTGTGTTGTCCATGGTCAGTTGTGGAATTGAATCTTACCGCAGTCAGAGATAGATTTATCCCTCGTACCTCTTTATCACATGCCACGTTGCCACCTTTTCCACCTTTTTTTTCTTTCATACCCCTGTTGATACAAATAATATACAAGTTTATTCATTATTTTAAATATTTAGAATTTTAAAATCATGATATATGTCAATTAATAAATTATAATTACTTAAAAATTATATCTAAAAATCCGATAGATGGTAAATCAAATTTGATAACCTTTTTAATTTTGAAAACAAGAACTCTTAAAATTCTACAAGTAAATATTTAAAAATTCAACTAATTTTGTAAAGTTAAAATTATTTTTTTTCCTTCTCAAACATGTTCGTTTTTTGGTGAATAATACAAACGTTCACAATACGTTGTTAGTTGTTAATCATAAGAGTTCAAACATATGATTTACCATAATGTGGCGTAGAGAGAGAGAGAGTGTGTGTGGCATGAGTCTGAGTGGGGTGTGGGTGGTCTAAGAGAGAGAGTGAAGAGGTATGTGGGGCATTGGAACAAGAATAGGTATATCGAACCACTGTTGAGCCATTCAACCAGTAGACATAGGAATCCAAACTAGACTTCATTCATGTTCTTTAACTTTCCAAGTAACTGGGAGGTAAGCGAACTATGAAAAACCTTCAAGAAATACGGGACGGTGTCAGATATCTATATGGCAAAAAAAACAAACGAAAAATGGCGATAGATTTGGCTTCGTAAGATTCAGATCTATAGCAAACAAGGATGAAATGGCGGCTACTCTAAATACGATCTGGATAGGAACCTATAGGTTGCGCGTGTTCATTGCAAACAATGGAGAGAAGGAAAGAGATCGAGACAAACCTATACACCATGGTAAAAGCTCGGTTGAGTCGGGGAAGCAGACTGAGGGGAATCGGACGGATGGAAAATCATAAGTGAAGATCAACAATAAGTCCTTCGTTGATGTGGTTAGAACAGGCAGGCAATTGGATCCGAACGATGACAATCCGAAACCACTAGTTTTGGGAGAATGGGAAGCCGATAAGGAGACTTTAGAATATCTTCAAGATTGCGCGGTGGGAGCTCTAGAATCGATGGACAACCTCCAGGCGGTTAAAGTGGTATGTAACCCGGAAAAGAAGGAAGGCGGGAGAGTGAAACTAGTTGGAGGACGAAACATATTACTAAAATTCGACTCAAAGGAAGCAAGAGACAAAGTGTTGAAGAACAAGACACACGACCTCCATCATTGGGTAAAAGACTTAAGGATGTGGTCGTTTGGGTTCCGACCATTGGATAGACTTGTATGGTTGAGAATTGAGGGCGTACCATTGCACATTTGGAAAGAAGAGATGTTCATGGAGATCGCTTGTAAATGGGGGAGAGTTCTAAAAATAAAAAATTGTAGCCTGTTAAAAAACTCAAACTTAATGTGGGGAAAGGTGCTGGTAAGCACAAGTGACGTGTCTAAAATATCCGAGATAAGAAGCATTCGTGTGGGGCATCTGTTCTTCGTGATCAAGGTGGAAGAAGAGAAACAAAGTCTGATGGAAATCCATACCGACGATGAGAATCAAGATGAGTCATTGGAAAGTGAAGGGAACGAGAATAAATTGGCCATCCCGTCTGAATGGAGCGAAGGGGCAACTGATGATGACGAGTACATAGAAGAAAGCGTTTTCCACGGTGAGACGATGAGAGAAGGTGATAATAACAGACCGAGGGAGAAGACGGAAGGAATGGTATCAATGAAATCAAAATCTGAAAAATACCGAAAAACACACCGGAGAACTTGGTAGACAGTGGGGTGCGTCGATGAGAACAAATGGGTGTCGAAGAGTCACCAGAAAACTCGATGGGTATCGGGATGCGTCGAGGAGAACAGTTGGGAGTCGAAGAGGCGTCGGAGACGATTGTTGACGGAAAAGAGGAATTTTCGATAAAGGATACTGGGGATTCTAAAAAACAGCCGTCTGACAGCTGTAGGGATGATGTGCACGTTCTTGATAAATCCCAAGGAAAGTCTGCGAAAGAATTGCAAACTGAATCTGGGCCATGTCTTTTAATTGGGGCTACTATTATAGGTGGGCCTGAAAATGATTTTCAAGTTAAAGAGTCCAATTTAATGGGCTGGCAAGTGGGGGGATGGGCCTAATTGTGGAAATGATAATAATAATATGAGATGATTATTTGGGTTGGATTGTGGATTGGGTGGTTCAAACGCTCTATCAACAAACGAACCCATAAAAAAATGGGAGGAATTTTGGGGACACTAGACTTGGGTTAACATTCGAATTAGTAAACAGTAATCAGGATTGGGAAGTTGGGCGTCAATCATGGGTCGGGAACAACAAACAGAAGAGTGATTCACAAAGTGAGAAGAGCCATAAATCGGGGATGCAAATAAGAGAAAAGTCGTCCTTAAGGAAAGTCGAGACAGTGGGGTTCGGACGGGGACGGGTTAGTTTCCACTTCATGAAACAAATGGCAAGAAGTAGACAACAACAATTAAGTAAAAAAAAAGACGGTCGAAGAAATTGTTGGCAAGAAAGAACAAAAGAAAAAATTGGAAAGCGGAGGGGGGGGTCTATCTTTGATTCTTCAAAAGTGGTGATATCAAGTGAACTTAACAGTGTTGATAGTCAAGAAGGGTTGGAAGCATTCGGAAAATTGATAGGAGTCTCATGGAATCAAAAAGGCGGGCAAAGTAAGGAGAATGGCAGCAAGTGATAATCGTTAGGTATCCGATAAGTATCGTTGTCATATGCAGTAATCATGAAAATTTTATCTCTAAACATTAGGGGATTGGGGTCAAAATGTAAGAGGGATTGGGTAAAATAAATTTGTAGAAAGGAAAACTCGTGTATGATTGGTATCCAAGAGACAAAGATGAAGGAAATAAACGATAGACTTAGATTAGATCTGTGGGGCATAAAAGATGGGGATTTCTTCCAAGTCCCGACCATCGGGAACTCGGGTGGACTTTTATTGGCGTGGAGCAAAAAATCATTCATGGGCAAATACGTGATTCAGGACAAAAACTTCATCGCGGTTGTGGGGAAATGGGAAGATTGACATGGCTTAGTAGGTTGTGTTAATGTGTATGGACCTAGGGAGCAAAAGTACAGACTGGGACTATGGGGGAAACTAGAATTACTCTGTGAAAAATACGAGGTTAGTTGGGTCATCTTTGGCGATTTCAATGAAGTACGCAAAGGACATGAAAGATTGAACTTGGTTGTTAACGAGAAAGGTACGAAAGAATTTAATGATTTTATCAGAAGAAGTAAGCTTTCGGATGTTCCAATGGGTGGAAGGAAATTCACACGGGTTAGCGACGATGGTCAAAAGCATAGTAAATTAGACCGATTTCTAGTAACGGACGAATTCGGTGGGCTTTGGAAGAATTTGGGAGCTACAGTCTTGGAGAGAAAGTGGTCGGATCATGCACCGATAATGCTAACCGATCAAAGTCATGATTTCGGCCCTAGACCTTTTAAATTTTTTAATGCATGGCTAAAGGATGAAACTTTGGGGGATGTGGTAAGAGAGGCTTGGAATAAGGAGGTGACCTCTAGTAGACCGGATTGCGTGTTTAGGGACAAACTTAAGAATGTTAAAAGTGCACTAAAAGGGTGGTGCAAAGTTCGTTGGAATGATATTAGTAAAGACTTGGAAGCTAAGAGGATTGCGGTGAAGAAATGGGAAGAGGAAGTCGAGGGGAATCAATTGGCGCCGAATGATAGACAAAGGTGGATCGAAGATCGGAAAAATTGGCTCAAATTGGAAGAAAAAAATTTGGATATGACGAAACAAAAGGCAAAGGTGAAGTGGATCAAAAAAGGAGATGAGAATTCTAGAATTTTCCATTCGACAATAAAATTCAAAGAAAGGAGAAATTACATTCGGGGCCTTGATATAGGATCGGTATGGACGGTGCAACCAAAGAAAGTAAAGGATGTGGTTCACATCTTCTTCAAAGAAAAATTTTCAAACTTGGATATGGAGCGGCCACAGTTACGATCGGATCATATGAAAAAACTGACAGACGAGGAAGCCACAAGTATTGAAAGAAGAATATCGGAAGAATATGTTTGGAATGCAATTCATAATTGTGGAAGCAATAAATCACTGGGACTAGACGGTTTTACCATTGGGTTTATAAAAGCTTATTGGGGAATGCTTAAAGAGGACCCGTTGGCGGCAATAAATTGGGTGTTGGAAAAGGGGGAGATAAGTGAAGGGTGCAATGCCTCCTTCCTTACTTTGATCCTAAAAGTCGATAGCCCGCTTGGACTAAATGATTATAGACCAATTAGCTTAATCGGGATCTTTTGTAAAATTGTGGCGAAAGTGTTGGCTGATAGGTTAAAATCGGTCGTGAGCAAAGTAATTAGTAAAGAGCAAAGTGCCTTTATCAAGGGACGATTCATTCTTGATGGGGTGTTAATAGCCAATGAAACGGTGACTTATCTCAAAAAGGTGAAAAGGAAAGGAATGATCTTTAAAGTCGACTTCGAGAAGGCATACGATACGGCTGACTGGAAATTCCTCCTTGGCATGATGGAGAACATGGGATTCGGTGCTAAATGGAGAGGTTAGATCAAAGCGTGTCTAGAATCTTCCAATATTTCTGTATTGGTAAATGGTGCCCCATCAAGGGAATTCCATATGGAAAAAGGGTTAAGGCAAGGGGACCCACTTGCACCATTCCTATTTCTGATAGTAGCCGAGGGCCTCCACGTGATGATGGAAGAAGCCACGTCAAAAGGACTATTTGAAGGTTTAAAGGTGGGAGAAGATGAAGTTTCGATATCTCACCTCCAATACGCGGATGACGTTGTTTTCTTCGCCGAATGGAATTTATCCAATCTAAAGAACCTAATGAAAGTGTTAGAATGCTTTCACCTTGTGTTGGGTCTTAAGATAAATATAAGTAAAAGCAAGCTATTTGGAGTAGGCGTCCCGGACGAAGAATCTCAAGCATGGGCGGATGGGTTGGGATGTGGGAGCGGTGTCCTCCCTTTTACGTATCTCGGACTACCGGTTGGCGCATCGATGAAGAGAATTGAGCATTGGAAAGCGGTAATTGAAAAGGTTAAAAGTAAACTTGCATCGTGGAAGACAAAAATGATCTCGTTTGGAGGAAGATGGACATTGGTTCGTTCGGTTCTAGGTAGTGTTTCTCTATACTTCTTCTCCTTGTTTCGTGTCCCACAAGGAGTGTTAAAAATCCTTGAGAGTGTGAGATGTAATTTTTTTGGGGTGGGGGGGGTCTGGTGAGGATGTATTAAAAAAAAAGGGATGGCCTGGGTTAAATGGGATAGGGTCTTGGGGAGTTTTAAGAGAGGTGGCCTTAACATTGGGTCGTTGAGGGACGCGAATTGGGGCTTACTCGGGAAGTGGTGGTGGAGGTTTCATGAGGAGAGAGACGTGTTTTGGGTAGAGGTCATTAGAAGTCTCTATGGGAAGGACGGGGCTCTATTAGGGGAGTCTTATAGGAACTTGGGGGAGGTTCGACATGGTGTTTGGGTAAAAAGTCCAACAGACTATGGTCGTACGACATAAGGTAAAAGACGATTTTTCTTCAGGCGACCTCGACTAAAATGGTTAAATATCCGTCCAACGAATATCATCGTACGACATGATTTCAGTTACTAATTTGCAACATACTTTATATTATATTTAATGCAGGATTTCAAGGACGTTTATGAAGAGAGATCATAACGGAAGACGTTACCAACAATAACGGATATAACGGATACTATCATCAATATCAAACGGTTACTCTATTAAAGATATGCATTCAAGACTTGCTAACGGACAAACAGAGTATAAATATGAAGATTGAACTTCATATTCGATCATCTGATACTCAGACTTTACAAGCTCACGAATTACGCTCTTTAACTCACTCATTCTCTCTTGAAGTTCATAAAATTTACTATTATTTGTCGCACGACGCACGACCGAGGTCTAAACTACACACGACGCACGACCGACTTTACTTTATCGTATTGTTTTACATTATATTACACTTGTAACAATTGTTTTAAAGAACGACGTCCCTGATTGACGTCCATAGTGCACGACGACTCACACTCGTCCGCGGTTTTTACCCATTTTAGGGGTTTTCCGCGTCACCAATTCTCTCGTCTTATTTACTTTATTTTTATTATAGTCGTACGATTATTGTTGTTACTTTCTTTGGTTGGATCAAGCTCCACATTTACCTTAAATTTTCCTTGTGAGATTTTTGGCATAAACAGTTTGGCGCCCACCGTGGGGCTCCATCCAAAGGAAATCTTCAATAATCTCACGACAGACTAACGTTTTCTCTTAGTGTTTTCTTGTCTAGTTATCCAGGATAATGGCATTCCAAGGAACTCAAGATCATATCGTAGCTCAAATGAACATGGAGCTAACAGTTGTTCGTGCTCGTATTGACGCCTTAACAACTCAAGCTCGACAAGCAGCTGAAACCATCGAGAATTTGAGAAATCAAAATGGGAACAATGTGACAAGGATCACGAATGCTTACGTTGGTACTTGGAATGTACCCCCTCCATTACCAAATTATCCTCGTCCACCATCAATTAACCCTGCAACTTTTGTGATTCCAACCATGCCTATGGCCTCTATTCCATTCAATGGATATGCCTCTGATGCCTTACAGCAGACTAGCTTCAATAGGTATGGCCATATTCCATTGGGTACATCAAATGGTGTTCCTTTAGATCCCGTTGCACAAAGATTAAAGCTTCTGGAAGAGCCAAATGAACGTGTCCTATCAATGTTGGCCAAATTGCCGGGGGCAGCAGTTCCAGTTGATGTCGAGCCACGTACAGGATTTCAGGCGTCACCGTTCGTTGACGAGATCGCGTTGGTAGACGTCCCAAAGAAGTATAGCATTCCAACCTTCAGTCCAAAGTACTCAGGCGTCACTGATCCAATGGAACACGTCACCCAAAACAAGCAACTTATGTGGACTGTCTCAATACCGCACCAATTCCAAGAAGTTTGCATGTGCAAAAGTTTTGGGGCGACCTTGACCGGGGCAGCTTTACAATGGTTAATAAATCTCAAACCTAAAACTATTGGGTCTTTTGCAGAACTGGTGAATCAATTCACTCAACAATTCGCTAGCAGCCGAAAAATGGAGAAGCAAACAAGCGACCTCTACTACGTCGTGCAGAAGAGTGGAGAGTCTATCCGGGGCTACTTTAATCGGTTCAACGCAGAGATGATTAGTATCCGTAACTGCGATGTAAAAACAACAATCGAAGCATACAAACGAGGTCTGGACGATAGTTCCGGATTATATCTCGATCTTACAAAGTATCCTCCGGAAACCTTTGAAGACGTACGAGCACGGACACTTGCCCATATGAGGGTCGAGGATGACCTTGCATTCAGAAATAAACACTTGGGCGACCGAAAAAACTTAGGTGTTAAAAATCCTGACTTTAAATCAAAGTCATCCAATCGATTGGAACCTACTAAGCAGATTTCAAATGTCAGATTTGAAAAGAAAGGACCGGCGACTTCTAAATTTGTCCAGTATCCTAAGGTGTCATCTTATGGTTTCCCTGGATCAGCTAAAGACGTCGTCGTATCCTTGAAGCAGCTTCAGCAAAACGTACGATGGCCAAAGAAAAATGACAAAGACACCGACAAGAAGGACAAAACCAAATGGTGCGACTTCCATAATGACTTCGGTCATATAACAGATGATTGCATCGCCCTCAAGAAGGAGCTGTCCTGGCTCAATTCAAAAGGTTACTTGCAAGAATTGACGGAAAAGAAAGATGCACGTCCCGCATCCCCAGAGCACGCCAAAGTGATTAATTGTATCATCGGAGGTTCTGATATCTGTGGGACCACCTATTCACCCGCTAAAAGACATGCCAGTCGCGGTCCTGATGATCGACCAATTCCGAAGGAGGCACGACTCAAAGAGGACGCCAAACTGGAAGCTATGCCTTTGACGTTCGATCAGGCGGATCTTGATGACGTACATCAGAAGCATCATGACAGACTAATTACCCAATTGAGCATTGGGAATTGTCTGACCAAAAGGATACTCGTCGACGGAGGTAGTTCAGCTAACATTATCTTTTTTGATGCAGTGAAAGCAATGGGCATTGACAAATCCGAGATTACACGACGTTCGACCACACTCGTTGGGTTTAATGGTGGAGCGACAAACACCATGGGGGAAATCACACTCCCAGTATATGCTAAAGGAGTCAACAGATAGACGAAATTCAATGTCGTCGATTGCTTATCAGCTTATAATGTTATTCTTGGGCGACCTTGGATTCATGACATGAAGGCTGTGCCTTCGACATATCATCAAACCCTGAAATTTCCCACGCAATGGGGAGTACAGGAAATCAAAGGCGAGAGAAAGGTTTCTAGGGAGTGTTACAAAGTTTTCTTGAAGCCCCCGAAGCAGACAGTATAGCAATTACAGAACCAGGACGTTCCTGGGACTAACGACGACTATCGCTTGGAAGCTGTCGTCTTAAACCAGGATAAGCCTGACCAGATGGTTTACATAGGTTCGACGCTCGACCCTTCCTTTAAAAAGCAACTAATTTCTTTTTTGCAGGACCACTATGATTGTTTTGCTTGGACGCATGAAGACATGGTGGGTATCGATCCGAGTATTATTTCTCATAAACTCAACATCGATCCATCATTTAAACCCGTTCAACAGAAAAGACGAAAATTTGCTCCTGAGAGGAATAAGGTTATCAACGACGAAGTTGATAATTTACTTAAAACAGGAAAAATACGAGAAGTCAAGTATCCAGATTGGCTCGCTAATGTTGTAGTAGTCCAAAAGAAAAATGGCAAATGGCGAGTCTGCATTGATTTCACAGACCTTAACAAAGCTTGCCCGAAGGATCCATTTCCATTGCCACATATTGACTCTATGGTCGACGCTACAGCAGGACATGAGCTACTCACGTTCATGGATGCATATTCTGGGTATAACCAGATATTGATGCATTCAGACGACCAAGAGAAAACAGCCTTCATGACGGATAAAGGTATTTATTGTTACAAAGTAATGCCTTTTGGTCTTAAAAATGCAGGTTCGACATATCAACGATTGGTGAATATGATGTTCAAAGAACATTTGGGTGATACTATGGAAGTATACATCGATGACATGCTTGTCAAATCGAAACATGCGGACGATCATATCGGACATTTGAAGCAGTCGTTCGACATCTTGCGTGAATACAAGATGAAGTTGAATCCGACGAAATGTTCCTTTGGAGTTCGAGCTGGAAAATTTCTCGGTTATATGGTCACACGACGAGGAATCGAAGCTAATCCAGAACAGATTAAAGCAATTGTCGAGCTAAAATCGCCCAGAAATTTTAAAGAAGTCCAACGTCTTACAGGACGTGTAGCAGCACTGAACCGGTTCATTTCTCGGTCATCCGACAGATGTCATTTATTCTACAATGTCCTGCGAAAGAATAAAGGGTTCGAATGGACGGACAAGCATGAAGAAGCGTTGCAGCAACTCAAAAAATACATGACGTCGCCTCCTTTCCTCTCTAAACCTGAGAAAGGTGAAACTCTTCAACTTTATCTAGCTGTTAGCACTAATTCGGTAAGTGCGGTTCTTATACGAGAAATCGATAGTCGACAACTGCCAATTTACTATGTAAGTAAAACCCTATTAGACGCAGAAACCAGGTATTCGTCCATAGAAAAACTCTTACTTTCATTAGTCATGGCTGCTAAAAAGCTACGACATTATTTTGAGTCACATCCTATAATTGTGGTAACTAACTTTCCCTTAAAATCTGTGTTAAGAAAACCCGAGTTAACAGGACGATTAGCTAAATGGAGCATTTACCTCAGCAACTTTGATCTGGATTTCAAGCCCAAAACGGCGATCAAGTCACAGATCTTAGCCGATTTCATCTCAGATTTCAGTCCAGAGCTAGAAAGCACGATGACGTCCGACAAATTAATTGTGGCGACTTTGCACGACACTACGTGGATGCTCGACGTGGATGGTTCGGCAAATATACGTGGCACAGGCTTGGGTGTCGTCCTACAGTCCCCACAAGGGGGCAAAATGGTATATTCCATACGGTGCGATTTCAAAGCAACAAATAATGAGGCAGAATATGAAGCATTGATTGCAGGAATCAAAATTGCTCACGACTTGGGGGCAACACGTCTGCACGTCCGAAGTGACTCATCCCTAGTTGTTAACCAAATCAATGGAGAGTTCGCAGCAAAAGATTCAAGGATGATTGCCTATTATAAAATAGTCAAAGAAGAAGCAAAGAAGTTCAGTCACTTTGTAATCGAACAAATACCAAGAGATCAGAACACTCAAGCCGATGCATTAGCCAATTTGGGGTCAGCACTTAGTCGAACGACATTCGACAATATCCCAATAGTTCATCTTGCAACCCCTTCCATCAAGGAGGATGATAATATTTCAGTCGCACCAATTGAAGAAGAAAATTCTTGGTCGGACGACATTCGAAATTACTTAGAGCACGATCAATTGCCCGATGATAAAATGGAGGCGAGAAAAATTAGATTCAAAACGTCGAGGTACGTTATGATCAGAGGACAATTGTATCGACGATCTTCAACTGGTCTGAATTTGCGGTGTATCACCAGCAAGGCACAAGTACATAAAATCTTACAGGATATGCACGATGGTGAATGTGGAAATCACTCCGGAAGCCGCAGTTTAGCCAACCAGATATCGAGACAAGGTTACTATTGGCCGACGATAAGACAAGATGCGACCAGGTATGTACTGTTGTGCGATGCGTGTCAAAGACACACATGTATGTCTCATAAACCTTCTGAACCTTTGCATTCGACTTTGATCCCATGGCCCTTTATGAAATGGGGAGTGGATATTGTTGGGAAACTTCCACCTGCTCCCGGGCAAAAGGTATTCCTTTTAGTTTTAACTGATTATTTCTCTAAATGGGTCGAAGCAGCGGCTTTTTCCCAAGTTCGGGATAAAGAAGTCGTTTCTTTTATCCAGACTAACATCATTTGTAGGTTTGGAGTTCCATCTGAAATAACATGCGACAATGGGACACAATTTATCAGTGACCGAACGCGAAGGTTTTGTGAAGAAAGAAATATCAAGTTAGTAACATCGACGCCTCGATATCCACAGTCGAATGGTTTAGCTGAGTCGAGCAATAAAACTATCATTAATTCACTCAAGAAACGACTTAAAGCTGCCAAAGGAAAATGGGTGGAAGAATTGCCTTCCGTTCTATGGGCTAATCGTACGACACCTCGTACGTCCACAGGACAGACTCCCTTTTCCTTAGTCTATGGATGTGAAGCTGTGTTACCTATTGGGGTACGACTACCGACTTCAAGACATACGTCTGTTGAACATAACTTGGTCGATCTAAGTTATGATCTCGACGCCCTAGAGGAACTTCGGGAAGCTGCTCACATTCGCATGGCGTCGCAGAAGCAAGTTGTCGAGCGACATTTCAATAAAAATGTCCAGGTCAAAGTTTTTCAAGAAGGCGACTACGTCTTGCGACGTGTGTTTCAAAACACTCAAGAACCTAATGCAGGTAAACTTTCCACTAAGTGGGAAGGGCCTTATCAAATCTCTGGTATCGTGGGTAAAGGAGCTTATAGACTCCAAACCTCCGATGGTCGAGATCTCCCACGAAGTTGGAATGCAGTTCATCTAAAGAGGTATTTCTTTTAAATTCCATATTTAGTTCCTTCGATTATTTTTTAAGAAAAATTACTAACTTAAGCATCGGAGGGTCGTTGGTCAAACCAACGACCACCCCGCTAATGTTGTTCTTCGCAGGGACGCACGACTTAACTAAGATTTTCATGTCAAGTAATACTCATACGATCGCATGTATATGGTTGGTTGTAATTGTTGTTAAAGGTTAATTTTTTACACTTGACTCCCAGTATGTATATTTATATATACGAAAACCATTATTACGATTGCACTTGCTCGATCGTAAAACTCAGTTGATTTCATTATAGCATGTTAATGAATGATGGTTTGGTCGAATGTATAATATATAGTGACTTTGTATCTTCTTAAACTTACTTGACATGCTTTTGAAAAAACAAAGTAAGTGACGAGCATTGATAAACAAAAGAAACTTTTTTCATTTTCAAAAAAAAATAAAAATTACAAGTATAAGAGACAACCACAGACGGCCGACCCTTAATGGTAAATCTAAAGGAAAATAAGCTAAGAAGGAGGAACGTCAAGTTGTTCCTGCACGACGTCGGTCTCTACTGTTTCCGCCTCTTTTCCGTCATCGCTCCCCTCCAGGTCATCATCTTCATCGAGGTCCCTTTCGGTTCCCACGGTGTCAAGATAAGTCTTGAGCTCCTCGGCGGCCGACACCATGGGATTCTTCCCACTCAGATGACGTCTCATCAAAGCAGCTCGGGCTGTGAGACGAGAAAAAGCTTCAATATGCCTATTCTCCTCTTCTAAATCTTTGACGTCGCCCTCTAAACTTTCGACTTTCTTGAGGAGGGACGTGACTTCATCAGCAGAGGTAGCAGCAGCAGTAGTGGCCTTTATCTTCTCCACCTCCAGCTTGGACGTTAAGGCCTCAAGTTCAAGGACATGGTCCCTGAACTTGATTGTCTCACTTTGATCTTCGACAAGTTTGGTCTTAAGACTCTCGACCTTCTTCTTATCGGCCTCGACCGCCTCCAAGGCGACCTTCTCCCTCTCAAGAGCCTCATCAGCCCTTTTCTTGACCTCAGGGAAGGACGTCCTGAGACCTTCCATCTGAGCGAAGAAGCTCAGACAGGACTGGAAAGCCTGCACAACAGCAGAGAAAGGGTTAATAAAAAGAAATATAATGAAGGGAGTAAAGAATAAGTAAGACGTACCATGAAGGAAAGACCAGCAGCATGCGCCCCCGTATCCTCGACCTGAGACTCCTTGTATCGGTCGTAGAAGGTCGGGAGAAGGAATTTTCCCAAGTGTGGAAAAATGACGTCCCTTTCGAGAACGTCATTTGCCATGAAGTCAGATAGGAGAGTGACTTTGAATGTCGTCTCTCCCACCTTCTCCTTGTTCTTCTCTTCCTTTGAAGAAGAAGAAGGAACTTCGGAGATGGGCTTATTAACGCCCGACACCCCCGATAGGGGAATGTCCTTCGTCACCTGGGTCGAGCCTCCAAGCTCGACACCAGCAACAGTTCCCTTCATCGGTGACGCCCCTGGAAGGGACGTCAAAGTAACGTCACCCGACTTCTTAGGCGAAGTCCGAGGTTGCTTGCCTCGAACACGTCTTGGATCTACCCCTGTGGAAGGGGCAGATCTTTTCTTCGATTTCTCCCTTCCTTGACGAGCGAGCTCTAATTGCTCGGCTCGCCTAGCAGCAGCCGACTTTGCAGTTGCGTCTCCTAAAAAAGAAGAGACAGAAAGAGTAAGTTAGAGAATACTTACGATACATAAGAAGGAGGTATTGTTGAACAAACTTACTCGTCATCTCTTCTTCTCTTTCTTCTTCTCTCTCTTCTTCTATATTCTCTCCTTCCTTCAAAGAACCCTCGGTAGGTGTAACTTCAGCGACTAGGACGACTTCGTCCTCCTCGTCGTTCGACCGAAGAGAGAATGAACGATCGACAATACTTCTCTCTAAGATTCTTTGAACCTTGTTGAGAGAATCCCTCCTTGGCTTCACGACACTGAAGTCAATCACTGTAAAACAAAGACATATATTAGATAAAAACGCACGATAAAAACGCACGACCAAAATGCACAACAAAAACGCACGATAATAAACCTACCCGATTCATTCCAGCCTGATGACAACCATTGGCTGTCTTCGTCACTTACAGATGCCACTTGAAGGAAGACATACCGATGTTTCCACCCACGGTCGTTCACCGCGGTGTTAAGTATCAGTACGTTATCCCCCTTTGAACGAGGAAACAAGCTATAACGGTGATAACCATCTGGTCGCACGCTATAGGCTGTCAAGAGGTCGTTCACGTTGAACGGTACCTCCCACTCGGCTGTGAGACGATCAATCACTTGGACAATACGCCAGAATTGAGGCATTAATTGTCCAGGTGTCAAATCAAAGGCATCTAAAAACGCCCTGACTAAAGGGCTAAAAGGCCAAGAGAAACCTATCTTAAAGGGGTACTCGTACAAAACACAGTATCCCCTCGGAACCTCGTCCGGCCTTAAATCCTCCGGCGACACTAGATTTATCTCATCTAGAAGTTTAGCCAAACTCTTGAAAAAATCTATGTGTTCTTCTTCCCTGAACAAACTTACTGGCTCACTCGACATTTGAAAGTCAGGGATGTTAAGAGTCGCACACCAATAACTCAAAATATCCCAAACTTTCCTAGGTTTTCTAGCTATAGATTTTCTATGCATAAATCAAACACAAAGGAAGGATTGAAAATCGTACCTTAAATAACAGTCTAAACCTCGAATTTAGAGTGGAAAGGATTCTGATCGCTCGGAAATCTCGCCGGAGATATATATTTTCTAAGAAATGTAAGCGTAAAGAAGGAAAGGATTAGCAACAATCCTTATTTATATTGTAAATTTGGAAACCGAATCAACCGAGAAAATAGATCGCCAGTCGTCATTTGACACGTGTCACCTGTGTCAGAAGAAATACTCGAGTACGTCCTTCCAATATGCGACACTTGTCCCTAATTAGCTATCTGGATGATTACTTGTGCAGGTGATGACGTCATTATCTAGTTAGAAATGAACCGATTTGATTCTAATCGAAAGACCCGCGTTTTCTTTTGCAACACGTGTTTTAATCTTAAATTTAAATTTCAAAAAGTTGTTGCTTGAATTTTAAATTTGGGGGCAAACTGTTTGGGTAAAAAGTCTAACAGACTATGGTCGTACGACATAAGGTAAAAGACGATCTTTCTTCAGGCGACCTCGACTAAAATGGTTAAATATCCGTCCAGCGAATATCATCGTACGACATGATTTCAGTTACTAATTTGCAACATACTTTATATTATATTTAATGCAGGATTTCAAGGACGTTTATGAAGAGAGATCATAACGGAAGACGTTACCAACAACAACGGATATAACGGATACTATCATCAATATCAAACGGTTACTCTATTAAAGATATGCATTCAAGACTTGCTAACGGACAAACAGAGTATAAATATGAAGATTGAACTTCATATTCGATCATCTGATACTCAGACTTTACAAGCTCACGAATTACGCTCTTTAACTCACTCATTCTCTCTTGAAGTTCATAAAATTTACTATTATTTGTCGCACGACGCACGACCGAGGTCTAAACTACACACGACGCACGACCGACTTTACTTTATCGTATTGTTTTACATTATATTACACTTGTAACAATTGTTTTAAAGGACGACGTCCCTGATTGACGTCCATAGTGCACGACGACTCACACTCGTCCGCGGTTTTTACCCATTTTAGGGGTTTTCCGCGTCACCAATTCTCTCGTCTTATTTACTTTATTTTTATTATAGTCGTACGATTATTGTTGTTACTTTCTTTGGTTGGATCAAGCTCCACATTTACCTTAAATTTTCCTTGTGAGATTTTTGGCATAAACAGGGGAGTATTGTGAAAGTAGGGGGTGTTGGAGAAGGAAGGTATTCCATTTCCGAACTCTTTTTGTAAAGAAGTAGGGGAGGGGTCGGAGACGCGATTTTGGGAGGATAGGTGGATCTCAAACGTAAGGCTAAAAGAGGCTTTCCTGTGACTTTTCCAATTAGAGATATCTAAAGATATCTCGGTGTTAGAAAGAGGCGAATGGAGAGATGATAGGTGGGTGTGGAAGTGGGGGTGGAGACGGGAACCGAGGGGAAGGGAACTAGGGGAATTAGATAATCTACGGGAATTACTACAAAATGTGGATCCAAAAAGAGAAGGAAAGGATCGAATAAGGTGGAGTTTGGATAAAAATGGAGAATTTTCGGTAAAAAAACCTTAGGCAAGTCTTGGAGGATAGGAGGTTTAGTAGGGGGTCGGGTGGAGAAGAGACGAAGTGGAGTAAGGCGGTGCCAAAGAAAATAATCATCTTCTTGTGGAGGGTGAGTTTAGGACGGATCCCAACAAGAGTGGTTTGAGACAAATTGGGCATAGAACTATACTCTATTTTGTGTCCTCGATGCGGGGCTGGGGTAGAGTCGGTCGACCATGCGTTAGTGAGTTGTGAAGAGGTGAAAAAATTGTGAAAAGAGGTAGGGAGATGGTGGAATTTGAGTGTGGACTCGATCGATTCAGTGGCTGACTTGTTCGGTCTAGTGGAACAATTGGAAGACAATATGAAAGGAGAAAATAGGTAGGAGGTTGTGTGTTGGTGCTTGGTGTATCTTATTTGGGACAACCGAAATAGAATGGTATTTGAAGCGAAAAAGGACAAGATATGGGAACGATGCTTCGAATTTCAGTTAAAAACATTTGAGTGGATTACCAAGAGGGATAGCCACCTAGCTTGTGATTGGGTGACGTGGTTATCGAATCCCAGGCTGTAAAAGGGCTGTTGTTACTGTTTGTAGAGTGAGAAGAGAAGGTATGGACCGATACAGGCAGGGTTGTGTTTGCGGGATGCAGATTGAAAGTCACTTCAGATCAGCGAGGCGCAAAGGGCTACTGTTACTGTTTGTAGTTTCGACTAGAATGTTGGGGATATGGTGCAGCGCAGCGAGGGCGGGAATGTGGCTGTCGAAAAGGAAATTCGATTGGGGCGGCTATCTCCTGGACTGCCCCTTCGGACAACAGCTCATCGTGTTCGGTCGAGATGGTTCTCGTGCAGATCGATGGTAGGGTGAGTGGGGATCCCTCTGTGAGGTTTGGAGATGGTACCGAACGCGTTTTCGATCAATGCTGGATGGGTGCGGCTGTTTGTAACTCGCAAACTTCGCGACGGCTTATTCGGCCATTGCTTTCTTGTTGACTTTCTGGTTCGTCTTGTATAGTTGGTTTATCATTGTCGGGTCAATTCCGGCCGCGTTGTATTTGTCGACGTTCGTTTTTTTTGGTGCAGTAATATAAGTTTTCTGCCGTTCAAAAAAAAAAAAACGTTGTGAGTTGTTGCCGATATTTTTTACATGCGTAACTGATAAACCATTAAATCCGTTTATCCATTAGGTTATACATGAATGTTTACGACAATTACTTTTCAATATTTTCCTATCGTAGATGCAACTCGAATTTATTTGTTGGAAACATTTTATGTGTGTCTAAAAATCGATTATTAGAACTATTTGAACTGTGAAACCGAGTAATAGTCATTTACAATTTTTTAGTCGACACATAATAAAAGCATTTGGTTAACAAGATTTTCTATTCAACACTTGTTTTAGACACAAGGACATAATGGTCGTTTTTACTCGGTCAACGCTTAGTACAAAATATTTGGTAAACAACAAATTATGGTCAGCAGTTATCCCAATCAGATATCTTAGTATGTCAGATCTTACAAAATATTTGGTAAAGAAGCCTTTAGGGTGGGATTAGTCGTAGGTCGCAATACGACGTCGTCACTCGAGGCCTTGCACCCAAAATTGATGCGGGCATACAGGGTTTTGCTTAAACCCTAAAACCCTCTTCGTAGAGATTTCTACCAGAAAGCTGAAGGCCTATCTCCAATCTAATGAGTACTCACTGTTTTTCATTGTAGAATTTGAAGAAAAATGCATTTGAATTGTTGTTTTTATTCTGTAAGTGATTTTGAAATGCAGCTTTTTTGTTGAACTGGTAGGAGCTTGTGCGTTCGTTTCGGAGATATGGAGGAAGAAGCAATTGAATTTGAATACAGTGAGTTCCATGCAGATTAGTAGTACCATGAGGTGCTATGAAGGTTCTCGCCAGCTTCATTCCAGCTATCGTTTCGTTCGATCGCCGTTTAAGGTAACTCAGATATTCATTGTTTTGAACTGCTGCCCATGGCCCAAGCCACGATTGCCATGGGCCAGGGCCGGGCCTGATGGTCAAGCCTCAAGCCTTAGGAGCCACAGGGAGGCCATGATGTCTTTAAAGGCGTTGACTTATGACTGCAAATTTAAGAAGTAAGAAAAACGGTTATTCGATGATATTAAACCATTTAAATTAAGTTATATACTATAAACCAAAAAGTAAGACCCTAAAAAGGTTAAAAAAACAAATATCGTGTTACAAAAACCTTGCATTGGGCCATGGTGTGCCACATGCGTTAACATGACGTCAGATCGTTAACTTCAGACACGAGACACGAGCCCTGAGTCACAACCCACCATGGCGAACCATGTAGAACACTGGTACAAGTAAAAGAATTTGTTGTTTGGAAATTAGAGATTTGATTAATGGCTGCGAAGTTTGTGCAATGCATGGTGATACTTTTCTACTTGTTTAGATAATATCGAACTTAAACCTATGATGGAAAGTAGAAAAATTTATAAAAAGGACGGGGGATGAAATCCCAAGATTCTATGGCGGTTTTTGGGAGAATAACCGACTCCTATGGTTCACCATTGGGTTTTTGTGGGGATGACCCTGTTTTGGACCTACAAGATAATTTCATATCTTTTTCTTCCTACTCTTTGGTTCGCACTTCAGAATAACTGATTTATAGTGCTTCTTGTTGTAGGAGGTAACACGCCAAGTGTCTGTGTTCCATCATAATTCTCTTACTGGTTCTTCTATTCACCAGTGTGGATTCTTTTCATTTGCATCTTCTCAAAATAATGAAAATGAGAGTGTCCAACCCGGGAATAAGACAGGGAGTACCGTGGAGGCCAATAATGCTCATGGAACCAGACATCCTGAGAACAAAGTGGATTCGGGTGCCTCTGACATATCCCAGTCTTCCAAAAGAAGGAGAAGAGGTACTAAAAGAACTAAATTTTCTGATTCAGATTCAGATTCTGAAAACGACCTATCCAGGGATGATTTAGTAAAGCTTCTGGCAAAGAAAGAAGAACTTCTAAACAAAAGGAACAAGGAGATGGAGATTATGCAAGAAAAAGGTCTAAGGAGTTTTGCTGAAATTGATAATGTTATTGAGAGGACAAAACGAGAAGCAGAAAACTCAAAAAAGTTTGCCATACAGGTTTTCCTTAATCATCCATGTTTTAAGAAAAAAAAAATCTATTGTTTGTTTTTTAATCTGATACTATGGTTGCAGTCATTTGCAAATAGCTTGCTGGACGTTGCAGATAATCTTGGTAGGGCCTCGTCAGTTGTGAAAGACAGATTTACAAAAATCGACACAACTGAAGACCCTGCCGGAGCTCTACCACTTTTAAACACATTGCTGGAAGGTGTTGAGATGACAGAAAAACAACTGGCAGAGGTAACTGTTTGTTTGCTCCAGAATTGGTAACCGCTGTGATCCATTTATGTATTAACAAAATGGTTCTTTTTATCAACAATTAAATCCTTGAAATGTGAAAAAACAGCCTTTTTTTCGTTGCCCTTTGAGCTTAACAGGTATTCAAGAAGTTTGGAGTGGAAAGATATGATCCTGTGAATGAACAATTTGATCCGAATAGGCATAATGCAGTATTTCAAGTACCAGATCCATCAAAGCCTCCAAATACCATTGCTGTCGTAATGAAGGTATGCTGCCTCACATTTACTTGTACTCGAAAATTGCTATGTTTAACTAGACACATAGTTTTTATAAATGTTTCACCATTAATCAAATATTTCAAATGCGCAAATATAATGTGGGAATCTTGTGGACGAAAACATCAACGTTAATAGATGGGGAAGTATTCTTTTCTTCTAAATGTGGCTGTCAGCATGCCAATTGTTAAGGAGATAATATATGATCATGTCAAAATCTTGGCCAATATTTGATGGGGATATGGTTAGGACATCTAAATTTTGCCCAATATTTGATGGGAATTAGATGCTTACTGAATTAATGTTAATAGAAAAACATCTTGTTTGATGGACAATCTATATACCATTTGTTTAATTGTGAAAAACACTAGACAAATAATTGAAGACACATGCTTAATTTCTAAATCATGTTAGCATGTATTTGAAAGATATGTTATATAAGAAAGATATTGAGTATCAGATACAAATACGACCGTATCCACTTCCACACCTATTTATAACGGATATGGTTTGGATGAAATTAAATTAACCAGATTTTTGGATACCCCATTTGCTATTCAAATTATTTGTCCAGATCAAGGGGGCATTAGGCAAGATAGCTTTTTGGATTATATTTCAAAGATTCAATCTGTTGGCCAGTGTGGTTTATGCTCTATTTCAGTTACGCATTTAACTTGATAGAAGAAGTGAATTTGTATTCAGTATGTCATCCATCTTTTTAGTTTTTACTGTGGCTGTTATAGATTTCAGAATACAGTTATTTTGTTCAATAGTCATGAAACCAAAAAGAACCTTTTTGTATATTTGCAGCCGGGATACACACTGCATGAACGAATCATACGACCAGCTGAAGTTGGTGTAGTGGTAGGTTTGGCCACAGACGATAAGGAGACAGACTAGTCAACTTCTTATTACTGGTACTTGAAATCGAAATTTCTTAATGTTACTTCATATATTTTTCAAATATCTTGCACTTTCTCTTGCTACCAACATTGTATAATGCCTTTACTGATGATATTTAATGAAAATAAGAATCCTAACAATAACTGTGAAGATGTAAATACTATAGAGAACAAAAGTCTCATTTCGATTTACTTTTTAGAGATTCTGCTCTCATGTAGAAGCCAAGTTTTCATGTCAAAGCTGTGTTACTCAATTCACCAACTACAAACATAAATACAACAAAGGTAAAGACTTGTTGGAGAATTCACAACATTAGTCACATTTTCTTATACTCGATGACAGTTTAAACCTTTCACTAATAAGAGTCAATTGTTGCAATTTTTATGGACATAATGATTAGAGATGGGCATCCATGACCGATCTCAAGCACGGTTCAAAAAGGCTGCCATGGCTAAAACACGTCTCCGTCGTTACGATAAGACCCATAGCATTTGTGTAAGGCGTGGCTCACAAGTCACACCATGGTGCCATGAGGTGCGACAGACACGTGTTTTTCACAAGACGTGGGGTTTTTCAAAATTTAATTTTTTTTTAACTTTTGTGTTTTTACACTTTTAACTTTAAATTATATATTTTTACACAACTTAATTAATCACAAAACTCGCATTTTCTTGGATTTATACATGTCATGGACTTACAATTAAAACGAAGTTGTAAAACTATTCTAATTCTATTTTAAATATCTGATTACAAACTTTTTATATAAAACTAGTTAATTTATATGAATATAAAAAAATAATATCATTATATTATTAAATAATAAATAGAAAACTTATCAAGGGAGAACCTTTAAAAAAAAAAGAACCGAGGAACCATGAGAAAACAGAGATGTCAAATTAAAGATAATAAAATGATCGGTTTTTTTGGTGTAATTTGTTTCGTTTCAATTTTTATTATATTTTGTCAATTTTTTATTTAAAAAACAGTGTGAGATTTTTTTATCTTTATAAAAAGGTGGTTATAATCACCCTTTTAATCATAATCATTGGACCATCTTAATCTAACGGCTTGGATGGGTTCTTCGGTTCTTTTTTTTTTTAGGGTTCTCTTCCGATTTCACCCCTATAACATACAAATTTGTCGCCTTATGTCACACCTTAAAAACATATGCTGCGTCCTCGGCATGACGTGTAAGGCTTAAAACTTGAACTCGGCGTCACGTAATGTCTTACGCCACTTTAAGGCTATGTTTGGCAAAAAAAAAGCTAGCTTCAACTAGCTTATAAGCTAACTTATCAGCTAGCTTATCAGCCAGTGTACATGTTTGGATGACCATAAAGCTAGCTTATCAGCTACAAGATAGCTTAGCTTTTTTTTTGCCAAACATAGCCTAACCTTGATCTCAAGTAATTGGTCACATTTATCCGGAAACTGTGCCTGCTTCAAAACCAATTATCAAGGGACCGATAGGGTGTAACCGGTCAACCTCAACGACTTACCCAAATCGGTCCTACACCGGGTTTTGTTTCACCAATTGGAAGGACCAAAATGATGCACTACTTTTTAACATAACTATTTGTATTTTAAATAATTTTCACGTAACTATTTTTTATTTTTAAACGAATTGTTGTTGGAGTATATAATGTTTTATTTAAACAGTTAAATCTTATTTAAATATACAATAAAGATTAAGAAAATAGTTTAAAAAATACAAATTATCAGCAACCAGTTAACAGTCGTTAGTTCTAGTATTTTCAATCGAACCGGCAACCGGTTATAACCAGGGGCGGACGCAGACCTATAACAGACCTAGAGGGTCATGTGTACACGCTCAATCAATTTTTCACGAGTAGATTTTTTTTCTTAGGTATGAAAGGTACAGTCGCTAAACTTTGAGATGTGCTTTGCAATATTAGAATATACAAAGCATATCAAACAAGAAACCAAAAAATATCTGGAAATCAACACAAAAATTGAAAGTCTTTGGAACGGGTGCATTTAGGTTAAAACCACTTCGGGCTTACGTCTGTCTTGCTCAAAATATCGATTCTATTTGAAAAAATGTATTTTAATCCCTAAATCACACAACTGACTTTTCCATGGGTCAAACCACAACCTTATGGACCTCCGATCCACCTTAAAAATGCACTCACTCAACAAAAGTCTCAGGTCTGCCGCTAGTTATAACCATGACCAGTCCAGTTAAGGTTCCAGGAAGCAGGGACGGGGACAGTTAAGAACCCAACCGGTTAACCGGTTTGGCCATCTTTAAATTAACGATTACTAACCTCTTCGAGTTCATGTTCCCAAACTATAACCAGGAATCTTTGCAAGTCTCCTCTCCTTCATTATCCTTCTCATCCTTCCAACATCTTCCCACAACCCATTACTAGCATAAATATTGGACATAACCACATAAACCCCATCATTCCAAGGTTCCATTTCCTGCAAATGCTTTCCCACCCATTCTCCCATCTTCACATTCCCATATTTCTCACAACCACCCATCAAACTCCCCCATATCACCACATTACCTTCCATCGGCATCTCCTCCACCATTTCTCGTGCCTCCTCCAGCAACCCGCATCGGCTAAGCAAGTCCACCATGCACCCGTAATGCTGCAACCATGGCTCGATCCCGTATTCGTTCTTCATCATTCTGAAGTACTGTTTCCCTTCGTGTACTAACCCACCATGCACACAGGCACTCAAGACGCCCACAAAGGTCACACCGTTGGGCTTGACGGAGGCTTCTTGCATTCGATGGAAGCTTTGTAGTGCTTCGTTAACGTGCCCGTGGATTGCGTACCCTACAATTAGAGACGTCCATGAAGAAACGTTTCTTTCACGCATTCTTGAGAAAACCCGGTAAGCTAGATCCATCCTACCACATTTCCCGTACATGTCTACGAGTGAATTGGACATTAAAATGTCCGATTTGTGTAAGGTTTTGGCTTGAAAGACGCATTTGTGCAGCTGAAGAGCTAACCCGAGATTGCCTAAAGTTCCACAGGCTGAAGTTAAACTAACCATGGTCAGGTCGTCTGGTTCTAACCCACTTCTCTTTAACTCGAGAAACATGTCTACAGCTTCTCTGGCACGCCCACCTTGTGACAACCCTCCTATAACAGCGTTCCAAGAACCAAGATGTCTCTCAGGACTTTCGTCGAACAGTTTAAGCGCATCGTCAAACTCACCCGCTTTGGCATACAAGCTAATAAACCCACTCTCGCAAAACAAATTCGTCTCCAACCCATGTTTCATGGCAACCGTATGAAGCTGTCTGACAATCGAAATCTTGTTTTCTTGAGACACGGCTTTCAGAACAACGGGTAGTGTGTAGGTATCCGGGTAAACGCCGGCACGGGACATGGCTATGCTTACATAGAGTGCCTTGGAAGGGGAACAAAACCTGGTGTAGGCTCTGATGATGGTGTTCCAATAAAATGGGGCAGTGTAAAGATGAAGCATATGGGTTCTGATAACATGAGCATAGATTTGGTTAAGTTGGTGTATATTTGTGCAGTTTGTGATCTGGGTTGATATCGTCTTGGCCCAATCTTGGCTAGAATAATCATTATTGGCGTTGTTTTGGGGATCAAGATTTGAAGAAATATTGTGAGTGAAACAGCAGGAAATGGACAAGTATTTTGAGATTGAAACATGTCTTGAGAGCTTGGAGAAGAGAGGATGAATCCAAGTCATGTGTGTTGTGTCCTCTTCAACAGGAGTGTGTTTGTGCTGTTGGGATTATATAGTTTGACGTAAATTATACACTTTGCCCCCTATACTTTCAAGTATTTTTACTATGGCCCTTCAAACCTCTACCTACAATATATGAAATAACATTTTAAATAGGGAAATTAATTAAAATGTCCGTGTTTCAATCCCGTATTACCTAAATGCCCAAATCTCTTTGCTTTTGCCGAAATACCCATTTGGGCCGGGATTGATGTAACACCACGGTTACGTAACAAACACTTACCGAACCACCGATAAATTAATTTAGTTTCAAAAACCTCATATTACGGGATAACAATATACAACCCAAAATACATACTTTAAGGCTTAATAATTACATAACAAACCATAACTTAACCATCGGGGACATATCTACCCGGAAATGTTCTAACTATATACAATCCCAAAAGTTTGATGTATAAATACCTAAACCAAAAGTAAGCTTCACGCTTCAGTCCCTACCGATCAACCGACCTTGTTCTTACCCTTGTCGACTTGCCCTGAAAAGTTAATAACCACTAAAAGATAAGCTATAAAGCTTAGTGAATTCATGTGGAAATATGTGGTTACAATGTAGTATACAAGCATACATATTAGGAAACGAAGAAGGCTAAAAAAACAAGTTTATATAACAACAATGAAACAACTTACTTATACCATATGAAATCATATACATAAAACACACTTTCAACGAGGGAATCACAAAGAAAATATCAATGAATTCAACATTATTTTTAGAGATCATGTAAGTTCAATGCCAATTAACTTTTACACAAACATAAGACTTGACACCAAATCCGTCCTTCATCTCCCGGATTGTGCCAAAGTCCTATACTCACCCCCTGACTCCCACTGGGCAGTGAGTACGGCAGCCCCTCCGATTGTCTCACCGGACTCCATGGAATATCGACAATCGGCGCCCAAAATACATCACAAGATCAATACGAGCAATATGACAATTCAAGAGGATATCCAGAATCTAGCATGATTCATAGATGAACAATAAGGCACATAAGCATGTATAACCACAAAGTAACGCATATGTCCACATAAACTCACGGTGTTGTTCATTGAATTCGGTTAACCAAACCGAAAGGTCGAATCCCAACTTCTGTTCAATGGTTGGAAAAACACTTCCAAGACCTTCAATTATGCTTAAATTACACCTGGAGTTCATATATAGAGTCCCATTAGCAATGCACAATAATAACACAAGCTTAACCCTTTTTAATACAAGCATTCTACTTTGTTTTTACTATGCAACACCTACTTGCAGACCTGTTTTGCCTATCTTAAACTCAAAATCATCAAATTACTTCTAAAGATGGATTGTACCTCTTTATCATACCTTTTCAGAGCCTATTTATACAGATTTTTAGGATTTTTCTACAATTTTCTATGAATTTTATAACACAGCAGCTCAAAGCTGTCAATAATCAGCTCTGCAACACAGAATACATGGCACTTTTTACCCACCTTAAAGTTGTAATTAGATTTCGATGTCTGAATACAAAACAACAAAGACAATCCTAGCTTTCTAATGCCTCTGACCTCATAATTTTCTGATTTTTCTATGATTTTATACGATTTTTCTAAATCAGTGCTGTAACATGATTTCAAACTAAAAAAAAATCACACTTTTGTGCAATTAAGTATCCAATTCCATTCCAATACTAACCCAATTCAGATGTTAACTTAAACTTATCATTATCAAAGTAAAACCAACAAGAAACCAAGGTTCATTCATCCATTTCTACCAATTTCATAAAAATACAACTTTGTATGACATAGAGTTAACTTGTTCTTTGTGAAAATTCACTTTCCTTTCCATCTTCTTGCAAATCAACCAACATAAAACCTTAATCTTACAAAATTATCCACTAATCAGAAACATGCAAACCCTAATCTCCTTAATTAACACTACTTATAATGATTAAACTTAGTATTAGGAGTATACCTTCACTAATCTTCACATATACTTCAAGATTTCATCACTTTGACCTTGATTCTTCAAAGATTGGGTGTATTTGAGCTTAAATGTGTGAGGATCGCACCATAACTGTGTGTGGATGCTCTTGAACTGAAAATGATATAAAATGGGCCTAAAATTCGTTTTTTCTAAGTTAAATCCGGGTTGGGTCGGGTTTGACCCGCATGGGTACCCATTTTGACCACTCAACACTAAAAATGACATAACTTTTCGCTCGGAACTCCGTTTTCGATGAGGTTTTCGCCTACGCGTTCATAACGAGATAATGAACAACTTCCACCAAAAATATTTCAGAAAATATCTACCAATAAAAGCAGTTTTACATATTTGTGAACGTTATTCTTTCCTTTGAAATTTTGTTATTTTTGATTTTTAGCTCGGAATCTCGTAAAAGTTTCCCGACACTTCGAACAACTCCTAATAGGTCCAAAACTTAGTTCCAAAGCTTAACATCTCATCAAATACCTCTCGTTTGAGTTTTGTGCACGTAGTTTCCCAAAATAGCAACGTATTTTGTAAAACTTGCATAAAATACAATCTACGCGACCTTTTCGACTTCCGTCACTTATAGCACTTCATATTTACTTATTCAAAGGTGTTTCAACCTTCACATCACCATTTAAATCCTCCGTTCAAGTTTTGGGTAGATTTTTCCCATTTTAGCACTCTAGTGACCTACCCGATTTCCATTTAAGTAATGCACTTTGTATTTTGAACCCTCACATTATCTAATTATGTCTTTTGTGCGGTGTTATCACCAATATTACCTCTTATATCTCATTCCAAATATGGGCTCTACTTATAGCTCACTAGTGAAACATATTTAGGAGGGTGGATGTTACAAATACCTCCTCCTTTTGAAGATTCCGTCCTCGGAATCATCGCTGCTCGAACAGGGTTGGGTACTTCGCCATCATTTCTGCTTTATTCTCCCAAGTCCAATTTGGTCCACGGTGATGCTTCCACTTAACCAACACCAGTTCCACAATCTTGTTGCGCAGATTCACCGTTCGTTCATTTAAGATAGCCTCGGGTTCTTCAGCATATCTTAGTTTCTCGTCTATTTTAACTTCCGTTAATGGCACCACCTCATCGTGTTTACCGAGACATTTCCTTAGATAACCAACATGAAAAACATCATGGATACCCGTGAGTTCTTCTGGCAACTCAAGCCGATACGCTTGCTTTCCAATACGCTCCAATATCTTGAACGGTCCGATGAAACGAGGACTGAGTTTACCGTGCTTTTTAAATCGTAAAACACCTTTCCATGGGGAGACTTTTAGCATGACGAGGTCTCCGACTGAGAACTCGATGGGTCTTCGGCGGCAATCTGCATAAGATTTCTGTCGATCCTGAGCAACTTTCATTCTTTCTCGTATAACTTGAATCTTGTCGTGGGTGATTTGGACTAATTCTGGACCAGCTAGAATCTTCTCTCCCGTTTCCCGCCAACAAAGAGGTGTACGACACTTACGTCCGTACAGAGCCTCGAAAGGAGCCATTCCGATCGTCGAGTGATAGCTGTTATTGTATGAGAATTCAACTAAGGGCAAGTGAGTGTCCCAGCTTCCGCCAAACTCAAGTACACAAGCTCGTAACATATCTTCGAGTGTTTGGATCGTACGCTCTGATTGTCCATCGGTCTGTGGATGATACGCGGTACTCAATGCAACTCGCGTTCCCAATTCACGCTGTAGACCGGACCAAAAGTTAGAAGTGAAACGTGAATCACGATCTGAGATTACCTTCAAGGGTACGCCATGTCGAGCAATAATCTCGTCAATATAAAGTTGTGCCCATCGATCCATTGTATATGACTCCTGAACAGGAAGGAAATGTGCGCTCTTCGTCAATCGGTCCACGATAACCCAAATGCTATCGTGCTGTCGAGAAGTCTTTGGTAGTTTTGTTACCAAATCCATTGTCAGTTCTTCCCATTTCCATACAGGTATATCGAGTGGCTGTAGACTTCCGTATGGCTTCTGATGTTCGGCTTTTACCTGCAAACATGTGATGCACTTTTCAACGTAACGACAGATATCAACTTTCATTCCCGGCCACCAATAATCGATACGCAAGTCATGGTACATCTTCGTACTTCCTGGATGAACAGATAATCTTGACTTATGTGCCTCCGCCAAGATAGTCTCCCGTAAGCCTCCGAGTCTCGGTACCCAGATTCGGGTCTTGAAGACTTTAAGTCCGCGGTTATCGTCAGTTAAAGAATCTAAATAACCCACCATACGTTCAGACTTGACATGTTCCGGCTTCAAAGCCTCAGTCTGCCATCTTTGTAAGTCATTGATAAGAGTAGACTCCACTGAGATATGAGTGATAGCATAACACGTAGATCCGATATGCGCCTTCCTACTTAACGCATCCGCCACTACGTTAGCTTTACCCGGATGGTAGAGTATCTCACAGTCATAATCTTTAATCAATTCCATGGCCCGTTGCTGACGCATATTCAAGGTTTGTTGGTCAAAAAGATATTTCAAGCTCTTGTGATCAGTATACAATTGGCATTTCGTGCCGTACAGATAATGACGCCAAAGTTTCAAAGCAAAGACAACCGCTGCTAGCTCAAGATCATGGGTTGGGTAGTTTTTCTCATATTCTTTTAGCTGTCGCGAAGCATATGCGATTACCTTGCCCCGTTGCATCAATACACAACCCAATCCTAGCTTTGACGCGTCACTGTATACTATGAAATCATCGCTTCCTTCAGGTAAGGAAAGTACCGGTGCGTGCCTCAAACAGTCCTTCAAAGTCTGGAATGCGTTTTCCTGGTCCTCGTTCCAGACAAATTTCACATCCTTGCGGGTGAGAGAAGTGAGGGGTACGGCGATTTTCGAGAAATCCCGTATAAATCGTCGATAGTAACCCACCAAGCCGAGAAAACTACGTAATTCGGAGGCATTCTTAGGTTGTTCCCATTTCTGTATTGCCTCAATCTTAGATGGATCCACGGAAACACCATCACAGGATATCGTATGCCCCAAGAATTGTACTTGACGGAGCCAGAATTCACATTTCGAGAACTTGGCATATAATCGTTCCTTTCTCAGCAACTCCAACATTTCTCTAAGGTGCACGGCATGATCTGCCTCGGTCTTAGAATATACCAAGATATCGTCAATAAAGACAATAACAGACTTATCAAGCATCGGACGACATACTCGATTCATTAAATCCATGAATGCTGCAGGTGCATTCGTAAGTCCAAACGGCATGACAAGGAATTCATAATGTCCATACCGTGTGCGGAAAGCTGTCTTAGGAACATCCTCCTCACGTACCTTAAGTTGATGATATCCTGATCTTAAATCAATCTTGGAAAAATAACTTGCACCATGTAATTGATCAAATAGATCATCAATTCGTGGAAGAGGGTATTTATTCTTGATGGTTACCTTATTCAGATCCCGGTAATCAATACACATTCGAAAGGAACCATCTTTCTTCTTTACAAACAATACCGGAGCACCCCAGGGTGAAGTGCTTGGTCGAATAAATCCCTTGTCCAACAACTCTTGTAATTGGCTCATCATTTCTTTCATTTCCGCCGGTGCAAGACGATAGGGTGTCTTAGCGATAGGAGCGGCACCGGGTACTAAATCGATTCGAAACTCTACTTGTCTGTCCGGTGGCAACCCTGGCAAGTCATCGGGAAATAAATCTGAAAACTCACATACGATTGGCACATCCTTCACTGTCTTCTTCCCCTCTTTGGGCGAATCTAAAACATAGGCCAGAAAAGAGGAATATCCTTTCGTTAGATATCGTCGGGCCTTGAGCATAGAGATTACCTTTACATCTCCTACACGTCGTTCACCGTATACATATAGGTAATCTCCGTCGTCCTTCGGTATTCGAATCATTCGGTGAGAGCATATGATGTCGACGCGGTTTCTAGCTAACCAATCCATCCCAATAACAATATCAAAGCCATGAATATCCATCGGGATCAGATCTATTGAGAACTCATAGTCGTCAAGAATTAACACACAGTCTCTATATATTTTATAGGCAACTAGAACACCCCCGTTAGCCGTATCGACAGTGAATGGTTTATCAAGCATATAAGGCACAGAATCCAGAAATCGAGTATAATAATGTGATACGAAGCAGTTAGTTGCTCCAGAATCAAATAAAATACGCGCAGGTCGAGAATTCACAAGGAAAATACCAATAACAACGTCCGGTTCATTATGAGCTTCCTCTGCGGTAATCTGGAAAGCTCGAGCTCGTGCTTTGGGTACCTCCTCCTTTTGAACGGAAGACCCGGTTGTCGTCGGTCGCTGAACTGATGATTTACTTTCTTCTCGTTTGACTCGAGGGCAATTTCTTTGTTTGTGCCCCAATACTCCACACGAATAACATGCGTCTTGCCGTCGTGGACAACCAGTACGAATATGGCCCACGTCGCCACAACAAAAACATCTAAGAGTTGTCGGTTCAGCGTTACATCGTCCCGAATGAAGCTTACCACACTTCTGACAATTTTGTGGCGCGTTCGGCTGGAATAAAGTTATGTTAAGTTCAACAGTTCATATTATTTAACTATAATATTTAAGATTTATACCTGGAGTGTATAAGCCTGTGAAGGAGCACGGGAAGTGGTTTGAGTCTGTGTTCGTCTCGGGGTGAAGAATCGAGGCGATTTGTGGGTCGGTAACGAGAACGTTCTTTCATTTCTTTGTCGTTTCAACTGGAAATTTGGTTCATCAAGTATTGTTAAATCATGTTCACGGCGACGAGCGTACTCCACAGCTTTATTGAAACTTGGAATGTCACGGTTAGCAACAAACTCCCGGATTTCTCGTCTCAAACCATCGACAAAATGCTCTATTCGTTCATGTTCGGAAGATAAAAATCGTAAGGCAAAACGTGCCTTTTGGTTAAATTGAGTCTCATACTCAATTACAGACATGTTCCCTTGCTTGAGTTCCAAGAATTCTTTCTCAAGCCTCCGTTGCAAATCGATCGGGCAGAATTGCTCAAAGAAATGAGTCTTGAAAGACTCCCAAGTCAAGCTTTCACGTTCCTTTTCAGTAAGGGATTCAAAAGTTGCATCCCACCATGTGAGTGCACGCTCTGTCAACATTGCACTGGCATAATTCACTTTATCTTCATTCAACACTCGGGAAATTCGGAACACCTTTTCGATGTTTTGGATCCATTGAACTGCGGTTACCGGATCAGACAGTCCGGTAAAATCTGTAGCGCCACTACTACGAAAGCTTTTAAACGAGACCCGTTCAGATTTGGGTTTTGAGGGATCACCCATCTCTTTCTCTTTACTCTTTCCTGTGTCATGCTTATATTGTTCAAAAGTTTGTTGAACAAAAGTCGTGAGTCGTTTCATTAATCGTTCACCACGAGGAGACAAGGGCGTATCATCCTCATTCACGTTAAGGTCAGGATCATTTTCTCTAACCTCGGGGTTTGGTGGAGTGTGGCTAGCAGCATCACCATCAGACATCGTCCTATAAAGATGTACACATATGAAGAGTATCAAAACATATAGAGCATTAAGCAACATCCTATTTATGGTCCTTTACCCAACTTGAGTCTCTCCTAATGGTCCATATCCCGTATCAATCATCGCTTAGTTACTATATAACATCAACGCCTAGTTTAAGTCTAGTTACCGTTATAGATACCTAGATCACTTAAACTACTGCTCTGATACCATATTTGTAACACCACGGTTACGTAACAAACACTTACCGAACCACCGATAAATTAATTTAGTTTCAAAAACCTCATATTACGGGATAACAATATACAACCCAAAATACATACTTTAAGGCTTAATAATTACATAACAAACCATAACTTAACCATCGGGGACATATCTACCCGGAAATGTTCTAACTATATACAATCCCAAAAGTTTGATGTATAAATACCTAAACCAAAAGTAAGCTTCACGCTTCAGTCCCTACCGATCAACCGACCTTGTTCTTACCCTTGTCGACTTGCCCTGAAAAGTTAATAACCACTAAAAGATAAGCTATAAAGCTTAGTGAATTCATGTGGAAATATGTGGTTACAATGTAGTATACAAGCATACATATTAGGAAACGAAGAAGGCTAAAAAAACAAGTTTATATAACAACAATGAAACAACTTACTTATACCATATGAAATCATATACATAAAACACACTTTCAACGAGGGAATCACAAAGAAAATATCAATGAATTCAACATTATTTTTAGAGATCATGTAAGTTCAATGCCAATTAACTTTTACACAAACATAAGACTTGACACCAAATCCGTCCTTCATCTCCCGGATTGTGCCAAAGTCCTATACTCACCCCCTGACTCCCACTGGGCAGTGAGTACGGCAGCCCCTCCGATTGTCTCACCGGACTCCATGGAATATCGACAATCGGCGCCCAAAATACATCACAAGATCAATACGAGCAATATGACAATTCAAGAGGATATCCAGAATCTAGCATGATTCATAGATGAACAATAAGGCACATAAGCATGTATAACCACAAAGTAACGCATATGTCCACATAAACTCACGGTGTTGTTCATTGAATTCGGTTAACCAAACCGAAAGGTCGAATCCCAACTTCTGTTCAATGGTTGGAAAAACACTTCCAAGACCTTCAATTATGCTTAAATTACACCTGGAGTTCATATATAGAGTCCCATTAGCAATGCACAATAATAACACAAGCTTAACCCTTTTTAATACAAGCATTCTACTTTGTTTTTACTATGCAACACCTACTTGCAGACCTGTTTTGCCTATCTTAAACTCAAAATCATCAAATTACTTCTAAAGATGGATTGTACCTCTTTATCATACCTTTTCAGAGCCTATTTATACAGATTTTTAGGATTTTTCTACAATTTTCTATGAATTTTATAACACAGCAGCTCAAAGCTGTCAATAATCAGCTCTGCAACACAGAATACATGGCACTTTTTACCCACCTTAAAGTTGTAATTAGATTTCGATGTCTGAATACAAAACAACAAAGACAATCCTAGCTTTCTAATGCCTCTGACCTCATAATTTTCTGATTTTTCTATGATTTTATACGATTTTTCTAAATCAGTGCTGTAACATGATTTCAAACTAAAAAAAAATCACACTTTTGTGCAATTAAGTATCCAATTCCATTCCAATACTAACCCAATTCAGATGTTAACTTAAACTTATCATTATCAAAGTAAAACCAACAAGAAACCAAGGTTCATTCATCCATTTCTACCAATTTCATAAAAATACAACTTTGTATGACATAGAGTTAACTTGTTCTTTGTGAAAATTCACTTTCCTTTCCATCTTCTTGCAAATCAACCAACATAAAACCTTAATCTTACAAAATTATCCACTAATCAGAAACATGCAAACCCTAATCTCCTTAATTAACACTACTTATAATGATTAAACTTAGTATTAGGAGTATACCTTCACTAATCTTCACATATACTTCAAGATTTCATCACTTTGACCTTGATTCTTCAAAGATTGGGTGTATTTGAGCTTAAATGTGTGAGGATCGCACCATAACTGTGTGTGGATGCTCTTGAACTGAAAATGATATAAAATGGGCCTAAAATTCGTTTTTTCTAAGTTAAATCCGGGTTGGGTCGGGTTTGACCCGCATGGGTACCCATTTTGACCACTCAACACTAAAAATGACATAACTTTTCGCTCGGAACTCCGTTTTCGATGAGGTTTTCGCCTACGCGTTCATAACGAGATAATGAACAACTTCCACCAAAAATATTTCAGAAAATATCTACCAATAAAAGCAGTTTTACATATTTGTGAACGTTATTCTTTCCTTTGAAATTTTGTTATTTTTGATTTTTAGCTCGGAATCTCGTAAAAGTTTCCCGACACTTCCAACAACTCCTAATAGGTCCAAAACTTAGTTCCAAAGCTTAACATCTCATCAAATACCTCTCGTTTGAGTTTTGTGCACGTAGTTTCCCAAAATAGCAACGTATTTTGTAAAACTTGCATAAAATACAATCTACGCGACCTTTTCGACTTCCGTCACTTATAGCACTTCATATTTACTTATTCAAAGGTGTTTCAACCTTCACATCACCATTTAAATCCTCCGTTCAAGTTTTGGGTAGATTTTTCCCATTTTAGCACTCTAGTGACCTACCCGATTTCCATTTAAGTAATGCACTTTGTATTTTGAACTCTCACATTATCTAATTATGTCTTTTGTGCGGTGTTATCACCAATATTACCTCTTATATCTCATTCCAAATATGGGCTCTACTTATAGCTCACTAGTGAAACATATTTAGGAGGGTGGATGTTACAATTGAGGGCCGGTATATAGACCCATCCCGGGGTTAGAAAAAATGTCGGACACACCGCAGGATTTCACTATTCATCCCGGGGTTAGGCCGAGATTGGACTATTTTCCCGGGGTTAGGGCCGGGATCAATGTGAACCATTATTAGGGTTTGAGAATTTAGGGTTTGTGTCTATGATTTTATGTGATTTCAAAGGTTTTTCATTTTTTTTGCCTGATTCTAATGTTTTTTTCCACACTTTGGTCTGATTGTCATACAATAATTGTACTATTGTCATTGAATTTGTGGTTCACATTCATCTTCTCCATTCAATTTTGTCTATAAAGATCAGTAAGATACAAGGCAAATTCGTTCATCACATCCATTACATTGTTCTTTCTTGCTCTCTTTTTCATCATTTGAATTGTTTCATTTTTCATACTACTGAAAAAATAAGTTTACCTGTTGTAAAAGCTAGGCTCTATTTATGTTACGATGGTCAATGGGTGCAAAACAACAATGAGTGGGATTATATTGGCTACATAAGGCGTGGTGTACAGATTCCAGTAATCATTTCATATAAGAGGTTTCTTGATTATGCCATGGAAAAATGTGGAATCGAAGATTCTGCTACTTGCAAGTTGGTATTCAAACGTGAAGATCGCTCAATAGTGGAGTTAACCAACGATGAACTAATCCTTGGTATGCAAATTGCAGCTACTTCAGAAATACCTCTAGAACCTTTTGTGTATGATGCAACATTGATGTGCGACGAATGTGATGACGAAGGTGATGACAAAGATGATGACTAAATCCATGTCGGTGGTAGTCAACTAGAGCCTGATTCTCAATTTCAGGCATCCTACGACACCACACTTTATTCTGATCATGCATATCGTCCTAACTACTCTTGTCCCGATGTTGTTCCGGAAACCCAACTAAAAGAAGAACAACAAGCAGAGGAGGAGGAGGAGGAAGAAGAAGAAGACCAAGAAAGATGGTTTGCTGGAGTTGCTCATGACGAAACCCATGTTTTCACAACGGGTATATCTGATCTGGACATATCAGATGTAACATCCTAGGCCAACCGTACCAAATATTGTCCGCTTTGTCCACACACTCGAACTCACGGTTTTAAAACGCGTCTGGTAGAGGAGGTGTCCAGTCCCTTATAAGGAAACTTTCGTCTCCTCCCCAACCAATGTGGGATCTTACAATCTTACAATCCACCCCCCTTGGGAGCCCAGCGTCCTCGCTGGCACATTAGTCCGGTTCCTGACTCTGATACCATCTGTAACATCCCAGGCCAACCGTACTAGATATTGTCCGCTTTGTCCACACATTCGGACTCACGGTTTTAAAACGCGTCTGGTAGAGGAGGTGTCCAGTCCCTTATAAGGCAACTTTCGTTCCCCTCCCCAACCAATGTGGGATCTTACATCAGATACCGATATTAATGAGGACGAAGAAGAAGAAACATATACCCCTAGCAATAAATCACTTGGTGAGTTAAACGATTATTTTGATATGCCTCATTCCCTTCCAAACCCGGAGACCAATATACCATCCTACCAACCCGCACCTTACAATCGCAATACAAGTATACATGAAGGACAACTATTTGATACGAAGGAGCAAATGGTCATACAGCTCGGAACTAAGTTCTTGGAAGAGGGTTTCATGTTTAGAACGAAGAAATCCGAAAAAACCAGATGCGAGGCTGTCTGTGACCAAAAAAATTGTAAGTGGCGTATGTTGGCGAAGTCCGTGGGCCCTAAAGGAGGGTTGTTTGTCGTTAGAAAGCTGAACGACGTACACACTTGTTCGAGGACGCAACTGAATTTCAGACACCGACAGGCCAACAAAAGGACTTTGGGCCACATACTGAAAGGCAAGTTTCTTGACGCTAGCAGGGCATTTCGGCCGAATGACATCGTCGACGATATCAACCAGCAGTACGGGCACAACATTGGTTACCACCAAGGATGGCGTGCACGATGCAAGGCACTACTAATGGTGAGAGGCACTCCCGAGGGGTCGTACGAACGACTCTCTATGTACTTATATAATTTGGAGTTGAAGAATCCGGGTACACACACACACCAGAATAAGGACGGATGCACACAGACATTTTGAGTTGTGTTTTGCTGCCCTTAGATGTGCGGTATATATATTAACAGCCGTATCTTTACATATTATAAATTATAACATTTACAAAGTTCCACCTACGTTTTTGCAAATCCGCACGTTTTTGGCAAATCTGTGTCATATCCTCGTAATAGATGTTGTCCATTTAAAGGGACCTTACCTAGGTATGATGTTCTTGGCGGTTGCCATGGACGGAAATAACAACATTGTGCCCTTGGCTTTCAGAGTAGGCAAGTCCGAGATGGGGGAGGAGTGGGGTTGGTTTCTGTCCAGGTTGATAGAATGTATCGGAGTCCCGGAAAGGTTGGTGTTTATGTCGGATATGGCTCTTTCCATAAGCGCCGCAATTTCTGTCGTGTACCCATCGACCCCTCATGCACCTATGTTGTCGACATTTGGAGATGAACGTGAAAAGCACAAACAGGCGTATTATTACAAACCGCCCGACCTACTGGAAGGCATGCAAAGCATATACGGTTAGGGAGTTTGACCGGTATATGGATGCACTACGATATGAAGTAGATCGTGGAGCACAAGTTATGGACGCTGCTGGTAAGGAGAGGTGGTCAATGGTCCATTTTCCTGCACATCGGTATAACATAATGACCTCCAATATTGCAGAGTCGGTGAATGCACTCTCCCATTTTGCTCGTAGTTTACCGATTGTCGAACTTATGGAGTACTTTTGATCGTTTCAACAAGAGTGGTAGCTACTTCGACGGCAAAAGGGAGGTTGATAAACTATGAAATCTTGAACTTATATGTTATTTGCTCTTCTCGTGTTCTTTATAAATCGTAGCATAATTAACACATGTTTGTAGGTGAAATGCGTAATCATCTCACACCAATGGTGGAGGCGAAGATTCTCAAAAGGGCGGGAAAGTCTGCACAATGGAGGGTAAAAGGGATTGGATATGATAAGTTCGATGTTCGGGATACCCGTGGACACGCGACTGTCGATATGCTCAACCGTGTTTGTGAATGTAAGCAATGGAAATATTCTAGGTTACCGTGCGGTCATGCCATTGCAGTTGCAAGGTCTATGAATCGTAGAGATTGCAACGATCTAGCTCTAGGTTACTACACGTCCGATACTTACCGGTCAACATATCAGGAAGTAATCAATCCGGTTGGACCCCTCAATCATGGGTTTTGCCACACGTCCCCCTTCCGCCATGCTATCCACCGTTAATAACCAAGATACGTGCGGGGAGACCAAGAAAGAACAATCTACCTCCATCTCGTGGTGAGGGTCCGATACAGAGAACGTGTACGAGGTGTGGGGTAGTAGGACATACTCGTGGTGAATATCTAACTCCTGCCCCTTCAACCGTGCCCAGGAGTAGAGCTTCAAGTAGCCAAAGAAGTCGCTCCCAGAGGCCATCGAACCTAGAACCACATGGAACCCTAAGGCATGATAGCATTGACCTTGGCATTGACTTCCCTTGATTGTAACGACCTCATCTTGTATGCTAAGTGATATTATTTTTATGTTCAGTGTTGATTTTATCTACCTTATCGTGCTTGTTAAGTTTTCTTGTGGTATTTAGTAAAGTTAACATTAAAGCATCATTTTACTGAAATTAAAAAAAAATAGATAAAGTGCATCCATACAACATTAAAGCAGAAAATAAAGTAAACATTAAAGCAGAAAATAAAACATTAAATCATCGTTATAGTGCATCCATACAACAACCACCCTTAGAGAAACCTACTATGGGTAGATTTCCTGGATCTTAATGATCCAGTCAGACTTTTCCTTCATCAGCTCCTCCATGCCGGTGTAGTTGTCTTTCATTTCTATCACTTCATCTTCTAACTCATTAATCTCTCGTTGCATCTTCCTAACATCGCGCTTCATTTGTGCCAGGAACTCCTTCTTCTCCGCAAGACATGCCTTTTTCTCTTGCTGGAATTCCATGGTGCGTAGCCACATCTTTCTTATATTGTATATCTCTGTATTCGCCTCGTCACATGACTCTTTCAACTTGGGAGGCAGTACTTGAGACATGGGTAGACCTGGCTGTTGGTTAGATTGATACTCAGGTGGGGATTCTCCCCCATGAGCAGTATAGTATGCCTCCCGTGCATTGTTAAACTGCTCCCACTCCTAAGGCGTAATTGGGAGATCGGCCGCAATTCTCCCAAAATGCGCCCATTCTTCCATTGTCTCAGGTGCCTTCCAATCAATCCTTCTAGACCCATCATTCAATTGTTGGATGTAGGTGGATAATGAAGTGCCAGCCCCATTCACTGATATTTTCCCCCTATAATGTGAACCTCTAGCCATTAAGTTATGAAAAGGTAGAGAATGTTTGTAACCGGTGTAGAGGGTAGAAAGGACAGATAGCAAGTTGTGAATTACTACTTCACCAGAGCATATACTTATAGTCTATGCCAAGATAGGTTCGTGATTAATTTTGTGCACATGGTCAAAAGTGCCTGAAATGATTCCCCTGCAAAGGGCCTGCCAGGATTCCCCTGCAAAGCCTAAAATGATTCCCCTGCTTGTTGAGCCTGCCAGGATTCCCCTGCAAAGGCTGAAATGATTCCCTTACTTGTTGAGCAAATTGCTCCTTGTGGCTATAAATACCCGTGTCATACCAACTATAAAATTCACAACATCCATACACCATTTTGATATCATAATAGTCTCTGTAACACCCCGAACCTCGACATTTTGTTAATTGTTTCCTAATACCCCGTTTAGGTACTTTCATACTAAAACTGTTAAAATCTCAGTAATTAGAACTGCATTGATAAGTGTTATTATTTTGTTTGTCCTCGCACCTACGATCGTTGAGCCTTAGTGTGGATTGGTTGCATATCGAACCTTAGAAAACTAAAATTCGGAGGCAGGAGGTTTGGCGCGAGAGTGCCGGCGATAGTGCCCTTGGTCACTATCGCGAAGGTCACAATCGCGAGCCATGTACCACTCTCGGTACACTTGGCGCGATAGTGCCTGGCGAGAGTGCCATGGCACTATCGCGAGTGTCACAATCGCGAACGGGGGCACTGTTCATTTATTGGCCGAATTTCTCACTTAAAACACCCCCTTTTCTCATTTTTAAAGGAAGACTCCCATTTTACCTCTCAAGACCTGCGATTTTCCTCTACTTCTTCTCTACACCATTAAATTCTTCACCTACAATCACTCTCATCATTTATTAACCTCTACCCACCTCAAGCATCTCAACTTTACCATCATTCTCGTGCCATTAAAGCTTCAAGGAATCTCACCTCCAATCTAGGGTTTCTACATTTTAGGGTTTTACTCCACAAACCCTAAAGGTGAGTTTTCTACTCATTCTTACATACTAATATTCATTTTACATACTAAATACTCATAAATGTTGATTTGGTGATCGTAACCTAACTACTGATAAGAATGCATACTATTCTAAAAAGTGTTGTAAATATTGTTATTAAAGAGGTTAATGGACCATGAAATTATGTTAATAATTATAATATAGTTTCTATATGCATGTGGTAAAATGGGTTATCCGTGATATATGTTTAATGTGTGGGTACCCAACTCTTGTGCACGAGAGTTTGGGTGATGTTGGAAACGTGGCGTATGATTTAGGGGTGGACACTAAAGGACCTTTATCCTTGAGGTGAAACCTTCTAAATCGAGGGATAGGCACTAAGGCTCGGCTATCCTTGAGGTGCAGCTCGACGGAGTGGGCACTAAAGGTAGTTTATACATTTGAGGTGACGCCGGTAACGGTGTGCACTAAAGTGTGAGCCTGAGGTGTAAACTCCCACTTTTATGGATTTGTTGTGTGTTGTGTTATAACGTGTACAGGTTGTGTATTACCCTTCGTCGGACTACACTCGGATGATCCGCGTGGCGTAGTCTTATGGGAGTTTTCTAATACCTTTGCCAATTTAATTATGTTAATTGTTTGAAAGCTCACTAGGCTCCTTAGCCTAACGCTTGATGCTATGTTTGTCCTCAGGTTCCTCTAGGGGTGTGCAAGGGACACCTTGACTCCGGTTTCAAGCTTAGGATGTTGGTGGACCGGGCTTTTTGGGATTAACTTGAGAAGAGCGTTTTGAAGACATAGCAACACCCATATTAATCTAGTTGTGCCGTATGACCTAGATTGGTTAGGTTGTTGTAATGTATGTCTTATATATTTCATCGCTACTGTAATTGTCACAAACTACCCCGAATTCTTGGGTTCTAGTTGTTGATTACAGGTAATGATGGAAATGTCCGTATTATAGACGTCATATTGCAAAATTTTTAATTATTCGAGTTTTCGGGATTTAGGGTGTTACAAGTTGGTATCAGAGCAGTAGCTTAAGTGAACTAGGTATGACTAAGACATCTAGACTTAAGCAGAGATTGTCATATTGTAAACCGTGAGATGGGGTAGGTCTTAAGTAACGGGATGTGTATAGTGACGGAATCTACATTGTTGAAAATTGTGAGAATGGTATTGAGAATTCTTATGTGTAATATGTTCATAATTTCAATTAGCTACTGCTATTATGAGTATATCACTACGTGAGCATGCTTAATTAACTGTGATTATAATGATCAATAATTGTATTAGTACGTTCTTAGAAAACTTTTGTGGGACATTTGGTCCCGGATGAGAAGGCCCAGATCAAGGCTTACCAGAAAGGATTACCAGCGGAGATGAAAACTGCGATGAGGAACGCCAAAGTGACTACCCTTCAAGATGCGATAGAAGAGTCACAGTTAGTGGAAGACGACATCATCCAAGACCGAAGGGATAAGGCGCGAACCGGTGAGAAGAGGAAGTTTGAGAATCGCCCAATGCCACCTCAACGCCCACGACCGTTTGTGGGAAACTCTAGAGCAGAACCGCGACGGGAACCGGATTGGTGCCCGAAATGCAAGAGCAAGCACTTTGGAGCTTGTAATCCTTCTCCTCTCACATGTTACAAGTGTGGAAAGTTGGGTCACACTAGTCAAGTGTGCCCCATCCAAGGAAGAGTGTGTTATGAGTGCAAGGAAGTGGGACACGTGCGGCTCAACTGTCCCAAGTTGAAACGAGATTAGAAGAGGTTTGACTCGGGACCGATAATCAAGAAAGAAGTCGCTTCAAGGTCTCAGGGGAGGGCGTTTCAAATGACGGCAGAAGAGGCAAAGATGACCGCAGATGTGGTATCGGGTACGTTTCTACTCAACTCCATACCCACTAGGATACTTTTCGATTCGGGTGCAAACTGTTCTTTTATAGATTCATCTTTTCATAAATCCTCGAATATACCTTCTACCACTATAAGCAATGCCTTAGTTGTAGAGGTGGCAAATGGGGACCAAATTGTAATAAGAGAAGTAGCGAGAGGGTGTCGATTGGAAATCAATGGCAACCACTTTTTGGTAGACTTATTCCCCATGGCGATCGGGGGTTTTGATGTCGTGATTGGAATGGATTGGTTGGTAGCCAACCAAGTCGAGATCCTCTGTTCCAAGAAACTTATTCGGGTTCCGTTAGAGAATGGAGATTCCATTCTTATCTATGGGGAGAAACAAAAAGGGGAAACGGCGATCATCTCTTCCATAAAAGCACGAAAATGCTTAACTAAGGGTTGCCAATCGTTCTTAGCGTATGTAGTGGATTCTATTGCAGAAAAGAGAAAAATGGAAGACGTAGAAGTTGTATGTGACTTCCCCGATGTATTTCCCGAGGATTTGCCGGGATTACCTCCCGACCGTCAAGTGGAGTTTCGTATCGACCTTGTCCCGGGCGCGGCACCGATTGCTCGAGCGCCTTATCGGTTGGCACCGACCGAAATGCAAGAGATGATGAAGCAATTGCAAGAGCTAGTGGAGAAAGGTTTTGTCCGACCAAGTTCCTCGCCTTGGGGAGCCCCAGTTTTGTTTGTCAAAAAGAAGGACGGTAGAATGCGTATGTGCATTGACTACCGCGAGTTGAACAAGGTGACGGTAAAGAATAAGTACCCTTTACCACGAATCGACGATCTCTTCGACCAACTGCAGGGAGCGGGATGCTTTTCTAAGATAGACCTTCGGTCGGGCTATCACCAAGTTCGAGTGCGCAAAGAGGATGTAGCAAAGACGACTTTTAGAACTCGGTATGGACATTACGAGTTCCTTGTGATGCCGTTCGGACTAACCAATGCACCCGCGATCTTCATGGACCTAATGAATCGAGTTTGTCGTCCCTACTTGGATAAGTTTGTCATTGTGTTCATTGATGACATCCTTATCTACTCTAGGAACAGAGGAGAACACGAGCACCACTTACGAGAAATATTAGGAGTTCTGAGAAGGGAGAAACTCTACGCTAAATTCTCGAAGTGTGAGTTTTGGCTTTCGGAAGTGCAATTCCTTGGCCACGTGGTGTCGAAGGACGGAGTGAAAGTGGACCCCTCGAAGATCGAAGCAATGATGAATTGGGAGCCACCTAAAAGCCCAACCGAAATCCGGAGTTTCTTGGGCCTAACCGGGTATTACCGAAGATTCATTAAGGATTTCTCCAAAGTTGCCTCGCCCTTGACTGCGCTGACAAGAAAGAATGTAAGATTTCGGTGGACAGAAAGTCAAGAGCAAGCTTTCCGGACTTTGCAAGCAAAATTATGTGAAGCACCGATTCTATCACTACCGGAAGGGACGGAGGATTTTGTAGTTTACAGTGATGCTTCCAAGATGGGTTTAGGATGTGTCCTGATGCAACGAGGGAAGGTCATCGCATATGCGTCGCGGCAACTCAAAGAGCATGAGAAGAATTATCCGACGCATGATCTCGAATTAGTGGCGGTTGTGTTCGCCTTAAAGTTGTGGCGACACTATTTGTACGGTACCAAGTGCACGCTTTACACCGACCATAAGAGTCTCAAGTATGTATTCGACCAGAAGGAGTTGAATATGCGCCAACGAAGATGGCTAGAGCTATTGAAGGATTATGACTGAGAGCTACTTTACCATCCGGGTAAGGCAAATGTGGTGGCGGATGCTTTAAGCCGAAAGGAGTATAGTGGATGCATGCGAACTTCGATATCTCGCTTTGACGTGGTATCAAGTCTACCTGAGAAAATCAAATTGGCACAAGTGGAAGCCCTATTGGAAGTAAACCTCAAGAATGAGGCCATGTTGAAGCACCATCTCCTTTTGGAGGAGGATAGTCGGGGACTTAAACTGTTTCAAGGACGGGTGTGGGTCCCCAAGATAGGAGGGTGTCGGGAATTACTCCTAACTGATGCCCACAAGTCTAGATACTCCATCCATCCAGGAAGCACGAAGATGTACCGAGACTTGAAGACGAACTACTGGTGGCCAGTAATGAAGCTCGACGTGGCAAAATACGTGGAGAAATGTGTGACTTGCTTACAAGTCAAGGCCGAACACCAACGTCCTTATGGTAGTTTGCAACCACTTGAGATCCCGGAATGGAAGTGGGAGCATATTACCACAGATTTTGTGACCAAGCTGCCTAAAACCTCGCGTGGGCACGACACCATTTGGGTTGTTATAGATAGACTGACCAAGAGCGCGCACTTCTTGGAGATGCGGGAAACTCTACCGATGGACAAGTTGGCAAGACTCTATATTAATGAAATCATCTCAAGGCACGGAGTGCCATTGTCCATTGTATCGGATCGCGATAGTCGTTTCACGTCAAATTTCTGGGATGGGTTACAAAAAGAATTGGGCACAAAGATCAAATTAAGTACCGCTTATCACCCACAGACGGACGGGCAAAGTGAAAGGACCATTCAAACTTTGGAGGATATGTTAAGGTCGTGTGTCATCGACTTTGGAGGAAGTTGGGATACTCACCTTCCGTTAGTGGAATTCGCCTACAACAACAGTTACCATTCCAGCATCGGTATGGCGCCCTTCGAAGCTCTCTATGGTCGGAAGTGTAGGACACCCGTATGTTGGTTAGAAGCGGGAGAGAAGCAGTTTGCCGGACCAGAAGTAGTGCAAGAGACGGCGGATAAGGTGAAGTGCATTAGAGAGCGGTTGAAAGCAGCTCAGGACCGTCAGAAAAGTTATGCGGATAAGAAAAGGAGACCGATTGAATTTCAGGTGGGGGACAAGGTAATGCTGAAAGTGTCGCCGTGGAAGGGACTCATTAGATTTGGAAAGCGAGGAAAGCTTAGCCCCAGATTTCTTGGCCCTTTCCCTATCATTGAGCGAGTAGGGCTTCAAGCCTACAAACTCGACTTGCCGCCAGAAATGGATGGGATTCATCCCACCTTTCACGTTTGTTACCTACGTAAATGCTTAGCGGAGGAGGAAAGTATCATCCCATTGTCAGAGATTAGAGTGGACAATAACCGTTGCGTAGAGGAACCCGAAGCTATTCTTGAAAGGAAATCAAAGAGGTTACGACACAAGGAAGTAGTTATGGTGAAGGTTCAATGGAAACACCACCGGGGAACGAATGTAACTTGGGAAGCCGAAGAAGACATGAGAAGGCGTTATTCGAGACTCTTTGAATAAAATAGATTTCGTGGGCGAAATCCTTCTAAGTAGGGGAGGATTGTAACACCCCGAACCTCGGCATTTTGTTAATTGTTTCCTAATACCCCGTTTAGGTACTTTCATACTAAAACTGTTAAAATCTCAGTAATTAGAACTGCATTGATAAGTGTTATTATTTTGTTTGTCCTCGCACCTACGATCGTTGAGCCTTAGTGTGGATTGGTTGCATATCGAACCTTAGAAAACTAAAATTCGGAGGCAGAAGGTTTGGCGCGAGAGTGACGGCGATAGTGCCCTTGGTCACTATCGCGAAGGTCACAATCGCGAGCCATGTACCACTCTCGGTATACTTGGCGCGATAGTGCCTGGCGAGAGTGCCATGGCACTATCGCGAGTGTCACAATCGCGAACGGGGGCACTGTTCATTTATTGGCCGAATTTCTCACTTAAAACACCCCCTTTTCTCATTTTTAAAGGAAGACTCCCATTTTACCTCTCAAGACCTGCGATTTTCCTCTACTTCTTCTCTACACCATTAAAATTTTCACCTACAATCACTCTCATCATTTATTAACCTCTACCCACCTCAAGCATCTCAACTTTACCATCATTCTCGTGCCATTAAAGCTTCAAGGAATCTCACCTCCAATCTAGGGTTTCTACATTTTAGGGTTTTACTCCACAAACCCTAAAGGTGAGTTTTCTACTCATTCTTACATACTAATATTCATTTTACATACTAAATACTCATAAATGTTGATTTGGTGATCGTAACCTAACTACTGATAAGAATGCATACTATTCTAAAAAGTGTTGTAAATATTGTTATTAAAGAGGTTAATGGACCATGAAATTATGTTAATAATTATAATATAGTTTCTATATGCATGTGGTAAAATGGGTTATCCGTGATATATGTTTAATGTGTGGGTACCCAACTCTTGTGCACGAGAGTTTGGGTGATGTTGGAAACGTGGCGTATGATTTAGGGGTGGACACTAAAGGACCTTTATCCTTGAGGTGAAACCTTCTAAATCGAGGGATAGGCACTAAGGCTCGGCTATCCTTGAGGTGCAGCTCGACGGAGTGGGCACTAAAGGTAGTTTATACATTTGAGGTGACGCCGGTAACGGTGTGCACTAAAGTGTGAGCCTGAGGTGTAAACTCCCACTTTTATGGATTTGTTGTGTGTTGTGTTATAACGTGTACAGGTTGTGTATTACCCTTCGTCGGACTACACTCGGATGATCCGCGTGGCGTAGTCTTATGGGAGTTTTCTAATACCTTTGCCAATTTAATTATGTTAATTGTTTGAAAGCTCACTAGGCTCCTTAGCCTAACGCTTGATGCTATGTTTGTCCTCAGGTTCCTCTAGGGGTGTGCAAGGGACACCTTGACTCCGGTTTCAAGCTTAGGATGTTGGTGGACCGGGCTTTTTGGGATTAACTTGAGAAGAGCGTTTTGAAGACATAGCAACACCCATATTAATCTAGTTGTGCCGTATGACCTAGATTGGTTAGGTTGTTGTAATGTATGTCTTATATATTTCATCGCTACTATAATTGTCACAAACTACCCTGAATTCTTGGGTTCTAGTTGTTGATTACAGGTAATGATGGAAATGTCCGTATTATAGACGTCATATTGCAAAATTTTTAATTATTCGAGTTTTCGGGATTTAGGGTGTTACAGTCTCACCTTTCACCAAACACATGGCTGGAAATGCATATTCTTCAAACCCACCTTCTTCACAAATAATGCCCTCGAGACTGAAAAAAGCGATAGAGAAAAGTGAAGCGGAGATCGAACAACTCACTGAAGAGTGGAAGGAAATGATGGCCAAGAAGGACGGACACTTAAGAAGAATTGACGCGGACAAGGAGGAGGTAATGTAACACCCTTAAATTTGGTAAGAGCAACTAATTAAAATTTCGACAATCACATCAAGTAAAAGATAAATCTTCAAAATAAAACATTCTATTTAACCTCAACAAATATAAACTCCAGTCTTATACAAGGACTAGAACAAAGTCGGTGTTACTTAACCCCAACTATAAATTGCTCTTCCCGAAACAAGTGCGGAAAACTTCAATAAGATATCCACCTCTTGAGCAGACAACTAGCACTCATCCCTGCACTTTGTCACTAGAGCTACCCCCAACCGGAACCTGTTACACATGTCGACAAATAAAAAGGTTAGGCTAACGCCTAGTGAGTTCAAGAGTTTTCCACATGAATAAAGATTTCGTTGAAAAGGGATAATGCAGTTTAAATCATAATCTTTCAAAACAATATATCTTGAATATGAAAACAACTCGTTTTCCCATAATATACATTTTGAGCGAAGAAACACCAATATAAACATTTTCAAATCCAAACTACTTCAAGGACAAGATCCCAATATAAAACGTTCTTTCGTAAATAAATTTCAACCCAAAACTCACTCAAAACGTGAATAGAAATTGAACTCTCCATTTATAAAAATTCGATTAATACTTTATATCTCGAAACACCCAAAACACGGGTGGGGCATAATACTCAACCCATAAATCAAGAATAAAATCCCTTTATACAAAATGTCACCGAAAACTTGGATAATAAAACTCAATGCCCAAAAACAACACGTTTCGGTGACGGGGGATACCCGAATTCCATCAAAAGTGGCGGGCACACAAAGTTAAGCCACTTATCAATGTTCTCGAGCTTCACATAGAGCCATGGATCCCCGTATACGGCTCCCAACCGAGCTACCACCGCAAGATACCCAAATGACCCTAGTGTCTACTCGACCTTTAATGAGTGTCACTACCAAAGCCATAAGTCCCCGTATCCGGCTCACCATGGGCACCACCGTAAGACTTAGCTCCGTATACGGCTCTGCAGAGCACCACCGCAAGCTTACATAAAAACATGACTTGGGGACCACTCACTAGACTTCAAACGCGGACACTAAATTCCACGATGAGTAACCAGACTGTATTACAAACGGGCATCGAGTTCAACCACCCACGATATATACCTCGAGTCCTCCCGCTAGCCATAACAATATCCAGTCCCAAAACGGAGATAAAGTCCCCACTAAACCAACTGACTGATTCATATGCCTATGGATCCAATGCATTACAGTCTAAAACGGTACATGACTCAAAAGAATGAACTAACGCATTCAAAACATGTAACTCTCAAATAAGATACAACTAAGTACACCATATGTCCAAGGCTCCTTAACGAGCTACCAAAACTGAACAAATGTTCCAAAGACTCGATAGAGTACAAATCAAGCCCCAAAAGGCTTAACAGACGATTGGCTAAACCACGAGAGCCAATATGGTTACATAAACCAAATTATATCTTTCCCCAAAATATTTGTTTCTCAAAATCACCATTGGCCTTCGGCCCAAAACCCAAAAGATTATTATTTCTAAAATGTTCCCGTTACGTGGATGATGCATAAAACCCGATGAACATCAAAATGTATTTTTGACCAAATAACCATTTATGCAATAAATCATCGAAACACGTTCATTTATGACACATTTAACAAAATGTCCAAAATCCCAAATGTGGTGTTTTACAAAGGTTAATAGTCAAACACTTCAATAATCAAAAGTTACCAAATAACTCAACAGTTGATAATTTCGTGTAAAACACATAAATGCTTTTAAAATAGACATTTTGGCATGTACAACGTTTTCACAAATCAACTTGAACTCACTTTATAGATTTAGGCTAAATCTAAATTTTACCCCACTTCGAGCTTTCTTGAAGAAACTTGAATCCACAAGCACGATTCTTCCAAAACCTAGATCCACACATTTCCAACCATAAATAATCATATTCAACCCTTTTAGAATTGCTCCCCAAGCATTTACATGAACTTTTCATCTTATATCAAAAACCCTAATTTTCCATACTTGAAGAAGGAGAAGATTACCTCAACCAACAACTTGAATTCACCAACCAAAACACTTGTAGGTCACCAAAACGAACCATAAACTTCCAATCTTCAAATGGTGAAAAGAGTTTGATGAAATCCCCATGAACTTGGTGAAGAAGATGAAGATGAAGGTGGTTCACGATCTCAACTAGCTAGATGATGAAAAATCATCTGGTTTAAGGAAGAAAACCCTCAAATTGGGTTAGGGTTCAATTTAGAGGTTGGGGGTCGGTTTGGGAGAGAAAAGGGAAAGAGATTTAGGGTTTTGTTGTGAGAAATGAGGTTTCATGGCTGAAAATCGAGTTTTAAGCTCGACAGTGCATTTCGTGGGTTATGACGCGACCTTAAGTCGCGGCATAAGTCGCCCGTTTCCCTTAAGTCGCGCGGTTGACTCTAAGCCGTGGCACAAGTCGCGTAGTGCACTGTCCGCCCGGTTTTCCACCCGTTCACTGTTTTGGCCGTAAATTCTTCGTTATAGCTCCGATTTTGCTCCGGAAAGAACCGTTGGACTCGTAATTGAATCCTCCATTCATCAAGACTATAAATTCTAGGATTCAAGTCCAAAATCTTATATCTTATTTTTCCCTTAGAATTACCGATTTCTGTATTAACTTGAAACGATACCTTTCGAAATCGGGGGTGTTACAGGTAAAAAGGTTGAAGAGGGAGATAAAGGAGAAAGAAGACCGTATTCGCTACGACAATGTATAAGTCAACAAGATTATGCAAGACTTCGAAATACTGCAAGCGTAGGTAACAGAGAAACAAACTTGGGTTGATAAATGTAAAGCACTATATCCTTAGATGGTGTTTGTGTTGTTGGTTTCGTGTTTGGAGTTTCCTATGTTGGTAGTTTATACACTGGAAGGCTTTTTACAGGCGAATCTGGAAGGCTTTTCAGGGGAATCTGCAAGCCTTTTTACAGGCGAATCTGTAAGGATTTTCAGGGGAATCTGTAAGCCTTTTACAGGGGAATCTCTAAAATTAACGCAACAATCTAAAATTAACGCAATCTCTAAAATTAACGCAACAATCTAAAATTAACTCAATATCTAAAATTAACGCAATCTCAAAAATTAACGCAACAATCTAAAATTAACGCAATCTCTAAAATTAACACAACACTCTAAAACTAATGCAGTCTCTAAAATTAACGCAACACTCTAAAAAAACGTAATACTCTAACATATTATCAACACAATATCTAACATATAATCTCTAAAATAAATGCAATATTTTTAAATCAAACACATAGTCTAAAAAAAATACAACAAATATTTTATAAAATATAAAACTACAATAGGGTTAAGAGAAAACGTACCGTACTAACTAAACGAGACATATCCGACTTTGCTAAAACACTAACGAATCTAATCGAAATCCAAGTGTGGTATACACGAGATATATGAGAGAGTTAGAATAGAAGAGGTTGTGGTTGTGGTGGGGTTTCAAATGGGGACCATAGGGATGAGTAACCATTTTAACCTAATTTATCTATCGATCCTACCGTCCATGGGCGGATGACTTAAGGGGCATAGGGGGGCCATGGCCCCTGTGCTTCTGCTTCTTCTTACAAGAGAATTTGGCATACAATAGTGATATATTAATAAAAAAAATCTTTGGCCCCTCCACATATATAATAGTGATTCATCTCTAAAGATAATAAACCCAAGTCTAAGGAATATTTTATTTAAATATTAAATGAGCTTCTTCATTGTTTATGATTAAATATTGTCTATTTGTTATTTTTATTAGACTTTATAGTGTTTGTTACGATAGTTAGAGCTAAATAATTTATCAGAAAATAATTACCTAACGAGATTTTAGAACATGATAATTATATATATATAAATAGGTACCGTAAATATTATGATTACGAAATATATTGAAATGAAGTTTTGACGATATAACGATCAAACAAAAATTCTTCATAATTGTAAAGTTAATAAAATATTATTTACCATCGTCGAATTAAAGTAATTCGTCGATTAAACTAAACAAGTATTAATGTTTTTGTTAAAAGACCATGTACTAAAGGGTTGAAGATAAAAGAATGATATATATATATATATATATATATATATATATATATAGAGAGAGAGAGAGAGAGAGAGAGAGAGGTTCAGGAGAAAACCTCAAAAAAAAGGGAAAATTGAAGAATACTCTGCTAGCCCTTTATCTGGACGGTATGCACTTGTGCATACAGGTAAATTATGTTATTTTTTTGTTTTTTTATGCACGCGTGCATGTTACAATTTACTTGTATGCACAAGTGCATATCGTCCAGATGAAAGGCTACCAGGGTGTTCTTCAGTTTTCTGTTTTATGCTTCTTATCGTGTAAGATTGTCACTCATTTCCATGCCCAATCAGTTAGATAAATGATATCAGTAAGCGCTTACCTGATAAGTGATTAGTAAAAGGCCCCTACATATATGGTGGATTGTAGATAAAACTAAGCCGGTTTTAATTATATAATTAATTTTATACTAGGGTTTATGAATATTAATTAGCAAAATAAAAATAATATAAATTAGAAAGTAAAAAAAAATTATATAATAGAGTTTCGTTTCGGCCCCCTCGGTTACAAGGCCCGTGTTCCGCCACTGCTACCGTCCATTTGTTAATCGTAAGCCCATTCTATCGATCACGGCCCCCAACCCCGGGATACCCGGCCTAACCCCGGGATGAATAGTGAAATCCCGGGGTGTGTCCGGCATTTTTTCTAACCCCGGGATGGGTCTATATCCCGGCTCTCAATCCCGGCCAAAATGGGTATTTTGGCAAAAGCAAAGAAATTTTGGGCATTTAGGTAATACGGGATTGAAATACGGGCATTTTAATTAATTTTCCTTTTAAATATATGAAAATGTGTTCAAATTAAAAAGAAAAAAAAAAAACCATCCTAGGCTATTTTTTTTTTATGTGAATAAATCAATATAGATTAACAATCACATACAGGGACTTACTAAATTCAATAAGTTATCCATTGTTTAAAAATTAACAAAAAGATAAAACAAACACCAATTTATGTTATATAAGTTAACACGTCATATTTTATAGCTAATTTATGTTAACATTTTTTTTGTAAGGGTGTCCTAGGCTATATCTAGGCTAATCTTTTGGTAAATTATGACTGTAAGACGTCAGTCATGATTAAACTTCAGTGGCCACAATTGTCGTGTACGTTTGGATTCGAACCCTAGACAGATGAGATATTCCACCACATCCCCAAGGCCTTAACCAGTACGTCACAACCCTTGTGGTTTTTATGTTAACATATAGCAAAATTTTATTATGATGTATATATGCTTTTCGAAATTTTTATTACGCACCTGATCTCAATTTTAAATTATTAAATGAGGTTTTTTCAAGACTTCAACCAAATGGACCTTGTTCTTATGAGGTTTTTTCAAGACTTCAACTAAATGGACCTTGTTGGACCATTGGTTCTTTTAAAACATCTTCAATAATCAATAGATGTTTAAAATAAAGAAAATAAAGATTATATCTTCTATATTTATTCCTAGAGATTATCTAAGTTTATATTATTATTTTAGTAGAGAAAATAAAAGAATACTTTACTCTAAAACTTGAAAAGGAAATGATTTTTTTTATTTATTCCCACCAAATAAATTGAATTATTACCAAAAGGGTGTTAGCCTAGTGGTAAGGCATGTGGACTAGCTAGTAGCGGTCTCATGTTCGAACCTTGGGGGACGCATCCTGGAGGTATGGGGGCTTCGACCCCGGGCTGCATGCTTTAGCAGTCGGACTTCGACCCATATTGTTAGGGATTAGTCTGGGCCCAATGTGGTCTGGGATACCCTCTCCAAAAAAAAAATTGAATTATTATTACTTTAAATAAAAAAAAAGAGTAAACTCTAATTTTAGTTCCTGACGTTTAGTGATTCTTTGAAAGAGGTATCTATGGTTTCATAATTCAAGTTTACGTTCTCAGGATATGAATTTTGCTTTGAAAGAGGTCCCTGGACACTAACACCGTTAAAAAGCTCTGTTAGAGCCAGGGGCATTTTCGTCCAGCTATGTATTATCCCTCATTTTGTAATTCTCTCTTATTTTTCTTTATATTTGTAAAATATATCATAACTATAGGGGCCAAATAGATAATTACCTCTAGACTTCCCCAATTAACACCCCAAATTCACAAGAACGATATACACACCGGTGCCCCCAACACCACCACCATCCACCTTCCCAAATCTGCATCTCTGTAACACACTATTTTGGGGGTTATTCGTAAAGTATGATTAATAAGGAAGTTAAAAGGTAACGAATAGTATAAGTTAGAGTTTAAGGGCTAAAATTGTTCATACACGAAAATGTTAGGGGGAAATGGAATTTGATGTGGTCAAATTTGACTGGTGGGATGAATCCCGCATATTTCTCGCATAACCTTCGGCCGATCGGTTTGGATTTTGATAACCCTATTCCGATTCAATCTCAATCTTAGGATATTTATTAAGAGGATATCTCCCCATTTAGTTTCTACGGAGTCGAGAAGGAGAAGTCGAGATTTTTTGCCGAAGAAAAGATAAGTTGAAGGATTCTTGAAGGTTTGAGAATGAAAGAAATCATGTAGTGAATTTTGGGAAAAAGAAGTGTTCATTCGCTCAGTTTCTTTTCTTCCATTTGAGTCGTTTTATAGATACGAGCCTCCGACCTAACAGGTTATAGATCGTTTGGCCTAGATTTAATGAGCAAATAGATGTCGAGAACTCATCGATTTAATGAGTTTTTGTAGACCTCCTAATGGTACAAAAGGACTGTAAAAGTTGCCGATAGTTAATCTAACCATTGTCGGATTACCTTGAGATCAAAATATAATAATAAGTAAAGACGTTGGCATCATCATAGGATGAAAACCCGTGAGTTTGACATGGGTTTATATCGTCGAACCATGAGCGGAACCTGATTGAAATCGTTTGGGGCTTGTTAGAAGATGGATATGAATGAAGAACACGATGAATATGCCGAAGGTTTGAAACCTCGATGTATTGATTGAGAGAAAACTTACAATACTGAAAGTAAAATTATGAGAGTTATATTAACCTAATCTACAGAATACAACAAATATATACGAAGACTAAATGGGCTTGGGCCCTAACATGGGCCTGGGCCTCTATATACATTAACATCCCCCCTCAAACTCAATCGGGAGAAGAATGAGCCAGATGGAGTTTGGAAACAAGATCACGAAACCGTCCTGGTAAATGAGCTTTAGTAAAAATATCAGTCGGTTGATCAAGAGTCGAAATAGGAAGCAGCTGAATAGTCTTACGAGTCACATGTTGACGAACAAAGTGACAATCAATTTCAATATGCTTCGTGCGCTCATGGAAGACATCATTGTGGGCAATCTGAATGGCACTGTTGTTATCACACCACAATGAAGTTGGAGACTGCTGAGGAGCCCCCATGTCAGAAAGAAGCCAGCGTAACCACACAAGTTCTTGAGCTGTGTCAGCTAGTGCTAGATATTCAGCTTCAGTGCTGGATCGAGCTGTGAGAGATTGTTTCTTGCTTCGCCAGGATATAAGAGAGTCACCAATAAAGAAACAGTAGCCAGTAGTGGAGCGACGATCAGTCATGTCGCTGTCCCAATCAGCATCAGAAAAACCTCGTAAAATCAACGATGAGGTGGATGGAAAATGAAGGCCATGAAACATAGTCCCTTTTAAATATCGAAGAATGCGCAGGACAACAGCATAGTGATCAGAACAAGGTGCAGACATGAACTGACTAACAGTATGAACAACATAGGCAATATCAGGTCGAGTCACTGTCAGATAGACAAGTGACCCCACTAACTGGCGATATAGAGTAGGATCACGTAGAGGTGGACCAACATTTGGTGCCAAATGAAGGTTGTGTTCAAGAGGAGTGGATGCTGTTTTGTTGTCAGTAATCCCAGCTTTTGACAAAAGATCTGAGGTGTATTTGGCTTGACACAGATAAAGACCCGATGGATCAGAGAGCACCTCAAGACCAAGAAAATAGTGTAAAGAACCAAGATCCTTCATCTCAAAACAGGAGCTGAGAGATGATTTCAGATTGGCTATGCCTGTAGAGTCACTGCCAGTAATGATCATATCATCCACATACAGGAGAAGTAATATTGTGCCAGCTTCAGTGGTCCGAGTAAACAGTCCTGAATCATAGTTGCTGGGTGCGAAGCCCAAAGAGGTGACAGTGAAACTGAATTTCTCAAACCAAGCTTGCAGAGCTTGCTTGAGGCCATAAAGAGCCTTCCGAAGTCGACAAACATGACCTTGTGGAAGTCGAACGCCTGGAGGAGGTGTCATGTAGACTTCCTCAGATAAGTCACCATTCAAAAAGGCATTCTTAACATCCATCTGAAAAAGAGGCCATTGTTTTGTAGCAGCAATGGCAAGAAGACTGCGAACAGATGTGACACGAGCAACAGGTGCAAAAGTCTCCTCATAATCAATACCATATTCTTGATTAAAGCCCTTGGCTATAAGCCGAGCTTTGTGCCGATCAATAGAGCCATCCGATTTGGTTTTGATTTTGAACACCCATTAGGAGCCAATGGGTTTCTTGCCTAGTGGAAGAGGGACAGAATCCCAAGTCTGATCTTTGTCAAGTGCCTGAAGTTCCTCATCCATAGCTTTCTGCCAATCAGAGTTAGAAGAGGCTTCCTTGTAGAAAGTAGGTTCGTGATTTGACAGCAGAGTAGCATAAACATGATAATCACGAAGATGAGAAGGAACTTGTCTTACCCGTTCTGATCGTCTAACATTCTGAGATTGAGTAGTTTCAGGAGCCAAAGACTCAGCAGGCACCTCAGATGTTGGTTGTGCAGATGGAGCAGATGATTGATGATGATCAGGAAAACATGGAGAGACTGACTCAGAAGGAGTTGGAACAATAGGTGGAGGTGATATAATGTCAGATTGGAGTGAGTCCAATGAGACGGAAGCATCGGTGAAAAATGGAGGTGTAAGATTAGGAGACTCACGAAACTTGGATATAGAGGAAAAAGGAACATGTTCCCAGAAGGTAACATGTCGAAAAATACGAAGACGCTGTGAGATAGGATCCCAGCAGCGATAACCCTTGTGCTCAATCCCATATCCAAGAAAGCAACACAGTCTGGAGCGAGGTTCAAGTTTGGTATGTTCATGAGCTTGCAGTTGAACAAAACAAGCACTACCCCAAACTTTTAGAAGTTCATAGGCAGGAGTGACCTCATAAAGAGCCTCATAAGGAGACTTATTATGGAGGATGGGAGTAGGGTGACGATTGATAGTATAAACGGCAGTAAAAGCAGCTTCACCCCAAAAACGTTCTGGACATTTAGCAGAGATGAGAAGAGTGCGAACCGTATCAAGATATGACGGTGCTTGCGCTCGGCGCGACCATTTTGAGGAGAAGTGCCAGGACAGGTGTACTGAGAGAGAGTCCCCTGAGATTGAAGAAAGGAGAGAAGGGATGACTCTTTGTATTCCATAGCATTATCAGCTCGAAGAATCTTTATAGATTTCGAGAACTGGGTGTGAATCATCTGAGCAAACATAATATAGATTTGAGGTAATTCCGAACGATGTTTCATAAGATATATCCATGTGAAACGGGTATGGTCATCAATAAAAATCACAAAGTATCGAGCACCACCCATGGATGGATGTGGTGCTGGTCCCCATACATCAGAATGAATAATATCAAAAGAAGAAGTAGAATTAAATTCATTCATTTCAAAAGGTAAAGCATGATGTTTGCCAAGTTTGCAAGATAAACAAGAAATATTGTCAGTGGATACACAATTTCCTAATACCCCTAACTGAGCTAATGACTTTATTCTGGCTAGAGATAAATGACCCAGTCGGGCATGCCATAGTTCAAGGGAAGAAGTGCTAGAAACCGAGGCAACAAAACTTGAAGATGGTAAAGGAAGACGCAGGTAGACCACTTCAATCATCCGTCCAACTTTACGGCCGAGTCCAAGGATCTGCTTGGTCTTTGGATCCTGTACAACACAACCAGAAGAATGAAATAAAATGATCAAATTAGATTCAAGAAGTTGAGCAATCGAAACTAAGCTCAGAGATAACTTTGGAACATTTAGAACATCTGGTAATTGTATAAGAGGAGTGGAAACATTTCCACTAAAGGATACCGGTAGACCAGTGTTGTCAGCAGTTCTGACTGGCGTAAATTGCTGAGGTGGTTTCTTAGAAGCGAAACCATCAGGGCAAGGTGTCATATGATTGCAACACCCAGAATCAAAAAGCCATACGTTACCTGATGCAGCTGAGTGTGGAGAGTTCATACCCATAGAACCAGACATGATCTGTTCCATAAGTTCCTGATTGCGACGCATCAGTTCCATTAGGTCAGGTGAGGAGGCTGTAGAAGCCTCAGTATCAGCAATGGTAGGCCCAGCAACAGCATGAGTCCGATTCTGAGAACTAGTGTGCTTTGAGTTCTTCGGACAGTCAGTCTCATAGTGACGCGGATGCGTGATGCCACACTTACGACACTTACGGATAGGACAATCAAGAAGAAGATGAGCCGAAGAATGACAGAAGGCACACTCGGATGTGTTCGCCTTTCCAACAGATCTGGAATGATTGTTATTGGTCCATTTGCCTTTTGGCTTGGGATGAGACGTGTAGAGAACACTATCAGTAGCAGGCACAGGTGAACGCATGTGAAGACGAGTTTCTTCACTTAGCAATTCAGATATTGCTTCTTCAAGAGTAGGTAAAGGCTGCCTATGAAGAAGGGAAGCACGAACATTCTCAAATTTATCAGTCAAACCCATCAAAATGGTGATAAGATGCAGCTGGTTGAAGTAGGCGGTGAACTGTTGAGCGGTTTCATCAAAAATCTGTGGTGCTCCAAGACTTATATGATCTCTGAGAGACTGCATTTCAGAGATATAAGAGTTGATGGATTGATCAGGAAGTTGACGTTTGTTCTGAAAAGTGGTCCACAGTTGATACTGATGAGATAGACCAGATGATGTATACCGCTTGGCGAGAAAATCCCAGAGACTTTTGGCTGTAATATAACCAAGGAACTGTTGGTTGATCTCAGGAGTTGTGGAGGCATTAATGAAGCCCAAGATACGAGCATTATTAATATCCCACTTATTCATTCGTTTGGCAAAGTCAACAGCATTCTCACCTGTTTCTTGAACTGGAACTTTGGATGCGCCAGTAACATAGGTGTAAAGACCATAAGACTTTAACAGAATTGTCATATGGTGATGCCAAAGTATATAGTTACTACCGTTGAAAACAACGGAGATGGGATTTGAGTGACTGAAATTGGTAGCCATGAAATAAGGAAAAAAAAATACTGAGAAACAGTATTAAAGACCGAAGGGTGTATTCGACCGAAGGATGTTCGACCGAGGGGTGTATTCGACTGAAGGGTGTATTCGACCGAAGGGTGTTCGACCGAAGGAATGTTTCGACCGAAGGGTGTTTCGACCGATGGGGGTATTTGACCGAAGGAATGTTTCGACCGAAGGGTGTTTCGACCGATGGGGGTATTTGACCGAAGGGTGTTCGACCAAAGGGTGTTCGACCGAAGGGGGTATTCGACCGAATAAAAGAGGGTTCAGCGGCGGCGACAATGAAACAATCGATTATTGAAATCGATTATCAAAAACAATAATCGATTAAACCAACAGCAGCGAGAGGTGATGGCAGTGAGATGCAACAGCGGCAAGAACAGCGGCGACAACGAGTTGACTGTGACAAAGAACAGTGAAAACGATGAACAAACCTACAGCTCTGATACCATGTTAGAAGATGGATATGAATGAAGAACACGATGAATATGCCGAAGGTTTGAAACCTCGATGTATTGATTGAGAGAAAACTTACAATACTGAAAGTAAAATTATGAGAGTTATATTAACCTAATCTACAGAATACAACAAATATATACGAAGACTAAATGGGCTTGGGCCCTAACATGGGCCTGGGCCTCTATATACATTAACAGGGTTGTCGATGGCTAACCCAACGACGACCAAGGATGCCGCGGGTGGTGTGGTTTGTGTGTGTGATTGAGAAGATGTTCAAGAGACGAGAGACTAACCCACACGTTCCCCGGTTGCCGAAGTTGGTGAGACGGGAGTGGTCAGAAAGTGTGAGGCCACGGTCCCTTGTGGCGACTACTTGTACTAGACATTCGAAACCCTTTTGAACCTCTTGGTTAACCTCGTTCATGATTGTATGCATGCATGTTGCATGATCGCAGGGACAAGCAAGGAGAAAGAAATAGGAAGCAAAGGCATGTCTCATTAATTATTCAATATTATTATTAGTATTGTTATTAGTAATAGTATTAATATTAAAGATATGCTAGTTTGGTAATTAGTGAAATAATTAGAGGAGCAAATAAAAATTAGTCTAAATGTTTGTTTTGGAAGAAGATTTTTATTAGAAAATCCATTAAATCTTTATATTATACATTTGTTTCGTAAAATATTTTATAAATGGTTTTAATTGTTAGTGATTAAATTAGAAAAAATGGGTTATATGATTTTTCTTATGATGAAAAACATTATTAAGTTTACGAAATTATTCTTTGTAAGCACTCTATCTTACCATCCGGAACAAGTTTGGACTTTTAGCGACAGTTAATTATTTGCAAGTTAAAGTTTTGAGTCTATTGGAGCATTAGGGTTAGTAGACTCTTAAGCGACCAACATTAATTCGTAAGAACTCGTAAGTTAAAAAGGGGTCTTGTAGACCCTATATATATATATATATATATATATATAGTTTCATTAAAGTACTTAGACAAATCGTTACGATCTGTGTAGGTGCAAGTTTAAAGGGATCAAAGAAGCCTACATACCCAGGTGAGTTCATGTGATTTATAAAATGGAGATGCATACATAGTATGCAAATGTGTTGCAAAAGTATATATTCAAAATATATATGTTTTACAGTATTTTGAGTTACATGCTTTGCATATATGAAAGCTTTTGAAAGATATGAGATATGTGATTTTATGTGATATATGTTGGTTTCCGATGGTCTAGGGCAGGTTGCTGCCAGAATAGCATACCGGTATTGATTTGGTCATTGCCTGAGGAGATAGCCTCTATAAGCATGGCAGCCTTTGTGTAGTATTATTTTGGTCGTGGCTTGAGGAGATAGCCTCTATAAGCACGACAGCCTTTGTGTAAGCCAATGGCGTGGTGAAATAGCACCTATACGATTGGCAGAATAACTATAATAGCTATGTTTGTGATAAAGTGTGTGTTTCAAGTTGCATGTTTATTTGTATATCTCTATAATTCAAAGCATGTTCTTAGCTTATTTATTTCAGTAAAGCATGTAAAGAAAACCATGAACTCGCTAGGCGTAAGCTGACGTTTTTAGTATGTATCTCTCAGGGGGTGCTGTAACAAGTTGTTTGAGAGGAAAAGAGAAGATTTAGGAAGACCCAAAAGCTTCTCCAAGCGTTTAAGTGTTGAAGTTGTTTAATTTTAAGTTGTCTTGTAAGGTTGATAAACCTCTGTTAAGACTTCCGCTGCTAAGTTTTTGAGTTTAAGGTATGAATCTTTTATGATTTATGTTGTAATTACTACGCATCATAGCCCTGATTTTTGGGGTGTGACAATCTCTAAAACCCCTTTTCAACAAATCTGGGTCTAGAAGGTTTCACAGCTCAAAAGAGAGGTTCTTCCACGCTACCCATCTCCACCGCCCCCAACAGTGGCTCTCGCACCGCCCGTTCTCTCCTCCGCGGAGATGACAACCGCCAGATCCATAAAACCCTTAACAACATCAAGATCACTATCCTCTGCGGCTTAGTTACAATTCTTGTTCTTCGTGGTACCATCGGCTTCGGCTCCCTTGTTTCTGATAATGACACAGGTGCAAAGATCTCCAACTGGGATATATAATATTATATATATATATATATATATATATATATATAATATTTACAACCATTATAATTCACAACCCAAAAAATATATACATATATTAGTCAAATTAAAAACCCAAAATATATATACAAATATTAGTCCAACTTACAGCCCAAAACCCAAAATTAATCCAACTACGTCAAGGCCCGAATTAATTCAACTAGGTCGATCGATATGTCTCAATAAGCACGAATGCACGAGTACACTGAAACAACTAGACCGGCGTTGTTGTTTTCATTGCATAAATAAACATATATATGAAGTATGTTTCAAACAATAGATTTCAAATTAGAAGTATAAACATAAATGAATACTAGAAGCGTACTCGCGCAATGCAGCGAGATACATCACGATTTTAATGTTTATTTTTATTTTTTGTTTTTTATTAATTTACAGTACGATTTTGGATGGTTTTTATTGAGTGATAATGATTTTTATATATATATAAATTTGTTTAATTGAGGCTTAACAATATAATGTTTTTATATAAAAAAAATTAAGTAGTTTGTTAAAATTCATTAATTATCTTATATATTTTAAATTTTTTATATTTAAATTGATATGTTTATCCTGTTTTGATTATGTTTATCAGAATTCCAATTTCATAATTTTAGGATTTGGGGATTAGAGATAAGAATTTTGGGGGATAAGGATGAAATTTATTAATTAGGGTTAAAAACATTTAAAAGTAGTACATATTGCTTCATTAATTGTTTTTTAAGAGATTTTAAGTAGATTAACATTATCTATACTATATTATAAAGATGACATAAAAAACTCTTAATTACAACTCACTAAGCTTTATGTACTATCATTGAAAGCTATCTACTTAAAATCTCTTAAAAATAACTACTAAAGTCTAATATACTACCTGTAAAACTTTTAACCCTAATTAATATACTTAATCCTTATCCCCCAAAATCCTCATCTCTAATCCCCAAACCCTAAAATTATGAAATTTGAATTCTGATAAACATAATCAAAACAGGATAAACATCTCAATTTAAATATAAAAAATTTAAAATATATAAGATAATTAATGAATTTTAACAAACTACTTACTTTTTTGAGTAATTACGGATTTGGTCCCTGTGGTTTTTAGAAATTTTGGATTGGGTCCCTCATAGGAATTAATTACATTGATGGTCATCGTGGTTTCAAATCTATTTCAGATCAGGTCCCTCCATCCAAGTCCGTTAACTTAACTCCGTTAAACCCCTCACGTGCCACCCACGTGAGGGGTATTTCCGTCATTCCAAAATTATCCAATTTTTTCTAATAATTTTTTTTGAAAACCTTGTTGATTTCGGTTCCAGACCCAAAAACTTCGATACTCTATTCTTCTCCTCTTTTTCTAATAATTTTTTTTTGAAAACCTTGTTGATTTCGGTTCCAGACCCAAAAACGATCGATAGTTCGATACTCTATTCTTCTCCTCATACGATTTGAGGACCATCAATGTCGATTTCGATTAAGCTCAGACTGATAAGTGCAGGTTTGATTTCAATGTTTGATTTTCGATTTGAGAGGCGATATCTTTTCGACTTCAGGAGTTGATTTCGAGTTCGAGTTCGAGTTCGATTTCGATTTTGATTTTAATTTTGATTTCGATTGCGATTTCGATTTTGATTTTGATCTCTCTCCCATTTTTTAGTTTAGTTCGATTTTGATTTTGATTTCAAGTTTGATTTTGATTTTGATTTCTCTCCCCTTTGTTTTAGTTCGATTTTGATTTTGATTTCAAGTTTTTTTTCTCATTCTTTTTTTTTTGCAGGCTGTTGGCAAGGGCTGCAAATTAGTTGGATGTGGTTCTGTTGTACCCACCCTTGAGGTTTCTAATGATGATAAATATAATTGTTATGTCAGTATAGCAAATTTGTGGATTAATCTGTCAGTATAGCAAATTTGTGTATTCGTTGCTTATAGAATTTTTAGAAAAACTGGTTTTCCATTTGATTTGGAACTGGAACCAAACTGGTTTCTTATTTATTTCAAAATTCAAACAACATCCCTGTATGATCATATTTTTCAGATTTCTCTTTTGCCCAATGTTGTATTCATTTCACAATCCGACTTGGAACAATACCGATTCTAAACTGGAAGCCACGTAAGTCCGGTCTCTAGTTCTGGTCCTCAGTCTGATTCAAGTCTTTATGAAATAGTTTTATGGTTAAAGATTCAAAGATTGTGTTTATGAAGATGGGTTATGTGCAGGGTGTGATAGAGATGCATAATTATCTGACTAGTGTCTACGAAGAAGGGGATGCTTGATCAGCTCTCATCACGATGGTCCAAGCTCTCAACCATGCCAAAAATGGCGTTGACATTGTGTCTGGCACAAGGGTAAGATGTCATTTTTTCCAAGAATCTTAGGTCCTCTTCATTCTCGCCATTTAAAATTGAAGCATCATATGCATATTTCGTATAAAAACCAAACCATGTGAACCCCGTATATCTCATATTTCCCATATTTTTCAGATTTCTCTTTGGCCCAATGTTGTATTCATTTCATAATCCGACTTGGAACAATACCGATTCTAAACTGGAAGCCATGTAAGTCCAGTCTCTGGTTCTGGTCCTCAGTCTGATTCAAGTCTGACGAACATCATTTATGAACACATGGAGAGTTCGACTTACAGTCCACCAATTTATATAGTTGGAGACTTGGAGTGTTGATATAGAACTTCAGTATGATAAAACTGGTAGACATGCTTGGTGTGCATAGAGTATGCTGGATTCCACAAATTGGTTTGCAAACAACACTAACTAGATCCACATGAACCAATTTGTAGGTTACCATGGTCACAGGATATATAGTAATCGTAGTTGTATTCTAATTACTTTGTGTCTTCAACCTTCGATGAAGTCACAAATCAAAATGTTTGATCATTCAACTTCCCTAGGTCTTAATCTTATAAAGCTGACATAACAGTTATAGTTACCAGAAAAAATTTAGATCGCAAATTAGCAAATTTTAAATACTTTCTAAATATTTTATTGGATTGTTGTAGGTTTGAATATGGTTTTGATATTACATATTTATCTATTGCTATTTGATATGGTTTTGATCCATCTCTTGGCCCCCCTTGGGAAACAAAGTCATAACTTGTTAACCCTTCTTTTCTTCTTTATCAGATTCCAAATATTGAGGGATTTGATACCAAACAGTGATCAAAAGAAAGATACCGCATCATTTCTAGTGGATATATGAACTGTAATTTGATCTATACACAACCTAAATTAGCAAGTAAGACAACAGTTATGTCGATGCCGATACCGATGCCATTGCCAACTCCCGTACAAGCAAGCATGCCTGTCCCCATGCAGCAACAACTTGACGGTACAGTTTCCCATCAGACCCTTCAAGGGTCACTCCATTATAACATCAACATTCCTCCTACTCCCACTTGAAACATCCAAGCAAGAACTTGAAGCCTCCAAGCAAGAACTTGAAACATCAATCAAAGCAATGAAGAATTTTTTTTGGATGACAATCTTTGGGAATTATCCAATGTTAGGATTTATGTAATGTTGCTATTTCTTGATTGTTCATACATGACAATCTTTGGGAATTATGTACTCTTGATATTTCATTAATGAAAATTCACAGTTGGAATGTTTATACTCACTTTGTTCAATGTGGAATTATGGTTACACATGTCAAAACCAAAGTTAGTATACTATTTTTGCTTTTGAAGGTTCCAAACAACACAGGGACTAACTTAACATGTCATATATACATGGATCTGAACCTGTGTTTATACACCCCTGTTTTTTGCAAACCAATATGTTTAGTATGAAAATGTGCAAACACAGGTTTGTCCGAAAACATGTATACGCAAACCTGGTATATACACAAACCTATGCACACAAACCTGTTTTGCATCAATATATACACAAACCTATGCACACAAACCTGTTTTGCATCAATATATACACAAATCTATGCACACAAACCTGTTTTGCACACATATACACACAAAGCAAGAAAATATACACAAACCTATGCACATAAACCTGTTTTGCATCAATATATACACAAACCTATGCACACAAACCTGTTTTGCACACATATACACACAAAGCAAGAAAATATACACAAACCTATGCACATAAACCTGTTTTGCATCAATATATACACAAACCTGTGCACACAAACCTGTTTTGCATCAATATATACACAAAGATGGTAGATACAACCAAAAGGGTGTTAGCCTAGTGGTAAGGCATGTGGACTAGCTAGTAGCGGTCTCATGTTCGAATCCTGGGGGACGCATCCTGGAGGTACGGGGGCTTCGACCCCGGGCTGCATGCTTTAGCAGTCGGGCTTCGACCCATATTGCCAGGGATTAGTCTGGGCCCAATGTGGTCTGGGATACCCTCTCAAAAAATAAATGGTAGATACACAAACCTGATACATAAGTGGGTTATACAATATGTTTAAGAATTGATTTAAACCAATAGATCCAATAAATCCAATAAATCCAACAAATCCAACAAATCCAAATATGTCTAATAATGAAATAAAACCAAAAGCCATTAAACATTAAACATTGTTGAACCAAACAAGCTACATAGTTTCAAACGAGAAGATCAAAATTCAACCATCAAACCCTTGACTCCCAATTGCCTGTCCCTTGCATGTTCTTGAATTATGCCCCTGTTTATTACACTTGGCACACGTAACAGTCTTCCCAACCCTCCTGAGTTGTGTCCTTGTTGCCTTCACAGCATTTTCAGCCAACTCATCCAATGCCTTTCTTCTTCTTTTCTTGGGTCTGCCTACTTGAGTATGGTGTGTAGGTGGGGTCAATGTCATTGTACAAAGAGACTTGGGCCACAAATTTCTTCCATTTGTTGGAAAAATCTTGAAAGCATACATAGCCTTCCAAGTATCTAGCCAATATGTGTTGTCAACCCACTTCTCTGGTAAGCCCACATTTGCCCCATTCACTGCCATGTTCCAAATAGTTGCAACTGCATGCTTACAAGGCATTCCAGTCAACTCCCACCTTCTACACGAACAAACTCTATTCTTTACGTCAACTATGCATTGGTCCATCCATGGACCATTCACTTGAAGATAATGATGGAAGATATACTGAAGATATTTTATTTATTGTAATTATCTTTTTATTCAGTATATGTACAGATTTGATAGAATAGTTTAGAAGAGATTTTTTTTTTCATTCTAAGTTTTAGAGAAAATCAACCTCAAGGCATAGATCCTAATTCTAGAGAAGTAGAATTCGTATTGGTGATCCTGTTCATCAATATTGAGGTTGTGTATTTAATCCTGTAACTTCAAGCATTCAATACAAGTTTACAAGTTGTTGATTATATACTATTTTTGTTTACTGTTTTATTGAATATCAAAGTGTTATTCCGCAACTTCTTTGATATTAGTTTCTGAGAATTTATTCTTGTTAAGAATTCGATCCTGACAAGTGGTATCAGAGCCTAACTCCCTCAGAAACATCTATTCATTCATCATGGAAAACCTTGCAGAATCAAACAGTACTCTGGTCTCTAAGGTTCCAATGCTCAAACCCAGTGAGTTTGACATGTGGAAGATCAAAATTAGACAATACATTCTTCTCACTGACTACTCAATGTGGGATATCATTGAGAATGGTCCTTCTGAAGCAGGAAAGATAGGACCTGATGGGAAAAGACCTCCACCAAAGACAGATAGTGAGAGGAAGATCAGACAGACAGAGATGAAGGCCTTGAGCACTCTGCTCTTGGCCATCCCCAATGAATATCAGCATCAATTTTGCAACTGCACTGATGCTCAGATTCTCTGGAATGCTCTAGAGAAAAGATTTGCTGGAACTAAAAGCATCAAAAGAAATCAAAGAGATGTTCTAAAGCAGCAGTATGAGAACTTCACTTCTTCAAAGAATGAGTCTATGACTCAAACTTTTGATAGGTTCAACAAGCTCATTGGTGAACTGGCTACTGTAGGGGTGAAGATGGAACAAGATGATATCAACAGAAAGTTCCTCAGATCTCTTGGGGATGAATGGACTATGTACACTGTCTCATATAGACAGAGTGACAATCTGGAAGAGAAGGAACTTGATGATCTATATAATGATCTAAGAGTTTTTGAAACTGAGGTAGAATCCAAGAAGAAGCCCACTGGTTATATCCACAATGCTGCACTTCTTTCAACATCTACTGATACTACTGCCAACCCTGAAGCAGTTAGTACTGCCAGTGGAGTAAACTCAGAAAAAGGCACTAGAACTATCTTTGAAGCCTTTTTGTCCAATCATAGCAACAATTCATTGATTAATGATGATCTGGATCAACTTCACCCTGATGACCTGGAGGAGATGGACATTAAATGGCAGATGGCCATGTTATCTATGAGGGTGAAGAAGTTTATTAAAAGAACAGGAAGGAACAACTTCTCTCAAAGAAGAGAAGATGGAGCTGGTTTTGACAAGACTAAGGTGGAGTGCTATAAGTGTCACATGAAAGGACACTTTGCTAGAGAGTGCAGGAGTGTTGTTCCAAACAACAACCACCAACAAGCTCAGAATGGAGGCCAACAAGCTCAGAATGGAGGCTACAATCAAAACAAGAATCCTTCTCAAGCCCTTGTTTCTCAACAAGGGATGGGATTTGACTGGAGTGATCAAGCTGAGGAAGCCATTCAGAATCAAGCTCTTATGGCAGAAGTGTCTGATCTCCCCTCTGAGGTAATTTCTAATCTTTGCACTCAATCTTGCATAGACACTGTCAAAAGATACAGGGATCACAATCAAAGTATGTGTGATGACCTCAAAAGATTGGAAAAGGACAGAAGAGATTATGTGTTGATAGTAGAGAGATTTGAAGAGCAAATCAAAGGCTTTCAAGCTAATGAACTTCAACACTCTTATGACACAAACTATTGGAAGTGGGAAAAGAATGAGTTAGAGACCAAACTGTCTAAGTCCTTAGAAGAGAATGATAGGCTGAAAGAGGAACTGTCTAAAGTTAAGCTTGACATAGAAAAGTTTTCATATGCTTCAAAAGCAATGGATTCTCTTCTAAAGGCTCAGATTCATGATAAGATGAAGCCTGGTATTGGATACAATAATACACCTCCTCCTTACAATAACAACTATATCTCTCCTACTTCAGACTTGTTAGAAACCAAGGAGAAAAAGGACTTGTCTGAGGAAGCTTTTAAGATAGATCCTTTGGATGAGGTAGTAGTTAAGGATTTGACTGAGAAAGAAGCCAGTAAGAATAGGGATAATGCTGTGAGTAAAATGATACCATTAGAAAACAACATTATCACCAATGAGGGATGTGGGAAAATCTGGGTCAAGTCCAAGGAGATAGAGAAGATCAAATGAAAGGATAACAAGGTCCATTACAAACAAACCACGGTTGTGAATCCTGAATCTTGTAAACAGTGTGCTTGCAATAAAGCTAAGAGCCTAAATTCTGGTATAAAAAGAGGTAATCAAAGAAACTGGAATAATCAATGGGCTCAGAAACAAGGAGTTGATCTGAATAAAATCAATAGACCAAAACCTTGTTTCATATGTGGCAAGTTAAATCATTTGGCTAAGTATTGCTTCTTTAACCCTATTAATCAACAGATGAACTTTCAAAGATTTGTGCAAAAACCTGTTGGTTATAGGAAGGCTGGAAAGAAACATGTGATGAAGAAATCTGTTGAAAGTAAAGGCCCCATGAAGAAAAAGTTTTTAAAAGAAAGTATTAAAATGTGGGTGCCTAGAAGCACTAAAACTGTTAGTACTGCTGACAGGGATAGTGCTGCTGGAAGCATTACTGCTGCTACCAGTGTTAGTACTGCTGAAAATGTTAATGCTGCTAATACTGTTAGTACCTCTTCAAAGGTTAATATTGCCAACACAGTTACTGCTGCTAACACAGTTACTACTTCTAACAAGGTTAGTACTGCTAAGCATGTAAGTGCTGCTAAGGCAGTTAGTACTTCTGAAACCAGTACTGCTTCTAGCAAAAATGTTTCCAAGCCTATTATTGTGACAAATACTCCAAGAATGAGGAGTCAAAGTTTAAAAATCTTGTCAAGAAAGAATGCAAGTATTTTGATGAGAAAGGGGTACCCAAGACCACTTTGGCTTGGGTTCCTATTTCATACTAACTGATTTATCTTATGTGCAGGGCAACCAACAGCTCAAAGGGAAGAGCATATGGCATGTTGATAGTGGTTGCTCTAGGCACATGACAGGCAACATGTCATGCCTTCAGGATTTCAAGCATATCAATGGAGGACATGTTGCATTTGGAGATAATCTTACTGGTGGTAAAATAAGTGGAAAAGGTAATGTCACCAAAGGTAAGATGACATTTGAGGATGTCTACTATGTTGATCAATTGAAGTACAACCTGTTAAGTGTATCACAGGTTTGTGACAAACAACATAGTATATTATTTACAAATACTGAGTGTATGATCCTTGCTCCAGGGTTCAAGGTAGTTGATGAAAGCATGATACTACTTAGAACTCCAATAAAAAAACAATGTGTATTGTCTAGATATGGACAATGTTGTTAGTGATTCATCCCTGAACTGTCTTGTTTCAAAAGCTTCTGTGGATGAATCCTCTCTTTGGCACAGAAGGATGTGTCACATGAACTTCAAAACTATAAACAAACTTGTTAAAAACAACCTTGTAAGAGGTTTACCTTCAAAAGTATTTTCATGTGATGATCATTGTGTTGCATGTCTTAAAGGCAAACAGCACAAAACTTCTCATAAGACCAAAGAGATAAACTCAATTTCTTCTTGTCTCCAGTTATTGCATATGGATCTGTTTGGTCCTACAAATGTTATGAGTATAGGCAAGAAATCTTACTGCTTGGTTATTGTTGATGATTACTCTAGATTTACCTGGGTATATTTTCTAAGGACTAAGGATGAGACAAGTGGACTGATCAAATCCTTTATCCTAAGAATTGAAAACCAAACTAATCAAAAAGTAAAAGTCATTAGATCAGATAATGGGACTGAGTTTAAAAATCTTGATCTAAACACCTTTTGTGAAGAGAAAGGCATTGAGAGACAATATAGTGCTCCTAGGACTCCTCAACAGAATGGAGTTGCTGAAAGGAGAAATAGGACACTAATAGAGGCTGCTAGATCTCTGTTGGCTGATTCAAAACTGCCAATTACCTTCTGGGCTGAAGCAGTTAATACTGATTGTTATGTCCAAAACAGAGTTCTAGTGGTCAAGCAAAAGAACAAGACCCCTTATGAGCTTTTAAATAAAAGAAAACCTTTCATTGGATTTTTCAAACCTTTTGGGTGTCCTTGTACAATTCTCAATACCAAATCTCACTTAGGTAAGTTTGATAGCAAAGCAGATGATGGATTTCTTGTTGGTTACTCATCTCAGAGTAAGGCTTACAGAGTTTTTAACTCTTCTTCCAGAATAATTGAAGAAAGTGACAATGTCAAATGCAATGAGAATACATCAAATCCAATTGGGTCTGGTCCTCAGTGGCTATTTGATATTGATTCACTAACTAACTCTTTTGGTTTCAGTAGTGATGATTATGCAGGTACAGGGAGTGGAGGATCAGGGACTACACAAGTCTCAGATAGTATATCTCAATCTGTGATATTTCCCATACCCACAGTGAATCCTGTTGAAGACTGTGGAAAGGAACCATCTACTGGACCAAGTCAAAGTGAAGAAGAAAGTAAAGATGAGGAGACTCAAGAAAATAAAGAACCAGAAGTGGCTACTGAAAACACTTCAGTTGAGTTGAATGACTCTAATCTAGAGGTGGGACTTAATGAAGAACCTAGTCATCACACCAGAATACACAAGAATCATCCTCCACAGCTGGTAATAGGAGATATATCCTCTCCTATGATTACTAGAAATCAAAGTAGGCTTCAAGAAATACAAGATCAACAACACACAGTGCTTTCTTGCTTTTTATCCCAGCTTGAGCCTAAAAAGGCACATGATGCTATGAAAGAGTCCAGTTGGATAGAAGCAATGCAAGAAGAGCTACTGCAATTCAAACTGCAAGATGTTTGGGATCTGGTAGACCTTCCTAAAGGCCAAAGAGCAATAGGAACAAAATGGGTCTTCAGGAATAAGAGAGATGAAAGAGGTATAGTGATAAGGAATAAAGCAAGGCTGGTGGCTCAAGGGTACACACAAGAAGAAGGAATCGACTATGAAGAAGTATTTGCACCTGTGGCCAGGATAGAAGCAATTAGATTATTCCTGGCTTATGCTTCCTATATGAAATTCAAAGTCTATCAAATGGATGTGAAAAGTGCATTTCTTTATGGGTCAATTGAAGAAGAAGTATATGTCTGTCAACCACCAGGGTTTGAAAACCCAAGCTATCCAGACAGAGTATACAAATTGAAGAAAGCACTTTATGGACTACATCAAGCTCCAAGAGCATGGTATGACACTCTGTCATCCTATCTCTTGGAAAATGGCTTTGAAAGATGAGTCATTGATAAGACTCTATTCATCAAGAGAAAGAAGAAGGATATCTTGCTGGTCCAAATCTATGTTGATGATATTATCTTTGGATCAACAAGAGACAACATGTGCAAGGAGTTTGAGGAACTAATGCATCAAAGGTTCAAAATAAGTTCTATGGGGGAACTTACTTTCTTCCTTGGACTCCAAGTTCAACAGAAGTCGGATGGAATCTTCATCTGTCAGTCTAAGTATGTGCAGGACATTCTAACCAAGTTTGGTTTCTCAGATTCAAAACCTGCTAGCACACCTATGGAGACACACAAGCAGATAACAGCAGATCTTGAGGGCGAGGATATGGATGTTCATCATTATAGATCCATGATTGGCTCTCTCATGTATCTTACAGCCTCTAGGCCAGATATAATGTTTCCAGTCTGTGTGTGTGCAAGATTCCAAGTTAGGCCAAAGCAATCTCACTATCAAGCTGTTAAGAGGATATTCAGATATCTCAAAGGGCAACCCAGATTGGGACTTTGGTATCCTCATGACTCATCCTTTGACCTACTTGCATACTTAGATAGTGATCTAGGTGGAGAAAACTTGGACAGAAAATCTACTTCTGGAGGATGTCAGTTTTTGGGTGCAAGACTAGTGTCATGGCAGTGCAAGAAACAAACCACAGTATCCACATCTACAACAGAGGCAGAGTACATAGCAGCTGCAAGTTGCTGTTCTCAAGTCTTATGGATTCAGAATCAAATGTTGGATTATGGGATAACCTTTCTACACACTCCAATTTTCATTGATAATAGCAGTGCTATTAGCATTGTGAATAATCCTGTCAAGCACTCAAAGACAAAGCACATTGAGATCAGGTATCACTTCATAAGAGACTGTAATGAAAAGAAACTTATTCAAGTTGTAAAAGTTCACACTGATAATCAGTTTGCTGATCTATTCACTAAAGCTTTTGATGTGGGTAGATTCACTTTCTTGGTAACAAGTGTGGGAATGATCAACTCTGAATAAGCCTCTTCTCAAAAAGTGGTTCTATACCTATATATTGTTTATTCTTGGTATTACTAATCTTCTTTTGCAGAATATGTATAGCAGTACTCGGTGTATCACAAGCTTAAAAGAGTAAGTATGGTTAATACTGCCAGTATAGTTTTAATACTGCCAGTGCGTAGTTAATAATACTAGTTAGTTAATACTGCTAGTAGTTAATACTGATCTCAGTTAATACTGCTAGTTAGTTAATACTGCTTTCAGTTAATACTGCTTTCAGTTAATACTGTTTTCAGTTAATACTGCTTTCAGTTAATACTGCTTTCAGTTAATACTGCTCTAGGTTAATACTGCTTATGTCCCGAATACTATAAATACACTCTGCCCGCCTAAAAGTTCATAACGACTCTTTGCATACTATTCTCTTGCGCTCTAAACCCTCTCTCTCTCAAGTATCAAGTGTTCAGGCAATAACCTTCAAAGATCAATGGCATCAATGGCATTCATTGACGAGCACAATGAAATCGCGATGCTCCAAAAGCCAAAGCAAGCTGCAGGATTTCATCAGATAGTGGATTTTCTGAAAGCTAGTCATATCGCCTATGCACTGACAGTGTCTCCATCAATCTATATCGAGCATCAAAGGCAATTCTGGGCACATGCCACCATTGTTACTGAGAATGGTGTGCAAATGATCAAGACGACAGTGTGTGGCAAGCCATTAACAGTTACTGAAGAGGTAATTCGCATCAGTCTACGTCTAGACGATGCCTCTGGTATAACTTTTATCTCTAATGATGAATTGTTTTCTACTCTTTCAAGAATGGGGTATGGAGGCCCATTGGGTGTGTTCAAGTTTTTAAAAGCAAAATTTTCACCTCAATGGCGTTTCTTTGTCCATACCCTTATGCATTGTATCTCTAAAAAGACTACTGGATGGAGTGAGTTCAGTAGCACCATTGCTTATGCTTTGGTCTGCTTAGCCACTGCCAGAAAGTATAATTTTTCCCAAATGATTTTCAATGATCTTGTTTCAAACTTGGGAAACAAAAAGAGCTTTTATATGTACCCCAGGTTTGTTCAAGCAGTTATCACCAACGAATTGACGGATATTCCTCATTCTGATGGGATATATGTACCAAAACCCCCTAAAGGCAAGGTTTTCTCAAATATGAGAAGATCTGCTGGGGACTCGGAAGGAGTGGACACCCCATTGTTCTCTACAATGATGGTGGTGTCCCAAACTAATGAAGGTATGGTAGCAGGGTCAAGGCCCCCATTAGACCAACCCACTGCTAGCCAATCCCAACCTTCCCACTCTAAATCAATTCCTCAGTCTCTTCTTGATAAACCAACTTCACCAATCACCCAAACTTATCAAAGAAAACAAGTAAAGAAGGCTCCTTCTCTTCTTGTACCTTCACCCACTCAGCCTTTAAGCCCTCTAAGGGAGAATTCTCCTTTAGAGAATATCCAAAGGGAAACCAACAGGGTGTCTCCCAACCCTCAGGAGGTGCTCTCTACGGAGATGGAAGAGCATATGGGTGAGAAGGCTGCCACTACTTCTGCTAGCACAGAGAAGGATAGTGGTAACATCTCTAAGACCTTCCCCATGGCAACTTTGAATGAGCAATCATTCAAAGGTCCCCGGTGCCAAGAAACCAAGGGGGTGGATAGTGCTTCTGCTAGGCAGAAGGCTTCCACTACTAAAAGATCCCATGATCCTTCAAAAGGGGGTAACACTCCTGGAGAAGGTGAGGACAGATATGACTACAATGAATTGATGGAAACAATGGGCAACATTAATATGGATGTCATCAAACAAGGGAAAGAAATTGAAGAGATGAAAATGGTGATTCTGTCTCAACAAGTACAGATTACCAAATTGAAGAAAATGATCACAAGATTGGTGTAAAAGAAGAGGAGAAGGCAATTTGTTTTGAAGAAGAGGAAAAATGCTAATGATGCTTTCAACAAGTGGAAGAATTCAGAGGCTGAAGCAGAAAAGGAAAGTATTTCTGAGATGGGATTTGATGTTAAGGGGGAGAAAGCTGCAGAAACAGAAGCACAAGCAGTAGAAACAGATAAGGTTCAAGCAGCAGCAGTAACAGAACAGGTAGCAGCAGTAACAGGGCTATCTGTTGAAGAATTGAAAATAGCTGAAACTTTGGTAAAAGCAAAGAATGACACTCCTAAGGCTACTCAAAAGGCCAAGGGAGTGGTCATCAATGAAGGAGGTCTTGAAAAGAAGACAAAAGAAAGAAGTGAGGCAGGTTTGAAGGATACAAAGGGTAAAGCTAAGATGGTTGAACCTGAACAACCTGCAAAGAAGAAAAATCAGATTGAACTGGATGAAGAAGTGGCAAAGCAGCTTCAGGCAGAAATGGAAAGGGAGGAACAACTTCAATCTGAGAAGGATAGAGAGCTTGCACTGAATATGGCCAGAAAACTAAATGAAGAGTATCAGAAGAGCATGAAAACAGCAGCTTAGGCCAAGGAAGTACAAGTCAAAAGGATGCCACTCAAAAAGCAAAAGAGACAACCCTCCAAGACCTTTTTGGCCAATCAGGAAAGAAGAAAAATGATAAATTTCCTGAAAGGTGCAATTGTAGTCAAGGGGGAGATGTTCACAAACATGGCCTACAGTCAAGTTGAGGAGCTCTACAAGAAGGAGATGGCAAAGCTTCAAGGGGATTCCTCTCAAAGGGAAGAAGCAGAAAGAAGGATGAAAGAGAGACATGATCTCAACATCCAACAACCATTACCTGAGGAGACCACACCTTCAAAGGATAAAGTTGAAGAAAAGAAAGAAGAGCAAGAGAAGGTTGAGGTGAAAGTAAAGTCTTCAAAGAGAGTAAAGTCTATAGCCTCCAAGATGCAGTCCAAAAGACAAAGAATTGAATAAAGAGCAGAATCTGAAGCAGAACCTCCTGTTACACCTTCAGCAGAACCAACTCAGAATTCAGAATCATCAAACAAGCAATCTAATGAGCAGGTTGAATTGTTCATGACATTAACAAATGATGATCCAATACAAGTAGATCCCATCTCTATCCAAGCTCCTGAAATCATCTTTTGGGATATCCTGGAAGATCAAAGAAAGAAATTCTTTAGGATTAAGAGGCTAGGGGGCATATATGAGGTGTATCCTACTTGGGGAAGTTTCATCAGAAGTTGTACAAGATCAGATCTAGAAGAGATGTTCAAAGTTGGAATGAGATTTTATGAAAAGGAGCTGACAGGAGAAGAAAGGAACTTAATCAGATTAGCCATGGAGTACTTGTGCATGATGTTTGAACCTAGTAAAGTTCAACATGTGATCAGGGATTTGCATCTGGAGAATAAATTCCTAAGGATAGAAAACTGGAAGATATTTGAAAGATGTGGGGTCTATGTCATCACTGTGAATGGAGCATATCATGAGTACTACTTGGTGGACAAGATATATGAGCACAGCAAGGGTAAACTACAAGCAATGTTGAATGCCAAGCTTATTTGGTCAAAAGATTCAGAAATGGCAAAGGTTGTAGTTAGCAGGATTATAAATCAAAGCTTGGGTTTGGATCCTAATCTAGGGGTGTAAACTGAAGTGTTGAAAGCATCTTGAAGAACTTGACTTCTTTTCCTAAAAGTCAAGTTAGGGGGAGATTGTTGGGAACTGAAGATGTGAACAAGTCTTTAATGCTGCTAGTTCAGTTTTAATACTGCTAGAAGACTTCAAAGTTAATACTGCTGAGTATTACTACTGCTAGTAGAAGTTAATGCTGCTGGAACAAAGTTAGTACTGCTCACCAAGATTAATACTGCTAGTTCAAAGTTAATGCTGCTTGAAGAGATTAATGCTGATGAGCATAATTAGTACTGCTTATGACTTGAAGATCCGGATGGAAAGGATGACAGCTGGAAAGAATCAAGATATTCATGGAAGGCTTGAAGATAATGATGGAAGATATACTGAAGATATTTTATTTATTGTAATTATCTTTTTATTCAGTATATGTACAGATTTGATAGAATAGTTTAGAAGAGATTTTTTTTTCATTCTAAGTTTTAGAGAAAATCAACCTCAAGGCATAGATCCTAATTCTAGAGAAGTAGAATTCGTATTGGTGATCCTGTTCATCAATATTGAGGTTGTGTGTTTAATCCTGTAACTTCAAGCATTCAATACAAGTTTACAAGTTGTTGATTATATACTATTTTTGTTTACTGTTTTATTGAATATCAAAGTGTTATTCCGCAACTTCTTTGATATTAGTTTCTGAGAATTTATTCTTGTTAAGAATTCGATCCTGACAGGTCCTCTCCATTCCAAATAGCAATGTACTTGGTAGCTTCTGTCTTGATAGCGTCCAACATCTTAGTAGCCACTGGTGTAAGAGGACCATCAGCCTTTTGAATCATATTTTGTACAATCACAATTCTTTTCATCAAATACTCTCTTATGTACTCTAATGTTGTGATAATTGGTTTGTCCCTCCCATCTACTAGTTGCCTATTAAAGACTTCACACATATTATTCAGCAGGACATCACTGTGGCATCTTCCTGAAATAGGATAAAGTAATTAAGTAACATTGAAAATTGCTGAAATGAGATAAAGTAATTAAGTAACATTGGAAATTGCTAGTATGTTATAAAGCATTACCTGTAAAGTGTGACTTTGACCAATGACGTGGAGGTATTTTGTTCAACCACTCATATGCAGACACATTGAAAGCTTTCAAATTGTTCATGGCTTGTTGAAACTCTGGTAGTGTCGATGATGTTGCACACTTCCAAAGATGCTCCTTGTATACCCTCCCCTTCCATGCATGTTTCATATTTTCATGTATATGTCTTAAACAATACCTGTGCTCAGCACAAGGAAAGACTTTTGCTATAGCTGGAATTATGCCCTATATTAAAGCATACTAAGTTAGATATAATATTATTAAAATGTTAGAACATGAAAGCAAAGTAAGACATATCTCAAAGCATAGTAAACATACCTTTTGCCTGTCGCTTATGAATGTGAAATTGGAATTAGAAGACATGTCCAAATCATCTCCAAGACATTCCAAAAACCAAGTCCATGAGCATGTTGTTTCGGCCTCAACAATTGCATACGCCAACGGATATATACCATGGTTACTGTCAATGCCAACTGCAGTTAGGACTTGACCTGGGAAAGGTCCTTTCATAAAGCTTCCATCAAGGCCCAACAAGTCTCTACCACCTGCCATAAAACCCTTCTTCAATGCTCCTAAACAAACATAAATCCTTCTAAACTTTCTTGTTTCATTGTTCAGATTAAGATCAATTTCTACATCCAACTTCACAGTTGTGTCTGGGTTTGTTCTTTGCAGCTCAAATATGTAGTCCCTCAACACGCTATATTGCTCTACATAGTCTCCCATAAGCTTCTTGAGTGCCAATTGTTTTGCCCTAAAAGACTTCATCTTTGAAACTTTAATTGAATACTTCTGTTCCAAGTTAACTTGCAAAGCCTTCACCGGTATATTTGGGTTTGCAACTAGTGTGTCTGAAATCTGTTGAGATAAGAAAGTTGTTGTACATGCGGTAATTTCTCTTGAATGAAGACATTTGTGGGTTTCCACATACGTTTTAACCATCCATGTATCATCATATTTACCTGTGGATATGTGCAAAACCCATGGGCAACATGGCCTACTTGCCTTGATCTCTTTACCCTTGCTTGAACCAACAATTTCTTCTTGTAATTCTGGAATATTTCCTTTACATCACGATTTTAATGTTTATTTTTATTTTTTGTTTTTTATTGATTTACAGTACGATTTTGGATGGTTTTTATTGAGTGATAATGGTTTTTTATATATAAATTTGTTTAATTTAGGCTTAACAATATAATGTTTTTTATATAAAAAAAATTAAGTAGTTTGTTAAAATTCATTAATTATCTTATATATTTTAAATTTTTTATATTTAAATTGAGATGTTTATCCTGTTTTGATTATGTTTATCAGAATTCAAATTTCATAATTTTAGGGTTTGGGGATTAGAGATAAGGATTTTGGGAGATAAGGATGAAATATATTAATTTGGGTTAAAAGCTTTACAGGTAGTACATTAGGCTTTAGTAGTTATTTTTAAGAGATTTTAAGTAGATAGTTTTAAATGATAGTACATAAAGCTTAGTGAGTTGTAATTAAGAGTTTTTATGTCATCTTTATAATATAGTATAGATAAGGAGTACGTTTTAAAATAGAAGTTGGAACCATGAATTTTTGTTTTCATTGCATTGATGTTTTTAAAGTTTGATTTTTATTGCGTATAGAAATATCATATGTTCTTTTTGTAGGTTCTAACTTTGTATTTTTATATCATATTTCCTATGTATACGAGCAATGGAAAATACTCCTAAGTCTCCAAAAATCGAAGAAAATGATGAATCAAACACGTCTAAGAAAAGGGGATGTAGATCCTCAAACATTTGTAATAACTAATTACTTTGTTGGCTACATTTTTAGAATTTATTTATAGTCTTTCAATCGTCAACTTTATGAATGTTGGAAAATTAATTAAAATATTAATTTTAAATTAAATGGAAATTAATGATAGAGTCTTTTGACCTTTCATGTGCTTCGGTTATAACCGGTGGAATTATGTTCCATTATGGCGACAACCTTTAATCTTCCGCTGGTTACAAATACGTTGCATATATAAAGGACATATCCTAAAAGAGAAAAGAGATAGACAATACAATTAGTACTTTCACGAGTAATTAGATTCTCAAGTTCAGGCATAAAGGTGAAGTCCGACAGAATTCGATTTTGTTTAGAGTCGTTGTATCCTGGGAAATCGACGCACCAGTTGGGGGCGAATCGGTTTTAAGGAAACCGTGTCCAACACGGGCCTCGACTCAATACTCAGGTTTGTTTCCAACTTTCATTATTTTAGTTTATACCTTTCTTTTGGTGAAACTATTTTCTACAATCTTAAAACCGATTCATCTTGTTCGTTTCACCAAGCAGATATGTGGTTGATGTTTAGATATGTTGTTGGTGTTTAATAATTGGGTTCCTTGGCATTTGCTTTCAACAAAAGTGCTTGTTAAAAAAAAGTATGTGGGTAAAACATGAACATTATAGGCCAAACTTAATGAATAATTTCATAACTAATACACATGTGAGTTGTTTGTCAACTGTTAAATTAAAAAAAAAATAGAATGAGATTCTTTTTGGTCTCATTTTTGTTGTTTGAAAGAATTTTGTTTTTTGTTGTGTAATATATTTACATTTTAAAATAATGGGAATTTGGCTTCCACATATTCATGGAGGTGTACCATGCTCTCAGCTAGAGTAAATTATAAAATGTTATGGCCCATTGCGAAGTTGATGAAAGTTATCATCATTTCCTAAATGATGATCTGAACTGAGAAATGCTTGGACCTTTTTGATATTACAAAACCTACGGATGGAAAATGTTGACCTTCACCAAGGGGCACTACTTGATGACTCATTTTGCATGAGCTCATACCTCAAGCTTTTCTCTTTTGATTCTTGTCATATTTATTAGTTTGATATGGAACTTCATATTGTTCCATATAATACTTCATGTTGGTATGATATTCAAAGATAAGACAAAAGTATCAGGTTCTTTAGGAGATGTTAATTGAGCTTCCATGAAAGTCCCATTTTATTTATATAAAAGAAAAACGGTTAGAAAAAAAAAAAGAGGAAATTCGAAATTGTTATTTGGGCTTAAGTATGGAGTTTGACAATTTCAGCCTCTTATATTTAACTAATCATTTTGATTCCAATGCACAGCTAAATGTTTTATAGGTCTTATTTTGAGCAAAAGTTTCCAAGTGGGTTAATCTGATTAATTTTTTTTTTTGTGATGAGTTGATGATTTTTTAACTTGGACTTATCCATTTGTCGAAGCTATATAATTTTTAAAATTCAAATGTGTAGAACTTTTTGTATTTGCAAATGTGGCGAATTCTATAAATTACAAATGTAAATGCATGGGTTTTGTTTTGAGCTACGACCAATTCTTGGTCTTGTTGGGATTTGCGTAAGGTTTCTATAAACCAAGTTTTATGAACTAACTTAAAAACAGTGACAAATGGTAGTACGTTAGTGACGACCCTTCACAGGGAGAACCCATAATAAGGTTACAGAATAAAATATTGGGGAAAATTTCAGTCCTAAACCGTGAGAAGAGGAAAATTGTGACCCAATGGTGGTCCGTGGCATACATGGTCATTTTTCATGTGATGGCTCCAATTTGATTTGTGCAACTATTGCATGGTGACTGTGAAACATGTGGTACTGGTTGATGGCCATTAGTATTGGAATAATATAAACTGAAATGTTTTGTAAGAGCTCTTAGGTGGTTTTAGTATCGTAACCGAACGATATTGAAGGTGGTTTTAATGACTAAATAGATTTTCAAAATATATTCGAGTCAATTTGCTCGTGAAACCACACTAATTGGTAATGTTATCAATTTCAGAATTTGAAATGGCGAGAACTGTGAATAGTTCCACATGAAGAGATCGTGGAAGAAGATCTCGGGACCAAGTCCATGGGACGATTGGGTCCTTAACCCGAGAAACAAGAATATCCGCTTCTCGAGGATGGTTCTTGGATTCTAGAACTGATAGTCATGTAACCAACTCCCGATCTGACTTTGTTGAATATCAAAGTATCCCAAGTAATGTGGTTTTGATCAATCGACAAAGATTAAGGGCTATCGGCATGGGAACATTGATACTAAGATTCACAACCGGGAAGACCTTGACTTTGAAAGAGATCCTACATGTTCCTGAAGCATCAAAGAAACTTGTATCCGTTGGAATGCTCACTAGAGAAGGATATATGATGGGATTCCATTCTTGAGCTGTGATATTTTGTTAGAGCATAAATCTGTTGGATACAAGATCAATAATACTGAAGGTCAAAGTTGAGAAAGTCAAAGCTGCTAAAGTCAAATCTCATTAAAAGTCAAAGTCTATTTTGTAATAAGTCAAACTTAGTTGTATTTGTTTTTGTTTTTAGTTTTCTTGTATTAGGTGGTAGTATAAATACTTTTTCTCTTTGTATTTTCAGTAGAGAACTAATTTTGAGAATCATTCAGTTGTATCAGAGAGAGAAAGAGAGTTCGTTAGAGAGAGAGATTTGTAGAGAGAGAGTTCTAGAGAGAGAAAGTGTAATCTTGTGAAATTCAAAGTAATCAAACAGGTAATTCATTGTGTTTAATCTTGTTTGTTTGATTGTTATTGAATAGAAACTAGAATCTGGAACACACAATTGGTATCAGAGCAGATCCAAATCGAAATTTCAAGAAAAGTCAGAATGTTCGTATCTGTGTTCTTCGATGTTCAGATTTGATTTTGAGTTTTAGTGAGTTTTTGGAGTTGTAATCGATTAAGTGTTGTTAGGAAAGTGAATTCGATCGAGTTTGTATAGAAAGATTTGTCAACTGCACTGTAATCAATTCGAATTTTTCAAATTTTTGTGGTTTTTGTGTTCACGAGTTCTTGACACTGTATCTGATTCAAATTTGTAATTTTTGTGTATTTGATCGAAAATTAGTGATAGTTTTGTGTTCGAGTTGTATAGAAGATCAAATTGTTGAAGTTTTGAGTTAGGTTTCTAGGCTTAAATGAGTTGTTGGTGCGATTTTGTTCGGTTTTAAAGGTTTGCGGGTGTTCTTCAAGTTTGCGTTTCATTCAAACAGGTTTGCGGGTCATTCATCAAGATTTGAGTAAGTTCTTCAGAGGTTTGCGGGTCATTCAAAGTTTGCGGGTGTATTTAACGAGACACGCAGTGATATTTGCGTTTTCATCAACAACCGAGAAGCGAGCTTTGCGGGTGTAACTACAAACGCAAAGTTGGGTTTGCGTTTGTAATGTGAAACGCAAAGTTTATCGTTTATGTACCAATTGACACGCAAAGTTCATGACAAACGCAAAGTGATAAACGTAAAGTTGACAAACGCAAAGAAGAAGTATATCTAGAAATGCAAAGTGATTTGTTGATCAGAGAAGTAGTGGTTTGCGTTTACCACTTGAAACGCAAAGTGGTGGTTTGCGTTTGCCACTTGAAACGCAAAGTGGTGGTTTGCGTTTGCCACTTGAACCGCAAAGCGGAGGTTTGCGTTTGCCTCTTGAACCGCAAAGTAGGTTTGCGTTCCCCGTATGACACGCAAAGTCAAGATTTGCGTTTCCCACTTGAAGCGCAAAGTGTGGAGGACTTAGACAAATTTTTCAAAACTATAATATGCTCTTTAATAGTGAAAATTTTTTCTCTAGGGGCGCTGCCCCTCGACCCCGCAAGGGCGTTGCCTAGGGGGACATAGTTCTTTTTGTGATTAAAATTTCTGATTTTATATTTCAAGTTTTCTGTATTTTCTTGATTGTTTCATTTGGACTAACGATCAGTTCTAGTTTCTTATTGATATATTTTTCAAACAGGTTTAAACAAGATGACATCCAAAGATGCACTTTCAATTGGCACTGATGTTAAGCCTCCAGTTTTATTCAAAGGCGAGTATGAACAATGGAAGGACAGATTCTTGGATTTCATAGATCGGCATTCAAATGGAGAGAATATTCTTCTGTCTATCACCGAAGGTCCAATGGCTCCAATAACAGTTCAAGTACCTGATGTTGATTCTTCTGATAGTGAAGATGGTACTGAGGAAAGAGATCAAAAGATGAAAACAGTGGTAGTGGATATTTCTCAATATTCTGAAGAACAGAAAAGCCGATACAAAGTAGATAAACAAGCGAGATCATTACTTCTTCAGAGCATTCCGAATGAGATCTACATAAAGATTGATAGTTACAAAGCAAATGCCAAGAAGATGTAGGATCAGTTGCAAAAGATGATGATGGGATCCAAGGTTGGAAATCAGATGAAAGTGGCAAACTGCATCAATAGTTATGAGGAATTCAAAGCTAAGGAGAATGAGAGTCTGGAAGATACATATGAGAGGTTTGTATTGCTTTTGAATGAGCTGACAAAGAATAAAGTCAAAAAGAAGCAGTTGGAAAACAATGTCAAATTTCTGAGTATCCTACGTCCGGAATGGAAAAAGCATACAAGAAGGATGAAACAGATGAAGGATTTGAATGAAATACCACTACATGAGGTATTTGAGACCTTGAGGCAGAATGAGGAAGAGGTTGAAGAGAAAAGAGCTGAGAAGAAGAAGGCAGCACAAGTTCCTGATCCTATTGCCTTAGTAGCTGGAGAGAAGAAGAAAGAAAAGAAAGAAAAGAAAGAGAAGAAAAAGAAGATAGTTCTTACCAGTTCTGAGTCAGATTCAGTTACAGATAGTGATGATGGTGAAAGTCTGAAACAAGCCATGATATTGCTGACCCGTGCATTCCAGAAGAAATTTTACAAGAAGCCGAGATCAAATTCTCAAAGGTATTCTTCATCTAGTTCAAAGAACCACGAGCATCGACAGAAAGTGGAAGGAAAAAGGTATGAAGAGGATAGATTTGTGGAGAAGAAGCCGGATGAGAAGAAGAAGTTCGTGAATGACTATACAGTTGCCGAGAAGCCAGCAACAGATTCCATCAAATGCTACAATTGCGGCAAGATGGGTCATTTTGCAAAAGATTGTCGAAAGCCGAGAGTTCGCAACTCTCAGTACTATCAGAACAAGTTGCTTTTGGCAAGACAGCAAGAAGCGGGTGTCGCTCTAATGGCTGAAGATGAGTTTTGGCTGGATTACTCGGAAGGAGAAGAAGAAGTGAAAGAAGAAACAGCTCATATCTGTCTCATGGGCAAAGAAGTAAAGGATGACGAGTCAGATGATGAGGCAGTTAATGAGGTATTAAACTTATCTGAAAAAGATTTTATTACCAAAATGGAAACCATGGTGGTTGAGCTACAAAATTTACAAAATAATCTGAAAAAGGAAAAAGAAAAAGTTGCTAAAAAGAACAAGAAGATCTTTGAGCTTAATACGTCTGTTATTTCCAACAAAGATCTGATTGATTCTTTACGCAAGTCTGATTTTGATTCTAAATCTAAAGTAGATTGTTTTGAAAAGAGGATTTCTGAGTTTGAAGTTAAAGTGTCTAAATATGAGTTTGAGAAAAATGAATCTGCACTAACTGTTTATAAACTGCAGGTTGAAAACAAGAATTTGAACAAGAAGGTAAATGGTCTGGAAGCCAAACTTTATGCGAGAGGCCAAACAGATCAAACCATTTTTTTAAATGCACCTAATGAAGAGGTTGATGTTAAAGAGAAATGGGGACTTGGTTATGAAAACCCCCATTATCTTAAGAAAGCCATCAGAAAACAACCGGCACTTTATAACTATGATTGTATTGCTTGTGCTGGTAAACATACTCATTTAAAACCCAAATTTGTTACCAAATTACCAGAAGAAGTTGAGGACCAAGAAACTGAAAATAGAAAGAATAAAAAGAAAATGCAACTACCGTTTAACTATGTAAAGTTAAATGATAGTTATCTTCCAGAAACACCAAAAGTTCTTTCAAAAGACTATTTTGTTAGTTATTCCGCTTCTGAGATGAAGGCAAAACCTGTGATTGCAAAGGTTTATGTTCCTACATCTATTCTTGAAAGCAAAATAGTCGAGCTTGAAAATGTTTTATCTGATGAAAAACTTTTGGCTGATATACAACAAAATGTATTTTCTACAGTTATAAAGAACACTGTTTTTCAAACTAAATCTACAAAGTGTTCTACAGTTTCTAAGGCATCTCAATCTTCATCTGATAATTCTTATGACTTATTTGAGTCTGCAAATGATTTTCTAAATTCTGATGATGGGTGCATGGAAGAATTTGATATGTTTGATGTCAACTATACACTTCCTGATCATTCTACTTGTCTTAAAAATAAAAGAGTGTTACCTAATGGTGTTAATATTGTTGAATTATCAACTAACGTTGGTGAATCAGTTTTTGTAACTGCTTATTACTATGCTCAAGGTAAGAAACATAAGAAACAGCGCTTATAGAAAACGAAATACACTGGTACACGAAAGATTATTCAGTCTCTGAAATCTGCTTTTCCTAATAAATCTATATCTTATGTTTCAGATTTAAGGAAGAAAAAGTTGAAAGCTCGATCCGAATGGAGACCAAAACGGAAGGAGGATGAGATAGCCGAATCAGTTTCTGATAAATTTTTTTACTAGTCAAGTTAGTAGTGATAATGATGTAATTGATCAATTTGCTTCAAATAAACAAAACCTTGTAACTTCTTACAAGAAATATTCAATAAAGCAATTGATTCAATTATCTCCTATTTCTACTACATTTTATTCTAATTATCGGAGAACTGATTTTGCTTATTCTCATAATTCTTCTGATTGGTATGGATCTTATCATGTTAATTCTTCAAGATTAAATATTTTAAAAGTTTTTCAAAGAAAAGGAGGATCCATATTTAAATGGATACCAAAATCTTGTGCTAATCCGTTAGGGCCCGTTTTTAAATGGGTACCTAAAAATTTTATTGCCTGATTTCTCTTGCAGACCCGGCATATGTGGTACTTGGATAGTGGATGTTCCAAGCATATGACTGGGCAAAAAGCTTTATTGTCTAACTATACAGAAAAATTCAGTGGAAATGTCAGATTTGGAAACGATCAGCTTTCACCAATCTTAGGATATGGTGACATTATTCAAGACAACATAACGATCAGTAAGGTGAGTTATGTCGAAGGCTTGGGGCACAACTTGTTTGGCATTGGTCAATTATGCGATAAAGGGTTAGAGGTCAACTTCAAATCTAAGAGTTGCTCGGTTCGTACTGAAGACGACACAGAACTCTTAGGTGGACATCGAAAGACAAATCTCTATACCATCAATCTTTCCAAAGTACAGATTGACAATCAAGTATGCTTGATGACAAAAGCTTCAACGCAACAAAGTTGGCTCTGGCACAGATGTTTATCTCATTTGAACTTTCGTTATATCAACAAGCTGGTTCGTGGGAAATTGGTCAAAGGACTTCCTGAGCTGAAATATGAACGAGAACACTTATGCGCAGCATGTGAAAAGGGTAAGATGAAGAGAGTCGCACATAAACCGAAGCCTGAACCAAGCACTAGTTCTCCGTTAGAATTGTTACATATGGATTTGTGTGGTCCAATGAGAACTCAGAGTTTGGGTGGAAAGAAATACGTGTTGGTTATTGTGGACGATTACTCAAGATACACGTGGGTCAAATTTCTTCGATCAAAAGATGAGACGCCGGAAGTTCTCATTACTTTCTTAAAGACGACCCAGGTGAAAATGCAGCGACAAGTCAAGTTTCTTCGAACGGACAACGGCACAGAGTTTAAAAACAAGATAGTTGAAGAATATCTCGAATCGGTCAGGATATCACATCAGTACTCTGCTGCTCGTACGCCTGAACAAAATGGAGTAGTCGAAAGGCGAAATCGGACGCTAGTCGAGGCCGCTCGGACTATGCTTAGCCAATCGGACTTACCTCTATTCTTGTGGGCATAAGTTGTGTCGACTGCATGTCATACTCAAAATCGATCCATGATACACCACCGTTTTCAGAAGACTCCATATGAGCTGATCAACAACAGAACACCGACTATCAAATATTTTCACGTATTTGGGTGTAAATGTTTTGTGCTTAATGACAGAGAGAGTCTGAATAAATTCAGTGCTAAGGCGGACGAAGGCATCTTTATCGGTTATTCTTCAACATCTGCAGCATATCGTGTTTATCTGAAGAAGTCAAAATCAGTTGTTGAGAGCGTTAATGTCACATTTAATGAAGATATGGCTTCTGATCAAATCAGTTCAGAACCCGTTATCACATGAGTATTAGCTTCTGGGCAGATCAGTCCAGAACCTGTTTCTACAGAGAAAAATTCGGATAACGCTTCTACATCTACTTCTCATTTAACTGATCTAGATTTGTTATTTGAATTCTTTTATGATGAGTTTCTTGAAACTAATGTATCTAAATCTGCTGTGACTGACAGGTCTGAAGACACAAGTTGCATTCATCCAGTCACTTCAGATGTCATAACTGAACAAGCATCCCCCGTTCAGTCTGAAACTCACATTCCTATTGTTACTCCTACAGTTGAAGATGCACAAGCAAATGCTGAGCCAGAAGTAACTATTTCAGTTGGTTGTGATATATTGTCTACTCAACATCCTGATTCTGCTGTTCTAACTGATACTTCTGCACCTGAGTCTTCAACTGCAAAACCCCCTCCTATTATTCAAGCTGAAGATTCTGAAAGTGGATTTCTAGATGATGATCATATTCAAACTTCATCTACTCCACTCCCTCATGAGCATCGTTGGACTAAAGATCATCCATTACATCAAGTAATTGGATATCTTGACAAGCCTATCCAAACAAGGTCAGCGACTCTTAATCAGTGTATGCATGACTCATTCCTCAGTAAGATTGAGCCAACACGAGTATCTGAGGCTCTTGCTGATTCGGACTGGGTATCTGCAATGCAAGAAGAGATCAATCAGTTTGAAGCCCTAAAGGTTTGGAGATTAGTTCCTAAGCCAGAAGGAAAGACCGTGATAGGAACTAAATGGGTATTCAAGAATAAAAAGAATGAAGATCGTATTGTCATAAGAAACAAAGCTAAACTTGTTGCCAAAGGCTACCGGCAAGAGGAAGGCATCGATTATGATGAGACGTATGCTCCAGTAGCGCGTATAGAGGCAATCAGAATGTTTCTAGCCTACACAGCTCATAAGAATTTCACAGTGTTTCAGATGGATGTGAAAACAGCTTTTCTGAACGGCATTCTTAAGGAGGAAGTGTACGTGTCTCAACCAGAAGGGTTCGTCAATCCAGATAAGCCAGATCATGTCTACATATTGGACAAAGCCCTTTATGGATTAAAACAAGCCCCTCGAGCATGGTATGACGTCTTATCCAAATTCTTGGTCAAGTCTGGTTTCTCCAAAGGTAAGATTGATACTACTTTATTCATCAAGAAGGAAAAAGCTGATATTATTCTTATTCAGATATATGTTGATGATATAATATTTGGTTCTACTAATCCAAAATATTGCAAAAACTTTTCTAACCTCATGGTGTCACGTTTTCAAATGAGTATGATGGGAGAGATGAATTTCTTTCTCGGATTACAAGTTAAACAGTATTCTACGGGGATTTTCATAAATCAATCTAAGTACATTTTGGATATTCTTCGGAAGTACAAAATGGAAAATTGTAAACCAATTGGAACCCCGATGGCACCAGGAACTAAGATCTACATTGATCCTTCGGGTAAAAATGTTGATTTTAGAAACTATAGGGGTATGATAGGTTCGTTAATGTATCTTACATCGAGTAGACCAGATATTATGTTCTCAACATGTTTATGTTCTAGATATCAAGATGCTCCCAAAGAATCTCATTTGGTTGTTGTCAAACGGATTTTTAGATATCTGAAGGGGACTGCAGACCTTGGTCTGTGGTATCCTAAGGATACAGGGTTTCAACTGACTGCATATTCGGATGCAGATCATGCAGGTTGCATGTTGGACAGAAAGAGTACTTCTGGCTACGTTCAATTTCTTGGAGACAAGCTCGTTATCTGGGCATCAAAGAAACAATTATGCGTTTCCACATCGACTGCTGAAGCAGAGTACGTAGTTGCTGCCAGTTGCTGCTCTCAAGTCTTGTGGATGCGAACACAGCTACGAGACTATGGATTCAAATATGATAAAATTCCAATATATTGTGACTCGAAGAGTGCAATTTCCATATCTGCTAATCCTGTCCAGCATACGAAAACCAAACACATTGATGTCAGGTATCATTTTATCAAAGATAATGTAGAAAAAGGAACAATTGAACTTTATTTTGTAAAAACAGATTATCAACTTGCAGATTTATTTACCAAACCCTTAGATGAAAAGAGATTTAATTTTCTTGTCTCTAAGCTTGGTATGTTAAATCTTAAGACGTAATCGGTTGTTATCTACTAAAGTTACAAGTTGTTATTTTTCATCATTTTCTTTATCTTTATTTCTGAAAGATATCTGCACTTTAATTGTTTGCTCATGATCTCAGGGGAAGTTAGAGAAGATTTTAGATGATCTACATTCATTTGAGGGGGAGCAAAACTAATTTCTGCATTATACATTTTAACTGACAAAATTTTTGTGATGCATGATTTTAGGGGGAGCCTATAAGTCAAAAGGAGTAAGACTATGATTTCTGATTACTTCAAATCAGAACTCGTACATTAATCGTTTTATTGCTTTATGTCATTTTCTTTTAGAATAAATTTTGTGAATAAATTTTTTACTAGAACTTTGAGACTTGCAGGATGAGAGAAGCTGACAAGATCATATCTAAATGACTACAGCTTGACTTTCTGAGAATTAAGATTGCGCGAAAAGGTAAATTTCTTATCTTAATCTCAAATATATCTGAAAGAAGGACAACTTTCAGGTATAGAAAACATATTTTTAAATGTTCAAACCACTTCCCGATTTTTTAAAAAGATTTCATGAATTGGAAGTGTGATTTTAAATGTTTTCATTTTATTTTTGTGCTTAATTGATAAATAAACCGTGTGTATCCAAAGATAAATACTTGTGTATTGTCTTTTCTATATACTTTCAAGTATTCATACACACCGGTTTGAATCTTTGTTCAACATGTTCTTACCATGTCTCAAAATTGAAACATTTTTTCTTCGATGGTAAGACACTTCGCTTGTATTCAATGAATTTTGAGCGATATTTCATTTCGAAACGGTCATTTCAAGAATGTCTATATTTTGTTTCGTATGGACAATATCTGTTATTTTTGACCACAAGCCTTAATTGATATATCATTTCATTTCTGATCATATTCATACAATGTCAGATTTTCAAACAAGTCTTTTGCATTCATGTTCATTCATTAAGTATACTTGTTTGAAAATACTTCAATGTCTAAAAATGCTCATACCTTCATGATTATATTTTATGAGCATATATTCATCTGACATTTGTATTATTGAGCTTTAACTGATATAGTTAAACCATCTTGAGCAACACATGCTTATTAGGATTATATGGGTTCTTTGTGCTAGGAATTAACTGAACTTCTATGAAATCACGTTAACCAGTGATTTCTACCCAAGAAGTTAATCTCTTAGTGATTGAGTGTGAGGAGTCTAAAAGAAATGAGTGTGGGTGTGACGAGGTAAAATGGAAAAGAGAGTTTGGTTAGTAGTGAGATTAATGATTAAAAAGAAAGAGGGTGTGAGATCAGAATAAAAGAATATCAAACTCTGCACGAACTACTTTCTGAGACGGGCAGCCACATTACTAATGTTTCACAATTCTTTCGTGAACATTATTGAAACAGACAAATAGCCCATGCCAACTCTTGCTTAAACCCCACCAACCACTCATTTTCTTCTCAAAAAGAAAATGTTTCATATTTTTCTGGGGATGCAGCATATAATCTATCTGGTTTTCATTTGGAAAATCTGGATATTGAAAAAGAAGGAAGTCTGCCCCACCTTCGCATTTCAATCATGCACTTAGAGTATGTGTTTATCTACTGTTCTCTCAGTGGTTTACACTATGTTGAGCCTTATTAAAAGCAATCACCGTGCTTAATTCTTTCTACACTTGCACGAGCACACAAGGAATTCGTTTCTTTGTCATAACATTCATAGAAATTGCCTTTGTGGTATTTCGATGATTGGATGGAAGCCCTGGGGGAGTGAACATCACAAAAGCTCCTTTATATTGTGTATTCGTTACACACAGTGACTTTGTGTTACTGACAGACATTTTAACTGATTCATCGGTTGATTCAGGAGTTACCTGTTCTTATTTTTGTCTGGATTTGAAAAGATCTAGATGAATATCTTGTTATGGATCACAGAATCAGAGGCTCAGTTTGGAAAAGATCAGAATGGTCAAAGACATTTCTTGGACGAAAAGTTTTGATGATATAGATGCTCAAATCATCAAAAAGGGGGAGATGATATGAAGAAATGTTAAAGTTTGGAAGAGATGATATCAAGAAGTGGTAAAGTTTTGTGAAGTTGATTTTCTGAAATGTTCAAGTCAGAAAGTTCAAAGGGAAGATTTGAAGATAATCAAAGAATTTCTGAAGATTTGAAGAAATTTTATTTGAAGATTATTTGCTGAAGCAATCTGAGCTGAATTTGAAGATAATTTCTTTCCAAAGTCTGAAAGTGTTGTGTGAAAGTTTTGGGGAGATTGTTACTCGTTTGAAGACAGTTTTGGAAAGAAGACGGTCAAAGAAAAAGGGGAGATTATTTTGACAGAGCTTAAAGTGAAGACTGAATTGCTAGATTTTTTCAACAGTGATCTTAAATCCAAAGGGGGAGATTGTTAGAGCATAAATCTGTTGGATACAAGATCAATAATACTGAAGCTCAAAGTTGAGAAAGTCAAAGCTGCTAAAGTCAAATCTCATTAAAAGTCAAAGTCTATTTTGTAATAAGTCAAACTTAGTTGTATTTGTTTTTGTTTTTAGTTTTCTTGTATTAGGTGGTAGTATAAATGCTTTTTCTTTTTGTATTTTCAGTAGAGAACTAATTTTGAGAATCATTCAGTTGTATCAGAGAGAGAAAGAGAGTTCGTTAGAGAGAGATATTTGTAGAGAGAGAGTTCTAGAGAGAGAAAGTGTAATCTTGTGAAATTCAAATCAAACAGGTAATTCATTGTGTTTAATCTTGTTTGTTTGATTGTTATTGAATAGAAACTAGAATCTGGAACACACATATTTGGGCAAGGTGGTACCTTGGGCCACGCTGAGAAGGTAGGTCAGATATACCGATTACAGCTTAATGATGTTATTGAGATATCAGAAAGTGAGAGCTCTAGTGCTAGCAACTATGTTTAGTTTGTCTTTGATGTACTTTGGTTTGAAATTAATTTAAGATCATTTTGTTGGAAATTTTGATTACAAATGATAACTATGTTATTTTAAATTTGTTTCTTCAAATAATCATGTTTGTCATGGAAAAGAAAAAAAATGCACATCGAGGAAAACTCGATATCTCATAATACGTACTAAAACGTGATGCTGGGAAATGAATCTCACATAAGGTATAATAAGAGTTGGATACTCGCTCATGGGTACATGGAAGAATGGAAAACCTATGCTCAAATTGGTAATGTTTTATTTCACATTACGAATTGGTTGGTAAGTTTATCTTGTAACTCCTTATGCCTAAACACTAAGTTGAAGTATGTCTCATACGTAGGGATGGCAAAAAAAACCGAACCCGACGGTGAAAACCGAAAACCGAACATTTCGGGTCGGTTTCGGGGATTTCTTATCAGGGACGGGACGGGGATACTATCGGGGATGTTAACGGGGACGGGGACGGTACTCACCGCCCCGGCCCGGCCCGAAATTTAATATATATATATATATATATATATATATATAATAATAATTATATAAAAGCCCATAGCCTATTAGTAATTATCCTTACCATTTTTACGCCCAACCCAAATCCCTAATTCCTAAATCCTCAATTCCTCATACGGTCGCTCACATCACAGTCTCATAAGTCATACCCTACCCCGCCTTTGTTGAATTTCCATTCCTTCCTATTCTCGACAATCTATCTCCCACCGCCACCGGCCACCGCCCACCGCCTCCTCCAAATCATCGTCATCGTCTCATCGTCATCGACCAGTCTGCCAGATTCCAAAGGCCAGTCGAACTCGATATCTCCGGCGAACTCGATATCGCTCGACGTCTCAACTCGAACTCGATATCTCCGGCGAGTCGGCGACAGACTCCAACTCCCTCAGTCCCTCTCGAGTCGAACAAGATTTGGTTTAGACGGAGCACCACCGTTTGTTTTAGATTTGGTTGCTTAGTATCGATCTTTCGAACTCCCTCTCGATATCTCCAGATCCAGACTCCATTTGAGGTAATTTGGGTTATTTTTGCCAGATTGATGTAGTTTATATGATTTTACTTTTTAGATGTAGTTTATATGATTTTGGGTTATTTTTGCCAGATTGATTTGATTCATATTCATATATGATGTGTGAAATGGTGAATTTTTAGCCTTAAAGGGATTCGGGTTTCGAGTATTACCAACGGGTAACGGTGATTTTTTAGCCTTAACGGGTTCCCCAATGGGGATCGGGGAAACCGTGGGGACCCGATGGGGATCCCCGATAAGATCCCCGACGGGGATCGGGACGGTTTCGGGGACCATTTTGCTTATCGGTTTCGGGGATGGGGATACCAATCCCCGGCCCGAACCCGGCCCGTTGCCATTCCTACTCATACGTTGACTGATGTGATTTTGGTTTAAAAGGGAAATATTGTCACATGTGGTGAGTTTATACATTGATTTCTAAATATTAAGAATGAGTCTTTGAGCATTGTTAACGGTGCCCAGAATTGTGGGGAAGTGATTATGATTAGTTCTATAAGAACAATTATAATATATCATGACTGTGTGAGTCGTATGAGTCAGACCAAAAGATAAGCTTATAGACAAGCGAGATGTAGATCACTAGTTTACTCTATAATAAAGTGATCATGGTAGTGAATATATTCGTTCACTAAACAACACTACAACTCAAATGTTGGTGATGCTAAGAAGTAAGAAATAGGCATTGCTATTGGCTTGTAACTTCTAAAAGCATACATACGAGAAAGACAATCAAGACATGGAAATATTGAATAACTCGACATGTGGGGGAGTCTTGCCAAGAAATGAAATTCAGTTGACTATGCTCCATGATCTATGCATCCATAGTAATGCTATTGATTCCAGGCTCAAAGAACGTTGTGTGCAAATCCAATAAATTTGGATCAAATTCGTCAAACGACATTTACATAAGAGCAAATGTTGCAAACTTGTATTAGGCCTAATGCAAGGGCATCATAGTTTGACAGACATGATAAACTGTGGATTTAAATCAATCTTATCACAAGTCTGTGTTGATGATATACTGATCATTGAAGATGACTATATGCACGAGAAATGAAATAAACAAATATGATCCTTGAAATGGGATACCGAAGGTTGTCACCTATGATGAGATGATGTAAGCACATGCGTTGATTGGTGGTGACAAGAATCCTCATGTATGGTGTATTGACAATTACATCTGGCCAATGTTATTGTGAATCCACCGATACATGTATGTGTACTTGATCATATTGACTAGTTCAAGATAAATGTTAAGCGCATTAAGTGGTGACTATGGTATTGCCTTCATCTCTATCAATGATGGAAACGAAAGACGTTACTCAGTGAGGATGCTTTATCATATTCAACTTATGCTAAACAAATTGAGTAGATACTTGAACATTCGAGTCATAAGATATGTAAAGACAAACTTGTGTCTTTTTGAATATCTTGTAAATGGTGACAGGTTAGTGATTCATATCAGGATTCAGATTATAAAGACTCTAAGCAACCGGTTGGTTTGTGATCACACTTGGAGGGACAATACAATTCGAAAATCCTTAAACATATAGTTAGCTATGGAGTCTAATCTCATAGCTATAGGAAATTATGGAGAAGAATCTGAATCGCTAGACATAACCCGTAATAATAAGGTGATGTAATATGATTTCTAGACATATTCATCAAAGATGTAACACCGTTTGATTAATACTCTCAACTAAGGTTATCTTTGTTGACTAAGTTAAGTCAAAGGATAACATTGTGGATCCTCTAACCAAACTGTGAAATAGAGAGTTGGTGAGTAAGTAGTCTAAAGGGAATGTGATTATAGCCCATGAGAAAGTTTGTGCGAAGGAAACCCAACCTAGCTGACTGGAGATCCCAAGATCTAGGTTCAATGGGACAACCTAATTGTACAAACTAAGTCGGATCACTGTGGGGGTAACCCCTGTCCATTCCTTTGATAAACAGTGAATGGTATCAGGTTAAGCATATGGCTTTTGATGATCATAGTGAGATCACCTATGTGAGAAGAAGTGGGGTCGCTTCTAGGGGAATTATGATGGCTTAATTCCTAACAAATCTCGCAGAACCAGGCAAGTGTTCATGACCATAACGAACACACCAATGAGGACTTTACTATGTTAGGAAAAAATTTGTGTGAAGTGTGTTGATGTTTACATAAACGGCAGAACAGTTCAAGGACATCGCGTCTACTGATCCGCTAGTAGACTAGATATACTTCATAAGGGAAGGTTCAAAGGCTAACACCTATCTATCATTTGCAAAATTCAGACATTGAACTTGAGTATCTTGATTTATGAGATGTCCATAATAATTTCCATTCATGTGGGGGATTGTTGGAAAATTAATTAAAATATTAATTTTAAATTAAATGGAAATTAATGATAGAGTCTTTTGACCTTTCATGTGCTTCGGTTATAACCGGTGGAATTATGTTCCATTATGGCGACGACTTTTAATCTTCCGCTGGTTACAAATATGTTGCATATATAAAGGACATAGCCTAAAAGAGAAAAGAGATAGACAATACAATTAGTACTTTCACGAGTAATTAGATTCTCAAGTTCAGGCATAAAGGTGAAGTCCGACAGAATTCGATTATGTTTAGAGTCGTTGTATCCTGGGAAATCGACGCACCAGTTGGGGGCGAATCGGTTTTAAGGAAACTGTGTCCAACACGGGTCTCGACTCAATACTCAGGTTTGTTTCCAACTTTCATTATTTTAGTTTATACCTTTCTTTTGGTGAAACTATTTTCTACAATGAATATTTATAACCCGTCAACCCAACCCAACCCGCCCTAACCCGCAAGGGTTGGGTTGGGTTATACTTTTGAATGGGTTGGGTTGGGTTGGGTTGAGAATTTTCAAACCGTCATAATTGGGTTGGGTTGTAAAAATGTCAAAAACCGCCCAAACCAACCCGCGTACACCCCTAGCAGCAGCAGCCGCTCTATCGATCTCTCACTTACTCTAGTAGACTAGTAAACTCCTTTTTTCTGTATTAATTCTTGAAAATGTTTATCTTGTTGTACAACCTGTCGAATTCATATTGAATACTTGTGATTTCTGTAATTTATATTATAAATCCATCGTATGTGTTTCAAATATAAGTAGTTTACTCTCCTTTTTTAGACGATTTGATTTTGTTTCTATATGTTTATGATTTTTTCTACGCCAAATACACTGGTTGAACCATTGAACATGTTTTGCTTTGAAAATTTTGAAATCAGCTAGTGACAGTGGAGTCTCAGATGAAGCACGCTGTGGTGGTGAAAGTGATGGGAAGAACTGGATCGAGAGGGCAGGTGACACAAGCGAGAGTGAAATTTCTCGATGACCAGAACCGTTTTATCATGAGAAATGTCAAAGGACCAATAAGAGAGGGTGATGTTCTTACCTTGATCGAATCTGAGAGGGAGGCCAGAAGGTTGCGTTGATTTCACCTGTTTTCGATATTCATAAGTTCGTGTTTCAATTTTTCTGTTATGTCGGACTCGTTTTTTAGACTTGTTTGAGTGCAAGATTTGATAATGTTATATGTATGACATTTGTTTTTACAAGAAACCTTGATTTCCTCTTTCTTAAGATATTTGGATAAATTTTGATTGTTGATTTTGATTTTAAGGTTTAGGCTTAAATTTAGGTTAGAGTTTATGTCTAAGTTTAATTTTTGATTTTGATGTTTAGATTTGGATTTGGTCTTGGGTTTAATTGATGTTGGTGTTTGGATTAAGGTCTGGCCCGTGGCTCTTGGTCGGAGAAGATGACCGGCGATTTGGCCGGAGAAGATGACCGGAAAGGAGAGTAAAATTTACAGACTTGATCCCTAGAATTTAATGGTTTTTGTAAGCATGAGATAAAACAAAAGAAAATTATAAAAAAGGGACAAAAATATGGTTGGACAAAAATGCCCCTGCTTCAAACGGAGTTTTTAACGGTATTAGTGTCCAGGGACCTTTTTTAGAGCAAAATACATACCCTGGATACGTAAACTTGAATTATGAAACCATAGGGACCTCTTTTAAAGAAATCACTAAACATCAGGGACCAAAATTAGAGTTTACTCTAAAAAAAGTTTAAAAAATGTATTAGATTGATAAAATTGTCGAATAAATAATGTATTGGACCCCTTAATTAATTAATAAAATTTCTTTTCAATGAAATTAGCAGTTTAAACCATAATAACCGTTAGAAGTTATTAGTTCAAGTCCTACAAAACGACTAAAATATTTCGGGCTATTTTTTAGTATACATTAGCGTACACAAGCTAGTCAGGAAAAAAAAAAACGGTAGAAAGCCAGTCCATAACGTAGTTCCATTCCACGTACCAAGTCCAACACATATTGGTACATACAACTCACTCACACTAACAACACAACCATTAAATCCAATGATAACATAAAGCAGCAGTAACTTATTATCGTCCCCTTTCGAACCCAATCCGACTTCTCCCGGACCCCCCTTCGTATCCTTCTCTCATCGACGACCCGCCACTCGCTTTCATCGTCCCTCCGCTTCCGACTTTATCCAACGCCTTCTTCCCTCCCTTAACCTCCGTCAAAAACTGGTCCAAACCAAACGGATCTGCCTCTTCTGCAACCTCCTTCTCGAACTCAACCGGCCGATCTCTTGGACCGCTCTTTTCACCAGCACCACTAAACCCTTTATCGGGTTTAAACCGATCCGTCTTCCTAATCTTCTCCATCTGCTCATCAGCCCCACCATACATCTCGTCATCAGCATCCTTCTTCGGCCTGTACAACGTCGAAAGAGTCGGTTGAGCGGTGAACAGGCCTTTGTCGTAGACGTTGTATTGGTCGTCAGTTGCGAAACCGGAGTCCATTCCCTTTTCTTGATTGAACAGCCGCTGATCGTACATCACTTCTCCGCCGCGAGATCCACCAGCGGACGCCATACCGAGAGCCACCTTCTCACTGATGTCACGATCTCGGTCTCTGGTGATCTTGCTCTTTTTCCCCATGGCTGCATCTTTGGCTTCCAACCTTCTTTCCCTCTCCCTCTCTCTACGTCTCTCCTCGCGAATCTTCTCTCTCTGCAACCGCTCTTCTCTCTCCTCTCTCGTCTCTCTCTCCTTCACGCGTTCGTGTTCATGTTCGTATCTCATGGGCCCATCGGTGTCCATCATGATCTTGTCGGAGGGTAGGGGAGCAGCAGGAGCTACAGCGCCAGTTCTCTCGGATCTTGCCTTCTGAGCTAAAGCACGCAATTCTTGCTCTTTTCGTTCCTTTTCTTTCATCATCATCTCCTTCTGAACCTTTGATCTCATGGCAACAGCTTCTCTAGCTTTCTGTTCTGCTACATATAAAGCCTCGGAAAGTTTAGCAAAGTTATCGTTGATTTGAACCTCCTGAAGTCCTCTGCCATCGGCTGCCAAACGTTTATCGAGGGGAATGGTGTACCCTTTTGGATTCTTCCAGTTTGAAATGCATGGAGGGATTTTCCAATCTTGCTGGTCTTTCACGGTCACAGGTCGGGGAGGGGAGTGCATAACTGGAACAGGTGGGGAGCCGTTTGCTTTTGGAACCCTCTTGTGTTTAAACTTTGGCGGGTCTAATGGGTCCACGGGCATCTCCACCATCCTAATGATTCTCTCTTTTGCCCCTGAATTGAAAGCAGCCGACTGCTGTGACGGCTTGTATTTGATAAATTTCGAATCTTGAGATTGTGTTTGAACGTTTTTAGGCTGTGCTGCACTTAATCGCACATTCACTATCTTCTCGAGAGCTGCTTTTGTCTGCAACGTGGTTTTCTCGATCTCTTTCTGCTTCTCAATATCCTCCTCCTCTTCTTCATCTTCATCATCTCTCAAAATCTTTGGTACAAGATCTCTATGCTGTGAATGCACAATCTTTGAAGCATTTTCGTTCTGCTTCACAATCGCATCAAATGTCAAATTACCATGGTTATCAACTGTTACAGGTAAAGTCTTGGGGCCAGAAGCCGCATCTTTCTTCCTACCCATTTCAAGAGGATATTGCCCATAATGAATCTCAGGGAACGCTCCACCATCACCAAAGTCTTGTGGTTTTGATGGCCGATACTTCAACCGTTCTGGTGTATTGTATAATGGGATCGGATTATTTTTTATGATTTCAGTAAGCTCATCCTCCGTGGGGGCGCTGTATCGTTGCTTAAACCATGGATCGCTTGAATGATCATAGAAGGTGGAAGTAGATGATTTAGCAGGTGGCAAAAGCTCCTTTAAAGCCGCCATCAAGAAAAGAAAGCCCAACAAACAACCTATCAAGAAAAGAAAAAAAAAACAAACAAATCAAACGAATTACGTGGAATACTTAAAGGATTTATCAGTCTCGAATTGAAACGAACAAAAAGAAACAGACTTCATAAACATGTTAGATGGAAATTCCAAAAAATTAAAGATGTTTTTTACCCAAAATCAGTCAAATTCATATGCCAGATCAAAATTTCAACACAAAATTCAGACATTCGAGATGATTTATATCCGAATTATGAATCATGTCTTGTCAAAATACAACCACATATCTGGGGTTAACGACTCCCCTTTATCCATTTAATCAGTGTTCACTTGCAAGGATAACGTTTTCATTTAGAAATCGAAGTTAAAGTTTACGCCACCTAATCAACCTTGGTCATGTACTTCTGAAAGCAAACACAATAATCATTCGGCGGTAGCACATAATAGTTCTGTAACAATGAAAATTTTCAACCAAAATAGCAGCAATCAGCAACATTAACTCGTAGATACATGTATAAATACAAACTAATAACACAAGAATAGCTAAATTATCTTCATATTGCACCTCATCCATATTATAAATTATAGTTATTTGATGTTATCTCAAGGAAACCTGACTTGATGTGCAAGGTGCTGTATTGAGCTCCTTATCAGCCAACAACTAGCTTAGCAGCTAATTGTGCCAAATACAGCCTAACTAAAACTCATCAATTCTAAAAATTGCTTATTTCCTTTCAATGAAAGACGAAGACCTGGACTCTACTTCCGGATGGGATACATTGGCTATATTTGTTTGTTTGGTTTGGATTGGTTGAGACATACGGTTTGATTCACCAAGTATTCTAGCACTTAAGCATGTAGATTGATCAAACAAATTTTCTACTAAAATTAACTTGCAAATATTTGCAATTTTACCAAAGCAGATTATGAAATCAATCAACCCAGGTAAGCTTTACAAAAAAACTAATTCGCAAGAGAAGGAAATCGCTAGCCCGAGATCTGTCTTTGAGATAGATAAATCAACTTCTGGCGGACGAATAAAAGCAGCGTCAGCCTTCTCCTTGGATAAGTCCAAAGAAGTTAGAGAGGTCGAGATCGAATGCCTGAAAGCAACCCTAACTTGATCCTAGGTATTGTTTAGATTTTCATTCGACAGTAAAAGAATTACTATCATATAACTTCATTACAACATATATTGGTAAAATTTACAGATCAAACTATGTACTCGGAAATACCACGATCAAAGATTTATGGATAGAAACACCAACAGGTTTTGAATGAAAGAAAAAGAAAGAATCTGGAAGAAAAAGAAAACCTGTAGATCAACGAAGAGCTCTACGAATGATCAAATTGAAACAATCCCTCCCTCGGATGCTTTACACTCGCATTTTGGGGACAATTTTTAGGGTTTGCTGTTAATGTATTCTCTTCCCTAATTTACGTTCAACTACTCGAAAAATATGGTTTTTCTTAAATATTTGAAAATGGAAATTTGATTTTCTCAGTATTCATTGTTACAAAAATATCCTTTGATTTCTTTTCAAAATACTATTTTATCTCTCACAAACTTTTTATAAATTATTTCTTAAAGAGTTGTTTGTTTACCTCTTAATAGTTCCATTAAGAGGCAATTCTTGAATCGTTAAGATGTGAATCTTGTTTGATAAAAAAAGTTTATCTCTTAATTATTCCAAAATCCTCTGAATAATTTTGTATATTGGGTCTCCCTTAACTAGGGATGGCAATGGGTCGGGTTCGGGTTCAACCCACTTATTAATTAGGTTGAAAATCTCAATCCAATCCAATATGTTTAATTAAATGGGTTGAGATTTTCAACCCAACCCAACCTGTTGGGTTGATGGGTTGATAGCGGGTTGACCTGTTTATGATTATCTCAACCCAACTTGTTAAATAAATGGGTTGAACATGGGTTGACCTCTTTAATTTTAAAATTCTAAATGAAATAAAAATGCTTAAACTATTTCATTTCACGACAAATACACAACGGCAAAGTCAAATAAATTGTTCGAATTTTAAATAAAACACAATCATAAAGTAAAATAAATAGTTCAAAGTTTCCCACAACCACAAAGTTAAATAAATCATAGTTTCAAAATAGTTTCTAAGTAACTCGACTTCCACTTTCATCGACTTCAATTTCACTCTCGGTATTACTTTCCTCTTGATCTTCTATCTTCTCCGTCATGATTGTTCCACATAACGCCTCAAGTTGCGATTCCATTTGTACTATAGAAATAAATAAATTAACCAACTTAGTTATAGCAAATAAATAGTTTTATATGATAATACGAAATATACAAATAATAAGTTAGAACAAACATTCTCCATATACCCAATCTCTTAGACAAATAATAGCCTCAACTGTAGAAGACTTCAACGAGCTTCTATAAGCATCAAGAACCCTACCGCCAATACTAAAAGCAGATTCAGATGCCACTGTTGATATTGGGATAGCTAAGATGTCCCTATCCATCCGAGCAATAGTTGGATACCATATCTCATGAGTTCTCCAATAGTCCAAAATGTAAATTGACAGATTATATAAATGGATAGATTATATAAACAGTATATATGCATTACCGATGTCGTCAACTTAAGATTATATAAACAATATAAATGGACAGATTATATAAACAGTATATATCCATTACAAGTTTACTACAGTCAATCAAGTTAAGATTTAATCAATAGTATATATGCATTACCGATGTCGTCATGGAACCGAAGTCGTCGTGGATCCGAAATAGCCGTGGAAGATGGAACGCAAGCTGGAGCCTGGATGGGAGTCGGTGTCGGGTTGTCGCCTGTCGGCGTTGGACTTGCCGTGGAATAGAGGGAGAGGAGAGGAGAGGAGAGGAGTCGGCGTCGTTGGACTTATCGTGGAACAGAGGGAGAAGAGAGACTGAGAGAGCGGCGTTTGAGGAGAGGAGCGGCGTACCGCGTATTAGGTAATTAGGATTTAGGGTTTCAAATTTCAATATGATTTAGAATTTGCATTTAGTAGTATTAAATTATATTTTAATCTTTAAGCATTATATTAAATTATTAATTGTAATAAATAATGATTAATAATTAAAAATAAAATATTAGGTAATAGTATAAATAGGTTGAAAACAGGTCGTAAATGGGTTAGAAACAAGTTATAAATGGGTTGAAAACATGTTGTAAATGGGTCAAAATCAGGTTAAAAACAGGTTGAAAATTTCAACCCAACCCAACCCATTTACATAACTGGGTTAGGCGGGTTGATCCATTTAACTTAAATGGGTTGAAATTCTCAACCCAACCTGCTAATTTTGGGTTGGGTTGGGTTCGGGTTGAGTTGGCGGATTGGGGCACTTTTTGCCACCCCTACCCTTAACCATTCAGTAATCATTCCGACCAAACAACCATATTTCATTGTGAATAATTACCCCTACCCTTCATTATGAATAACTAGCATCATGCCCGTGCAATGCACCGGGTGAGTAAGGTGTAAAATTTTATCGTAAATGAAAAATTAAAAGCCCTCGAGCGTGTAGCTCCATTGGTAAATGGGTTGACTGTTGAGAAACTTTGTTAACCATCCAAACAAAGAAATAGATATGTAGAAATGAAAGAAAGACAAACATATGAAGGAAACCAGACCAGATATGTAGAAATGAAAATTTGTTGTTCATAGTAAAGAAATCAAATATGCGAGAAACCGGAAAAATAAGACAAACATGATACCGCCATTTGAGATAAGACCACTCGATTGATTCTCTCAAGTTCCACCGATTGACGGGTCTCTTTAGATACAAACACAAACACCTCAAAGAAATCAAGAAGAAATCAAGAAGGACGGTAATAACAAATACACACTCAAGCAAGTCAAACAAAAACGAAAAAGAAGACAAAACCTGATACACAGTTGTTTGAAAAAGGCGCTACTCGATCGATCTTTTCGATTTCATCCTCATCTTCTCCATTCAAAATTCATGTTTAAATAAGGATATAAATAGGGGGAAGAGGGTGTGTTTAGAGATAGAAATACATGAAAATGATGATAACAATGGTTTTGAATTTTGATTTGAACGGGTTGGAGGGATTTAGGGATAGGAAGGAAGTTGAACTGGTTTAGGGATAAGGTTGAATGTGTTTAAGGATATGCATTGATAGTGTGCTTTAGTAAGTGGTACCATAGGCAATAGCAAGTTGTAAACTTGAAATTTAAGTAAATTAGCATTAATTGGTAGTACCAAATGCTTAAAAGATTGTTTTTAAAGAGTTTTGAATCAATGCTTTATAATATAGTATAGATATTGGATGGTTTTTAGAGAGTGATAATGATTTTTTTTTTAATAAATTTGTTTAATTTAGGCTTAATAATATAATGTTTTTTATATAAAAAAAATTAAGTAGTTTGTTAAAATTCATTAATTATCTTATATATTTTAAATTTTTTATATTTAAATTGAGATGTTTATCCTGTTTTGATTATGTTTATCATAATTCAAATTTCATAATTTTAGGGTTTGGGGATTAGAGATAAGGATTTTGGGGGATAAGGATGAAATTTATTAATTAGGGTTAAAAACATTTAAAAGTAGTAGTTGTTTTTTAAGAGATTTTAAGTAGATTAGCATTAAATAATAGTACATAATGTATAATGAGTTGTTTTTAAGAGTTTTTATGTCTCTTTTATAATATAGTATAGATTACCATTCAGTAATCACCCCTACCCTTCATTATGAATAATTACCAAAACAACCATATTTCATTGTGTACTATATCATAAGAGTCTCTTAATCATTCTGACCACTTAATTATTCTGCGTCAAACCATTAAACAACTGTCAAACAGAAGTCATTAAACTTTTTCATTTTAAATGATTAAGTTTTTGAAAAAAAAATTAATAAATAAACATTATATTTTTAAAATTTGGTTACCTACATCTATACTATATTATAAAACATTTGAGAAAAACTCTTAAAAACAAGTTTTTATGCATCAAGTATTATTTTTGATGTACATTACTTAAAGTTGAAGATTACAAGTAATGAATATGGGTACAACCTTTTAAAGTTTTATGTTTGAATTCATAACTAACTGATAAACATAATAAAATACATGATAAACATCTAATTTTAAATATAAAGAATATAAAATATAATTTAGATAATTATTGAATTCTAACAGAATACTTAATTATTTTTCTATAAAAAAACAATATATTATTAAGCCTAAAATAAAAAAATTACATCATTATTAAACCTAAATTAAATTAAATTAAACAAATTTATATAAAAAAAATATTATCGTTTTCTCAAAACCACACAAAACTGTTTTATGAAATCGATAAAGACAAAATATATAAAGAAAAATTAAAATCAAGATGGATTACGCTGCATTGCGCGAGTACGCTTCTAATATTTCTTAAACCAAGAAATTCTACTTGTAGTCGGTTAGGAAGATTTTAAAGTAAAAAAAAAAAGTTAAATAATTTTTATCGTTTCCAAACCGTACGTCATGCAAATGCTTGCACCCAACTGTATCGCTCCCCCTCGCCACCTCTCACCGTATCATCGTTGTTCGTTCTCCATACCTCCCATCACCACTATTGGCCCTACTAGATCTACCTCTTTTTGATCTGTTTTTTTTTCTTCGATTCTCGCTCTTTTACAACCATTCAATGGAATACATACACACAGATAAAAAGAGGGAAAATCGAAAAACAAAAAATGGTCAAAAAGAGGGAGATCGATGGCAGGGCCAACAACGTGATGGGTTGGACAGTGATAGAGAATGGACGAGGACAAGGTGGTGAAGGGGAGGGATGACATTAAGTGCGAGGGGTTTGAATGACATAGAGTTTGGGAATGGTAAAACTGATTCAAGTTTTTTTTTCTACTTTAAAACTTTTCTAATTGGTTATAGGTAGTTTGTTTTGGTTAAAATGATGTAAGTAACCAATTTCTAAAAGTTCGATGGTTTGTTTATTCAAAAAACATATTCAAGGACTTAATCATTGAAGATGAGAAAGTTCAGTGGTTTATTTAGTTAAAAAAATCAGAGACTTAATCATTAAAGATGAAAAAAGTTTAATGCTTTATTCATTAAAAAAAAGTTCATGAACTTAATCATTCAAAATGGAAAAGTTTGTTGGGTTTTTTGAACTTTTCATTTTATCTAAAACCTTTTCATATTAATTTTTTCTGTTTTTTTAACTCCTTATCTATATATATATGACATCTTATAAAACATTTAAACCAAAATTCTAAAAACAACTATTAATGCAACAAGTACTACAGATTTATGCGTAAAACCTCAAAATCTCTTCATTACAAATTAAGAAATACAACATTCAACTTCAAGATGCTATTCCCACTCCCAATACAGTCTATTCGGCTCCCAGGATGTTATTCCCGCTCTTAAGGCATTTTTATTTTTCTAATTGTATCAACTATCGATTGATTTCTCAAAGTTACAAATGAGTTTGTATCAGGTTGATGATGAAATACTTTGCTTCCTTCCTTCCTCCTTTTCTCCATTGTCACACTCTCTCCACCATCGCTACTCTTCCATCTCTGTGTGAACAAAGGTTTTTTTTATTTGAGATGATTACCTGAAATATTTTTTTTATTTAATGTTTTCTGAATTGGTCTTTGCGAAATCTAAAAAAATATATTCCAGGCACAGGTACTAAGTATTATATGGTTCGCTTATCTAGCAGGTTTATTGACAGAGACTAATTGTTTTTTTTCCTGGGATGCGTCGACATTCCTTTTTTTCATTCTAATCATTGTTATCGTTGTCTCATATTGTCTGTCAAATTGTGATTGATCGTTGTTTCTTTGGTGTTTGATACCTGAATTAGAGTTTCCTTTTACACATTTGGTTTTTTCCATCACTCTCTAGGTTTGACCTTTCTCCTTTAACAGATTTTTTCCAATGGTTTTTTTTTATGTTTGCCTCTCTAATTTGTGTTTTTCTTCAATTTTTTGTTGTTACACAATTGGTTTCTCCCTTTTTTGATTGATTACTTACACATTTGACTTTCTCCATTGCCCTCAAAGTTTGACCTTGCTCTTCTAAGATAAATTTTCTTGGTTTTTTGATGTTTGCCTCTTCTTTATCTTGTGTTTTTTCCGATGATTTTCTTATACGGCGTCTATATTTACCAAGAGCAACAAGGACAACTTCTATGTTTACCAAGAGCCTTAAAATACCAACATTAAACAAGCACAATGATTTTGTATTCTAATTCTTACTTGTCACTTAATTTGCCAAACAATACTAGCAAAACAACCTTCGTAACAAAGTAGCAGGCTTTAAAGGAAAAATAATGTAGTTAATGTTGTGTTTTCTTGTATATTATGTAGTTAATGTCATGTTTGCAATTAATCCAAAGAGTAGGACTCTTAAACCATTGATCTATGATGTTGTATTTTTATTTTTATTTCAAATCATTTATCTACAATAATAGTTTTTACATTTTCTGCATTGCATGGATACACAATTAGGGTTGAAATGCATCGTGCCGCATTATGTACACAAATGGGGTCAAAATGCATCGTGCCGCATCACATCAACATCGTGTAGGTACACAACTAGTAACCCCTAAACCTAAACCCCTATATCTCTCACTATTTGCATATCATATATGAATTTATATATCGTTTTTTTAAAATGGATTCATCACCATTATCTAGTTTTCTTGATGATGATTAATGTATTAAATGCCTTTATGATGTTGATATGAAATCATAGCATTTTACATTCTTAATACATTAATACAGTTCAATATCAATGAAGCTCGACAGTCTTTAATAAATGTCGGATACATACTCGTTCAAGTTCAACACGAGATTGGTGAGGAAAACTAGATTTTGTCGATGCTTGCATACGGTACTAACATTAAGAAACTATGTGTTGAAGAAAAACTTAAAATTTCTTTGTGTGAAAGTAAATTGAGGGATCAAATCGGTTATAAGAATGAAAGTAAATGAAGGGGTCGAACCTTTTATAAAAATGAAAGTAAATGGTGGGATCAAGTACGTTATACAAACTTAAAGTAATCACATGGGAATGGTTAACGGACGAAAATACCCCTCACTAATGACACTCTAAGTGACGACGCTATTAGAATGGACTATATCGTTAAAAATGAAATCACGTGGTTCTCTTTCGGTTTAAAATAATTAGGGACCTTACTCGATAGTTTGTGTAAAGTACATGAACCAAATTTACGGTTAACTTTAATTTTCATTGGCATATGTTTAGTTTGTTCTAAAATATATTAGGAGTTAAATGCAAAGTTGGTCCCTCTGGTTGACATAAATTAACGAGTACGGTTCCTGAAAAGAATTATTTATGAGGTAGATCCCTATAATTTCATTTTTATAACTCCTTCAGTTAAGTTTCCGTTAGTGAGGAGCAATTTTGTCTCTTCAGCCTCTTATCCTTCAACTTTCATTTTCAATAACGGATTTGATCCCCTAAACTAGTTTTCATTTTATAACAGGTTTGATCTCTCAAACTACTTTTCATTATTCTAACAGATTGGTACCTCAAACCACTTTTCATTTTCATAATATACTAGTGTTGGGCCCGTGCATTGCACGAGAGGATAAATTTTTTGTTGGAATATTGAACCGAGTTAAAATGAAACGTAATTTATCTGTTAACAGTTAATGAAATACAATGTGAAAAACGAATGTATTTTTATAAGTGGTTAACTTGCATATATTCTTAATCGTTTGTTGTTATGAGTTTGTGCAATAATATTGGTAATAGTTTTGTATTATATTATTTAAAACTCAAACAACATGTCTCACAACATATTTATCTGACTATTGACTTCAAGACCTCATAGTATTAATCGATAAAAATAAAGATATGTATATATATCTTATTCCCCTACTTCGAAAAATATGATTGTGGGTTTTGAAAAATATAAACAAATCCTCAGTAAATAAAATAAAATATAAAAAAGTAGTTTTTCAAAGAAACAAAAATATAGTGAAATATCTTTTGTTCAGTTGCAGGTTCCGTCATTGACACCCGACCGTTCGTCTTCTTCTTGTACTCGGATGATACATAGATAAGCTATATATATTTATAGTGAATGTAGAGAATATTTTAAAATCTTTTATTTTCATTTTCGATTTTACATTTAAATGTAAATATATTAAGAATATGGAAGAATATTTTTATATCTATATCGTTTCTATTTTATTTTCTTTACACTTGTTTAATTTGGAAAGTATTGCGGAATATTTTTATTTTAAAGAATACGATAATTTATTAGTGTATCTCGTTATTTTTTATTTTTAATTCATATCAACCTTCTTTTTTTTTTTCTTTTAATGCTCGTGAAAAAAAATACGTGTAGATTTTATATTATCAAAAAAAATACGTGTAGATTTTATATTATGCTAATATAAAATACGTGTAGATTTTATAAAATAAAATAGATTTTATATTAGCAAAAAAAATGCGGAAGAAAAAAGAGTTTATATTATATTACATCTCATTATGTAAAAAGATTTTATAAAATAAAATATAGAAAAAGATTTTATAAAATAAAATATGGAAAAATTATCATGAGATGTAATATAAAAAAATACGGAAGAAAAAAGATTTTATATTACATCTTATTAATATATATTTAAAATAGATTGTTTATAAAATCCTCCACCAAAAAAACAAATAGTTATATTAATAAATGAGTATTCATTCCATAAATAGATGATTATGTGAGATACTGTGCTTGGAAAGATTGTACCAAAGCATTAAGAAATTGTAAATTAAGTAATTGACTTTAATTAGTTGTAGCTTGTGCTTAAAATGTTGTAATTAAGAGTTTTTTATGCCGTTTTTATAATATAGTATAGATTTGATCTACCCCTCAACTTTCATTTTTAAGATTTGGTATCTCCCTCGAATTTCATTTTTAAGATTTGATCCCTTCTTTTAATCAATAAAATTTGGTGGCATAAACATATATATTCTAGAGTAAACTACAAATTTGGTCCATTTAGTTTGGTGGTTATAACACTTTTGGTCCATATAGTTTCAAAATTACAAATTTACCATTGTGGTATGCAAAAACGATCAGATTTGGCCCCTGCCTTTAACGGGTATTGAAAGAACTTGTTAAGTCCGGGGTATTTTAGTCTTTTTTCACTTTTATCTCATTTTTCTTTAATAAATAAATATGCAAATTACAGGGACCAAAAATGTAATTTACTGCAATATAAAAACAAAAAATGTCACTTACTCTAATATATATATATATATATATATATATATATATATATATATATATATATATATCAAACAAACCTAAGGACTAAATCGCCGACCACCTCTCCACGGCGAACCTCACCTCACTACAAACCGTTACCACCATTCCTCTAGCCAAAGCAAAGCTCCAGGAAGAAAATCTTCGGCCAAAGCAAAGCTCCAGGGAGAAATCGTCGGCCAAAGCAAACCTTTAGGGAGTAAATTGCCAGCCAACGCAAACCGTCGAAGCACCATTGATCTGTGGGTTTATCACTCTGACGAAAATCTCTAGCAACCTCCCCTCCTCCCTTCAAACCCCAAAACACTCGTGACTCCTGTAACAACCTGTACCTTTATACATACATCAAAATAACATTTCTATTGAAAAACAGCCCCAGGCTTACATTACAGAGTATAAGGTTTACAACTATCACCTATTACACAACTGAGTCAAAAAGTAAACTATTGCAGGAAGTCTTCTAGCTCCTGGAAATAACTCACATCTTCTCCTTACCTTTATCTGTACCTGCTATCTTGAGATAACCTGAAACAGGATTATAATTTTGAAAGAGCGAGGGTTAGACCAATGATCTAGTGAATCCCCTCCAAGCACTACTGTAACAGTTCAAATATTATTTAAAACATTTAAACAAAGCTTTATATCTCAAGAACATAACTCGCTCTATTAATCAAACATTAACCATACTTTACGCTTCGCAAGCGTAACTCAATCTACTGCCATCACTGACCACTCTTTACGCTTCGCAAGCGTATCTTAAGTTACTGACCAACATTGCCGTCAAAGACGGTATGTCTGTCTCGTACTGCCTTATTTTAGGGACACACCCTAATGGCATAAACGGGCCACACTCCCCGGTACGAGCAGGCGGGTCACACTTCCCGACTTAGGTCAGACTTCTGACTCAAATGTATGTATACACTTAACCTTCACCATATATAAAACAAGTTTATATAAACATAGCATAAACATGCCAACATAACTAAATCAACCTTTTTTAATAAATCTTCATAACTTTCAATAATATAAACGTGCAGTTTATAAAACTCACATTTATCTAATAACTGTCAAATCGTAAAAGATTTAGTTTGAAAGACTCACCTCTGATTCTTCTTGCTTAAACTATGTCTTCTAACGATTAACACCACCTCTATTTGTCAAAAACTGATCGATCCTTTGAAAACCTTGTTCTCTTTCTCCCTGCCTTCGCTCTGTTCTCTTTTTCTTTAACCGGTCACAAAATTATCAGTATGAGTTTATGAAATCAACTCTTAGGGTTAAATTCATATATATATAACCAAAGTTTCATTTAACCCCCTTGAACTTTGGGTCTGGCTTAACTTTTCACCAAACTTCCAAAATTATAATTTTTTTTTCGGACCCGGACATTACAATCTCCCCCCTTAAGAGAATTCCGTCCCCGGAATTCCATCGCTAAACAAATGGGGATACTGAGATCTCATGTCCGCCTCCACTTCCCATGTTGACTCTTGTCCTTTGTGAAATTTCCACTGGACTTTCACTAATCGAATCTCTTTGTTTCTCAACTTCTTTACTTTGAGGTCCGAAATTGCTACGGGCTCCTCAATATAACTTAATTTTTCATCTACCCGAATGTCTTCTAAGGGAACTACTACATCTGCTTCTGCCAAACACTTTTTCAAGTTTGACACATGAAATGTGGGGTGAATCCCACACAAACTTTCTGGTAAATCAAGTTCGTAGGCCACTTCACCAACACGTCCCATGATGGTAAATGGTCCAACAAACCTTGGTCTCAATTTCCCTTTCTTTTCGAATCGGACTACCCCTTTCCAGGGCGAGACTTTCAACATTACTTTGTCTCCTACCTAAAACTCTATCGGTTTCCTCCGCTTATCCGCGTACATTTTCTGACGATCTTGAGCAATCTTTAATCTTTCTCGAATTTGGTTGACCTTATCAGCTGTCACCTGTACGATTTCCGGTCCTGCTAGCTGTTTTTCACCCACCTCATTCCAACATAAAGGTGTTCTACATTTACGTCCATACAATGCTTCGAACGGGGCTGCTCGAATGCTAGCATGATAACTATTGTTGTAAGAAAATTCAATCAACGGCAAATGAATTTCCCACGAACCTTTGAAATCAATGACACATGCTCGAAGCATGTCTTCTAACGTCTGAATGGTTCTCTCACTCTGACCATCAGTTTGTGGGTGATAGGCCGTACTCAGCTTGAGTTGCGATCCTAATTCCCTTTGCAAACTTCTCCAGAAAGCTGATGTAAAACGAGCATCCCTATCTGACACAATTGACGACGGTACTCCATGTCTGGTTACTATCTCGTCTATATACAATCGAGCCAATTTCTCTAAAGAGTACGCCTCCTTAATTGGTAGAAAGTGGGCTGACTTTGTGAGTCGATCCACTATCACCCAAATGGCATCACGCCCCTTAGGTGATTGCGGTAACCCAGTAACAAGATCCATCGTAATCTTGTCCCACTTCCACACTGGAATTTCTAACGATTGAAGCTCCCCGTAAGGTCTCTGATGCTCAGCTTTAACTTTCAAACATGTCAGGCATCGCTCGACGAAGTGAGCAATATCTTTTCTTTAAAACAGGCCACCAATAGCTTTGTTTCAAATCTCTATACATCTTGTTGGTTCTCGGATGTACTGAGTAACGTGATTTATGCGCTTCTTCCAATACTCTCTTCCGCAGTTCTCCTGCTTTTGGAATCCACCCTCTCTTATTGAAGCACTTCACTCCGCGATTGTCAACAACTAACGAATTAACAATTCCAACTATTCTTTCACTTCTCCAGTTTTCCTTTGACGCTGCTTCTTCTTGGTACTTTATGACTTCTTCCAAGAAAATGGAAACGACATCAACTCGATAGGCCACCACTTTTGTTGTTTCTCCACGTTCCTTACGACTTAGAGCATCCGCCACCACATTGCCCTTGCCCGGATGATACAAGATATCACAGTCGTAATCGCTCAACAACTCCATCCATCTACGCTGCCTCATATTGAGCTCCTTCTGATTGAAAAGATATTAAAGGCTCTTGTGATCCGTGTAAATCTGACACTTGATCCCGTACAGATAATGCCTCAAAAATTTCAAAGCAAATACTACCGCTGCTAACTCTAAATCATGCGTTGGGTAATTCTTTTCATGTTCTTTCAACTGACGAGATGCATAATTAATCACCTTGCCTTCTTGCATTAACACACACCCAGACCCAAATTTGAAGCATCGCTATAAATTACGAATCCTTCCGTTCCGTTGGGTAGAGACAAGACAGGCGCACTACTTAGACTCTCTTTCAATTTACTGAACGCTTCTTTCTAAGCTTCTGCCCATACAAACTTGACATTCTTTCTAGTTAACGCTGTTAATGGCGTGGCTATCCTTGAAAAGTCCTGGATAAACTTTCTATAATAACCTGCCAATCCTAGAAAACTCCTTACTTCTGATGGTGTTCTCGGCGCTTCCCACCCTTTAATGGCTTCAATCTTAGCCGAATCAACCTTAATCCCATCTTTCGACACCACATGACCTAGAAACTGAACTTTTTTCAGCCAAAATTCACATTTTGAGAACTTAGCGTACAATTTCTCGCGTTTAAGCAATTCTAAAATCGCTCGCAAATAGGTTTCATGATCTTCTTTGGACCGTGAATAAATCAGTATATCATCTATAAAGACTATGACATACTTGTCTAAAAACGGACTACACACTCTATTCATCAGGTCCATGAAAGATGCTGGCGCATTGGTCAGACCAAATGGCATAACTAGAAACTCATAATGTCCGTACCTTGTACGAAAGGCAGTCTTAGGTACATCCTCCTCCCTCACCTTCAATTGGTGATAACCAGATCGTAGATCTATTTTCGAAAAATAGCTCGCTTCTTGAAGTTGATCAAAAAGATCGTCAATTCTGGGAAGCAGATACTTATTTTTGACAGTCACCTTATTGAGCTCATGATAGTCTATGCACATTCTCATAGACCCATCTTTCTTCTTAACAAACAACACCGGCGCTCCCCATGGTGAGGTAGTAGGACGAATAAACCCCTTGTCGAGTAACTCCTGCAGTTGAGTCATCATTTCTTTCATTTCTGCCGGTGCCAATCTATAAGGTGCTCTTGCTATCGGCGCCACTCCGGGTACTAAATCAATACGAAATTCCACTTGCCGATCAGGAGGCAGAGTGGTTAAATCTTCCGAAAATACTTCTGGATATTCACTTACCACCGGAACAGACTCTAATCCCTTTTTCTCCTTCTTAGCATCTATTACATAAGCTAAGAACCCCACACACCCTTTTACTAGACACCTCTTAGCCCTAATCATTGAAATCAAGCACGACTTTCTATCCCTCCGATCTCCAAACACTACTATCTCTTCTTTACCTGGTTGCGCTATACGAATTAATTTCTTATTGCATACGATGTGAGCATCATTAGACGCCAACCAGTCCATTCCCAAAATAACATCAAATTCTCCCATACCCATCGGGTACATTCGAAGTGGAAATGACTGCCCATCGATGACAATACTACACCCATCATACACTTCCTCTACTAAGATTTGACTATTATCGGCCACTTCTACTTCCAATTCATGCCTAAGCTTCTTGGGTTTCTCATGCAATTTATGCACGAAATTTGGAGACACAAACGAACGGTTTGCGCCTGAATCAAACAACACTTTAGCAAAATTCGAATCTATAGATAAAGTACCTGTCACTACATCCGGTATCTCCGCCGCTTCTTCTGCCGTCATATTAAAAACTCTAGCCCTCGCCTTAGCTAGCTCCACCTTTTTCTCACCTCCCTTATCTACATACCCTCCGACCGATCCCTTTTTCAATTGTGGACAATTAGTCCTGATATGATCAGAAGATCCACACTGATAACAAGACCTTGAACCCTGGCAATCCCGAGCAATATGCCCTATCTTTCCACATTTATAACAACCCTCTTGATCAATCTTACATTCTCCTTTATGTCTTCGGTTACACTTGCTACATGGCTTACTTTCAAACTTATTAACAAACCGTTGATCAGATTTGGCAGATTTAAACGTTTTGGAGTCACGGACCGTTCCGTCCCATTTTCTTTTATCTCCACTTCTTTCAGTAGCTTGCCGATTCTTTTCTTTCTCCCTCATTTCAGTTGCATTTACTGCCACTTGAAACGTAGACGGTTCCTTGTTCGAGATAAATTCTCGAATATCACTTCTTAGCTCGAAAACAAAACGTTCTACTCGTCTTCCTTCATTAGGCACGTAAATTTCTGCAAATCAAGACTTCTCTATAAACTTTGTAGTATATTCTCGAACTGACATCCCCTTTTGCTCCAAACTCAAAAACTCTTCTTCCAACTTTTTAACTGCCGCTAGAGGGCAAAACTGTGCTTTAAATCTCTTCACAAACTCACCCTAAGACATTTCTTTGGCTACCGTCGAACTTTGTCCTCCTGCTTCAATATCCCACTACATTACAGCTTCATCTTTCAACATTGACAATGCATAAACTACTTTATCTTCCTCAGCACACTTACTAGTATCAAATGCTAACTCTATCCCTTTTATCCATCTTAGCGCTATCACTGGATTACATTCCCCTTTGTAAGTAGGAGGCTTGCAGGCAGCAAACTTCTTAAAACTACATCCTCTCCCAACTACCGCTTTAGTTGACACAATGGGGTTTGACTGAGGGTGGCTACTCACTACAGTTACTGGTGATTCCGATACCTCGGTCACCATTCTTTCTTCACTCTTTTCTTTACTTGACGAGACCTTATTAGTGCGCTGAGCCAATAAAGCGTTCAACGTTTTCTGTAATTTTCCCATTTCTGTCGCGAAGGTTTCTTGGGTAACAAAATCCTGAGTTCGAGCTCCACCACGGTTTCTTGTCTGCTTTCGACCCCTCATAGAAGCTGAACTTTCCTGATGAGAAGTTTCTTGTTCGGATCTTACCTCTACACTTCCAACTGGATGTATACCACGAGCCGTCTTCCCACCTCGAGTTCCCACAATGGAAACCCTTGCCTGAGTAGTCGCCTTCTGAACCGTTTTACCTCTAGGTCGACCGCGACTCTTTCCTCGGTTAGCAGTCGGGTTGACCGCAGTCGTTCGTTCTTCGGCAACGACTTCATTAACTGGCTCAATTTCAGGATTCGGCATAGACCTACTCCTTGTCACTCGCTCAGACATACTTCTGATAAGAAGAAACATAAGACATTCAATCTAACATGCTACACATTACGGCAAGCTAAGCACAAACATGTACTTGTAAATTCACAATTACACTGGCCAGATGAAATTCCAAATTTACCATACATACTAGTCCTTACTACCTTAATGTTTACTTCCTACGGTCTTCCTACTTCTCAGTTGTGCTTCTACTTTCTCAGTTTAAGTCTAGGCCCATCTGGTCACCTAGATCCCTTAAACTAATGCTCTGATACCAATTGTAACAACCTGTACCTTTATACATACATCAAAATAACACTTAGATAGAAGTATTAAGCTAGAATCATACCTCTATTTGTCAAAAACTGATCGATCCTTTGAAAACCTTGTTCTCTTTCTCCCTGCCTTCGCTCTGTTATCTTTTTCTTTAACCGGTCACAAAATTATCAGTATGAGTTTATGAAATCAACTCTTAGGGTTAAATTCATATATATATAACCAAAGTTTCATTTAACCCCCTTGAACTTTGGGTCTCGCTTAACTTTTCACCCAACTTCCAAAATTATAATTTTTTTTTCGGACCCAGATATTACAACCCCTGTCTGTATCTTCTTTGTAATTTGGGCAACCTAAAAGCTCGTTTGTAACCCTCCTACGATCCATCTCTCTATGTAAATCGAACCCCGTAGTTGTTGTTAGGACGTGAAACTTAGGGTTTAGTTTAGATGTGTAGGGTCTGTTTCAGATCTTTATGGTTTTGATCTTGGTTTAAATATGGGTTATTCATTTGTTTTTTTTTCTTTTTGGGTTGAATATGAATATGGTCTTGATTTTAATTGTTAATGGTTTTGATTTTGATTTTGGTTTTGAGATGTACTTTGGTGGAGAAGATGACCAGTGTCGGGGTGATGATCGGTATCTGAGAAGATTGTAGTGATTAATTATATTTTTAAAGAAAAATAATAAAATACTAGAAAAGTCTAAAATATCCCTAACATAACGGGTTCTTTTAAAGGCCATGAAAGGCAGGAACCAAATATGATCATTTTTGCATACCACAATTGCCAATTAGTATTTTCAAAACTGTAGGGACCAAAAGTGTTATAACTAACAAACCATAGGGACCAAATTTGTAGTTTACTCTATATTCTAAATATAATAAGCACAATAATTAAATAAAGAGTGAATTGCAAATTTGGTCCCTGTGGTTTATTGTTTTTCTCACATTTGGTCCCTACAAAATTTTTATTGCAAGAAACTCCCTGTGACTAACGCCTATTAGTTCAGTTCCGTTAAGTGGAATCACGTGCATAGCACACGAGGGCACATCCGTCTTTTTCCCTTTAACCCTAAAAATAATAACCCTTTACCCCCTTATAGTTATCCTCTCTCTCTCTCTCCCCCTTAAACGTACAAAAACCCTCTGAAACCGGGTTTAAATCCTTCATCTTCCCTGAGTTGGTCTCTGCAACAAACAATGAAGAACGATCGTAGAACTCGACAATGAGCCCCTCATTTTGGCGTATTTGTGGTCGTTTCGAATCGTTTGATCCTTATGAAGCTTACGGTATGTTGTTTTTGGTTTGTTAAAGTAGGTTTCCATGTATATTGTTGGGGTTTGAGGTTAAAAAAAAGCACCTTTATTTTGCAGAAAATCTTCCCAATCTCATTAATATGAAGATCAATCATGGTGGGTTCTTTACCAAAAGTCCAGGAAGGAAGTATGCCAAAGGTAAGACAAACTTTGTTGACTTGGTAGACTATGATCAGTTGAGTGTCCATGAGATCAATGATATGATTAGGGTACACTACAAAGCATCCAATGTGGTACCATTTTAAGATCCCTGATTCTGACCTAGATAGAGGATTGCAAGACCTAGGAAGTGACCAAGACATTATAAACTTGTTGAAATACACCAATGCACACAAGGTTATTGAGGTATTCATAGAGCATTGGATGACAACTATAAGACCCTCCTATGAGTCACCAGGGAAATCTAAAGTTGTTATTGAGGAACTTCCTAGCCATGCATCACCAGAAATGAAGAGGAGTAGGAAGCCAGTGAAGAGTTTTGTTAGTTCATCATGCAAAAAACAATTACTGTTGGAATATATTGACACAGGGGTGGGGGCTGGAATAGAAGTTCCCACTAGTGAATTCATTGGTGTACAACCAAATGAACAAGGTAACCTTAGTGAAACAGGGGTGGGTGTACAATCAACAAAGGAGGGTGACATACCAAATGTTGTAGATTAAATAGGGGTGGGTGTACAAGGTAACTTTGGTGAAACATGGGTGGGTGTACAAGATGTTGAGGATAGTCACATACCAAATGCAGTAGATGAAACAGTGGTGGTATACCTTGTAAACATGTTGTTGCGATGATATGGTATATGGCATCAAATGGGCTACAAGTGGATATACCAGAAAGGTGGGTGCATCCTTGCTACACACTAGAGACATGGAAGACTGTATATGACTTCACTGTTGATCCAATCAACAGCAGAGATAGGTGGGCTGTTTATGAGTGCCCAATAACAATTAATGTACCAAAGCATCACATTCAAGTAGGTAGACCAAAAAAGAAAAGAAGGAAAACAGTTGAAGAACTCAGTGAGCCAATTGTCAGGGATTCAAAATTGCTACTTCAGGGGAAGACTGTTACATGCGCCAAATACTTGAAGAAAGGCCACAACTCCAGGACTTGCAAGGGTCAAGAGGACAGGGATGCATAAAGCACACTTGATCTGTGATGTGTTGTTATTTTGGTAACTGTGTTCACTAAATGTTTTGTCCTTTTGGTAACAATGATCACTTCATGTTTTGTCCTTTTGGTAACTGTGATAACTGGATATTATGTTATTTTGGTTGCTATGGTCACTAGATGTTATGTTATTTTGGTCATGGGATGTTATCTTATTTTGGTTACCAAGATTAATGGATGAATCTTTTAACAATGCTTGGATGTTATGTTGTTTTGGTCACTTGGATGTTATGTTGTTTTGGTTACTGGATGTTACTTCATATTCCACAAAACAATATTGTTATACAACCTATTCCACAAAACAGTATTGCTAACTACCATTTCTTTTAACAGTTTTGGTGACTGGAATTAAGACAAACATGAACATACTTTAATTGTTGAAAGATAACCCAAAAATAGTATTGTTAATAACCATTTCATTTCATAGAAGCATCATATTCCACAACTTCTTGACCTTTACACAGATTAGGTCAAGTAAAAAAGAAAAATGTTACAAAGAAAACCCAACTAATCAACATAAATATTTTCCACCTACGAGCTTCTTCATTCTTTGCCTTCAAGCTTGCTTCAAGATTGTTCATCGACTTCAATAAACCGGGAATCACATCCACAGGTCGATGGATCATTGTTGGGTCAACCCACATGAAAAATCCATAGTTGTATCCCTGTATCGATGATTGATGGAGGGAAACAGGTTTAGGCAAAAATAAACCATTTAGAAAATGTAGAAAATGGTGTTTTTAAACTTACCGTGTTTGGACAACAGAAAAACCTTCGACCTGGGTTAGCATTTGTCCATGAGATTCTCACAATTGCTCCTGATCCACAGTACCATTCCACCATTGTCGAACGAAGGAAAGAGAAAAAGGGTTTTTTCAGAAATAGGAAGAGAGATGGATAGATATAAAGGGGGTAAAAGAGGGGGGTTACTTTTTTTTAACTTGGGGTAAAAGTGACAAAAAAGTCAGGTTAAAGGGAAAAAACGGATGTGCCCTCGTGTGCTATGCATGTGATTCCACTTAACGGACCTGAACTAACAAGCATTAGTCATAGGGACCAAATCCAAGCACTTTTGCATAGCACATGGAGTTTCTTGCAATAAAAATTTTGTAGGGACCATATGTGAGAAAAACAATAAACCACAGGGATCAAATTAGCAATTCACTCTTAAATAAAATTTGAATCTTAGATTTTGCCATGAAATATTTTATCTTTTCAAAAACATTGCTTCCATGAAATCCTTTAGCTCAAATGAAATATAATTTTGATAAATTGTTGTTTTAATTAGTTGAAAATTAGTTGAATTTATATTTATATATTTTATGTAACTAGAATATTTCTTTGTATACTAATTAGTTTTAGTAAATTACTTAAATTTATATTTTTATATCTTATTATTTGATATATTGTTGGGTATTTAGTTTTAAAACATTTTTTTTTATTTTTCAACTAATTAAAACAAAACATTTATCAAAATTATGTTTTATTTGAGCTAAAGGATTTCATGGAAATAATGTTTCTGAAAAGATAAAATATTTCATGACAAAATCTAAGTTTCAAATTTTATTTAATTATTTTGTTCATTAAATTTAGAAGATATATGTTTGTGCCACCAAATTTTATTGATTAAGGAGAGGGACAAAATCCTAAAAATGAAAGTTGAGGGAGAAACCAAATTTGTTATAAAAATGAAAAGTGGTTTGAGAGACCAAAATTTTATAATGATGAAAACTAGTTTGATAGACCAAATATGTTATAAAATGAAAAGTAGTTTGAGGGACCAAGTCCGTTATTGAAAATGAAAGTTGAGGAGAGGAGGCTGAATAGACAAAATTTTCCCTCACTAATGGAAAATTAACTGAAGGAGTTAGTAGGATGGACCATATTCGTTATAAAAATGAAACTACAGAGAGGTCCCTGTTAATAATTCTTTTCAGGAACTTTACTCGTTAATTTATGTAAACGTATAACACCCTCAAATCTAGAAGGAGCAACTAATTTAAAACTTCCAACAATACATTAAATAAGATAAATCCCTTTCTATAAATCAATACTTGAATTACCTCAAATAGGAAACCTAGATTTATCATCAACAATTGATAAACCAAACCTTATATAAAGGCGGTCATGTGTTACTAAAACCCAATGACAATTGTTATCCCTAAGTGCGGAAAACGTCACCAGATAGCTAGATCATTCCCGAGTCTCTATCTAGCACTCAATCTATCACAGTGTTGCTACTACCATTCCCCAACAAGGACCTGATGCACATGCCAACAAATAGAAAGGGTTAGGCTTGATGTTTGGTGAGTGCAAGAGTTTTTATCTTTAATGAAAACGGTAAAACCGAAAGAATGTTATTTAAATCATAATTTCTAAAATGAAATGCATTAAATATAAAAGTAATCCCTTTTCCAAAACCCACCGTTTTTGTGATGAAATCTAGGTGACATAAGCACACCGTTTTCGTGATGAAATCTAGGTGACATAAGCACCCATTTAAACATGAAAACAAACTCAATACTCACACAATATATAAATAACGCTCGATATTTAAATACTAGAAAACAATGATAAAACTCTGTTAGTGTATTATTGTATCCAATATTTAAGAGTAAAACTCGACTCTTGTAAACTCAAACATAGTCAAAGTCATACTTAGTCAAAGTAGTTTACATTGCATTTGTACATCGTCTTTAACCATATAAATAGCCTTTGTTCCTTGTTTCTAAGGTGTGTAGAAATAATGTGAGATATGATTGTAATACGAGTGATATCAATACATTGATATTTTCTCTCTCTACACTATCTCTCTAGATTGATCATAATTGTCATAGTTTTTATCCATCTTGATTGATTGTGCTTGAAATCTGGAACTAACAATTGGTATCAGAGCAAACCAATAAATTCAGAACATGGATTGATTGCAAATCTTGGTTGAATTCATTGGAAACTTTCTAAATTTGGAAGAACTCGCAGACTACATCTAGAAAGTTACTATTCGATTCAAGATTTTCTCATCAATCGATTTTGATGCAAGAAAATGGTTTCACAGTGATCGCATAGTTTTTTGGGACATTTCTTGTTTGATTTCATCTTCAAATTCACACTGTATCCTTTTCAATTTTGGATTTTGGTGTATTTTTGTTGAAAATAGTTCGAACACTGTATTAGGATCGAATCACTGTAATTCTGTTGTTTTTAGTTGATTTGGTGTACTAAAGAATTGTTCTAATTGTAATTTCGATCAACCCTGTGAAGTTTCAAACTGTGATTGCAGGTTTTGTGGAAAAATGGCCGAAAATCTGCAAGTTTTATGAAGAACTCGCAAGATCTGAAGCTGTCGCAAGTTCATCTGAAGAACTCGCAGACTGAAGAACATGCAAAATCGAAGAACTCGCAGACTGAAGAGTCTTTATGTTTTGTGTTGTTTGCGACAAGTGAAGAACGCACAAGCTTTGATCTGCGACTTCTTACTTGACGCAAACCAAAGCCTGCGTCAAGTGAAGAACGTGCAACCTTCGCTTTGCGACTTCTGAGAACGCGCAAAGTATATCTTGCGACTTCTTGGTTTATTTGATTTGCGACTTCTTGCTCTGTGACAAGTTTTCTGTTCAAAATTTTTCTAAGTACTAGAATGCGCAGACGCATTGAGACAAGTTAAAGTTCGAAATTTTTTCTAAGTAAGAGAACTCGCAGAGTGATTGCGACAAGTGATCTTCAGAACTCGCAAACTTCCTTCTACGTCAAGTGAAAACGCACAGACCACTATCTGCGACAAGTGGTCTTTGATTTGCGACTTCTTAAGGCCCGCTACAGGTTACTGTTCCTTGTGACTTCTGCGCACAGTTGTTTGCGACTTCTGACACTTAGAATTTTTTTTAGTTTTTCCAGTGTTTGACCAAGGTTGACTTTCAAAGTCAAGTTTTATCTGAATTCTTTGGACGTTCATATTCAAGCATACTGATCAAAATGGCAAATAGGATATCTAATTGAGATTGTGCAATAATGTACATGCCTGAAATACCTGCTATAGAAGTTGAACGAGACAAATTGAAGATTCAGAATTCAAGTCTTCTAGATCAGATCAAGGAGTTGAAAGCTAAATCTGTAAATTTTGAGAAGACTTCTGAATGTGCAAAATGTATTAATCATTCTAAATCTGACCTTGCAGGTATTTTTAAGACAAGAGAGAAATAAATTAAATTGAAAGAGAAAGAGATAACAAATCTTCAAAGCAAACTGAAGACAACTGAAAGGAAATCAATAGAGCTGAAAGCTGAAGCAGTTGATCTTCAACTAAAGTTTAAAGCTTTTGAAGAGAAATATCTACATTGGAAGCAATGAATGCTGATTTAATGAAGACATCTGAAGAGAAATCATCAAGTTTGAAAACTGACAAAGATGAACTTCAGAAAAAGTTCCATGTAGATAAAGTTGAGTTGGATAAAGCTTACACTAAAAAACTATCTGATTTTTCTAAGAAAGATTTTCAAGAGAAGAAAGACATCGAGCTTAGGTGCATAAAACTCTCAAAGCAAGTTTCAGAATTTGAAAAGAATTTAATAACTGAAAGAGACACATTTGCTAAAGAGAGAAAATCTCTTGAAGATAAGACTATTGAACTTCCTATGCAGATCTCTACATTACAAGACTTACTTGAAAATGAAAGAAAATATTTTCAAGAAAAGTATAAGTCTTTTGATGCTGAAAAGAAAAACTCTGAAAAGAGAAATGTTGGGATTTTCAAGGAAATTTCTGAAAAAAACAAGAACTTGGAAAAAGACTTTGAGAAAGAGCGTCAAATCTTTGAAAGTGAAATATTTAAGCTCACAACAAAGTTATCTGTTCTATCATCAGATATTCTAAAAGAACAGATGGTCAGGTCTGATTTACAAAAGAAGTTTGACACAATTTTTAAAGAAATAAATGTTTTAACTGAAAAGATAAAACATCTGGAAGTTGCAAATATTGAATTGTCAGAAAAGATTTCTGCAGATGTGATTAATCAATCACCTTATGACAATTCAACTGAATCAATTTGCTCTTTCAAAACTGCTTCCAGTTTTATTCATGAAAATGTTTCCAAAAAGAATAGTGTCAAATCAAATAAGATTCGCCCTTCTAATATGTTTTATATTAAATCTGTTGATAGTTCAAATAGCTATTATGTCAAACCTCTTGAAAAGAATGCTTCTAAGAAAGGACAGATGGTCTGGAGAGTGAAGGGTTCTCCTGATGAAAAGAAGATTGATAAATCATCTGCATCCACATCAAACGACAAGAAGAACAATATACATAAAGGTAAATCTTTTGGCAAGCCTGATACGAGTTATTCTGCTAATCATCTTATCAGACTAGCTCAAAAGATGATTTGTTGTTCTTACTGTGGAGCAAATGATTTTGTAAGTAAAAATTTTGTTAATTACTTGTATGGCTGATACTATATTACTCCCAAAAGAACTGCAATTAACAGATCTGGACCCAAATACCAGTGGGTACCAAAAGCAACTCAATCTATTTTGCAGGCACCACAAGTAAAGGGGGAGTAAGAGCAAAGACTTCTAAACACCTCAATTTAGGACTCGTTCTTCAATGTTAAAGAATATTGGTTTCTGAATACGACAGTTCAGAACCCGATCTTAAATGTCAAAGAATATTTTGTTCAGATAAGGATATTTTGCAAATATCAAGGGGGGAGCTTATCTGAATCTAAATAATTCTACCATGATTTGAGGGGGAGCTTAAATGTTTGTAAGTATCTTCTAATCTAGATCTTTGATTGTTTGAAAGTAGAAAAACTTTCGAGCATGAAAAATGTTTTCTTAAATGTTCAAACCACTTCTGGTTCTCAAAAGATTTCATGAATTTTGAAGTGTGATTTTAAATGTTTTTCATAATTGAGTGTTAATGTTTAACTGACCATGTGTTTCCAAAGATAAATACCTGTGTATTATCTTGTCTATATACTGTCAAATATTCATACACACTGGTTCGGTAATTCATTTGAATTAGTTATTACCATATCTCTAAACGAAACAATTTTTCGATGGTAATACCCTCGTTTGATTTCACTGTTGTTGAGCATCAGTCATCATTTCAATCTTTGTGCGTTCATTGCTAAATTTTTTATATTCGTTCATATAAACAAACTATCAAGTTCTTTAATATCCCAACCATTTCATGTCCATACTCATAATATTTGATCTAATTGATACATTGTCAGATTCTCAAAACAATTCTCTTGATTTCATTTCATTCATTCAATATCCTTGTTTTGAGAGATCTTCAAAGTTCAAATGCTCAAATTTCATTCATATCCTTGATGAGCATACATTTATATGACAATGATATCATGTGATTTATTGTTCAAGATAAATTGTTGATCAACTATTCATTTTAGGACAAAATTACATGGGATCAGTGTGAGAGCTTAAACATAACTTCTATGGATTCACGTTAACCTGTGTTTCCTACCCCGGAAGTTATCCTAGAGTGATTGAGGGGTAAGGGGTCAAAATCAAAGAGTGGGGGAGATAACTCATTTGGTTGAGTTTTTCTCATTGTGCTGAGCGGTAAAATGGAAAAGAGAGTTTGGTTAAAAGTGAGCTTAAATGTTATAAAGAAAGAAGGTGTGAGAACAGAGTTAAAAGAATAAGAAAACTCTGCACCAACTTTTTCTGAGACGGACTGCCACATCTTCTGATTGGTTCACATTCTTTGGTGACCATCATTGAAAAAGGCAGTGAGCCCATGCCAACTCTTGCTATCACCCCACCGACCACTCATTTATTTCTCAACAAAGAAATGTTTCAATTTTCTTGGGGACGCAACATATCTGCTATCTGGTCTTCAATCGGAAGATTTAGATATTGAAAAGAAGGAAAGTTGCCCCACCTTCGCACCTCTTTCATGCACACTGAGTCTATGGAAAACTTGTTGCTGTCTCAACAGTTTACACAATTTGAGCCTTTTTTAAGCTAAGTAGCTTCAATCATTCTACACTTTCACGAGCACACAAGGAATAAGTTTTCTTGTTATAACATTCATAGAAAATTCCTTTGTGATTTTTCGATGATTGAATGGAAACCCTGGGGGAGTGAACATCACAAGAACTCCTTTCCAAAGTGCATCTGTTGTACAAAGTGGCTCCGTGCTACTTACAGGCATACTAACTGTATCATTTGTTGATTTAGGGTTACAATTCTTATTATATCTGAATTTGAAAAGATTCGGGTATATAAATTTTATGCATTGATGGATACACATATCAAAAGGGCGTAGATTATCATTTTATCATAAAGGGGAAGATTAATATTCAAAGACAATGATGACTTGAAAAGGTTTTGATTATTTTGTTGCTTACAACTCATCAAAAAGGGGAAGATAATCTGGAATTTCAAGTCAGATGAAAGTTTAGGCGAAGTTTGAAAGATTATTCAAAAGATACTTCTCATAAAAAAGGGGAGATAATCTGGAATTTTAAGTCAGATGAAAGTTTAGATGAAGTTTGAAAGATAATTCAAAAGATACATCTCATAAAAAGGGGGAGATAATCTGGAAGTTTTCAAGTCAGATGAATATTTTCAAATCAAATGAATATTTTGAAAGTTATTTCAAGAGATATTCTGGAAAAGAGATAAACTTATCAAAAAGGGGGAGTTTCAAAAGAATTCTGAAGAAAAAAGGGAGATACAGAAGTGTGAAAAGAATTGTAAAGGTCAAGAAAATGTTCCGAGATGATTTGAGAAAGTTCGTTTTTTCAAAGACTGATCAGAGACCAAAGACTGAAGATACAAGCATTGAAAGATTCCTCAAAGTTGCAAAGTTCAAGAAGTTTCAAGGATGTTCAAAGATTTCAAATCCTTGTTAAAGACTTGATGACTTTACAAAGCAAAGTGATTGACTTTTCAAGATTTTTCAAAGCATCAGAGTTTAAAGACTGTCAGAGCTTCAATGTTTAAAGCTATCAGAGTTTAAAAGTGTTGAAGAATCAAGAGCTGAAAACTGTTATCAATTTTTTTAAAATCTTGAATACAAAGGGGGAGATTGTTAGTGTATTATTGTATCCAATATTTAAGAGTAAAAGTCAACTCTTGTAAAGTCAAACATAGTCAAAGTCATACTTAGTCAAAGTAGTTTACATTGCATTTGTACATGGTCTTTGACCATATAAATAGCCTTTGTTCCTTGTTTCTAAGGTGTGTAGAAATAATGTGAGATATGATTGTAATACGAGGGATATCAATACATTGATATTTTCTCTCTCTACACTATCTCTCTAGATTGATCATAATTGTCATACTTTTATCCATCTTGATTGATTGTGCTTGAAATCTGGAACTAACAAACTCTATCCAAAGCAACAACATATGGATAGTAAACAACATCCAAAACTCAAATTGTGAGTACATACCGTACCCAACAACAACACCGAAAGAATGAATAAAAGATAATATTCAAAACGCACCTTTTGGTAACGGGGGAGACCCCATTCCATTGGAGGTGAGGGAACATAAAAGTAACTCACAACTCTATGTTAATGAGCCCCACTACGGATCGTTGGTCATCCAATTCAACCTTACAAGATTCATGACATAAGACCCCTGATGACTCTAGATTTCACTCGTTCACGAGAAATTACAATCGTTGGTTAATGGTCGATGGCCAACTCAAAGGACCCACATCTTATTACCCATGAAGACCCCATGCCTATTTTCACGACACATTATGGAAATTACCATTATTGGTCAATGGCCGATGCCCGACTTAAAGAGCCCACATCTTATTACCCATGGTGACCCCATGCCTATTTTACGTTAAATTACGGGAATGTTCATCCCACTCAAACTGACTCCTATGCCTATGGATCCATTGCATTACAGTACAAATTACATGACTCCAAATCGAATGACGAACACACTCAAAACATGTGATTTCCAAATAAATGTGCAATAAATATAATTACGTCCAAAGCTCAACATTGAGTAAATTTAAACCAGACAAATGTCCCTAAGAATCATCTGAGTCAAGACCGAACCAAAAACTCAAGAACTCAATGACTATTCAATAAAAGTCATCATAAGCGATAAAAACGTATTTAACCAACGTTTATGCAACACATTCTCCAAAAGTATGATTAACCCAAAAACTCATCATTGGCCTTTTCCAAATGCAATCATATTATTTATCTCTCCAAAATACTTTATAACACAATAATGTGTATTTTCAAAATGGTTTATAAAACCAACGACACTAATAGAGCATTTACGTCAAATAATCTCCATTCATGAAATAAATCATCAAAATGACACTCTCTCAAGATTTATTTATCAAAATGTCCAAAAACTCCAAATATGTGTATTTCACATGTTTTATAAATCAAATGCACAAAACATGCAAAACTCATCAAACAATCCAACATTTGTCATTATCAAGTAAAACACATAAATACATCAAAACAAACATTTTTGGCATGTACAAAGTTTTCACAAAGCAATTTGAACTCTCTTTGCTAGATTTAGGCTAAATCTAGGTTGTACTCCACATTCTCCATTGACTTGACCTGATAAAAAGTACAATTTAAGATCAAAATATCTAAAGAAATAGATTTTTGGGTGTTGCAATCCTCCCAACCTTAAAAGAGAGTTCGTCCTCGAAATCTAGTACCGATCAAACCCTCAATTAACCGTATTTTCGCAAAGCAGCTGACTCCTTTCCAAGAGAGTGTCTCTAATCTAGTTCAAACTCAAATTAAAGCCCGATAATTTCTTACCAAGACTGCCACACGCTGATTCCCACATTCAAACTTCAACTCGATAAACCACAAGGGTTGTGGTGTACTAGTTAAGGCCTTGAGGGATGTGGTGGAATATCCCATCTGCCATGAGTTCGAATCCAGGCGTACACAACAATTGTGGCCACTAAGGTTTAATCAGGGTTGATGTCTTGCAGTGATAATTTGCCAAGGGATTAGTTTAGGCATAGCCTAGGATACCCTCCCCCCCCTAAAAAAAAAACTTCAACTCGATATGTTTCTCCCTTACATTCAACAGTTTGATAATCTTCGCATTGATGATCCGATTAAAATAATCATACTCGTTTTGAATTAGAGTAGCCGTTACCATGTAGACTTTACCTGGGTGGTAAAGGAATCATGCATAAGCATTTCTGAATAAATTACCCATTTCCACTACTGCGTCGACATATATTAACCTTGACCATTTAAAACCACCTCAATAAAACGACCTCTACTTAAGGTCTACCTTAGACAATCCCTCTAAATTTCTCCAATAATAATTTCCATAAAAGATTATTGTCCTTTCCTTGACGAAATTCTTAACGACTAGTTCGTTCCGGCTCAACACGATTTTGAATCTGTATTCCAAATGATCACAAGTCACACCAATGCCAAAGAATTCCCAAAATTCCTTAATAAATCACCCTTGTTATTGGCAGAACGTTTCATCGGGGGACGTGCCAATACGCTCTACAGAGAGTTGGTTTATTCAAACTAGGTGATTGTGCAACTCTCAAAATACACCCAAACATCAATCATCCAGTCGATAAAAAAATATTTACCAAATCAAGAAAAATCTTAATCATCAATACTTAATTTCCAACATCTAGTCTTCTTAGAGTTATCACATATACAACAAAGGATCCTTAGGATTTAACGGAATTACCCAAGTACTCCGATGGTTCTTGACCTCAGAATCAATGGTCGAACCTAATATCAAAATGGCCATACCGCAATCATGGGCATGCCAACAAGTATTTCATTCCTGGTTGCACTGTGTCGATCCCTAATATTGATTTAAAGTTGACACCTGATATGGGAACTAAAACCCCTGTTAAGTCTGATTTTATAGTAATCATTGTATTTATAGGCTTGGTCTTATACTGTGCTTTGAGTGCATATCTGTTGTGTATAAGCCTTGGGTATTTAAGTTCCTTTGGGCTTTCGTTGTTGTAAGTTTCACACGCATATTTTATTGAATTACACTTTGCGCTTTCTCTCTCTCTCTCTCTCTAAAGATTTAGAGGATTCTTGGATTATCAATTAGTATCAGAGTCAATCTAAATCTGAGAGAATTGAGAGATCTGTTTTTCGTTTATGAATTTGTAGATTAATCAGAAAATTTGATCGATTTTCTTGAATTTTTCAAGAAAATCTCGTTTTCTAGATTTTTCATCAAATTCGGATTGATTTGTGATCGATTTTTTTGCAAATTGGTTTGTTGAATTCGTTTTTGGTTGTAAAATCTTTTTGTTTCACATCGATTTGCGAGATTTTCACTCTTTGATTTTCAATTTCTAGATTTTTGAAGTTTCTGGAAAACGATTTTAACGTACTGTTCTTATATCGAATTTTGTGATTTGTGGTTTTTGATCGAGATTTTTGCTTGAAAGTTGTTAGAAATCAGTTTTTGATCTCATATGTACAAGTTTTTTTCATTAAATTCTGTTTTGTCATCGATTTTTGGAAGATTTCTTGGTTTTCTAACGGTTTGCGCCAGATTTGAACTTTGCGCCAGTTCATCGTGGTTTGCGCGAGTTCATCATTTGGTTTGCGCGAGTTCTTCAGTTGTGTGCTAGATCTACCTAATTTTGTCATTTTATTTTAGGTTTTCGCTACATTTGTGTCACGCAAAGCAAAGTTTGCGTCCTTGGTTTCTCACGCAAATCTATTTTGCGTTATCCTCTAGTCACACAAGTGAATTATTCCTCGCGAAAAGTGAAGTTCTCGCCACCTAAGACTCACGCAAATTCAGCTTTGCGCCACCTCTTCATCGCGCAAGTTAAACTTTGCACCATCCCTTACTCAAGCAAAGCTAAGTTTGCGCCAACTCAGTTTCACGCAAAGTCAAGTTCTCTCCAATCGTGAGTCACGCAAAGTTTAAGTTCTCGTCATCAACAAGTCACGCAAAATCATAGTTTGCGTCTCTAACTACTCACGCGAATCTTCATTTGCGCCTTCTGTCTCTCACGCAAACCTTCTAGTTTGCGCTAACTCTACTATTTCAAGACTTAGCATTTTTTTCTGGATTTCTGAGATATGGATTCTGCAAAGTTTGCTTATCAAGATCAGTTTTACAAGAACGATCTCATGATGTCATTGGGCACAGAAAATCGTCCTCCAGTTCTGATAGATGAAAACGAGTTTACTCAGTGGCAAGATCGGTTCCTGAACTTCATTGAGCGTCAAAAGAACGAAAATGATATGATGAATATTCTATATGAAGGACCATTTGAAAAACCCAAGTTGGCTTCTGGATTATATAAGCCTACCAAAGAATATGCACCTGATGAGTTATCGCAGTATCAAGTCGATCGTGATATAAAGACAAATCTGATGCTAGCCTTGCCAAATTCCGTCTACAACAGGATTGATTGTTTCAAAAATCATCCTAATCTTATGTGGCAACAACTAGAAAAGATCATGCTTGGATCTTCAGTTGCAACTCAACTTCGGCATACACGATATATGAACAACTTTGAAGAATTTAAAGCCAAGGATGGGGAGTCATTGAAAACTGTGTATGACAGATTCTGTGCTGTGATTGATGATCTGAGAAAGATAAAAGTTGAAAAGACCGAGCTTGAGACAAATTTGAAATTCCTCAATGCACTTCAACCAGAATGGAATAAATCTTGCCATCGCTTAAGGAATGATGTCAGAATTTCTACAATGCAAATCCAAGAGATGTTTGAGATCTTGCTGACAGATGAGTGTATAGTCACTGAGAAGAAGGCCAAACTGGATAAGAAGAACAAGAAATCAGTGGACCCAGTTGCTCTCCTCACGAAACAACTGACAGAACAAGCATTGTCTGAAAATGCTTACAACCGGGCCACTGATGATGATGGTGAGGTGCTTCAGAAAGCAATGATCCTTCTCTCACAACATTATCAGAAGAAGTTCCAACCTAGGCCGGGTTCAAACAATCTTCGCTTCACTTCTGGTTCTAAGACTGTTCAAGTGCCCGAGGCTAAGAAACCTGTTGCATGCTATAACTGTGGAAAGCCTGGTCACATCTCTAAGGAGTGTAGAGTGAAGAAAGTTCGGGACTCAGCTTACTATCGAAAGAAATTGGAACTGGCCGAGAAAAGAGAGAATGGATCATCTTTGCTAGCAGAAGAAGAGTTTTGGCTGGATTACTCCGATGATGAAGCTGCAAATGTAGAGATTGCTCAAATGTGCTTAATCGGAGATGATCAAAGTGATGATTCTGACACAGATGAAGATGAGGTACATTCTGATTAATTTGGTTACAATTTCATTTCCTCACAAATGAAAATTATTATAACTACTTTATCTGATCTTCGTTCAAAGTTAATATCTGAAAATAATTTAAATTCTGAAAAGTCAGATTTAATTGACAAATTGAAAATTTCTTTGAAAGATGAAAAATCTATTTTGGTTCATACTAAAGAAATCTTTCAAAAGAAATCGGATGATTTGGTAAATTCAAATAAGACTTATCTTGAGTCTTTGACTGAAATGACCATTTTAAAAGACAATTTTTCGGATAAAATAAATAAATTAGAAGAAAAGTTATATCGAAGGAACCAATCTGAACAAACATATTATTTGAACAAACCGAGGAGTTATGAGTCTATAAAAGAAAAATGGGGACTTGGTTTTGAAAATCCTCATTGTTTAAACAATGCGATAGAAAAATCCCTAATTTTATATAAATACGATTATCTAACTCTTGCTCAATATGCTACTCAATTTAAAATTGATTGGATGAATGAAAAACAAGTGTTAGAAATCGAAAATGAGAAAAGGATGAATAATAAGAAAAAGGAAATTTCTTTTGTTTATACGCATGAAAATGCAAAATATTTTCCTGACAAATCAAAGAGAGTCAGAAAAGGTTTAAATGAAATATCTCCTATTAAGTCTTCAGTATTCGATGATCATTTTGATATTTGTCATACTAACAATAATAAAGAAAATATATCTCCAGTTTCGTATGATTCTAAGAGATATATTCCTCCGTTAGTGTTAGAAAGCAAAATAATCGATCTTGAAGATAAAATAGAAGATCATATTTTTCAAAGAAAAATTGAAACAGATGTAATATTTTTGTTCTTAACTTCAAGTTTTGAGGAAAAATTATTTTATCAAAGTCAAAATTCTATTTCAGGCCTTTCTTCTGATTTTCAAGAAAATAAAAAGAAATTTCTAAAATCTGAAAACCTTTCTCAAAATTTTTCTGACTCCGAGGTTAGTTCAACTGTATTGATTGATCAAATGGGTGCCTTAGGTATAATTGCTTCTTCTGATTTTGATATTAATTCGAAATTTTTTGATGAATCTTTTACGCTCAATGATGATTTTTATAAACCAAAGCGTAAAAGAAGAAGGCCAAAGAAGTTGAAAAAACAAGATAATGTCATTTCTGACAGTTCTAATTCTTCTGATTCAATTCTTTCAGATAGGACTTTGATCACATCTTCAAGGCAAGTCTGGAGAGTCAAGCGGAAATCAGATGATTCTATGACTGATGAGGATAAATGTGTAGACAGATTCTATAAAAGTGATTCGTTTGCTTCTTGTAATAAAATTTCCAAATACTCTATAAAGCAAATGATTCGAATTTCAAAACATGTCTCACGTTCTTCCTCAGATTCTAGTTCTGATGATTATACTTTCTCTTCTGATAATTCTTATGTTCATTTGTCTGACAATTTTTCTCGTGCTTCTCGTGTCAAATCTTATAAATATCTCCCCATAAGAATTGCAACTAACTTTCATGGGCCCAAATACAAGTTGGTACCAAAATCTCAGATTGATTCTAAGTTGCAGGCACCACATGTCAAGGGGGAGTAAGAGAAATAATGGCTTCTAAGTATTTCAGCTTAGAACCCGAGCTTCAAAGACTCCGACTTCTAGACAAGTCAGTCTAGGACTCGTTTTTCAAAGAATTTAGCTTTTGACTAATGAGAAACTGTGAGTTCATCTACTTTATTCTGCTGCATTTATCTCTGATAATGATGTTGTTCCAGTTTTCTCATATTTTTTTTAAAGAATCTGAGCAATCTTATTCAAACCCTGATTTTGTTCAACCCAAAATTTTTCAAAAGAGACACAAATTTATTATACATTATGTGAAAGATAATTTTATTGAATTATATTTTGTTTCAACTGAATATAAACTTGCTGATCAAATGTTTCTATTTTCAAATCTCGGCATGTTAAATTTAAAAGTTTAAACCTTCACAAATTTTATTCTATAAAGTAAAGTTTTACAATTTTTCTTTCTTTTGAATAAAATGTGTGTCTAGGATAAATTTTCAAGTTGCTTTGTTTATATTAAAGTTTTTATATGTTCAAATTTCAAGTCTAACAAAAGTCGAAAAGTCAGCAACATGTTTGTAGCTTTTGATATTGCTTTAAAGTTGTGTGATTCAGAATATTTATAGTCTACAATGCTTAGAAAACCTAAAAAGTCAGAATTTTCGATCGTAATGAAAATATGGGCTAAGCACTTAGATGTAAAACCTTGTGATTGAGATGATTTTTAAATTCTTATAAATCAGAAATCTCTAAGTTTAAAAGTTTGTACCTGTGACCTTTCTGGTTTTGGAAAGTAAGTTCTGTGGGATGCTTGTAATCTGGTCCCCTAAGGTCATTTGATCTGGGAGTGATCGAACCCAAATCCTTCTATAGAACCAGATCGAAAGTCATGTTCTACTTGTATGAATGGGTTTAGGATGTGTCGATGTAGCCTTTCTGATCTGGGAAAGTAAGTTCTAAGGGGTGCTTGACACCTAGTCCCCTAAGGCCAACTGGTCTGGGAGCGGCTGACCCAAATCCTGCAATAGGATCAGATAGAAAGTTATGTTTACGACATGTTCTTTACTTACTGAACTTTTTGATTAAAAGATGCCAAAGTGCACAAGCTTAAAAGATGCCAAAGAGCACACTCATGTCAAGATGCCAATGTGCACAATGCTAAAAAGATGCCAATGTGCACACATCTCATGATACTTGGTGATATGTTTGAGTTGCAATAAACCTGTAAATTTGTGAAAGTCTAAATTCTTGATGGATTAGTGTGATTACATGCAAAGTTCTCTATTATATTTTTAGAATTGCATTTTCTTGAAGCTAATCGAAGTTCACATGCGAGCACACTGAATAGATTGATGAAAGTTTTTTGAAACTGAACATGTCTTAACTTGATATGCAATAAAACTTGTTTCTGTATCCAAATACATACATTTCATTTCATCTGATGGATTTTATTGTGATATTTTACTAAGTAGAATTCTATTTGTTTATGTTTAAATTTTTATATATTTAGTAGTTTCAAAATACATATTCAGTATAATTTTCTTTCTACATTGATGTTTCAATTCTTGTGTTCTCATATCTTTTTAAATGAGTTTTTCATTATTCAAGGGGGAGTGAATAAGGATAAATTTCTGAAAAGATAATATCTGTTTTCGAGGGGGAGTATCTGATTCTCTATACAAATGCTAACTTGAATTGTCACATTTTAGTGCATTTGTGTAGGGGGAGTCAAAGAGCTTATCAGGTAAAATTTTCTGAGTTTAAGTCAGCTTTGCGCCAACAGTTGGTAGCGCAAACCTTACTTTGCGCCACCTTCGTCTAGCGCAAACTTCACTTTGCGCCACCAACGTGTAGCGCAAAACGTGTAGTGCAAACCCTCTCCTTTGTCACTTTTACTCTGATTTTGTAGATTTTAAGATGTCTCGTCTCCAACATTTGCATGACCAAGTTGATCTAGATCATCAAGGTCATGAGGGGGAGAAGTTAAGGAGAAGTTCCAACGTTTATCTTCTGATCAAGATTTGCTCAAGATTCAAATTTCTTCAACTATATTTGTCTTTTGTTGTTCAAGCTCCGATCATCATAGCTTCTTCAAGTTCATTTGAAAGAGTCTTGTCAAGACAGCAAAAGCAATTGATCCTGAATGATGATGAGAAGATTTTTTTTAAGTCAAGAAGCAGCTTCGATAAAGTCGCTTAGATGGTTCATGCTGATTTAGAAGATTGATTTTGAAGACCACAACGCCAATGATTACTAAGGGGGAGATTGTTAAGTCTGATTTTACAGTAATCATTGTATTTATAGGCTTGGTCTTATACTGTGCTTTGAGTGCATATCTGTTGTGTATAAGCCTTGGGTATTTAAGTTCCTTTGGGCTTTGGTTGTTGTAAGTTTCACACGCACATTTTATTGAATTACACTTTGCGCTTTCTCTCTCTCTCTCTCTCTCTACTTTCTCTCTCTAAAGATTTAGAGGATTCTTGGATTATCAACCCCAAATCTTACATCTCTAAAGAACGAATCACAACATCTTCTTTATTCACGAAGACTTACCAAGATGGTACACCACCAACACATACATAATGTCGAACAAACAACCCATCAATTCAAATACAACCATATGTAAGCAACCACACAAGGCCTTAACCCGAAGATTTACCGAAACGGATAGATCATCACTTAAATAACTGGGATAATACATAAATCTAATATCTTAATTATTCATACATGAACCGACTCATAAGGATGAAATCCCACAATTCAAAACTTATCACAAGTCGGATCATCCGTCACTTCTATTCCCCAGGACTTCTCTAGTCCTTAATTATAAATTATTTTACAAAAAGGTATAAATCTATAGCTCTAATGAGTTCAAGGTTTTTCATGTATAAAACTCAACTAATATGCCAATTTGCAATTTCAAAAGATTTGGTGAGCATAAAACTTATAAGAATTCTTACGCATGCATAAAACTACCACACTACTAGGTAATCGTCTGAAGTGGCCACAAATGCCACGTACATAAAACCAACTTGAAGGTTGCGTGATTGTTACTCAACGTAACAACGTCAACAACAAAAATATGCTCAACGAAACTCTTCAAATGGACATGTTAGCTCCATCTACCAAGATTGGAAGTGTTGAAAAATAGGCTAAGTATAGAAACTTCTGTAGTCTGCCAAGTCACCACAGAAGATGCACAGCTCAGAAGACTACTCCGCAGAAGACGCGCCAGAGGACAAACCTGATAATGATACTCAGATCACAGAGCCTCTGTGATCACTCACAGAGCCTCTGTGAAGGCTAACCTCTGGAGATCAGTGTTGGAATTGTGCTGAATGGCTCAAGACAAGACCACGTGCCAAGCACGTGAAACCTGTTGTACGAAGATCTGCATGATCAAGTAATGGGCGTCCCACGATGTTTTACTTTACAGGTGGCATTCCTTTTATGGATTGTCAGCCTTTGTCTTGTTTTATTATGTGCTCCCCTTGCTATATGAAGGGAGCACCTCCTGCTTTGTAAAAGTGAGAACAATGAAAAAGACAAGCACGCACAAAAATATCAGTTTGTATAATCCTTGAGCATTTTTGCACATACCAGTGCGTGTTCTTGGTGTTCTTCAGTAATTAATGAAACAGTTCTTTGAGTAACCTTCTTATAATACTTTACTTCCTGTTCATTAATTACTTGTGTGTTTACTACCTTGTATGCTCAATCTTTTCTACACATCTTAAACGCTTCCGTACTCTATTTAATCAATCTGTGTGTAGTAAAAGGTTAAATCAAGTTAAAGAACATCATAACTGGGATCAACAATTGGTATCAGAGCAGACTTTGATTTTCAATATCAAAGGATCCTGTTCTATACTTGTTTCCAGTATTCAAGGTAGTAGTTTGAGTCTGTTCTTTGTCCCAAACTCCATTCACAATCACACTCTGTTTTCTGAATCTATATCAACCTGTTTGGTATAGAAACAGGTACAGGTGTGCATCTTCACTAAAAGGCAGATTCAAAGCTAGTTTGTTGGCCATCTATTCATACTCTCCCTAGTTCATATCATACTCTGTTTTTCTTTCTAAAACTATCATGGCAAACGCTGTTAACTATTTCAGTGCTGGCTCTCAATCAAAGCCTCCTACTCTCATTAGAGATGAGTATCCTCAATGGAAAATCAAGATGGTACACTTCCTTGAAGGTGTGGATCCAGGTCTGGTTGAGTTTCTTCACAATCCTCCTTTCATCCCAATGACAACTGTTCCTCGTGTTCCTGCCACTGCCAATACTCTTGAAATCCCTGAATATCAACACCCCAAACCTGTCCTTGAATGGAATGAAGAAGAAAAGGCACAACATGAGCTTGCAAAGAAAGCCAAAAGACTAATCATAATGGCTATTCCAAACGATATCTTTCAATCTCTTGACTCATGTGAAACTTCAAAGGACCTATGGTTAGAGCTAGAGAAACAACTTGAGGGTGGTGCCAAAACCCTCAAGAACAACAGGGCCTTATGCATAAATGAGTATTTTGCATTCAAAGCACTTACAATAGATACAATTATTTGATAAACAAGTGTAAGAGGTATGGGATCCACAGAACATCCGAAGAAAACAATGTCAGATTTCTATAGAGTCTAAATGATGAATGGCTTCATCTAACCATGTCCATGCAAGCCACATTGGATCTTGATGTTTGGTCCATTTCTGATCTCTTTGGAACACTGATTAGCCAAGAGAACAGAATTTCCAAACTAACAACCCCTGTCGGAGGTCCTCTAGCTCTTGTAGGAAGTACCTCAGAAGGCAAGGACAAGGGAAAGAAGGAAAAGGCAGCTGAGGAGGCACAGAGGAAGAAGAAGAAGAAGAAGGTACTTGTAGCAGAGAGTGAAATTGAAGAAGACTCTGAGGAGGAGATTGACATGGCTGCTCTGGCCAAAACACTTGCACTTATGACCCGACAATTCAATCGTGGTCTCAAGAAGAAGCTGGAGTACAGAGGGAGAGAAGAAAGAGATGACAGAAGCAGAGGATATGGTGAGGCAAGAAGACATGAAAGAGAAAAGTCTGAGGAGCCAAGGCAAGAAGAGAGGAGTGGACAGAGGTCAGACGACAGAGGTAGTGACAAATTCCCAAAGCAAACTGAAGGCTGTTTCAAATGCGGGAAACCAGGCCACTATGCAGCAGAGTGTAGGTCTTCTGCCAACAAAGGGAAATCCACAAGAGACGCTGCGTTCTATAAAAAGAAAGCAGAGTACTACACTCAGAGATCCCTAATGGCAGAACAAGAGAACCTTGTAACTGATGAATCTTCTGATGAAGAAGACAACACACTCTTTTGTGGAATGGCAGAAGTCCACTCTTTTGACAACGAGAGTGAGGTATCCACTTCTAATTCTTGTAACTCGGACTTTGAAAACAAGCTTCTTACAAAAAAAATGATCTTCTAGCTTATAAAAATACATGCTTGGATCTTGAGAAAAAGCTTGCCTTCTTTGAAAGAGAAACTAGGCTTCTCACAGAGGAGAAGGACAAGCTTTACCTTGAAAACAAATCTCTTACCTCTGAGCATATTTCAACAAAAAGGGTTTTCAAGGAGAAAATCTCAAATCTTGACAAAGCTTTAAAAGAAAAGGTCAAAGAGCTAAAGAAATGTGAGAGTGATCGTTTAAATGCCATTTCCTTGAAAAACTTTTTTCAAAAAGAAAGAGAAGCTCTTCATCGAGATCTGTACGACAGAGATCTTAAAATCAAAAAGTATCAGGATGCTCAAAAAGTCACTGAAAAGGTCAACACCCAAATTGGCAGAAGAGGTATAGGGTTCGATGATGTCGATCCCTACACTGGAAATAAAAGAAACAAATCCTTAGAAAACATCTTCTGCCCTGGAAAGTTTCTAAAACCAAGTCTTGCAAACCTTTTATCCACATTTAAGAGGAGCAGAACCTCTGAAGGACCACATCTGAGGAAACCTCTGCAGATGGCAAATGTATGGTATGAAAACAATGATTTACCATCTGCACTTTCATCAAAAAGAAAATCTATTTCAAAGAAATATCTGTCTCAAAAACAGATAGGAATCTTCAGATTTGGTCATCCAGAAACACAAACTCAAATGGCTTTTGTATGCATGATGACTCCTGAAAAGGAACTGTCCTCTGAAGCCCCAGAGTTTGTTTCGGCCTCTGTGGAAGAAAAACTTTTTAAAAGATTTCTGGAAAACGACTTGAGAAAGACCTATGAAAACCATTTTCTTAATCATCCTGATATTATCTCTGAAGTAAAAGAAATCTTTGAGCAAGATCTTCAAATATGTCTAAGTGTTCCTAAAATAACACCATGCTTTACAAAAGAGATAAATACTTCAAGGACACCAATGAACAAAGTAAGGCATATACAGAAGGTCAGGATCTTATTCACAGAGACTTTCTCGATTCAGACTCTGAGTCAGAATCCGAGTCCTCTGTCGAAGATGAGACAGGGTCTGTGAAACTTGAGATAGTCCCCTGTGGTCCAGAGAAGAATAGACTCACCTCTGACATTCTTAACAGAACAATTCTTCCCAAGAGGAAAACCACAGGTATACCTATCTGTCCTGATTTCCTGGACATATGCCTACAAGCAAAGACTTCTCTTGAGCTTAAAAAAATCTGAAAAGGACAAGATCTCTCATGTTTCAAAAACTCCAAAACCTTTAAAACCTTTTCAAGAAAAACTCACTTGGCAACAGAAGGATAAATGGCCTAAAATTGATAAACTTAATGCTTCTGCTGCAGTGAAAGCAAGGAAAGAAGATCAAAGGAGAGTACAATCTAAGAGCCACTCAAGAGGAGTTTCTGAAAAAACTCAACCTAGATTAGACAAAGCTTTCTGTAAAAAGAAACCCAAATCTAAAATGGGTTGTAGTAAAGTTTGCTCTGTACCCTCCTTTGACAATTTTAATGAAACTTTCAAAAAGCTTGCCTCCAATGTTCATTATTGTAAATGTTTTGATCTTATGCATGCTTTAAATCAACATTTCTCGAGGCCCTCCTGTCTCATATCTGACCCCAAATCCAAGAATGCAAAATTCAAGGGTGAGATGAGACAATCTGGTACCTCTGCAAATGAGGATAAATCCAAAACCAAAGATGCTAAGGCATCTTCACAGCCTCCTAACAAAAATGGACCCATTTGGAAATGGGTACCTAAAACTATCTAATCTGTCCACAGAAGAAACAGCGTGTGCCCATTTGGTACCTAGACTCCGGGTGCTCAAGACACATGACTGGCGACAGAGGGTTGCTTTCCTCCTACAAAGAAAAACTTGGTGGAGGATATGTAACTTTTGGAGATAACAAAAAGGGACAAATAAAAGGATATGGAGTCATTGCCAAAGGAGACATCGATGTCAACATAGTTGCCTACGTGGATGGCCTCAAGCACAACCTACTGAGTGTAAGTCAACTCTGTGACAATGGACTTGATGTGATGTTTAAAAAACAATACTACTCTCTGTTGAAGGAAGATACAACCACAGAGCTTCTGCGAGCCAAAAGACGGGGTGATCTATACCTCATGGACTTTAAATCAACTAACAGAGAAGAAAAGCTCTGCTTAGTCTCAAGTAAGAATGAAGAAGCTTGGCTCTGGCACAACAGGTTCTGTCATCTAAACTTTCACACACTTGACAAACTTGTGAAACTAGACCTGGTAACTGGTCTACCAAGTATTAGATTCGACAAGGATCATCTATGCTCAGCTTGTGAGATGGGCAAACTCAAAAGGGCTGCCCACAAAACTAAGTCTGACATATCTTGCACCAGACCTATGCAAATGCTTCATGTTGACCTCTATGGTCCTATATTTGTGCAAAGTCTTGGTGGCAAGAAGTACATCCTTGTACTCATAGATGAATTCTCTAGATATACATGGGTTGAATTCGTTCGAAAGAAATCAGATGTTCCTAAAGTACTAATCAATCTTATCAAGAGAATACAAGTTCTTTATGACTGCAGGGTACAGAGAATCCGAAGTGATAATGGCACAGAGTTTAGGAACTAAACTATTGAAGCCTATCTTTCGACAGAAGGCATATCACAGAACTTCTCTGCTGCAAGGACTCCACAACAAAACGGTGTTGTTGAACGAAAGAACAGAACACTAGTGGAAGTCGCAAGAACTATGCTCACTGCTTCAGGAATCTCTATTTCTTTCTGGGCAGAAGCCCTTTCAACCGCATGCCTCAACCAAAATCGTTCTCTAATAGTGAAGAGGCATGCAAAAACACCATACCACTTACTGCATCAGAGGAAGCCAAACATCAAGTACTTCCATGTCTTCGGCTGCAGATGCTTTGTGCTGAACGACAGAGAACAAATAGGGAAATTCAGTCCCAAAGCCGATGAAGCCAAATTTGTTGGCTATTCATCCAACTCCAAGGCATACAGAGTCTATGTGCTCAAATCCAAACATATACTTGAAAGTATTAATGTTTCATTTGATGACTTTTTTCAGGTGACTTCTGAGCAAATCAGCTCAGGACTCAAACTTCAAGATGAAGACTCTGGTGGATCATCAAGAACAAATGATCTTCATCATCTATTTGAAGAGATGTTCAATGTTGATGGACCCTCTGAAGGTGACCGCAGAGCCTCTGAAGCCGAACCCTCTGAGGACCAAACAGGTACTTCTCTAACTGGTCCTAGCAATGCTTCACCCTCTTCCAGTAATGCTGCAGGTACAACCATCGAGGGGAAGCACTCAGAGGACAATGCGAATCAAGGCCCCAAGCTCAGTCAAAATCATGGTCATCCTCAAAATCTCTCTGAAGGGTCAACACCAGATCAAGGATCCGCAGAGGTCTCTACCTCAAGTCATGTTGAACAACCAATTCCTGTGGCAAGTACGAATGATCAATTCCTCTCAACAGAGAATGATCTAAATCAAGATGAACATGCTCCTGAGCTAACCACAGAAGTTTCAAATGATCACCTGCCTCGAATGATCAAATGGACCAGAAGTCACCCACAGAGCCAAGTAATAGGTGACCCATCTGACAAGGTTCAAACTCGATCAAGTACTGTAAATTTTTGTTACTATACAAATTTTGTAAGTATCATCGAACCCAAAAAGATATCCGAAGCCCTTGAAGACCCAAACTGGGTAGAAGCTATGCAAGAGGAGCTTCTGCAGTTTGAGAGGAACGAAGTATAGACCCTATTGCCTCTGCCAAAAGGCAAAACGGCTATAGGAACCAAATGGGTCTTCAGAAATAAAAAGGATGAAGACGGTGTGGTGGTCAGAAACAAAGCAAGACTGGTGGCGAAGGGATACTGTCAAGAAGAAGGGATTGATTATGAAGAAACCTTTGCTCCTGTGGCGCGACTCGAAGCAATAAGAATCTTTCTTGCCTTCACAGCCCACAGAGGTTTCAAAGTATATCAAATGGATATCAAGTCATCCTTTCTGAATGGGCAGATTCAAGAAGAAGTTTATGTCCAACAACCACCAGGGTTTGAGAACTCTAAGTACCCAAATCACGTCTATTTTCTGGACAAGGCTCTGTATGGACTGAAACAAGCCCCAGAGCGTGGTACGACAGACTTTCAAACTTCCTCCTTGCAAACGGTTTCGAAAGAGGTACAACTGATACGACTTTATTTTATAATAAGATAAAAGGTGAGATTCTACTTGTACAAATTTATATCGATGACATTATTTTTGGGTCTACAAATGATTTATATTGCAAAAAGTTCGAGTCATTGATGAAAAGTGAGTTTGAGATGATCATGATGGGAGAACTTACATTCTTCTTAGGATTGCAAGTCAAACAAACCACAGAGGGTATTTTCATAAACCAATCAAAATATGTCTCTAACATACTTGAAAAATACAAGCTCTCTGACTCTTCATCAATGAAAACTCCTATGGTCACTGGATCCAAGCTCCATGCAGATCCAGAGGGTAAATCTGTAGAGTGCAAACTCTACAGAAGGATGATAGGATCTCTGTTGTACTTAACCGCGAGTAGACCTGATATAATGTTTGCCACATGTCTTTGTGCAAGATTTCAAGCTAACCCCAAAGAATCTCATCTTTATGCTGTCAAGAGGATCTTCAGATACCTAAAAGGGACCAAGAATCTTGGCCTCTGGTATCCGGAGAACTCTGGATTTGATCTCATGGCTTATACAGATTCAGACTATGGAGGATGCAAGCTCGAAAGAAAAAGTACCTCTGGGAGTTGCCAATTCCTTGGAGGGAAACTTGTAAGTTGGACTTCCAAGAAGCAGAATTGTGTCTCAACCTCTATGGTAGAAGCAGAATATGTTGCTGCTGCCAGTTGTTGTTCCCAAGTTCTGTGGATGAGGACCCAACTTAGAGACTATGGATTTGATATCGAAAAAATACCCATCCTCTGTGACTCCAAAAGTGCCATTGCGATCTCCGCCAATCCCGTGCAGCACTCTAAGACCAAGCATATCGATATCAGGTATCACTTTCTGAAACATCATGTGGAGCATGGAACAATAGAGATGTACTTTGTGCCCACAGACTACCAGATTGCCGACCTTTTCACGAAGGCATTGGATGAGAAAAGATTCACTTTTCTAGTTGGCAAGATTGGTATGCTCAACATGAGTTGACCACAGAGCCTCTGTACCCTTGCACAGAGCCTCTGTTGTACATATTTACCTCTAAAACATATTCCCTGTTTGTAAATAGTCTCTTCTGCTTTCTTTATTATGTATTCTTTTCTGCGAATCTATGTCTTGTGAAAATCTTATAATTATGTGATCCAAGCATAGTTGAAGGGGGAGCAAGACAGGCCCGATATCAAGGGGGAGCAAGACAGTCTGCGCAACACAGACTACAGAGTGAGGTTAGTCCTTCTGACCAAGGGTAAGGGTCAAAACTCTTTCTCGAGCACTTTGTACTCAGAAAAATCCCACTTTGTACCCAGCTTTCTGTCAAAACTTTAAAATGATCAAATCTTTGAAAATCTTTCCTAAAAAGGAAATTTTCGGTCTCAGAACCTCTGAGGTCGACCGCAGAGCCTCTGCGATCTGTCACTGAGGATGTTCGACCAAATGCACTTTAAAAAGAACTCGATCATTTCACGCACTTTCCTCCCTCTTAAAATGCTCTGTTAATCACAACCTTGCCTATGACCTCAGAAGCCTCTTATCCTCAGAGCTTCTGTCATTCCCATCACTTGAAATTCAGGTCATTTGCTGCGGGTTATTTCTTGAAAGTCACTGTCATGTGACAATAGCAAATGCCACGCGCGTGAGAATAGGGCGGCGCACGTCCTAGATCGTGCACCGCCATCATCTGACGTGGCAATATTGTATTGGTTCGTAACCTGTACCGTCGTTTTTCAAAAACGACCTCTTATCTGTTACCACTCATGACGGATTTCAAATATTTATCTTTTACCGCTAATTCTTTCTACCCACCCTCTCTGTATAAATAAACCCCTCTTCTCCTTCGTTTTCTTTTTACCTGCTATCTTCTTTTTCTCAAGAACTTTTCTGCAAAGGTTCGATTGTTTTTCTATTTCCATGGCATCTCAATTTGATTCCTCCAAGAAATCCAAGGGTTCTTCTGCATCAAAAAACTCGATGCATTCTGAAGCTAAAAAGGCCGATTCCCATTCTGTTGAACAAGAACATGTCCTAACAAGCAGAATGCTCTCCTTCACACACCATGATTACCACTCCAGGCAACTGAATCTCAAGCCTAACAATCACTATGTTGTCTTGGAACCCAAGGGATATCCTGAGGAAGCTGCTCCTTTACTTCAAATTCTGAAGAACCACATCCTCACAAAAGCCCTAACCCTAAAAAGAACTGATATTCCTGAAACTTACATTCAACAATTCTGGTTGAGTGCTAAGCATGAAAAACTGGATCGTTATGGCTACTGTGTCATGGGTTATGCCACTCATCCTTCCACTACTCAAATACTGGACCTTGGTATAAATCGCAGAAGGGTCGCAGAGGTATTCGAGCTTCCCACCAAGACCCAGCTGAACCTATTAAAATACTCTGACGAACCCTCTGACGATGAAATCCTAGAGTTTCTCAGATTCATAGGGTACGCAGCACCGATTTCCAAAAGAACCGACTTCAGACGACAGAACCTTCCACCTCTGTGGAACATTCTCTTCTCTATCCTAAATCGCTACTTGACTTGCAAGGTAGGCAATCCTGACCAATCTAGCCATACCATACTTGCAATAATGTATGTTATGTACTACGATTTGCCTCTGGACTATGCAACACTTATTTTCAGGGAGATCAGAAATACGGTTATAGCCAAGCAACAGGACCAAGCTCGAGGCACAGAGCCCAAAAATCTTGTTTTCAACAGGTTCTTTGCACTTCTGCTAGGAGATGCTCTGATAGGAGAAGGGAAGTTACCTGCAGAGGGTAAGATGATCAAAGTCTATGACATGAAGTCGCACAAGCCCACTGTTCTAAAATCTGGGTATCCGGGAGCAAGACCTCTGCCAACCCGTATTTTGGACTACCTGGGTAGTGAAGATGGGGTGAGAACTTACATTCGTGGGCACATGACTCCTGAACCGAGTCCTGCAACCCCCCCACGTGTAGGATTCCAAGTGGGTGAGATAGTTGTTTACCTTAGGAGAGAGATAGGTGAGGGAGCTAAAGTTAGAACAGAGGAGGGTGAAGAAGCTGAAGTTCAGACAGAAGCGGTAGTTGAGAAACGAGAAAAGAAGCATAAAAAGAAAAGGACACCCAAAAAGAGAGTCGCAGAAGAAGAGACTCCAAAGTCACCAACAAAGGTTATTAAGCCAAAGAAGAAGGCTAAGAAATTGACCAAGGCAGCAACCTCTGAACCTGTCCCTTCCCTTGACGTGAATGAACCTGCAGAGTCCGAACAACCTCTGCAGAGGAGAAGAAGAAAGGTGGTCATTGAAAGCTCAGAAGAAAAATCACCCAGACCTCTTCATGTCGCAATGGACATAGCAATGGAAATTCAACAGCAGCACTCTGTGGGATTGGGTGAAACCGCGAACATTGAGGTACAAGATGTCACGGGGCTTTCAAGCTCTGAAGATAAGGGTGAAAATTATTTGGAGAAGGAGATAGGAGGAAAAGATGCCATTGGCACACAACCAAACCCAACTCCCAGTGCAACCCACATCTCTACCCCTGCAGTTCTAGTGCAGAGGGGTATTGAAACAGGACCGCACAGTCCGAACCGGACCCTAGCCGACCGGACAGAGGATATTCCTTCATCCTCTGTACCATCCAAAACTGGGGAAACCAAACCCACCTCACCCTCTCAAAAGGGTGAGAGTGTTGCTCTGCGTGTCCGTTCGTCCCAGGACACATCTCTTCCACACACAGAGGTATTCGTTACCTCTGTCACACACAAGAGTGACACCCAAACCACTTCAGAGTTGGTGGTGAAAGAACACGATGATTCTGTGGCTCTAGAACAACCATAGGATCCATTCAACATAGATCTTAAGGGAGTCTCTGAACCCTCCCCCAAAGAACATGTTGACAGAACTTCCATAGATGCTTCCTCTGTGGAACATCGAGGATTGGAAGGAAATCCCTCAGAGCTCAACATCCCCACAGGCTCTCCGGGTGCCAAAGACTCGTTGGCTAAATCTGGAACATGTGTTGTTCCAGAGGTTACCGCTGACACTTTTGTCACAAAGGACGAGTTTAAAGCTTTTGCTGACATGGTGCTCACAAAACTTAACAAGTTGCAAAGCTCTATCTCCAGAGAGTCCCAAGCCAACTCTCAAACTCTTGTAGAGGCCCTAAAAGCCAATACTGAAGCTCTGCATGCCCTCCGAACAACCTGCGCGACCAGAGATGACCTTCTAGCTTGTGGTAAAACCATCCTTGCACACTCCAATCAAATTCAGATTCTCGGGGATCTTTGTACAGATGAGTTCCCAAAGTATGCTACACATGGAGTTCAGACCGGAGTGAATGAAATGGCCAGGCTCCGAGAGGAAATAAGGGACATGACTCGCAGTGTTATGGTCCCCTTCCATCCACAGGCATCAACTTCTGTACCTGACCCCTCTGCTTTCGCGACAAAAGCCGACCTAGAAGCAATGGGCAATCAGTTTCTAGGCCACCTCAACCTCCTTCGATCCAACTTCAATGAACAAGGAGAAAAGGTGGCAGCAGACTTGAAGAAAACCGTAGCCACATTTCGGTTCAAGTTTGACTTGGAAATCAACGAGCTATCAATGGCCGCAGGGGATGCTCTACAGAAGATCAATAAACATGTTGATGAACACCTCTGGAAAAGGAAAAAGAGAAAGGCCCCGGCTACTTGCCAAGCGGAGGCCTCGCAGAAGGTATCGAGACATGAGGACCAGGATCCAGATGCCCCTAGCCCTGGCCATCATGAGGGGGAGAAGGCCTTAACACCAAAAGCATCTATCATCTCTGCCACTCCTCTTCAAGCCCTACCCCTACAAAGAACATCTTCAGAGGCACACAAAACACAGAACCTCATGCCCTGTGCCTCTGAGGACCCAATACCGACTTCTCCAATTGTCCAAGGAACAACCTCTGCAGTGTCACTAAAGGGAAAGGTAAGTGTAGGCTCTGAACAGATCGCAGAAGGGCTCACAAAGTTTGTAGAACCTTCAAGTCCTGAACTTATGCCCACTGCACCCACACCCGCTGTACAGTTTCAAAATCTTGATTCAGTAAACGTTGCAGATACTTTAGAGACCTCTCCACGGAACAAAGATCAAAACATCTCTAAACCTGACAAGAAAAAGCCCTCAGAATAGCCCTCAGAGCAGAAACATCAAGAGGACAAAGTGAAAGAGATTGTTAAATCGATGGACGCCATGAGAATTCCTATCCCAAGGCCTCCACCAAAAGAATTCAAGTTCCAAGAGAACATTCACACCTATCTTTACAGCACAGAGCCCGAGGCTGTCTTCTTAGCACCGAACTTGCATCCCCTAATCAAAGAGGACATCAGAAGACGTTTTGAGCAAACTGCACAAGAAAGGAATGAAGCGTTCTCCACAGAAGATATAAAGACTGTAATGAGGATCTCTCTGCACTCCTTCGCCAACAAGTAAATCATGTATGCTAAGTACTTAGTTGAGAGAAAACATGGGAAGCAGTACACGTTCACAGATGCAGACCTAAAGAACCTCTGCGCCTACGACCTTCCTTAACTACATGCCTTCACAGAGCAAAGACTTGAAAAGCGAAAGGAGTACATGATAGCAAATGGCAAGATCAAGGAAGTGATGCGCGAACATGTCAGATATCATAGTAAAATGGATTTCGAGGTAGCTCTGCAACTCGGTGTCGAGAAGCTATCGATCACCAAACCAAATGACCAATTCCCCAGAATCGAAAATGTTCCATCAAACTCTCTAATCACAGAGCCTGAGTTCGGGTTCATCTATAAAGACGATGATGGGCTTAAGAAGATGTACAGGCCAAATCAAAGTCATAAGTACTCGAACAACACTCTGCTGAAGATAAAGAACACGATTCTGAGGAAGAAGGGTACAGAGACTGTACAAGTGGGACCTGCAGAGACAATGATCGGACAGATTGATGCTCAACTGAAGTACAGGGAACTCATTCTATCGATGAAGAGAACTCTAGCTGAAAGCTTTACCAATCCGATAAATGATTTTCCCCACTGACTTCTGTAATCTTTTGTTGTTCATTCATATATTTTGATGCTTAATGTAATTGCCTTTTGGCATTTTTCTTTTATGAATGAATATCGTTTTTCAGAGGTTGAGTTCCTTTCACCTCTTTTTGTTTCTAGATTAACCAACACCTCAAAATTCAAAATTTTATTTTTCATCACTTAGGGGGAGATTATTGTTTGATCCATCTACCAAGATTGGAAGTGTTGAAAAATATGCTAAGTATATAAACTTCTGTAGTCTGTCAAGTCACCACAGAAGACGAGCCAGAAGACAAACCTGATAATGATACTTAGATCATAGAGCCTATGTGATCACTCACAAAGCCTCTGTGAAGGCTAACCTCTGGAGGTCAGTGTTGGAATTGTGCTGAATGGCTCAAGACAAGACCATGTGCCAAGCACGTGAAACCTGTTGTACGAAGATCTGCATGATCAAGTAATGGGCGTCCCACGATGTTTTACTTTACAAGTGGCATTCCTTTTATGGATTGTCAGCCTTTGTCTTGTTTTATTATGTGCTCCCCTTGCTATATGAAGGGAGCACCTCCTGCTTTGTAAAAGTGAGAACAGTGAAAAAGACAAGCACGCACAAAAATAGCAGTCTGTATAATCCTTGAGCATTTTTGCACATACCAGTGCGTGTTCTTGGTGTTCTTCAGTAATTAATGAAACAGTTCTTTGAGTAACCTTCTTATAATACTTTACTTCCTGTTCATTAATTACTTGTGTGTTTACTACCTTGTATGTTCAATCTTTTCTACACATCTTAAACGCTTCTGTACTCTATTTAATCAATCTGTGTGTAGTAAAAGGTTAAATCAAGTTAAAGAACATCATAACTGGGATCAACAAGACCACTATAATCCCAACATACACTTACTCACGCAATGTATGTAAAATAAGTTCATGCACCAAAATAGTGTGTAATAAAACAAAACTCAAAAGAGAAGTTGTACGAAGTCAAGCTTCCGAAATTTCTCTTTTAACCACAAATGACATGGAATAAATTTTTCAACAAAATTTGCATGTGTCAGTTTATTTCTCAAAACATGTAAAATGATTTGTGCATGCACTTTGGTTAACACATGAAATAATTTATGTCAGTTTCAAACTTAAAGACAAATAAAATATGTTTTCATTGTTCAAAAATATTGGCTAAAATATTATAAAGAAAGCTCCAAATAAAATTTGTATGCAATTAATATATAACAAAACAGTTCGCATAAAATCTCATGGGAAACCTACGCAACAGAACACTATCAAAATCTTCACCTCTAACAACAAAATCACAATAATGCAACCTATGCATTTCAAATTTCACTCTTGAACTACAAAAGACATGAAATAAAATTCCAACGAAACTTGTCAAACAAACGTAGGAAATAGAGTAGTTTCATGTGTTTTAAACTCAATCCCAAATCACACATATACGTCAAATTATAAATCAAAATGTGCAATACCGCATTCTCATGCAAGACTCAAAACAATGGTTGTTTAACAATGGTGTTTCTAATTAGCCATTTTAGACCAATAAATTGGCCTCTTAACCATTTCTCTCCCACTTTGACTGAAATATCACTACATCCACAAAATCTAGGTCCACACTTTAAAAGACACAAAAAACTTGCGAAGGTCATTCTAAAAGGTAAATTTGCGGGGGTGTGTCTTCAAAAGTGGAAATATGAAAAAGTGAAGGGTATTGAAAAAGGGAAATGAGGAGTATTGAAAAAGAGGCCAAATGTTCTATCTCTATGGTTTATTGGGGGACCACCTCACACATGTCCTTCCCATGGGAATACGATATCCATTGACTTTTCAACCCCTACCAACATCACCCATTTACGGAGCTAGGCCCGCAATTGTGGATTTAGGTCCTTAAATTGCGGACCCATACCTGAAAATTGTGGAGGTAGTGATATTTCGGTAAAAATTGAAGAGAAATGGTTATGAGACCAATTTGAAGGTGTAAGATGGCTATTTGAGTCAATTTTCCTTTCTTATTTAGCAACAAAATAACATGAAACAAAATTTTCAACAAAACTTTGCATGCAAAGTACAAACTATTGTAGTTCCTTGCAATTAAACTTGATCCAAATCTCGCATGCACCAGATGATTTCTCAAAGCTCGTAAAAAAATATTGTATCGCAACTTTTGTAATAAATTGGAACAATTCCTATCTATTTCAAATTCAAAACTATCTAACAACGTGCACTACAATAATTTGCAATGCTAGCAGAACAATATGAAGAAATTTCTCAATAAAATTTGTATGCAAATCTTATGCAACTAAAACAACTAGTGTTATACCCGTCCGTTGGCGGGTACACAACATGACTTTAATCTACATTTAGGTGTAAATCCTAAAGTGTCATTCTATTTTCTAATAATCTTTTTAGTTTTTCAAATTCATGTCCTCTCGATGCTAATTTCATGGTTTTATATGGTATATAAATTCAATGTCGATATGTTTGGAATTCCTAGATAGCGGAATTTTCAATACGAGAACATTTGTTGTTCTTAGATTTAAAACAGCAATGTAGGCATTAACAGTTTATTTTCCTTTTTTGCAACTTGTTTACAATATAAAAACCAAAATATATGTTATAACAGACTTGAAAATAAAATCAACTATAAGAAATCCACCAACCAAATAGTGCATTCATTGCAGGGTATATGAGTCTAGAAAATTTGCTAAAAAAATTCAAAATTTTAAATTTTCATGAAAATTAAACAGAGATGTGACCGTGTCGATACAGCGGGATGTAAGAAAACAAAGAAAAAATTAAGCCCATGTTATTTTATTCCTTAAAAATTCTCAAAGACTTACTTTATCATTAAAAATTATCAAAGGCACAAAGACCTCATACCAATTTATATATGCTTAACACAGTTAATTATTATTTATCGATAGCTTTTTATCATCAATTTAAAATTACTGCTAAAAGCCAACAACACAAATACCGATTAACATATGCTAAAATTAGTACATACATATCTACCTTATGGCATAATCAAAATAAAACCAGATAAAAGTTGAAAACCGTGAGGATTATTAATTTTCATATTATAAATTTAATGGATATAATAGTACACGGTAAAAATAATCACATTTATGAAACAATATTATACTTTCATGAACATTGTTTCACAATGTAAAACAACACACGAAAACTTGTCCTTACAATTCTCAACCTTTTATAGTTCTCATTTGATTGTTTCTCTATCAACATATGCATACATATTTTGTCAACCCCTACTAGCCCCAAACGTAACCCACCTCCAAGGACACCAATGTGAGGGACATTTTTTGGCCCACTAAGTGGCCGAGGCTAGCAGAAAATCCCGGGATCGAACCCGAAACCTGACTTGCATTCGGACAAAGTTGCTCCGTCCCTTTGCCAATTGAGCAACATGCCGAAGGCACATATACATTACATATAAAGCAAAAGAAGCCATTCCTTGTTTTACTTCAACCTCAATACTCACATTACATCATTTTCATTCAACTTTACTGGACTGGTCCCGAGAACCAAAGAGCACCGATTAGACTCGTTGAGTCGACTCTCGAACCTTAACATCAACAATCGAATCATCAATCAAGTTCGATGCCACACACATTCAACACAGTTTTTCACACACGCCAAAAGGATGTGGAATCACAAATCTTGAATTGATTTATAAGCCGCCATTATACACAATTATAAATCAAAAAAATTCATGGCAATGCACATACCAACTATATATCCCCCCGACTTTCAAAAACCCGATCGATATCCCCTTTGCCTATTTCAAACACGACATTTACTCTATCCCTCTCTCAGTACGGTTTCTATCGTGTAAATACCATTGGTACTGTATTAAAGGGACACTGATATGCATCCACTCGCTACTACTCTAACCTGCTCGTTTTGTGCTTAGCTCTAATCAATGATGCACCCAAAAACCGACATGGAGAACCAACTTTGAGGGCTGAAAGATGAATCCGTTTGCGGGAAGAGAAGATACGGTAAGTCTCGGATTCGATAACCGTTTCCCCAGAAAGAATCCAGGCAGAGTCCCATGATCGCCATTGCAGGCGGAACGGCTTGGCTGCTGCCCAAAAACTGCGTTGCAAGAAACCCCGCCAACGTGAAGCTCTACATTCCTGTGCATAAAGAAATCGTTCGACTTATTTCTTCATCTTGCCTAGTCACAACAATATAGGAAAATTCAAAAACTTGACTACAAATTCGAGAATCAAAGAAACCCATTTGCAGATTAGTTTGTATCAATGAGATAAAAGAGAAGATCAAATGTCACGAACCAAATCATCAATGGGTATAAAAGGGCCATGTCTTTGCTTATGCGAATTCAACAAAAAGAAGAGTTTTCATGAAATGTTTGCAAAGCTATATACTCTTAAAATTAAAACACTCACAACTCCCTCACCCTAAAAATAGTAATTATAACAGATCATCCAAAAGCGCTCGATTAAACCTTCAACAACTTTAAAAAATATCCAACTAAACTTTCAACATCCAAAAACATCTCATTAAAGCTAAACACTTTATTAATATATATATATATATATATATATATATATATCATATTTTAAAGTTGATTGAGAAATGGAAATCCAAGCATCCTTCAACATTTTCATTCACTCCCATGGGTTTTTGTTTCCATCCCCAAAGAAACCATTTTGAAGTCTTTCCATGAAAGACAATACTCAAGGAAGTCCAAATGATGGTAGAACAAATAAGACCAGAGAAAGACCAAAATAGTCAATTTCCCAACCAAATTCACTTCTTCGCCACTTTTGGAACCGAAATCCCATTTTAGAGAAAGTTTAAGCAAATGCCTTCCACATTTGTGTAGAACCCATTTCCAAGTTAGTTTAAAAAAGGTACATAAATTCTTTATGCAAATGACAATCGTTAGCAAAAAGATTGCTCGGTCAGTTATATCCTATATACAGATAACAAAAACAGGGTGTAGAAGTTGTATGGTTGATGGGGCAAGTAAATGTTGGTGATTTTAGTGAAATCATCGGTCATTTTGTGTAATTGGATTCACAAAGATAATAATGGGGTTGGTAGCTAAGCTATAACACGAGTTAGGAGGTGTGGAGTGCACACTCGTGTAAGCTAACTATGACCCGGGATTGTTAGGACAGTTAATTGGTGTTTGTGAGACGAAACAGTGGCTCACGCGGGTTGTGCCGCGGGTTAACCCGCGTGGTGCACTGTTTCGTATGGGAGACAGTGGATTACGCGGGTTAACCCCGTGCGGCTACCCGCGTGATGCACTGGATTTTGGGGACGGACAGAGGATCCCGTGGGTTGTGCCGCGGGTTGACCCGCGCGGCTACCCGCGTGACGCACTGTTGCAGGTGTGGTTTTGTAACCTCCAAAATCCCTTTTTGTAACTACCAATTTGTTCTTTGTAACTCCCAATTTATTTTGTAACCTACACTAATTGACCAATTAACAATCAATTCCATTAAATGGATGATTATTATCATTAATATTATGGCATCGGTTACATTCTCTTGGTGTTTAAATAGTGTCGATTTCTGCCAGAATCGATACGGTGAACTTGAGATTATCCTCGAGTGTATTTCGTGATACCCAGGCAGAATAGGGTCGAAATAACACTTAAGGAAAGCGAGCTCTCACGCGATCTCACTTTCTATACAAGTTCCGATCATCTCTTACCTATATCTACCCACCGATTTTCTCCAACCCCAAAAAATCCCCCAACAATCTTAAGTGTTATTTTTGTGAGAGAGATGGCGAGTGATCAATCGGTGAGAGACATGACGACCAAATTCACGAAACTGGAGAAGTTCGAAGGCGTCGAATTTCGACGATGGCAAAAGAAGATGCATTTCTTATTGACCACGTTGAAGGTCGTGTACGTATTGAGCACGCTGATGCCTGAAGTGATGGAGGACGAGGCGTTGGAGATGACCCGACGTCGCGACAAATGGGAGAACGACGACTACATCTGTCGTGGCCACATTTTGAACGGTATGTGTGACTCCCTTTTTGACATTTATCAAAATGTTGAATCCGCTAAAGAGCTGTGGGACTCTCTTGAGTCCAAATACATGGCGGAGGATGCTTCTAGTAAGAAGTTCCTCGTGAGTAATTTTAATAATTACAAAATGGTGGATTCAAGGTCTGTGATGGAGCAATATAATGAGCTCCTACGCATTCTAGGCCAATATGCTCAACATGATATGAAGATGGACGAATCCATCTCCGTATCAAGCATTATTGATAAATTGCCTCCCTCTTGGAAAGACTTCAAACATATGTTGAAACACAAGAAGGAAGAGTTGTCTCTTGTACAACTCGGTAGTCACTTGCGCATAGAGGAATCTCTTCGGGCGCAAGAGACTGAGAAACCTAAGATGAAAGAGGTTTCTGCACCTTCTGTGAACATGGTGGAAGAGGGAAGATCCAACAATTTCAAGGGAAAACGTAAGTTCAATGAAGCCAAGAAAGGTTCCAACAAAAAGGTTAAATTAACCTGTTGGACTTGTGGGATGACCGGACATCTCAAGCGGGATTGTCGAGTTATCAAGAATAAGAAAGGAGCAAGCTCAAGTGGTGGTGGGCAAAGATCCAATGATCAACACCCACGGCAAGGTCAGTTTATTGACTTTGGTGTTAATTCAAATTTGAATTATGTACCACTAATATCCGAATCATTTTATGTGCAGGATGATAATGATGCTTGGTGGATTGACACGGGTGCATCGAGTCATGTGTGCAAGGATCGACGTTGGTTCTCCTCTTTGGAACCGGTTGAAGACGGATCTGTGCTACACATGGGGAACGAGTCAAATGCTCCCATTCTTGGACGTGGCTTAGTTAGACTAGAATTTAGCTCTAATAAAATTATTGAACTTGTTGACGTTTTGTTTGTACCACAAATTCTTTCGAATTTGTGGTTTCCGGTAGTACCTTGAATAAGTTTGGATATAGGCAAGTTTTTGAGTCCGGAAAGTTTACCTTGTCTAAAGGTGGATCTTTTGTAGGATTCGGTTATTTGAATAATGACATGTTCATGTTAAGTTTAAATAATAAGAATTTTGTTTTGAATTCTATTTATATTGTAAATGAAGTTCTTGTTGATTCTAGTTTATGGCATGCTAGACTAGGTCATATTAATTTTAAAAGAATGGTTGAAATGTCAAAAGACGGTCTTATTCCGGATTTTGACGTTAAAACCGGAAAATGTAAAACTTGCATGTTGACGAAGATCACTAGGCAACCGTTTCCCAATGTTAAAAGGGATTCGTCGGTGCTTGAATTAATTCATAGTGATCTTTGTGATTTGCATTCAACTCCGTCTTTTGGTAATAAAAAGTACGTTGTTACTTTTATTGACGACGCTTCACGTTTTTGCTATATTTATTTGTTGCACTCAAAAGATGAAGCGTTGGATAAATTTAAAATTTATAAAACGGAAGTTGAATTGCAAATGAACGGTTTAATTAAATGTTTACGCACCGATCGTGGTGGGGAAATTTACGACCCCATGTTTTTCCAATCCGTAGGAATAAATCATGAAACTACGGCGCCTTATACACCCCAACAAAATGGTGTGGCGGAAAGGAAAAATAGAGTTCTCAAAGAAATGGTGAACTTTATGTTATCCTACTCGGGATTGAGTGATGGATTTTGGGGTGAAGCCATGTTAACGGCTTGTTATTTATTAAATCGAGTTCCCAATAAAAGGAACAAGATTACCCTATATGAACTTTGGTTCAAGAAAAGGCCTAACTTGAATTATATTCGAGTTTGGGGTTGTCGAGTGGTTGTTCGACTACCCGAACCCAAAAGGAAAACCTTGGGTGAAAAGGGTATTGATTGCATCTTTGTCGGATATGTCGAGCATTCCAAGGCATATAGGTTCTTTGTTATTGAACCTAATGATTCTATAGCGATTCACACCGTTATAGAATCGAGAGATGTATTATTTGATGAGACTAGATTCTCTTCAATACCTAGGCCGAAGGATCTTGTTCCAAATACTAGTGTAACTAGTGAGGTTGAAGAACAAGCAATTGTTCCAACCGAATCTCCGATGCTTCGAAGGAGAAAAAGAGGAAGGATTGAAAAATCCTTTGGTCCCGATTTCCAAGTATACTTGGTAGAAGGATCAAGAGATGAAATTGGATCACAATTCTCTTACTGTTATAGTATTGAGGAAGATCCAAAATCATTTGATGAGGCTATGAAGTCTCAAGATATTGCTTTCTGGAAAGAAGCAATAAATGATGAGATGGATTCCATCATGGGGAATAATACTTGGGTATTATCGGACTTGCCACCGGGTTGTAAACTGTTGGGTTGCAAGTGTATCTTCAAAAGGAAGATGAAAGTCGATGGATCAATCGACAAGTTCAAAGCTCGATTGGTAATCCAAGGCTTTAGGCAACGGGAAGGCATCGACTATTTTGATACCTATGCCCCAGTTGCAAGGATCTCCACGATTAGATTGTTGATAGCCTTAGGAGCTATCCACAATTTAGTGATTCACCAAATGGATGTCAAAATGGCATTCTTAAATGGTGACTTGGAGGAAGAAGTTTACATGAAACAACCGGAAGGTTTTATTATGCCCGGGATGGAGCATAAGGTGTGTAAACTTGTAAAATCATTGTATGGGCTTAAACAAGCACCCAAACAATGGCATCAAAAATTTGATGAGGTTATCTTGTCCAACGGTTTCATGTTAAACTAAGCGGACAAGTGTGTATATAGCAAATTTGACATATCCGGTAACGGAGTAATAATTTGCTTATATGTTGATGACATGTTGATTTTTGGCACTGACCAAAATCAAGTTGATAAAACTAAAGAGTTTTTGTCATCAAAATTCTCCATGAAAGATATGGGAGAAGCGGAGGTGATCCTTGGAATAAGGATCAAGCGTGAGAACAAAGGGATTGTAATTACGCAATCTCATTACATCGAGAAAGTATTAAAGAAATTTAATTACTTTGATTGTTCTCCGGTGAGTACTCCATTTGATCCGAGTGTGAAGCTTATGCCCAATTCGGGTGAAGTTGTGTCACAACTCGAGTACTCAAAGGCTATTGGTTATGATATATGCCATGACAAGCACTAGGCCGGACATCGCTTTTGCCGTAGGCAAGTTGAGTAGGTATACTAGTAATCCTAGTATACATCATTGGCAAGCGATAGGACGAGTATTTAAATACTTGAAGAAAACAATTGATTATGGTTTGTCATATGTCGGGTTTCCTCCGGTTTTAGAGGGATATTCGGATGCAAGTTGGATTACCAACTTAGAAGATCACTCTTCTACGAGTGGTTGGGTATACTTGCTTGGGGGAGGTGCCATTTCATGGGCTTCCAAGAAGCAAACTTGCATCACGAGTTCGACTATAGAGTCGGAATTTGTGGCATTAGCTGCTGCCGGTAAAGAGGCGGAGTGGCTAAGGAATTTAGTCCACGAAATTCCGTTATGGCCAAAACCAATATCACCCATTTCTATCTGTTGTGATAGTGCGGCTACTTTGGCTAAAGCTTATAGTCAAGTGTACAATGGCAAGTCTAGACACCTAGGTGTTAGACATAGCATGATTCGTGAGCTAATCACGAATGGGGTGATTTCGGTTGAATTTGTTCGATCGCAACAAAATCTAGCGGACCACTTAACGAAGGGGTTAGCTAGGGACTTGGTTCACAAATCGGTAATCGGGATGGGTTTAAAGTCCATTTGAATCTCTAACTGTGAGATACCCAATTCCCTTCTAATACAACGTTAGAAGTTGAATTCAATGGGAAAGCTCACTCTAATGGATTGGAGCATACGGTAATCATCCCAAGGTATGTGCTCGGTACTGCAAGCGAGGAGGTAATTGTTCTTTTGTTAAAATGCATGTGCAGGTGCATGATGAAAGGAACTACCTATATGAGTGCGAAGTGTGGCCGCTTCAAGAAGCTTAGACTTATCTTTGATGCACTCACGAATGGATAAGGACACACGGTCTGTATAGTGTCAAGTTTAAACTTTAGAGAATTTTAAATTCATGTGCATGTTATTTTCTGGTACTCAAATGGGTTGAAGGGTTCAATCCATAGGACACCCGGATTCTCGAGTATTTGAAATGTGTAATGTACTAAGATGGAAATTCAATCTTTTAGATATTTTCATTTATGCATGAGTTTGTTTGCTATATTAATCTTATTTGTGAATCAAGGATTGCACTAAAATGGGGGAGGAATGTTGGTGATTTTAGTGAAATCATCGGTCATTTTGTGTAATTGGATTCACAAAGATAATAATGGGGTTGGTAGCTAATCTATAACACGAGTTAGGAGGTGTGGAGTGCACACTCGTGTAAGCTAACTATGACCCGGGATTGTTAGGACAGTTAATTGGTGTTTGTGAGACAAAACAGTGGCTCACGCGGGTTGTGCCGTGGGTTAACCCACACGGCTACCCGCGTGGTGCACTGTTTCGTGTGGGAGACAGTGGATTACACGGTTTGTGACGCAGGTTAACCCCGCGCGGCTACCTGCGTGATGCACTGGATTTTGGGGACGGACAGAGGATCCCGCGGGTTGACCCGCGCGGCTACCTGCGTGACGCACTGTTGCAGGTGCGGTTTTGTAACCTCTAAAATCCCTTTTTGTAACTACCAATTTGTTCTTTGTAACTCCCAATTTATTTTGTAACCTACACCAATTGACCAATTAACAATCAATTCCATTAAATGGATGATTATTATCATTAATATTATGGCATCGGTTACATTCTCTTGGTGTTTAAATATTGTCGATTTCTACCAGAATCGATACGGTGAATTTGAGATTATCCTCGAGTGTATTTCGTGATACCCAGGAAGAATAGAGTCGAAATAACACTTAAGGAAAGCGAGCTCTCACGCGATCTCACTTTCTATTCTAGTTCCGATCATCTCTCACCTCTCTCTACCCACCGATTTTCTGCAACCCCAAAAAATCCCCCAACAGTAAGAAGCTCAAACTTGGATTGTTATTTGAAAGAATCTTATGTGAGAGTTGACTCAGTCTAACGACTTGTTAATAAATGTTACTTGAGTTCCTTATGATTTTCATCAATGGGTACACTAAGTCACTAATATGTGTGTTATTGTAGTCCAATCGAATCTGCACTTGAGGTTCCAATGTATAAGCAACTACAAGAATGTTTTATCAGTTAAATAATTGATTTTGTTCCCATCTTTTTCTCTCGGAAAAATATTAGCCAATTATACCACATTGTTTTTCAAGAAAAAATGATCACAAGCTAAGAGGTACACCAAAAACTTTTATACAATCACCAATATTCATACAATCATTAAATCCAATCAAAGTGCATATCATCAAAATTACCATTCAGCTCTGAGAAACAAAACTGAAAAAAGTGTTGCAATTGAAACAAAGAAAGGATGTACATATAGTGAAAAACAAAATTATAAAAGTCTAAAAACCATTAAAATATTAGCAATATTACTATGCAAGTTTGTAGGGGCTAGGTTTCTTCTATGCACTGAATTTGATATCTTAGTAAGAGTAGCAAAAAGGATATTTGATTTGCAACAGGCTACAAAGTTGAAAATTAACTGAGATAATATCCCTTAAAGGGTACTTTAGCATAGTCCATTTCATTCGATTACATAAGCCTAAGTTAGTAAGCAACTGGTCACATGCCATCCATCATCTCCAAATTAATTCGATATATTTAAAATAAACTCACCCAAAAGCACCTAACAGAAGAGAAGTGAAAACATTTACAAGTTATAAGGGTTGTCTTGGGTTGACAGAAGAGGAGATTACATTCGTTCAACCATTCAGGATAAACAAAATGCATTGAAACCAGCCACATTCATTAAACTATAAGACTCGATCAATTATTTTCTCATTGAACCCTTTACCCTAAAAGGGATCTTTTTAACAGTCATGCAAATAATTGGATATATATACACAAGTTTGCAACAAATATTCCTTCATGTGATGCACCGATGATTTTCATGCTTGCAAAATGATCACTGAAGTAAAAATATGAAATTTAACCTACAGTATAGAATGGACATAATAACAGAAGTGGACCTTGGTAGCCACTTCCAGCGACTTGCGGTAAAGTTCATTCCGTGGATCCTGAAATTTACATTCACTCTATTACACATCTGACACCGTGAAAGTAATCATACTTACATTCGTCATACCTGTGCCCTACCGGTTTAAACTCATCACATGCATTAATATATTATAAGCACAGATAAAAATTAATTACACTCTGCTATTTTCTCCATTTTGAAGAAAGTTTTGAATAACTGTTGAAGCAAAAAGTTTCTCAAAATCTCCATTTTGGAGAAGATGTTGGAGATGCTCTAAACCATTTCAAGAATTCCATCCACCATAAATGTCATAAAACCCAACAAAAAGCAAAACAACAACATATCTTAAAAGCATAATCCATTTCATAAGAAACTCACAAACACTAACAGGGAACATAAAAGTAAAAAACACTAAGCAACAAAACTAATTTGTTCTCTCTGTGCATCATAATAGCTAAAAGTATATTCAATACTATCCCATGACCATAACCAAGATCAACATATCAATTACCAACATTCTGCTAATGGAATTAGAAAACTACAAGGCAGATTTAAGTTTTTTTTACCATAACAATGGCAGCCATTTCAATCATCATCTTCATTCTGTAAAACCCATGAAAAATTACCATTTGATCAAACTCAAAACAACCCAGAATCTGAAAAACTTGAAAGTGTGGATCTTCAAAAAACATAGCTCCTCACTGAATATAGTGTTTATGAAACAAAAAGAATTAGCACAAATTTTCTTCGATGAAGTTAATTGAGATGAAAAAGGAGCCTTGTCAGTCATAAATCATTATGTACGGAATGGCATATGCCTCCTTAATCTTCATCAATCATTATGAAGATGAAGTATTCTCAGACAAACCATCAGCGAATCCATGCCCCGTTGAAATCTTCATCTTCTTCGGATTAACTTTAAGAACAAACCCACAAATTTAAAACCGTAAATCAAAAACTTTATCAAGATATATAAGATTAAGCAATTAACAGAAAAAGAAAATCCCAATTAAACAACCTATTAGAAGAAAAGGAAATCAAAACAACAAGAACATATGTACCTAAATTGCAGAGCTGCTGAAATAGTGAAAAAGCAACTGAAAAGGGTATGCAGACATTTGTAATAAATAATTGTAATACGATCAAAAAGAGTTGGAAACGGGATAGGTGTCCCGATCCATGGCCATTTTTGGATAAAATTAGAAATTGAAATTAGGGTTTTAAGGTGTGAAGGAATTATCAGAAATTGACAGACGCACTATATTCTCAGAAATTGACAGACCCTTAAACCCCATCTGATCTTCTCTTGGCAGCGAGATCCATTTTGGGGGAACGTGGAGCGGTGAAACAGAGCGTTCTAAGTTTTGTACATCACACTTGAATATTATCATATGCTTAGGAGTTAGGACGTGGGGTAGAATTCGGAGGTGTGGGATAAAACGGATGAGTGGGAGAGAATTTAGCGCTATTTTAGAGGAATATGGAGAAAACATGGGTTTAGAATTAGGATCAGTACATCATGCTTAATCAGTAGTACCTTTTAATTTAAACGGTCCATATCAAATTTTTAGATGAATTTATATGGTCCAGATCAACCTAGAAATGGTTGACTCGTCTCCATCCATATATATATATATAATTTAGGAAATTTCTAAACGTGCGTTACACTCTTGTGTATGCCAAAATATTCTCCAAATTTATTAACCTAACAGGTACAACAGTTTGACAAGCATGGAATAACTCATGCAATATATTTCAAAATTAAATATCGTGCATGCATATGGTCGAGACCCGAAATCTTAGAATCATGCTCGCCAAGTCTATTAGTCACACTACCGACATCCAAATCCAAACATCTTAAGGCATTAATCGACAACTAAATCGATTAACCTCACAAATTCTTCTCAAAACAATGTCGATTCAATAAGCTTGCGGTTCAAATTCAACCAATAACTCTGACTCAAAATGGTCGACTTAACGAAATGACCATGCTTAATCGTCACCCAAGTGACACCACTATAAACACCAATTCTTCTAACAGTTATTTACTGAGAATTCACTCTCTACCCCCATCGATCATCACAGAAAATCAATTCAAGCACCCACATGTAACTGTAAATTCATAATAACATGGGCCGAGTGCAACTATGAACGTACCATATATGAGGATCCTTGCCACTATCATCATGATTCTCGATGCTAGTGTCTCTATTGACCTTAAAATGTCCTATCTTAAAGTGCCTAATAACATAATCTCACTTTCTTTTGCTTAGAAAAATGCTAGTTTGAGTCTAGACATCCTAATTCAATACCTAAATTTCTCAAGCTTATGCTTTGATATCAACTTGTAACACCCTCAAATCTGGAAGGAGCAACTAATTTTTAATTTAAAACAATACATTAAATAAAATATAAATCCCTTTCTACAAATCAATACTTGAATTACCTCAAATAGGAAATCTAGATTTATCATCAACAACTGATAAACCAAGCCTTAATAAAGACAAGGTTAAGGTCAGGTGTTACTAAAACCTAATGACAGTTGCTATCCCCAAATACGAAAGACGTCACCAGATAGCTAGATCATTCTCGAGTCTCTATCTAGCACTTAATTCCTCACAATGTCGCTAGTATCATTCCCCAACAAGGGCCTGGTGCACATGCCGACAAATAAAAAGGGTTAGGCTTAATGCTGACGAGTTCAAGAGTTTTCATCTTTAATGAAAATGGTAAAACTGAAAGAATACTATTTAAATCATAATTTCTAAAATGAAATGCATTAAATATAAAAGCAATCCCTTTTTCCAAAACCCACCATTCTCATGATGAAATATAGGTGACATAAGCACCCATTTAAACATGAAATCAAACTCAATACTCACACAATATGTAAATAACGCTCAATAGTTAAATACCGAAAAACAATGATAAAACTCAATATCCAAAGCAACAACATATGGATAATAAACAACATCCAAAACTTAAATCGTGAGTACATACCGTACCCAACAACAACACCGAAAGAATGAATAAAAGATAATATTCAAAACGCACCTTTCGGTGACGGGGAGACCCGATTCCATTGGATGTGATGGAATGCAAAAGTAAGCCACAACTCTATGTTAATGGACCCCACTACGAATTAATGGTCATCCAATTCAACCTTACGAGGTTCATGTCATAAGACCCCCGATAACCCTAGATTTCACTAGTTCATGAGAAATTACAATTGTTCGTATGCCCGACTCAAAGATCCTACATCTTATTACTCATGAAGACCCCATGTGTTATAATCGGGTTTTAAATTATTAAAAGTTTATGGAGTGATTTTGTTATTTGTCTATTGTTGGGGGTTTGTTTTAAAAAAAATGAATAATGATAAAATTATATTTAGGTGACTCATCACGTTATCATCTTCTTCCAAAGTTACTTTAAAAAAAAGTGTGGGTGCTCCTGGAAGTTGTCGCAGCAAGAAGAATTTGAAGGGTGAATTTATTTAGAAAATTCCATTCTTTTTAACCTCCAGGTATGATTCTCGGATTATGTCTCTTCTTAGTCTAGATTTGTTTTTAGTAGTTGGGTAAAATTATGGTTAATAGAGATTTGATGATAAATCCTTCTTTTGGGTTATATTTTTCAGATTTTCAATTTTAAAGTATTGAGTTGAGCAGCTCCTTTGATGCTCTCCTTATTTTGAAGCTTGGTTTTAAGTTGTAGATAATTATGGAATATTCATGTTAGTTTTTATTTTGGTGGTAGTTTCAAATTGAGATTTTATTAATTTTTTTGTTGATTCAAAGTTTATTATTTGCAAGTTTTGATTAGCTATGAGTTGTGTTTTGAGAAATTTGAGTTGCATGTTGAAAGTAGGAGAGAAAACAAAGTCAACGATCGACGCGACTTTGTCGCCGACTTAAAGTCGCGTGGCTCACTGTTTTGAGTTCTTTTTCGTTTTTCTTTCCGTGTCTATTTGGGATCTTTTGGGATATTGTTTGGAGCCTGGTAAATTTATTATAGTTATGAATTTGGTTTAATTTTCTACTCTGTGATCCATGTTACTTTGATTCAGATCCGTGTTCGGTTTGATAATTCGTTACCGGTAAAGAATTATATCTTCGTATATCGGATCAACGTGAGTTTTCTTTTAACCATTTTCAAACTAGAATGCATATATTATGAAATGGCTAATTTTATGATGTGACATATTATCGATATGTGAGATTTTATGATAAATGAGTATGTTACAGGATTATGTGATTATCGTGTAGTGCTAGAATGCCAGCTATATTGTGATTGCGCTGTGCTAGAATGTCAGCTATTCTACATTCGGATGTGCAAGAATGCCAACTATATGAGGATTCGTTTGTGCTAGAATGCCAACGATATGCGTTCAATTGTGCTAGAATGCCAACTATCTGTGTTTGGTTGTGCTAGAATGCCAACGAGGCAAGTAATTGAGTTCTGCCTAAATGTCAATAAAAGTGTTATTGATAAATGTTTTATATATGAACTGTTTTGGTATATTATTGAAATGACAGGGATTGTCTCACTAGACCATTCGATCTAATCCTCATTTTTCAAAATATCCATTTCAGGGCTGTTTCGGTTGAAAGGTAAAAGGGAAGGGAAAACGTGATATTATCTGCTTAGATGTTTTCATGTGAAGCACCAAAGGGCCTTTGGCCTAGCGGTATCGGAGCCTCTGGCCTCCTAGGAGGTCAGGGGTTCAAACCTCACCTTTGGTGAGGAGGGTGTGTGAATTTATTTGTTGCATTTGCCGTATATAAATATTATATACTTCAAAAAAAATGTTTTCATGTGAAGCCTGTTGAGAAATTTTATTAAGATTGATATCGATCTTCATGCTATTTGAATCTTTAGGTATGAAGATGTTATTAGTGAAAAGTTTGTATGCATTTTCATATAGTTGTATAGTTTTGTAGAAAGGGACCCAATATGTAGCCCAATGTGGCGTGTTATGTATGAAATTTGTATAATTTGTTTTGTGGAATTTCGGGTTGTTACACAATGCCTATTTCACGATACATTATGAAAATTACAATTATTGGTCAATCGTCGATGCCCGACTCAATAGCGTTGAATAGACTGCGTATTCACCTTATCAAATCAATGATGTGGTCCGTAAAATAGATTTTCAATGGAATGAAAAAGACATATATGGTAGAATCATAACCATAGAGCCCACATCTTATTACTCATGGTGAATCCATTCCTATTTCATGTTACATTACGGGGATGTTCATCCCACGCAAACTGACACCTATGCGTATGAATCCATTGCATTACAGTCTAAATTACATGACTCCAAATCGAATGACCAACACACTCAAAACATGTAATTCCCAAATAAATGTGCAATAAATGAAATTACGTCCAAAGCTCAACATTGAGTAAATTTAAACCAGACAAATGTCCCCAAGACTCATTTGGTCAAGACCGAGCCAAAAACTCAACAATTCAATGACTATTCAATGAAAGTCATCTAAAGCGATAAAAATGTATTTAACCGATGTTTATGCAGCATATGTTCCAAAAGCATGATTAACCCAAAAACTCATCATTAACCTTTTCCAAATAAACCATACTATTTATCTCTTCAAAATACTTTATAACACAATAATGTGTATTTTCCAAATTGTTTATTTTCCAAATAAAGCATTTATGTCAAATAATCTCCATTCATGAAATAAGTCATCAAAGTCATACTCTCTCAAGATTTATTTATTAAAATGTCCAAAAACTCCAAATATGTGTATTTCACAAGTTTTATAAATTAAATGTACCAAATACGCAAAACTCATCAAATAATCCAACATTTGTAATTATCAAGTAAAACACACAAATACATCAAAATAGACATTTTTGGCATGTACAAAGTTTCCACAAAGCATCTTGAAATCATCTTGTTAGATTTAGGCTAAATATAGGTTTTATCCCATAACTTAAGTTTCCTTTGGTGAAGGCTTTAGATCCACAAACTCCATCTTTAGAATCTTATCTAGGTCACAAACGAACCTAAAACAGACAAAGAGTAACTACAATATCGGATCCACAACAACCCAAGTTAAATCTCAAAATACCCAAAATACTCACCTCTTCCAAATCTTGAGATCACAACCATGATTCTTCAATCTACAAGATCAACTTTCAATCTCTAAGATTTTCCCTCCATTTGTTCCAAAACTCCTGAAACTCGGTCCCCAAAGTTGCTCAAATCGTCCATGGTGAAGAGAATTGGAGAAAGAATAGTTGGTAAGGAGAAAGTGAGGAAACCCTAAGGAAAAATCGGCTTAAAAATCGACCATACCACGTATGCGACTTTGGTCGCACTAAACCCGCACCAAAGTCGCCCACATCCAACATCTTGGGCAGACAGTGTCTAATGCGAGTTTCAAGTGGCCAAACCCGCATCAAACCCGCATTGACCATTGTTTTGATTTCCAAAAGCTTTTTTCTTACAACTTTGTATAGAATGTATTCCCATAACATTCTCCAATAACGTGACCAGATAAAAAGTATAATATAAGATCAAAATATCTAAAGAAGTATAATTTCGGGTTTTACAAAACGACAGGACCAAAATTGCATTTAACTCATATATTAATGAGTAAACTACAAATTTCTTCCTTGTGGTTTTTTTTATCATTTCCGTCCTTGGTATTTATAAACTATTTTTCTTGTTATTTTGGTTTCCATTTTGTTTTGTCCTTCACCCTTGCGGCTAACCATGTTACAAAAAGGTTTGTTAAATCAAGAACAACTTGGTCTTCTTGCCGTATTTGTGTTATTACAACTTGAATACAAGTTATTATGCAGTTTATAAAAATAGATAAATAAATTAAAACAAAAACAAAAACATATCCTAATCTAAGCCACCTACCCAAGTGACTTCCCCCCAAACCGTCTTTGGCAAAACCTTCAAAAAAAACCATGAGATTTCATTTTCTACGATCCTTTCCCTTACCACCACAACCACCAACCATATATCTCTCACCGTCCACCACCGTCCAAGTCAAGAACATAAAAAATGGATCTCTATTTGTTGCAACATTCCAAACGGTTTTTGATGTTTCGTCTTTACCTTCAAACACGTTAGACATTTCTCCATATAACTAGCCACATACCTTTTCATACCAGGCTACCAATAGTTTTCTTTCAAATTCTTGTACATCTTGTTGCTACCTGGATGCATAGTGTATTTGGACTTATGTGATTCGTCCATCACAATATTTCTTTGGTCTCCCAAACTAGGTATCCAAACCCTATCCCCAAGTCTATATATTCTATGTGACCCTGCTGTTAAAGTCTTAATTTGTCCAACCATTCTCTTCTTTTTAATATTCTATTCACGTAAAACTTCCTTTTGGACATCTCGTATTCGATCTATCAGCTCCACCTTGACGTTTATCAACATGGCTCGACCTCTAATCAGTTCGGTTCTCTCCTTCCTACTAAGTGCATCGGCAACTACTTTTGAATTACCCGGATGATAGTGTATCTCACAATTATAACCTGAAAGTAATTCCATCCATCTCTTTGTCTCAAATTTAGCTCTTCCTGGTCGAACAAGTACTTTAGGCTCTTATGATCTGTACAGATCATACATTTCGTACTGTATAAATAGTGTCTCTAGATTTTTAGCACGAATATTGCCGCTGCTAATTCCATGTCAAGGCTTGGGTATTTCTTCTCATGTTCTTTCAACTAACTTGACGTATATGCTATGACCTTGCCTCGTTACATTAGTACACAACCCAGACTCATCTTTGATGCATCACTATAAACTACAAAATCTTCTGTTCCTTCTGGCAGGGATAAAACAGGTGCGGTGCTTAGTCTCCCCTTGAGTGTTTAAACGTTTCCTCTTGTTTCAGTCCCCAGTCAAACTTTACCGACTTCCTTGTCAGTGTTGTCAAATGCGTTGCTAATTTGGAGAAATCCTGAATGAATCTTCGGTAATATTCTACCAAACCCAGAAAACCTCGAATATGTGATGCTAGTTTCAGTGACTCCCAATCCATGACCGCCTCGATCTTAGCCGGATCTACCTTGATTTCTTCTGTGTTGACTACATGACCAAGAAACTGTACCTCTTGCAACCAAATCTCACATTTCGAGAACTTGACATAAAATTGCTCCCTTGCTAGTAATTCAAGAATCGTCCTTAAGTGTTGCTCATTCTCTTCCTTGTTCTTCGAATAAGTCAAGATGTCGTCTATAAAGATTGTGCTAAATTGATCCAAATATGGTCCACAAACTCGATTAATTAAATCCATGAATGTCGTAGGCGCGTTCATCAACCCAAACGGCATTACTACAAATTCGTAATGTCCATAACGAGTTCTGAAAGCGGTCTTTCATACGTCATCTTCTTGAACCTTCAACTGGTGATAACCCAATCTTAAAATCGATTTTCGAGAAGTAGCTAGATCTTTGTAACTGATCGAAGAGATCATCAATCCTTGGTAGTGGATATCTATTCTTTATCGTGGTTTTGTTCAACCCACGATAGTCGATGAACATCCTCATTATACCATCTTTCTTCTTGACGAATAACATTGACACTCTCCATGGAGACGAACTTGGCTTGATAAACCATTTTTCCAAGAGCTCTTATAGTTGCTTCATTAGTTCTTGAATCTCCGTTGGGTCCAATTGATAAGGTGCCCTTGGTGTTGCACTTGGTACCAAGTTGATCCGGAACTCTACTTAACGTTTCGATGATACTCCCAACAATTCATCCAGAGACACTTCTAGGTAATATCTTACCACTAGAACATCTTGGAAAACCTTCTTTTTGATCTTGGTGTCGATAGCCTACGCTAAGTAAGCCACACATCCCTTTCTTAAACATTTGTTTGCCTTAAGTGCAGTGATTAGTCCTAGTCCACCCTTTTTCGATCACTGTAAACGTGAATTGTTTATCCAACCAGAGTCTGAATCTTGATAATATTTTTATTACATAGAATTTGCGCATGATTGTTGGATAATCAATCCATTCCCAATACCACTTCAAAACCCCCAAAACGCATTGGCATAAGTCTAACAAGGAAATCCTTACCATTTATAATGATCATGCATCCATCAATGACCTCATTTACCTTATTCTGACTATCATCAGTTGTTTCTATAGTGTAGCTTTTGTCTAACCTACAGATATTCCTATTCAAATAATGATAGAAAGTAGTAGACACTGTTAAACATAAAATCCCAATCACAACAAGCTAATTACTCAATATATGTCAAATAAGCTCAAGAACTAGAGAGAGAAAGTCTAGAGAGAGAAAGTAGATCTTGAATTACATCAACTCTAGAATTACAATATGCAAATGCCTCTAGTTCGTTACTACATGATTACAAACACAAACCTTTATATACTCACTATCTAATACAAAGCCTTAAAGGCTAAGTAAACTAAACATGCTTTGACTAACTATTACAAGGTCAATGTTGACTTTTACACATTTGACTTTCCATATAAATCTTGGATACAATATTTAGACTTAACAATCTCCCCCTTTGTATTCAAGATTTAATAAAAAAATTGATGCAGATCTTCAACTCTTGATTCTTCATCTTTTGTCTCTTGAAACTTTCAAAAACTTTGCTCTTTTGCAGCTTTTGAAGAATCTTGGAAAGTCTTTTTAATCTTTGAAGTTTTGAAAGTCAACATGTCATGAACAAGAAACATAATTCTTGAAACTTCTGAAACAATGAACTTTGAAACATCTTTGAAAAACTTTGGAACGTTCTTTGAAAACTGTCTTTGAACAATGAAACAGCTTTGAGGAATCTCTGATATTGAATCTTCATCTCTTTGATCTCTTGACTGTCTTCAGAGAAACAAACTTTCACAAATCATCTTGATTTATCTTTGAGTAAAATTTCTTCAGAATCTTTTGACTTTGTATCAGCGGAAGCATTTTGAAATGCATTTGAAATTCTGACTTAAATCTGAAATTGAATCTTTATAAAATGTCTCCCCCTTTTTGATGATGTGAGCATCATGATCATCAAAACATCTTCAATTTCAGCACAGTCTTTGATTTCCCCCTTTGAGAACAAATAACAATCTCCCCTTTGACAGTCTCTGCCCGTTGATCTGAATAGCCGTCAATTCATGAAAGGTATATATCTGAATCTTTTCAAATTCAGACATAATGAATGTTGGGAACTGAAGAAAAGCTAAAGTGTTTAATGCTGCTAGTACAGAATTACTACTGCCAGAGGATTTCAAAGATTAATGCTGCTAAGTATTACTACTTCTAGTAGAATTAATACTGCTAGTCAAAGTTAGTGCTGCCTGAACAAAGTTAGTACTGCTTAGCTAGTTAGTACTGCTAGAGGTTAGTGCTGCTTAGTAGTTAATGCTGCCAAGTCTCAGTTAATACTTCCAAGGTGATTAGTGCTGCTTATGAGATGGAGATTCGAATTACAAGAATGACAGCTGGATAGACTGAAGATATTCATGGAAGATATTCTGAAGATATTTTATTAATTGTAATTATCTTTTATTTAGTATATGTATAGAATTGATAGAATAGTTTAAATATAATTATTCATTCTAAGTTTTTGTTCTAGAGAAAATCAACCTCAATGCATAGTTCCTAATTCTAGAGAAGTAGAATTCGTCTTGAAAGAGCCTGTTCTTCAAGATTGAGGTTGTGTGTGTAATCTTGTAACTTCAATCATTCAATACAAGTTTACAAGTTATTCATCAAATTTATACTGTTTGTTTACTGTTACATTGAATATCAAAGTGTTATTCCGCAAACTTCTTTGATATTGTTTTTGAGTATTTATTCTTGTTAAGAATTCGATCCAAACAAGTGGTATCAGAGCCTGTTCTCTCAGAACCATCTATTTATTCATCATGGAAAACTTTGCAGAATCAAACAGTACTCTGGTCTCTAAGGTCCCAATGCTCAAACCCAGTGAGTTTGACATGTGGAAGATCAGAATCAGGCAATACATTCTTCTTACTGACTACTCAATGTGGGACATCATTGAGAATGGTCCTTCTGAAGTAGGAAAGATTGGACCAGATGGGAAAAGACCTCCACCAAAGACAGATGGTGAGAGGAAGATCAGACAGACAGAGATGAAGGCCTTGAGCACTCTGCTCTTGGCCATCCCCAATGAATATCAGCATCAATTTTGCAACTGCACTGATGCTCAGATTCTCTGGAATGCTCTAGAGAAAAGATTTGCTGGAACTAAAAGTATAAAAAGAAATCAAAGGGATGTTCTGAAGCAGCAGTATGAGAACTTCACTTCTTCAAAGAATGAGTCTATGACTCAAACTTTTGATAGGTTCAACAAGCTTATTGGTGAACTGGCTACTGTAGGAGTGAAGATGGAGCAAGATGATATCAACAGGAAGTTCCTCAGATCTCTTGGGGATGAATGGACTATGTACACTGTCTCATATAGACAGAGTGACAATCTGGAAGAGAAGGAACTTGATGATCTATATAATGATCTAAGAGTTTTTGAAACTGAGGTAGAAACCAAGAAGAAGCCCACTGGGTATATTCACAATGCTGCATTTCTATCAGCATCTACTGATACTACTGCTAACCCTGAAGCAGTTAGTGCTGCCAGTGGAGTGAATTTAGAAAAAGGTACTGAAACTGTCTTTGAAGCCTTTTTGTCCAGTCACAGCAACAACTCCTTGATTAATGATGATCTGGAACAACTTCACCCTGATGATCTGGAGGAGATGGATATTAAATGGCAGATGGCCATGTTATCTATGAGGGTGAAGAAGTTTATTAAAAGGACAGGGAGGAACAACTTCTCTCAAAGAAGAGAAGATGGAGCTGGTTTTGACAAGACAAAGGTGGAATGCTATAAGTGCCACATGAAGGGACACTTTGCTAGAGAGTGCAGAAGTGGTGTGCCAAATAACAACCATCAACAAGCTCAGAATGGAGGCTACAATCAAAACAAGAACTCTGCTCAAGCCCTTGTCTCTCAACAAGGGATGGGATTTGACTGGAGTGGCCAAACTGAGGAAGCCATTCAGAATCAAGCTCTTATGGCAGAGGTGTCTGATCTCCCCTCTGAGGTAATTTCTAATCTTTGCACTAAATATTGCATAGACACTGTCAAAAGATACAGGGATCACAACCAAAGCATGTGTGATGACCTCAAAAGATTAGAAAAGGACAAAAGAGATTATGTGTTAATAGTGGAGAGGTTTGAAGAACAAATCAAAGGCTTTCAAGCCAATGAACTTCAACACTCTTATGACACAAATTACTGGAAGTGGGAAAAGAATGAGTTAGAGACCAAATTGTCTAAGTCCATAGAAGAGAATGATAGGTTGAAAGAAGAACTATCTAAGGTTAAGCTAGACATAGAAAAGTTTTCATATGCTTCAAAAGCAATGGATTCTCTTCTAAAGGCTCAGATTCATGATAAGATGAAGCCTGGTATTGGATACAACAACACACCCCTCCTTACAACAACAACTATATCTCTCCTACTTCAGACTTGTTAGAGACCAAGGAGAAAAAGGACTTGTCTGAGAAAGCCTTTAAGATAGATCCTTTGGAAGAGGTGGTTGTTAAGGATTTGACTGAGAAAGAAGCCAGTGAGAATAGGAATAATGCTGTGAGTAAAGAGATACCCTTAGAAAACAACATTATCACCAATGAGGGATGTGGAAAAATCTGGGTCAAGTCTAAAGAGATAGAGAAGACCAAAGGAAAGGCTAACAAGGTCCATTACAAACAGACCACGGTTGTGAATCCTGGCCCTTGTAAACAGTGTGCTTGAATTAAAACTGAGAGCCCAAATTCTGGTACAAAGAGAGGTAATCAAAGAAACTGGAATAATCAATGGGCTCAGAAACAAGGAGTTGATCTGAGTAAGATAATCAGACCAAAACCTTGTTTCATATGTGGTAAGTTGAATCATTTGGCTAAGCACTGTTTCTTTAACCCTATTAACCAATAGATGAACTTTCAAAGATTTGTGCAAAAACCTGTTGGTTATAAGAAGACTGGAAATAAACATATGGCTAAGAAATCTGTTGAAACCAAAGGCCACATGCAGAAAAAGTTTTTAAAAGAAAGTGTTTTAATGTGGGTGCCTAGAAGCACTAAAACTGTTAGTGCTGCTAACAGGGATAGTGCTGCTAATAGCAATACTGCTGCTACCAGTGTTAGTACTGCTGAAAAGAATAATGCTTCTAACACTGTTAGTACTTCTTCAATGGTTACTACTGCTAATACAGTTACTGCTGCTGACACAGTTACTACTTCTAACAAGGTTAGTACTGCTAAGCATGCAAGTGTTGCCAATACAGTTAGTGCTTCTAACACCAGTACTGCTTCTAGCAAACGTGCATCCAAACCTATTATTGTGACTAAGTACTCCAGTAATGAGGAGTCAAAGTTTAAAAATCTTGTCAAGAAGGAATTCAAATATTTTGATGAGAAAGGGGTACCCAAGACCACTGTGGCTTGGGTTCCTATTTCATACTAACTGATTTATCTTATGTGCAGGGCAACCAACAGCTCAAGGGGAAGAGCATATGGCATGTTGATAGTGGTTGCTCTAGGCACATGACAGGCAACATGACATGCCTTCAGGATTTCAAACATATCAATGGAGGACATGTTGCATTTGGAGACAATCTTACAGGTGGTAAAATAAGTGGAAAAGGTAATGTTACAAAAGGTAAGATGACATTTGAGGATGTCTACTATGTTGATCAGCTAAAGTACAACCTGTTAAGTGTATCACAGGTTTGTGACAAACAACATAGTATATTATTTACTAATACATAATGTATGATCCTTGCTCCAGGGTTCAAGGTAGTTGATGAAAGCATGATACTACTTAGAACTCCAAGAAAGGACAATGTGTATTGTCTAGATATGGACAATGTTTCAAGTGATTCATCCCTGAACTGTCTTGTTTCAAAAGCTTCTATGGATGAATCCTCTCTTTGGCACAGAAGGATGTGTCACATGAATTTCAAGACAATGAACAAACTTGTTAAAAACAATCTTGTAAGAGGTTTACCATCAAAGGTCTTTTCATGTGATGATCATTGTGTGGCTTGTCTTAAAGGCAAACAATACAAAACTTCTCATAAGTCCAAGAAGTTAAATACAATTTCTTCTTGTCTCCAGTTATTGCATATGGATCTGTTTGGTCCTACAAATGTTATGAGTATAGGCAAGAAATCTTACTGCTTAGTTATTGTTGATGATTACTCTAGATTTACCTGGGTATATTTTCTAAGGACTAAGGATGAGACAAGTGGACTGATCAAATCCTTTATCCTAAGAATTGAAAACCAAACTAATCAAAAAGTAAAAGTCATTAGATCAGACAATGGAACTGAATTTAAAAATCTTGATCTAAACACCTCTTGTGAAGAAAAAGGCATTGACAGATAATACAGTGCTCCTAGGACTCCACAACAAAATGGTGTTGCTGAGAGAAGGAATAGGACACTAATAGAGGCTGCTAGATCTCTGTTGGCTGATTCTAAACTGCCAATTACTTTCTGGGTTGAAGCAGTTAATACTGCCTGTTATGTCCAAAACAGAGTACTAGTAGTAAAGCCAAAGAACAAGACCCCATATGAGCTTTTAAATAAAAGAAAACCCTTTATTGGATTTTTCAAACCTATTGGGTGTCCTTGTACAATTCTCAATACCAAGTCTCACTTAGGTAAGTTTGATAGCAAGGCAGATGATGGATTTCTTGTTGGTTATTCATCTCAGAGTAAGGCCTACAGAGTTTTTAACTCTTCTTCTAGAATAATTGAAGAAAGTGACAATGTCAAATGCAATGAGAACACACCAAATCCTGTTGGGTCTGGTCCTCAGTGGCTATTTGACATTGATTCACTAACTAACTCTTTGGGTTTCAGTAGTGATGATTATGCAGGTTCAGGAAGTGGAGGATCAGGGACTACACAAGTTCAAGACAGTATATCTCAATCTGTGATCTTTCCTATGCCTATAGAAGAACCTGTTGAATTATGTGAAAAGGAGCCATCTACTGAACCAAATCAGGGAGAAAAAGAAAGAAGAGATGAGGAGAGTCAAGAAAATAAAGAACCTGAAGTAGCTGCTGAAATCACCTCAGTTGAGTTGAATGACTCAAATCTAGAGGTGGGACTCAATGAAGAACCTAGTCATCACACCAGAACTCAAAAGAATCATCCTCCTCAGCTGGTAATAGGAGATATATCTTCTCCTATGATGACTAGAAATCAGAGCAGGCTGCAAGATATACAAGACCAACAGCATACAGTGCTTTCTTGCTTTCTATCCCAACTTGAGCCTAAGAAGGCTCATGATGCTATGAAAGAGTCCAGCTGGATAGAAGCTATGCAAGAAGAGCTGCTACAATTCAAGCTGCAAGATGTTTGGGATCTGGTAGACCTTCCTAAAGGTCAAAGAGCAATAGGCACAAAATGGGTATTCAGGAATAAGAGAGATGAAAGAGGTATAGTAATAAGGAACAAAGCAAGGTTGGTGGCACAAGGGTATACTCAAGAAGAAGGAATAGATTATGAAGAAGTATTTGCACCAGTGGCTAGGATAGAAGCAATCAGATTATTCCTGGCCTATGCTTCTTATATGAGATTCAAAGTCTACCAAATGGATGTAAAAAGTGCATTTCTATATGGCTCAATTGAAGAAGAAGTATATGTCTGTCAACCACCAGGGTTTGAAAACCCATGCTATCCAGACAGAGTATACAAATTGAAGAAAGCACTTTATGGACTGCATCAAGTACCAAGAGCATGGTATGACACTCTGTCATCCTATCTCTTGGCAAATGGCTTTGAAAGAGGAGTCATTGATAAGACTATGTTCATCAAGAGAAAGAAGAAGGACATCTTGCTGGTCCATATCTATGTGGATGATATTATCTTGGGATCCACAAGAGACAATATGTGCAAGGAGTTTGAGGAACTAATGCATCAAAGGTTCAAAATGAGTTCCATGGGGGAACTTACTTTCTTCCTTGGACTCCATGTTCAACAGAAGTCAGATGGTATCTTTATCTGTCAGTCCAAGTATGTGCAGGACATTCTATCCAAGTTTGGTTTCTCAGACTCAAAACCTGCCAGCACACCTATGGAGACACACAAGCAGATAACAGCAGATCTTGAGGGGGAGGATATGGATGTTCATCTTTATAGATCCATGATTGGCTCTCTCATGTATCTTACAGCTTCTAGACCAGATATAATGTTTCCAGTCTGTGTATGTGCAAGATTCCAAGTTAGGCCAAAGCAATCACACTATCAAGCTGTTAAGAGGATATTCAGATATCTCAAAGGGCAACCCAGATTGGGACTTTGGTATCCTCATGACTCATCATTTGACCTACTTGCATACTCAGACAGTGATCTAGGTGGAGCAAACTTGGACAGAAAATCTACTTTTGGAGGATGCCAGTTTTTGGGTGCAAGACTAGTTTCATGGCAGTGCAAGAAACAAACCACAGTGTCCACATCTACAACGAAAGCAGAGTACATAGCAGCTGCAAGTTGCTGTTCTCAAGTCTTATGGATTCAGAATCAAATGTTGAACTATGGGGTAACCTTTCTACACACTCCAATCTTTATTGATAATAGCAGTGCTATTAGCATTGTTAACAATCCTGTCAAGCACTCAAAGACAAAGCACAATGAGATCAGCTATCACTTTATAAGAGACTGCAATGAAAAGAAACTTATTTAAGTTGTAAAAGTTCATACTGATAACCAGTTTGCTGATCTATTCACCAAAGCCTTTGATGTGGGTAGATTCACTTTCTTGGTAACAAGTGTGGGAATGATCAACTCTGAATAAGCCCCTTCTTAAAAGTGGTTCACTACCTGTATATAGTTTATGCTTGGTGTTACTAATCTTCTTTTTCAGGAAATGTATAGCAGTACTCAGTTCATCACAAGCTTAAAAGTGTAAGTATGGTTAATACTGCCAGTACAGTTTTAATACTGCTACTGCACAGTTAATACTGCTAGTTAGTTAATACTGCTCTCTGTTAATACTGCTAGTTCGTTAATACTGCTAGTGGTTAATACTGCTCTCAGTTAATACTGCTAGTTAGTTAATACTGCTTTCAGTTAATATTGCTCACTGTTAATACTACTTTCACTAATTTTTAAGGTTAATACTGCTTTTAATCCACAACATATAAATACCCTTTGCCCGCCTAAAAAGTTCATAACGACTCTTTGCATACTGTTCACTTGCGCTCTAAACCCTTTCTCTCTCAAGTACCAAGTTTTCAGGCAAGAACTTTCAAGTTCAATGGCATCCATGGCATTCATCGACGAGCACAATGAGATCGCTATGCTCCAAAAGCCAAAATAAGCTGAAGGGTTTCACCAGATAGTCGACTTTCTGAGGACAAGTCACATCGCTCATGCGCTCACTGTGTCTCCTACCATCTTCATAGAGCATCAGAGGCAGTTCTGGGCTAATGCCACTATTGTTACTGAGAATGGTGTGCAAATGATAAGGACAAGGGTGTGTAACAAACCCCTAACAGTTACTGAAGAGGTACTACGCATCTGTCTACGTCTAGACGATGTTGCAGGTATAACCTCTATTCCTAATGAGGAACTTTTCTCAACTCTTTCAAGGATGGGGTATGAAGGCCAAATGGGGATTTTTAAGTTTTTCAAAGCTCAGTTTTCACCCCAATGGAGGTTCTTTGTTCATACCCTCATGCATTGTATTTCTAAGAAAACAACTGGCTGGAGCCAATTTAGCAGTCTAATTGCCTATGCATTGGTATGTTTATCCACTGCTAGAAAATACAACTTTTCTCAAATGATCTTCAATGATCTTGTCTCAAACCTGGACAACAAGAAGAGTTTCTTCATGTATCCCAGGTTTGTTCAGGCAATTATTACTAATGAATTGACGGACATACCTCACTTTGATGAGGTATATGTACCTAAACCCCCTAAAGGCAAGGTCTTCTCAAATATGAGAAGATCTGCTAGGGACTCGGAAGGAGTTGACACCCCATTGTTCTCAACAATGATGGTGGTGTCCCAACCACAAGAAGGTATGGCAGCAGGGTCAAGGCCCCCATTAGACAATCCCACTGGTAGCCAATCCCAACCTTCTCACTCTATATCTATTCCCCAGTCTCTGCTTCACAAGCCCACATCTCCACTTACCCAAACTTACAAAAGAAAACAGGTAAAGAAGGCTCATTCCCTTCTTGTACCTTCACCCACTAAGCCTTTAAGCCCTCTATTGGAGCATTCTCCAATAGAGAATATCCAAAGGGATTCCAATAGGTGTCTCCCAACCCTGAGAAGGTGCTCTCTAAGGAGATGGAAGAGCATATGGGTGAGAAGGTTGCCACTACTTCTGCTAGCACAGAGAAGGACAGTGGTAAGATCTCTAAGACCTTCCCCATGGCAACTTTGGCTGAGAAATCAACCAAAGGACCCCGGTGCCAAGAAACCAAGGGGGTAGTAGGTGCTTCTGCTAGGCAGAAGGCCACTACTAAAAGATCCAAGGATCCCTCTAGGATGGGCAAAACATCCAAAAAGGGTGAGGACAGAATTGAAACTGATGAATTGATGGCAAAACATTCCAAGTATCCTTCAAGGGTGGGTAAAACACCTAAAGAAGGTGATGATAGATATACTTACTGAGAATTGATTGAAGCATTAGCCAACATTAATGTTGATGTGATTAATCAAGGAAAGGAAATCAAAGAATTGCAGCAAGTGGTCCTCTCCCAACAAGAGAAATTTTCAAAACTAAAGCAATTGGTGGGAAAACTTATTGCCAGGAGAAGACGAAAGCAACTTGTTTTAAGAAGGAGAAAGGGGGCAAGCAAAAAGGAGGAGAATGCTTCCAAAAAGGGGGAGAATTCCAGCTCAGAACAGATAGATCAACAGATTGAGGGGGAGTTTGTTGAAGAAAAGACAGCAGCAGAAACAACACAAGCAGCAGTAACAACCCCAGAAGCAGAAATTGTTACTACTGTTGAGCCAAAACAAGCAGCAGAAACTGTTAGTGCTGCTGAAACTTCACAAGCAGCAATAACAGAGTTAACACCAGCAGAGATTGAAGTAGCAGAAATGCTTCTCAAAGCAAAGAATGACACTCCCAAAGCAAAGGGAGTGGTCATAAATGAAGGGGGAGCAAAAAGAACAGAAAAGAAAGACATGGCTGGAGATGCAAAAAGAAAAGGAAAAGAGAAGATGATAGATGCTGATCAACCAACTAAAAAGCAAAAGATGGTTGAGTCAGATGAAGCATTAGCCAAGAAAATGCAAGAAGAGTTAGATCAAGCAGAGAAAGAGCAAGTTGAGAAAGACAGAGAAATAGCCAGAGCACTTGCAAATGAGTTAAATGAAGCGTTTCAGAAAGGGTTGGAAACAGAGAAGGCAAAGCAAAGAGCAATGAGTTTGAGAAAGGCTATGATGGCCAGAACAAGTGCTAAGAAGAGAAGACCTTTACAAACCTATCTTGCAACTCAGGAAAGAAACAAGATGATAACTTTCTTGAGGAGTGCAATTGGTGTAAAGAAAGAAATGTTTGTGAATATGACTTTTGATCAAATCAAGGATCTCTATGAGAAAGAAATGGGAAAGCTGAAGAGCAATGAGAAGGATAGAGTGGAGTTTGAAAAGAAAGCAAAGGAGAGACATGATGTAAATATCAATCAACCCTTCCCTGAAAGTGAAGAGGGAACTCCAACAAAAGAAAAGGAAGAGATAAAGGCAGAAGAGAAGAAGGAAGCTACTATAGGACAAAGCCAAAGGATTCTGAAGAGAACTAAGATGATGGCCAAAAGAAAGAAGATTGAAAAGAAGCCTAGAGTAGAAGAAGAGAAAAAGGTTGCTGAAGAAGAAGAGGCACCTAAGAATGAAGAAAAGAAAGCTGAAGTTCAGGAAGCATCACAGTGTTCAGATATAAATTTGTACATGGTGGTAATGGATAAAGTTCCAAAGCCTATTACATCTGAACCTGTTGGATTTAAACCTCCTGAAGTTATCCACTAGGATACTATGGAAGTGGATGGCAAGGAATATATCAGAATGAAAAGGAAGGATGAGAAGTACTATGTATTTGCTACATGGAACAAAATTGTCAGAGAATGTTCAAGATCTGATTTGGAAGAAATGTATGAAGTTGGAATGAAGCTATATGCAGATCAGTTGAAAGCTCCAGGGTTACCAATAGTGAAGTTGGTCATGGAGTACTTGTGCATGTTATTCAATCCAGAAGCAGTGAAGCACTTAATCAGAGATGTGTTCAAAACTGTTAGAGGATGGACTTTATATGAAAGGAGTGGAGTCTATGAATTAGCCTTGGATACTTTTCACATGGAGTATTACTTAGTGGATGGGGTCTACAATCACACTCGTTTGAAGCTTCATGCAATGCTAAATAAGAAGCTGGGTTGTGCAACAAATTCAGAAATGGCAAAGTACTTAATTCAGAGAACTATCAATCAGAGCATGGGATTGGATCCTAATATTGGATTGGATCAGTGAAAGTTTTGGAAGCATCTGAAGAACTTGACTTCTTTTTCTAAAAGTCAAGTTAGGGGGAGATTGTTGGGAACTGAAGAAAAGCTAAAGTGTTTAATGTTGCTAGTACAGAATTACTACTGCCAGAGGATTTCAAAGATTAATACTTCTAAGTATTACTACTTCTAGTAGAATTAATACTGCTAGTCAAAGTTAGTGCTGCTTGAACAAAGTTAGTACTGCTTAGCTAGTTAGTACTGCTAGAGGTTAGTGTTGCTTAGTAGTTAATGCTGCCAAGTCTCAGTTAATACTTCCAAGGTGATTAGTGCTGCTTATAAGATGGAGATTCGAATTACAAGAATGACAGCTGGATAGACTGAAGATATTCATGGAAGATATTCTGAAGATATTTTATTAATTGTAATTATCTTTTATTCAGTATTTGTATAGAATTGATAGAATAGTTTAAATATAATTATTCATTCTAAGTTTTTGTTCTAGAGAAAATCAACCTCAAGGCATAGTTCCTAATTCTAGAGAAGTAGAATTCGTCTTGAAAGAGCCTGTTCTTCAAGATTGAGGTTGTGTGTGTAATCTTGTAACTTCAATCATTCAATACAAGTTTACAAGTTATTCATCAAATTTATACTGTTTGTTTACTGTTACATTGAATATCAAAGTGTTATTCCGCAAACTTCTTTGATATTGTTTCTGAGTATTTATTCTTGTTAAGAATTCGATCCAAACAAGACGAGGTAACCCTGAATCAACAAACGAAACAGTTAGAAGTGCCTGTCAGTAACACGGAGTCACTGTGTACAACGAATGTACAATATAAGGAGTTGGTTTGATGTTGACTCCCCAGGACTTCCATTCAATCATTGAAAAACATAAGGTAATTCTATGAATGTTCTGACAGAAAAACAGATTTTCTGTGTGCTCGTGCTTGTGTATGAAAGAATTTTAGCACAATGATTGTGTTTCATTAAGGCTCAAATTGTGTAAACTGTTGAGACAGCAACAGATAATACACGGACTCAATGTGCATGAAAGAGGTGCGAAGGTGGGGCAACTTTCCTTCTTTTTCAATATCTAAATCTTCCGAGTGAAGATTAGATAGCATATGTGATGCGTCCCCAAGAAAATGAAACATTTCTTTTTCGAGAAAGAAACGAGTGGTTGGTGGGGTAATAGCAAGAGTTGGCATGGGCTCACTGCCTGTTTCAATGATGGTCACCAAAGAATGTGAACCAATCAGTAGATGTGGTTGCCCGGCTCAGAAAGTGGTAGGTGCAGAGTTCTAATATTCTTTTAACTCTGTTCTCACACCCTCTTTCTTTTTATCATTTTGCTTACTTCTAACCAAACTCTCATTTCCATTTTTCCGATCCACACAATGAGAATAACTCAACCGGATGAGTTATCTCCCCCACTCTTTGATTTTGAACCCTCACCACTCAATCACTCAAGGATAACTTCCTGGGTAGGAAACACAGGTTGCATGAATCCATGGAAGTTCAATTTAAGCTCACACACGAATCCCATGATATTTCCTATGAAGAACGGTTGCTCAACAGTTTAACTGAAACAGTTTAGCACAAGATATATGATACCATTGTCAATATGTATGCTCGTGAGATTTGAGCAATTGAACAATGAAGATTTCTCAAAACAATGATATTGAATGAATGAAATGAAATCAAGAGAATTGTTTTGAGAATCTGACAATGAATCAATCAGATCAAATCAAAAGGTTAGGGTATCAAAGAATTGGAAATTTGTTTATATGAACAAATATAAACAATTTATCAATGAAAGCACAAATATGAAAAAGATGAATGATGCTCATCAACTTTGAACTTCAAACGGGGGTATTACCATCGAAAAATTGTTTGAATTTGAGACATGGTAATAACAATTTCAAATAAAATACTGAACCGGTGTGTATGAATACTTGACAGTATATGGACAAGATAATACACAAGTATTGATCTTTGGAAACACACGGTCAGTTAAACAATAAGATCAAAAATTTTAGAAAAACATTTAAAAGCACACTTCTAAATTCATAAAACTTTTGAGAATAAGAAGTGGTTTGAACATTTCAGAAATTTTTTTACATGTTCGAAAGTTGTCCTTCTTTCAAACAATCTGAGATCTAGATCAGAAGATTTTTACCTTTTCAGCTCCCCCTCAAATCAAGATATAAAGATTTTAATTTTTAAGCTCCCCTGGATATTAGCACAATATCCGTCTTTGATCATTGATGAACGGGTCCTGATCTGTCATGTGATCAGAAGCCATCAACTTTACTCCCCCTTAAATTAAGCATCTGAAATATTACAAGTAAAACAGGATAGAGATCAAACACTCCCTTTTGAATTGTTAGACCATCAATATCAGAAAAATTTAGCAAAGAAAAAGTATAGGATAGAGATCAGATCAATTCTCTTGGGATGAAGACCATCAATATCCATCGGATGTAAGCATACAGGAGTAAGGTCTTTTTGATCACTGAGGTCCGAGTCCTAAACTGTTGTGTTTAGAAGTCAAACTCCTTTGAAGAACGGGTCCTAAGCTGATGTGCTTAGAAGCCATAATCTTGACATTGAAGTTCGGGTTTTGATCTGCTGTGTTCAAAAGCCATCGTTCTCTTACTCCCCCTTGAATTGTGGTGCCTGCAACATAGAATCAGTTTTCTTCTTTGGTACCCACTGGTATTTGGGTCCAGAAATGTTAGTTGCAGTTCGTGTGGGGGTTATGGAGTAAGAACCATACTAGTAATGATCAGTTGTTTTATGAAAATGATCATGTGTACAACAAATAGAACAATAAAACTTCTTACCGCTAGGTGCTTTGTTCTTCTTTGCTTTGTGTATAAGTACACATGATTTCTTCTCTTTCAGCTCATTGTTCTTATCATCTTTGACTGGTTTCTTTTGCCAAACCAGTTTCTCTTTCTTGAAACTTTTCTTCGGATAAGTATCTGAACCATCTAAAAATTCATCATAGAAAAGGTTAGTGCGACGAATCTGATTAAAGGATTTGACTGACCTTTGTGAAGAGACGAATTTCTGATTTGAACTTGAAACAGACTTTTCAAGCTCTTTGATCTTTGAAGCAAATGTGTCTCTTTCTTTCACAAGTTGGTCAATCTTATTTGAGAACTCAGATTTCGTTCTTTGCTCTTTCAGCGCAGATGCAGACAGTTTAGATAATTTTGAAGTTAGCTTCTTGATTTCAGATTCAAAAATGGATCTTTCTTCCTCAAATCCTTTTTCTGACTCAGTTCTTTGGCCGGATAATTCTTTAAAGAACCCTACATTCTTTTGTTCTATGGCCTTCTTCTCTTGAGCAAATTTCTCTCTTTCCAATATCAGTACTTTCTCAAAATCGGAGATTTGTTGAGAAAGCTTAATGCATTTAAGATCCACTATCTTCTTTTCTTCAAAGCACTTCCTTGAGAAATCTGAGAACTTAGTTGAAAATCCTTTCTTTTCTTTCTCAAAAACAGCTTTTTCTTCAACAAGCTTTTGCTCAAAATCAGATATATTCTTTCTGAGTTCCGCATTCTCAGATTCCAATTTCTTAACTTTTAGCTCATTACTCTCAATAGAAACTGTCTGCTGAATTTTATCTTGCATCTCAGAAATCTTTCCTTTTAGCTCAGACACAACCATTGGCCCTATCATCGTCCATTCAAGATAGTCCCATATCTCCTTTCCTGTTGATTTGTACAAATATTTTCCTGTTAACTGATATGTATCTATGTGACCTTTAATCTCATGACGAATACTATTCAACAGAAAAGTTCGAGCCATATTATCAGCATTCTTTCTTTTCTCTCGATCCTCAGTACAATCTTCTGTTGGAGTATGAGGTGTCATCTCTCCTTCAGTCAATGACAATCTGATATAACAACTCAGCTCATTTGTATCTATAAATTTGAAAAAATCAGCTTTCCACTTCTCGTATCTTCCTCTAAGCAAAATTGGTGAACTCATCTCTCTCTTAGAAATAGCTTGATGAGAATGATCGTTCCCAAACTGTATATCAGAAAATCAAAAATCAGATCAAATTGAAATCTTAAAAAAAATATTTCGTGAAAATTGAAATTTGAACAATACTTGTTATTTCGCAATGTAAAAAAAAATATTTCCAGACTTTTTATTTTATTTTATTTTTAAACTGACTATTCGGGTCTCACTACACGAGCAAACAAACTTTGCGGGTCTCACTACACCCATAAAGTAGAGATAGTATAGAATGCGGGTCCTTCTTGAAACGCAAGATGAGCTTTGCGGTTGTGCTGAGAAACGCACACTACTTTGCGTTTGTGCTATGCGTGTATACTGTGAAACGCACACTCTGCTTTGCGTGTGTAGTGTGAAATGCACACTCTGCTTTGCGTGTGTAGTGTGAGACACAAAAGTCACTTTGCGTTTGCATTGTGGAACGCAAACATGAACTGTGCGTTTGTAGTGTGACACGCAAGTCTTAACTTTTATGAATGAAACGCACACCAGTATGAACACCCGCAAACTAAGATGAATCAAGCGCACACCAGATGAATCAAACGCAAACCTCTAAATTCAATCAAAATCACACCAAAACACATATAGACTTCGAATTTCAATCTGAAAATTTGACAATATACTTACCAACACATTTCGAACACAATTTTAACAGTCAATTTCGATTAAAAACATACAAATCATCAAATTTAATCAAGAACAGTACATGAACTCGTTTTTAAAAAAATATCAAAAATTGAAAATTTTACATCGAATTAGAATGAATTTTGATATAGAATCAAAACAAGAAACAATCACCAACACTAATCGATCACAATGAAACCAATTTCTTGCATTAAAAATGATTTTTCACTGAAAATTCGGATGAACAGTAACAAACTCGTTTTCTTGAAAAACTTTTGAAAAATTCAAATTTTCGATCCAAAAACACCAAATTTCAATTCAAATCATGATAAAATCTTTTCTGAAAAGTTTGGTTCAGCTCTGATACCAATTGTTAAACATAAAATCCCAATCACAACAAGCTAATTACTCAATATATGTCAAATAAGCTTAAGAACTAGAGAGAGAAAGTCTAGAGAGAGAAAGTAGATCTTGAATTACATCAACTCTAGAATTACAATATGCAAATGCCTTTAGTTCGTTACTACATGATTACAAACACAAACCCTTATATACTCACTATCTAATACAAAGCCTTAAAGGCTAAGTAAACTAAACATGCTTTGACTAACTATTACAAGGTCAATGTTGACTTTTACACATTTGACTTTCCATATAAATCTTGGATACAATATTTAGACTTAACAGACACAAAACTACCATTTACACCCGTATCAAATAGCACATGTGAATACACATTGTCGATGTGGAACATACCAGATACAACGTTGGGTGTTTCCTTGGCCTCCTCCAAGGTCATATAGTAAGCTCGACCATGCCCTTTTCGTAGTTCATTCCTCTTGTCTGATCCTTTCCCCGATCCGTCGTTCACTTAGCATGGGGCGTCGTGCCCTTTTGAAGGTTCGAAGTTTGGGACAATCAGGTCGTAAATTCTCATAACTCCATATTCATAACAAGCTTTTCCTTCCATGCACTCCCGTGCTGTATGCCCGGGTTTATCACATTTGTAGCATGTCAGAATCCCCGCTTTACACTCACCCCTATGTCTCTTGTTGCATGGAGGAATAGTTAACTCATCGCTTCGTGTCCTTGCTGGAGTTGAAGCCCCGTCTACTTCTTATTGAACTTTTTTATCCTTCCCACATTCTCTTAGTATCTCTTCTATCACTATTTTCATTAACATTGTTTTCCTCAACCACCTTTGCCATCTCTACCATTTGGACAAACGTGGTTGGTTTGGTCATGTCCACATATTGTTTGATTTCAATTCTTAGATCATCCTTGAAATGGTCTATCTTTATCTCTTCGGTAGCCACTTGGTACCCGGTGACCTTGTTTTTTCAAGGAACTCATTAACATACTCTTGAACCGACAACGACCCTTGCCTCAGTCTTAGAAATTCTGACTCTAGTTTATTCACCTCCGATTATGTATTATTTATCCATCATCATCTTTTTCATTTGTTCCTAAGTGATGGCTGCAATGTCATCTTCACCCTTGATTGCACACTCGGTCTCCCACCAATGCAGTGCATAGTCCACAAGTTGTTGCAACATAGGTCACCTTTTGATCTTCCGAGCACCTACGAGTCTTAAAGTTGCTCTGCATCTTGGTAACTAGTTCATCAGGCCAACTGGGCCCTCTATTCCCTTAAATTATTCTGGTCTGGTGCCCTTGAATGTTTTGAATCTAAACCCCCTCTCTTGATTGGTAATTCAGTTTTTTCTTTAGCAGAAGACTTCGACTTCTCCTTAATAGATGACTCCATTTTCTCAGTAGCTTGAGTGTTGATCATGGTGTTCACCTGTCGAACGTTTTTATCCTCATTATCTTTAAATTTGTCGCCCAACATTGCCTTAAGCATACGTGTCAATGTATCCTGGAGGCCTCGTGTCATCTGCTCAACTATCATCTCCTTTGTGAGGGGGGGTTTCCCTCCCCCGACTCCTCGACCTCTTTCTTGGACCCTACGGATGAAGTTGCCTTGGAACATGGACACTGCCTCGACCTCGGTTTCATCCTCAGACTGCTGGTGGTGCCATGCCGTTAGCACCTCTCCCATTGAGGGCGTTCCTTGTTGATCCACCGGAAACCATACTGACATAATAAGTTATTGTCATTTTCGGATGGTTCGAAAGTGATGTATATAATAAGGAATTTTCATCAAAACTATCTAGATGTGCACAACAAAACTATACACTCAAAAAATCTCTCTCTAACTGATACTACCTCTAAACTGATCTGAGCGGTAGTAAGGGAGAAAAGGGTCCCTCACCTACACATCAAAAGACGGGGATGGCCTGAAACGCCACAATACACTAGCCTTTGGGCCCTTTTTGAAGCACTGGACCTAATCGGAGAAATGACGTCTCATTATGCCAACATAATTTGTGGTCGCTTTCTTGTAGAAGCGAGCTCTTTCCCTAACTCTAGTGCCCAATAGGCGAGCAACGATTCTTCGTTCCTGTTCAAGTGAGACTTTATCCCAAATCAGTGCATGACGCTCTTCCATCAAATATGCATTCTCTGCTACAAGCTTAGGGATTTTCCCTGCTCGATGTGTGCCTGCTGAAGATTGTTCAACCATACCTTTAGTCTAGTGTTCCCATTTAGAGTTCGGGCCAACCTTTCTTTTAGCTTAGTGTTCTCTCCCCTTAGAGTCTCCATAATCTCCGCCATGTCTTCCAAGTGGAGGTAAGAGGTGTGTACTCTTCAGAAGGCTCGAGTGAGGACTCTTGATTGATATAATCTGGCGATGACGTCTCTCTCGTGTAGATCGGACTGCCACTCCAGACGTGGTGGCCAGAAAGGTACCTGGTACTAGAGCGGTGACTGTCAATAAATCCTCTGCTCGGCCTGTAAGTCATCCTACATGCTCCATTTCCACGTCCACGATGGATAGCCCTAATATGAAATTATGAATGATGCGAACCATTTCTCCTACAAATCATAAATGGAACATTATGCCATATGATGACGTAAGATCAAACTTAATCGCATGACAAGTAGTGCTAAAGCACAATAAACACGTACTCCTAATAATGCATTCAATTTAAGCTTAGGCTAAAGAAATCTTAACATAATTCTCATAAACTAAGGCTCTGATACAAACTTGTAATACCCTCAAATTCCCAAAAGAGAAATGTCACATCATCAAGTACAAAATTTCCTTAGACACTCTAAAGTAAAACAACTAACGATTTAAAATCATGTGCAGTGAAAGCCTTCAAAATAAATAAACATGTAACTTAAGAGTTAACCCTTCTCATACTAGGTTAAGTTAAAACTAATAAGTACATATAACTATATAAGTCTAAACAAAAGACTGAATAAAGAAATGATAATAGGCAAGTCTCAAGGCGTGCTTTTTGCCCTTTTCCAACCTCGACCTACCTGGCCTTAAAATGCATACTATGGTCAACTTATAAAGTGTAACACACCAAAAACCAGGACAACAAAAATTTCCAAAAATGGAAATGTGGTATGTAAAATGCCATAGCATGAGCCTCCCAAAAATGGGGAATACAGAACCTGTTTAATTACAGTTTGTAATTGTAAGGGAAAAATAAACAACAACCAACTAATCTAATTCCTTCAACAGAAATAAGATTACAAAAGGGGTGTTGTCTATGTTGGGTCTGAAATATGCCAAGGATGGTTCAACATGGTTACTACTTCTAGTTCAACATGGTTACTACTTCTAGTTCAACATGGTTACTACTTCTAGTTCAACATGGTTACTACTTCTGAAGTTAATATTCATCATGGTTACTACTTCTGTGGTTAATGTTGCTAGTTGTAGTTAATGCTGTTGGAACAAAGTTAATGCTGCTAGAAGAAAACAGTTAATACTTCTAGTTAATACTTCTAGAAGAAAACAGTTAATACTTCTAGTTAATACTTCTAGTTAATACTTCTAGTTAATGCTGCTAGTTGATGGTTAATATTGCTCAACAAAATTAGTACTGCTAGTTCAAAGTTAGTACTGCTTGAAGATATTAATGCTGCTGAGCATGGTTAGTACTGCTAGAGTTAATACTGCTCAAAGTATTAATGCTGCTTATGATTAATACTGCTTATAATATGGAGATCTGTATGGAAAGGATGACAACTGGATAAACTGAAGATTATGGAAAGCTTGGAGATAATGATGGAAGATATTCTGAAGATATTTTATTAATTGTAATTAGCTTTTATCTTCAGTATATATATAGTATTGTTTAGAATAGTTAGAGATAACTTTTTGAGAATTAAAGATTAATTCTTAGTTTTAGAGAGAAATCAACCTCAAGAGATAGATCCTAATTCTAGAGAAGTAGAATTCGTATTGGTGAGCCTGTTCATCAATATTGAGGTTGAGTGTGTAATCTTGTAGCTTCAAGCATTCAATACAAGTTTACAGTTTGATAATCATATACTGTTTTGGTTACTGTTTTATTAAATATCAAAGTGTTATTCCGCAACTTCTTTGATATTAGTTTCTGAGAATTAATTCTTGTTAAGAATTCGATCCTGACAAGTGGTATCAGAGCAGGTATTCTCAGAAACCTGCAATCATCATTCTTCCTTGAAATCAGAAATCATCAATGGCTAAAGTTTCAGATTCTTCAAGCACAAAAATCCCCACAGAGGTAATGTCTAATCTTTGCTCTAAAACTTGTATGGAAACTGTTAAAAGGTACAGGGATCACAACCAGACAATGAGTGATGACCTTAAAAGATTAGAGAGAGATATAAAAGACTATGTAAGAATTGTTGAGAGTTTTGAGGAACAGATCAAAGTTTTCCAAGCCAATGAACTTCAACATTCTTATGATACAAATTACTGGAAGTGGGAGAAGAATGACCTAGAACTTCAGCTGAAAAAGTCTAAAGAGGAGAATGAGAAGATAAAGAGTGAGTTTGAGAAAACCAAGCTGGATATTGAGAAATTTTCCAATGCTTCTAAAGCAATGGACTCTTTGCTCCAAACTCAAATCCATGACAAACTTAGAAGAGGAATAGGCTATAACACCACACCACCACCATACAACAACAATTACATTCCTCCTATATCAAACTTACTAGAGACCAAGGATAGGAAGGAATTGCCTGTTGGAGCCACTAAGATAGATCCTTTAGACAAAGTGGTGGTTGAAACAGACTCTGAAGAAGAGAACTCTAGTGAAAAGAGTAAGGAGAACACTGGGAATGGTGAGGTTCCTCTAGAAAATCACATTATCACCAATGAGGGATGTGGAAAGACTTGGGTCAAATCTAAGGACATAGAGAAGACTGAGGGAAAGTCTGAGAAGGTACATTATAAGCAAACCACAGTTGTGAATCCTGTCCCTTGCAAACAGTGTTCTTGCAATAAATCTGAGCCCCAAAAACATGATAAACCTAGGGGAAATCAGAGAAACTGGAATAATCAGTGGGCACAAAAACAAGGGGTTGATTTGAGTAAAATCAATAGACCAAAACCTTGTTTTATCTGTGGCAAATTGAATCATCTTTCCAAACACTGTTATTTCAACCCTATCAACCAAAGAGTCACTTTTCAAAGAAAACCACAAAACTCTTTTGGTTATAGGAATAAAAGAAGGAATAAATTGGATGAGAAAAGAGCACCTTTAAAGTCTCATGCTCAGAACAAGTTTGCTAATACAAAGAAAAATGCTCCAAATAAGCCAAGGAGTAATTTAAAGACAAAGAAAGCAAACAACTTTGTTCAAGTTTGGGTTCCAATTGTAAAGAAAACTGTTAGTACTGCTATCCCAGATAGTACTGCTAACAGAAATAGTGCTGCTGCAACCAATACTACTGCTAACAAGGATAGTGCTTCTACTAGTATTAGTGTTGCAAAGCCAATAATCTTGACAAAGTATTCCAGCCATGAGATTCCTAAACAACTAATCCAGACCAAACTGACAGATTATATAAATGAGAAAGGACAACCCAAGACCACTTTGGCTTGGGTTCCCTCAAAGACTAACTGATTTATCAAGTGTGCAGGGCAACCAAAAGCTCAAGAGGAAGAGCATTTGGAATGAAGATAATGGTTGCTCTAGGCACATAACAAGAAACATGGACTGCCTTCAAATTCTTTAAAAGATTTGATGGAGGACATGTTTCTTTTGATCCAACAGAAGGTAAGAAAAGTGAAAAAGGTATAGTTTCAAAAGATAAAGTAACTTTTGAAAATTTTATTGTATATGGTACTACTAACCTTGTGTCTGTAAGTGTTTCAGGTTGCTAATAATGAAAGGTAGTTAGTACTTCTAGTTCAGTGAAATCGGTCAGACTGTGTTAATGCTGCTGGTATGTGTTACTACTGCCAGTCTGTGTTAATGCTGCTGATAAGTGTTACTACTGATAATGTAAGTTTTCTATACCTAAAAATGATCTTCAATGATTTAATGTCAAACCTGGATATCAATCAAAAAGCTTTTATCTGTATCCAAGGTTTGTACAAGAAGTACTTAATAAGGAATTGACGGATTAACCTCATTTTAATGAGATATATGTACCTAAACCCCCTAAAGGCAAGGTTTTCTCAAACATGAGAAGATCTGCTAGGGACTCGGAAGGAGTTGACATACCATTGTTCTCTACAATGATGGTGATGTCCCACAATCAAGAAGGTAAGGCATCAGGGTCAAAGCCCTCATTAGACCAACCCACTGATGACCTATCCACACCTTCCACTACCAAGCATAAATCTTCAGATTTCTTTTGACAAACCAACATTCCCTATTACTATATTATATAAGGAAAAGATACTGAAGGTTCCTTCCCTTCTTGTATCTTCGACCTCAAAACCTACAAGCCCTCTGATGGAGCATTTTTCATCAGAGAATATCCAAAGGGAAACCATAGGGGTGTCTCCCAACCTCAAGAAGGTGCTCAATAAGGAGATGCAAGAGCATATGGGTTGTAAGGCTCACACTACTGACTTTGCACAAAGTGCAGGACAGGACAGTGTGAACATATCTAAGACCTTCCCCATGGCAACTTTAGATGAGTAATTATCTAAAGGTCCCAGGTGCCAAGAAACCAAGGGAGTAGAAGGTGCTTCTGATAGGCAGAAGATCTCTACTAAAAGATCCAAGGATCCTTCAAAGGTGGTAAACACACCTAAAGGAGGTGAGGACATATTTAACTACAAAGAATTGATGTATACACTTGGTACAATTAGTCTGAAAGTTCACAATCAAATTATGGAGATAAAAGAGATGAAAAGGAGCACAGATCATGATTATTTCAAAAAGGGGGAGACTTAAACAACTGAACTTGAGAAGACATGAGAAGGAGAATCAAGTTGATATGAAATCTTATTTTGAGGGGGAGATAAGTGAAGAAGCTGAAATAAAGCATTAACTACAGCAGAAACAGAAAAGAAGATAACAGCAGAAACTGAATCAAGAAGAACTAGTAATTGCAGAAAGTTTTGAAATTATCATAAAGACCCTATGTTGAAGAACTTAACTTCAACAATTGCAGATCGACGGCCGACTAGTAATTGCAGAAAGTTTTGAAATTATCATAAAGACCCTATGTTGAAGAACTTAACTTCTCAGTTTTGAAAAGTTAAGTTAGGGGGAGATTGTTGGGTCTGAAATATGCCAAGGATGGTTCAACATGGTTACTACTTCTAGTTCAACATGGTTACTACTTCTAGTTCAACATGGTTACTACTTCTGAAGTTAATATTCATCATGGTTACTACTTCTGTGGTTAATGTTGCTAGTTGTAGTTAATGCTGTTGGAACAAAGTTAATGCTGCTAGAAGAAAACAGTTAATACTTCTAGTTAATACTTCTAGAAGAAAACAGTTAATACTTCTAGTTAATACTTCTAATTAATACTTCTAGTTAATGCTGCTAGTTGATGGTTAATATTGCTCAACAAAATTAGTACTGCTAGTTCAAAGTTAGTACTGCTTGAAGATATTAATGCTGCTGAGCATGGTTAGTACTGCTAGAGTTAATACTGCTCAAAGTATTAATGCTGCTTATGATTAATACTGCTTATAATATGGAGATCTGTATGGAAAGGATGACAACTGGATAAACTGAAGATTATGGAAAGCTTGGAGATAATGATGGAAGATATTCTGAAGATATTTTATTAATTGTAATTAGCTTTTATCTTCAGTATATATATAGTATTGTTTAGAATAGTTAGAGATAACTTTTTGAGAATTAAAGATTAATTCTTAGTTTTAGAGAGAAATCAACCTCAAGAGATAGATCCTAATTCTAGAGAAGTAGAATTCGTATTGGTGAGCCTGTTCATCAATATTGAGGTTGAGTGTGTAATCTTGTAGCTTCAAGCATTCAATACAAGTTTACAGTTTGATAATCATATACTGTTTTGGTTACTGTTTTATTAAATATCAAAGTGTTATTCCGCAACTTCTTTGATATTAGTTTCTGAGAATTAATTCTTGTTAAGAATTCGATCCTGACAGTCTATAATCCAACAAAAGTCTTCACAAAAGTGCACCCACTTGCACTCCCCAAGCTCACACGGATCTGCACTAAGCCTTCTTAGGCGCGACACCACTAGAACCTGAGATACACGTAAACACCCAAACAAGTGTTAGGACAAAGAGCCTAATGAGGTTGAACAACAAGTAATAAATGCACGAATGGCAAGTATGGAGCTTTTATCAATGATTATACCCATAACCGGAATAAATGGGGGAGACCCATAACACCAATCAAATCCCACCCAAGAGACGAGATACCCTAGTGTCAACTTCCATGAGCGACACCATAAGGCCCGGTACATCTGGGGATACAACAAGGCATTGCCCCAAATGGCGGAGGTCTAGTCACATACCGAGACTGTGGCACCCAAGACTATGTCCTCCTAGTGTCTATTTAACTTGGTTCATCCATTTAACACATTTGTGACCATTGGAGCATAATAGCTCTCACAAACATAAGTAAGATCCCAATATAGTTCACATAACCCAAATATCAATGCTCATTAACCAAAAGGTATTCAAGACACAATAAGATATGCACCATAGTTGTCTATTGTAACACCCTCGAATCCAGAAAGGAGCAGCTAATTTAAAATTTCCAAAAATGTCTCAAAGAAAGACAAAGTATCTTACAATAAGTCTATTCATGAAATATTGTTCTAGATTTAACCATTAACAAAAATAACTAAAGCCTTACACATAGACTAATCAAAAGTCGGATGTTACTAAACCCAAATACAAATGCTATAACCCAAGATAACGGGTGAAGGCTTCACCAAACTACTCACCCTCGAGCATAATCTATTTCTCATCTCTTCGCAGTGACGCTAGTACCACACCCAACCGGGAATTGATGTACATGCCGACAAATAAAAAGGGTTAAGCTAACGCCTAGTGAGTTCAAGAGTTTTCAAGATGAATAAATAAATCGTTAAAATGAAATAATGCAATTTAAATCATAATCTTTTAAAATGATTTACCTCAAATATGAAAACGACTCGTTTTCCAATAGCATGCATTTTTAAGGGCAAACCCCCGATACAAAATATTCTTTATAAAATGATGTCGTCCAAAACTCACTCAAACGTGAATAGAAAACGGACTTCCAATTATAAAAACGCGGATAAAACTTTGCATCCCGAAACACCCAAAAACATGGGTGGGGCGTAATACTAAATTCATAAATCATGGAAAGCAATCCATATAAATGTAATATGTCATCGGAAACATGGAACTAAAATCCAATACTCACGCGACCATAAAATAGGATGAAACCCAATGTTAAACTTGGACAATTAAATATCCAAAATATTGTTGGCCGACAACGGGGGAGACCCGTATCCGTGGAGAGTGGAGGAACACAAAAGTATGTCACTCATACAACGTTAATCGTATGACACTTCACGACATGAAAGCCTAAGTGCCCCTACGACTCCCTTCAAACTACACCCAAAGAGACAACTGACCTTAGCGAATATTACCATGAATACCGCCAAAGGCCCGACTACATTTGAGGACTATAACCATGGCATTACCCCGAATAGCGGAGGTCCAAAACGCCCATCAATCATGATAGCACAACCAGACTCAGCCCTCCTAGTGTACACTTGAAAGGTTAAGATCATAAAACATAGGTTCCGGAGTCCAACCCCTTAATACCCATTTGACCATCAAATAAAGACTGAATTACGTGCCTATGGATCCAATGCAACACAGTCTAACATTACATGACTACACATGAATGACCAAAGCACTCGAGCATGTAATTATCATAATTATGCAATAAGATGCATTAAGGTGTAAATCGTACACGGGCTCTACATAGAGCCATTAAAACTGGACAAGTGTCCACGAGACTCTTTTAAGTCGAAACCGAGCTAAAATGCTCAAAACTCATTCGACCAACAAATAACGGTCCCCCAAATAATAAAACGCACCTAAACGACGTTTATGCAGACACATACTTCAAAGATGTGATTAACCCAAAACTTAACACGGATTGGGACAAACCATTTTCCAAATGGGTTTATACCCTTATGTTTCCAAAATGTCTCATAACAATGTGAGATGCATTTTCCAAATGGTTTATGAAATCAAATACACCAAAAATGCATATATCATGAATTAGACTTCATTTGTACAAAATCACCAAAAATGTATAAATCATGCTATTACTTATCAAGATATCCAGATCCCAAATATGGGCATTTTATGAGACTAAAACAAACCAAGTTTATCAAATATGAAAATTTATCAAAATACCAAACACATTGACAATTACCAAGTAAAACATATTTTTACTTCAAAATACTCATTTTGGCATGTACATAGTTTTCACAAAGCAACTTGAACTCACCTTGCTAGGTTAAGTTAAACCTAAATTTCAAACCCAAATCCTTAGCCTCCAAGAATGAAGCTTCCATTATCAACACATCATCTTCAACAATAAGCTAGGTTTCCAAACAACCCATTCCTTTAAGTCTAGAAATGAACCAACATCAAGTGTAACACTTTAGATCTACAAAGATCCTCATATCAAAGCTTGAAATATTCAAAAAAAACTTACCACTTTAGGATATTTAGACTCTCCACCCAAAACCAACCAAAGGAACCCATTAACTCTTCAAATCCAAGCTTCCAAATACCAAACCTCCATGTACCATTAGGATAGATCTACCATGGATGCTACAAATCTGATCTTCAAGCTCCTAAAAATCGCATCAAGAGAGAAAAGGGAAGTGGGAGAGAAATGAGAGAAGTGAAAAGGGAAGGTGGGAATGAGAAAACCCTAAAAATGGGATTTAAATCGTCCAAACCGTCCCTGCGGCCTTGGCCGCGACCTCAAGTCATGGGCCAAGCCGCGCGTGTCTCTATGCCACGGACCATAGTGAGTTGTGCGGGTTTATCCGCGGCTTGAAGCCGCGGGCTAAGCCGCGCGTGTCCCTATTTGTGCCTCCTCACGTCTTATGTTAAACCGTTCCCCGACCGCTTCTCTCGACTATCCGCTAACCGTTTTCCTTGGTCTGTCGTTAACCGTTCTTTTAGAATTTACGGGTGCTACGTCTATGCACAAGCTCATAAAGAAGAAGTTATTCATAACCCAATCATACTCGTACTTCTACTTTTCAAGAGATTCTATTCACAATTCCAAAGCATCATTTATGTCAAGTAAGTATGTATGAATGAAACCCTAGTTTTCTCATATCAAGGAAAAGCAATAATAAAGCAGTAATAACATGTATCTCAGTTATAAAATAGTTTAGAACACTCACAATCTAGGTTTTGACAAAAAAAACCTAAAAAAGTTGATAGAACCCTAGATTTTATGGAGATGAGGACTTGGTACTTGGAAAATCTTGAACTCTTCACAATAAATGCCTAAATACTAGTCTTAATCACCTCTTAAATGTCTCCAACAACCCAATGGTCGAAAGTAAAGAGAAGGGAGGCTTGGGAGGAAGCAAGTCGCCTTCAATGCTCTTAAAAACGTTTCTCCTAGAATTAGGAAATCTGAAAATGAGTTCAAATGGGTGAAAACCCGTTTTTAAGGGCCTGCAGGTGGTTCCGCGGCTTTGGGGTCGCGCCATAGGAAGCGCGTTTGGCCCTAGCCCCGAACTCCAACGAGTTCCGCGGCTTTGAGGCCGCGCAAGTCGCTGTCCTCCCCAAACTAAGTTCCCAATTCCCAGGCACAGGTTCTCAGTCTCGCGCGATGAGGCCTATAACAAATTTACTTAGGAGAAGTTTCAAGGATTCTAGCAGAGCTCGAGAGGTATAAGAATATATATTATATATAGATAAGCTTCGAACGAAAATGAAGATGTTACATAAAGCTTTGTGAGTTCATGGTTTGCGTGAATAAAATCATATCTTGACATACATATCAGGCATGTGTACTTTATAATAAAAAGTAAACGCTTTCTAAAAATTTTTAACACTGAAAAAAAAGAGGTCTCATATACTATATGGTCGGGTATGGGCCATTTAGCCACAGACACTCTCTGGGTTGATATACTTGTCTCAATTGATCACCCACTTTTCTGGGTCGTGTCTTATATTGGTTGTGACTTATTGGTTAAATGTCCACCCTTTAAAAAAAACCATAAAACTCTAGTATGAAATAACATGCCAGAGTTGTTTAAAACAAATAAACACATAACATGCAGTTTGTTATAAATAACATACATGTAAAATATATCGCAACATGTATGCAACTGAAATATCATGCATACGTACACATTATTAAACAAATTACATCATTCTCAAAAATAAGTTTATACACAGGTATGCATCCCATTGTAAGTCTCATGAAGACTCACCTGATGATGTAGGTTGCTTAGTGAAAGTTGTTGACTAGTAACCTCCAATCATCGAAAAACTAATATATCGGGTAAGGACTTTGAGCTCCAATTTCTCCCTCGTTTCTTCGGCGGGTTTTTTAAGTTTCTTGAACGAAAAATGTAGTCGGTTGTAATGGCTATATAAATATGGAATTATTTTGGCTTAATTGACTTGAGGAGCCAAGATAAGGCTTCAAAGCTCGACATCGTCCCATCCCTTTCAAATTTCAGATCTGGCACATTTATGAAACAAGTCTTTTTGGTTTGGACCTATTGGTGTCCAACATTGCCTCTGATGATATGCTTCACAAGCAAATGGGTCAATGACTAGATAGCCACGGTAAGATGGAAGGCTCACGATATCGTTATCATCAATTAATGGGACTTGGCCGGAAAGTGTTCTTGCCTCTATCATTAGCTCGAGTAGTCCCCGTTTCTGGTGTTTTAGTCACCTTTCAATGGCTCCCTTAATTATGTGCGAGGAATTGCCCTATTGAGTAATGGGAACCGGGCTAGTCCCACACACCACTTTAGGGGGCGGGGGTGAAGGGGGGGTTTACATGCATTCTTAGGATCATGCTAGTGAGTTGTGCTTGCTGGGAAAGGACATTTTTCTTTATCGAAATTCTCTCATGTCTTTAGGGGGGGCAACTCAGCAATTTACATTTGCCCCCTGGTTTAAGAGTTTTTGTCAAATTTACACTTTTCACCCATGTCTTGACTTTTTCTTTCACTTTTAGTCCAATTTTGTCAGGATCGGATTCTTAACAAGAATAATGAAACTTAGAAACAATATTAAAGAAGTTGCGGAAAAACACTTTTGTTAGAGCATAAATATGTTGGATACAAGATCAAGAAGACTGAAGGTCAAAGTTCAAGAAAGTCAAAGCTGAAGAAAGTCAACTTTCATCAAAGTCAAAGTCTTTTGTAATAAAAGTCAAAGTGTTTGTATTTGTTTAGTTTCCTTGTTTTAGTTGTAAGTATAAATAGTTTCTTTTCCTTTGTATTTTAGTGTTAACAAACAGAAGTGGTATTCGGTTGTATTTTAGAGAGAGAATACGTTTAGAGAGAGAGGGAGTTCTAGAGAGAGAAAGTTGTATTCTTGAATTTGAAAGTGAAATCAAACAGGTAATTGGATCAATCTTGTTTGTTTTTATTAATTGTTTGTGATTAGAAACTAGATTTCAGGGACACACAATTGGTATCAGAGCAGATCCAAATCGAAAAATCAAGAAAATTCAAAAGTTCGTATCTGTGTTCTTGAGCGAAAAATCAAATCCGAGTTTTAGTGCGTTTTTGGAGTTGTAATCGATTAGATTTTGTTCAGATAGCATAATCGATTGAGTCTGTATAGGAGATTTCAAGAAATGCACTGTATTTTATCGTTAATTTTGATTTTAGTCGTGTTCGAAGTTCACGAGTCCTGTGCACTGTAATTAAGTCAATTTGTACATTTTTGTGGATTTGATCGAAATTAGTTGTTAAGTTTGTGTTCTAGTTGTTTAGACGAATGAATTGTCAAAGTTGAGTGTTGAAATTCTAGGCCTAAATGAGTTTTTAGTGTTATTTTGATCGATTTTAGAAGTTTGCGTTTCATTCATCAAGGTTTACGGGTCATTCAAGATTTGCGTTTGTTCTTCAGAGGTTTACGTTTCATTCATTGAGAAAGTTCAGAATCGAGAAGTAAGGTTTGCGTGTTAAATCAAACGCAAAGTGAATTTTCAGTCTTCTATGAGAAACGAGAAGTGGTTTTGCGTTTTTATTGATAAACGCAAAGTAGAAGTGTGAGCTCAGAGACAAATTGTGGTTTGCGTTTGCATCTAGAAACGCAAAGTATATCTTGCGTTTGTAACGAGAAACGTAAAGTGTGGTTTGCGCTTGCAACTAGAAACGCGAAGTGTATCTTGCGTCTGCAACGTGAAACGCAAAGTAGAAGTTTGCGATTCCTGTGTGAAGCGCAAAGTGTGGAGGACTTAGACAATTTTTTCAAAATAGTAATATCGCCTTTAATAGTGAAAAAATTTTCTCTAGGGGGGCTGCCCCTCGACCCCGCAAGGGCGTTGCCCCTTGACCCCACCCGCTAACCGGGTAGCGGGAACCCCGTGCTAAGTTTGCGAAGGGGGACATATTTCTGGTTGTGATCAAAATTTCTGATTTTATATTTCAAGTTTTCTGTATTTTCTTGATTGTTTCATTTGGACTAACGATCAGTTTCTAGTTTCTTATTACATATATTTTTCAAACAGGTTTTATCAAGATGACTTCTAAAGATGCACTTTCCATTGGCACTGATGTCAAGCCTCCTGTTCTGTTCAAAGGAGAGTACGAACAGTGGAAAGACAGATTCCTTGATTTTATAGACAAACATGCAAATTGAGAGAATATTATGTTGTCAATCACAGAAGGTCCTATGGTACCAATCACGGTTCAAATACCTGATGATGACTCGTCTGATAGTGAAGATGGTACCGAGGAAAGAGATCAAAAGATGAAAACAGTGGCATTGGATATCTCTCGGTATTCTGAAGAACAGAAAAGCCGATACAAAGCAGATAAACAAGCAAGATCCTTACTTCTTCAAAGTATCCCGAATGACATCTACATCAAAATAGACAACTACAAGGGAAATGCTAAGAAGATGTGGGATCAGTTGCAAAAAATGATGATGGGATCCAAGGTCGGGAATCAGATGAAAGTGGCTAATTGCATCAACAGTTATGAGGAATTCAAAGCCAAAGAGAATAAAAGCTTAGAAGATACTTATGAACGGTTTGTCTTGCTTCTGAATGAGTTGTCCAAGAATAAGGTGAAAAAGAAGCAACTTGAGAACAATGTCAAATTCCTGAGCATCCTACAACCAGAATGGAAGAAGCATACACGTAGGATGAAACAGATGAAGGATCTGAATGACATACCGTTACATGAGGTATATGAGACTCTGAAGCAAAATGAGGAAGAAGTGGAAGAGAAAAGAGCTGAGAAAAAGAAGGCTGAAAAGGTTCCTGATCCGATTGCATTGGTAGCCGGAGAGAAAAAGAAAGAAAAGAAAGAGAAGAAGAAAAAGAAGAAAGTGATTACAAGTTCTGAGTCTGAATCTGAATCAGATGGTGATGATGGAGAAAGCCTCAAACAGGCTATGTTGCTATTGACCCGTGCATTCCAGAAAAAGTTTTACAAGAAGTCGGGATCTAACTCACAAAGGTACTCTTCATCAAGTTCCAAGAATCATGAGCACCGAGAAAGGGTGGAAGGAAAGAGATACAAAGAGAACAGATATGTTGAAAAAAAACCTGATGAAAGGAAGAAGTTCGTGAATGACTACACTGTTGTAGAAAATCCAGCAAGTGATTCAGTCAAATGTTACAACTGTGGCAAGATTGGTCATTTTGCAAAAGATTGTAGAAAGCCAAAAGTTCGCAATTCTCAGTATTATCAGAACAAACTACTTTTGGCAAAACAGCAAGAAGCAGGAATAGCTTTAATGGCTGAGGATGAATTTTGGTTGGATCATTCCGAAGGTGAAGATGAGGAGAAGGAAGAAACAGCTCATCTCTGTCTCATGGGCAAAGAAGTAAAGTATGACGAGTCCGATGATGAGACATCTGATGAGGTATTAAATTTAACTGAAAAAGATTTTGTAACAAAAATGGAAGCTATGATGGTTGAGCTTAATGATCTTCAAGTAAAACTGAAGAAAGAAAAAGACAGAGTTGCTAAAAGAAACAATAAGATATTTGAACTCAATAAGTCGTTTATTGGGAACAAAGATCTGATTGATTCTTTACGCAATTATGCTTCTGATTCTAAATCTAAAGTAGATTGTTTTGAAAAGAAGATTTCTGACTTTGAAGTTAAAGTTTCTAAATATGAGTTTGAGAAGAAAGAATCTGCACTAACTGTTCATAAACTACAGGTTGAAAACAATCTTTTGAATAAGAAGGTAAATGGTCTGGAAGCCAAACTTTATGCGAGAGGCCAAACAGATCAAACCATTTTTCTCAATGCACCTGATGAAGAGGCTGATGTTAAGGGAAAATGGGGACTTGGCTTTAAAAACCCCCATTACTTAAAGAAAGCCATCAGAAAACAACCAGCATTATATAATTTTGATTTTCTTGCTTGTGCTGGTAAACATACTCATTTAAAACCCAAATTTGTTACCAAATTACCGGAAGAAGTTGAGGCCAAAGAAACTGAAAATAGAAAGAATGTTCAGAAAATGCAACTACCATTTAACTATGCAAAGTTAAATGATAGTTATCTTTCAGAAACACCAAAAGTTCTTTCAAACGATTATTTTGCTAGTTATTCGATTTCTGAGGTGAAGGCAAAACCTGCAATTGCAAAGGTTTATGTTCCTCCACTCATTCTTGAAAGCAAAATAGTTAAGTTGGAAAATGTTTTATCTGATGAAAAACTTTTGGTTGATATTCAACAAAGTGTATTTTCTACTGTATTAAAGAACACGATTTTTCAATCTACATCTACAAAGTGTTCTAAAGTTTCTAAGGCACCTCAAACTTCGTCTGATAATTTTTATGACTTATTTGAGTCTGCAAAAGATTTTCTTAATTTTGATGATGGGTGCATAGACGAAATTGATATGTTTGACTTTAATGCTATTCTTCCTGATCATTCTACTTGTCTTACAAATGAAAAGGCGTTACCAAGTGTTCTTAAAACTGCTAAATCATCAACTAAAGTTGGTGAATCGATTTCTGTAACTGCTGATTATTATTCTCAAGGTAAGAAACATAAGAAACAGCGATTACAGAAACAGAAACACATTGGTACACAAAAGAAAAACTCAGTCTCAGAAATCTGCTTTTCCTAATAAATCTACATCTTATGTTTTAGATATAAGCAAGAAAAGGTCGAAAGCTCGAACTGAATGGCGACCAAAAAGGAAGGATGATGAGAAAGCTGAATCAGTTTCTGATAACTCTTGTAATAGATCAGTTAGTAGTGATACTGATGTAGTTGATCAATTTGCTTCAAATAAACAAAACCTTGTAACTTCTTACAAGCGGTATTCAATAAAGCAATTGATTCAATTATCTCCTATTTCTACTACATCTTATCATTATCGGAGAAATGATTTTGCTTACTCTCATAATTCTTCTGATTGGTTCGGATCTTATCATGTGTATTCTTCGAGATCAAATATTTTTAAAGGTTTTCAAAAGAACAGAGGGTCCATTTTCAAATGGATACCAAATTCTTATGCTAATCTGTTAGGACCCGTTTGTAAATGGGTACCTAAAGTTATTGTTTCCTGATTTCTCTTGCAGACCCGGCATATGTGGTACTTGGACAGTGGATGTTCCAAACATATGACTGGGCAAAAAGCTTTATTGTCTAACTATACAGAGAAATTCAGTGGAAATGTCAGATTTGGAAACGATCAGCTTTCACCTATCTTAGGATATGGTGACATTATTCAAGACAACATAACGATCAGTAAAGTGAGTTATGTCGAAGGCTTGGGGCACAACTTATTCAGCATTGGTCAATTCTGTGATAAAAGGTTTGAGGTCAACTTCAAAGCTAAGAGATGTTCGGTTCGTACGGAAGATGGCAATGAACTCTTAGTCGGAAATCGAAAGACAACCCTCTATACCATTAATCTTTCAAAGGTACAAAATGACAATCAAGTTTGCTTGATGACAAAGGCTTCTTTGCAGCAAAGTTGGCTCTGGCACAGACGTTTATCTCACTTGAACTTTCGTTATATCAACAAGCTGGTTAGTGGAAAATTGGTAAAAGGACTTCCTGAGCTGAAATACGAGAAAGAACACTTATGTGCTGCATGTGAGAAGGGTAAGATGAATAGAGCTCCGCATAAACCGAAGCCTGAACCAAGCACTAGTTCTCCGTTAGAATTATTACATATGGATTTGTGTGGTCCAATGATAACTCAGAGTTTGGGTGGAATGAAATACGTGTTGGTTATTGTGGACGATTACTCAAGATACACGTGGGTCAAATTTCTTCGATCAAAAGATGAGACGCCGAAAGTTCTCATTACATTCTTAAAGACGATCCAGGTGAAAATGCAGCGACAAGTCAAGTTTATTCGAACGGACAACGGCACAGAGTTCAAAAACCAGATAGTTGAAGAATATCTCGAATCGGTCGGGATATCACATCAGTACTCTGATGCTCGTACGCCTGAACAAAATGGAGTAGTCGAAAGGCGAAATCGGACGCTAGTCGAGGTCGCTCGTACTATTCTTAGCCAATCCGATCTACCTCTATTCTTGTGGGCAGAAGCTGTGTCGACTGCATGTCATACGCAAAATCGGTCCATGATACACCGCCGTTTTCAAAAGACTCCATATGAGCTGATCAACAACAGAACACCAACAATCAAGTATTTTCACATATTTGGGTGTAAATGTTTTGTGCTTAACGACAGAGAGAGTCTGAATAAATTCAGTGCTAAGGCGGACAAGGGTATCTTCATTGGTTATTCTTCCACATCTACAGCATACCGTGTTTATCTGAAGGAGTCAAAGACAGTTGTCGAGAGCGTTAATGTAACATTCGATGAAGATATGGCTTCTGAACAACTCAGTTCAGAACCCGTTATCACTGGAATATTAGCTTCTGGGCAAATCAGTCTAGAACCTGCTTCTACAGTCAATAATTCGAATAATGCTTCTACATCTATTTCACATTTAACTGATTTAGATTTGTTATTTGAATTCTTTTATGATGAGTTTCTAGGTTCTAATATACCTAAATCTGTTGTGACTGACAGGTCTGAAGATACAAGTTGCAATCATCCAGTCACTTCAGATGTCATAATTGAACAAGCATCTCCCGTTCAGTCAGAAACTCATGTTCCATTGATTACTCCTATAGTTGAAGATATACAAGTAAATGCCGAGCCAGAAGTAACTGTTTCAGTTGGGTGTAATACATTGTCTACTCAACAGCCAGAGTCTGCTGTTCCAACTGATACTTCTGCATCTGAAGCTTCAACTGCAAATCCTCCCCCTATTATTCAAACTGAAGAGTCTGATAGTGGATTTCTAGATGATGATCATATTCAATCAGTATCTACTCCACTTCCTCATGAGCATCGCTGGACCAAAGATCATCCATTACATCAAGTAATTGGAGATTTTCACAAGCCTGTACAAACGAGGTCAGCGACTCTTAATCAATATATGCATGACTCATTCCTCAGTAAGATTGAGCCAATGCGAGTATCTGAGGCTCTTGCTGATTCAGACTGGGTATCTGCTATGCAAGAAGAGATCAATCAGTTTGAAGCCCTAAAGGTTTGGAGATTTGTTCCAAAACCATAAGGTAAAATAGTGATAGGAACTAAATGGGTATTCAAAAATAAAAAGGATGAAGATGGTATCGTCATAAGGAACAAAGCTAGACTTGTTGCCAAAGGTTACCGACAAGAGGAAGGCATAGACTACGATGAGACGTATGCTCCAGTAGCGTGTATAGAAGCAATTCGCATGTTTCTAGCCTACGCAGCTCATAAGAATTTCACAGTCTTTCAGATGGATGTGAAAACAGCCTTTCTGAATGGCATTCTTAAAGAGGAAGTGTACGTGTCTCAACCAGAAGGGTTCGTCAATCCTGAGAAGCCAGATCATGTTTATATCTTGGACAAATCCCTCTATGGTTTAAAACAAGCCCCTCGAGCATGGTATGACGTTTTATCTAAATTTTTGGTCAAGTCCGGTTTTTCCAAAGGTAAGATTGATACTACTTTATTCATCAAGAAAGAAAAAGCTGATATTATTCTTATTCAAATATATGTTGATGATATAATATTTGGTTCTACTAATCCAAAATTTTGCAAAAACTTTTCTAACCTCATGGTGTCACGTTTTCAAATGAGTATGATGGAGAGATGAATTTCTTTCTCGGATTACAAGTTAAGCAGTTTTCTACGGGGATTTTCATTAACCAATCTAAGTACATTTTGGATATTCTTCGGAAGTTCAATATGGAAAATTGTAAACCAATTGGAACCCCGATGGAACCAGGTACTAAAATTAGCACTGATCCTTCGGGTAAAAGTGTTGATGTTAGAACTTATAGAGGTATGATAGGATCGTTAATGTATCTTACATCTAGTAGACCAGATATTATGTTTTCAACATGCTTATGTTCTAGATATCAGGCTGCTCCTAAAGAATCCCATTTGGCTGTTGTCAAACGGATTTTTAGATATCTGAAGGGGACTGCAGACCTTGGTCTGTGGTATCCTAAGGATACTGGGTTTCAACTGACTGCCTATTCAGATACAGATCATGCAAGTTGCATGTTGGACAGAAAGAGTACTTCAGGTCACGTTCAATTTCTTGGAGACAAGCTTGTTAGCTGGGCATCAAAGAAACAATTATGCGTTTTCACATCGACTGCTGAAGCAGAGTATGTAGCTGCTGCCAGTTGCTGCTCTCAAGTCCTGTGGATGCGAACACAGCTACGAGACTATGGTTTCAAGTTTGATAAAATTCCAGTATATTGTGACTCGAAGAGTGCAATCGCGATATCTGCTAATCCTGTCCAGCATACGAAAACCAAACACATTGATGTCAGGTATCATTTTATTAAAGATAATGTAGAAAAAAGAACAATTGAACTTTATTTTGTAAAAACAGATTATCAACTTGCAGATTTATTTACCAAACCCTTAGATGAAAAGAGATTTAATTTTCTTGTCTCTAAGCTTGGTATGTTAAATCTTAAGACATAATCGGTTGTTACCTAATAAAGTTATGCATTGTTATTTTTCATCATTTTCTTTATCATTATTTTTGAAGGATATCTGCACTTTAATTGTTTGCTCATGATCTCAGGGGGAGTAGGAGAAGATTTTAGATGATCTACATTCATTTGAGGGGGAGCATAACTAATTTCTACATTTTACTTAAATGACAAAATTTTTGTGATGCATGATTTTAGGGGGAGCATATAAGCCAAGTCAAAAGGAGTAAGACTATGATTTCTGATTATTTCAAATCAGAACTCGTACTTTAATTGTTTTACTGCTTTATGTCTTTTACTTTCGAATAAATTTGTGAATAAAGTTGCTTTGACTAGACTTTGAGACTTGTACAGGATGAGAGAAGCTGACAAGATCATATCTTAATGACTTCAGCTTGACTTCATGAGATTTAAGATTGCGCGAAAAGGTAAATTTCTTATCTTAATCTCAAATATATCTGAAAGAAGGACAACTTTCAGATATAGAAAACATGTTCTTAAATGTTCAAACCACTTCTCGAATTTTAAATAGATTTTATAATTTGGAAGTGTGATTTTAAATGTTTTCATTTTATTTTTTGTGCTTCATTGATAAACAAACCGTGTGTTATCAAAAGATTAATACTTGTGTATTGTCTTTTCTATATACTTTCAAGTATTCACACACATCGGTTTGACTTTGTTCAAAATGATCTTACCATGTCTCATATTGTAACCAATTTTTTTTCGATGGTAAGACACCCTGCTTGTACTTCAAAGAATTTTGAGCGATATTTCATTTCGAAACATCATTTCAAGAAAGTCTATATTTTGTTTCGTATGGACAATATCCGTTATTCTTGACCATAAGCTTTGATTGCTATATCATTCATTTCTGATCATTTTCATACAATGTCAGATTTTCAAACAAGTCTTTTGTATTCATTTTCATTCATTCAATATACTTGTTTGAAAATACTTCAATGTTTTAAAATGCTCAAATCTTCATGATTATATTTTATGAGCATACATTCGTCTGACATTTGTATATGAGCTTTAACTGCTATAGTTAAACCAGTTGAGCAACAAATGCTTTCTAGGATTATATGGGTTCTTTGTGCTAGGACTTAAATGAACTTCTATGATATCACGTTAACCAGTGATTTCTACCCAAGAAGTTAATCCTTTAGTGATTGAGTGTGAGGAGTTAAAAAGAAATGAGTGTGGGTCTGATGAGGTAAAATGTAAAGGAGAGTTTGGGTAGTAGTGAGCTTAATGATCAAAAGAAAGAGGGTGTGAGAACAGAGTAAAAGAATATCAAACTCTGCACCAACTACTTTCTGAGTCGGGCAGCCACATTACTAGCGTTTCACAACTCTTTGGTGAACGTTATTGAAATAGACAACTAGCCCATGCCAACTCTTGTTAAAACCCCACCAACCACTCATTTTCTTCTTAAAAAGGAAATGTTTCATATTTTTCTGGGGACGCAGCATATTATTTATCTGGTTTTTCATTTGGAAAATCTGGATATTGAAAAAGAATGAAGTCTGCCTCACCTTCGCACTTCAATCATGCACATTGAGTCTGTGTTTATCTAATGTTGTCTCAGTGGTTTACACTATGTTGAGCCTTAAAAAGCAACTATTCGTGATTAATTCTTTCTACACATGCACGAACACACAAGGAATTTGTTTCTTTGTCATAACATTCATAGAAATTGCCTTTGTGGTATTTCGATGATTGGATGGAAGCCCTGGGGGAGTGAACATCAAAAAGCTCCTTTATATTGTGTATCCGTTACACACAGTGACTTCGTGTTACGGACAGGCATTTTAACTGATTCATTTGTTGATTCAGGAGTTACATGTTCTTATTTTGTCTGGATTTGCAAAGATCTAGATGAATACTTGGTTATGGATCACAGAATCAGAGGCTCAGTTTGACAGATCAGAATGGTTAAAGACATTTCTTGGGAGAAAAGTTTTGATGATATAGATACTCAAATCATCAAAAAGGGGGAGATGGTATCAAGAAATGATAAAGTTTTGAGAGATGAATTTTTAAAGAAATGTCCATGTCAGAAGATTCAAAGTAAAGATTTGAAAAAGATCAAAAAATTTCTGAAGATGTACGGATTTCACTGAAATTTTTTTTGGAAATTATTTGCTGAAGCAAGTTGAGATGATTCTGAAGATATTTTCTTTCCTAAGTTTGAAAGAATTAATCATTTGAAGACAGTTCTGGAAAGAATGATGTTAAAGAAAAAGGGGAGATTATTTTGACAGAGGTTAAAGTGAAGACTGAATTGCTAGATCTTTCAATAGTGATCTTGAATCCAAAGGGGGAGATTGTTAAAGCATAAATATGTTGGATACAAGATCAAGAAGACTGAAGGTCAAAGTTCAAGAAAGTCAAAGTTGAAGAAAGTCAACTTTCATCAAAGTCAAAGTCTTTTGTAATAAAAGTCAAAGTGTTTGTATTTGTTTAGTTTCCTTGTTTTAGTTGTAAATATAAATAGTTTCTTTTCCTTTGTATTTTAGTGTTAACAAACAGAAGTGGTATTCAGTTGTATTTTAGAGAGAGAGTACGTTTAGAGAGAGAGAGAGAGAGAGAGAGTTCTAGAGAGAGAAAGTTGTATTCTTGAATTTGAAAGTGAAATCAAACAGGTAATTGGATCAATCTTGTTTGTTTTTATTAATTGTTTGTGATTAGAAACTAGATTTCAGGGACACACAACTTTAATATTCAAACTATCAATGTAACAGTAAAATAGAAATCACAACTTGTAAACTTTATTGAATGATTAAAGTTACAAGCTTTCAAACAAAACCTCAATCTTGATGAACAGGCTCACCAAGACGAATTCTACTTCTCTAGAATTAGGATTGTAAACCTTGAGGTTAATTCTCTCTCTAAACAAAAACTTAGAATTAATTACTCATCTATCAAACTATTCAATACTATATAAACAAAGATTGAATACAAGATAATTACAAAACATAAAAGATCTTCAGTATATTCTTCTATAATTATCTTCAACCTTCCATGATTATCTTCAGCCTTGATCTGCACGTATCTTGATTATCACATAAGCAGTATTAAGTCATAGCAGCATTAATACTCTGAGCAGTACTAATCTTCACCAGCAGCATTAACCCTTTGAGCAGTATTAATATCCAGCAGTACTAACTCTCCAAGCAGTACTAACTATTAAAGTAGCAGCACTAACTCTTTAAGCAGTATTAATTCTACTAGCAGTAGTAATCTTGATAGCCTGGCAGTAGTAATCACTTAGACAAATCTACCGTTCCCAACAAATTTCAAATTCATGATTGTTATTATTATTACCAAAAAATATGTAACACCCGTAATTTTCCCTAAAGATCGGTTTATCACCAGCTAAGGAAATCAGTCAGCGATCGACCGAACGAATAGGTCGGTGAGCGGTTTAGCACGAGAAGTGGGAAGGGACTCCAGTGACACGCGCAACTTAGCCCGCGGCCTCAAAGCCGCGGCTAAACCCGCGTAACCCACTGTGGTGCGCAGCTTTGTAGCATGCGCGGCTTGGCCCGCGACTTCAAGGTCGCGGCCAAGGCCGCGGGAGTCATCTGGTCGATTTTAAACCCAGGTTCTAGGGTTTTCTCTCATTAGCCACCATCTCTATTTCTATCCTCTCCACTTGGCGATTTTGAGAGCTTTAATATCAGTTTGCGAAGCATCCATGGTGGATTCTTCATAAAGGAGTATGTAAGTTCGATGTTTGGGGAGCTCGGGTTGAAGAGTTGGATTAGGTGTTCTCGGAAGGTCTCGTCATCTCTAGTGGTAAACTTCTTTGATTTAAGGTTATAAATGCTCCATTGATGGTTTCTTAGTGTTTGGTTTCTCAAATCTCGGGTTTGGTAAGTTTTGGAGAAAACTAGGGTTTTGATCTCGTTTGGGGTTTTTGGTATATTGTTTGGGGGGAAATGCTTCTAAATGGTTGAGTATGGGTATTTATGGTTTGTAATGTTTGGATCTAGGTTTTGGAAGTTTCCGGCTTGAGGATTCAAATGGCCTTCAAAAGAGCTCGTTGGGTGAAATCTAGATTTAGCCTAAATCTAGCAAGGTGAGTTCAAGTTGATTTGTGAAAACGGTGTACACGCCAAAATGTCTATTTTTAAACATTTATGTGTTTACATGAAATTATCAACTGTTGGGTTATTTGGTAACTTTTGTTTACTTAAAGTGTTTTGTTGGGTCATCTGAAGATTTGAAGATGACCTCCTGATCTTCCATCTTATATCATCCTACTTAGAATATGTTTGAGGTTCTTTTAGCAAGCTTGGTTTCTATACAAATGTTCGGTGAAGTCGAAGATCAGTCGAAGAAGACAAAGAAGAAGTACATCTCTCAAAGCGGATTGAAGATAGTCTCCTCAGCCTAAAGCCAAGCATGCCCAAGTGATCAACACCATCGGCCAGGATGATGTCAATCACATATCTCTCAGGAGTATGAAGGTGTCCTCACACCTTCAGGAGCCGAAGATCTCTTAGGTCTTCGGCAGCCGATGGTCTCATCTCTCTTTAGAGTATGAAGGTGTTCTCACATCTTCAAGGAGCAGCCGAAGATCTCTCAAGCCTTCGGTAGCCGATGATCTCTCCTTAAAGTATGAAGGTGTTCTCACGTCTTCAGGAGTCGAAGATCTTTCAAGTCTTCGGCAGTCTATGCTTAAGGATTTCTTTCAAACACATTGTACTTTTCTGACAAAGTATATTGTGATATATTGCATTGACGTGGACCTCATCTGGAGATCAGATAAAGTAAGTTTTGTCTACTACACCATTTTAAGGAAAGATCTCTACCATCCTCTCTGCAGGTCAACACTTCAAGCCAAAACACCTCAAGACAAAAGGTACATCCTGTACCTTGCTGAAGACCTGTGTCCATCCTTTGCTCAACAGGTGTCCCATGCATTTAATACATGAGGCACTACAAATATGGAGGAGGGTTCAACATGCAAGATCACCAGCTCTCAAGCATTCAAGCTCTCTAAGTGCACTGGCATTCTCTCTCTAAGAAGTTCTTATTGTTTTCTAAGTGTTTTACAATTGTTCTTCATTTCTCTTTGTGTAAGATTGTTTGAATAGATTTCATCTATTCTCTTCCGCAACAATCAAAAGTTTTCTATGTGTAATTCTTGATTTCAAATCAATAAGAATTAAATTAAGTGAAAAACTGTGTGTATTGTATTCAACCCTCCTTCTACAATACTTCTTTTATTTACTTACTGCTATTTGGGACCAACAAGTGGTATCAGAGCGGTTTAGTTTAACCCAATAAACTAGATCCATGATGGCAGCCTCTTCTTCTTCTTTGAAAAATGATTCTTCTCAAAACTTCACTATTGTTTCATACGACAATGGCTCTATAGCCAAACCACCAAGGTTTAACCCCAATAACTTCTTCTTGTGGAAAAGTCGTATGATACTCTTTCTAGAAGGAGTTGACAGCAGATATCCAACTATTTTACATGAAGGTCCTTTTATTCCTAGAGTTTGGGACGGATATAATGTAGACAAAGGAAAAGCTGATGAGGACTCTTCTGAAGAAGAAAGAACTCCAGCTACTGGGAGATACATTCTAAAGGACCCCAGTAAATACAATGATGAAGACAGACGTCTTATAGCTCTTGATACTAAAGTCAGAGCCATCATTGCCCTCTCTCTGCCTGATGAGGTCTATCATTCTCTCGTTAACCTTTCTACTGCAAAAGAAATGTGGTCCACTCTGTGTGTTCTTTATGAAGGTACGTCTGAGGTGAAAAAGAGCAAAAAGATTGCTCTTGTAATAAAGTATGAACTCTTCTCTCATGAGAAGGGTGAGTCTCTCTCAGAATACTACAATCGCTTTAACAGTCTTCTCAATGATCTTAAACTTGTGGGTCGCATATATGATAATGAGGAAGTCTTGTGCAAGTTCATGGACTGTCTTCCTGAGTTTTAGGAAAACATCTGTACTTGTATCAAGTCTACCAAAGATCTTGACTCTATGCCTCTCACTGCCTTGTATGGCACCCTCTTCAACTATGAGCAGACTAAACTGCTTAGGAAGTCATTCACAAAAGACATCAAAGGCTCTTCTCTAGCCCTTGTCGGTGAATCTTCCAAAAGTACTGTGTGTGTCCCTAGGAACACCTATCCTTCTGACTCTGACAACGATAGTCAAGAGGACCCCAATGACCCTTCAGAAGGCTATCTCAGTGAGGCTGATGATGAAGGAGAGAAGACCTCTTTGGCTCAACTGTCAGATGGTGTTGCCATGTTGGCTGGCTTTTCTAAAGGCAAACCTCGCTTCTCTTCTGGAAAATCCAGGTTTTCTAGAAAACCCTCCTCTACTCTTTCAAAAATTGCTTCCTCTGACAAATCAAATGAGGAATGTTACAGGTGTGGGAGGAAGGGACACTTTGCTTCTGAATGCAGAAGAAGGTCCTTTGATAAGTCTAGACGGCCCTCCTCTAACCGTACATCCTCTAGGTCTGTCAGAACCAAGTCTGATTCCTACCAACCTTCCTTTCAAAAATCAAACTCGTCTGTTCCTTCAAACTCTGACCGTGCTGAAAAGTACAAGGCCAAATACAAGAGAGAGAAGGAAAGGAATGCTCTTCTATCCAACAAAGGAAAAGGTCTTCTTGCCGAATCTCATGGTTGGGCAGATGAACCAACTTCCGAAAGTGACAAGGAAATGGCCAACCTTTGCTTTATGGCTAAAATAGATGATGCTGATGATGGTGAAACCTCTTCCACCTCCATGGCTCTTGTGTCTGCTGAGTGCTCTACCTCATCCACTCAGGTACATCCATTTTTCTCTCTCTCTGATGCTGAGAAAATTGAAGCCTTTGACTCTTTGACCATTGACTTCTATGAAGCCAAGGATGCAAAGAAGAAGGCAAATGCTCAGATAAAATCTCTTTCTTCTCAACTGCAAATCTGTCTTTCTCAACTAAAACACTTTGATAAAATCAAGGCTGAGCTTGAAGATTTGAAAACTATAAATTTTACTCTTGCTAAAGAGAAAAATAAACTTCTTAAAAAGTTTAAAAGGGAACAAGAAACTGTGAAAAAGTGGACAAGCTCGTCCAAAAATTTAGAAAGGATTTTTCAGGATCAAATATCTTGTGATGACAAGTCTCGACTAGGCTTCGGGAAATATGACCTTGAACCTCCTTCTGACACTCATGCTCCTTTCTCTCTTCCCTCATTCTATGAATCCTCTGAAGAGAACTTTGATGACTCTGAACCTCTGGACTCCTCTAATTTCCCTAAAGATCTCAAGTTTGGAAAGTTTATCAAAGCTAAGAGCATTGACTCACCTAATGAGAGTGAGGAAGCACAAGACTCAAATGACCCTTCTAAACCAATTATTGAGTCTATGTGTTCCTTAAAAATAAACGAGCCTTCCTCTTCTGAACCCAAACCTTCCAAAGTTTCTAAGCCTTCTTCAAACAAAGTCTCTTTCTCTAAAAAGGGAAAATATGTTGCCAATCTTCCTCCCCAAAAAAAACTTCCCAAGAAAAACTCAAAGAAACCATCTTCTCTTCCAATCCCCAGAGCTGTGATGTTAAATAAGCTAAATTCCAAGACACCCTCTTCTATTCCTTCAACTGACTCTGGCAAAGGTATCTTGGGTCCTAAGCCTGTTGACTATCCTCTAACCTCTAAGGCCATGAAAGTCAATGTGACCAGTCATCACAAGGAATCTGGTCAAAGCTCCAAAAAGGTTTTTACATATAGAAAATGTTATAACTGTGGTAATACCTCTCACCTTGCTAAGAATTGTCCTCTGGAGAGAATTGATAAAAATGCTTCCAAGGATACTTCTTCTCCTTCTAACTCAAAAGGACCCATCTCCAAATGGGTACCAAAGAACTGATTTTCTTGTGATTGCAGGGTCTAGGGCACCAACAAATCTGGTATCTCGACAGCGGGTGCTCAAGACATATGACCGGCAACAAATCTCTTCTTATTGACTTCGTGCCTACCAAAGGTCCTTCTGTCACCTTTGGTGATAACTCTAAAGGAAGAACTAAAGGTTATGGAACACTCTCAAATGGTTCCATCACCTTTAATAAAGTACCTTATGTTGAAGGCTTGATGCACAATCTTCTAAGCATAAGCCAACCGTGTGATCTGGGGTACAAGGTGATGTTTGAATTATCTTCATGCATCATTTTCAACGAAAAGATGGAAACCGTACTCTCTGGCTACCGCAAAGAGAATGTCTATGTCATAGACATGGGACATAGCTCATCCTTCGGAACAAACATTTGCTTTGTCTCTGAAAACTATGCTAAAAGATGCTGGCTCTGGCACAAGCGTCTCTCTCATCTAAACTTCAAGACTTTGAATGTCCTTTCAAACCAGGAGCTTGTCACGGGCATGCCAAAGTTGTCCTTTGTGAAAGAAAAGTTGTGTGCTGCATGTGAGAAAGGGAAACTCACAAAATCTTCCTTCAAGTCCAAGCAATGCTTCTCCATCACTCAGCCTCTTCAGATGCTCCACATGGATCTGTGTGGACCAGTCAGTACTCCAAGCCTTGGTGGTAGAAGGTACATTCTGGTTATTATTGATGAATTCACTCGTTACACTTGGGTATTTTTTCTCAGGTATAAAAGTGACACTACTGAAGAAATCATAAAGTTCATCAAAAAGTCTGAAGTGTTGAATGGGCAGCTGGTAAGAAGTGACAACGGAACAGAATTCAAGAACAATATGTTGGATGACTTTTTCAATGAAAAAGGCATCTCTCAGAACTTCTCTGCCGTCAGAACTCCACAACAGAATGGTGTAGTGGAGAGAAAGAACAGAACGCTATGTGAAGCTGCCCGATCCATGTTGAGTGAATCTCACCTCCCTATCTACTTTTGGGCCGAAGCAATCAACACTGCATGCTTTACCCAAAATAGGTCCATCATTGTGAAAAGACACAATAAGACTCCTTATGAAGTCTTTTATGGTAGAAAACCCAACATTGGTTTTCTTCATGTCTTTGGGTGTGTCTGCTACATTCTCAATGATAGAGAAAATTTGGGAAAATTTGATCCCAAAGCTGACGAAGGAATCTTCGTGGGATATTCTCTCACTTCCAAAGCTTTCAGAGTCTACAACCTCCGAAGGAAGTGTATTGATGAATCCATCCATGTCAAGTTTGATGACCTCAAGATATCATCACTCTCTTGTGATGATGAAGAATTGAACAGATGGATATCCTCCTGTGTTGGTGATGGTCCTCTTCCAACATCGTCAGACATTCCCTACACAATTCCCACTTCTCTCTACCAAAACAATGAACCCTCTACATCTCACAACCCCTCCTCTCATCAAGAGGATGATCCTCAGCCTACCCAACCTCAACATACACTCCAAATCATCCCAGTCTCTCAATCTGACATTCATTCCTCACCTATACAAGCCGATCTTCCATCCATCTCTCCTCGAAATTTCCCTTCCAACTCTCCTCTACAAATCTCTTACCCTCCTCCTTTACCTCCAGCCCTAAAATGGACAAAAGATCACCCCATTGATCAAATCATTGGTGATCAACAAGCTAGTGTACAGACTCGAAGAGGTGTTGGTAACATCTGTCTCTATGTGAACTTCCTCTCTCTCATTGAACCAAAGAAAGTTGACGAAGCTCTAGCTGATCCATGTTGGATCACTGCCATGCAAGAAGAACTTTCTCAGTTCGAAAGGAACAAAGTCTGGAGATTGGTTCCTCGTCCTTCCAGAAAAACCATCATAGGAACCAAGTGGGTCTTTCGGAACAAAATGGATGAAGAAGGCACGGTGATCAGAAACAAGGCCCGACTGGTTGCACAAGGATATAGGCAAGAGGAAGGAATTGACTATGATGAAACATTTGCTCCAGTTGCTAGACTTGAAGCCATCAAAATCTTCCTTGCTCATGCTGCCTACAAGAACTTCAGAGTCTTCCAGATGGACGTCAAGAGTGCCTTTCTGAATGGGGAGCTAGTTGAAGAAGTCTATGTGAAACAGCCCCCTGGCTTTGACGATCCAGTCCATCCTGACTATGTGTACAGGTTAGACAAAGCTCTCTATGGTCTAAAGCAGGCTCCTCGTGCCTGGTATGACACTCTTGCTGACTTTCTCTTGAAGAACAAGTATACAAGAGGTAAAATTGACAACACTTTGTTCATCAAGAAAACCTCAGGTAATCTTATCCTTGTTCAAATTTATGTGGATGATATCATTTTTGGTGCCACTGATGATTCACTGTGTGATGAGTTTGCCTCTCTCATGAAAAGCCAATATGAGATGAGTATGATGGGGGGGCTTACCTTTTTCTTAGGACTTCAAGTTAAACAATCTTCAGAAGGAATCTTTTTAAATCAAAGTAAATACATTCGTGACCTTCTGAAGAAGTTCCATTTTGAAAACTCCTCCCCCATGAAAACTCCCATGGCACCACCTTTGAAACTCCATGCTGATTCGGATGGTGTATCTGTGGATATCACCAGCTACCGAGGCATGATCGGCTCTCTTCTCTATCTTACTGCGAGTAGACCAGACATTATGTTTGCTACTTGTTTGTGTGCGCGTTACCAAGCCAATCCGAAAGAATCTCACTTGGCTGCGGTTAAACGCATTTTTCGGTATCTGAAAGGTACCATGAATCTGGGTCTTTGGTATCCCAAAGACTCAGGTTTTGATCTAATGGGGTATTCAGATTCTGATTTTGCAGGCTCTAAGTTTGATAGGAAGAGCACCACTGGCAGCTGTCAACTCCTTGGTGGCAAGCTTGTTAGTTGGTCTAGCAAGAAGCAGAACTCAGTCTCAACCTCTACCGCTGAGGCTGAGTACGTAGCTGCTGGAAGTTGTTGTGCTCAAATGAAGAACTAACTGAGAGACTACAATCAATTGTACTCCCATATCCCGATTCTGTGTGACAATTCTAGTGCGATAGCCATCGCAAACAATCCGGTGCTACACTCTCGTTCCAAGCACATCGACATCCGGTATCATTTCATCCGGGATCACATCTCCAAAGGTGATGTCGAACTCCATTTCATCCCTACCGACCTTCAGCTTGCGGATCTCTTCACCAAGCCTCTTGATGAAGCCCGGTTCAAGTTTCTTATCGGCGAACTCGGTATGTTAAATGTCGATGTTTAGTTTTATTCTTAAAAAAAATCAAAAAATGAGAGAAAGAAAATAAATCAAAAAATGAGAGAAAGAAAAGAAATCAAAAAAAAAATTTGAGAGAGAAGAAACTTCAAAAAAAAAAAACAATCAGTATTTTTTCCTTATTTTTCTTTCTCCTCACTCTTAGCCGATCTCTCTCTCTCTCACTCTCGCCTCCCGTCGGTAGCCGACCACCCACACCACCCCATCGGCTACCGACCTACCCCTCTCCCCCTTCGTCTCTCTCTCTCTCGGCCACCTCTCTCTCCTCTTCGGCCCTCACCCCCTTGCCACCAAAATCCTACACACCCACTTAGCCGAAGCCTCCCCTCCATCCCTCCCCTCTCGGTTCTCCCTTCCCGTCGGCTACCGACCCCCCCCCCCTCCTCTCTCCTTCCTGTCGTCTACCGACCCCCCCTCTCTCCTTCCCATCGGTAGCCGACCCCACTACCCTCTCTCGCTCGATCCTTCTCTTCCAAATCCCTCCCTTACCCCTCTCGGTACCTCCCCTCCCCTCTTTCCACTACCCGTCGGCGGTCGACCTCCACCCCATCGGTAGCCGACCACCCACACCACCTACACCTTCTCCCATTTTTTTTGCCTCACCAAAAATCCCCCCCCCTCCCCGTAGCAAACTGCTCATTGGCAATTTTTGGCTTACGTGTGTCTATGATAGTATATCCCAGAAGGTGTCTGCTTCCATTCTCTCAGACCCCACTTCACCCGATCTCACTTTTGGTGTTGATGACGTTCGTTCGGCTCTACACCTTCCTGTGTACCAGTCTTATGAAGCATTCCCTCTTGGCAACGAGCACGAGGAGGTTGTTGCGGCACTAAACTACATCCCTGGCGACCATGCCCAGAGTCCGCAGACACTACTACGCAAAAACATGGGAGGTATATGGCATTTCTTCTTCTCTCATGTTCTTTTATGCCTTAGCAAGAAAACGGGTGGCCATGATCAATGTCCATCCTACATCACCCAGCTCGCTCATGCTCTTATCTTTCAAAGAAAGATTGATTTTGCCCGGTACTTCTTCCATCAGTTGGTCAGTGTCATCACCCCTCACAAGCGGCCGCATGTCGCCTTTCCTCGATTTATCTGGCTCATTCTTTACCAAACATTTGCTACTACCATTGATGCCTCTCGTAGCATCACCTTCGACTACAAGGCGCCCATTGTGACCAGACCTCTTCTTCATAAGGGGCCTTTGGCAACTGACAGTCCTCTGCTTCCAGGTATGGTCTCTTTCCATACTTCTCCCAATCTACAGTGGGGAGATGCTAAGGACACTCCGGTGTCCAAAGGTCCCTCCTCCGTATTGGACCTTTCTCCCTCACCCTTAGTGACGTCGGCTAGCACTCTCTCATCCTCAGTTACCGACACCGCCGCACTTGCCCAATCGACCATACCACCGAAAGGACCTTCGGTGGTTACCCAGGTCACCCCCCACACCTCAAAGCGGCGGCACTCTACCTCTTCCCCTCCCTCTTCTCCCAAAAGAAAGAGGAAGGTTTCTAGGGCCACTCCACATACTCCACCCACCGATTATTCACAATCGGTCGGTGTTGAAATTATCCCATCCAGGCCCGGGGAATCTGCTACACCTATTGCCAACCCCTCTGTATCCTCTCCAAAGGATGCATCTGAGACTTTCGGGGACCCTCACCTTCCCTCTTCCCCCTCCTCCTTAGGGGATGAGGATGACTTGGTCTTCTCCCCGGACCAAGGCTCTGACTTCTCACTGCACGGCTTATCACCCGACCATTTCATGGTCGACACTTGTGCACGACCCGGTGAGACTCTGGTCTTACCCAAGGCCAGTGTTGAGGGTATTTCACGGTATTTAGCTTACTTGCAACAGGGTCAAGACAAGGTGACAACTCACGCAGGCCCTTCTACCTCCGCCTACCGCTCTCCTCCACATTCTCCAGAAAGCTCTTCTTCTCCTATGGCTACCTCTGCTGACGGTAGCTCCTCCGATGACTTATCTTCTTCACCACGGTCACCTGCCACCGATGCTCTCCTCCCACGCAATGCATCCTACGAAGAACCATCTCGGATTCTTCCTCATCATCCACCGACGCCTTCACGGTGTCAGGCCTCAGCTGCAGCGCGAGACACTACTCCTGTTCCTGTCATTCCCCCAGAAATCCTAGCAGATATTCAGGAAGACAACAAACAACATCGTCTCATTGGTGCTCAGTTTCGCGAACATCAGAACATTCTGGGCTCTCTCGTGAAGGTCACTTGCGACAAGTTGTTATCTCTTGAGACCTCAGTCGCTGCTCTTCAAGCAGCCTCTGACTCTCGTGATGGGGAGGTTCGGCGTCTTCAGGAAGATTCGAAGGCTCACAGTGCCATTTCCACTCAAATTCTTCAGTCTCTTCTGTCTCTTCATCAGCGGTTGGATTCTTTATTGGTTACTCCCCCGACTGCCGCTGAGGGGGAGAAACAGCTGGTGGTTCAAGTCTCTTCAGACAGCGGCCGTCAGGGTCCCACTTATGTTGTTTCTACTGATGCTCCAACTGAGGGGGAGCTACTTCCAAGACAAGGGATAGACAAAGGAAAGAAAAAGCTATCTGCTGATGAAGAGGTCGTGCTTTCCCAACAACAAAAGGCTTCTGCTCTAAAAGCCTTTGTTTGTGAAGCTGATCGGCTAAAACTTCAACCTCCTCCTAAAGTTGACATCCAGCAGGTAGCTGAGCTTGATTCTGATGACATTCTATGGTACCGAAAATCTCTGATGGAACGAAAGTTGAAATCTAAAATTGTTGAAGTAAAGTTTGGCACTTCCAAACGATCAGAGATAGATATCAGAATTGTCATCCGCAGAGAAGACGACTCTCAGCAGGCTACCAGATTCTGCGACTTGGACGACTACGGACTTTCTGAATGGTATGAAATTTCTGAACTTTTATCCAAGTCCCTTAGTCGACACAAGCCTTCGGTCAAAAGGTCTTTGAACACTCTTCTAGAGAAAATGAAGAACATTGGCAAGAAGTACAAGCATTCTCATGATGAAGAAGTCCAAGTTGAGGTTCTAAAGCAGATGTGTCTCTCCTCCCCTCCACAAATCTCTCATTCTGACAAACAACACATCTTCAAGGATCTCGCTGCCAAAGGTATGACTCCCAATACTCAAAATCTGAATCTGAAGATACCAGGTGGTCCGTCCTTGGGTCCAGGCACTGTGACAGGGCGTCCATACAAAGGAGTCTATTTTCTGGATGAAACGGAAACTAAGAGATTCTTCAGACATGAAGAAATATCTATTGCTCACACCGAGTTTCTGGTAGCCATTCTCTCTCTTATCCCCGTTAATTCTCAAGCTGCATTTCTTCGACATGACATTATGGGTGAACTTCATAAAAGACAGAAGAAGGAATGAAGCAATGCTCTATCTTACCTATGTACTTGTAATTTTTGCTTTGTTAAGTCATATTTAATACAAGTGCATTTCTTTTATTTAGTTTGTACATATATACTTCATTCTTTTATTCTTTTGTAAATGTCGGATATACTTATAAATCCTTATACAAAAAAAAACTATGTGAAAAGAACCCAAAAAGAGTAAATATGGGTCAAAATGAATTTATTCAGTACACTCTTTGTTCTATTCTTTAGTATGGATGTCATCCTCAAATAGGGGGAGATTGTTGGGTCATCTGAAGATTTGAAGATGACCTCCTGATCTTCCATCTTATATCATCCTACTTAGAATATGTTTGAGGTTCTTTTAGCAAGCTTGGTTTCTATACAAATGTTCGGTGAAGTCGAAGATCAGTCGAAGAAGACAAAGAAGGAGTACATCTCTCAAAGCGGATTGAAGATAGTCTCCTCAGCCTAAAGCCAAGCATGACCAAGTAATCAACACCATCGGCCAGGATGATGTCAATCACATATCTCTCAGGAGTATGAAGGTGTCCTCACACCTTCAGGAGCCGAAGATCTCTTAGGTCTTCGGCAGCCCATGGTCTCATCTCTCCTTAGAGTATGAAGGTGTTCTCACATCTTCAAGGAGCAGCCGAAGATCTCTCAAGCCTTCGGTAGCCGATGATCTCTCCTTTAAGTATGAAGGTGTTCTCACATCTTCAGGAGTCGAAGATCTTTCAAGTCTTCGGCAGTCTATGCTTAAGGATTTCTTTCAAACACATTGTACTTTTCTGACAAAGTATATTGTGATATCTTGCATTGACGTGGACCTCATTTGGAGATCAGATAAAGTAAGTTTTGTCTACTACACCATTTTAAGGAAAGGTCTCTACCATCCTCTCTGCAGGTCAACACTTCAAGCCAAAACACCTCAAGACAAAAGGTACATCATGTACCTTGCTGAAGACCTGTGTCCATCCTTTGCTCAACAGGTGTCCCATGCATTTAATACATGAGGCACTATAAATATGTAAAAGGGTTCAACATGCAAGATCACCAGCTCTCAAGCATTCAAGCTCTCTAAGTGCACTGGCATTCTCTCTCTAAGAAGTTCTTATTGTTTTCTAAGTGTTTTACAATTGTTCTTCATTTCTCTTTGTGTAAGATTGTTTGAATAGATTTCATCTATTCTCTTCCGCAACAATCAAAAGTTTTTTATGTGTAATTCTTGATTTCAAATCAATAAGAATTAAATTAAGTGAAAAACTGTGTGTATTGTATTCAACCCCCCCCCTTCAACAATACTTCTTTTATTTACTTACTGCTATTTGGGACCAACATGTTTAGCTTATTAAACCTTGTAAAACATCATATTTGGGATGTTGGGATATTTTGATAAATGTGTCACAAAGGAACATGTTTTGGTGATTATTGCATAAATGGATATTTGGTCAAAAAGGCACTTTTACGTGTTTGTCGAGTTTTATGCATCATTCATGAAATGGGGTATTTTGGAATTGGAAAACCTTTTGGGTTTTTGGGCCGAAGGCCAATGGTAATTTGAGGATCAAAGATTTTGGAAAAAAGGGTATTTTGGTCTATGTAACCAAGTTGGCTCTCGTATTTTAGCCAAACGTTCATAATGCCTTTTGGGGCTCGGTTTACACTCAAATGAGTCTTTGGAACATTTGTTCAGTTTTGGTAGCTCGTTAAGGAGCCTTGGACGTATGGTGTACTTAGTTGCATCTTATTTGAGAGTTACATGTTTTGAATGCGTTAGTTCATTCTTTTGAGCCATGTAACGTTTTAGACTGTAATGCATTGGATCCATAGGCATACGAGTCAGTTGGTTAGTGGGGACTTTATCCCCGTCTGGGGACTGGATATTGTTATGGCCAACGGGAGGACTCGAGGTAGATATCGTGGGTGTTTGAACTCGAAGACCGCGTAACCTTTATTGAGGGCTCGAGGTAGATATCGTGGGTGGTTGAACTCGATGCCCGTTTGTAATCCAGTCCGGTTACTCATCGTGGAATTTAGTGTCCGCGTTTGAAGTCTAGTGAGTGGTCCCCAAGTCATGTTTTTATGTAAGCTTGCGGTGGTGCTTTGCAGAGCCGTATACGGAGCTAAGTCTTGCGGTGGTTCCCATGGTGAGCCGGATACGGGGACTTGTGGCTTTGGTTGTGACACTCATTAGAGGTCGAGTAGACACTAGGATCAGTGGTGTCTTGCGGTGGTAGCTCAGAGGAGCCGTATACGGGGAACCATGGTCTTATGTGAAGCTCGAGAACATTGATAAATGTCTTAACTTTGTGTGCCCGCCACTTTCGATGGAATTCGGGTATCCCCCGTCACCGAAAGGTGTTGTTTTTGGGTATTGAGTTTTATTATCCAAGTTTTCGGTGGCGTTGTGTATATCTGGGTTTATCCTAGATTTTATGGGTTGAGTATTATGTCCCACCTGAGTTTTGGGTGTTTTGGAACATGAAGGGTTAATTACATTTTCGTGAATTTAAGTATCAAACTCTGAACCTGTTTTGGGTGAGTTTTGGGTTTCATCGTTTTATAATAAATGCGTGTATTGGGAGCATTGTCTTTAAAAGTGAATATCATGGGGAAAAGGTGTCGTTTCCATTTTAAAGTTAATTATTTGGAAGGATCTTGCTTTAAACTAAATTTCTTTCTTTTGAAGATATATTCTTTATGTCAAAACTCTTGAGCTTACTAGGCGTTAAGCCTAACCTTTTTATTTGTCGGCATGTGCATCAGGTTCCGTTGGAGATAGTGACTATGCTTGGGTATTAAGTCTTCCGCAAGTTGGAGATAGTGGCTATGCATGAGCATGAGTAGCACCCGCCCTTTATGGTCTGTTTGTATAGATTGTTTATGTGTATTGCAATTGAATCTAAATTTGGGGTTGTAGATGATTCATTTGTTGATGTATTTAGAAAATTTTAATAAGTTGCTATTTCCAGATTTGAAGGTGTTACAAAATATTTATTTTATTTTCTCGAATTTTTCGGGTTTTATAGCGGATACGGGGAATTGAATCCCCTCCTCGATTTTTGTTGGGTCTATCCTCGGTCCCACCCAGTTTATCCCATTTCAACAATAAATGGTTCAAAAAATGGCCCAAATTAGTTGAAAAATATAATATATTAAAAAAATATGATTTTGATTTATATATATATATATATATATATATAGGGGTGGTTTCAATTGGAAACCAAATTTCATTGGAAATTTTGGAAACCAAATTTCAACCATTGATCTTTTTAATCAGTGGTCAAGATTCATTTGAATGATATATGGTAATAAATTAATTAATTTATTAATAAAATATAATAATAATATGTCAAAAGGGTAAATGTGTCTTTTTCTTTTGTGTTTCAAATTTGGCAACAAAGATGAAATATGCTTAAATATAGAAAAATGTATATTTCTTAAAAAAAGAGCATATCAAGACTACCTTTTTAATACCTGTTCATCAATATGCAGTATGTAAAAACCCAAATAAGTTTCATTACCATTATTGTTTCATTACATTTCCATTATGTTTCACTATATCAAATCTGTTTCATCATGTTTCACTATATTAATATTTTGTTTCATTACATTTCCATTATGTTTCACTATATCAAATCTGTTTCATCAGGTTTCACTATATTAACATTTTATGTTTAATCAGGTTTCACTATATTAACATTTTGTTTCACTATATCAAATTCATTATGTTTCACTATATTAATATTTTGTGCCTGGAGGTAATATTGAAGATTTCATATGAATATCAACTTTCATTCATTGGATAAATCAATCATTGATTCATAAGAATTAAAAAAAATTGATTTGTAGCTTGCATATGAATCAATTTGTGTTTACCTAAATTAAATATTTCATGTTTAAATTAATAAAGGATCAATATTACCATATATAAAATATATTAAAATTAAATAATTAATATTATAATAATAATAACACTTACCATATATATATATTATGAAATTATGTAAAAGACTAAAATAACCTTATCAATTAAAAATAAAAAATAAAAAAAGGAAATTCAATGATTGGTTAATTTCGGTTTCCAAAGTTTCCAATGTAATATTGGTTTCCAATTGATCTCTCCCCTATATATATATACATATATATATATATATACATACATACATATATATATACATACATACATATATATATATACATACATACATACATATATATATATATATATATATACAGTGACGGGACGGGTTGGGGAATACATTACCCCCTCCCCCCCCCCCCCCCGGTTCCGGTTTTTAACATGTTGCGGATTCCCAGCCTTAACTCCGTACCCATTTTTATGGGAAATCCCTAACCTCCAACGGGGCGGGTGAATCGAGTTCCTCAGTGGAACGGGACAAATCACCATGCCTATATATTTATACAAGTAAGGGGTTGTTCGGTAACGGCTTAATGAGCTTAATAGCCTATATGGCTTATTCGGTAAGCCATACAAAAACGTTCAGTTGTGGCTTAATGGAAAAATTGATGGCTTTTTCGGTCAGCCAGAAAATAATTGTCCTTACCATTCAACCATATAAATTCCATTTTAACCCTTGTAAAAAAACACGGTAAGCCATCAGATATGCTTCTCCCCTCAAAAGAAATCCCATTCCCCATGAATCTTGCCAAAGAAACTCTTGGTTGAAGAAGGTCCCCTCCCTTGCCAGTTTGTTACCGGAGTTCTCATCGGTTATCTCCTCGCCTCGTTCCTCGATCTGGAAATATGTTTTTTTTTTCTTTCTGGTTTTCGGTTATCTCCTCACCTCATTCCGAAAAATGTTTTTTTCTGGTTTTCTTCTCCATCACATATCTGTAAAATATAGATCTGTAAACATCTATGTAGATTATTGCCCTTTCTTGGTTGTGTTTTTTTTCTTCCTGTAAACATCTATTCACACGGGTCCTCTAAAGGTTTCTTTGGTTTGTTTCTTGTGATAATCTCATCTGTATATCCCTTTTGGTTAAGGGATCCTTTGATTCAGTCGTGTTGTTTTGTGAAGATCTCTTGTGAGCACTGTTGTTTGATTTGTACCAACTACCAACAGAGTAAACATTGGTTCTTCTCAAAGATGCTGTTATTTTTAAACATAAAAGAGAAATTAGGGTGGCATAGGAGTTATTTTTATTAAAGAGTTATTTTAATCAGACAAAAATATAAATGGAAGGGTAAAATGGTCATTTCTGATATTCAGATTGTTTATTCAGCACAACAACCGAACAACAATTTATTTGATATCATACAGATAACTTTATCAATACAGACAACTTTATACATGCATGTCTTGATGGAAAACGAACCGAACAACCCCTAAGAAACCTTGAAATTAAATTTTTAGAGGGATAAATAATATTTTATTTAAATAAATAAAATATTTTAATAATATAATCTTTAAGGTGGAGAATATGTTAAAATTGATTGGTAGAAATTTTGGAAAATCGGTTAACGAGGCTATAAATTTGATAACATGGAGTGTTAGGGGTTGTTTACCGACTCTTTCCCGGTAAGTGTTGTCCGGGTAAGATTGTTGATCCGGGTAAGTGTTGTTCGGGATAAGTGCTGGTAAGTGTTGTTCGGGTAAGTGTGTTTACCAAGTGTCTTGTGGTAAGCGCTTACCGACAACAAAATGACCATTTTAACCCTATCACTTTTGTCCACTATATGTTTACCAAATGGATTTTAGAGCAAAATCCATAAAATATCATTGTTCTAATAAGAAAATATTTAAGAAAAATCATATTTTGAATTGGAATTCCAAGTATCACAGGCCCACCGACCGACTTTACCCTGAATCTATCTCTTTTAAAAAAAACCTCTTTGTCTCTTGTTCAAAATTTTCCATTAAAAAAGAAAGAACAGATTGAAGGTCTGAGAACCCTACAAATTTTCCATCAAAATCTACCCTGTAAAATGCAATGTGGGTTTTTTTATTTCAGTCACAAAAGAATGGAAGAAGATGAAGGTCTGTGAACCCATAGTGTCCCAAACAAGCATCCATAAGCATCTATCTCTTATAATACAGATTACAAACGATTGAACAGATTACAAACGATTACATTATTGGTACCTTCACCAACAATTCTTGGATGAATGTTTTGGAGTTGATTACATCCAATAATGGTACCTACATATTACAAACTATAGAACAGATTGAGAAGGGATGGGAATCATACCAGCGATGGGAGGACCGATGATTGAGCAGCGGAGGACCGGAGGAGGAGCGATGTGAAGAGCGACGAGCGGCGGAGGGGTGCGACCGGGAGGGGGGGAGGAGCGATGAGCCATGGAGGGGTGCAATTGGGGGGAGCGACGTGAAAAACCTAAGCGCACATTTTGGGAGAAGGGTAAGGTCTTGGAAACGTGAATCTGTCCAGATTAATGACCGGGTAAGCATAATTTTCGATCTGTCTCGGTAAGTAATCGGTCAGCAGCGGAGTCAGATTTCGGTCAGATTTTACATTTGGTAAACATACTGACTGCTGACCGAGTCAGTCCGGTCAGCAGTTAGTAACCAGCCCCTTAGTGTAACAGCAAGGTAAAATGGTAAAAAGACACGTATCGGAGGTACAAGTCTTCGCTTTGTCTTCTCCAATTGACTGACTCCAACGATATTTCTATAAACCCAAAAAAACACACATTAAAGCCGTTAATGGCGGCCTCTACAGATTCAACGGCACCGCCCTCTCCGATTCTACGGCACGCCTCCGGGAATATCCTCGCATTCTTCATTCTCCTGTTAATCGGAGTACTCGCATTCTCGATCCGCCTTTTCTCGGTATGTTAATTGGATCTAACGCATTGGCCAGTATCCCGAACTTACTGATCAGATTTTGAATTTGGGCTCAAACTGATTTCTCGCGTACATTTTCTTGCAGGTTATTAAGTATGAAAGTGTTATTCACGAGTTCGATCCTTATTTCAATTACAGAGTTACTCAGGTTTAATTTTTAAAAATTTGAACTTCTAAATTTAATTATATTACTTCAGGTTTTGTTTATGCAAAGGTTTTTCCTGTTCGTTTTGAAGTAAAAAAGATTATCAGTCATTCCCGAGTTGGATGCTGGCACACATAGTGTACTGACTACTTGTTAGTTTGATTAGAACTTGTATCAATTTAAGGCATGCATTTACGGAGAACAACTAACTGTAGGTTCATCTCTGCATTGGAACGATAAGGCCATCATTCTTATTACTATCTAACCAGAGTTCATAGCACTCAACCCGGGTTCGAGCCCCACTCGCAGCACTTGTGGCTACTGAGGATAAACTCAGGGCTGCACGCTTTAGCAGCTGGGCCAAAGGCCCTAATTGCCAGGGATTAGTGCCCAGGATACCCTTTCCTAAATAAAAAAAAAATTATCCTAAGGGATAAAATAGGAGCAAATGACAAACTTTGGGTTATGACTTCAAGTGCCAACTGGATTGGGTCGTGTTATCTTTCTTGCGTGACTTTTCTTTTTCATGGATTCCATTCTCATTTATCCCCACAAGCTTGTCATAAAGATTTTTTTTTTGGTAACCATGGGTTTCCGGGCCAGCTTACGCGCACCGACTAATCCCCGGGCGACCATGAATGGCCTGGAGTCATCGCAGGTGAACCTCCATGGCCACAAGAGCTTTGGCAACGCCTGGATTTGAACCCTAGGTAGATGAGATCTTCCACTACATCCCCCAAAGGCTTTACCAGTGCGCCACAACCCAAGTGGTTTGTCATAAAGATTTTTGTTGCATTTAGATAGAAATATGCTTGCTAGATAAGTTTTTGTGTCTGAATCTATTTATGCCTTTTGAGAACCCACATAAAGGTTCTTCGGTTGGAAATGTACCTTAACTGAGGGCTAGAATTGTGACCTTGCCCACTATTGCTGCTGAATCATGGGTTCTGAAATTTGACTATATTTTGATCATGAAAATTATGGAGGACTTGTTTTGCGACTTGAACTTTGTGGATATTTTACAAAAAGATAACCTTTTCAAGCACAGTTCTTCAGGTCCTTGAATATTATTTGTATAATGTTGAAAACAATATGATCACAATTTCATATAGTTAAAAGGATGATTCTGGACCTAGTGCAGGATCCATTGCCTACTTGTTGAAGTATATCCCTTTCCTTATCTAAATTGAAACTGAAGTTTGTTAATTTGAACCTGTACTATGAAAGAGTTATAACTATTATTTTCTTTGATTTCACACCTGAGAAACAATGTTGATTTGTTTACGAGGGCAGGGGGAATTTGTAATATTATCCTACCGCTTCTTATAAAAATGCAGTTCTTTTTGTCTAAATTCTGCAAACTGCAGTGCCTAGATTTAAAATTCCTCTATTTAGTGATTGATACAGTCAAATACCCGAGGAACAAACGTAAAGAATAAACTAGAAGGACAAGAAGTTCAAGTACTTTTAGAACTGAATTCTTCTTTATATCATATCTTTCTCTTCTCCCCTCCTCTCCTCCAAAACTAACACCAGTCATAAACAATAGGAGCTGCAATGTTTCTTTTCCAACCCCTTAATGCTTATGTTACCAATGTATGCCTCTATGCTTTTTTTACGTTTCTTTATTTCAAGACATATTGCCTATGACACCTATATCTTTCGATTGCAGTTTCTCATAAAGAACGGGATATATGACTTCTGGAATTGGTTTGATGATCGAACCTGGTAAAATTGGATGAGTTCTTTTTCTTATTTGTTAGTGTATTGGTGAGTGAAACTAACATGACACCATATTTTTTACTTGTCTTAAGGTATCCTCTTGGACGAGTCATTGGTGGAACAGTGTACCCTGGATTGACTTTGACAGCCGGAATGATGTGGAAGTGTGTATTTGATGATTTCCGTTATTTATGATGAAATCATTTCAAACTTGCAGGTTTTATCAGTTTTTTGCTTGATGACCCTAGAACACAACAACATACTCTTCTACCTAACTAGTTGGGATAGATTATACCCTTAGCTTAGAAACATTTGTAATATTATTATAGGTTTATATGAATTAAGCATTGAGTTGAATGAGTTTTTATTATATTGATAAAAGGCAGAATACAAGCCCTATATATAGGAAAAATAATTACACTTTAATACCCTAAATAATTGCACTTTAATACCCTTAATAATAACTTAGTCTAACATTCCCCCGCAAGTTGAGGGCGGAGAACGACCTGCAACTTGGACCGTAGAAACTCAAATCTTTGTGAAGAAAAGGGCTTCTTAAAAACATCAGCAATTTGGTCATCAGTGGAGATAAACTTGACATTCAGTTTTCCTTGAGTAACTTGTTCACGAACAAAGTGGTAATCAACTTCAACGTGCTTTGTGCAGGCATGAAAGACTGGATTTGCAGAAAGATAGGTTGCGCCAAGATTATCACACCAAAGTGTTGGTGCCTTGCTATTCAAACCGAGTTCATGAAGAAGGGACTGCAACCAAATCAGTTCTGTTACAATGTCAGCAATAGCCTTATATTCAGACTCGGTTGAAGATCGAGAGACAGTTCGTTGTTTGCGAGCGGACCATGAAATAAGATTTGAACCCAAATAGATAGCATATCCCCCCGTGGATCGACGATCGATAGGGCAGCCAACCCAGCCTGAATCTGAGAATGCTCTAAGATTAGTAGCCAAGTGAGAGTCAGAAAAAGCTTGAAGCCGAGACCCCGTGTTGTGACGAAACAATAAGCCGAGGTTGATCGTGCCCTTCAGATAACGTATGATTCGTTTGACACCAGCCCAATGATTCTCAGTAGGAGCATGCATGAACTGACACACTTTATTAACCGCAAAGGCAATATCAGGACGAGATAAAGTGGCATATTGAAGGGCACCGACTGTCTGCCGATACCGAGAAGGATCATCAAGTAAGGGGTTGTCATCAGGTAAGAACACTTGAGAAGTACTCATAGGAGATGAAACAGGTTTGCAATCTGCAGGACCAACCCGTTGAAGAATATCAAGAACATATTTCCGTTGAGACAGAACCAAATCAGAACCATGATGCACCACTTCAATGCCCAAAAAATAATGTAGTTGACCCAGATCCTTAAGGGCAAACAGAGAGTTGAGACGATCAATGATGGTAGTTACAACGCTTGGGTTATTACCGGTGATGATAAAGTCATCGACATACACAAGGAGATAGACAAGCGTGCCAGATGAGTTGAGAATGAATAGTGATGGGTCAGTTTTGGACCCATAAAAACCCAGTTGATGAAGAGCGGTAGACAATTTTGTAAACCAGGCACGAAGAGCTTGTTTGAGCCCATATAAAGACTTGTTCAGTAAGCACACATAATCTGGCCTGTCAGGATCAATAAAACCAGGAGGTTGTCGCATGTAAACCGTCTCCTGAAGATCACCATGTAAAAAGGCAGTCTGGATATCTAACTGACGCAGAGACCATTTATTTGTGACGACCAATAATAAAACAGTTCTGATAGTAGCAGGTTTGATTACTGGGCTGAAAGTCTCATGATAGTCAACTCCATGTTGTTGATAGAAGCTCTTGGCAACAAGCCGAGCCTTGTACCTGCTAATCTTTCCATACTGATCCGTTTTCAACCTGTAAACCCATTTGCAATCAACCACGTTAGTATTAGGAACAGGAGGAACTAACGTCCACGTTCCATTCCTATGAAGCGCAATCAACTCGTCAGCCATTGCTTGGCGCCATTCTAGGGACTTGTTAGCAACGGTAAAAGAGGTAGGTTTAACAGATAAGGTGGGGTTAGTGGTGGCAGTGTAGGCAGCGGGATCATATCGGGTGGTTTGTTTAGGATTGGGGCGAAGATTACGAGGTCGAGGCCGAGGGGCTGGAGGCGTTTGGGTGGGGGTGGAATTTGGGTCTGGTGAGGGCCCGGGAGTAGGGGTTTGGGACTCAGGAGTAGGTGAGGTGGTTGAGGTGGCAGTGGAGGGAGAAAAGGATGGGGTAGAGGGTGTGGGTGGTGGTGATGTTGGTTCGGGTTGTGGAGGTGGTACGGAATGTGGTGGTGGTGGTGAGTTGGGTTCGGTTGGAAAACCGGGTGATGGGTTAGGGAAAATAGATATGTATGGAGAGTCGGACCGTGATGGGGATTGGGTAGGGGTAGGTGGATGATAGGGAAAAACATGCTCATTGAAACGAACATGTCTGGCTATGTATATCCGTTCGGTGGAAGGATCAAAGTACCGGTAACCATGGTGGACAGGACTGTAGCCAAGGAAGACATACGGAGTGGACCGAAAGTCAATCTTGTGACGGTTATACGGACGAAGATAGGGAAAACATTGACATCCAAAGACTCGAAAAAAAGAGTAATCAGGTTTGCGTTTAAAAACATGTTCATAGGGAGATTTGTTGGAGGAGACACGAGAGGGGAGTCGATTGATTAAGTACACGGCTGTTTCAAAAGCAAATTGCCAGAAGCGTTGAGGAAGACTGGATTGGGCCAGGAGGGTAAGTCCCGTTTCCACAACATGACGATGACGACGTTCTACAATGCCATTTTGTTCGCTTGTATGAGGGCAAGAACGTCGATGAACTATGCCAAGGTTGCGACAGAAGGTAGTGAGAGGACGAAACTCTCCCCCCCCCCCCCCCCCAATCAGATTGAATGCACTTTAACTTGGTGTTAAATTGGCGTTCAGCCATTGTAATAAAATTTGTTAAGACTGTGTAAACATCAGATTTTTGAACTAAAGGATAAAACCACATGTATCTAGAGTGGTGATCAACACACAACAAAAAGAAACGATAACCATCGAAGGATGTTGTATGCGAATGGCCCCAAACATCACAATAAACAAGATCCAAAAAATTATTGCTACGAAAATTGGAATCGGATAAAGATAATTTTGAAGACTTTCCTAGTTGACAAGAACACAAGTTATTTGATAATTTGTCCGAAACAGGTAAAGAACAATGAGAAATAATTGAACGAAAAACTTGAGCATGAGGATGTCCCAAGCGTTGATGCCAAATGTTCGAGGAAGCTTTGACGTAAATGCAACCTTGGGTAAAGACTTGAGTTTAGGAAGACGGATGCAGTACAACCCCTGTTCACTGGGGCTCGTTAGGAGGATAGTGTGTGTAGACTCGTCCTTCACAACAAAATAAGATGAGTGAAATTCAAAGAAAACATCATTGTCTACACAAAATTTTTGAACGGATAAAAGGTTTTGTTTTAGTTCAGGGACATGAAGTATATTGGATAATTGAAAGGTTTTGTTAGGGGAGTAAAGTTTTGAGGAACCAATATGAAAAATGGGTATAGAGTTACCGTCACCAACAAGTAAAGAATCGTTACCGAAGTAGGCCTCAGAGTTGTCAATGCTAGATAGATCTGGAGTGGCATGATGATTTGCGCCAATGTCGGGCTTCCAAGCGGATCCTGATTGCGAACCAGCATCTGAGTAAGTAGCATAGTTGGCCTGTGGCGCTGCACGAGATTGGTTAAGACACTGAGAAGGTAGGTGACCAATCCCACAGTGGTTACAATGACCATACACCAGGTTTTGAGTAGAAGCCCAAGAGAATTGACGTGTGCCATTACTATCACGATTGCGAGAGTTGAAAGCAGCCCGTGAGTTGCCACGTGAAGATCCACGAGAACCGCGACCACCACGGTTGTTATTGACAGGCCGGGATCCAAAATAAGCCTGTGGTCGTGGTGAAGGTGCAAGGTTTAGTTGATATCCCAATTGAGAGGCCATGAGTTGAAGATTATGAAGCTGCTGCTTAATGGAGTCGAGATTGGGCTGCTGTAGGGGTGTAGAGGCAGTCGTAAGGGGCTGCTGAGCAGGAGAGGCAGTCGCCAAAAAAGCCTGGGGAACTTGCGGATTGGTTGCCAAGATCCTTGTGATCATATAATCATGGTCACTTAATAAGCCATGCAATTCATTGAAGTTAACAGGAGGGGAACGAGCGAAGAGATTTGCCTTGAGACCATTGTATTCTTCACGAAGCCCTGCAAGAGTTAGCATAACCAGATCTTTGTCTTTCATTGGTTCGCCTATATTGGCTAGGGCAGTTGCATATTCTTGTGCTCTGCTGAGATATTCGGCAGGTTTTTCATCACCCTTCATGGTGATTCGAAGTAATTGATTTTTAAGAGTAAATTCATGGGATGAAGTAACCGGAGCATACGCTCGTCCTAAAGACAGCCATACTTCTCGGGAGGTTTTACCCTGAATGTGTTGAAAAGACTCTTCTGACACGGTAGAAATGATGAGCATACGAATGTGGGCATCGTTGGAGACCCATGGTTGGTAGCTTGGATTGTCTGTATTAGCAAATCCATTTGTAATCTTCGGTTCTGGACACGGAATAGTGCCATCAACATAGCCAAAAAGATTGTGAGAAGTAAGAAAAGACTCGACCATTGATCGCCAATAACCATAATTTGTAGGTTTTAGGGTAAAAGCAAACTTGTGAGAATTATGGGTCGTCTTCTCTTGATTGGTGAGAGTTAAGATTGCAGCCATGGTAGTAAAGGAGTGAGGTTTTGGCCGGAGGTTGCGTCGGCAGGCTGGAATATGATCAGCCAAAGAATTGAAGCCGAAAAAGTAGAGATTTAATCAACTCTGATACCAAATTAAACATCGAGTTGAATGAGTTTTTATTATATTGATAAAAGACAGAATACAAGCCCTATATATAGGAAAAATAATTACACTTTAATACCCTAAATAATTGCACTTTAATACCCTAAATAATTACACTTTAATACCCTTAATAATAACTTAGTCTAACAATATGATTACTGTTTGGAACTGTAGGGTACTTCACTTCTTGAATGTTCCTCTATCTGTGGAAACTGTTTGTGTATTCACTGCTCCTTTATTCTCTGCTTTTGCTGCATGGGCAACATATCTTTTGACAAAGGTTTGTTTTACATCTGATAATCTGGTTTTTTGGATTGTAATAGATCATGCTAGATCGACCGACACACTTAAACTTGTATCAAGATGTCTCATTCTTGTTCTCCTGCCTTTGTATAGGAAGTTAAGGGAGCAGGTGCTGGACTAACTGCTGCAGTTCTTCTGGCCATGGTAAATCATATGTTGGGTACTTGTGATATTCAGTTTTCTTTCAGATGGAGATTGATGCATATTGTTTGTATGTCACAAGCCATGTTTTTGTCTTGTTTTCAACAAATCATGTGAATGCATCTCCTCAATGGTGATCTCAAAAAGTTGGGAAAAAGGGATTATTGTTGCTTCATGTCCTCTCTATCTTATTATGTTTTGAAAAACTAAAGGACAGATTGATTGTTCTATCTCATGTGCTGAAACCTTAGCCCTAAGCTGCATTGCGCGATATCATTTTCCTTTAGTTCATATCGAGATAAATATTTGTAATATGATGCGCAAGATTCATTTGAAAATTTATTCCATAATCATGAATGGCCAAATTAATTTTATCTACACAATTTTCCCATGTTATGGAGAGTATAGTAAACTTTCGGCCTTCGATGGATTGACATAAATTTATAATTTGCTCTGATAGGCCATCATGGTTTTCTTACCTCTCACCTTGCTATGTGTTTATTTAATGTCCTTGTGCGTTACAGAATTTCTATGAAGAAAACACATGTAACATTTCTTCTTGGTGGAACCAATATCAATCAAGATTTCTTTGTTTGTGTAGAGTATTTGTCTTACTAATACAGAAATGATCAAATTTGTTTAATGTGTTAACTGTTATTGTAGTGGATGGATTTACTCCTAGATAAAGTGAGAACAAGTGTTTTTTGGGCTATGTACATGTTCATTGAGATCTCACTTGCGTTAGCATGATCTAGAAAGAGTATATGGTATGTGGCTGTACCCATGTAAGTTTGAGGACAAAGAAAGGACACCAATATAATAAATATGAGGTCCTGCAAAAAGGATGTTTTGGATACCTTGGGGGTCACGTTGGGAGAGAGAGGGAGTGATTAGCTCGTCGGTTGTAAAATATGATCCGTGGGGCAAAGAAGGCATAGGTGTGTATTTTTTCTCTAGCGAGTCACAGTTTTATGAAATACTTAATTGTCTAGTACTTTGATGTGTAGTGTTAACTCTAAAATTTCACTTGTATATTTTTTTTAGTCCAAGAAGTGACCTTTTATTAGTGAAGGGGATTAAAGACCCTAAAGTTCAAGAGAATGGAATGCTATATATGTTCATTTCTCTAGGTTCTGCCCCTATCATGATCTATTTGATTTACTTATTTATGGTTTATCCTACAGGTACCATCCTACATATCTCGATCAGTAGCTGGAAGCTATGACAATGAAGCTGTAGCCATCTTTGCTTTGATCTTCACCTTCTATCTCTACATAAAGGTTAATTTTTGGTACTAGTTGCTCAAGTTATGCCCCTCTAAACAAAAGTTCACTGTTATTCTGTTAATGAACCTGAATATTTATCCTTATGCTTGTTGCTGAAATAAGGGATGTGGATAATGATTTGAATATGAAACTATTTCCTGACAGTGATTACTTTATGCGCAGACATTGAACACAGGATCCCTATTCTACGCTACTTTAAACTCCATTGCATATTTCTATATGGTATGTGTGATATAGTCCATATTGAATTGTTTCCTGTTCAAGTTCATCTTCTGTATTTCGTTATATTTCCCATTCTTGTGTCCGCTTCTTATGTTCCTTATATCAGAATCTTCTGCCATTCAGGTTTGCTCTTGGGGAGGGTACACCTTTATTATCAACATCATACCAATGCATGTGCTTCTTTGCATTGTGACTGGTCGCTATTCATCTCGGCTGTATATTGCATATGCTCCCCTTGTAAGTGCTTCATTTTCTCCGGTTTAAAGTAAAATAAGAATGGAAACACTACAAGGCACCAGAAATTTAGAAAGGGAAAGACTGCTAATTTGACGTTTTCTTACCGGCCAAACTCTAGGATTACAAAAAAATGAGGAAAGGATGATATTATTTAATCAGGACATATTATTTGTTTTTGACAAAGACATGTATCTGTGAGATGCAACAAAAGACCATAGGATAAGATACAAACGTAGTTGCTAAATTTTCAGGATACTAGCTTTTGACTTGGCTTTGTAGTGAAACACAACCTCCACCTGTAACAACCCAATTTTGGGGTTATCTAATATTTGTGTGAACAAATAAATAGTAAACAATACAACAACATAAAAAAACATGACAAACCAATTCTGAAGTTGTGTCATTATCATGAGCACGACTCCTTGTGTTAATCACGAGCACGAGTCCTTGTGTTAATCACGAGCACAAATTCTTGTAGCATGGCTATGAGCACAAGAAGTTAATTTGAGATAACTATTCATCAGTTGTTGCCATTTTGTCATTACTGTGGTTTTTGGTTATAAGCATATTTGCTTTTTAATGCAGGTTGTCTTAGGAACGTTACTGGCAGCATTAGTGCCTGTTGTTGGTTTTAATGCGGTCATGACATCAGAACATTTTGCATCATTTTTGGTGAGTTACACAAATGAATTGTACCTTTTAAGGGCATTGTTTATGCAAGTGCTGTTTTCTTGATTAATTTAAATGCTCTTTTAGGCTATTTAATGTAGTACCAATGATTAGCAGTGAAAATATCCTTATATACATGTACCTATTTTTGTTAATACCTCCAAAATATACATGCTTTTAGAGTGAACAATCCAAAATCCAATAGAAATTACTAAGTCATAATCTATGCTGTTAATATCGCGATATATCGGCGATATATCGCCGATATATCGTGTATCGCTCCTAAACAAAATATCGCTGGTCAAATATCGCTATTTATATCGGGTACCGATATATCGGCGATATTGACCGATATATGGCCGATATATTGACCAAAATATCGGCCGATAATACCGATATATCGTTTATGAACACTTTTCCTATATTTTGTTTTGTGAAACTTGTTTAAGTTGATGTTGAAACTATTTTAAGTTGATGTTTGATGTTGAAACTATGTTTTTTAGTTAATGCATATGATATGTTTATGGATGCATACTGAAATATATATATATATATATTATATATATAATTCTAAGAAATATTATATGAACCGATATATCGCCGATATATCACCGATATTTCCGATATATCGTATATCGGTCCCTGACCGATACACCACCGATATCCGATATTAACAGCATAGGTCATAATACAAGCAAGGAGTGTTCTCATTTGACATGTATTTCATTCCCACTCCTGGACAAAAGAAAATTAAACTGGATTTAGAAGCTTCTATAGTAAAGAACTAAAGATACATATTGTCATATTAGACGGTTACTGAATTTATAAATAATAGACCTCATGACATGTTAATACTTAAATTATTTTTTTCGCTTTTTTTTAGTTTCTGGACATGTAGTTTTAGGTTTGGTTTTAAAGATTCCTTTTTGCCGGTGTTGGACAGTCTATAAATTGTTGATCCAATTATTGCTCATAATATCACTTTTTTTCTTTCATTATTACTGAAGACGAAAATTACATGTAATAATATTTGATGATTTGGCTATGTATCAGCTTTAAGTTGCACAAAAAGCTTAAAGGGGTACCACATACCAAATGTTGTTAAAAATTGCACTATGTTTAACGTTACCTCTATTCCCAATGGTAAGCAATGAAATATTGTGCAGCTTATGCTTCATTACTTTGTCATCCATCCTGCCTGTTAATGGAGATGTGCATACCGTGGAGCACTTGCATCTACTTTGCTGCTGTTTCGAATATCATCTGTGATTATGTCGCCTTTTACTTCTTTCATTAAAATGATACCACTATCTCTTTGGCTTTGTAAATTTATTATAGGTTTTCATCATCATCCACGTGGTCGCTCTTGCATATTACATCAAAGGAATTCTCTCGCCAAAGATGTTCAAAGTAGCTGCCACCCTTGTCGTATCAGTTGGCCTGTAAGCTTGTTTATTTTTTGTTGCAAAATTTTATCACAAAAAAGAATTGGTAAATGCTGTTTCTTGTTTGTACTTGTCATATTTGGGTCCCTATTTAAATAAAGGAAATCCCGATTTTGCATTGAGCAGAGAAAATATTAAACTAAAATTCAACAATAAAAGATGATTTTTCGTATAGCTTTGTCGTCCCACCTTACAAATCTGAAATTATAAAATTGGTAACAAACAGAAACCTCCTCCGCTTATATATTTATAATTTATTCCTTCATTCAGGGTGCTATGCTGTGCTGTAGTAGCTATACTTATAGCAGTGGTCGCATCTAGTCCAACGAAGGGATGGAGTGGACGAAGTCTGAGCCTTCTTGATCCGTGAGTTGCATTTTTCTTTTTTTCTTTTTTTGGCTATTTTCAGATTAGCAAGGGTATCTATTGTTATACAAGGAGGCAGTGTAATAGATATAAACATGAAGCATATGGAACCACTTGTCCATGTAACATTTTGCAACTAACATTCAATCAGCTTTTGGTAATTTGTATATTCTTTTACTAGTAATTATTTCTCGATAAACTAGACCATAAATTAATTCATTGAAAGTGTGCTCTTCTTTTTTGCTCGAGCAATCTGTGTATCTGTGACATTTTTTGTATTTTTCAGAACGTATGCGAGCAAGTACATACCAATTATTGCCAGTGTTAGCGAACATCAACCACCTACATGGCCATCTTATTTTATGGATATAAATGTATTAGCATTCTTGGTTCCTGCTGGAATTATTGTAAGTTCATCTGAATTTCAGTTCTTGGCACTCTTTCCCTCTAGACTTTTCGTCTATTCTGTTTTCTTACCTATTTATTTCTCTGGATGTCTTAGGCATGTTTTTCACCGCTATCTGATGCCAGCTCCTTTGTGATCCTTTACATAGTAATGTCGGTATACTTTTCTGGTGTCATGGTAAGGATTTGACCACACAATTTTTGTATTCTTTATTTTTACTTACCTTATACTACCATCATCTTAGCCTCTAATTACATGACAGGTACGACTAATGCTTGTGCTTGCTCCAGCTGCATGCATATTGTCTGGAATTGCTCTTTCAGAAGCCTTTGATGTTTTTACAAGATCAATTAAATTCTATGCATCTGGCACATCTGAAAAAGTCCAAAATGAAGTAAGTACTCTGTGTGGTTGTGCAATGGCACATCTTTAGTGCTACAAAACTATGTTGTTAGAGCAGTCAAAATATGAAATCGCGGTCAGGATCGTTATTCGAAATAGCGGTTATCGCTATGGTAAAGCAGTCCAAAAATAGCAGTTCATATAATAATTAGAATTATATATATGCACACATAGCTTAATATATTTGATGTATTCAATAAAAAATATATAAGAAGAACGATGTCCAAGTCCAAAAAAAAATAATTGAATAATGTGTTTATTCAATTCAAGAGGTCAAAATGATGGTGTCCAAATCCAAAAAAATAAGAATAATGGTGTCCAAGTTCAAAGAAATAAAAATGATGGTGTCCTGGTCCAAAAAATAAGAATAATGGTGCCTTGGTATTGTTGGTAAGGCTGCACATGGGTTGGGTTTGCCGGGTTGAAGGTATTTGAATAACCCAACCAATTGTTTGCGGCTTGAAAAATCTAATCCCAACCCAACCCAACCCAAGCAAAACTACAACCCAGCCCAACCCAAACCGTGCGGGTTTGGTTGGTCGGGTTGAAACTTTGGTACATCATTTTACAATCTAGCTAAGCGTTTATGTTTAAACGAAGTAAAATTAAAATGAAAACATACAAAAAAGGCTAACAAACTCAAAAAAAAAAGTTGAAAGTTCATGCAAATAAGAAAGTAAAATTGCGGTTGAAATTGTATTATAATTTTAAATATAGCTAATTCCGGTTGGTCTAATGTCTAATATACATATATCAATCAAGGACTTAACAATCCTACTAAATCCATAGTATAGAAAGGCATCGGGTTCATTGGGTTGGGTTGGGTTCAAATTACCCTAACCCGATTCCAACCCAATAGATGCGATTTGGCCTAATTTTGTATCAACAATGTGCCGGGTTACCACGGGTTGAGTTTTTTGGGTTTTTTCGGGTTTGGTTGGCCGGGTTGGTCGGTTTTTTGAGCACCCCTAATTGTTGGACTAAAATAAAACCGAATGCAAATCCTAAATAAAAGCCCACAAAATTACCTTTTTAACACCAAAACAGCCTATCTACAAATAGCGGTTATGCAGCTGCTTTTTTACGTTCAAAATGCGATCATTTAGCGGTCAATAGCGCCGTTAACCACGGAACCGCTATTTGACCACCGCTATTAGTCCCATGACCACTAACCGCGATAGCACCGCTATAGCGATGCGATTAACAACATAGCTACAAAAATATTCCTGGACTAAGTTATATTTTTTGACATTGACCACCAAGGCAGGGGGTGCAGCATCAGCTAGTACTCTTTCCATGCAAAATAACGTGATGGCGACTGACAAAAAAGAAGACTCATTGAAGGAACGGCCTTCCAAGAAAAACAAGAAGGAAGAGAAGGAGAATGTTGAAAAGCCTTCTCTGAAGTCCCAGACTGAAAAGAGGCCCCTAGTCTTACCTGTTGACACAGCTGTGTTGGCTCTTTTCTTGACTGTGTTACTGGGTGCCTTCTATGTGGTAAGTATGCTTCCTTCCTTTCATCTCCATCTCTATCTTTGAATAGATATGATTGTTTCATCTCCTTATTACAGTAAAAGTTACTGTTGTTGGATTTGACTTGTATTCACAATGTCATTTCAGTACTCCTGTTGAGTGTCATCAACTCCTGTTCTACCTTAAGACTGGTTCCATTTCATGTAGTAACCTGCATAAACACTTCACCGTATACAAAGCTAATCAATGTTAGGGAGCATGATTAAGCTCTTAATTGCAACACCCTGACACCAGCGACCGAATAAGGACCTGCTACTAGGGATACATTTCCAATCCATATATTTGAAGCAACATGTTCCGAATGATTTTTGTGGGAATTTATTTCTGGACTATCACATTAGTTTCCATGTCTAACGAGCAGTATGAATGTGTAACCAAGATCCAACAATACCAAACCTACAAACTTTGGCGATTTAAATATATCTATGCTTTTATTGGAATGCATTTGACAGAATATACTTTAAATAGGAGCTGGATTCTTGCAACAGCTTAAATCAATAAAAAGGAATAGTCAATCGAGTATATCCTATATGGATCTTAAAGTTCGTTAATGTTTCTTGATGCCAAAATGAATGTTTAGTAATAGTAATAAAGGGTAATTCCTGTATCTCTTGGTAAGTGTTTGCTCTTTATCTGATCCATGGTAATGTATTCCTGCACCTTGTGGTCTTTACAACCCCCTTTATGTATGCCTGTCCGGAAGTTCAGCAAATGGCGTGCTGCATGGAATTCTGCCTTTGAGTTCAAAGAACAGGAATGCAAATCCTTCATCTTTAACGCCAATTTATATCCTGATTTTTGAACTTTAAATGCATTCCATCACTTGTGTATCCAAATTCCGAATATTTCCTTGCATGTGCTTGGCTTTCGGGGTGGGGGTTGTTACTCTTGAAGCCTAACATTTGCTTATAAATGTCCTTGTAGATCCATAGTGTTTGGGCCGCAGCAGAGGCATATTCAGCTCCTTCAATTGTGCTTACTACTCATTCACATGATGGGCTCCATGTTTTCGATGATTTCAGAGAGGCTTATGCATGGTTAAGCCATAACACTGAAGTAGATGATAAAGTAAGTTACTGTGTGTAATACATAAAATTCGGAGTGTGGATAACTCACTGATAATATGCCTTGTTCAGGTTGCATCTTGGTGGGACTACGGTTATCAAACAACTGCAATGGCCAACCGCACAGTTATTGTTGACAACAACACGTGGAACAACACACATATTGCCACTGTTGGTACTGCCATGTCATCTCCCGAAAAAGCTGCTTGGGAAATTTTCAACTCACTCGATGTAAAATATGTCCTTGTTGTGTTTGGAGGTTGGTTTTCTTTGACAGAATCAAGATTAGAAAGAAAAAAAACAAGAATAAATCTCGTTACACTGAAGCTTTCATGTCTCAGGTCTTGTGGGGTACCCTAGTGATGACATAAATAAGTTCCTATGGATGGTGCGTATAGGAGGAGGTGTCTTCCCACATATTAAGGAGCCTGATTATCTGGTAAGTGTCGTTAATTACATAGTTAATATAAATTATAAAGTAACTTAATATGTGAAAATGCAATCTCTTTCACCTATTATTGTCTTGTTAGCATCAATATTCATGTTGTTTTTTGTACAGCGAGATGGTGAATACCGAATTGATTCTAAGGCCACTCCGACCATGCTAAACAGCCTTATGTACAAACTATCATATTTCAGGTATCAACAGAAGTTGTTCATGTTTTAGCTTTAGTTGTTTATTTATTATCGAGACTGAAGGTGGGTTTTTGTAAAATAATGTAGGTTTGTGGAGACAGATGGTGGTAAAGGATACGATAGAGTAAGGAGAACTGAAATCGGAAAGAAGCATTTCAAGTTAACTCATTTCGAAGAGGTAAGATATATAGATAGATACATGATTTGTATGTGAATGTGGTGAAGTTAGCTTAGCAGGAGGAGTGGACTGATGATTTGTATATGTATGTAGGTGTTCACAACTCAGCATTGGATGGTTCGGATATATAAACTGAAACCTGAAAGGAACAGGATTCGGGGGAAGACAAAGAAATATAGATCGGTATATACATACATACATACATACATATGATTTGATTTGATGATTTAATGATGTGTTTTTTGAGTGACATTTAACATATTTTTGTTTTGCAGAAAAGTAGGAGAACAGGATCATCAATGAAAAAGAACCCTTGGCACTAGAAACACAAACCATTTTTGTTTTGTTTTGTTTTTAATTTTCACTAATGATGTAAATTAGATGTAATACATATTGGTATTGAAAAATAGAACTGTTGTTTTATTTCTGGTTCTTTTAGCCCAAGACCAGCAACAGTATTTGTAAGGAGATACAAATAAGTGGTGCCATCCCCTCTCTTTTATAGATCAGATCAAACCAAATAAGCTATATATATTTTAGGTAGGGTCTGGTGAGGACATATATGTGGTTATTTTTGTTGTGAAGACTCCTAGCTTGTGAGAAATGAACGAAATAGATAAAAGGTGTCCCCAAAGGAATAGAGAAAAGGGCAAAAGGTTCGAAGCACACATCAAAACAAAAATCAAGAAAATACAAAAAATGAGTTACAAGTCAATAACAACATACAAATAAAACACAGACAAGGTAAAAAAAAACCACACGACACGCCCCTAGTGTAACATAAGATTATGGTGACTTAAGTGTGACTTAAGTGTCGGTTCACCCTCAACCCTCTACCTCTTTGTTTTTATGTCTATTCTAGCTACAGAGCTCTAATCCTTTGTCTCTAATAACTCTTATCGGAGGTCATGTTCTAAAAAATTCCTAAAACCATCATGTCTAATCTCAGTTGTGTTGAAAACTTAAGTTAGATAAGTTTTCATTGGATGTTGTACAATTCATCAAGCACTACGTACAAGCCTTTAAAATCATGAAAGTGTGTATTAATGAGGACTACATAATTGAGAAGACTTTGATGTTTTGTCTTATTACGAGACAATTTTTGTGGTTCAAATTTGGCTTTGGAAATACCATCCAAATGCTTCCATTTCCGGTTTGTGTCTCCTAAGCCAACTTTCACTATTTTGTTTCATTACCTTCTTCATGCGTATAAATATGCATGCGACTATTAAATACATACACACCACTAGCAAAAGTTGAAGACATTTTAGTCTTCTTCTTCTTCTTCTTCATATAGAGGTTAGAGGGAGGTTCAGAGGAAAACCTCAAAAAACGGAAAATTGAAGAACACTCTGATAGTCCTTCATCTGGACCGTATGCACTTGTGCATACAGGTAAATTATGTTGTTGTTGTTTTTTGGGTTTTTATGCACAAGTGTCTTATACGTGTGCATGTAACATGCACAAGTGCATACTGTCCAGATGAAGGGCTACCAGTGTAACACCCGCAATTCCGTTATGTAATTAAAATGGTTTCCCGTCTTAACTCCTCGAGTTGTAATATGGAATATCGTCATTAATGATGGTTCCTGAGTATCTCGTGAATCGAATCGCCATCGTTTGAGAAATCGCTCGAAAAGTCAAGCCTCGGTACGTGGGGGCGAATATACCCGGCGATTGTGATAGTGTAACTCTCACCAGGGCACTGTCACGGGGAAAGAACACCCCACGGTAAGAGTGGGGCGACAATGCCCGACGATTATAACATTGTCACTCTCGCCAGAGCAATGTCGCGCGGGGTCGAGCGGCCGTGGTACCAAGCGGGCGAGTAGGCCCCGCGATAGTGACGGCCGTAAAGGTCGCCAACGGGCTCCAGAAGGTTATAACCCCATTTTCCTCCCATTTTCTCATTCTTGTTCCCACCAACCTTCTTCCCAAACTCTCCTAAGCAAAACCCTACCATTAATTTCGGCCATTGTAACACTTAAAGTTTTCCTCTTCCAATTATTGCAAGTAGGTCTTCAACCATTGGAGTTTGGAAGTTAGAACTAAAAACCCTTCATCTCACCTTCATCATCAGTTTTCTAGGGTTTTCACCCAACCCTTTTCATCATTTTGAAGATTGGAAGTTTGCGGCTCATTTTGGTGACCTAGAAGTGTTTTGGGTGGTGGATACAAGTTATGATTAAGGTAATCTTCTATTTTCTTCATCTTTGGAAATTAGGGTTTTGATATAAGTTGAGATCTTCATGTATAATGTTTGGGAAAACCATTCTATATGGTTGAAAATGGACATTTATGTTTGGAACTTGTGGATCTAGGTTTTTGGAAGTTTTGCTTGTGGATTCAAGTTTCTCCAAGGAAGCTCAAGTTGGGGTAAAATCTAGATTTAACCTAAATCTAGCAAGTTGAGTTCAAGTTGATTTGTAAAAACGGTGTACATGCCAAAATGTCTATTTTAAAGTGTTTATATGTTTTACATGAAATTATTAACTATTGAGTTATTTGATGAATTTTGATTATTTGAAGTGTCTAACTTTATAAACTTGTAAAACACCCACATTTGAGATTTTGGGCATTTTGATAAATAAATCATATATTTTGGTATCTTAATGATTTATTTCATGGAAGTAGATTTTTAAGTATAAATGTATTTTATTGTGTATTTTGGAGAAATGCTTGATTTTGTGCTATGAGACGTTTTGAAAAGATAAATGTTATAAACTCACTTGGAAAATGTTTTGTCTCAATCTAAACTATTTTGGAGTTATCTCTATATTTTGGAGCATGGATTTGCATAAATACAGGTTATTTAGGTTTGGTTTCATTTTATGATTTTAACAGTTGGTCTTTTGATTTGTTGAGTCTATGGCTCGTTTTGGACTTTCTTGGGTCTTGGGGACAATTGTCCGATTTTAATAGCTCAATGTATAGCATTTGGTTATGATTTGCAGTTACGACATCTTATTTGAGAATTTCATGTTTTGAATGCGTTAGTTCATTCCTTTGGAGTCATGTAACATTTTTAATTAATGCAATGGAAGGCACGATGTTCTTAATGTCCCGTTTTGAACAAGTTCACCACTTTGGCACGGAATAGGCATCGGGTCACCATGGTAAGTAAGGTGTGGACCTATATCACTACTACAAAAAAGGTTTTTTTGCACGGTTGTAAATGACCTTTAACCGTGTAAAAGTCCACTGTGTAAACCTTTTTACACGGTTTTTTTAAACCGTGTAAAAATAAGTGTGTAATAAAGTCATTTATGTAGTAGTGTATGGTCGGGCAGCGTCCCATGGGCAGTAAGGTGTAATTCCATTGTGCATAAGTTCCCGTTTTGGAACTGAGTTTCAGTTTTAGAACTCTCAAAAATAGACTCAGAGAGGTTGGCTTGATGTTTTCGAGCAATAGACTCAGAGGAGTTGAGCTCGATATGTTTTATGAGTATAATCCATACGTTTTGGTTTTCCACATAGTTATGTGACTGTTGGATCATAATTGTATTCAAGATTAAAGGGTCTAAACTGTATTTGTTTGATAGTTAAAGTTAGAGGGTTTATTATGTAATATGTTAATAGTTATTAGTTATTGGGCTCAAGCCCATTAGAAAGCCTGTTAAGCTTAAAGCCCATAAGGCTTAGATATTTAATGTCTTGATTAATTAGTTTTAGGGTTTAATCCTCACAATTACTTTCTTAATCATATAGTGAGGTAGCTAGTTTCTCTGTATTCAAAGGGTATCAAGAACACTCAAGGGTTTCATTATTTATTCAAGGGATTGGTATGTTACTCTGATCTTATTATCTCTTGATCATTATTGTGTTCTGTGATTGTTTACCAACTAGTTAAATCTGGGATATCAAGTGGTATCAGAGCCAAAAGAATCAGTTTTTTTCGAATTTACTATTCATCGAATTTACTGTTCATCGAAGTTACTATTCACGCGGTTACTGTTCATCTGATTTCATGAATTAATGTGTTTATTAGTTTAAAGTTGATCTGATTAGGTGTGTTTTGCGTTATTGAACACTATCTGATTGATTAATTGCTTTGAGAATTAACAAGTGGTTGAATTTATTGATTTTGTGTTTTCTGGGTTTGCATGAATATCGTCTGTGTTCATAAAATTGATGCATGAAAGTTGCAATTGATCTATGATTTTGATTTCGTTGTGATTGATATGTGTTTCTGGTTACAAAGATATAGTTTTCTGAATTCAATTTTTGGTAATTAAAGTGTTTTTTTTCTGGGTTGTTCATCGTCTTCTGGGTCGACCAAGAACATACCGGTCGAATAGTTTTATCGGTCTTAACACCATTCAGGTCGAACACTATATCGGTCATAGCACCTTATCGGTTGAACATAGTATCGGTCCATTCACTATCGGTCGAACTCAGTTTATCATTCAACCGGTACACTCACAGTCCACACCGGTCTAAGAGTATATCGATCGAGTTCTATCGGTCTAAGCACTCCACCGGTATTTACAAGTTACCGGTCGAACACTATATCGGTCGATACCTTGTCCGGTCGAATTAATACCGGTCAACTATATTCCCGGTCGAGTAAAGTACCGGTACAAGCAACTTACCGGTCGAATTCTCTATACCGGTCTTAGTCGTTTACCGGTCGAGCATAAGACCGGTTGTTACATCTTACCGGTCCAAGCAAGACCCCGGTCGATTTTTTGCAAACTGTAATAGGGCATCTAAATGTCAAAAAAAATTCTGCGAAGGGGGACAAATTCTGTTCGAGATCAACATTTTCTTATTGTTCAGTATTATTTGAAGCTTTATACTAATTGAAAAGACTGCATTTAATTATTTTCGGGAATTTATTTTTCTGAAATTTTTTTAGTGTGGTTTTTATTTTGATTCTAACGACCTCATCTAGTTGGTTATCTTGATACAGAAAAGTCGGTTTACTAACCGTACAGCTAAGATGTCCAATCAGCTTCTCTCAATGGGCTCTCAAGTCAAACCTCCTGTCCTCAAAGCTAATGAGTATCAGCAATGGAAGATCAGGATGATCCAGTTTCTGAATCACAAGAACAGAGACTTCATGAAAGCAATCATTGAAGGTCCACAAACTCCAATGATCACAGTAAAGGGTCAACCTGCTACAGATTCCTCTCCAGAAATCCCTGACAGAGAGATTCCTAAACCTTATCAGTTCTTCAATGAAAAGCAGAAAGAACAGTATAAGACAGAAGAAGAGGCTTTAATCTATCTGACAATGGCAATTCCAAACGACATCTACAATCGTGTCGATAGTCAGAACACTGCTAAAGGCATCTGGGATGAACTAGCAAGGCAGTTTGAAGGAAGTGAAGCCTCCATACAAGCTAAGCAGAATCTATGCATAAATGCATACGAGGGATTTCATGCAAAAGAAGGAGAGTTGCTATTAGATACCTACAACAGATATAACATCATCCTCAATGACTTGCGGAGGAACAATATCTCTAAATCTGTTTCTGAGATAAATTACAAGTTCATCAAGAATCTGAATCCAGAATGGAAGAACTTTGCTATCAACCTCCAGATGTCCAAGAATATGGCTCGAGAAAATGTCACTGATATCTTCTCTACTCTTGCTCAACATGAGGATGAGGTGAGATCAATTAATAATGAGTCTAATCATCTGAAGGATTATGTGGCTCTCATAGCCGGCAAAGGTTCTGTATCCTCTGCAAGGTCGAAGAAAAAGGTGTCTAAAGCTCTAGTTACCGAAGTTACTGACTCTCACTCTGATTCGAGCGATGAAGAACTGGAAGTTGATTCAGATCCTGATATTCAAAAGTTCTCTGAAGACTTGGCTCTCATTACGCGACGATTCAAGAAGAGCTTTGGCAAGAAAAGATTCTACTCAAAGCCAAAGTATGATGGATACAAGAAAGAGAAGTCTGAGATGCGATACAAGACGAGGCATGGAAAGAGAGAGGAAGGACGAGAAGACAGGAAGGAAGATAGACGAGAAGGAAAGAGAGAGGAGAAGCAAGAAGAACGAAAGGATGAACCAGGAAGATGCTACAACTGTGGAAAATTTGGGCATTTCTCGAGGGACTGCAAGTTCAAGAAGGTAAAGAACTCAGAGTACTATGCAAGAAAGTCACTTATTGCCAAGAAAGTTGAAGAAGGAAAAGTGCTAATGGCTGAAGAAGAGAACTGGTTGTATCAAAGTTCCGATGACGAGGAACAAGCTCACTTCACCCAAGTCTCTTATATGGCAAAGCTGGAAGGTGACGATGAAGACTCTGAGACACAATCCGAAGATGCAAACTCTGAGGTAAGTGACAATTCTGAGCTTATTGAATCTTTAATGGCCCAAATACATGGTATGAAAGATGAATTTGCTTTACTGAAAGGCAAACTTAGCTCTGCACATCAATCTGCATTAAGCTTTCGTCATGAAAATGCTATTTTAAAAGTTGTTGTGGAAGAAAAAGAAAAGGAAAAAGACGATTTAAAAGCTGAAAAAGCGTCTTTAAAAGAAAAAATATCTGGTTTAGAAACAGATCTTGTGAATCTTAATGCTGAAAAGGGTGAGTTTCAAATAAAATTTGAAGTTTGTTATAAAGAAAGAAATGAAGCTTACACCAAAATCAAGCAACTAGAGGACATTAATATGAAACGAGGTCAGACTGAGCAAACATTAAATCTGTTGACCAATAAACTCCAAGACGAAAGGTTTTATAAACTAAAACCAGGTTTGGGTGTGCCAACTAATGAAATTTTGAAAAAGGCACCGGAGCATCTATATAATTTTGATAAATTCGGCTCCGCAATCAGACCCATTCCTGACATTCGTGCAACTTTTGTTGAAGCAAGTACTCCTAAACCTTCTAAAGAAACCAAAGGTCGAGAAGAAATGGGAAAGAACAAGTCTGGTGACACTGATTCTCAAAATCCTTTTAAATCAGTTGGTTTTCAATATGGTGATTTAAACAAAAGCTATGCGACTCGAAAGATCGAATTTACTGAGTTTGAATCACTATTTACCACACCTTCCAACGAATCAGTTAGCACCAACACAGTTCTACCTGAGACTGCATGCAAATATGATGAGTATGAATCGGATATTGATCCATCTACTATGCCATCAGTCTCAAGTCCCATTGCTTCTAAACCTTTACTTGTTGAAGAGGTTAAAGAAGAAACTGTAAACACGAATGAATCTTGTTTAAAAAATGATAAAACGGAGTTTATTGAGTCCATGACTGAAGAATTATTTTCTGAAATGATGAATGCTTCGGACTCTGATCCTGTTTCTATTCCAAAGGAGTCGAATTATGTGAGTGATCATACATCTGACTTGATGAAGCAAATTGATCTGTTGCAACAGTCTCTTGATGAGGTTGAAGATGAAAACTTTGATCTCAAGTTTAAACTTGAAAAATCTTTGAAAGAAAATCAAGAGCTTTGCACAAAAATCAATGATTTGAAAATTACCCTATTTAAAAATGCTTCAAATGATAAACAGATGTTCAACGATCCAAGCTGGAAGGTAAGAACCAATCCAGAATTTGATGCTCCTGCAAAACCTACAGTTGTTTACTCTGATTGTCCTGAATATCCATCGAGTATTTTTGAAAAGGGTGAGACTTCAAAGAGCACTAGAAAAGAACCACCTTCTAAGTTAGAGACTAATAAGGTTCCTGTTTCTGTTTCAGATATAAAAGGAAATGGAGTTGGGAAGAGTAAGAAGAATAAAGAGCTTAGTTTGAATAAAATGAATAGTTTGAATAAAATGAATAGTTTGAATTCTAGTAGTTGTCCTACAGACAGTGTTATTTTGAATAGTACTTCTTTTGATAAACATGAATGTAAGATTTGTTCCGATAAATCTAAGTTTATAAATTTTGCTCGAAAGAATCTTTATTGCAAACACTGTTGGGATAATTCATTCAAATACTACTCCCCTCCTAAGTCCAAAAAGAATAAAAGCAAAGTTAAGCTGAACTCTAAGTCTAATTCTAATTCTGATTCTTCTAAACAACCCAAAGTGTATCGAGCTAAGGTTGCCAATCCTACTTCTAAAAAGCACTTTCAGGAATTAAATGTTAAGATGGTTTGGAAATGGGTTCCAAAACCGCGTTATGAATGGAGAGTAAAAGTCAAACCAGATGATATTCCTGAGTTGCTTGATGCTAACCGCGAAGGACCCATCCAGATATGGGTGCCTAAGCAAAACTAATTGTCTCTTTTGCAGGCCTGTCGATTGTGGGTAATAGATTCCGGATGTTCACGCCACATGACAGGATTCAAGCACCTCTTGCATAACTATGTGGAGGAGCCTGCCGGAGCAGTTAGATTTGCCAATTCTGAAGCCGAAGGCCACGTCAGAGGATATGGAATGCTCGATAACGGTGTTGTGAAGATTCAAAAAGTGCTATATGTAGAAGGGCTTGATCACAATCTGTTTAGCACCAGTCACTTCTGTGACATGAAATATCAAGTCCGCTTCACAACCACTCATTGTTATCTAGAGGATCCCAATGGTTACGAAGTCTTCAAAGCTGAGCGCCATGGAAATCTATACTATGTAGATTTTCCTACATTGTCTGCCACATGTCCAGTATGTCTACTAGCCAAAGCTTCTAAAGCACAATCGTGGACATGGCATCGACGCTTGTCTCATCAAAATTTCAGATCTATAGCGAAGCTACAGAGACAAGGTCTGGTCAAAGGTCTACCAGAAATGAGGTTCGAAAAAGACTCACTATGTCCCGCATGTGAGTTGGGCAAAATGAAGCGAAGCTCCTTCAAGTCCAAAGTTGAATCATCGACCTCATCTGCACTGAAACTTCTTCATATGGACCTTTGTGGCCCAATGCGCACATCATCTATCAACGAAAAGAAATATGTGTTGGTAATGATAGATGACTACTTAAGGTATACATGGCTCGAGTTTCTTCGCAACAAGTCAGATGAGCCAGAGTTGATTATCGCTTTCATCAAGCGCATTCAAGTACGTCTTCAACTGCCAGTCAGAACCATTCACAGTGACAATGGCACGGAGTTCAAGAATGACACCCTGAAGAGTTATCTTACTTCCGTGGGTATTTCACATAATTTCTCCGCCGTCTACACTCCACAACAAAACGGCATTGTTGAACGCAAGAACCGCACTCTGGTTGAAGCAGCTCGGACTATGCTTGCTTACTCAGATCTACCCATGTACCTTTGGGTTGAGGCAGTCGCTACAGCATGTTTTACTCAGAACCGTACCATTGTGGTCAAGCGCTTTAATAAGACAGCATATGAGTTGATCAACAATCGTACACCTAATATCAAATTTCTTCGTGTCTTTGGTTGCAGGTGCTACATTCTTAAAGAGCGTCAAGGATTATCAAAATTTGATAAGAAAGCGGATGAAGGATATCTCGTTGGATACTCTCTGACATCCAAAGCTTATCGAATTTACATTATTCGAACTAAGACGGTTGTTGAGAGCATGAATGTCTCCTTTGATGAGAATTCTACAAGGACTTCTGGACACAACAGTTCAGAACTCGTACTTAAGGACAAAGCTTCTATTCAATCACGAATAGAACCAGCTACAAAAGGATCTCCTTCTTCAAACTCTAACTCTACTTCATCTGAGTTAGATTTACTGTTTATTGATGCCTTTGATGATATATGTGCAGATTTTGAAAAAGGCATATCAACATCAATAACAAGTGGTACAGGCTCGGAGGTCCCTAATATATCTGAAGACATGTCTGGACCTTCCGAAGAAGTCACTGAAACTTCATCTCCATCAGGTACGACTACAAAGTTAGTTTCTGACTCTACTAATGCTGAATCTGTCTCTACAGATAGTTCTTCTGGAAACGAAGTCCCGAGCACTTCAACTGCTAGTCCGGAAGCCTCAGTATTAGAAACACCAGTACAAGATGTCCCGAGTACATCTATGGAGCAACCTGCCGTGCAAGATGAAAATGATGCGTCCAATACACAACAAACAGTTGATGCACTACCAAGCACACATCGTTGGACTAAGGATCATCCCCTGGACAACGTGATAGGTGACGTACAATCTCGTGTCACAACAAGATCTGCAACAGCTAACTTCTGTATGTTTTCAAGCTTCCTCAGTTCCTTAGAACCAAAGAAAGCGTCTGAAGCTCTACGTGATCCCTTCTGGATTTCTGCTATGCAAGACGAGCTTCTACAATTTGAAAGGAACAAGGTATGGCGCTTGATCCCACTACCTAAAGGTAAATTCGTTATTGGAACAAAGTGGGTGTTCAGAAATAAGAAAGACGAAGCTGGAGTAGTCGTGAGAAACAAAGCTCGACTGGTCGCCAAAGGGTATTGTCAACAAGAGGGCATTGACTATGATGAAACATTCGCCCCGGTTGCAAGGATCGAAGCCATCAGAATCTTTCTAGCATATGCAGCGCACAAAAACTTTACTGTCTATCAAATGAACGTAAAGTCGGCGTTTCTAAACGGTGTTCTGCATGAGGAGGTCTACGTGGCTCAACCTGAAGGTTTCGTTGATCCTCATCACCCTGATCATGTCTACGTCCTAGACAAAGCACTGTATGGTCTTAAACAAGCACCGCGAGCCTGGTATGAAACTCTCACTAAATTCCTACTTGCTTCTGGTTTCAAGAAAGGTACAGTTGATACTACCTTATTTCTTAAAAGGCAAGGTGAGGACTTGATTCTTATTCAGATTTATGTTGACGACATAATATTTGGGTCGACAAATCCGAAATTTTGCAAGAACTTTTCAAAGATAATGGAAACAAAGTTAGAGATGTCGATGATGGGTGAATTGAATTTCTTTCTTGGTTTACAAGTAAAGCAACTACCCGAAGGCATATTTATTAATCAAGCTAAATATATAAACGATATTTTGAAAAAGTTCAATATGTCAGATAGTTCAGTCATGAAAACACCAATGGCTACTGGTACACTCTTAGACGCGGATCCCTCCGGGAAACCTGTTGATCAAAAGGTGTATCGTAGCATGATTGGTTCTTTACTTTATCTGACTGCTAGTCACCCGGATATAATGTTTGTCACATGCTTTTGTGCGAGGTATCAGTCTAATCCTAAAGAGTCGCACTTATCTGCTGTTAAACGAATTCTTAGATATCTCAAAGGCTCGCCTAATCTAGGCCTTTGGTATCCAAAGGATTCTCGTTTTGAACTAACTGCCTTTACAGATGCTGATCATGCAGGATGTAAGTTAGACCGGAAGAGCACCTCTGGATCATGTCAATTTATAGGTGACAAACTTGTAAGTTGGACCTCAAAGAAACAAAACTGTGTTTCAACATCCACTGCCGAGGCTGAGTATGTAGCTGCTGCTAGCTGTTGTTCTCAAGTCCTCTGGATGACGACACAGTTAAGGGACTTTGGATACAACTACAAGCGTGTTCCTATTTATTGTGATTCCAAGAGCGCAATATCTATAACTGCTAATCCGGTACAGCATTCGAAGACCAAGCATATCGACGTACGCTATCATTTTATCAAGGATCATGTAGAAAAAGGTAATATTGAAATGCACTTTGTTCAAACTGACTTCCAGTTAACTGACCTTTTCACCAAGCCATTGGATGAAAAGCGTTTTCAATTTCTCATCAGCAAACTTGGTATGTTGAACATGTCCTAAACCTTACTCATGATTCTAGGGGGAGTATTCCAAGTTTTGATCTTGTGTGTTATTTTCCAACTGTTGCTAATGATCAAGGAATAATTTTCACAAATGATTACCATAATTTTATTTATGCAGGTTTGGTCAAGTGACAATGGCTTCTAATCACATCAGATTAGAACCCGCACTTCAGTGCCTTATTTTTCTGTTTTTTTCTTAATATTCAAAAAAAAAAAATTCAGTTAAGGGGGAGAATATCTATGATATTAACAGATTTTTGGATACTTAAATGCTTATCTGACCGTGTGTTCTTAAAGATAAATACTTGTGTTTTATCTTGTCAATATACTTTGTCAAGTATTCATACACATAACGGTTCAGAACATTCTATTTGACTTTGTTATTACCATGTATCAAAAGTTAAATCTTTCTATGGTAATACTCACGTTCTTTGTATTCACTGTTGATTGAATCAAACGTCATTTCATGTGATTTCATTGAAAATATGTTTATATATTGTTCATATAAACAACATTCGTGTTTGATTCTCCAAAATATTATTCTTCATGATAAAATGATATGAGCTTAATTGTCAAACTCTTTTAGTTTGAGGGGGAGAATTGCATTGTCAAACATCTTTTGTTTTGACATCTCCGAATATTATATTCTTCATGTAACAAGTGGTATTTGTGCTTACATGTACAAAACTCCTGTTGAACAACATGTTCTTTTAGGATAATACATGGGATTCAGTGTGAGTACTTAACAGAACTTCCATGGATTCACGATAACCAGTGTTTTCTACCCAGGAAGTATTCCCTGAGTGATTGAGGGGAGAGGGGTAAAAAGAATTGAGTGATGGTGTGTGAAGAGGTAAAATGAAAAAGAGAGATTGGTTAGACGTGAGCATTAAAAGAAAGAGGGTGAGTGAACAGAGTAAAAGAATATTAGACTCTGCACCAAACTTCTTTCTGAGTCGGGCAGCCACATAATCTGATTGGTTCACATTTTTTGGTGACCATCATTGAAAAAGGCAACTAGCCCATGCCATCTCTTGCATTAACCCCACCAGCTACTCATTCTTTTCTCAAAAAGAAAATGTTTCACATTTTCTGGGGAAGCAACACATATGCTATTGGTTCTTCATTTGGAAGATACTAATATTGAAAAAGAAGGAAAGTTGCCCCACCTTCAAACCCTTTCTCATGCATATTGAGTCTTTGTATAATTTGTTGCTGTCTCAACAAGTTTACATACTTTGAGCCTAAATTGAAAAGCAATCATCTATGCTTAATTTCTTTCATACACATGCACGAACACACAGAAATTTGTTTTCTGTCAGAACGTTCATAGATAACCATGTGTTATTCGATGATTGAATGGAAGACCTGGGGAGCCAACATCAAAACCAGTTCCTTATATAGTAACTTTGTGTTACTCAGTGACTTTGTGTTACTGACAGACATTCTAACTTAGTCATTTGTTGATTCAGGGTTACATCTATTAAACTGTTTGAATTTGAAAAGATTCGAATGGTTACTATTTTCTATTTTTTATCTGAAAAGATTGAAATAATCACTCTTTCCATCTGGGAAGACTGCTCTTATTTCCATACAGGGCTCGTTACATGATGAAGATTGTGCTTACGTGATGATCATACACAAAGGGGGAGATTGTCTTGAAAAGGGGGAGATTGTTTTGAAAAGTTTTGATGATGATGATTCTCACCACTCATCAAAAAGGGGGAGAAGATACAAAAAGGGAGAATACAATCTGAAGATCTGAAGATTTCAAAGATTTTAAAGATATCAAGTTTTGAAGCGATCAACGACATATCTGAAGAAAAGAGAATACAAGTGAAGACCCGAAGACAATTGCCAAAAAAATTTTAATCTTGAATCCAAAGGGGGAGATTGTTGGATCATAATTGTATTCAAGATTAAAGGGTCTAAACTGTATTTGTTTGATAGTTAAAGTTAGAGGGTTTATTATGTAATATGTTAATAGTTATTAGCTATTGGGCCCAAGCCCATTAGAAAGTCTGTTAAGCTTAAAGCCCATAAGGCTTAGATATTTAATGTTTTGATTAATTAGTTTTAGGGTTTAATCCTCACAATTACTTTCTTAATCATATAGTGAGGTAGCTAGTTTCTCTGTATTCAAATGGTATCAAGAACACTCAAGGGTTTCATTATTTATTCAAGGGATTGGTATGTTACTCTGATCTTATTATCTCTTGATCATTATTGTGTTCTGTGATTGTTTACCAACTAGTTAAATCTGGGATAACAGTGACCCACTTTTGTGTTCCGTCGCGTACAATGTAACCGGGTCTCCCCCGTCACCGAAAGGTGTTGTTTTGGGTATGGAGTTTTATAATCAATGTTTTCGGTGACGTTTCAAGTATGGGTTGTTATCCATGTTCTAAAGTTTTGGATATTGAATTTTATCCATGTTTTGGATGTTTTGGATGATAAAGTTTATCCACGTTTCGGTATTTGGTTATTAAAGTATAAGGCATGTTTTGCGTGAGTTTTGGGTTTGGATTTATATTCGAAAGAACGTTTTGTATCGTGGTTTCAATCACTAAAATGGTGAATGTTGGGAAAGAGATTGCTTTCAGACTTAATGTATTTCATTTTGAAAATCAAGATTTAAATAACATTCTTAAGTTTCTTGCTTTATATGTTTATGATTAAAACTCTTGAGCTCAATAGGCGTTAAGCCTAACCATTTTTATTTGTCGGCATGTGCATCAGGTTTCTGTTGGGGAATGGTTCTAGCAATGCTATGAAGAGATAAGCACTAGATTTACACGAGGGTAAGTAGTTTGGTGAAGTCTTCCTCACTTTGAAGATAGTGACTGTTATTGGGTTTTAGTAACATCCGTCCCTATTATAGACCGTGTATAAAGATTGAATTGTGTTCATTGAAGTAAACCTTAAATTGTTGTTGTAGATGAATCAATTATCGATGTATTTAGAAAATTTTAAATTGTTGCTATTTCCAGATTTGAGGGTGTTACAACCAAGGTGTTCTTCAGTTTTCCGTTTTTTTTAGGTTTTCCCCTGCACCTGACCCTATATATATATATATATATATATATATATATATATATATATATATATATATATATTTTGAGGAAGATTTTGGTAGCTAATTTGTTGATCTAAGGATCTCGATAACACGTTGTAATTTCTCCCGGTTGGTAATAAACTCTTGCTCTCTCTCTTTTTAGGTGGAAGTACACTATCACACCGATAATGGAACCACGTTAAATCCAAGTGTTATTTGTTTTGAACTTGCTATATGTAAGATAATAACGTTTTTGTTATTTTATATTTATATATATATATATATATATATATATCATGTGGGTTTATTTTCTACGTTAGAAAATTATTGTGCAACTAGATTATTGTTATCCGCAGTTGGGTTTGTTGTTCACTCGGATTTCTACAAGTTTGGGACCTTAGAAATCACTGCCGACATTTTATTTGTGTGACACACATTTTCCTAACAAGTTGCTCATTGCATGTCCTCCTCCTTGCTCCCCTCGACCGGCAACTCTTTTTTTTTGAAGGGTGTCCTAAGCTATGCCTAGGCCCTAGAGTAATCCCTTAGCAAATTATGATCGTAAGAAATCAGCCCGGATTAAACCTCAATGGCCACAATTGTAGTGTATGCCTGGATTCGAACCCTGGGCAAATGGGATGTTCCACCACATCCCCTAGGACCTTAACCCGTACGCCATAACCCTTGTGGTTGACCGTCACACTTACTATCTTCTACATACGTGAGCAAACCACCACTACCTTCCCTCTCTCAACTTATCTACAGTGAATGCATCTCCCATCACCGCCTGAAAAATGTGGTTCAGCCTCCTTTCAAACCTCGTCCAACTTATATAACCTGACGTCTTGACGTAAAGCAAGTAAAAGAGAGAGAAAAGACACCACACTTACGTGGAAAACCCAAATCGAGAAAAAACACCAAGAAGTCCACAATCAATATTGATGATAATTACAATGCTCAGAAACAGAGAAGTCTATGAAGACAAACACATATTTACGTATAAAGGTTTGGGAGTATTTTAGCACAAAATTATGGAAATAATTGTACCCGAATGCGACTGGAAACTGCCTAAAAACCGTCCACATTGGATATGCGACTAGAGTCGCATATTGGAAGTCGGTTGTGCTCAACCTTATCAAATCGCATCGTGAATCGACCTCGCTTGATGCAGGGTACTTTGGAGGCATACATTACATTAACATCACTTGGTATTTCCAACTCCAAGCTAAAGAGTTGGGTTTAAGAAGTAACATTTTCAACATTGCATTTCAAATAAATACATTTTTTGGAGCCATGATCATTCCCAATATTCTCAAAAATCAAAATAATCTAGAAGCCATATACAATCCACCCATCACATCAAACAACACTACACCTTTTCAATTCTGTACACATATTACCTAAATTTTCATATGGGTTTCCATCCCAAACCACTCTAAACAAACAAACCAAAAACACAAAGTATGAATAAGTTATCGAAAATTTTCAAGAACGCTATGCTCACATGTGCTACTTGTACAATCAAAGTTGTCCAACGAAAAACGCTCCATAGCATGCATCCGATCATGTCTCTGTATTCTATACACGTTCAAAGTTAGAATATCACGATATCAATCTATATATCTCACAGTTTTTTTGGGAGATTGTAGTTCTTCTTCAGGAACGTGGTAGCTGTCTTGTCGTCCCGATGACACAATACTCTCAAAATCGTGTTTGGTTCGATCGGGCCCCACTGGTTGGTTGTCGGAGGCAAAGCAAGTCTTGATTTGGTGGATGAACCATAACCATCAATCATCAAGGATTTGAATTTCTCAACAAGGCTACCTGTGTCACTAGAGAAAAGGGGTAGCACACCTTTCACTATGGTTGAATGTTTCCCTATCAAATCAATAGGCAACCCATCACCATTCGACCAGAAAAGATCCATAAGAAACTGGAAATCTTCTTGTATGATCGACCAATCTTCTAGAGTGAAACTACGACAAGGACCTCCAGCAAGCAAAACCAACAAAAACCCTTCAAAAGAAGCTCTCATTATGTTTGTGATTAGACGCGTTCGAATTGTGTTATCTTGTACTGTTTCTGCTATAATTTCAAGATTCTGTTCAAGCTCTTGAAGAAAAGGTTCGATTCTTGAAGATGAAACTCCACCTACGTATAAACCATCCCACAAGACATGGCTTAATTCGTGAAATACGAGCTTATATGCCGTTGCCTCGCATACTTGTTGAATCCCTTCTACGCAAGCAACCAAAGATTGCTCGAAGTTTTTTCTTGAGCCATTTACGATGCTACCCTCACGAATTCCAATACTTTTCAAATGGGCGATTGTCCTCTTTTCTAGGGCTTCTAAATTTTTTCTGATGTAATGAAAAGAATTGACGCGAACACACAACTGTGGTATGCTGTAGGAATCATTACCATCTGCAGTATTCTGCATAGCTGTCTTCCGTTGACTTATGTTTGACCGGTCTTTCTTCTTGAATACGCCATTGAGTTTTGAGCCACCTCTACATCGGGTCAAAGGAGGCAATGCTGGAAGAAAAGAACTTCGAGATCCTATACATATAACAATAAAAAGGTTATTTTCCTGAAATAAGTAAAAATTAGATGATCGTAATTATCTACAACTCCATCTTTATACTTACCAGAACCCGATTTTGCCTTCAAAATGTAGTCTTGAAGGCATCTGTCAAGACCACTCATCAATCCAGGAAGCAAGTCCGGATGTATAGGAATTGGCAATAAAAAGAATGCTTCCAGAGTTTCATCGATGGTTCTTAGAACCTCCACCGCAGAAGGAGCAAACCCTTCCCTATTTGCTCTTGGGTTCCACACCTAAAATAAAGAGGTGAGGAAGTGAATTGAGTCAATGAAATGAAAATAGACATGTGCGTATGTGCACGCGTAAAACCAAACCAAACCAAACGAGCCCAGTATATCCTACTCGGAGGTGGGGTCTTTGTGTGTGTGTTGGGGGGGGGGGGGGGGGGGGGGGGGGAAGATATACGCAGACTTGACCTCTAACCCAAAAGCGTAGAGCAGTTGTTTCCGTGAAGACCCCCAACTAGTGAGAAGTGCGAGACATGGAGAAAAACAGATACGCTAAACTAACATATGAATAAAGTAACAAAAACAATGTGCATGCACTGTTTTTATATTTGGTGATTAGAGCATGAAAAAAGTGATCCGGGTTCTTCTCATATATATTGTTGTGTTCTTATGAAGATGTTAGAAAATGCCACTCTTATGAGGCTTCCGTGCCTTACTTAGACGATATGTTGCTTAAAGATCAAGTAGAATCCATTTCAAGAATTCAAGTATGCTAGAGAAACACATACAGACTTTCTTGCTAGGGTTTGGGGTATCTCTTTGTATGTGACGTTTCCCTTCAAATTTGCAAAGAGACTGTTTTACTGACTTGAACCCATGATCTTCCAGCTCCATGATGATCCCCGAAAACAATAATACAATATGTAACCTTTTTTTATTCACTTATATAATGTTGCCTGTGCTAATAGCAGAGTCCACGGTGGACGTGAACGACAGGTTGGAGCGATGGAGGGTTGTTTTGGAATCACAAGGCCTACACAATAGGAGCTCTAAGACCAAATACATATGGTGGAATTTTAGTGGGGAGTGTGTATTAACGAGGGGGTGGAAGTCATCATTGGGGGGCAAAAGACTCCAAAAGGATACTTTCAAGTATTTATGCTCTATGATTTAGAAGCGGGCTGTGGTTGAGGAAGACATAACACATCGTATAAAGATGGAATAGATGAAGTGGAGGGCTTCCACGGGGGTGTTGTGTGACAAGAAGGTTTCGTTAAAACTGTAGGAAAAACTTACAGAATAGCCATCAGACCGGCTATGTTGTATGTGTTGGATGACAAGGAAGGCCCATAAGAGGAATGCTTAGGTGGACCTATTGTTGTACCAAATTGGACAAGATACCGAACGAGGTCTTTCAGGTGGTGTGGGGAGCTGTGGACATCCCGGATAAATTGAGAGAGGGAAGATTGCAGTGGTTTGGTCAGTTCGTAGGAGATAGACAACGGCTTAGGTGAGGAGGATATTAAGTATGGCAGTCGAGGGGTTGAGGAGGAGATGCGATGAGAAACTGAGGTTGCACATGGAGGTTTTAGAAATTTCCAAGGACATGACCTTTTATAAGAGTTATTGACGACGCATGCCTAGGCTTAGATGGGAGCTGAAGAGGTAGAGGTCGGCAGGTAGAGGGTAGGGTTTGTGAGCCGACAATTAGGTTACCAGAGTCGTAGGTTAGACCGGTGGTGTATGTTTTTTTCTCACCTTGGCCATGTTTTTTTGTACCTACTTCTATTTTTATGTAATTGCTTACTCTTTAACTTGTTTTTCTTGTCTCAATTTCTTCTTCTTTTTCTATATTGTCAATTTCTTTTGGGCGAAAACTCTTTTTTGCACACTTTTCAAAAGCCGAGGATATTCAGGGAAGCAACCGCTCTAACTCTTCGGGGTAGAGGTTAGGTCTGCATACATCCCCCAGACAGCCGGACCCCCCCCCCCCCCCCGGTGGGATATAAGGGGCTAAGTTTGTTTGGTTTATAGTTATTATAATTTATACCGTACAATATGCAATTAAAAGATAATACACCATATAATATGCAACGTACAGTAAAAAACGCTCCTTTAAAAAAAAAAAAATTCCCGGTCTTCGTTTTGCCAGTCCATTGAGATTTCACTTCCCTGTTTTTTAGGCTTTTCTTTTATTTTATGGAAATATTCGACACTCCAAATAATTCCTATAATTGAGTGAAATAGTCATTTAACAAGTAATGCACAGAGATCCTCAAATTAACTATTCGCATTCTTGTATTTATCCTCACCCACACCCACATATCTTTAAAAGCGGTCACACCATACTAGTAGATAACTAAACCGTGTTATTATAGCTCATTTATCGGTTAAATTATTTTCTGAATAATTATGAATATAATTTCAACTTCAGCATGTAATTTTTCATAACAAGTCTAAAGGGCATACAACAACTACTGGAAAACAACTAGTACTCGCTCCGTCCAAAAAAAGGGGCAACTTTTGACTTTTGCATGGTTTAATAATTAATCATCAAATACCTAAAATACCCTTACTAAAACAAAACTGAGAAAACTTGTTAACCATCACAATTACTCTCAACACATCTTGTAATGGTTGCTAATAAGCAAAAAGATAAATTTGAAAGAAATCTTTCCAGAAAAAGAAAAGTTGAGTCCTTTTTGGGACAACCAAACATAGAAAATGCTAGCATTTTCTTAATTGCGACCGAGGGAGTAATAATAACACAAACCATCAACACGATAGAGAAATATGAAGCAAAATGCTGGTTGAGAAGCGTACCTCTTGTTGCAACGTTCTATCAACCCATTCCTCGAGTCTATCCACTCGAGTCTTTATCCAAGATTTGACCAGATCTACAATCACAGATTCAGCTTCATAAGGAGTCATCTCTTGAATTATTGACTTTCCACCATCATCGCTGTTGACTGAATCTTCCACCGCCATCTGTACTAAATCTTTTTCCAACTTATCGGCTGCTATTAGCACTTGTATTACAGCAGGAGTCAACTCATTGATACCTGAAACAAATTTCTGTACCTCTTGTCCAAAACAAGAATGAAGAGTTGCTACCGCCACACCAACTGCAAGAGGATGCCATCTTTGTAGGATTGGACTGTATATCTCCTTCTCTGTAAAAGCCAGATCGGTAACATCTTGGGCAAGCAAACAGAGTGCAGGAAGATGATTTAATTGACTTTTTGCTGATTTTCGGCTCACGCGTACTTTCTCACTTTCCTGAGTTAACAAACAGAATGAAGATTAACTTTTTGCAGCAAAAATTCATAAATTGATGTATTCTTCCTCTTCTATGCCAACATTTGATAAACATTTGACTTTGAGATAAGTTGTCAAAATAAGGATCAGATCACATTTAGCATGGACTTAAAATTTTAAAAGAATATACTCTTCAGTAAGTTTTTCATGGATTTTGTTTTTGGCCTACTAGATTGGCTTAGGATAATTAGAAACATGACAAATTGGTATTTTCTATCAAATGGAAAACTAATTAATGCAAAAAGGTTAAAACTTGCCTGACTAAAAGCTTTGCGCATCGATGACCTTATATAGACGTCAACTTTGGCATTTGCAACATCAATGACTTTCCTTCTACCAGACTCACGGGGATTTTCTTCTGCCAAAATGGTGGCTGCAGATAACCCAAGTGATAAAATACTTTGCATCAAGTCAATGTTACCCCTGTAAAACGACTCATGGTAAGCTAAAAGCCCTCTTTCTGCCCATTCCAACATCGAGTTCATTGTCGAACACAAAATCTTGGAATAACCTGAATCCGAAGTCAACTTTGCATCTTTCTTGACTTCTAGCAATAAGTTATCAGCAGCAAAAAGAAAATCATTCTCAACTTGACCTGTAGATACGTAATGGTTGAATAAAACCCATGAAAAACAAAGATTATGGAATCTCTGGTCTATTCCTAAGATTCCCCATGTCTTTTTTATGAGGTCTAACACTTCATCAACCTCTTCGATCATCGATGTTGGCTCTTCGACGTCAAAAAGAGCTTCAAGAAGTATTTGGTAGAGACGGAGATTCAATGGGGCCCCATCTGCCCAATGGCATGTGTCCGGGGCATAATCATCAGATGACCGACAAGCAAGCTGCATTGTAACAGTCCGTAGGGTTTGAACTGCTTCACTATGTTTCCCGGTCTCCATGGGTTGTTCGTGGGCCCCACGAATGATCTGGCGGAGTTGTTGACCCGACGGGTCATTCCTGTCAAGAGGTAGTTTAGGGTGGAGCAACAGTCCAGCCTCGAGTACCCTCAAGTTTCTTCTCTGCCATACTTGATATTCTCGCTGAGTTGGGAAATCGGAAGACTTGAACTGCTGTAAAAGCTCTACGGGGAGAACTATTGACTCAATGCGCCTGCCAAGCTGCAAAAAGTTTGTAATTGGAGCCTAGCCATCTTCAAAAACACAATCTTGATCGACTCAAGCATAGATTCTTCATGTAAGTTTTGGTAAGATGTTGAATAAAAGATTGTGATTTAGTGTAAACTAACTTATAATAGATTGAAAATTAACCAAAAACCAAAATGTTGGCAGTCTCCATAAAGATTATATGTTCTTTTTTAGGACCAATCAGGTACATAGAAAGTTTTTCTCCTTCGAATTAGGGTTCAAGTTGCAAACACACAAGTGACAATTTGTTAAAAATTAAATCCCCAATTGGAGTGGCATAACTAACGCTAGATGCTCTGATCATAAAACCCACATCTAATAAATGATCCTAATTTTCGCAAAATTGAGAAACCCTAATCTAGGAAAAACGAGAAACAGCAGAAGAAAGAAGGTAAATTATGAAATTGATTACCTGTCCAGCGGCAATTCTCAATAATGCACGCCTAACCCTAGAATCAACTTGTTCCGAGATTCTCATCTGAACCCTCATCAGCTCACCCACTGTAGCCGGCCGATTCTCTTCGGAACCCTTGTTCTTGTCTTTAGACTTGATACCGAGAGCCTTCTTCACCTTACTGGCCGCAGTCAACGTTAGTGACCTCTGCAACGATGAGGCCGCCCTGTCAGATGATGATCTCCCGGACGACTGAGAGACGTAAGTCAACGGTCTACCTCCACCGGAGCTCCGACAAGCCCCCAGGAAGATCTCATACGCGGTTTCTCGAAGGTCGGAGTCGGATAGATCCAAACCCAGTTGGCCAAAAGGGTCTGAGAGGTCATTGGACGGCAAAACAGGGATCATATAACCAGCAGTGTTCTCAATTGGCATGACGCCGATAGCGTTAATGGTGGGTAATTGAAGATCTGTGGGGATGGTTGTAATCAAATTCTGTTGTGGAGGGTTTTTTTCCTATACAAATTTCAGGAAAACATGGGAGAATTTGAATTCTTGCTTGGGTTATAAGGAATGAATGAATGATGTATGAGTTTGCGCTTTGGAGACACAGTTGAACGTCTCCTTTTCTTTATTTTTCTTTTTTGATTAATTTTTCGATGTGTATTATGTCCACGCCACGCGTCTGTTTGTGGGTTTCAACGACGGGTCCCACCACCACCAACATTCAGAGTTGAATATGAGGCCGCCATAAATTTTAATTTTATAAATATTTTGAAAATTTCATATCCAAATCATCATCATATACTTGTTACTATTTGTATCATTATTACAATTTTCGCATATAAACATGTAATATGTATTTTTATTAAAGAAAGTACCTACAAAATTTTGAAGCTTTTATATATATATATATATATATATATATATATATACTAGAAGCGTACTTGCGCAATGCAGCGGGATACATCACGATTTTAATTTTTATTTTAATTTTTTGTTTTTTATTGATTTACAGTACGATTTTGGATGATTTTTATTGAGTGATAATGGTTTTTTTATATATAAATTTGTTTAATTTAGGCTTAACAATATAATGTTTTTTATATAAAAAAATTAAGTTGTTTGTTAAAATTCATTAATTATCTTATATTTTTTATATTTAAATTGAGATGTTTAACCTGTTTTAATTATGTTTATAATAATTCAAATTTCATAATTTTAGGATTTGTGGATTAGAGATAAGGATTTTGGGGATAAGAATGAAATTTATTAATTAGGATTAAAAGCATTTAAAAGCAGTACATATTACTTCATTAATTGTTTTTAAGAGATTTTAAGTAGATTAGTATTAAATAATAGTACATAATGCTTAATACATCACGATTTTAATGTTTATTTTTATTTTTTGTTTTTTATTGATTTACAGTACGATTTTGGATGGTTTTTATTGAGTGATAATGGTTTTTTATATATAAATTTGTTTAATTTAGGCTTAACAATATAATGTTTTTTATATAAAAAAATTTTAAGTAGTTTGTTAAAATTCATTAATTATCTTATATATTTTAAATTTTTTATATTTAAATTGAGATGTTTATCCTGTTTTGATTATGTTTATCAGAATTTAAATTTCATAATTTTAGGGTTTGGGGATTAGAGATAAAGATTTTTGGGGATAATGATGAAATATATTAATTAGGGTTAAAAACTTTACAGGTAGTACATTAGGCTTTAATAGTTATTTTTAAGAGATTTTAAGTAGATAACTTTAAATGATAGTTAATGACTGATGATTAAATACTAAAACATTTGTATGTAAAAGAAATTTGGATACTGATAATAAATATCGAGTCCTTAAGCATAACTAAAGTGACAATTGACCTAGTGTCTAGCATTTATTGTTAGGAAGACCCGAGCGCAATTTCATGGAAGGTGTTTTCCGTGTATTGGATCAACTGGGACGGACCCAACAACATTTTCATATGGTGACACCATATTTTTTCATACGATTTTTATCGACGTGTTTTCATTTTTTTAACCGACTTTCAATATCATCCGATGTATTTTTAGCCTAATTCCGCCATTTCGAGGGATTTTTAAAGTTTTTTGCTTGATTTCGAGACATTTTTAAGTTTTTTTTTATCGATTTCGAAAGATTTTTTCGGTATATTTGGTTGATTTCTAGAGATTTTTTCCTTTTTTTGGTTTATTTCAAGAGTTTTCTTGGTTTTTTTACTAGTGTGTTCAGAAGGTTCATATGTTCACAAGTGATACGTCTAGATTTACTTTATTGATTTAGTTGGTCATCACAATATGTTCACAAACTATAATAGTATATTTTTAATAAAGTGTTCATAATAATGTGTTCATCTTAAATTCACATTGATTATATGTGTACTGTGTATGTTATGACTTATGAGAGGAAAAAGAAAATAAGAGAGAGAGAGAGAGAGAAGATTTATTTATTTATTTATTTTTGTGATTGTTTCCTATCCCATGATAATCATTTATCTTCCATACCTACCAACTCCAGACTCATTCAAAATGATTAAAGATTAATTTATTTTATTCAAAGCCCTCTTTTTTTCTTATCCAAAGCTATATTTTCTCAAACCTTTAATGGGAATGAAGTCTATATGTTTTTGAACGATTATTTACTCCTTTTTGTTTATATGAATTACTATATTTATAGGATAGGATGTGGGTTTATGTCCAATTGATGATTCATTATATAAATTTCAAGTTTTTTGAATATTGAAAATTGAATGTGTTTAATTATGTTCAGATTCGTTCCTGACATTTTATAGGCCTTGGGTGAAACGTAAAAATGTGTCTCGATATGTATGAAACATCTTTAATATATTGTTTTTATCATGAGAAATAACATTGATTTCAAGAAATACTAATATAATTCCGTTTTTCCAAGTATTCCTAAGCAAAAAACAATATATAATTAGTTATAAATTACTAATATTTTCTATCATTTCATTTTTGCATATCATCGTCAATCCGTTACACCGTAAAAAACATTTTATATATACCTATAATATATAAATTGACATCATTTGGGGTAACAATCTTGACCATTTGTAACACTCTATGTAAATCAATACGAATCAGTTAGAGTTTCTATCTCACCTTGTGTAAACGTTTTTCATCAATGTTTTAAAACTTTTAGAGTTAAAATAAACTTTTTTGGAACCATCATCTTTGAATCAACAGGCCATGTTGGTTATAGCATGAGATTTTATTCTTGTTTTTCACATATAGGATAATACTTAAGATTAGACACTCAATGTAAGGTCATAAGGAGTCAATAATGAATGAAAAACCAAGGGTAGTTTTAAAATTTCAAATGTAGATATAAGTTGGACTGTTTTATATAGTTGATTTTTTTTCAAAAGGTGGGGAGTTTTCTTAGTTAATAACAAGAAAACTACTATATTCTAATAGAAAAATAAAATTCATTTCAGATGAAATAATCAAAAGAGTCACCTGGAGATGAATGATAGAGAATAATAATAATATCAAGGTTTTTTAGGCAAATAGTTTAGATTTTGATTCTAGATAAAAAAAAATAGAGAAACAATAAACAACATTATAAAATAAACAATCAATTAAGTTTTTACATATTTTCTTCTTCAAATTAATTAATTAATACATATATGGGCCCTTAATATATTACTAAATTCATTTAAGTCTTATTAGATACTAAAAAAAATTGTATCTCTTTTATTTAGTAATTTTTTTAATAACTACTATATATACTAAAAAAAATTGGGCCCCTATTTCTTATTTGCCCTGGGCGTATGCCCGGCCCACCCTCCCCTAAGGACGGCCCTGACTATGTCTAATTTTAATTTAATCTTTGAATTTATCATATTTTTTGAATTTTTGTATATTTTGAATTTTTGTGTCATCGTTGTAATGATAATCGATGAAAACACTTATATAAATCGTGTAGCAACAATTATTTCTTTGCAAAATCTTTGACAAAACAAAACTTAAAAAAAAACTCCAAAACACGAGTATTGTAGATCTAGTAATTTGCTAACAAATATCGATCACTCCAAAATATACCAAATCGAACGGACAATGGATTTTTCATAAGTATTGTTGGACCACCTAATTAGAGTGAAGTGAATAGGTTGTTGCCGTTCTTTATAATCCTTACTGATTTTTATATTTCGGAAACATAAATATAAAACAACTCACAAAACACAAAATTATTACAAGTGTGGAAAAGAAAGAGTTGAAGTAACAGAACTAACACAGGTATTTGTAATGGTTCAAATCCATTGCCCTATTCCACTTTTTCCAATACCTACCTAGCACTACAAAATTGGGTACTTCTAGTGACGGGAAAAGTTTTCATTGATTCGTTGCAAAATTTTGTCATTGAAAAGATGGCCATTGAAAAAATCCCAGATGGGTCTCCGTTAAAGATTGCTGAAGAATCTTCGACAACAGATATCATCAACAAATTTCCAATGGTCCTAAGATCACTCTCACCAACAAATTTACGACAAGAAGAATCACCGATGTTTTTGGAACACTCGCTTTCAACAACGGATTTGTGATATAGGATATCACCAAATGAACCTTGATGGCATATGTTACTAAAGGAATTCCAAACGGTTGACTTTACCAAAGGATTTATGATAAATAACATAAGATCATTGATAGAAGGAAATACCGATGGATCCTGAGTGACCCAATTACCAAGGATATTCGTTGGAAAAAAGTCGGCAATATTTGATTTAAAAAATATTTATATTTTTGCGTATAAAATACGATTTTCCTGTATATAATTGATTAAATTAACAAAATCAAATTGTGTAATGAGTTTTTATTTTGGCATTAGGTTTTAACAAGACAACAATTATACATTATCACTCCTTTAACTCGGCACAAGGGGGAGTGTTGTAGGATAACTGTGTCATCGTCTAAAGGATATGACGATAGAGATAAAAATAGAGATAGAGATAAATATAGCAGAATTAGATTAGAACTGAAATACCTCATAGCTATCTATTTGTAACTCATCCATATTTAAAGATTTTTTGATTAATGAGAATTATAAATTTCTTCTTTCTATTTACTATTGTTCTATTTTGTTTTTCTCCTTTAACAACTTTAATACATTATTAATAATTATATTTTAAGTTTAATATAATAATAATTATATTTTAAGTTTAATCTATATCTATATATATATTAAAGGAGAAACCACCATGTATGAGGTGACATCTCCTCAAGCCTAGAAAGCCCTTTATCTTTTTTCTCCTTCATTCTTCTTTTAATCATTTTTTCCCCTAATTTATCACTTTAATTTCTCACATTAATTAATCATTATGTTTAAATTTAACATAATTCCCTTCATTTTCCTAACTCATCTCCATCTCCCAATATATTGAACAAGAAAATCAATATAGTATCTCTTCATATTTTACTTTATATGTCTATCATCTATTTTCAAAAGTTTAACTTTTAAACATATTCATCTTCATTCTTGAAGGTGAAACATCCAAATTTTTCATGTGCTCATTTTGTTTTCTCATGCTTTGTTGATCACTAATTTTTTGTCATATCTCTTCATATCAATTGATGTGCTCTTCGTTTCACAAAAGAAACGGTTATTCTTCCACAAAATTGTTTTTCAGGTAAACTCTTTCTATCCATTTCCTTATGTGTTCTTCATTTAACAAACGGTTATTCTTCAACAATTTTTTTTTTCAGGTGAACTCTTTATTTCCCTCTTCATCACTTGATGTAATATTCATTTGAATCATTTCACAAACCGTCATTTTTTAAGCAAACTCTTTTCTATCTCTCCATCACTTGATGTGTTTTTTTCACACAAATCATTATTCTTTTAACAATTTTTTTTTCAAGTTTACTTCAAGAATATTGATCCAGATATTATTCTTTTTGTATTTTTGTTGGGATTTCAGATTTATTTATTTTTACTTCTATCTTCTATATTTCTCTTAGGTTTTTCCAAGGGAACCGAGGGTTTATTCGTGGTCATGATTTTAGATGGCAACAACGGTTTGATAACTGAATTTTGAAAACATTACAATCATAGACAACATTAACAAATCAATTTTCAACTATTATTTGTATTTTTTTCAGTTTACTTTAAGAAGACTAATTATGACATACATTTCTTTTTTACTTATGTTGGGATTTTAGAGTTTTATTTATTTATTTATGTCTTTTATACTTTTTCTTATATTTTAATTTTATTAATCATTTAAAATCTTATTAAAATAAATAATTTTAATTTATACGACACTTAAATATAATAGCATGTATATTTTTATACATAACAACTAAAAATAATACTCTAATTAATATAAATAAATAAAATGAAGATGAAAAATTTTAGTTACACAAAAAAATCTCATTGCAAAAAATATACATAAATCAAATACTTATGATAGTTGAATATAATATAACTTACATATTTACATAGTACTCTTATTTGTTTTTATATATTAGTGAAAAATCATTAATTATTATTAATACAACACTCATTACATATTTTAATGTTATTAAATGACCATTATCAATTATTATTATTCACATTACATTTTATATATGTTATTTAGAATAATTAGTGTATATATATTGATTTGTACGATTTTCTTTAGTAAACTTTATATATTGATTTGTACTATTTTTAAGTTAAAGTGTATATATATATATATATATATATATATATATATATATATATATAATTAGAATAAAAGTAAAAATTGTAATCAATATACAAATTAAAAAAAAACATTCTAAATCCTAAATAATAAATTTATAGATATAAATGAAATTAGAATCACTACATTACAATATAAAATTAAATACTTATTATTAATTTCCTTATTAATAAATGAAATATTTATTACATTTAATACCACTTATGTAAGACTCGGTTTTAAAATAAAAAGTGTAATTATTCTTACCCGAATTGAACCATAGTTAAATATGTCAACCAAAGATAGTTAAAGGGTTAAAACCGTCATTTAATCAAACTTATTAATTATATTATATATATATATATATAATAAGAAAACAAACTAAGAGTAAACTACAATCATATCGTCCCTCTGATTTTTTTTCACCGCCATAGGTCTCTCTCTCTAATCTCAATCTTCTCTCTAAAATAATTTGCGTATCGTTGAAGAAATCCCGGTAACAATTACATATTCGGAATCTATGCGACGAACCCTTCCTAGAGGTATAAATTTCTTTTTAAGTTATTTAAGTTGGTAAGTTAGAGTAGTTGAAGTTAGTTGGTTGATTATGATTATATATTGTAAAGTTATAATCATAAACATGTATAGGAATGTTTGTTTTTATAAAAATTACAAACGGGTAAAGTTTAGAATCAAACGGTGATATTTGTATCTAGATGTTTAACCGCACACCAAGTGTTCGGTTTAATGTCTAAGAGAATATAATTTCGTGGTTAAGCTTAGGATAATAACCATTGTGTTTTAGGTTATGCGACTGATAATAATTGGTGGTTTAAATAGGCAATCGAACGAGTTAAAGTTCGTAGTCGGTCTCGATTAATCACGTGTTGCATCTCAATCCAATCAAGGTATGGATTTCATTTCTTTTGAATCGTGGGCAACTATTTGTTGTAGTTGACCCTTCCTAAAGGTGGTTCACCACCTTGTGATTGATCAACCGAACGTGATCAACAAATACGAAATTGTACACACACATACACATTGATTTTGGTTTATTGAATCAATTGTTTGAACATTTTGATGTTTTATTAAAATGTGTCTCGTATGAGATTGTTTATGAAAAATGTGAATTATATAGATTATAATTTCTGTGATCGCCATTTGGGTAAGTGGTATTTGTTTAGTTTTCGTTGATTTTAGAAGAACCCAATAAATGGGCACATTATTTGGGATGCCTTCTATGGCGGCTTTGTTGTCATAGCGTCCTGCAGATGACGGTCCACCAGAGTTAAGCCTATGTGGCTTACGTGAACCCACTCTGGGAGGACTTGGCTGACTTTGTTGGCTCCAGGGCGGATGAATCGATTCTAGAACTTTACCCACAGAATATGTGACCGTGGTTAAATTCACGGGGGATCCGTTGTGTGTGCCCGCATGACGACCCAGTTCGTGTGGTTTGGCCACCCCACGAACACAACAACAGGAATTGACGGACTTTATTTATATTACATTTTGAAGTTAAAGTGTGAACTGTTCTTGAGATTATTGCTTTTGATTATATTACCGAACGTTTCTTTTGATTTAAATGAACTATGAACTTCAGTCTCAAGAACTTTCTTCGAATTGAATTTTTAAGTCTTCCGCTTCGTTATCGATGTTTTTATTATTATTTACGAATTTATATTATAATCCATTCACTGAGCCTTGTGCTCAGCCGTGTTTTTTTGTTTTCTGACACGGCAGGTTCGAAGTGAAGTTTACGGGGACGGGACTGGAGATCGAGCGTGTTATTTTGGAGTTCTTAGAATCACTTTGTTTTATCTTTTCTAAGTTTATAAAGACTTTTGAGGTATGATAGTTTGGATTGTAATATATGTTTAGAGTTTATTAATAGCTATGAATTTAGATATGTATTTATGTTAAGTCTCGTATGTGACATCTCCGTTCCGGACCACGGGGACGGGGGATGTTACAAATATGGTATCAGAGCATAGGTTACGACTTGTAGATTAAATAAGTTTGACCTGTGAGAATTGGGTAGACATTAGAATGGGTATACTAGAATTTAATTATATTTACTGATTTTAAATCCGTAACTGTTTTGAATTCTGATCTTGATGTTGTTCTGTATTAGAATGTCGAGACGTGGTCGCCCGCGCAAGTCTAGATCTCAACATGAGGGTAACCCAATTCCCAACCCAGTGGGCGGTACTAGTGAACCTAATATTGCTGATGTGGTCCGTCAAACCATGTCAAGTATGATGCCTGCATATCTTGAACAAGCCATCCAGGCTATGCGACAGACGGCACAAAATCTTCCTCCAAATCCGAATACAAATCCAAATCCAAATTCTGGTCCTACATCAAATATTGGAAATCCCGGATCAAGTTCGGGTAATCCAACGGGAGAAATGCATACATGGCTAGAGAGGTTTAATAAACAGAAACCTCAATCTTTCTCAATGGCCGTAGATTCAGTAGATGCTGAACACTGGATTCGGCACATCGAAAAGATTTTTAATGTCTTAGATATTCCAGATCAGTACAGGGTCCGCTTGGCTACTTACAAGTTTGAGAAAGAAGCGAACAATTGGTGGGAAGCTTGCGTTCAAACTGACCCATCTGTTAAGAACTTATCTTGGGATAACTTCAAAGAATTTTTCTTCAATCAGTATTTTACGGCGGCAGATCGCGATGCTTATGTGCAAGACTATTCAACGATCCAACAAGGCGAGGAAGAAACCGTTGCCGACTACATGGCTCGTTTTCTTAAGTTTTCTCGTTTTGCAGGAAATACCGCAGGCACACAAGCGCAACAAGCCAATAAGTTTAAATGGACACTTAACTCGAAGTATAAGGATAGTCTCTTGAATCTTCCTTTTAATACCGTTACTGAAGTGGCCGACGCAGCGAAGAATATTGATCGGTCACAACAACAACAATTAACTTCACGCGTTGACAATAAGAAACGTGGACCTGGATCTTTCCAAAGCAACCCTCGTTTTGTAAAGTCAAAGTCGAACATTAACCCACATAAAAGTTCAAGTCAATTCACGCCACAACTTCCAGTGTTTTCTAACAGGGGGAGTCAAAATGTTTCGAGTCCAATTAATATTTGTGATAAGTGCAATCTTCGACATCGGCCGGGTCCGTGTCTAAAGATGACCGGTTCGTGTTTTAATTGTCAAGAACAAGGGCATATGGCCAGAGATTGTCCTAAAGCTGGAAAAGGAAAAGGAAAACAAGCAACTACTAGTGGGCGAGTCTTTGCATTACCTGGCGACAAATATCAAGCGGGTATGATTTCAGGCCATGTTAACTTAAATGATTTATCTGTTTATGCCTTGTTTGATACCGGAGCAACACACTCTGTTGTTTCTGAACAATTAGAATTCCGGTTAAAACCTTATGAACAAACCACCGAATGTCCAGTCGTAATATCTACCCCAATGGGTGGTTCAATCTGTGTGTTAACTCGATTTTCAAATTGTCCGTTAATTGTTGGAGATCGCATACGGGAGGTCACTCTACTTCCAATGCATATGTCCCACTTTCAATTAATATTGGGTATGGACTGGTTGTCACACCACCATGCAACTATAGACTGTAACGCCAAACAAATATTATTTGGAGATGTTGACAAACCAGAGGCAATCTTCCAAGGAGGTACTCCAAAAGAAGATGTTAGCGCTTTAACTTCTATTACGGTGCACCAGTATACTTGGCAAAGTAATGAAGGTTTTCTGGCCTCGTTACAAGATCCCGAACAGATAATCCCTACATCTGCACCCGTACCGGTTGTTTCTGAATATCTTGATGTGTTTCCCGACGATTTACCGGGTATACCACCAGTCCGGGAAGTCGAATTTACCATCGATCTAGTTCCGGGAGCTTCTCCTATTTCTAAGGCTCCCTACCGAATGGCTCCAACTGAAATGAAGGAACTCAAAACTCAACTAGATGATTTATTAAAGAAAGGTTTCATTCGACCCAGCGTTTCACCCTGGGGAGCTCCGGTTCTCTTTGTTAAAAAGAAAGACGGTACGATGCGTCTTTGTATTGATTACCGGGAGCTTAATAAAGTAACGATCCGTAACAAGTATCCGTTGCCGAGAATCGACGATCTGTTCGATCAATTACAAGGGGCACGATATTTTTCCAAAATTGATCTTCGGTCCGGGTACCATCAACTTCGTATCCGAGATTGTGATATTCCGAAAACCGCATTCAGAACTCGCTATGGGCACTACGAATTCTTAGTAATGCCTTTCGGGCTAACTAATGCTCCAGCGGTCTTTATGGATCTTATGAATCGGGTTTTCAAAGATTATCTCGACGACTTTGTTATCGTGTTTATTGATGACATATTGATATATTCAAAGTCAAGAGAGAAACATGATCAACATCTTCACATCGTTTTGGAAACTCTTCGAACGAAAAAGTTATACGCAAAACGTTCTAAGTGTGAATTTTGGCTTGATCAAGTATCTTTTCTCGGACACGTAATTTCTGCGGAAGGTGTCAAAGTCGATCCAACGAAAATTGAAACTGTCACTAAATGGCCTCGACCTACGAACGTATCTGAAGTTCGTGGTTTTCTGGGTCTGGCCGGTTATTATAGACGATTCGTTGAAGGATTTTCTAAAATATCTCTACCATTAACCCGATTACTCCGAAAAGGAGTCAAATTCAATTGGGGTTCTGAACAAGAATCTAGTTTCGAGGAATTGAAGCATCGATTGGTTACTGCACCTGTTCTTGTATTACCATCTGGCACCGGAGGTTTTCAAGTTTACAGTGATGCTTCAAAGATAGGTCTCGGTTGTGTTCTTATGCAAAACGGTAGAGTGATCGCATATGCATCACGTCAATTAAAGCCTTATGAGGTCAATTATCCGACTCACGATCTCGAATTGGCTGCGGTTATCTTCGCACTTAAAATTTGGCGTCATTATTTGTACGGTGAAACATGTGAAGTTTTCACCGACCACAAGAGCCTTAAATATATATTTACTCAAAAAGAGTTAAATATGCGTCAACGGAGGTGGCTCGAACTTCTAAAGGATTACGATGTTCATATACAGTATCATCCGGGTAAGGCTAATGTAGTCGCCGACGCTTTAAGTCGTAAAGTTGTGGGACAGGTTTCCTCGTTACTTGTTCCTACAGAGTTAGCTTTATAGATTGAACGGTTCGGACTAGAAATCTATCCGAGTTCACAAACAGAAATTCTATCGAATCTGATGGTAGAACCGACTCTAATTTCTCGGATAAAAGAAGCCCAACAAGATGACGGTGAATTGTGGGCGAACTTCCAGCAAGTAAAAGAGAATGTTAGTTCGGAATTCAGGATCGATGATGATCACGTGTTGTGGTTTCGGGATCGTCTTTGTGTTCCGAATAACTCGGAGCTTAAAGATCAGATTATGACCGAATCTCACAAATCTATGTTTTCTGTTCACCCGGGTACAACAAAAATGTATCGCGACTTACAGACCCATTACTGGTGGGTTGGAATGAAACGAGATATCACCGATTTTGTAGCTCGTTGTCTCACTTGTCAACAAGTTAAAAGTGAACATCAACGTCCGGGTGGTCTTCTCCAATCGCTGAACATCCCGGTATGGAAATGGGAACACGTAACTATGGATTTTGTAGTCGGACTACCCCGCACGACCTTGAAACACGATGCAATTTGGGTAGTGGTTGATCGACTGACAAAATCGGCTCATTTTCTTCCTATCCGACAAACATGGTCAATTGATAAATTGACAGAAGTATTCCAACGTGAGATTGTACGTCTCCATGGCACTCCTGTATCAATTACCTCCGATCGAGACCCACGTTTTACATCTCGATTTTGGGAAGGTTTACATAAAGCTTGGGGCACACGTTTGAATTTTAGTACAGCCTTTCATCCGCAAACTGATGGGCAATCTGAACGTACGATTCAAACACTGGAGGATATGCTCCGAGCATGTGCGATGGAATGGCATGGAAGTTGGGATAGTTATTTGTACCTAATTGAGTTCTCCTATAATAATAGTTGGCAGTCGAGTATCGGCATGGCCCCGTATGAAGCACTTTATGGCCGAAAATGTCGAACCCCGACTTGTTGGAATGAAGTTGGAGAACGTATTCTTGAAGGCCCAGAATTGGTACAAGTTACTACCGAGAAGGTCGAAATTGCGCGTCAAATGATGAAAGAGGCTCAGGCTCGTCAAAAGAGCTACGCCGACAAGCGACGACGACCTATCGAGTTCCAACCGGGAGATAAAGTTTTCTTGAAAATTTCCCCAACTCGCGGTATCAGACGTTTCGGTCTAAAAGGAAAGTTGAGCCCGAGATATATTGGTCCCTTCGAAATTCTGGAAAGGGTTGGCTTTGTGGCTTACCGGTTAGCCCTACCGCCGCAATTATCCCAAATACATAATGTGTTCCATGTATCTTCACTTCGAGGGTACAACTATCATCCCTTACACGTCATTGAATATCCCTTGGAACGTATAGAACCTGATCTTTCTTATCGCGAGGAACCGGAAGCGATTATTGATCGTGATGAGAGAGGTACACGAAAGAGAGTGATTCCTTTCGTAAAAGTTCTTTGGAAAAATCATTCTGAACGTGAGGCGACGTGGGAAACAGAGGAACACATGCGACGGAAGTACCCTGAATTCCTTAATCGATGTAAGTTTCCTATCTAAATTCGATTTCGGGGACGAAATCTCTTTTAAGGGGGGGATAATTGTAAGACTCGGTTTTAAAATAAAAAGTGTAATTATTCTTACCCGAATTGAACCATAGTTAAATATGTCAACCAAAGATAGTTAAAGGGTTAAAACCGTCATTTAATCAAACTTATTAATTATATTATATATATATATATAATAAGAAAACAAACTAAGAGTAAACTACAATCATATCGTCCCTCTGATTTTTTTTTCACCGCCATAGGTCTCTCTCTCTAATCTCAATCTTCTCTCTAAAATAATTTGCGTATCGTTGAAGAAATCCCGGTAACAATTACATATTCGGAATCTATGCGACGAACCCTTCCTAGAGGTATAAATTTCTTTTTAAGTTATTTAAGTTGGTAAGTTAGAGTAGTTGAAGTTAGTTGGTTGATTATGATTATATATTGTAAAGTTATAATCATAAACATGTATAGGAATGTTTGTTTTTATAAAAATTACAAACGGGTAAAGTTTAGAATCAAACGGTGATATTTGTATCTAGATGTTTAACCGCACACCAAGTGTTCGGTTTAATGTCTAAGAGAATATAATTTCGTGGTTAAGCTTAGGATAATAACCATTGTGTTTTAGGTTATGCGACTGATAATAATTGGTGGTTTAAATAGGCAATCGAACGAGTTAAAGTTCGTAGTCGGTCTCGATTAATCACGTGTTGCATCTCAATCCAATCAAGGTATGGATTTCATTTCTTTTGAATCGTGGGCAACTATTTGTTGTAGTTGACCCTTCCTAAAGGTGGTTCACCACCTTGTGATTGATCAACCGAACGTGATCAACAAATACGAAATTGTACACACACATACACATTGATTTTGGTTTATTGAATCAATTGTTTGAACATTTTGATGTTTTATTAAAATGTGTCTCGTATGAGATTGTTTATGAAAAATGTGAATTATATAGATTATAATTTCTGTGATCGCCATTTGGGTAAGTGGTATTTGTTTAGTTTTCGTTGATTTTAGAAGAACCCAATAAATGGGCACATTATTTGGGATGCCTTCTATGGCGGCTTTGTTGTCATAGCGTCCTGCAGATGACGGTCCACCAGAGTTAAGCCTATGTGGCTTACGTGAACCCACTCTGGGAGGACTTGGCTGACTTTGTTGGCTCCAGGGCGGATGAATCGATTCTAGAACTTTACCCACAGAATATGTGACCGTGGTTAAATTCACGGGGGATCCGTTGTGTGTGCCCGCATGACGACCCAGTTCGTGTGGTTTGGCCACCCCACGAACACAACAACAGGAATTGACGGACTTTATTTATATTACATTTTGAAGTTAAAGTGTGAACTGTTCTTGAGATTATTGCTTTTGATTATATTACCGAACGTTTCTTTTGATTTAAATGAACTATGAACTTCAGTCTCAAGAACTTTCTTCGAATTGAATTTTTAAGTCTTCCGCTTCGTTATCGATGTTTTTATTATTATTTACGAATTTATATTATAATCCATTCACTGAGCCTTGTGCTCAGCCGTGTTTTTTTGTTTTCTGACACGGCAGGTTCGAAGTGAAGTTTACGGGGACGGGACTGGAGATCGAGCGTGTTATTTTGGAGTTCTTAGAATCACTTTGTTTTATCTTTTCTAAGTTTATAAAGACTTTTGAGGTATGATAGTTTGGATTGTAATATATGTTTAGAGTTTATTAATAGCTATGAATTTAGATATGTATTTATGTTAAGTCTCGTATGTGACATCTCCGTTCCGGACCACGGGGACGGGGGATGTTACAAATATGGTATCAGAGCATAGGTTACGACTTGTAGATTAAATAAGTTTGACCTGTGAGAATTGGGTAGACATTAGAATGGGTATACTAGAATTTAATTATATTTACTGATTTTAATTATATTCTCCTCAGACCTTACTTGATTCATTTGAATCTTAAGGAGAGTCTGTTGTTGATGATTATAGAAAAAACTTTGGCGAAGTTTGCTTTGTATTATCACCCTTGATATATCCTACTTTCATTTGTTCAATACAAGTTGCATTATCTTCATATATGCATGTAGGATTTTTAGTGGTTGAACTTAAACCACTTGTTCATCTAATATGTGTAATGACAGATCTTATCCATATACACTCTCGAACCGCCTCATGTAAAGGAATAATTTCTGAATGGTTCGACGAGGTAGCTATAAGGGTTTGCTTGGTAGATTCCAAGAAATCGTTGTGTTCCCAATTGTAAAAACATATCCTGTTTGGGAACGACCTTTGTGTGGGTCAGAGAGGTACCCAACATCAGCAAAGCCTACTAATATATCATTTGGGGTTTCACTATAGGGGATATCACTTTCTTTGTTAATATCTTTAAAAGGTATTGTAACCCTAATTTTCTCTTTGTAGGGAAAGAATAAGCTCATCTCAATGGTTCCTTTTAGGTATCGAAAGATATTCTTGATACTATTCCAATGACGTTGCGTTGGCGCCGAGCTAAATCTAGCTAACAAGTTCACTAAGAATATAATATCAGGTCGAGTACATTGTGCTAAGTACAATAATGTGCCTATTGCACTTAAATAGGGAATTTCAGCTCCCAACACTTCTTCATCATCATCCTTTGGACGAAATAAATCTTTTCTTATATCCAAACTTCGACCTATCATAGGAGTGCTAGCCAGATGCGCTTTATCCATATTAAATTGTCTGAGTATTTTCTAGATATAAGCGGATTGGTGGATTAGAATTCCACAAGCTCGGTGTTCTAGTTCTATACCTAGACAAACGAGCTTTCCCAAGATCTTTCATCTCAAATTCAGATTTCAAATATCTTGCAGTATCTCTTATTTCATCAAGAGTACCTATTATGTTCATATCATCAACATACACAACTATGATTTAAAATCCAGAACTTGTCTTTTCTATAAAAATGCAAGGGCATAGTCATCGTTCTTATATCCATTTCCAATCAAGTATTCACTCAGACGGGTATACCACATCCGTCTGGATTGTTTTAATCCGTAGAGCGAACACCTTAGTTTAATTGCAAACGCACTTTGAGGTTTACTCAAATCAGGTAGTGGAAGGTTATTTGGCACTTTTATGTATATCTGTGAATCTAGATTCCAATAGAGATATGCAATAACCACATCCATAAGCTGCATTTCTAGTCCTTCAGAAAATACTGGGCTAATTAGATAGCGGAACGTTATTACGTCCATTACTGGGAAATATGTCTCGTCATAGTCAATCCCAGGGCGTTGTGAGAAACATTGCGCCACAGGGTGAGCCTTATATCTTATGACTTCATTGTTCTCATTAAGCTTTCCGACAAAGACCCATTTATGTCATACAGGTTTTACACTTGGTGGGGTTAGCACTACCGGACCAAATACATGTCTCTTTGCCTAAGAATCTAGTTCTGCCTGGATTGCTTCTTTCCATTTAGGCCAATCTGCTCTTTGTTGACATTCTTCAACTGAGCGTGGTTCGATGTCATCGTGCTCTATGATCTCATGAGCAACAGTATATGCAAATATATCATCAATGAGTATGGATAATCTTTCCATCAACTCATGTGCATTCTCATAAATTTTTGAGATTTCTTTGTTCTCTGGAATCAATATTGACTTTGGAGCGTCCTCTAGTAATGATTCATGGAAATAACTATAATCAGAGATAATCTCATGAGAAGGACATGTGTATATCTAGAATTCAACTGAATTTTCAATATTGATGATAAGTGGATCAGATTGTGCCTTACTCTCCCTTTTCTTTCTTGAATGAGTATCTATCGAACCAAGTTGCCTCCTCCTTTTCCTTTTCGAAGCCACGACCTCGACCACACTTCCACTATGTGTGGTTGCAACACTCTTTTCCGATGTTGTTGTGCCCCTGTTTGGGGACTTCTAACCTTGTAGGTACATTTGCTGCCAGTATATGTGATCTTGTCACTTTTGCAATATCAGTGAACGCATCAGGTATCGAGTCTACTACATTTTGAAGATCTAGTATTCGTTTCACTTCACTTTCACATTGTAAAGTGCGGGGATCAAAATGAGATAGGGTGGGAACATTCCATGATAATTCCTGTCGTTCCCTTGGAAAATACTTTTTCCTATCTCCCCTTAAAAGCGGGAAGACTATCTCATCAAAGTGACAATCCGCAAATATTGCGTTAAATAGATCACTCGTCAAGGGTTCTAAATAGAAAATAATTGTTGGAGATTCATATCCAACATATATACTTAATCATCTTTGAGGATCCATTTTGGTGCGTTATGGGGGTGCAATTGACACATATACTACACAACCAAATATGCGTAAATGTGAAATATCAGGCTCATATCCAGTTACCAACTAGTACGCAGAAAATGGTTAGCTAGTAGTGGGTCTGAAGCGATTATGTAAAGCCTCATGTAATATTACATAACCCCAGGCAGAAGTGGGTAAATTGGTGCACATAACCAATGCCCTGGCTATCATCTATATCCTTTTGATGGTAGCTTATGCGAGACCATTTTGTGTATGCACACGGGGTAAGGGATATTCTACATCGATCCCAATAGACATGCAATAATCATCAAATGCTTGTGATGTAAATTCTCTAACATCATCAAGTCGTATAGACTTGCAGGATAATCAGGGTGGTGAACCCTCAAACGTATAATTTGTGCTAGAAGTTTTGAAAATGCAACGTTTCGTGTGGACAATTGTGTGACATGCATCCATTGTGTCGAAGCATCGACCAGAACCATAAAAATACTTGAATGACCCGCATTTTGTGTAACACCCTCAAATCTGAAAATAGCAACTTATTTAAAATTTTCTAAATACATCAATAAAAGAATCATCTACAACCACGAATTCAGATTTAGCTACAAAGCACACATTCTATCTATACATACCGTAAACCATAAGAACGGGTGCTACTAAAACCCAAAACATGTCACTATCTCCAACTCGCGGAAGACTTCACCAATTACTTACTCTTGCAAGACTAAGGCTTAACTCTTCATAGCACCGCTAGAACTGAACCCCCCGCTAGGAACCTGATGCACATGCCGACAAATAAAAAGGTTAGGCTTAACGCCTAGTGAGCTCAAGAGTGTTAACATGAACGAATATATCTTTAAAAGAAAGGAAATCAATTTAAGTCAAGATCCTTCGAAATTATTATACTTAAAAATGGAAACGACACATTTTCCCATAATATACACTTTTAAAGATAATGCTCCCAAAACACATGTTTCTTATAAAATGGTGCAACGCATAACTCACCCAAACGGGATCATAGTTCAACACTTAATTGGTAAAACATGAATGACAATTCATAACCCAAAGCACCCAAAATGCGGGCGGGACAAAATGCTCGACCCATGACTCGTTATCAAAACCACATATACCGTACATCCGAAAACTTGGACATTTGGTCCAATACTCATGCGACCGTAAGGAACCATTGACATTAAAATAAGACGTTCTTATATTTAAAATACTGATAGCCAACAACGGGGGAAACCTGTATCCGTTGAGGGTGGAGGGAACACAAAAGTATACCACCCAAACAACGTTAATCGCATGACACCACCCGACATCCCAACCCGGTGTCCCTACGACTTCTTTACAAGTGTCACCCCAAGTCAGTTGACCTTGATGGATCATTCCGAAGAACTCCATCCCGAAGGCCCGACACACTTAAAGACTACATCCCAGGCATTACTTCAAGCGGCGGAGGTCCTAGCGCCTACTACTCCGGTAGCACTAGCCGACTCAACCCTCCTAGCGATCACTTGTAAAGTTTCCGATCATAAAACATGGGTACCGAAGTTCAACCCCGCAGTACCCAATTAACCATCCCAAAACAGACTGACTCACGTGCCTATGGATCCATTACACACTGTCTAATGTTACCGGACTGTACACGAATGACCAAAGCACCCGAGCCTGTAACCAACCTCAATACGCAACACAACGCATTAGTACGTACGTCATAAACGGACTCTACATTGAGCCATATAAAACCGGACAAGTGTCCTCAAAACTCCTTTAAACGATATCGAGCCAAAATGCTCAAAACCTCTTTTGACCCACGATCACATTTTTTAATATAATAAACACACTCGATCCATACCGTGAAATTACACGCTCCCAAAATGCTTGGATGGATTCCAACACAGTTTAAGTCGGGACAAAAAGCTTTTCCAAACTAGACTTGTGAACCTAAATACACCAATTTACGTATGTCATGAATAAGACCTCATTTGTACAAAATCACCAAGAATGCATAAGTCATGAAATTGACTCTATTTGTACCAAATCCCCAAAATGCACAAATCATGCTATTACTTATCAAGATGTCAAAATCCCAAATATGAGCATTTTATGGAACTAAAATAAACCAAGTTCATCAAATATGAAAACTTATCAAAATACTCACACTTTGACAAATACCAAGTAAAATACGTTTTTACTTCAAAATACTCCAAACTTATCAGCAATTAACCATTTCATGTAAAACACTTTAAAATATCCATTTTGGCATGTACACCGTTTTCACAAATCAACTTGAACTCACCTTGCTAGATTTAGGCTAAATCTAGATTTCACCCATTTAGAGCTTCCTTGAAGAAACTTGATTCTTCAAACCAATCTCCAAAAACCTATATCCATACATTCCAACCGTAAATAACCACATTCAACCATATAGAAACATTCTCCAAACATTACACATCAAAATCTCTATTTTGGTCCAAACCCCAATTTCGACCTAGATTTCTCCAAAACTATCAAACCCGAAATTGATAAACCACACACTAGGAGCACTTATAACTTATTTTAAGGTTTATAAATGGAAGGGATACACTTATCATTTAGGTTTTGATGAAAACCTAGAAAACCCAAAAATGATCTTGAGGTTGAAGATGAAGATGGAGATGGTGAATCCTTGACCATAGATTTCAATCCTAACACTTAATGATGTTCCACCTCCACAAAATCCAAAGATTTGAGCCAAAAATGAGTTAGGGTTTGAAGGGAAAAGAAGGAAATCGATTTGGGAGAGAAAGGGAAGAGAATGGAAATGAGAAATATTTGGGAAAAATGGTGTATAAAAACGTCCAGCACCCTACGTGGGTTGATCCGTGAGTTCAGCTTCAACAACCCACATAACAAGGTACCCTAATTTTCATTCTCGTAGGTTGCTCCGTGGGTTCAGCTTCAGCAACCCACGTAACAAGGTACTCTAATTTCCATTCTCGTAGGTTGCTTCGTGGGTTCAGCTTCAGCAACCCACGTAACAAGGTACCCTAATTTCCATTCTCGTAGGTTGATCCATGGGTTCTGCTTCAGCAACCCACGTAACAAGGTACGCTAGCCACTGATTTTTCTTCTTATTTGGTCAAATCTTGTTTCGGTCATAACATCTTCGTTATAGCTTCGTTTTCGCTCCGAAAAGAACCGTTGGACTCGTAATTGAATCCTTCATCTATCTAAACTATAAAATACAGGATTCAAGTCCAAAATTAAATATCTTATTTTTCCTCGATATATCGGTTTCTGTATTAACTTGAAGTGATACATTTCGAAAGTCGGGGTGTTACATTTTGGATGTATAGGTCCACAAATATCACCTTGTATATGTTGTAAGAATGGAATGTTTTGTTTTATGTATTTAGCATAGGATGGTCTCGATCCTGTTTTAGCTAAGGAACATGCTTTGTAAAAGTTAGGGGTATTCAATAAGGCATATTGTGATGATGTTGTTGCTTATTATACCTCAGAAGTCAACGTTTGCAATTTGGTAGATTCAGGTAATTGCTTCATCTTACCTTTCATTCGAAAGAAAAGGTGACCATGTATGTTTTTCAACACACGTATCATCATGTCACGGCCAGGGTGCCCAGGAGGTTATGCAAAAACTTGTATATGTCACTATTCCAAATTCCATTATTGATGACATAATATGATTCAATAACCCGAATTGTGATAAGATATAACCTACTATTTTGACAAATTAATTTCTCTAATATACGTTTCCCTCCGTATTCATTAGAGGTGATGTACAAATATTTATTTCCATTCTCACTGTGTATTTCAATATGATAGTTGTTGGAGCGTATATATTTGAAACTTAATAAGGTTCTTTTAGCTTTAGGGGCATAGTGTGCTTCTGTAATTGTCATTTTAGTGCTTTTAGGCAACAAGAAAAAGACAGTTCCTCGACCAAGTATTAAGTTGGATTATCCAATCATTATAGTCATTGAGGATTTATAATCACTTATTTCAGTAAATAATAGTCTATTTCTTAATATTGTGTGGGTAGTCCAATAGTCAGCTAAGTACTCAAGTTCTCCTCGATACATTCCTACAAGGAACGAAGAACATTTAGTTGATTTGACGTATTTCTTTACATCAACGGTTTAGATAGACACAAAATAAAATTTATTTAATCATAATTCAAACAAGAAATTAAGTTCGCTAAAAATAATAACAATAATAATAAATATTGTCTCAATAACTATGAATGAAATAAAGGTGGGGAAATTGTCAAAATCTGGGAGCTCTAGCGACGGATTATTGCTTTTGTTATTGGTGAAATCTGCAACTGTTAAGTTGACTTCTGGGTCATCACTTGTTTCTTCAAGGTAGTGAAATTCCTTTTCTTTGGATTCCCTGTATATCTTGTAGGTGGCTGCTATGTTGTTGCTTGTGCGACAATTTTTATACCAGTGCCCAATGATGCCACACGTGTAGCAAGGTTCATTTCCTTCTCTTACTCTTTTGCCAGGATCGACCATTAGTGCTTTTCCTTTAGATTGTCCTTGATTACTTGGTCTAACAGTTGCATCCCTGTGCCATGAATTGGAAAATCCACCACGACTATTGCCACGCCCTTGTCCACCCCCCGTCCATGGCCTTGTATATGACACTGTCCACGACCACGTCCATGTGATGAATAGTTTCTACGTGTGTGTGATTCAATATGTTTAGCTACCCGTCCTTTGGAGTTCTTTCCACCTCTAACGCTTGCATGATTGGATTCAGGAACTTTCTTTGTCCCGATAGGTCTAGCGTTGTTATTCAAAAGAACCTCATGGTGTCTTTCAGCCACTTGCAATAAGTTGATAAGTTTGTTAAAGGTTGTGATTCTTTTACTATCATACTCCAACCGATACTGATTCATTAGTATGATTGCTGATGTAGGGAAAGTGAAAAGTATTTTCTGAATCATGTCGTCTTCCGTGAGTTCTTTTCCATAAAAGTTTAAGCGTGCTTTGAGACACTACATTTCTTTGTTGAAATCATTTACCTTTTTGTAATCGAGTAAGCGGATTTCATTCCACTATATGATTAGTTCAGGAAGTAAAGAGTCATGAATATTCCCAAATCTTCCTTTTAGCGCGTCACATAGTTCTTTGAGGGTTTTCAGTTGAAGGTACTCCCATCGAAGGCTGGGATCGATGTGTTGTCTCAAGAATATTAAGGCATTTGCTTGTACCTTTTCTGATGGTTTGTCTTTAGGGTCAGTAAGGGGTTGATTGTGTAGTTGTAGTCCAATGAAGGTGGTTTCTACATTGGATACCCATATGTGGTATTAAAGTCCTTCTGAATCCAAGATATCAAATTCGGGGCTAGTTGGTTCAACCATCTACATAAACAAGAGATAAGGTATTTTATTTTATGAGGAAAAAATGTATGATGCACATGAAATTTCATTATCATGGCAATATAATATTGTATTTTAAACATTTATTTTGCTGATAATGTTATCTTAGTATCACAATATTCAAAAATATATCGCAAAAACACTTTTGTATTGCCAGGTAGGAGGGGAGTCACGCAGATTACTTAAGTTCCTATAAACCTTTAGCGCTATTTACACTTGTTTTGACAAAATCTTTCAATATTCTGCAATTACTTTCATTTATGTAATACATGAATAACTTTTATGAAATGTTAGTTTGAAGTTTTATTAAACATTAATTTTCTAATAAAATGTTTGGAAACAAATCTTTTTTTTTAAATTTTATTCAAAAGTCGGTTGGATTTTGATAAGCATATCAAATTTTAAAATATCATTAGTTATCGATTAAAATTTATTTTTTGCGTTTGATTTTATTTTAAAATCGTTTGCAATTATCATAAAAGCAATAAATAAATTTCAAACATAGAATAAACAACCACAACAATTGATAATATATGGTTTTGCCCCCTAAAGTGGTGTGTTGAGACAACCACCACATGTCAGTCTAAGAACGTTTTGAAGCTTCCATCGGCCTCGCCAATTTGGTGAACTCCAAGGACTCCGTCTTGAGTTTTTAGAACTCCGTCTTCGGATGATTACATTTTTAAATAGGAAATCAACAATATCTATTCTATTTACATTTGTCCCTATCTAAAAAAAATTTAAAATTACAACCTTTTGCAATTAATACATTTTAATTTTCCAAGAACATAAAATCAACCAAAACAAACCACATGTCTTTTGGGACAAACCATATATTATTCTCATATTTAGTATTTGATTTATAGCAAAACAATATATAAAATAATATCCATATTAGTAATGAGATATTCACGAAACATAATTTTTTAACAATCAAAATTCAAGGTCAATTAAATGAATAAAGTACGTATAATAATAATATGCTTAAAATATTAAATAAACACATATTAAAGAATTGAATAAAAGCGAAAGAAAGAATAAAAGAGTATAAACGATGGGATAATATAATATAATATAAATAATTATCTATATAAAATATTGGATCAATAACAAACTAATAATATGATAATACTAATCCAAAAACTTATATATTTGATAAATAGATAAACTAACTATTGAATAATTAAAAGAAATATTTGATTGAGGTTGAATAAAGCCTTAGTAAACAATAACATACTTAAAATAACTAGAGTAGGGAGCTATTGAAACATTTAAATGAAATATGGGCATAAACAATGAAAATACAAAGCCTAGGGGGTAGGGGGTTTTAGGTTTCTCTATACGAAGCCTAGCTAATGATGTCTTTATCTTCTTTCTATGTAATTAATAAATATTGTTACTAGATCTTTAAACCAAATGAAGAGAATAAGTCAGACTTGACCTGGTAGTTGAAGCGTCTTATTTTCAGGATCAATTGGAGTTTTATTCCTTTTCCGTCTTTTTCGTTTTTCACGTATTTAGATCGTGTAGCTTATCCAGAGTCTTGTTGAGTCTGTACCCACGTACTCCACTTTGCAGATTTGAGTAGTGGGTTTGATCTTTTCCTTTTTCTGTTCTGTAAGTGCTCTTTATAAGAGCCAATTTACGCTTTCAATAAAATCGATTGAGTTGTTGATCGACCAATTCATAGTGAGTGCAATCACCTTTCTGACAATTGGTGGTTTGTTGATAGGCTGTCAATTTCACACCAAAGTCGAATCATAAACCAAACTTTGAACTATGAATTTGGTTTAGTTCCAGATTTTTCTTTAAACCAAACATAGAATTTCATAAAATTCCGTAAACCCAAAGGCCCTTACTATTATTAATTACCCTTTAAAAAATGTGATGGGAAAATTACAAAAGAAATGCAGTTTGATTGGAAGACAGAAAAAATACAACATCAAAACATATTTTTGATGTTTATTATGTTTTGATGTTTATTGCTAGTGAATATAACTAAAATTTATTTTAAAGTCCTTACTTTTTTATCATTGCCGTCAGATTTGACCTTCGAGTCCATGAGAAAAGCAATCGTTGTAATTGGAAAGGTGATTTTTATTCTAAAAGCAGGTTTCCATAAATCCACAGTACGCTAAGGTGGTATTCATATGTGGTTATCATCATTCATCATCATCAGAATATTATTATTATTTTTTATTTTTTTTATGCTAAGGTGGTATTCATATGTGATTATCATCATTCATCACAATATTAAGTATGCTAAGGTGGTATTCATATGAACTTTGAATCAAATGTAACATCAAGTTACGTACTTTTGACTTGTAAAGTTGAGTTCGGATAGCTACTCAGTTTTTGCTCATTTGTTAGGATAATCACACACATACAGATTTAGGAATCACAGGTTTTGAAAGAATTAACTACCATCTTTTTACATGATTTAGCTGTTAGTAAATATATTTGTATATCGTTTGCATATCGCTAGCCCATAGTATGTGTTGGCCCATGGCCCATTATTTGTTGTATTTATAGTCAATGTAATCTCCTTTATTCAATCAATGAAATCAATTTGATTACATGGTATCAGAGCAAGGATCCTTCCTAATTCCCCTCAAATCTTCTCTCTCTCTCTCTCTCTCGTTTTCATCAACCTCTAGGGCCGACCGGTTTTTCTCTTTTCTCCGACAACCATCTCCTTCATCGTTCCTAATAGGTGAACCACAAACCCCCTTCCCAACAAAGTGTTTGGCATCACCAACATCAAAACATATGTTCCTCTCATCCTCAATCTAGATCGCCTCAACTATGATGCATGGAGAGAACTCTTCTCCTCCCATTGTATCGGCTTTGATATCATCGATCATATCGATGAATCTACTCCAAAACCCACCAACGCCGAATGGAAGAAGGTGGACTCCATTGTCAAGCTATGGATATATGGCTCCATATCTCAATCTCTTCTCCAAATGGTCTTGAAAAAGGACTCTACCGCTCTCCAAGTTTGGCATAGCCTAGAGACCCTCTTCCGAGACAATAAGGACGCCAAAACCATGCAGATCGATATTGAGCTTCGAAACATCATCATGGGTGATCTCTCCATCACCGCTTATTGTACTAAAATTAAATCCCTTGCCGACCTTCTCGCTAATCTCGATCCATACTCCGCTATACCGGATAAACACCTCGTTATCTACACCATCAATGGCCTCTCTTCAAAATTTGACTCGGTGGCAAATATCATCTGGTACCGTTCCCCTCTTCCAACCTTCTTGGAGACCCGTTCGATGCTTCTTTTGGAAGAACAACGAATGGAGCAACATCGGCCCACCCCACCATCCTCTCACACCAATCACTCCTTCTCTCCCACCAATTACACGTCAACTAAACCGATGGGAATCGGGGAACTGGCCGCCGGCAGCCACAAGGACGCCGTCGCCAACAGCCGACCAACGACGCTCCATCACCACGTTACGGGTGGGTGTACATCCCACCCCCAAATCCGCCCCGCCAAAGGTTGCCTTCCTCCGCCCAATGGCAGCCACATGCTGCCGAACTCCTCGACCCTCCACCATCGCGCAACAACCGGCCGCCGCCGCCGCCGCCGTCAGCTTGGTCTCAGTCACCATCGTCAACCGGCAACCCCCAATACCAATACTGCGTCCCTTCGACCAATCTCTCGACCGCATAACCCTCACCACCGTGGACTTGGAGCACACCGGATCAAGCCATGGCCCTTCCCGAACTCTTTAACACCATGGCTCTCAACGATCCGAGCACAACGGATTGGTTTATGGACACCGGCGCAACCGACCATGTGCACGCAAACACAGGTATACTCAATTCTGTTCTCGATAAATATGATACTCGTTCTATACTTGTTGGCAATGGATCCCATATGCCCGTAGTAGCGACCGAAAACGCACCCTTTCCAATTAAAAACCCTCACCGCCCTCTACATCTAAACCATATTCTTATCTCTCCTTCCATTATTAAAAATTTAATTTCCGTCCGTCAATTTACTCGTCAAAATAAAACTTCTATTGAGTTTGACAATTTTGGTTTTACTGTTAAGGATTACAAGACCCGGCGCCCTCTAATCCGATGTGATAACAAAGGCCCTCTTTATCCGGTCACCCCATCTCAACCTCAAGTTCTCGTCTCCACCACTCAATCCACATGGCATCAACGACTCGGTCATCCCGGAGATCAAGTATTGAAGTCATTAGTTTTAAATAATTCTATTTCTTGTTCTAGCAATAAATGTAATTCTATTTGCAACTCTTGTCAACTTGGAAAACTTTCCAAGCTTCCTTTCGTTATTTCCAATTCTAATGCTTCTCATGCTTTTGAAATAATACATTCCGATGTTTGGCTTCACCCATATCGAGTATTAGTGGACTTCGTTATTATGTTATTTTCTTGGATCATTTTACACAATACTTGTGGGTTTTTCCTCTTAAACAAAAATCCGAGGTATATGCAAAATTTCATGAATTCTATCAATATGTCAAAACTCACTTTAATTCTACAATCAAATCTACTCAATGTGATAACCGGGGGGGGGGGGAATACAATAACAAAGAATTCCACAATTTCTTTGCCTCCAACGATATCCAATTTCGCTTCTCGTATCCACATACATCCCAACAAAATGGGAAATCGGAACGCATGCTTCGAACTATTAATAATGTCGTTCGAACTTTGCTTATTCACTCTCATCTTCCTCCCACATATTGGGTCGAAGCCCTTCATATGGCCACTCATATTCTCAATATTCTTCCCTCTACATCCATAAACTTTGAAACACCTCACTACCGATTGTTTCAAAAACACCCCTCCTACTCTCATCTTCGTGTCTTCGGATGCCTCTGCTACCCTCACATCACCTATTCTTACAAATTAGCCCCTCGAAGCACCCCATGTGTTTTCCTCGGTTACCCATCTCAACATAGGGGTTTCCGATGCCTTGATCTCTCTACACGACGCATTATCATATCTCGTCATGTCATATTTGATGAGACTACTTTCCCATTTACCTCGGTAACTCCAACTGACCCCCCATTTTACTCATTCCTCGATGATCTCTCAGACTCTTCTCCCATCTTGCAAGACATTCTTCAATCTCCTCCCTCGTCAACCTCCTCACCCACGCTCTCTCCCGCATCTCCACCATCACCTACGACTACCTCACCACCCACCACAATTCCTACCTCACCAGTGGTCCCGCCTCCCGCTCCTCATCCCACACATCATATGACGACCCGCGCTAAGAGCGGGATAGTCAAACCCACTCAGCGTCTTAACCTTCATACAACCTCCATAACCCCCTTACCCCGGTCGCACCTACAGACACTACAGGATCCTCAATGCGCGACATGCCATGAATGAGGAATATCATGCCCTTATCACGAACAAGACTTGGGTACTTGTACCTCGACCTCCTGGGGTTAATGTGGTCCGATCCATGTGGATCTTTCGCCATAAACATCACACTGATGGTTCTCTCGCTCACTATAAGGCCTGCCTAGTGGCTAATGGCCGCAGTCAGCAGCAGGGTATAGACTGTGACGAGACGTTCAGCCCGGTCGTTAAACTGGCCACCATACGCACTGTCCTAAGTATTGTTGTCTCTCGACACTGGCCCATTCATCAGTTTGACGTGAAGAACGCTTTTCTTCACGGTCATCTACAGGAGACTGTTTATATGCACCAACCATTGGGTTTCCGCGATCCTCAATATCCGGATCACGTTTGTCATCTTTAGAGATCCCTCTATGGTCTCAAACAGGCCCCTCGGGCATGGTACCACCGATTCGCTCAGTTTATGTTACAACTTGGTTTTCAGCATAGTCGGACTGACACCTCTTTATTCATCTACCACTCCACTAAGGACACCACGTACCTTCTTCTATATGTGGATGACATCATTCTCACAACATCTTCTCCAGAATTTCTTTAGAAGATTATTTCTTATCTCAGCCATGAGTTTGCCATGACAGATCTGGGTGACCTCAACTACTTTCTGGGCATATCGGCCTCTCGATCATCTACTGGTCTGTTTCTGTCTCAACAGAAATACGCAACCTAGATTCTCAACCGTGCCAATATGCAAAATTGCAAACCCGCTCGTACCCCGGCTGAACCTGCTCACAAATTAGATGCTCACGGTCCACCCGTTGACGATCCCTCTCTATACCACAGCCTTGCTGGGGCACTTCAGTAACTCACCTTCACGCGACCAGATATCTCATTTGCGGTTCAACATATTTGTCTTTACATGTATGACCCTCGAGAGCCTCATCTTAATGCTCTGAAGCGCATCCTACGATACATTCGTGGGACCTTGTCTCATGGTCTTCAGCTACACGTCTCCAACTCATCAGATCTTATCGCCTATTCAGATGCTGATTGGGGGGGGATGTCCTACCACACGCAGATCCACATCCGGATATTGCGTCTTTCTAGGTGACAACCTGTGTCCTGGTCATCTAAACGTCAAGGTGTCATCTCACGTTCGAGTGCCGAAGCCGAGTATCGTGGCGTTGCCAATGTCGTCGCCGAAACAAGTTGGATCCGCAACCTCCTTCGCAAACTCCGTAAACCGCCCACAAAAGCCACCATCGTATACTGTGATAATGTGAGTGCGGTTTACTTGTCAACCAATCCAGTTCAACACCAACGCACCAAACATATTGAGATCGATATCCACTTTGTTCGGGACAAGGTAGCCATCGGTCACGTTCGTGTCCTTCACGTTCCCTCAACGTCTCAATATGCCGACATCTTCACAAAGGGGCTCCCTACCACTCTGTTCCACGAATTCAAATCCAGTTTGAACGTTCAACATCCCGAGGTTCAAACTGCGGGGGGATGTTAGTAAATATATTTGTATATCGTTTGTATATCGCTAGCCCATAGTCTGTGTTGGCCCATGGCCCATTATTTGTTGTATTTATAGTCAATGTAATATCCTTTATTCAATCAATGAAATCAATTTGATTACATTAGCAATTTACCTAACTACACATGTATTGTTAGAAGTGAGCACAAAATAGTTTCGGTTAGTTTTTCTAGTTTTACGGAACTGAACTGCTATGTTTGGATAAATATGCCGATATATATATATATATATATATATATATATATATATATATATATACTAGTTGTGTGTGAATCACAGTTATGAATCTCCCATAAACCAAGACGTATGAAGTTAAGTCAACTAAAATTCGGATATCATGGTCTCTAAAAGAGGAAACACTTGATCGATGTACTGGTTTTTGCTATTATGGTTTCTTGATACTCCTATGGCAAATCACACTTCGTTGCATCCATTTCAAAATGTTAATCTACAACAATCTAAACTACATTGCCCATTCAATCAACAAAGCCAATGGAATTTTCTACAAGTAATTGCATGCTACTTGCATGTACTTGCATAAGAAGGATCTAAAAATAGTAGGTTGTATTGTTGCATCCCATCCCGAAGACTTTCCAAGGAATTCCAACTATAGTTCTTGAATCTCCATCATGCTGGAAATACAAGGGTCTGCTCAACAAGTTCCCAAAAGATCAAAATGTAATAATGACCCATGACTTGTTTCAATTAATAGAAAATCACAAAGACTGTTGATACCAATTGGACTTATGCTTAACAACTCGATTTCAACTTGATTTGCTGAACATATAGTCAGAGAAGAACACACCTAATTGGCAAGAAACTGATGACCCTTAACCATACATTTGTCCCTATTGTTATTACTCGAGCCTACATCAACAAGTCTATTTACAAATTTATCCATTGGTCCAATAAACACTACGGGCCCGTTTATTAAACATTTTCCTTGATAAGCACTTACTGGTTCAATTACCCAGGAAGAGGGAAGACAATGATCGATAGTCTTACCCAGTAAGCGTTTACCGGTTATGAACCCTTACCAACAATCCAATTTGATGACCCGAAATGTTACCGTAAGGTAAATGAGAGTGGTGAGTCTTGCCGGTAAGAACTTACCCGGTAAGGTATTATATCCCTTGACCATAATTCTTCCACAAATAAGCATCCACTTTCACATGGCAACGTGTCAAAATAGATACAATATAAAAAACTTAAAACTTACCACACTAAATAAAACCTAAACCAATTGTTGTTATATTTTGTTTAATTATTACCTGTATGAATATATACAAATACTCAGTTTTGAGTTACAAAATTGGAATATATTTATATCAAATTTGGATAAAGTTAAAAGAGTTAACGTTTTGTTTTTAAAAAACACATACAAACGTCAAATTAGTATTGGAAAGGATGAAAAAGACTTTGTTGGAAAGAGCCTGATGTTTACTCATGATGTACAAAAGTTGACAGTGAGGTTTGAATAATGAAATCAAGCCTAGTGTCATATTGTTACTGTCAAAAGTCAAAACAAGCAACTCCAATTTTCTTTATTTTCTTTAAGAGATCATAGAGGCAAGATCCTGAGATGATAATCATAAGATTTAATACGACGTCCAGTTAAAAAAGTATATTTGGAATTAAGGAATGCCACATATAACAGAAATAACTTTCAACTAAAGTCACAAAAAACAGTGTTAATATCACATTTAAAAATTGCATCCAATTACATAATTCAAAATACTTTTCTGTGAGACTCTTTCAGAACTCTCAACCCAATACTTGATTTTCCATGATGAACACAACCATCCGATCTAAATTAAAGATGAACATCATAAAACATATAAATGTCATTAAAGAAAAACCATATTTAGAACCATATTTTATCTTAATTAATATCCACCCTTGTGATCATTCATAACATCATAAACCTTCAACCATAAACCTTGGCTTCGGCCCAACTGGTTGCCTCTTCGTACGAACCACCTTAACCCTTTGCCTTGGTGTATGCCTTTAGTTGATCGTTTTTTAACTCCCTGTTTGAACTCTTAAGTGCACCTGGAAGGAATCACATGCTCAATTCACATGTGGGTCCCCTTCTTGATGATTCTGTTGCCAACCTGTATCAACATACATACATTTTGTCATATGTCATATTAGATCAAACATATGATCTTTTGTCAAAACAAAATTACAGTCATGGAGATTAGGGATCGGGAATGGATATGGGGATTGGGGTCCCCGCTCCATTCCCATGCCTAATTTTGGGTTTTCCCTTGATGCATACACTTTAGCAAAAGATATAATATTTTAAATGCATGTTCTATTGTCGATTTAGTGTACTAAACTTCTAGCATCCAATAGATTCCTAACAACAGGGAAGAACAGGGCATGTATATCATATACAACATCCAATAGATACCTACTATTCTGCCAAAAAATAATTAAATCTTTGACAAGGAATCATCAAATCTGAAAGGCTAACCATTCATGTTACAAAGTTGAAACTGATGAATCCCTTAGAGATAGACTCATTAAGTGCCTAGACAAAGCTCAAGTAGATTGCACATTACCATAGTTAGCAACAAAACACTAAAAAGTTTGATTTGTAAAATAAATTATAACATATGTATGTCAACTCTTGCAAACCAGAAAACTACCCGAACAAAATGCAATTAAGGCAAAATAAAGGAAAACAAATGTAAAGTGATTCAAATATCAGACTTTGGGGATGGATTGTTTGCTACCCACATTTGACATCAGAAACCAAAAATCAGCAAAGCTAAACTCATTTTGACAATATCACAAACAGTTAATAAGCATCACTTTTAACTCACAAACCCTACAATTTCATGCTCAAAAAAGTGTGCTTATGTTTCTGTGTGTATACACAAAACATGGCAGGGAATGTCACTATGTAACTAAAATCAAGAAAGAAACTCCATAAACTCTTTCTATCATAAGAAAACAAAAAAAAAGCCCTTAGGAAAGCTTAAGAAGGTGAACCTGCTTAAGACCATAGACCTCATCCTTTTCAGATAAAATGTGAGAAAATAAAATTGAACTCATTAGAATACAGATTTTGAAGGAAGCAAAACCGATGGATGCATCGATCAACAGTTTGATATCACCACTAAACAAAAACCACATGAGGAGATGTTGATGAAGATAGGCACAGGACCAAAATGGAGAGATGTTGATGAAGAAAGGAAGGGCAGAAATCAAATCGATTTCATTGTTGATGTTCATCAGCAAAATTGTCATAAAAAACAAAAACAAAACATAAATCAAAAGCTCAATGAAGACTTAAGGTTTTCGAATGGTACCTGAAGGCTCGAATCAAAATCGAGTGGGGCATAGCTTCAATGTGATGCGATTGAGAGGCTCAAATCAAAAGCAAATACCTTTTGTACAATCAAAATTAGTAGCCACTAAAAAAAGAATAATCATGGAACAAAAGGAACCATCTCAGACTTTAGATTTTAGCTTATGTCTATAACAAAAAAAAAACCATTTCAACCTCTTAACTATACGCTTGTAAATCTAACCAGGCCATGAGAAACCAAATATAACATCTTAACTTACAAAACTAAGGGGCTGTTTACCAAACGCTTATTTGGGTAAACGCTTACCAAGTCAGATTACCTTACCGAAAGAATATGGTAAGAACCAAAAATCTTGCCAAGAATAAAAAATGCTGATGCACATAAAAATTGAGAAGATGTGTTTCTTGACAAAACCAAACCAAAAAACCAACTTTCAAAACAAAATTCAAACTAAACAAAACCAACTTTCAATACCAACTTTCTTGACAAAACCAAACCAAAGCAATTTGATCTATATACTTGAGTCGCAATCCTGCAACAAATCACAGTAAAAGCAAACCGATGCAAAAAAAAATAAAATTGATGCAAAATCATACTGATAGCAACAAAATCAAACTTAAAAATCCAACTTTCAAAACCAAATTCAAACTAAACAAAACCAACTTTCTTGACAAAACCAAACCAAACCAATTTGATCAATATATTTGAGGCTCACTCCTGCAACAAATCAAACTGATAGCAACAAAATCAAACTTAAAATTTTTGCAAAATCAAACTCAAAATTGATACACACAGAGTTTCTATAACCCAAGCATTTCTCCACTAACCACATTCATTTGCAAAATCGTTAGTTACTCTGTTAGATGTCTTATCAAGCTTGTCCTCACCAAAAACATTGCACAAGAAAGTGAAAACATATGGCAGAATTTCATTGACAACTAACACTAAGACCTTCTCAAGTAAATGTAGATAATCCAAAACTTGAGTTTCCACTACAAACTCAAAAATTGATGCAAAATCAAACTCACAGTAACAAAATAGATGCAATTGATGCAAAATCAAACTCACAGTAACAAAATTAAACTCAAAATTTTCACAATTCAACAAAAAATACAACAGAAACCGAGAGGAAACTTAAAACAACGGAAACCCTACCTGATAATCGTCGTATGTTTTGGAGGAAACCGAGAGGATACGTAAAACCGAGAGGAAGCAATGGGAAACAACGATGAAGGGGAAATCGTGGTATAAAAACCCTTCATATTGGAGTGTGAAGCGTCTTGTCAGAGCGTGTGTCTCGGAGAGTGAAACGTTGTCGTGGGCGTGAATCTCTTAGGCGGATGCATAGAAAGTTGTCTTCAATCAAGTAGTATAGATAATGTGCTTTAATAAGTTGTACCATGAGCAATAGTGAGTTGTAAAGTTGAAAATTAAGTAATTTCGCTTTAAATGGTGGTACATAAGGCTTAAAAATTGTATTTAAGAAAAGTAACTCAAATGCTTTATAAAGTAGTATATATATATATATATATATATATATATGTGATCAGGAACTTCAATACCACTAATTAAAAGTGATTATTACAACTTCAAGTATGCATCAAAACACTTTCTCATGAACCGTGTTTTATTACAACTGATTCTGATTATTCAACGTCACATAATCACTTCCGGAACGCACAATATCAAAACATCTCCTTAAAAACCTACAGATGAAATGAATAATATTTTTTTAGTTTCCGTTTCTTGTTCTTTGACATTATTTGTAATTGCCTTCTTTTACAACTTGCCAATATATCTTCGAATTCTCGCTCCTCACGTATGGGAACCCTTAATCCTCCTTCCTTTTGATGATGACCGTATTCCTCCGCCATCTGATCCATCACCACCCTCAATTCCGGCATCCCGAGGTAGCTTGTTGGAATCACATACCTCTTCAATTCCGACCCTACATACACCGCTAAATTTCCTTTCAGGACTAGATTATGCCACGTCCCGCCTCTATTACTGCTCCTGTGACTACAACTTCTGTATTTATGCAAGTTTTTCATACCACCATATGATAATTCTCTTGCACTTATCGTAATCAAGCCTTCTGGTTCTTTTTCCACCACCAATGATTTAGAGTCACATTTACGCATTTTCAAAGCTCTCTCTTTGAAAGATAACGAACGTAGCTTTGGAATACGCTTTGTGAGCGGAAATGGCCATATATAACCGTGAAAGGTCTCTCGCCTTCGAAACTTTTCCTATTACACGATTCATATTTGCAGCCAACCAATGATTTCAAATCTTAAGCACCTACATTTTAAAAGAAACGTATATATAAAAAGTAAGCTAATTTACATCTATATAACTTTATAAATACAAAAAAATAAGAAATTAAAAGCTTACTCATATGATCATGAATTGCACACTTCGTTTATTCTTGGCTCACCAAATGAACACATTGCAAAAAAGAGATGGATGAAAGGAACATGATCACCGTTTTATCCTCGATTTATATATTATCGACAATAAATTTTGTCACTTATTATCGACGATCATGAAGTAATTAAGGACCGTGTTTTTATCGTATTTTATCACCGTTTTATCCTCGATCTATATCTGACGGCTTATCCATGTTAATCTAGAATTAATGTTATATTGATCATCCATTTGATCAAAAGGAAATTAAAGGTTATTCTAAACCACATGTTTATAAAATTAACCTTCGATTTTTAAGAATATGTTTTGTGACCATTTTGACAAATTCATATTGTTTCTAGCAAGCAAATGAATGGGAGAATCTGTGACCATTTTATTCGTGACTTCAATTCTAAATAAGTTAATTATAGTCAAAATTATTTTAATGCCAATTGTCTATTGTTATTATATATTAATGTTTATATGAAAGACTTAATAAAATATTAGAGGTGTTTGAAAAGTTTTCTGATCCAATTAGAACTCATCGATCATATTTGAATGTTCCATTGTAATTGGATCCGATCAGATTTAATTAAAATTTCAACACCTAAACTATATCGTCCGGTTCTTGGATGACATTTCATAATCTAATAAAACCGAACAAGATCCAATCCAATTAATAGATACAGTTACCATCCAACTGCTATTTAATTAAAAAATATATATAATTGATAATATTTTATGATATTGTTTTTAGTTATATTTGCATGTAGTATTTTTTAAGAAATTAGGAAAACATTTGAATAATGGGTTAAAATAGTAGATTAATTGGTTGAAAATTGGATAAGCCGGATGAAATATATGATCCAACGAATAACCAAATATAAGAATAGTAGATTAATTAGATGGAAATGCGATGATTTATCAGAAAAGCCATTCTACATGGTTGGAGGAATCGATGGAGGTTTTTGCCAAGGATTCAACATTCTAAACACCTTAAATGTTCGGCGAGTTTATTTTAAATTTGTTGTGAATCAGGTTGTTGTCATAGAGATAGTGGAGACATCACAAGAAATACTTGTATAGGAATACTAACCCTAAACTCTCACTTTTGTAATACCTAGTACATTTCTCATTGCCTTCATTTTGATGGTATGTAATATAGATTGTTGAAGCATAATCAATCTAAACGATGTCTTGTAATGATCGTTAATGGACAAATGGATAAAGTTTTGATTTAAATCTTCCAGAGCAAAAAATGTTTGCATTCCCCCTCTCAATTTGGCTCTGACTGTAATGACGAGAAATCTTCAAGTTTTGCACTTGATTACAACAATCGATCCCTTATGTACCTGTTCAGAATGTCAACGAACATTTGTTCTAAATCATTTATATATTGTTGGTGAAAGAGTGCGAACATTTGTTGATTTGACTTGGTTCATTGAGCTATTTATTATGTTGATTTGATTTTCGATGTTTTTGTTGTTTGGGACAAATTACCAATGATACATGTGATAAGTTAAATTAACAAAATGTTTTGTTGCAACTTTCATTTTCATTTGCATCCAGACTTGGGCCCTTTGCTACTTTTTTTCATCTTAGTATGTTACAAAAGATTGCCAAAAAAGACTAAGCATTTCTTTATCTTTAGATGAGTTTTTGTAGTTGATGCAAGTGTCTGATGTTAGCATATTGTGGTTTTGATACCAACCCGGATCAACCCACAATGAGCAGGCCTAAGAGGAACCGGGTATGGCCCATGCGTTACCGAGAGTAGCAGCGAAGTGGGTCTGGCAAAACCAGTTATGGGACGGTTTGGATTACTGGAAGAATTAGTCTCTTTATTTCCTTGTTCTTAGGCATATGATAAGCATGTTCTCCATTTGAGATTACATGCGTGCATGTTTCCCCTTTTATAGGATTAGTGGCATAGAAGTAGCTCTCTCTTTCATTCCAATATTTATATTGTAGTCGATGCATTGAGTAAAGATATCATAAAATTGCTCCAGACTCCTCTCCTTCTCTTGTTTCTATCGGAGTTTAGCCGACTCGAAAAGGCTGCATCATTGGTGCTCTCGTTGAGAGAGTCGATTATGCCTCCCAAGCATGACAACCCTTCCCTTGAGGACTCCATGACATCCATTGCTGACACCCTGTCCAAGTTACTGGTCGGACAGATGGAACTCACGACCCTAGTCGCTAACCAGCTAGCGACAATCACCAAACTTGATCATCTCACAACCACCCTGAGTACTGTCATAACTACATGAAAAAAAAAACAACTCATTGGCCAGGATCCGCCACCTCCTCCCGCCCACAAGTCGCCCAAAGTCCTTCTCCCGACCTTTGACGGTTCATCCCCACTCGATTGGCTCTTCCAGGCGGATCACTATTTCTCTTTTTACAACATCCCAAACGACCAACGGGTGACTCTTGCATCCTTCCATTTTCAGGGGGACGCCCTGAGTTGGTATAAATACATGCATAACAACCAACTCGTCAGCGATTGGCCCTCCTTCACCCGAGCACTGGAACTATGCTTCGGACCTTCGAGCTTTGAGAACCATCAAGCAATGTTGTTCAAACTTAAGCAGACTGGGTCGGTGGCAACATACCAAACCGAGTTTGAAAGGTTGAGCAATTGTGTTGTCGGGATCCCTCAAGTTGCCCTCCTCAATTGTTTCATCTGAGGCCTTTGAACCGATATCCAACAAGAGCTCGCCATACACCACCCAAACTCCCTGCATCAGGCGTATGGTCTCGCGAAACTCGTGTAGGATAAGTTGTCCACCTCCCATTCTCATTTCCACCCATTGTCTCGACCCCCTCCCTATACCCCGGTAGTCACCCCACACAACCCAACCACTCCAGTCGCGCCCGCTCTCCTACCCGACCCTCCAAAGCAACCTACAACCCTGCCCCTACGACGACTAACTCATGCCGAGGTTTAAGCCAGACGAAGCCAAGGATTATGCTTTCGGTGCCCAGAGAAGTTCCACCCAGGACACCGATGCAACCCCCGCAGTTCATCTTGCTGGAGACTAATGAGCCCCAACCCATGGCTTTGGAAGTTGCACCTGAGACGGGTAACCCCACAAACACTCTTGATCGAACATAGACAATGAACATCAATGAGACATATCCGGAGCAAGGCCTAGGCGACATGCCTACAACTCAATTCTTAGCCTTGTCACCAGAGGCTCTACACGGGATAACATCACGCAAATCAATTCGCATCATGGGACACATCTCTGGACATTCTGTCACCGTGTTGGTGGACTCAGGTAGCGCCCATAATATCGTTCAACCTAGGGTGGCTTCATTCTTGCATTTACCTATCGACAACCAACCTTCATTCCCGGTGATGGTAGGAAACAAAACCTTTATTCATTGTACGGGGCAGTGTACCGAGGTCAAGCTCTGCCTTGCAGATGTCGTCTTCGTAATCTCCCCATTTATTCTCCTCATCGAGGGCGCATATGTAGTGTTGGGCATGTCGTGGCTCAGCGGGCTAGTCCCGGTTACCGCTGATTTTTCAGTACTGCGACTTACGTTTGAGCACAACCAACAACAAGTAACATTACAAGGGGAACCAACAGCCACACCAGCCACTCCAGGAACTCTTTGACATTTGTTTCAGAAACAAGTTGTAGATGCCTACTATGCTATCATTTTCTACCCAATCGTCGACTCAGGTAACGCTTCTGCCACCCCTTTTGCTAACCTACTACACCGCTTCCAAATGATCTTTGACAAACCCACAGGTCTTCCGCCACAACGGATGTACGATCACCACATTAACCTTCTTCCTAATGCTGCCCCTGTCAACGTGAGGCCCTACCGGTACCCTCACTATCAAATAGGTGTCATGACTGAGTTGATAACAGAGATGCTCAAGGATGGTATCATTAAACCCATCATCAACACATACTCGTCTCCGATGTTGTTAGTCCACAAGAAGGATGGATCTTGGCATTTTTGTGTGGATTACCCGCCCTCAACGCCATAACTGTGTGCGATAGATTTCCCATTCCTACCGTGGATGAATTATTGGACGAGCTCCATGGATCACACTATTTTTCTAAAATTGACTTACACTCGGGGTACCACCAAGGACTAAGGGATGCTCCTACAAGGCTTTTCTGGGGTGCAACCCCAAGGCGTTTGCGGGTTCCGATAACCCGGTTGCGTGTATGTACTGGCTCAAGGAAGTGGAGATGGCCTTTGAGTCGAGCGAGTGCGACGTGTCGCAGCGGGTGAAGTTTGTTTCTCAACTACTCCGGGGAGAGGCATTGATCTGGTGGAATCTCACCCGGTCAGTCTTCAAGAAAAAGATAATGGACAAGTATTGCAGCGAGCCTTCTTTGGATAAGCTGGAAGCCGAGTTCCGAAATCCGAGGAAGGGAAATTTGTCTGTAGCCGACTACTCCAAGCTGTTTCTGGAGAAATTAAACTTAGTGGGATATCTGGTCCCGGATGAGAGATTGAAAATGAAGGCTTTTCATCTTGGCCTACCGGCCGATATGCGGACTTACGTGCACAATGCCGGAGGATCGACTCTCCAAGAAGTCATTGAAGAGGCCTTTCTTGTGGAAGATGATAGGTTGGCTGAGAAGGAAGAAAGAAGTGTTGCGGGTGAGAAGAGAAAATGGGAAGGGCCATCTGGGCCCGTTCGTCAGTCAAAGCCTTTTGTTAGTGGGAGAGATGGCGACTCTCGTAAAAGTGATCAGTGGTGCCCAAGGTGCAGAACCAAACATTCGGGCACATGTGCTCCCAAAACCTATGTGGGTCAGGTGAGTTGTGCTAGGTGTGGCAAGAAGGGCCATGTGGCCCGGGACTGCACTGTTCGTCCGACGGTGTGTTATGAGTGCCAGGAACCGGGGCACATAAGGAGGAATTGTCCAAAGTTAGCGGGGAGCAATCAAGTCAGATCTGTTGGGTCGACGGCTAGAGTCGACCAATCGCCGAGGGGGCCGAGTCGAGCCTTCCGGATGACTACCGAGGAGGCGAAGGAGACCGCTGATGTTGTTTCGGGTACGTACCTAGTAAACTTTTTGCCTGCTCGTGTATTGTTTGATTCGGGTGCTACGTGTTCTTTTGTATCGGATGTTTTCTGTAAGCAATTCGTCACTCCTATTAGTATCCTTTCCGATGCACTAGTAGTAGAGTTATCCAACGGTGATAAAGTAATCATCCGGGACCGTTTTTGTGATTGCACCTTAGAGATCGACGAAATTTTTTTTGGGGTAGATTTGCTACCTATAGCCATAGGTGGGTTCGACGTGGTCATAGGCATGGAATGGTTGTCAAGGCATAAGGCCGACATCATTTGCGCTAAGAAGATGATCCAAGTGCCTTTGTTGAAAGGCGGCGTGGTCGTCATTTATGGGGAGAAAGTAAAGGGACGCAACCCCATTATCTCCTCTCTCAAGGCGCGTAAGTTTCTAGCGAAGGGTTACCCTTCGTATCTAGCGTATATTGTGGACGCGAAGAAGGAAAAGAAGATAGTGGAAGACGTGAGGATCGTGCGGGATTATCCGGATGTCTTTCCGGAAGACCTTCCCGGATTACCACCAGAACGTCAAGTGGAGTTTCAAATTGACCTCACTCCGGGAGCGGCTCCGATAGCCCGAGCTCCCTATCGTTTGGCCCCGACGGAGATGAAGGAAATGATGATGCAGCTTCAAGAGTTGTTAGAGAAGGATTTATCCGACCGAGTTCTTCACCTTGGGGAGCGCCGGTGTTGTTCATGAAGAAGAAGGACGGATCGATGAGGATGTGTATTGATTACCGAGAGTTAAACAAAGTCACGGTGAAGAACAAGTACCCTCTACCTCGCATCGATGATCTCTTTGATCAACTTCAAGGTGTGGGATCCTTTTCAAAGATCGACCTCCGATCCGGTTATCATCAGGTGAGAGTGAAGAAAGATGATGTTCCGAAGACGACTTTCCGAACGCGTTATGGTCACTATGAGTTCTTGGTGATTCCTTTTGGGTTGACCAACGCGCCAGCCGTATTTATGGACTTGATGAACCGTGTGTGTCGCCCATTCTTGAATAAATCCGTGATCGTCTTTATCGACGATATTTTAATTTATTCTAAAGATGATTCCGAGCATGGGAAACATTTACGAGAAGTCTTGGAAGTCCTAAGAAGGGAAAAGTTGTTCGCAAAGTTTTCTAAATGCAAATTTTGGCTCCAAGAGGTGCAATTCTTGGGGCACGTGGTGTCCAAAGACGGGGTCAAGGTGGACCCGGCAAAGATCGAAGCGATGATGACTTGGGAACCGCCGACGAATCCGTCGGAAATACGGAGTTTCTTGGGCTTAGCGGGCTACTATAGACACTTCATCCAAGACTTTTCCAAAGTAGCTACACCTCTCACATCCCTCACAAGAAAGAACGTCAAGTTTCTTTGGATCGATGTTCAAGACCAAGTGTAACACCCCGAGTTTCGAGAGGTATCAATTCAAGTTAATACAGAAACCGATATATATATAAAGGAAAAATAAGATATTTGATTTTGGACTTGAATCCTAGATTTTATAGTCTAGATGGATGAAGGATTCAATTACGAGTCCAACGGTTCTTTCCGGAGCGAAAACGGAGCTTTAACGAAGAAGTTATGACCAAAACAGTGTTCGGGCTTATTTTTGGGTGGTCTGCAGGGGGAGCACGACCCGTGCGTTTTTCTTCACAAAATCAGCACGGGTCGTGCGTTGCATCAGAGGGCACAACGAGATTAAATGAAATTTTCCCCAAAATCATCTCATTTCTCATTTCCTTCTCCCAAGTCTTCTCTCCAAAACCCTCCCTCTTCATCTACTTCATTTAGGGTTCCCCAACCACCATCTCTTCACCATTTGTTGCTAGAGTAAGAGCATCATCCAAGGGTTCGGTTTGGAAGCTTCACCACCATCTTCACCTTCATCTTCTTCACCACTTCACCATTGTCATCTTCAACCTCAAGCTCCATTTTTGGGTTTTCAAGGTTTTCATCAAAACCTAAGTGGTAAGTGTATCCCTTCCATTTCTAAACCTTTATGTAAGTTATAAATGCTCATTGATGGTTTCTTAGTGTTCGGTTTCTCAAATCTCGGATTTGTTGGTTTTGGATAAATTAGGGTTTTGATCTCTTTTGGGGATTTTGGTATTTATGTTTGGGGAATGATTCTAAGTGATTGTTTATATGTTTTGATGGTTGGAAACTTATGGATCTAGGTTTTTGGAAGTTTTGCTTGAAGATTCAAGTTTCTTCAAAGGAGCTCAAAGTGGGGTAAAATCTAGATTTAGCCTAAATCTAGCAAGGTGAGTTCAAGTTGATTTGTTAAAACGGTGTACATGCCAAAAATGGGTATTTTGAAGTAAAAGTGTGTTTTACTTGATATTTGTCAAAGTGTGGGTATTTTAATAAGTTTCATGTTTGGTAAACTTGGGTTGTGAAATTATATAAAATGCTCATATTTGGGTTCTTAGCAATTTTGTACAAATGGAATTCATTTCATGGCATTATGCATTCTTAATGACTTTGTACAATTGAAACCTAAGTTCATGGGTTATGCATTCCGAGTATGTTGCATTCATAAAACCGTTGGAAAATCTTTGGGCCCAATACGTATCGAGTTTCGGTTTAACCACGTCTTTGGGGTACGTGTCTTCATAAACGATGTTTAAAAGCATTTCATTATTTGGAAGACGTCAATTGTTGATAAAAAGGCTTTTGAGTATCTTAGCTCGGTTTTCACTAAAATGAGTCGTGTAGGCATTTGCTATTTCAAGTTGCCTCTTTGGGTGAACCGGTTCAGAAATAAGTTGAATCTAAAGTGTTGTCATTGATGTGATCTCTCAAGTGTTCTTATTTAATGTACAAGTGTTTGAGGATTTATGAGAAAATTTGTATATGATTAACTTACCATGAGTCATTTATGCATATCTTGGTATTATGACGATTCCTCCTTGGAATGCCTTTTTGGCGACCTTATATTCTCACGAAGTATTTGAATGGATATTATGGCATATGATGGATTTACATGCTTAGGATGGTAATATTGTGTTCTTGGTTGATACCCGAATGACTAACGGGTTGAAACACATCTTTGAGACCTCCTATATGCATTATGTGGACGAACCAAGTCTGTGATTCACTATAGGAATGTAGGTGGGTGACATTTGGAGAATTTCCTAAGGCGGTAGTCTCCCATGTACCTAGACCTCCGTCGTCGGGGAATTTCCTAAGCGGTAGTCCCCGGTGCATGTCGGGCCTTTGGGTTGTCAGTGAAAGTGACTTCAAGGTGCATTGCCTTTTTGGGTGAACCGGATTGGAGATATGGGTCACTCCCGTTGACTCCACATCTACGTGATTAATTGGTTAACTGCTGATAAGAACTGTAACTGTTTCTAGCATGATTTTACTTGTGCATTCATTCATGTTAAAACTCTTGAGCTCACTAGGCGTTAAGCTTAACCCTTTTTATTTTTCGGCATGTGCATCAGGTTCCTGTTGAGGGTTCGGTTCTAGCAGTGCTTTGAGAAGTCGAGCCTTAGCCTTGTGCAAGAGTAAGTAGTTGATGAGGTCTTCCGCAGATTGGAGATAGTAGCTGACTTTGGGTTTAGTAGCACCCGTCCTTATCATAGATTGTTATATAGGATATGTATATGTATGGAGGTTCATTCTTAAATTGTGATTGTAGACGAATCGTTATTGATGTGTTTAGAAAATTTTAAATAAGTTGTTATTTCCAGATTGAGGGTGTTACAAGTTGGTATCAGAGCTTAAGTTTGAGAGAATTAGGTATTGATTTTTGGATGCCTAGACTCAAACTAGCATTTTTATAAGTGCTCGTAAGTGAAGTTGCACATTATGTACCCTAAGATAAGATATTTTGAGGTCGTGCAAGTCGTAGAAACGGGAAACATGTTGAGGGTCGCAAGGATGATTATGTACGGTACGTTCATAATAACACCTGACCAGTGTTATGGTGAACCTACATGCTACATATGAATACTTGAACTACCTTGGTATGATGACCGTTGGGGTAGTGAGGAAGTTTCTAAACGGGAAAGCTAAGAGAGGATCGATGTTTTAGCAATGTCACCTTAGGGTGATAGTTAAGTACGAGGGACGCATTAAGTTGATCGTCTTGATTCAGAATTGTCGGTTGGATTAGAACCGTGAGCTTGTTAGACTGATTCTATTCCGAGGAGAATCTGTAAGTTAATCCATTAGTGAGATTGTTACTCTAAGATATCTTATGCATCCGGATGACGATAGTATGTCGGGTTGTTGAGGGGCGTAGACCGGAATTGTGAATGCCGACCAAATTCATGCACTAAATTTATTTCTAAAATAAATTTGCATAAGTTATTTCTCATGTCCGCTAAACAAAAAGTGTTTTGCATTATAAAGTCTTGGTAAAGCATTTAGCATGCATCAGATTTTAAACTGTGAGCTTAAGCATGCATGAAATTGTTTTGGTGTGCATAATTGCAATTTGTTATCAAGTCCTCTTTACGCACGTCTCATGTTTAACATTGTTTCTGGATCTCGTCATATCCATGTTTTAATGGCATCGGGGAATTGAGCAAGTAACTATGGGATTATGACCTAGATATTTGATCACCTCCACGTATGTCAATGATTTTAAAGGAAAGGTTAATCCCACGTTTTGAGTCAGAATTTCTTGGGAATTTTAGTTTGTGTGAGTTTTGTTAAACTTCATGGAGTATTGTCTTGCATGTCTGTTTCGATGCGTGAGTTTTAACCCCTGTTTCCTATAAACTTGCGAGTTATTTGGCGTCATGTCCCATGTAAATTTTGTGAAAAGGGGTCACTTTATCTTACGTTGCGTTTTAGAACTTGGCGTTTGGATTTATTGTCGTATCATGTCTTTTCTTTATTTCTGCTGGGAAATGAAAATTTTGGCACCACGTGAGTTTAACGTTAATGAATTTTGCGAAAATTCAGTTGGGATAAGGAGTCTCATCTTACGTCATTTTGCGTTGCGTAAATAATTTTGGGAGCATGTGCATATGCATCATGGTGTGCGTTATTTTATGAATATCGTTAATTGATGTCATCCTACGTGTTGTTTTGGGAATTTCATCATCATGAAAATTATCTTTGGACTCTATGCAAATGTCAATAGTAGCATACTATTTGCGCTTGGTTTTAAGTTAACGTTGGTGTGAGTAATCATATGAAAGATTTTACGTTATTTCAAACAGGACTTTTGTTCTGATCATACTTCAATCATTAAACTCTTACTGCTAAGAATCTCCGCAATGCATTTAACGAGTTAGCGGTATTCATGACGTTGTAACTACTGTGTTGATCAAATGTGTTTGTCTTGACGATTTAAAGCTTTAAACTCGACTCGAAACTTTATTTACATTCCCATTATTTTACTGAGCTTTGTGGAGTAAGCTGATGCATATGGGACTTATCAAAAATTCTTTTGTCACAACATCTTTTGGTTAAAGAGGAAGGATTTTTAAAGATTTATGATTTGTAAATTTCTCTTTGGGAGTGGTACAAACATTCATTGCACGTGTTGTGGTGCGGAAATCTATTTTCACGTTTACAGTGTACTTTGTTGCGCATGTTTTATTATTGTCTTTATTAACGCAAGCATTGAACAAGGGTGTTTTTGGAAATAGTTTTATATGTGTTGTGTTGTTAAGCAATCTTGAAACCTATCAGTTGAACGGTTGTGTATTTTACCGCACCATTAATTGTTATGAAACGTATGGGTTCTAAAAGTTTTATAAAATTCGAATTGGCATGCTGGTTGAAAAACCTTGAACTCATTAGGCCTATGGATTTAAAACCTTATAGAAAAAGGAGTTGTAATTGAGGACTAACGGAGTCCTTGTGATTTGAAGCGTCAGATGATCCGACTTGCGGTCAGCCTTGAATTGTAGGTTTCAGTTTTGAATTGGTACGCACATGTATAATGGAAATAGTAGATTTGAGTCTCTCCAGGTATTTAAGGAGTGATTCTATACTTCGGTAATCATGCGGGATAAGGTCTTAAGTGATTATCTGCGCTTTTATGAAGTTCATTTGGTGGGTTGCTCGTCGGTGCGACATCATGATATATGTTGATGGTGTATCGTCTTAGTGGATTCCGCGATCAAAGGAAATTTTTATGGTCCGTTTGTTAGAAATGTAAGAATTTGATTTTAGCGCTCTGTTAGGTGTCCACCCTAGTGCGACCTTCCATCTGGAATGAAATCTTGGGCGGAATGTCCACGTTTTCGAAGTCACCGTTTAGTCTTAGGCGTCGACTTGTTTCTTGTAGTCAATGGATCTAGGGATGTTTGGGAGATATCCCGGTTGGATCATGGGAAATATTGACATTTCGGTGATGGAATTTAAAGGAAGGTTAGATGGTGATGATTAAGTACCGATGTGTATAAGCATTCCCGTGGTGATAAAGATTTCATTATAAGAATGTTGTGAGGTTGGTGTTGGAACGGAGTTAAGGGTTAACCGGATCTGGGTTAACCAGTTACCTGAAGGACGCATTGGGGCGCCTTGGAAGGACATCTTGTTCAATATTAGGAATGGATCTGTAGGAATCTAAAGATTCATGGGATTTGGGATAATCGACTATCTGTAGAGCGTAATGGTATGTTTCTGGTGGAAACACAATGCTTGGGTCTATATAAGTGTGGGAGCACTTGCAGACATTGTGTCCGAGTCAGCTTTGAGGAACGGATTTAAAGGTTGCGATGGTTCAGACCAAACTAGTCGTTAGGAAATTTCGTCAAAAGACAATAACTCTTTAGTGATGATGATTTTGGAGACATTTGGTGGGAATGTCGAGGTGGACTTTAAGTACAAATGAATTTTGAGGAGACCTTGATGCGTCGTAATCAGAAGTATCTAAGGGAATAGTTCGGATTGGGGTATTCTTGATGGAAATGACTAGATAAGGTCGTAAGTTGCTTGCGGGGTATTATGAGAAATCTAAGGTTGGGAGGCAACTGAGAGTGAACGATTTAGAAAATGATTAATCAAGGACTCAACTTTCATCCCGACGTCGGTGAAATATATTGAACGTTGAGATTTAGTTTGTAACGACACGTTATGAGAAACTCAGCGAAAACCTCAACCGGAATGTAATCGGGTCCGTATATGAGGTGAAGTTTTATGAAGGCATCCCTTTGGGATAGGGAATCAATCGATCTTTAAAATGTGAATGTTGGGTGCTTGGTGATTCCAGATTTCGAGGACGAAATCTCTTTTAAGGTTGGGAGGATTGTAACACCCCGAGTTTCGAGAGGTATCAATTCAAGTTAATACAGAAACCGATATATATAAAGGAAAAATAAGATATTTGATTTTGAACTTGAATCCGAGATTTTATAGTCTAGATGGATGAAGGATTCAATTACGAGTCCAACGGTTCTTTCCGGAGCGAAAACGGAGCTTTAACGAAGAAGTTATGACCAAAACAGTGTTTGGGCTTATTTTTGGGTGGTCTGCAGGGGGAGCACGACCCGTGCGTTTTTCTTCACAAAATCAGCACGGGCCGTGCGTTGCATCAGAGGGTACAACGAGATTAAATGAAATTTTCCCCAAAATCATCTCATTTCTCATTTCCTTCTCCCAAGTCTTCTCTCCAAAACCCTCCCTCTTCATCTACTTCATTTAGGGTTCCCCAACCACCATCTCTTCACCATTTGTTGCTAGAGTAAGAGCATCATCCAAGGGTTCGGTTTGGAAGCTTCACCACCATCTTCACCTTCATCTTCTTCATCACTTCACCATTGTCATCTTCAACCTCAAGCTCCATTTTTGGGTTTTCTAGGTTTTCATCAAAACCTAAGTGGTAAGTGTATCCCTTCCATTTCTAAACCTTTATGTAAGTTATAAATGCTCATTGATGGTTTCTTAATGTTCGGTTTCTCAAATCTCGGATTTGTTGGTTTTGGAGAAATTAGGGTTTTGATCTCTTTTGGGGATTTTGGTATTTATGTTTGGGGAATGATTCTAAGTTGAATCTAAAGTGTTGTCATTGATGTGATCTCTCAAGTGTTCTTATTTAATGTACAAGTGTTTGAGGATTTATGTGGAAATTTGTATATGATTAACTTACCATGAGTCATTTATGCATATCTTGGTATTATGACGATTCCTCCTTGGAATGCCTTTTTGGCGACCTTATATTCTCACGAAGTATTTGAATGGATATTATGGCATATGATGGATTTACATGCTTAGGATGGTAATATTGTGTTCTTGGTTGATACCCGAATGACTAACGGGTTGAAACACATCTTTGAGACCTCCTATATGCATTATGTGGACGAACCAAGTCTGTGATTCACTATAGGAATGTAGGTGGGTGACATTTGGAGAATTTCCTAAGGAGGTAGTCTCCCATGTACCTAGACCTCCGCCGTCGGGGAATTTCCTAAGCGGTAGTCCCCGGTGCGTGCCGAGCCTTTGGGTTGTCAGTGAAAGTGACTTCAAGGTGCATTGTCTCTTTAGGTGAACCGGATTGGAGATATGGGTCGCTCCCGTTGACTCCACATCTACGTGATTAATTGGTTAACTGCTGATAAGAACTGTAACTGTTTCTAGCATGATTTTACTTGTGCATTCATTCATGTTAAAACTCTTGAGCTCACTAGGCGTTAAGCCTAACCCTTTTTATTTTTCGGCATGTGCATCAGGTTCCTGTTGGGGGTTCGGTTCTAGCAGTGCTTTGAGAAGTCGAGCCTTAGCCTTGTGCAAGAGTAAGTAGTTGATGAGGTCTTCCGCAGATTGGAGATAGTAGTTGACTTTGGGTTTAGTAGCACCCGTCCTTATCATAGATTGTTATATAGGATATGTATATGTATGGAGGTTCATTCTTAAATTGTGATTGTAGATGAATCGTTATTGATGTGTTTAGAAAATTTTAAATAAGTTGTTATTTCCAGATTGAGGGTGTTACACCAAGCCTTTCAAACGCTCAAGAGGAAATTGTGCGAAGCTCCGATATTATCCTTGCCCGAAGGATCGGAAGACTTCGTAGTGTATAGTGACGCTTCTAAGATGGGGCTTGGTTGTGTACTTATGCAACGAGGGAAAGTCATTGCCTACGCGTCAAGGCAATTAAAGGAGCATGAGAAGAACTATCTGACTCATGATTTGGAGTTGGCGGCGGTAGTCTTCGCATTAAAGTTGTTGCGACATTACTTGTACGGGACTAAGTGTACTCTATTCACGGATCACAAGAGTCTCAAGTACATCTTCGATTAAAAGGAACTCAATATGCGGCAAAGGTGATGGCTTGAGCTATTAAAGGATTATGATTGTGATTTACTCTACCATCCCGGTAAAGCCAATGTGGTGGCGGATGCATTGAGCCGGAGGAGCCATGATGGTGGTGTTAAGTCGTCCCTTACAAGAATTGATGTGGTATCAAGTTTGATGGAGAGCATCAAAACGTGGCAAGTGGAAGCACTCAAGGAACAAAATCTCAAATCCGAGATCATGGTAAAGCAATGTGGACTTTTGACGGAAGATTGCCGCGGGCTCAAACTCTTCCAAGGTCGAATTTGGGTGCCGAAATTAGGTGGAAATCGAGAGTTACTTCTAGAAGACGCACACAAGTCGAAGTATTCTATACATCCCGGTAGTACCAAGATGTATAGAGACTTAAAATTTAATTATTGGTGGTCGGTGATGAAGTTGGATGTGGCTAACTACGTGGAGAGGTGTGTCACGTGCCTTCAAGTCTAGGCGGAGCATCAAAGGCCGTGTAGAAGTTTGCAACCGTTGTCCATTCCCGAGTGGAAATGGGACAACATCACCATGGACTTTGTGACGAAGCTACTGAATACCTTACGTGGCCACGATACAATTTGGGTGATCGTGGATCGGTTGACCAAGAGCGCGCACTTTATTGCGATGTGGGAGTCCTTACCGATGGAGAAATTGGCTAAAATGTACATCGACGAGGTGGTGTCAAGGCACGGAGTTCCGTAATCGGTAGTATCGAATCGGGATAGTCGTTTCACTTCGAATTTTTGGACTAGCTTGCAAAAGGAGTTGGGCACTAGACTGAATCTGAGCACGGCTTATCATCCTCAAACGGATGGTCAAAGCGAGAGGACGATCCAGACGCTAGAAGATATGTTGAGATCGTGTGTAATAGACTTCGGGGGAAGTTGGGACTCACACCTACCTTTGGTAGAGTTCGCGTACAACAGTTACCATTCTAGTATCGGAATGGCACCGTTCGAGGCTTTGTATGGATGGAAGTGTAGAACCCCGGTTTGTTGGCTAGAATCAGGCGAAAAGCAATTCGTCGGGCCAGAAATAGTGCAAGAAACGGCGGACAAGGTGAAAGAAATTCGAGAAAGACTAAAGGCGGCGCAAGACCGACAAAAGAGCTATGCGGACAAGAAGATAAGACCGGTTGAGTTTCAAGTGGGTGACCGGGTCATGTTGAAGGTGTCTCCGTGGAAGGGGATCATACGTTTCGGGAAGCGTGGGAAGCTTAGTCCTCGTTTCCTTGGACCGTTCGTTATTTTGGAGAAGATTGGTTTGCAAGCCTACCGGTTAGATTTACCGCCGGAAATGGATGGGATACATCCTACATTTCACGTGTGTTACCTTCGGAAGTGTCTAGCCGAAGAGGAAAGCGTAATTTCTTTGTCGGAAATTCGGGTGGACAATGGGAATCGTTGTGTGGAAGAACCGGAGTCGATTTTAGAATCGAAAGTGAAGAAGTTGAGGCATAAGGACGTGGTCATGGTTAAACTTGGGAGTCCGAAGATGATATGAAGAAGCGTTATCCTCACTTGTTTGCCTAGGGTAAGATTTCAGGGACGAAATCCCATTTAGGTGGGGAGGATTGTAACACCCGTAAATTCATAAGGTAAGTATTTTGTCTCCCTTAATGCATTAATTTCGCTTATGTGTGAATATGTGTCTTTGTGTGCATTTTATGATCATGAATTATGTTAAAATGTCATATATTGATTTACCATCTTTAATCTTACAAACCTTGTGCTCGTTATCATTTTCGGTTGAGTTTTCGGGTTGTTTCGGGTGCCACGCGATTGTGCCCTTGGCACTATCGCGGAGGGCACTATCGCCAAAAGCGTACCGTAGGTTCGGGGTTGCTCACGATTATGCCATGGCACTATCGACGAGGGCACTATCGCCAGGTTTGTACCGCGGTTGTTGAGAACCTCGCGATTGTGACTTGCGATAGTGCCAATGGCACTATCGCCGGGCACTATCGCCATCGGGGTCAGTGCTTTAAATGAATTCTATCTGATTTCAACCTCATTTATCTCAAACCCTCTCTTCTCTTTGGCGATTTTGGGAGACTTCCAAACCGAACTTTTCCTCTCAAAACCCTAACCCTCATAAATACAACTCTTCTTGGTGGTTGGATCTTCACACTTGCAATAACTCTTCTCAAGGACAATCTCTAGGGTTCATAAAGCTCAACTTCTCCACTTCAAGTCTCATCTTCTCAAATCTAGGGTTTTCATCTTTTCTAGGTTTTGGTACAAAACCTAGATTGTGAGTTTACTAACTCTTTTGTAAAAACTAGATACACATCATTTACCCTACTTGTTATCATTATTGTTATTACTCAAGTGTTCTTATTTAATGTACAAGTATTTGGGGATTTCTATGGAAATATGCATGTGAGTAACCTACTATGAGTCACTTATGCATATCTTGGTATTATGATGATTCCTACTTGGAATGTCTTCTGGCGACCTTATATTCTCACGAAGTGGATGGTTGATTATTACGTCATATGACGGATTTACATGCTTGGGATGGTAATGTTGTGTTCATGGTTGATATCCGAATATGTTGGGTTAAAACACATCTTGAGACCTCCTATTTGCATATTGTGGACGAACCAAGTCAGTGATTCACTATAGGGATGTAGGTGGGTGACATTTGGGGAATTTCCTAAGTGGTAGTCCCCTATGTGCCTAGACCTTCGCCGTCGGGGAATTTCCTAAGCGGTAGTCCTCGATGCGTGTCGGGCCTTTGGGTTGCCTTTGTTATTTGGCTTCAAGGAGCATCGCCTCTTTGGGTGAACCTGATTGGAGATATGAGTTGCTCCCGTTGACTCCACATCTACGTGATTAAATGATTAACTGCTGATAAGAACTGTAACTATTTTCTGACATGTTTTTACTTGTACAACTCACTAGGCTTTTTGGCCTAACACTTATTTGGTGTCGATGTGTATCTCAGGTGTTAGCGGCGCTGCTCCTAGGCAAGTTTAGATGCTTTGGGCGAGAGCTTGGGGATTTTGGCACTTGAACTATTTCTAGAAGATTTGAGTTTATAGATGACACCCCTTTTGTAATCTCTTTTCTAGATTTAGAAATTAGATTAGTTGGTTGTTATTTATTTACCCGTTAAATTACAAATTGTGATTAAACAGGTTATTTGTATATTTCCCCATTTTTGGGAGGCTCTTGCTATGACAATTTTTATACCACTTCTCTTTTGGAAAGCTTTGTTATCCCTATTTCTAGGGTGTTACATAACCAAACAAAACAATAACAAAAGCAACAAAAAAAGTCGATAATTTAAACATCACAACAAATTCCAAGTTCAAGTTAATATATCTAAAATTAAAAATATGTGAAACAAGTATGAAACAAAAAAAATTCAGAACGCTACGAAGTCGGGTAAAAATGAATAGATGGCACAAAAGTTCCCATATGTTCTATAACACTCTCCCTAAACCCCCATAAGGTATTACGGAAAAAAAAACTAAATCTTTACATAACTAAACGTGCAAAACTAAGACTTGAATTAAATATTATTAAATAGCGTCTATCTAACAACGGAAATCTTTAAATTGAATAAAAAATTGTTCTCTATAAGCTTGTCCCATACCACGCTATTTATTATTGTGAGTCCGTGATCGTTTACCAGATAAATCAAACAACAACAAGATATAGATTACCAACCTGTTTCTATAACAAAAACGATGATTACAAGGTTGAGTTCTTGAAGTTTAAGCTTTCTCTCTGTTTTCTCTGTTTTTACACCTTTTGTGTGTGTATTTCTTAGACCGATATGAGAGATGATAGAGTATTAGATTGTTAGAGTGTTAGCTTCTCTAACACACTATCACCTAATATCTAACTAAAACTAATATCTAGATATTAACACTATAATATCTAAAACTAACTAATTAATATCTAATAACTAATATCTAAATAACTTAGATATTAAAACTAATTAAACTAAATACTAAATTACAATAAACAATAATTTATTTCGACATTTATTACAAACGACATTAGACTTAATATCGAGAGCGACTTTTCAGCGGTAGCTTCAGATTGGATCTTCATATTGGATGATCTTGAATCCAATGAGACTGTGGTCTAACAATCTCCCCCTTTGGATCAAGATCATTACTAAAAAGATTTTAGCAATTCAGTGTTCTTTTTCAGCTCAGAAGATGCAATCTCTTTCTCTAGCTCAGAATGCTTTAGCAAAGTATCTTCAAAGAAAATTTATCTGAAATCAGCATGTCTTCAGAATACTTTGATCTTGCATTTCTTGGTTAGATTTTCTCTTCTCCAATGTCTTGTAATGTAATGAACTGGACATTTCTTCAAGCTTTAGATTCTCCCCCTTTTTGATGAAAAGTGCAACGACTTCATCAAAACTTTGAGTAAGAAATGTCTTTCAGTTGGAGCCTCTGATCCGTCAATTCAAAAGATAGTCATCCAGATCTTTGCAAATCCAGACAAAATAGTAGTGTAACGCCTGAATCAACAAATGAATCAGTTAACATGCCTGTCAGTAACACTAAGTCACTGTGTGTAACAAATACACATTGAAAAGGAGCTGTTTGATGTTGACTCCCCCAGGGTTTCCATTTAATCATCGAAACACCACAAAGGTAATTTCTATAAACGTTATGACAAAGAAACTAATTCTTTGTGTGTTCGTGCTTGTGTTGAAAGAATTAAGCACTTGATGATTGCTTATAGGCTCAAAATTGTGTAAACCACTGAGACAATAGTAAGTTAAACACAGACTCAATGTGCATGATTGAAGTGCGAAGGTGGGACAGACTTCCTTCTTTTCAATATCGAGATTTTCCAAATGAAAATCAGATAGCAAATGTGATGCTTCCCCTTTGAAAATGTGAAACACTTTCTTGTTAGGAAGAAAATAAGTAGTTGGTGAGGTTTGATCAAGAGTTGGCATGGGCTAGTTGCCTGTTTCAATAATGTTCACCAAAGAATTGTGAAACACTAGTAATGTGGTTGCCCGACTCAGAAAAAGTTGGTGCAGAGTTGTGATATTCTTTTAACTCTGTTCTCACACGCTCTTTCTTTTAAACATTTAGCTCACTCTAATCAAACTTTCTTTTTCAGTTATATCTCATCACTCAATTCTTTTCGACTTCTCACACTCAATCACTATGGATTAACTTCGTGGGTAGAAATCATTGGTTAATGTGATTCCATAGAAGTTCAATTAAGTCCTAGCACAATGAAATCCTTGTTTTCCTATTATGCATATGATGCTCAGATATGTTTAACTATTTCAGTTAAAGCACAATGTAGATCTTGAAAACATTTAAAGTCACACTTCCAATTCATGAATTCGTTTTGAGAATCGGGAAGTGGTTTTAACATTTAGAACAATGTTTTCTATGATTGAAAGTTGTCCACTTATCAACCATATATGAGATTAAGATAAAGGATTATACGTTAACGTGCGATCTTACATCTCATGAAGCTATGCTTAAAGTCATAAACACATGAACTTGTAAGCATCTCTCAAAACTTCTGCAAAAGTCTTATGTCAAGTCAAAGCAAAATTTATTCACTTAAATTGAAAAGACAAAAAGCAGTAAAACTTTTAAAGTACGAGTTCTGATCAGAAATAATCAGAAGTCATCACCTTTTTACTCCCCCTGAAATTGTGCATCAGTATATTATCAGTTGTAAAATATATGCATAAAATTTCAGACAAATATGTATGTACTCCCCCTTGATGGTTGATTTCCTCATTCGAGTATCGGAGTACAATCTATTTTTCAGCACGGAGTAAGGTCTTTTGATCTTTGAAGTGCGGGTCTTGAACTGTTGTATTCAAGAACTTCTTTCTCTTAAGCACGGGTTCTGAACAGACGTGTTCAGAAACCATATCAGATTTCTCCTTCTTAAACGTTCGGTGCCTGCAACACAGATTTAGCTTTCGGTACCCACTGGAATTTGGGTCCTGCTGTGTTAGCACTTGATTTTGGTACCCATTTGAAATTGGGTCCTCTTTTCATTTGAAATTCATTTGAAGCATTATAATTAGATGAATGCACATGATAATTTCCAAACCAAATCTCAGAATCTTGACAAGAATTAGAAACATGTTTATCATAAAAGGAAGACTTTCTAGCAGATTTAGATAACTGGAATAGTTGCGTAAAAGAGTATTTCAAAATAGTAGCAACATTCGCTTTCAAAACATCTTTACTAGGTAAAGTCTTATTACAATTAACACTACAAAACGATTTATCAGCCTTGTCAAGCTTCTGTTTCGGTTTCCATTGAGATTTAACTTCTGGCTTTCGCTTGCTCATATCTGAAACATTTGAAACTCGTGAGTTAGACTTCTGAGCAACAAACGAATGCTTCTTTTTAGAATTACCAGTAGTGTTCGGTTTTTGTGAATGTTGAGATATTATCTTACTTTTAGCATTTTTAGCTTTCACAGAGACTGATTTATCAACTTTCGTTGATTTTGTACTGTTAACAGGCATACTGGTTTTTCCCAAAGATTTCACAATAAAAGATGAATGGTTAGGAAGTTTAGCATTAAAATCAAATTGTTTAAAACAACCATCCAAACCACCGTCGGAGTTAAGAAAATCAAACCCTCTGTTTGATAAACCAAAATGTCATCAGATTTAGAAGCCTTTGAAATAATAACATTTTTCAGCACAGTTGAAAAAACTTTTTGTTCAATCTCAATCAAAAGTCTTTCATCTGATAAAGAGTTCTTGAGTTCAGAAATTTGACTTTCCAAAACAAGAGGAGGGACGTAAATTTTACTTTTAATAGGCTTCGCCTCCATCTCTTTTACAGAATAACTTTGAAAGAAGTCATTTGAAAGAGATTTCTTTTGAGATTTTTGATCATAACTATTATTCAGCTTCGCATAATAAAATGGAAGGTGAACTTTAGATGATTTCAATCGTTTTTCAGTTTCCTTGGCTTCATCCTCTTCAGACAGTCTAGTCCAGAAAACTTAAAGCTCTGGGATTCTTCGAGCTATTTTCAAAGAAGTAAGATCATAAAGTGCAGGCACTCAGATATACCTTTTTGAAGACAGTGAGGATTCCCATAACCAATTCCCCAATTTTCTTTATTCTTTTTTGGTTTATTTAGATGAATGGTTTGCTCACTTTGACCTAATGAGTATAACTTCTTTTCCAAAGCATCTAATTTTGCAATTAAAGTTTTGTTTTCTTTAGTACACGAAGAATGCATTTTCGTAAGCTCTATTAAATCAAGCTCACTCTTTCTCAGTTTAGACTTGACTTCAGAATTCTATTTAAGAATTATAGTCTGTTCTTTCGCGCTGGTGTCATTGTTTCTATGTAAAACCTCAACCAATACTTTCTTCTCAGCAATTTCATCGCTAAGTTTCTGTATTGATTGGTTTTTGTCTTTAGTGACACCCTTTTCCCGCTTAAGATTAGACTTTAACTCTTGGAGTTTTAACTTCATGATATGCATTTGAGTTAAGAAATCTGAATAAGATAAAGCACATACCTCATCTTTCTCATCTTCATCTGAATTTGCTTCAGCTTCTGATTCCTACTTTCCCATCAGGCACATGTTGACTGCTTCATCCTTCTCTTCATCCTCTTCTTCCTCGTCTGAATGATCAAGCCAGTATTCATCCTCTGCCATCAGTGCCTTACCCGCCTCCTGTTGCTTTGCAAGAAGTATCTTGTTCTTGTAGTAGTCGGAGTTTCTGACTTTGGGTCTTCGGCAGTCTCTGGCAAAGTGACCTGTTTTGCCACAGTTGTAGCACGTTGGAGGTTCTGACTGACTGGATCCTTCAGCTTGAAACCTTTTCTCTTCCGGTTTCCTTTCCTCTATTCTCTTTCCTTCAGCATGATACCTTCTCTCTTCCGGCTTCTTCTCCTCTAATCTCTTCCCTTCAAACTTCTTTCCTTCAAATCTATTTCCTTCAAACTTCTTTCCTTCAAATCTATTTCCTTCAACCCTGTTTCCTTCAACCCTTTCCTTGTGGACATAGTTGTTAGGACCAGAAGAATACCTCTGACTGTTTGAACTTGGTTTCTTGTAGAATTTCTTCTGAAAAGCCTTAGTCATCATGAGCATTGCTTGCTTCAGTTGTTCACAGTCATCCGAGTCAGAGTTTGCATCATCTTCAATTTCTTCTGATTCATACACAATTGTCTTGTTCTTCTTGTTTTTGACAATAGGAGCAACTGTGTCATCAACTGTCTTCACTGTCTGCCTCTTCTCATCTAGAATTTCATCTACCTCTTCTTCATTTTGTTTGAGGGTTTCATACACCTCATGAAGTGGAATCTCATTCAGATCCTTGATCTGCTTCATTTGCCTGGCAAATCTCTTCCATTCAGGATGGAGAATGCTGAGGAATTTGACGTTCAACTCTATTTGAGATTTGTTGACCTTGTTCTTGCTTAGTTCATTCAGCAAGGTCACGAATCTATCATAAGTTCCTTCTAGAGACTCTCCACTTCTGCCTATAAATTCTTCATAACTGTTTAGGCAGTTGGAAAGTTTGAGCTGGTTTCCAACCTTTGAACCCAACATCATCTTCTCTAGCTGATCCCACATCTCCTTGCCAGAGGCTTTATAGCTGTCTATCTTCACATAAATTTCGTTTGGAATGCCTTGAAGAATATAAGACTTAGCTAATCTATCTCCGTTTGCTCTGTCTTTGTCTTTACCTCCGAGCTCTTCATATTTAATTTCAACTCTTTGCTCATTAGTTCCCGCTGTAGGTTCCCTATAAGTTGGTTCCATAAGTCCTTCTAAGGATAGCCTGATGTAATGACCCATATCTTGTCTTTCAATAAAGTTCAGGAACCGATCTTTCCACTGTACGTATTCTTTTCTAAAGAGTACTGGTGGCTTCGTGTCGGTTCCGATAGCAAGGGCTTCTCTTTAAGTCATTCTTTTAGATAATTTGAAATAAAAAAAACTGTTTTGAATTGTTAGTTCAGATAAAACGAATACATATTAAAACAATTCAGAAATGACCAAGTCAGGAACTGGCGCGAAATTGGACTTTGCGCGAGAGGCAGGTCGCGCGAAATGGAGGTTTGCTTGAGCAGTGGGTGGTGCAAACTTGAGGTTTGCCTTTGAAGTTAGTCGCGCAAAGTAAGGTTTGCGTGACACATTTATGGCGCAAAATGGGGTTTGATCGGTAAGATGTAAGAACCGATAAGATGTTCGACCGGACTGTTGCGTCGACCGGTAAGATGTAACGACCGGAGAGATGTTCGACTGGGAAAATGCTTGACCGGTATTAACTTCGACCTGTATTCGTCTTCGACCGGTACGTTGTTAGGACCGGTAAGCTATTGTTTTGAAAGATCGACCGGTATCCTGTTTGAATTGTGGACCGGTAATGGTGCTTGGACCGGTAAGAAATAATAGGACCGGTATTGAAACAGTTGACCGGTAGATCGACCGGTACAATGAAGACCGGTACTTTGTCTTTGTCTTTGACCGATATAAAGAAACTTCGACCTTGACCGGTAATAAATGTGGGTTCGACCGGTAAGGATGAGAAGACCGGTATATTGTAAGGTTAGACCGATATAAAAGAGATTTGACCGGTAAAGAGAAGAGATTGTTGCTCTCGACCGGTAACTTGAGAGGATAGTGGACGACCGATAAGCTGTTGGATGAGAGATCAACCGGTACTGGTTTGTGAGGTATGAAGCTGTTGGACCGGTATTTGTGGGTTATGGACCGGTAGATTGTAAGCTCTAGACTGATAGGATGATTGGACCGATAAGATGTTATCGACCGGGACTTAGTCTTTGACCGGAGGTATGAACGACCGGTAATGTGTATTATCGGTCGACCGTAACTTCTTCGATAAATCAGTCCTGTAAATCCCAAATCGAACTGCCTAGAATTCGATTTACAGCCCCAAAATTTGACAAAGCGATCGATTTACCAACTATAACCAGTTCCAACACTTTGATTTAAAAAACAACCACAAAATGAAGATTTTGATCTCTAGAACAGTGTTCTTGAAAAACTTAAGAATACAGAGAGTTTGAAATTTGATTTTCAATCTGGTATCATCTCTGATACCAATTGTGAGTCCGTGATCGTTTACCAGATAAATCAAACAACAACAAGATATAGATTACCAACCTGTTTCTATTACAAAAACGATGATTACAAGGTTGAGTTCTTGAAGTTTAAGCTTTCTCTCTGTTTTCTCTGTTTTTACACCTTTTGTGTGTGTATTTCTTAGACCGATATGAGAGATGAGAGAGTATTAGATTGTTAGAGTGTTAGCTTCTCTAACACACTATCACCTAATATCTAGATATTAACACTATAATATCTAAAACTAACTAATTAATATCTAATAACTAATATCTAAATAACTTAGATATTAAAACTAATTAAACTAAATACTAAATTACAATAAACAATAATTTACTTCGACATTTATTACAAACGACATTAGACTTAATATCGAGAGCGACTTTTCAGCGGTAGCTTCAGATTGGATCTTCAGATTGGATGATCTTGAATCCAATGAGACTGTGGTCTAACAATTACACCACATACAAAAAAAAAGATGCGATCTAATAATCCATGATATATGACGATTACGATTCCTTGCTAGTTCCTGTGAGGTTTCCGCCCGAGACACACGACATGGGTTAGCTTTGCGAAGCTAAGTGAGTTCACGATAATTCTAATAACAAAAATTCCATAGCAAATGACTAACTACACTTTTTTCGATGCATATAATTCACAACCGTCAGTTATAAGGCTATAAATGTTATTATACAACTTGTGCACAAACCGCACTAACTGAACTGCATTTCTTGATGGTTCCCGACAGGGTAACCAACACTGAACATTTCTTAGTACCATTGATCTTAACTCTGTCAATAATTCATACAAAAACCTATCTTGTATATAAGTCACTAATCACAATAATATCTACAACGACCAAACAATGTAAATAATTAAACTGTATAAACTGTAACAAGACCGAGTCTTACACACATGCGCATATGAACATATATAACATAAAGATAGCGATTTGAAACATTAACATACTAAGCAATTTAAATAATAATGCAAAAACAATTAAATTGCGAAAACTGCGACTAAACTAATCGTGTATCCTCCCATTGGGGAAAAGAGTCAAGAAAACTCACCTGATCTGCTGAAAATGGAACTACAAATAGTTATTGTGAGCTTGGAACGAATCGAACACCTAATAAATAATCACAATTCCATGTTACACTACAATATTTATAAACTAACTTTACCGTAACATCTCAACAGATACTTTTCAGTTTATATGGTTTACTTATAATTAATCATTAAACCAATTAATTAACTCCTATACTTCAAAATGTAACCTCGACTAATTTCTTAACACTAATATTATTAATAAGAATTATATTAATGCATGATGATGGAATATGGTTTCCTTTTTCTTTCTCACCTCCAGACTAACATGCAAAAGCACATGCCAACACCCATTAATTAAGGCACTTGACTCGGTCGCTACCCGAAGGGGTTACAAATCTATAAATCTAAACTAGAATAGAAGAGGTTACTCACCAAGGATTGACAAAGTCACTGCACAATTCCATGAGCCAAAATTCCTACAAACTCTTCTCCGATTTCTGCCTCTCCTCTCTCGCTTTGCTCCTCTCTTAAAAAGAAAAACTCAAGGAAATGATAACTCTTAGTTTTCTTGATAAACCTTCCAACAACCGAGTCCTACTCCTTTCAAACCTTCTTCTGCGATTATCTTGGGCAGTGGGTTATCCCCGTTTATTTCTTTTTTCTTTTCTCTTTTTCCCATTTGAGATAGACACCAAGTGCCTTGAGTTACCCCCCCCCCCCCCCCCCCTCTCTCTCTCTCTCTACCCGTTACAAAGGTCTAGAATAAGTCAAAAGTGGATTTATTTTACTTGGTCAAAGTGTCCCCTTTAGTCCACACTTTTCTTCTATCAACAACTTGAGTCCTTACTCACTAAATACATTCCAACTTACATGTTCATATTCAAATAACATCAATGAATGAAAGAACATGTGCTCCTAAACAATATGGAATGAAATTAGGGTCATTTGAGTACTTCGATATCTTCAAGTATGTTAGAATAATTAAAATTATTAAGTTAACGATGTTGAACTGCATTAGTTCTACAATTGAGGTCAAAAGTAGTGATGTTATTAAGCTTCTTGTTCTTATGAATCTTTCATGTTAACTGAAGAAAATCCTACATGTTTTTTTTTGGGTGGGGGATTATCTATGGTTGTTATTTCTCCTTTACTCATCCTTGATCTTAAAAAACAATATTCAATGTAGTCGGGATGTAAGCTTGTGTTGTAAATTAAAATTAGAGTAAATTACACCGTTGGTCCCTGTGGTTTTCTCAGAATCTGGATATGGTCCTTATTTTGAAATAAGCACACCAGGAGTCCCTGTGGTTTGCATTTCGTTGCATTTTGGTCCCTATCACCAACACCGTTAAATTTAATTTGTTAACTCAGGGGCACTTTTGTCAATTTATCTATTAATTAAAAAACTTCTTTAAACTCCATTTAGATATTGGCATGTGTACACCTACCTAACTTTTGACCCTCCCTTTGACTCTACCCCCACTCCCTCCCTCTCCCCCACCGTCTCCTTCCCTTCCCCTCTTTCATCTATTACCCAACCCATTCAATCTACCATCACTGCAACTATTTTATTGAGGGAAAAGCCAAGGAACGAAAGGTAGATATTCAAGAAATAACCCAATTACTTCCTCTCTCTTTTTTGCTTCGAAAATCAAATACAGTATTCAAAAGGTAGGGAAATGGTAGAAAAGTGACTGGACACAGAAAACCCACAGGAAAATAGAATCAAAATGGTGATGGATGATGCTCCATTTTTTGGACAGTGATGGAGGGCAATAACAAGGGGGAACGAAGTGGGTGGAATGAAAAAAATAGAGGGAAAACGAAGTGATGGAATGAAAAAAATGGAGGGAAAACGAAATGGTGGCCGGAGAAAACGATACGGTGGCTGGAGATAGACGGTGTTCATGGTGGCAGAGGAGTGAAAAAACTTGGGTGGTGGTTGCTAGCAGTAGTGGTGCTAGTATCGAAGGTCACGGTAGTGGTTACGAGTTGTGTTGTTTATATGTGTTGTTTGGGTGTGATCGTAGATAATGGTCGGAGAGTTCCCTGAGATAAGGTGGATAGAGGTATATGTTGTGTGTATATACATGTGTGTATGATTATATATATCTATACTATATTATAAAAACGACATAAAAAACTCTTAATTACAACATTTTAAGCACAAGGTACAACTAATTAAAGCAAATTACTTAATTTACAATTTCTTAATTTTTGGTACAACCTTTCCAAGCACAGTATCTCACATAATCATCTATTCGTGGAATGGATACTCGTTTATTAATAAAAATATTTGTTTTTTTGTGGAGGATTTTATAAAATAGATTTTATATTAGCATAATCTATTTTAAATGTAGATTTTACATTTAAATCTATATTAATGAGATGTAATATAAAATCTTTTTTCTTCCGTATTTTTGTATATTACATCTCATAATGATTTTTCCATATTTTATTTTATAAAATCTTTTTCCATATTTTATTTTATAAAATCTTTTTACATAATGAGATTTAATATAAACTCTTTTTTCTTCCGTATTTTTTTTGCTAATATAAAATCTATTTTATTTTATAAAATCTACACGTATTTTATATTAGCATAATATAAAATCTACACGTATTTTTTTTGCTAATATAAAATTTACACGTATTTTTTTTTCACGAGCATTAAAAGAAGAAAAAAGAAGGTTGATAAAAATTAAAAATAAAAAATAACAAGATACACTAATAAATTATCGTATTCTTTAAAATAAAAATATTACGCAATAATTTCCAAATTAACCAAGTGTAAAGAAAATAAAATAGAAACGATGTAGATATAAAAATATTCTCCCATATTTTTAATATATTTACATTTAAATGTAAAATCGAAAATGAAAATAAAAGATTTTAAAATATTTTCTACATTCACTATAAATATATATAGCTTCTCTATGTATCATCCGAGTACAAGAAGAAGACGAACGGTCGGGTGTCAATGGCGGAACCTGCAACTGAACAAAAGATATTCCACTATATTTTTATTTCTTTGAAAAACTACTTTTTTATATTTTATTTTATTTACTGAGGATTTGTTTATATTTTTCAAAACTCACAATCATATTTTTCGAAGTAGGGGAATAAGATATATATACATATCTTTATTTTTATCGACTAATACTATGAGGTCTTGAAGTCAATAGTCAGATAAATTTTCAAGTGGTACTGAGTGAATTTGAACTATACCAGTTGAGTTGTCGGTTACAAAAGATAGAAATCATTTATTTTCTTTGTCATATTTGATGTGGGTTGAATGTTGTTAATTAATCTACAGATTTATACGTTCAAAGTGATTGTCAAGTGTTGTCGAGGAGGTTTCAGAAAAATTGCAAAATCTGTAAAAACGTATGTTCATATTTATAATTATTTCAATAATAGTGATATGTTGTGAGACATGTCGTTTGAGTTTTAAATAATATAATACAAAACTATTACCAATATTATTGCACAAACTCATAACAACAAACGATTAAAAATATATGCAAGTTAACCACTTATGAAAATACATTCATTTTTTACATTGTATTTCATTAACTGTTAACAGAGAAATTACGTTTCATTTTAACTCGGTTCAATATTCCAACAAAAAATTTATCCTCCCGTGCAATGCACGGGCCCAACACTAGTATATATATATATATATATGTGTGTGTGTGTGTGTGTGTGTGTGTGTGTACTGAATATGAGTTTTGGAAAAGATGGATGTTGCAAATTCCGACCACACAACACTCGATTGAACTCCACAAAACGAGATCGGAACGAGTAGAAAGTTAATCGAAATCAAACCCAAGATCCAAAAATAAACTCAAACGAGTTTGTAATGCGGAAACGATAAACTCGAACTCTCAACGGAACAATAATCAAACCACAAAATAATAATCGAAACTTGACGAAAATTAATAAGGGAGAAAACAAAACCGGATTTACGTGGAAAACCCAAAACGGGAAAAAACCATGGGCGGAGGAGACCACCGAGAAGTCCACTATAATCAACGATGTTACAATACTTGAGAAACCAGAGAAATCGATGAAGATAAAGTACAGATTTAATGCTATTCTAATATATATTTTTTTGTTGGGAGAAGTCGACCATCGAATTGGAGAGGTTTTTTCATAATGGAATAGGAGCAAAAAACTGCACAACCGTCCACTCCCTTTATGCGACTTTGCTGCGGATAATAAGTCTTGGAAAGTCGCCCGAATCAGATTTGAGATGCAAACCCCCAGTTTTGAAGTCGAGTATTCGGCGGGTTTTAGGGGCTTCATAGCCGCTTAAGTCATTGTTTCCATAGACATCAAATTTGACCACCATCTCCTATGTTGACCATGAAAAAAACTCCATGGACTCCAGCTCTTATCTCCACTATCATCTAACCATTTATCCAACTTTCATGCATGCATATAGTTTTGGAGTAAAATAATTTACAATGGAAAATAAAAGATTCAAGTTGTAGGTTAGAGGAAGGTGAGAGAAAGGTGAAGAAGATGGGGGTAGGGGTTTAAGGGGTGGGGAGTGGTAGGTGAAAGAAAGGTGAGAGAAAGGTGAAGAAGATGGGGGTGGGGGTTTAAGGGGTGGGGAGTGGTAGTTGAAAGAAAGGTGAGAGAATAGGGGGTGGGGACGTGTTAACCTCATTGTTTTTAATAATAATAATAATATAAATAAATATGATTTTTAATGGGAAAAAACAAAAACCTAGTAAAATGACAAAAATACCCATGAGTTAATGGATTGGAGTTAACAGAGTTAGAGACAGGGACCTAGCTTGAAACGAAATGCAAACCACAGGGATTGTGTACTTATTTCAAAAATACGGACCATATCCAAATTCTGAGTAAACCACAAGGACCAACGGTGTAATTTACTCTTAAAATTATAAAATTAATACAATATATGATTAAAAGAGAAACTCTATTTTTTGTTTAAACTAAATAAGAAGTATGTATATATATATATATATATCCCAATATATATATATATATATATATATATATATATATATATATATATATATATGTTGGTTCCCAAGTAGTGTTCTATATAAGGTTCAACCTACTAAACTACACAAATCAGAATGTGTGTGAGCGGAAGCTAGTATTAGTGTAGTAGAGAGGAATAAAATGGTAGTAGACACACAAGAATCAAATAAAGCAATCAACAAACAAGTATAGAGTTCACTGAACCGAATGCTTCATTGATATTCAAAGGTTACACCAAGAACACACACTGCTATGTGTAAAATACTCTCAGGAAAATACAAAATGCTCTCTTGGGTGTATGTGTGTGCTTGCATTGCATTTTCAAACAATGGTGGTGCTCCTATAATATACAAGGAGGATGCACCCCATAGTACAAGACAAAGGCTGACATTCTAATGAGAGAATGCCACCTGGAAAGGTAAACAATCGTGCGCCGCATAAAGGATCTGTAGAATTTTCGTACAACAGGCTCACGTGTTCTACACGTGGTGTTGTCTTGACTCTTGTAGCATGAAACTGTTAAGACTTCATCTCCAGAGGTCGGCTACCACAGAGGCTCTGTGAGGGATCACAGAGGTTCTGTGGTCCAAGGTTGATCTTCAGGTTAGGCTTCTCTCTAGCAGATGGTCGGCAGAGTCTTCTGAGCATAGCAGACTTCTGTGGTAATCTTGGTGAAGCAACAGTCTTATGTGGTTCTACACTTAGCCTATTTTTCAATACTTCTATACATGTAGGTTAGAGCTAACAATCTCCCGCTAAGTATTGAAAAATAAAAAATTGGAAACTTGAGTGTTTGGCTAAGTTAGAAACAAAGAGGTGAAAAGAACTCATCCTTTGAAGACCGACTTTCATTCAAATAAAAATGTGCCAGGAGGCAATTACATTGAAACTTAAGTACATGAATGAAAAGGATAAAATTACAAAACATCAGAGCCTATATCTTGGCGTCTGGGAAATCATTGATTCTTCTGCCAAAACTTCCTTCCTTCTTCGACTCTCTGTAGTAGAAAGCACACATGTCTCTGAAGTTTAGGGTTGCACCAATGTTTTCCAAGATTACATTTGCAGCTTCCGTATTGACGAGTGGTGTGCCTCTGTGCTTGATGATTTCTTCTTGTATGTACAGCAGAGACTGAGTTGAGTATTTTTGGCTTTCTATACCCATGAATATCTTCTTTTCGCCTTTGGGGTTTAGGTATACGAAGCCAAATTTTGGAGTTGTGATGATTGAGTTTGGGAGGATGTCAGCAGAGGGAGGTAAACTGTCTTCTGGTGGTGTCAGGTTAATCCTTTTTACACTCAGGTCAAGGGCAACCTGAAAGTCCACAACACTGTAGTATAGCAACTTTTCCCTCATTGTCTTTTTGATGATCAAATGAGCTTCTTGATTCTACCTTTTCCACCCATACCTCTGTCCATTTAAAGAGCTCTGAGAGATCGTGAGGATGGACGTTTAGTAAGTCAGCATCTGTGAAGGTCCACATTGTCCCATCTTTTCTTCTCACAATATAATCACAGTACCAGAAGTTTTTGCACTTTGTGTGCCCTAGCCTTATCCCCAGAACTTCTGAGATCTTTGACATAGAGAAAACTTTGTGCTTAGGCTGAGATTTTTCTTTGTTGAATCTCCTTCTTTCTTCTGAAATGATATCTTCTGAGAGCTTAATAGAAG